>OY829913.1:309049292-310502573 GCA_963691935.1 Nephrotoma guestfalica
AAAAATTGTTAATATCTGCCATCTAAGTTGGTGGTATTGTTTCTAAGATACGCAAGGATAAGGTAGTTGTTCATTTGTTTAATAATGCTTGAATGACTTTGTATCGAAATTGAATGCCCTATAGTAATAGACGATTTAGAATTAACTTAGAACTGAAAATCGTATGAAAGGCACAATGTCATTAGAAAGAAACATTGAGTATACGGGGCCAATTCATTGGCCATGTTCATGTTTAGTTGCATAGGGATTAAGAGTGATCACTTATTATTTAACGATATTAAAAGAGCTTTCGTATATTTGATTATGTGCGTCTGAGTAAATTTTCCCTACCGTATAATATATTTTTGTCACATTTTTTTCTGGCTTACTATGGTAAGCAGTCGGTGTAAATTTTTTCATAAACAAAATTAAATTGGGAATATTATTCCTATCCAATTTCGATACGGAAAAAATATTTCCAAAATTTTAAAAATTTAGATCAAACATGATTTCTCAGTAGGCCAAAAAATGATATTATTGACAAAAATGCTATGTAAATGTTTTCCCTATTTCCGTTTCCTATAGGAAAGCCAGGATTGACCTACTGCAGGTCAAAAAAAAATCAGTGCCATTGGGCGCGTTCAGGACCGCCAACTGTTGGCGTCATGATTAGTGAAATCATCGCTAATTTGATTTCAAAATTTTATAGTACCAAACATTTTCATAACGTTGGCTTTGATTTTACTCAACATGTTCCCAACTGTTGGGTGACCTGAATGCGCCCATTGTGATAATTTTGAACGAAGCTTTATGTAAATTTATTGCATTGGAAATAATTTTTTTGATCTGCGGTCAAAATGTTGTTTGAAAGATTCGGCATTATAGTGAGCGCAAATCAAGGAAATTTTTTCGCTAGAACCCTGTCATGGTCCCCTCGTTGTTCTTACTTAATATACGTTAATAGTATTTTATGTCTTCCCTGAAATGTTCCGTTGTTCCCTTTGGTGATGACATTAACTATACACACACTCACACACATAGTGATGCTACTGACTTGGTTTTCAACTCATCCATTCTCCCTTTCTTTGTTAAATACATTATCAGCTGTACGACCGCTAGCCATCTTAACTCAAACCTCGAGCTTGAAGTAGTAAATAAATCTAATACGTATTTGGGTTTTGCTTTATAGTACTGTAATCTAACAGATCTGATATACAAGATTTCTAGGTTGGTTTCAAAGGAGTTTATGACAAACAGGAGTTATAGAGGTAGATTTTTATTCAGACATGATCTTGTCCCGTTCGAGCGTGATTAAACGTGACAAAGAAATGAGAAGCGTTCGTGGCCAATACCGTATTGGCCTGCAACGCATTTCAATGTCATAAATCCATATGGTAGATTACAAATCATTAGTTAAGAATTACAACGTCTGGGTCATAATCCTCAATATATACACACTTTCAAATAATAATTCAATCACAATGGACTACAAATTAATGCAAAATATTTCGCCGACCCGGTCGCTATTATACAAATTTTACACCGATAAAAGACGGGAGCAACAGAACAAATAAGCGATAAGAAAACATTTTCGTTGACCTTCACATTTATAAATACTTTCAACAAAAATACAAGCTTACATTTGTTAATTGACCCCATCCAGTTGTCCAGAATTTTGGATCACCCCATGGGTCGTTCGGATAGGGATTTATTGGTGTGCGATCCCCGTGTCTGAAAATCTAAAAAAATAAATAAGTAAAAGTAAATTTGCGTACTTCTCACAAGATTGTTTTACTTTATGCTTATTTTTATGTATACAAAGTTACGTACCACGTGAACAAAAGTCAATCCATCAGCCGCGACATTTTCACTCCGCTTGTGTTTTCCATTTTTATATGAACTACTATGAGCACCTTGAACCACATTCGAGCACAAAATAACAAGCAACAACAACAATGGCATTTTCATTTTATCACAAATATTCATCAACTTGATTATTATCACAGCACAAACACGAATAAAACAAAACTGCACAAAAACAAAATTCACTTTCTTTTCGAATTTGGGGAGTTGCTTAAAATATTTTATATCGTTTGATTCATGGTTGCCGTCGTAAACAAATATATAAATAAAAAACACAAACTAGAAGATTGTTTGGGAATATTAACACAACTTCACAACCGACATGAAAATAATAAACTAATTAATAAACAGCTGATGATTTTATTTTATAAGAATTTTGTCGGAAGTTTCAACAAATCGACGAAACACGAAGTTGACTATAATCAATCGATTTTCCGGAATTTTGTTTATACAAAATGCGTTACACTAGGTATCAGGTAGTTTTGGCGAAATACATTTTATATTTAAACTTTATAAATTTTAATTATCCAAATTTTAATCAAAAACTCCAATAACACGAAAACTTGTGAATTTACGAAAATTATTACCAACTTTTCTTCAATAAATAAATATATTTAAATCTAATATTTGCTAGATTCAAACTTTCGGCAAAGTATAATTCGATGGAAACGTTTTCGGGGGATCAGTCTCGAACACCAAATATTTTAAATTTATAAATGGACTTTAGTAGTGCCAGATGTAAATATCATGATCAAATATCACGACAGTGAAATAAATATTGACAGATAAACAAGTAGAAAACATAAAACAGATAATTTAAATATGTATTTATTTTAAATATAATGATAATAAACATAGAATAATCGCGTGATCTGTATTATTTCGTCCATGATACTTTTGGTATATCAAAATGCTCGGTCAAACTATCCAAATGCTGGTTGAATTTCTCGACCCTTTGTTTATGGGTCATGGATGCCTTTTCCAAGATTCGTTTCTTTTGCTAATAACAAGAAATACGTAAAATATATATATATATCAATCATTGTTAATTAACAAAGAAAAGCCGAACATACCATTTTCTCTTGCATGTCTTTGAACGTCTTCTCAGCCTTCGTGAGTGGCCGTCCCACAGGCACCTTTTTCACTTCTTGTGCAACATCTTCCAAATTATTTACGGTTTTTTCGATTTTCTCCTTTTCTTTATCCTTTTTTTTCTTTTTCTTCTTCTTAATATCACAATTTACCTTAATGTTCAATTTACCCTTTGCAACCTTCCCATATTCATCATCATCCGAAGCCATGTTTTTGATTATACAAATATTAAACTTTAATAAATTATTTGTCTAGCATAAACTTCAAGAGATAATATATTATTTATTTGTTTATCATAAACCAAGAGATTAAACAACAATGTTTAAAAGTTTTTAATTATGTATTGTCAATTTTGGATTCGCAAATTAACCCAAATTTGACGTTTTAAGATATACAGTCGAGGAGAACATCGCACATGGGGAAATCTTGAATTCGCTGTAATTTCGCTTTGTACATGAAGTTAGTTGATTGTTGATTACGAGTACCAAACAATATTGAACGATGGAATATAGTGAATAAATAGAAAACTGGAATAGCAGTAAAATTCACTAAACTCAACAAATTTTAACACTCCAAGTGTCTTATTATATAACTTAAATCCTCGTCGCCAGGTGTCGGTATTCAATGCAAAAAAAAAATTCCCCCGTTCAACCCTGCTCAACAACGCCGGCGAAACAGGAAATTTTTTGTCACAGGAATTTTATACATACATAAGTGGATAAATGTCAAATCAAAACAAATGTAAAATAGAAAAAGTTGAGAATTATTTTTTTGTAAATTAAAAACTAATTAAAATAATCATAAAGTCATAAAAATTGTAATTTAATACGAATTAATAACCATTTTAATTAAACGTGTGTGTATCTTCTTTTTATTTAATTTATAAAACGATTGTGTGCGGGGTAACGGGTCATACGCATCGCAATAAGAACATCGTCGTCGCCTCATCACATCTCATCATATACCCTAAAATGCCATTTTCCAAATTTTCTCTTTGATCTCGTTACATATAATGAAAATAATGAAAATGATTTATATGTAATGATAAAATTAAGTTTATCGTGAGATCAAAATAAAATTATGGCAATTTCAAGTTGGATGATCCGGAATCGGAGTTCTAGATCGAAAGGTAAAGAGTGTTACAATTTTTCCCAAATTGTTCCCTAATCTTATCAATTTTCTTCGATAATTGATGCAAATTCGATTATATGCAAATTTGGGTTAATTTAATTATTTGGGGTTTACGTAGGTCGTCCACCACCCGAAGATTGTTACAGGCTTGATGTGACAAAGAGTCCCAGTGAAAATGCATACGATATTTATCTAAGTCTAAGCTCTCGAATGACGAACGAAAACAAGCGACTAAGTTTATTAAATGGTTTAGTTAAGTTAATTGTACAAAGTAAAGAGATCCAGATTGGATTCACAACAGAAGAGTTTTTCTACTGGTATTATTGCTTTATACATAACCTCACTCTTGTATAAAAACAATTTAATTTTTGGTTTTTAATTTCAGTATAAGCGCCAGTTTAACACACCAATTTACTCAAATCAGAGCTGCATCCTTGCGCACTTTGCGACACTTGATTCAGACACCGCGGGATATACAGATATTTAATGGGCTCCAGTTACCACACTTGTTATGTCGCAGTTTAGATATTCTGCTCAAAAATGAAGAGGAGCGTGTGCAATCGTTAAAATTGATACGTCGAATGTTGGCTATCTCTCCAGAAAATGTAAGTCCAGTGCTTGTAAGATGCTTAGTATCGCTCGGTGAAAGTGGCGTAGAAGATGGGGATCGAATGCTGAGGGCCTGTCTTGCAACGCTGTGTGAGTTTGGAGTTTTAAATCCAACCTTAATGATTATGTGTGGAGGAGTCGGTGCTATTACGCGAAATGTCTTGGAATGTCATAGTCCACGGATAGCGGAAAGTCTGTGTGGTGTACTGCTACATTTATTGGAATGGCCGCATACTCGAAATATTGCCGGAGTTCGATTAGATTGCCTGGCCGCGCCTTACTGTGATTTTACGTATCGCCTTGGAATTATGGATAAGCATAAAGATGCACGAGACCTACGATTCACATGTAGCCGTCTTGCTTTGTTGTCGGTGCTCCGAAGTTGGGCTGGAATATTAGAATTTTGTAATCCTAACCATCCATCTGGATTGAAAGCGATCGTGGACGTGCTTTATTTAAACCAGCTTGAAGTGCGAAAAGCTATATTGGATTTATTATATGAATTGCTCGGTCTACCACAACCGGTTTGGACTGACGAATATTCAGTCGCCCTATCTGTGGTTGATCCAGCTGATTTTCAAGATTCATGGCGACTTACAGACGGATTCGTTGCTATGGAAGGGCGGTTTGTACTCCCAACTTTAGCGAGCCGAGTGCCTAATGTGTGTGAAATTCATTTAGCGGTTCTTTTATACTGTTTTATTGAAACGGGACTGTTAAACGCACTAGTCGAGGTGATCATATCGAGCGATACATTTATATCTGTCCGAGCAACGGTTCTGCTTGGAAAGCTACTTCAATTAATGCATTCATTGCTTCCAGCAGATATTTGCAGCAACAGTCCGGCCCTCCCAACACTAATTTCTAAAGCTACAGAAGGTAATCACCAAGCAAGAGCAGCTGTAGCCGCTCTACAAAGTTTTCATCAAATGTTGAAAAATCGCCCAGCTTCGTGCAGCCTCTTCCTGGACAATATAATCCAATCGGGGCTAATTATAAATTCGAAAACATTTCGACGCGAATTAAATTCGCAAGATAATTTTTCAATGAAATTCGGGACATTAGAAAGGATAAGGCATGACTCGGTGGGCTCGGTAGGCGGAACAACACCGGAACCTAGAGAAGAGACGAGCTCAAGTAGTTTTCTGTCTGGTATTAAGCGGACAAGTTTTAAACGAACAAAAATTCTTCATATTTTTGATGCTTTCAAGGAGAGCGAAGGGATGCTTAAACTTTCCAACGTGCTAATCAACCAGGATGCATGGGATTGGGATATCATAATCGCAATTTTTAAATCGGACATTCTGAATAAGTTCGACGATAATCACATCAAATTTATTAAGCGCCTAGTGCATTATTTTAAGCCAAGCAGTAATAGATTCTCTCATCAGGATTTAGGGCATGGACGGCACATTCCATCGACAGTGGTCGCTGGGGTTGAGTTAATCGATTGGCTTTTACAGTCGACACAGGAGCTTGAATCGCTCCGATTACTCACAGATTTATTCTCGGATATTAGTAATCAACTGTTAACTTTATCAACCGCCCGAAGTGCCCACGATTGTCTATTCAGTCCGCAACATATGGCAAACAATATGTGCCAGCAATATTTTTTATTTATCGGTCGAATGTGTAAAACCGAGAAGGGGATCAATATATTGAAGAACACGAATGTATTTAATCAGCTAGCTGATGTGATCGAGGGCACCACTCACGTGTGTTATATAAAGGTAGCGGTTTCCGGGTTAGATTACACACTAGATTCGTTCCCGCGTGAAATATTACGAAAGGCATTGGTCAAATCGATACGACCTGGCCGATTATATGCCACACAATTTTTGCTCATACTATTACGGGCAAAAATACCTAATTTTGAAATTTGGGGCCTACCCATGCTTGTAAATCAAATCAAAGATCAAGAAAAAAGTGTGGTTCTATCCGCACTCGAGATACTGGATGAAGCATGTTACGATCGCTTATACCTCGAACATTTAACTACAATGTGGCCCGATTTAGATGTGGTGGGTGATGCTGGAAAATTAATTATGACTCGGTTCTATTCGATTCCCAAAGGGCTTATGCACACAAGGGCAAATCTGAAACACGAAATAGAACTGTGGCGGAATGAATACAATCGGCGATATGTGCTCTTACTTGAGGCGGATACTCATGCAAGTATGACGCTTCATTATAAAAACGAGGATGGTACATACAACCGTAGAAGCTGTTCATCACGACCAACTATGATTCCACCGAATATTCTACCTCATTTGTATGGACAGCTTGTACAAACCACTCAGGGCATGGCCGAGTTACAAAAATATGGCAATCTACTTCAATTGATCGAGTATTTAAACGTAGGAAAAAGCCATGATGAGCATGAATGTCTCATATTGAAATCAGCTTTATGGGCGCTTGGCCACGTCTCTACCAGTCAAGAAGGGGTTGAATTTTTAAACGACCCAATGTCGAGAGTTTATGAGAAAATAATTTATTTGGCTAAACATTGTGATATTTATTCGATTCGATCGACTGCACTTACTGTACTCGGGCTGATTGGAAGTACGAATGCCGGTGCAAACATTTTGTATAAACTAGATTGGTTTTGTGTGAGACACGATCGCAATACATATTGGCCTATTTGTGAGCCCGAGGATTGGCTCTCAAAACATTTATCCCCGATGCGGCACCAACTGGGTGAAGTGCCACCATATAACTATACAGGAATTGAAGAAGAGTTCGGTTTCAGTGATGGTTCTAATTCATTTTATTTTGACGAGCCAGCGGCCGATACTAGTCGTGAAAGCGCCGGAAATGTAAGCAGCTCCTATGAGAAGAAAATTAATGGTGAGATTGGAAGTACGGGACGATCAAAAACTCTTCCCGAGAGTTCTATATCGCAAAAACGGCGACACACGGGTTCCTTATCTGAATCTAAAACCACGGATGGTTTAAGTTTATTAACCGCCGTACAATACACATCGGTCCGGACTCGAGTCAATTCGGGCACCGATTCAAATACATCGGGCGTAAGCAGTTGTGATTCAATATTTGGTAAAATATTTATCTCCGACCTGCAACAGACAACACTAAGTCCTATTCCAAGTTCCTCTAATTTACTAGAATTAAAAAAACCGAGTGAAGAACGCTTTCGGCGTATTTCACTTACCGGAGTTCCTTTGCGTGAGAATATGCTAAGTCCACAAGATTTACAGGGCTACGCTACATTAAGATCGTTACGGCGACATTGTCGACCTCAATTGTCCGAATCGGCTGCAGATGAGCTGGCTGAAATAATCGATAGTGATAATGTTACAGTACGCAATAAGAAGCATATTACTTCCGAACCGCAACGAAAGTTAAAAGTAAGAAGCCTCGATCGACATGGTCGACTTTTGTCGGCAGGATTATCTTCTAGGGTTGATGATTTTCAACTATCAAACACGAATGCTGCATCGAATACGACCTCTCGACTGCAGACGCTTAAAATTGAAATCAAAGGACCGTGTTATACAGGTTTGTAGACCTTGGCGTCAGGCGATATATTTTAGTGTACTAATTAAAATTATTTTGTAGGGATTTGTCTTCCTAAGAATATTCTTGATTTATTTCCGCATCGCAACTTAAATATTTCATACATCTCGAGGTGCAATCCGGATTTGGATACACTGGATTCGGGTAATTTATCCGTGTTCAAACAACAGCAATATTTCAATGATTCGATAATTGAGGGGGACGAGAGTTGCGTAAGTAGTTTATCTGACATATCGACAAATAGTAAAAAATCGAAATGGGCCGGTAAACATAACCGGATGTCGTGTCTATACTGTTGTCGTTCGAAAGTGAATCGCATGCATCCACGAACTGATAGTGATATAAATATACCGCGACGTAAATCAAATCATAGTTCATCAATTCAGTTATCAGATGTCTCGTTTAATTCGCCCGAGAGCGTTTTCAGTGAGGAGAGCATGCCTGATAGAATTACGGCGAATATTTTGCGTCATGTACAGCGTATGTCGAATCCGGTGTGGAGTAAACAATCTAAAATGTCACTACTCGAACTTAAACAGAAACATCCACAGTCATTTCAAGATATCTGTCTGTATTCGGAGGTGTGCAAATTACTCGGTCGCTGTACCTACCGATTAAACGCTCGTCGATTTTTACAAGAGCTGTTCCTCGATTTAGATTTCGATAGTTTTTTTAGCGAAGCGAACGAAATTATTATCCGGAAAGAGACAATGAATACGGATAATCTTTCTATAAATGATTTCGACAGCGACTGCAATAGTATTACGTCAGGATCATCGCAAACCCAAATCCCAATCGTGACAGAAACGAACGTAAACGATATATCGCAATCGATTCAAATAAATTTAAATATACTCAAATCACATATAAAATCACCGCCACTGGAAAGTGTGTATGAAGCGAGTGCCGAAAATTTAAGTGAATCGTTTGGTGCAGCAGGGAAAATTTTAAATTCACCGGCTGGGTCTGCCGTCACCCCTAGTGTCGGTGGCACTAATAAAAAATCTAGTTGTAACCTAAATATTAACAGTAGTACTAGTAATAATAATTTAAATAATAGTAATCAAAAACAATTATACGATTATGATAGTCTATTGAATCGTAACGAGAATTATAAATATCGTCGGCCTCGTTTTCACACGCTCGAATTTGATTTGAGCTGTACAAAAAATAAATTTCCCATAACGGAACGACGTAAAAATTTTTCGCCTACCTTATCGACTGGTACTAGTAGCATATTTATGGCCGGTTTTACAAAAAGTTTATCGTCTTCGGTTACAACGCCGACAGGTAGTTTGTATTGTGAGAAACGGTTGCAATTATCGAAATCTGAGGCTACCCTATCCAAGAGCAGTAATGGTGATGAGAATAAAAATTAGGTGGGGAAATTTTTAGTTTTTTTTGGTGAATATTATTTTTGTTGTATTTATGATTTACCTATTATTTATTTATTCCCGATTTAACAAATATTTATATTATTTTAATACACGAAACATTTTTATTTATATTTACGAACCGTATTTAGTATGTACACACGCCGACACACTCCGAGCATTAAAAATAATTTCGAGAGAGCATGAGGTTTGGCAGAGCATGACTGTTCCACTGAATTGATTTAAATAGCAATTTTGTGATTTCTCGGTATTCACAGGAAACTATAAAATCACAATTCTGAAAGTTGAAATTTTGGAAGTTAATTTTTCTGTAAATTAGTAATCTGATCTGCAAATAAGTTTCGAATTATGTTTCGGTGAATTGTTGTTCTGTAGTTTTTGGTAAATCAATTGATTACTGTTATAGTTACTAATGATTTCTAAACAAATTGGATAAAAACCGTTAAAAAATACAAAGAACGCACAAAAATATTAATCGAATTACAAATTCGGTGAATTTTTTTACGAGATATTTATGCGAATTGCATTTCTGTGAATTGTTGTTTTTATGTAATTTTTTGCTGCAAATTATTGTGATTTAGTATCCACGTAATTCACGTGGTTTTAATTTTCGTAAATTATAGTCTGAGAATTTTGTTTCTGTTTGATAAGTGTCCTTGAACAACTCTCCTGCCGTATCTCTGCCCAATATAAAATTAAATTTTAGTATTGCAAGTAACCGAAAAAATGTTTATATTATTTATTCATAATTACAATTAACATAGTATGTACGTAATAAATTTACAAAAAGTAAAATTTCAACAGTATTTGTAGTCGTAAATAGAACAATGGCAATTTAACTTAATCAAAAACCGAATTCTACACAGTATTTTTAGACTTACAGATTTTTGCCTATAATTACTAAACCGAAACATTAACTACTCGAAGGAACTTGCAGTACTTGATTAAATTATGATTGTGACCCTCTGTGTTCTATTACATTGCACTGAATAATTAGCTTACGATTCATTCAGCTCCATAATTAATTTATTTACAATACATTTAGCAATATAATTTTCCATCCAAATATATTTTATAATAATTGTTATTATATTTATATATTTTATACGTTTTACATTTGTTTTGATTTAATTTATAAATATTTCAAACGAACGACACAACTAACAATTTATTATTAGCTATATGATTATTCTTTAAAACAAGCATCTTAATAGTTTTACTGATTAATATTATTATTCACCAAAAAATATTATTAATTTAATAAATGATTGAGAATATAATTAAAAGATGATTATGAAACCATTTTATATAAATATTGATTTATGGTGGTCGCCGAATCGTTTTGCCTGTATTAAGAAATAAAAAATTTAAATATTTATTTTTTTAAAATAATAAATTAAAAAATAAAATGTTAAACATTTTTACTTTCCTTTTTTTCAATATTTAAATTAAATTAAAAATTTAATTTAAATTTAAAAAAACAATACTTTTTAAATATCTAATAATCAATATGTTGCTATTATTATATTTAAATAATATTATAAAACTAAAAATTATATAAATTATTTTATTACAAGAAATATTATATAAATGTATATTTTTATTCTTATAAAAAATTAATTAACTATAAAATTATATATATATATATTTATATATATATATAATATATATATATATATATATATATATATATATATATATATATATATATATATATATATATATATATATATATATATATATATATATATATATATATATATATATATATATATATATATATATATATATATATATATTTATAAATATGCATATAAATTTATATACATGTAAATAATATATATATATATATATATATATATATATATATATATATATATATATATATATATATATATATATATATATATATATATATATATATATATATATATATATATATATATATATATATATATATATGCATACTATATAATATGTATATATATATTATATAGTAAAGAAATTCATTTGTTTATTGATAATTATATTATATAAAATATTACTAAATGTTTATTTAAAGAAAATAAAAATCTAAAGATATATTCGATTGCAAAATTATTATAAATACATATTTATATTATTACTATTAAAAGAAGAAAGGAAATGAATTGTTAAGACAAAAAAAATTGAATATTAAATTAAACAAAATTAATAATTAAATTATACCAAACTCATTTAAACGAAAGTAAAATTGAAAAAGATGAAAAATAAATATTTAAAAACAAAAAAAAATGCTAAAAAGCTTTTGTAAATAGTTAAATAAAAAGAAGAAATATTGGAAAAATGTTAAATATTTGTTTCATTTTAATTATCTAGTTAGGATCATACTGGACGAAAAACTTGTTACTTTGCACTTGCTACCCAGTCAAATTATTTTCAAACTATTGTTGCACCAAAATGAAATTTGATATGTGGAAATCGAACATGAATTTCTTGATTCATAGTTATTTATTTTGTAGTCCTCATCTATTTCCTTCTTTACTTTACTAAAAATTTCACTTTTAAATTTTATTGTGTCGATATTTCTAACGGGTCCCGTTAATGGGGAAACATCCAATGGAAGCTGTAATTCGGCCTAGGGGAGGGAATACTTCTTATTAATAAAAATGTTTTTTTGTACTGATTTCTATGTTTTAATTCGATTTTTCCATGTTGTCAAATTCACAAAAAACGTGTGCTTCAGATGTTGATCCCAAAAATCACTTTGTTAGCACGGTATAAGTACAATAAAGTACCACTGGATTGATGTTACAGACTTTGAATCTGCATTCAAGAAAATTAAACAAACATTGGATTTTTTGATGTTTTTGATCTTCTGTTGAAAATTGATCAATGTGCTAAATTTTTGCACCCAAGTGTAGTTCACAATGAGTAAATAATATTTCAATTGTTATTTTAAGACAAACTACCGCAATTACATCAGCAGAATTAATGAAAAAATAAGAAGAGATCCAAAATTGTTCTGCTTTTTTTAAAACAAAACGTGAAGTAAATGGTTATCCTACATATATGAGTTTTTGTTTATTTATTTTTAATCTGCAATCAGTTTTGGCCGAAGCACTCCCAATCCTTTTGCAGTTCGCTTTTCCATTCGTACATTACGAAGTAGTCAAATCAAGGGAGTACGGATATAGGTCCATTTTGCAAAAAATCATATGCGCATTGCATGGTTCCATGCCAGCGTATAGGACCGAGACAGAAAATGGGCCATTCTGCTATGTCTGTTACACAATATAATCGGTCACTAAAACTAGTGGAATTTCCATAAAAATGGAAAGCAATCATTGTGAGGACCAATCTTCAAAACCAACATATTCATATCCCGCGGTATATTTCAAATACTACATAGGTTTATTTCAAGAAGAATATGTCATCAACAAGCCTCATGGGATTTACCAGTAATACAATAAAACCAATTAAAGTTAAATTTGGAGGCTCTTGGACATATTACGAGAAATCCACCGTTGCAAATTCCAACGAATAAAATAATTCCGAAAGAATTAATTCTACTCGTATGTGCCGCAAAATGCTTGTAACATGTTATCGGATGGCGATTAAAACTTAAAACCGAAATCCTTAAAAGTGAGGCGTGTCGTTCACAAATTGTAAAATATGTAGAAATAAAAGCCATTTGATGTCCCATATACAGATTTGCCAAAGCATTCGATCAAATCAATCACTACAAGATTTTAGAGCGGCTATTCAAATTTGCCTTCACCAACTAGATAGTATTGCTTGGTTTGCATCGTATTTAAGGAATCGGGTTCAATAGTTAATACGATCTACTTCACAAGTACGATAGGTCTTTCAATTTACAGAATAGTAAAACAGGCGGGAGTTGCCAATATGCTAATTTCTTAGCATGCTACTTGATCGCATGCACGATGATGATAATCGACTGACCTTCCAATGCTAGCTAATATATGCTTATATAGCATCAGCATATTATGTGTCGACAATTGGGAGTTCCTTCCCAAAAGCCAATACCTTTTATTGTGTTTCAGTCTGAGCTATCCACATTTCTTTTTGGCATCACTTCCCAACGCAGTTTAGCATCTAGATTCTTACCTATAGGTATTTTGCTGAGTTAGCATTATTAGACATTATTTAGTTCCACAGGCAATTGGTTTACTTTTCTGTTGGTGTAGTCAACACGTACGGATTTTGTTCCGTTCAACCTGGCACATCATCATCATTTGTCCATATGTTTAATCTGTCTATCGCACTCTGAACTACCATCCTTAGCAACTTCCATATGGTGTCACCTATACTGCTATAATAGTAGTGTCATCAGCAAATGTACCTATTGTTGTATTATTTGTTAGTGGAATATAACACTCCCTAGTGGCACTCCAGCTTTGATCCCTTTAATTTGTGAGTAGGCTTGTTCCAGTTTAACATGAAAATGTTTTTCTGAAATGTATGATTCAAAAAGATGACATAATTGTGGTTGTAAAATATTCCTAAATTTCAGCAATAAACCGTTATGCCAGACTTTCTCAAAAGTTTGAGCCACGTTGGTTGGCTTTCCGGGCTTGGGTATCGTAATCACTTCGTCAAAGCCTGGTGGTTATGGATCCTGGATTACTTCTGCGAGATAGGTCAGGGTGATTTCTTGATATTCAGTTTCTCCTATTTCTTGTATTTGTTCGCTCCCCGTACTTCATTAGGCTGAAATATGCCTCCTCTGTGATCAGTATAAAGGCTTCTGCTTTGTGTTCATTGCTTCTTGCCCAACTTTCATTGCTTGTTCTTATACTCGTATAGGTAGAATCTAAGTTATTGTTTTTTTTATTTGTTTTGTTGTCTTCCACAATGAACTTATATTCTTTATGTCTCTCCTTATTCGCCGGGTTAAATTATTCTCAGTATATTTTTAACCGTATGGTCATCAACCATAGTATGCTGCCATTTCCTTCTGATTTTCCTTTTTTCTGCACCTAGGTCTCTAAGTTCTTTTAGGTAATTTGTATCTTTTAATAACCATTTATTTCGCGTGTATTATTCCATGCTGACTGTTTTGTGCCTATTAAGATTTTTTCAACTTATTCATCCAATTGCTCCTTCTTTTTAGAGGTTCATTCATGTTTATTCTATTACGTAGTTCTTCTTTGAATCCATCCCAATCTGTACATGTATTTGTTAAGTATTTTGCAGCATGAAACAGAGAGTGACCAGTATGGAGGAGATTTGTTTCATGCCTATACATTCATGTTTTCACTTTTTGTGTACTTTATATACTTTATAACTCTCTTCTTTTACTTCTACTTTATTTAAATTAATTATATTTATATAAATTATCACTATAAAGAAGACCAATAAATATTTAAAATTTCAAAAAGTAAAATTAGTTTTATATTTACAATTAATTTAAAAGGTCAGACCTCCAGTCGAAACCTTTTTATGTATTAACTAAGTTATCGGTAATTTCCTAGTTATAAAGAAATTGAGTAGATTGGGAATTTTATTGACATCTGTGAGCCCGAAAGTTGGTTTTCCAGTAGCGTGCCAATTGCAACCACATTTTATCGTTGCTCGGAGAAGCAGCTTTACCTCTAGTGAAAACTATAGTCTTGATCCCCAATGAATATGTTTTGTATTGAAGTCTCTTCCAACAATAAACTTTTCTTCTTAACTTTTGAGGAGCTTTATAAAGTCATCTGTCTTTAGATTGTATCGTGGTGTTCAATGAACTGCAGAAAAGGTTATTGAATGATTTTTTGTCTTTATAGGATGCTGATTGCCTTTTTTTGGTTTATATTTTTGCGCTTCGTAATGGTAAATGTTGTTTTAACTATATTATAGTACTTCAACCTCGTGCAGTGTTATCTGGGTGAGTTGTGTGATATACTTGATATCCTGTAAATTTTATATGTGATTGTTTTGTGAAGCGTGTTTCGGTTATGATAGAAACATAAATTTTTTGGATGTCCAAGAACATTTACAATTCATTACATTCAACATGCTAATATTCTGATGTCATTCGTTTTTATGATTTTATTGCAGAAGCTACTCTGACGCTGTTTTCTAGTTTTGTGACTCGTTGGATAATTAAGCCGTTAAGCCGTTATTTATTTCTGTTCCACTTTTAGCAATTTCGGAATATTGGAAGCCTGTACTTTGATGTCTTTAGTATGTAGATTGTATTTGTTGGTTTCTTGGCTCTATACGTTTATATTTTACTTCTTTCGCAACTAAATATATGGCCTGTAGCTTGCGGTATGTGGTTCGTCACTCTTCATGTATGTACTTTGCTGTGCTTTCTCTGAGTTTTTTACTAAATAATATGTTAAGCATCTTGGGCTGCTATTGCAATAGTTTGCGTAGAGATAGAGTGTGTCCTGGCATCTTTTGCATTTGGCTTGAATCTCTATCTACATATTTAAAATACATATCATTTCATAAATATTTTTCATGTCTTTATCTTTATTGAATGTTAGCAGAAAGAAAGGGAGTTAGGTTTTATTTATTCCCTTCCCAATTTGAGTAACTTCTTTAGTTTTTAGATTTTTCAGAAGTAAGTCTTCTTTTATTTCTTCTGGCTGGCAGGATCGGTGCAGCTTTTTGGCTATAATTTTTATTGGTCGAGACATTTGTCCTTGTACGAGTACCATGTTTATCCTTTTCATTAAGAGAAAGAGTAAGTTTTCTGTAGTTATCTACGACTGGAACATTTACTTTGAGGTCTCCATTGTGCAGCAGTGTTGGTTGATATTGTATCTGATTTAAATTCATGAGCTTTCTTTTATCCTGGTGGCAGTTTTGTTTGCGGTGCCTTTTTACTTTCATCAGTGTTTTCGTGAGTTTATCAGATTCATGATATTCATATTTTTTGCCTGTGTTCAGGAGACACAATTGGTGATTAGCCGTTTAATGTTTAACACTCTATAAGAACCATTCTTTCTGTTCTTTCCAGACGCAGAGTCTTATACAGGAAACGTTCTTGTTCTGTAACCAGAACATCCTCCTCGATGAACGATGGTTTTTCATAAACTCTGACGAACGATTAATTCTGTTTTGCGGAATTCATTTTATTTTTAATATAAACGGGATAAACCCAGTTCACACTGACTCTCTTCTCTATATTGTTCTCTCTCAGTTTTGTGGTAGGCAGATCTAATTATGGCAGATCTATGCGTATGCGATATTATGGTTAGATCAATATTGATAATAGCGGTTGCTCTAGGCTAGAGGTTGTAACTGAAAATAAAGTTTCAGGTGTCTTTGGGAATTTTATAGAAATATGCGTTGTGTATTAAATTAAATTGTTTAGTTTGCAAAATTTGTTATAAGACAGCCATGAATAAGTTATTCTGTAAAGAAATACGAGATTATTAAATAATATTTCTGAACCATACATGTTATTATTTTTCATTCCATCAAGTAATAATTTCTGTGATGTGAATTAACTTAACATTCATTGATGTTGATGACAATCATATTTAATTCAGTCTTAACCTATAGCAATAAGCATTTTATTAACACTTCTTCGATGAATGTACATTAAATATGTATAATATATGTACATCCCTTCTACGTATAATGTTATTAAGCAAATATGAATTTGCTATATGACTTATAAATTTCAAATGCCACACATACCAAGATTAGCGTGCGAGATATCATTTAGCAAATTATATTGCAAAATTGGAAATCTGTACGCAGATCTAGTTATTATCGGTTACAATACTTGCTAATGAAATAATGGAAATAAATGTTTCAAAAAACTGACGAATAATCTCTTAACTCACAATATAATTAGATTATTAGAAGATAAACTGTCACTATTTTACAAAGTGTTAACTAACTGTATTATATAGATATTTTGTGGCAATTTCCAAACATATAAATATCTGTCTGTATAATGCAGTCGTTAGCGAATTGGATCAATTTTGCGGTGACTGTTGCAAAATTTCTAAACACCACACAATTGATTAAATGTAAATTGCGACAAAGTAAGATGTCAACCGTATCGATTGTATCATCGACATTCAATACAAAATAATATAATTATTTTAAAATTTTAGTTTATGTACGAGTGGCTCTATATCCACTTAATGGCAGATTTATTATAAAACATGTCAGACCATATATGTACATTAATGAAACGATTAGAGCTCATGTTATAATAAATCTTTAAGGAGAGGTTCATCCAATCCAATAATATTGCGCAAGAATATTATTCACTTTCCATTAAACCATCATTAAATATCTCATAAAACATTTATAAAAAATAAAAACTTAAATAAATAAAATCTTATATCCAAACAATAACAACAATAAGATGTAAGAAGATATATTAAATTTTTTATTATCATTTTTCATTTACAAACTCTTATGTTGCACAATAACAATAACAATGGTAGAAGCCCATAAAGGTTTTCAATGGAATGGCTTCGTTTTTTACTCTTTTCATCTTGGCGAACGTAAAACAGAATGAATTACCCAAACATTTATTGCTCTTTCATCTTTGTAATTTTGTCTCCGCCTATTTACTTACACACTATAAAATTCCGTATTTTATTTTTTGTAAGCATATTTGATTGGATAATATATGCATTTAACAGTGTATTCATGTTTTGTAGTGGATCCATTCAACTTTAATCAATCTATTATTGTAGCACAGATTTAGGTGAAGTTTTAAGGAGTGAATTACCATATTTTGTAATCTACTGAATTACACATTTTTATAAATTTTATAAGATATCTTAATCGTATAGATCTTAGTAGGTTATTTAAAAATGATACACCCGAATGAAACTGTCGATGAAATAATATCGGCGTCGGCATCGTCAACAATACTTGATCTCGTTAAATTTAAATTAAAGTTGTAACAAGTTTTCATTTCATGTTTTTGTCTAGCGAATATATTTGCTTTTACTAAGAGTGGTATAGAGCAGATATAAAGTATCTATCGTCTATTCGGGTTTGTACCATCTCATCTTCGACAAAGTCGACGTATAATCTTCCGATCCACAATCAGATGATAAAATATTCATTGCGATTTAAGTAAAGTGGTGTAGATATTTCATGTTACAACTGTATTCTGGAAGAGACAAATTTGAAATGTTTAATGATTATTCCTTGGTTTAATTGGTTCTTAATTCCGAAATGCAAATTTTATGTGCTTTTTAGACGCCTGCATACATTTCAATAATAATTTCAAGATATGCAATTAGGTTTAAATTATTAATTTCGAGTTACGCGATCATATACATGCGTTGTTATTTAATTTAATTAATTGTATAAAGAAACTTGTTCAAGCATCGGCACAAAATGGGTAGATTTAACTGATTTACACATTTTTTTTGAATGTTATGAATTTGAAAAAGTGCGACTTTTAGGAGAAGTGTTATTTAGTAATTACTAAAATGTTTACCTGAATCAGTTAAAATAGGATTTACAATGAACAAATGCCACACCAAAGGGAAGAGTACCTTATACTGCTTTGTGAGCAACCTTTGGTTATTTTGACGAAAACTGCGAAACCTTCCAACTCAAACTCGACAGGCAAGATTTAAGCATAGATGTAATACATTTAAATTTAATAATACTAAAGGGTGATTTTTTTGTGGTTAGGATTTTCATGCATTAGTATTTGACAGATCACGCGGGATTTCAGACAAGGTGTCAAAGAGAAAGATGCTCAGTATGCTTTGACATTTCATAATGAATAGACTTACTAACGAGCAACGCTTGCAAATAATTGAATTATATTACAAAAATCAGTGTTCGGTTCGAAAAGTGTTTCGCGATTTACGTCCGATTTATGGTCTACATAATCGACCAAGTGAGCAAACAATTAATGCGATTGTGACCAAGTTTCGCACTCAGTTTACTTTATTGGACATTAAACCAACCACACGAATGCGTACAGTGCGTACAGAAGAGAATATTGCGTCTGTTTCTGAGAGTGTTGCTGAAGACCGTGAAATGTCGATTCGTCGCCGTTCGCAGCAATTGGGTTTGTGTTATTCGACGACATGGAAGATTTTACGCAAAGATCTTGGTGTAAAACCGTATAAAATACAGCTCCTGCAAGAACTGAAGCCGAACGATCTGCCACAACGTCGAATTTTCAGTGAATGGGCCCTAGAAAAGTTGGCAGAAAATCCGCTTTTTTATCGACAAATTTTGTTCAGCGATGAGGCTCATTTCTGGTTGAATGGCTACGTAAATAAGCAAAATTGCCGCATTTGGAGTGAAGAGCAACCAGAAGCCGTTCAAGAACTGCCCATGCATCCCGAAAAATGCACTGTTTGGTGTGGTTTGTACGCTGGTGGAATCATTGGACCGTATTTTTTCAAAGATGCTGTTGGACGCAACGTTACGGTGAATGGCGATCGCTATCGTTCGATGCTAACAAACTTTTTGTTGCCAAAAATGGTAGAACTGAACTTAGTTGACATGTGGTTTCAACAAGATGGCGCTACATGCCACACAGCTCGCGATTCTATGGCCATTTTGAGGGAAAACTTCGGAGAACAATTCATCTCAAGAAATGGCCCGGTAAGTTGGGCACCAAGATCATGCGATTTGACGCCTTTAGACTATTTTTTGTGGGGCTACGTCAAGTCTAAAGTCTACAGAAATAAGCCAGCAACTATTCCAGTTTTGGAAGACAACATTTCCGAAGAAATTCGGGCTATTCCGGCCGAAATGCTCGAAAAAGTTGCCCAAAATTGGACTTTCCGAATGGACCACCTAAGACGCAGCCGCGGTCAACATTTAAATGAAATTATCTTCAAAAAGTAAATGTCATGGACTAATCTAACGTTTCAAATAAAGAACCGATGAGATTTTGCAAATTTTATGCGTTTTTTTTTAAAAAAAGTTCTCAAGCTCTTAAAAAATCACCCGTTATCATCAATATCGAAATTCATATTTGCATTAATTATTGTAACTAGATTGCCTCAATATTCGAAAGCGATCAGAAAAAGTCAATGAGGAATTCCTTGTTTCTTGGTGATCTCTCAATCCTAGCAACAAGTTATTGCAGCCTTTTCACAGGACTTACTGATTCTGTAAGCATACTGCACATAATACTGAGGTGAGATAACGGTAACAAGTCTTTCCTGATAAAGGTATCAACAATCCATTCTAAAACTTTTAGATAGTTGCGGACTCACTGTTATAGAACGATAGTTCTCGGAGTCAGTATAAACTGATTTAAAAGCTTTAGGTAAACGGCTCTGCTTCTTTTCTAAGATGTAGGAATACGACCAAGGGGTCGGGGTGCCAGAAGTAATAAAAATATTAAATGTACTTGCCATACCATCTCATTGTGAATCAATAATCTTTTTTATTTCGATAACTTACGCCCTTTTGAATTTTGAGTTAAACGATTGAAGTTTAGCTACCATTCATTAAAACGTTTACCTAATTGCGATCTTATGGTCTATGCTAAGTTAGATACGCGATTGAAGAAATCGCAATAATATTTTTGACTATACTCGATCGTATTCAGAACCGAACACTTCGATTGATTTCGAATATAAATTTATGAATAACTATCAGAAACCCATATTAGATCATATGAAATTTATGATTCAAGCTTCTCGACCCAGCCATAAGCATAATCTGGATATTTTCTGGAAGTTTTAATTTTTTTTTATAGCCCCAATAATTTTCCAAGGTCATTCTAACGTTGCGTGTATGGAACGGACTAGGTAATATCATTTTTCCCAATCCTTTTTAACCTTTCAAAATTAATCCTTGTTTATATTTTTCTCTTTTTTAGTCTGCTGTGTTTAAGTTAGTAAATGTGTATCCATTTTAAGTAAACGATTGCCTATTGGCACAGATTATAGGTTAAGTTTCTCTCTTTTAAGTTTGTAGTCCGCAATACTGTGTATTTGTAAGCGGAGGATTGAAATGATATTACGATCGAAATTTGGCCGTTGGTAGTTAACGGGTCCCAAACAACCTGCTAAACAGATCTACATATCAGTTATTATCACGTTAAATCGGAGCAATATCGAACCGATAAGCTAAGAACATTGGCATTTGGCATATTTTTGAGGGCAATCTAAATTGTATAAGTTAGCAAGGATAACACACATAATTCAACTGGATGTATAACATGATGTATAAAGTTCCTTTGAGAAAAGCTGTCAATCATTTAATTTTATATTTCGATATAAGGTTTCTTTGGCCTCTTAAAAATTAAATTGTAGGAAGTAGTTACTCCACAATTGAAGAAAAGAAGTAAAGAATAAAATCTACGATGAGCATGGATTAACAACACAAACTAATGGCAATAAATTCGCGGTTAGCAGAGTGAAAAAAGTTGGCCCACAGCTGGAGTTAGTAGAGAGGCTACTTTGCTGTTATTTATATTTTAGCCCCACCATAGAGAGTGAAGTGCTTTGGCATCACTCTCCAATTTATAAGGCCAACAGGTTCCTTTGACGCAGGAACTACAGAGTGACATTTATAACCATATAAGTTCAACCGAACTGTGCTTATGAATAAGAGTATAGAAGAAATATTATTAGGATTAAAATATTCATCCTGGATTAAACGGAAATCTGTTAGCGACACAGCAAGCGATCTGTAGATCGTTCATCATGGTTAATAACGATGGAGCACGACATACATTTTTGGCCCAGAGATGATTCTCATGGGAGATCTGTCGAAGGCATTTTTAAGGGAGAATTTTGATCCAGAAATGGTCTCAATTGATTTCTGGCCAACCCGTGTAAATTTGCAAAATTTGTAAATTTTTTAAAAATTCATTTTGGATTTCAACGTTGTTCATTACATATTTTGAATTGTTTAAGTTTTAAGATTAAGTTTTCTCACATTGTACTTTCGACTTATTATTACTTTCTTAATCATACCGCTTGGTTTTGGAGGTTGTAAGAAATTATATAAATTGTTCATTTGATTAATAGACATGGTTTATCGAAAGTTGTTTCTACTTCTAACTTTTAATTTTTATAAAATTTATATAAGCCTGAGTTTCTAAGAAGCAGTTTCTACATTTTCATTCAAACTGTCCCTGTGTTGTTTTATTAACAAATGTCAAACATTTATCGAACTAACACTACCAACTATTGACTACTTAGGTGTCTGTAACCGGGTCAAGTATATCATATTTAACAACCTTTCCTATCCCTCTATCTTGTTATGTATAAAAGGGTGTATGGTAGGGCCGGCATATCCGGGATCCCCGCTTAGTCTTGGAGGTACATTATAATCAATGAATCAAATATCTTTTAATATCTCGTCCTTACTCTTATGCCGTGGACAGCCAAAAAACCAAAAGATCGTAAATTAAACACAATTTGTTTAGATCATATGTTTTAATTTGACCGGAAATGACGAATTTTTATAAAAAAAAACTTTATTTCACCAAAATTCGGCACTTCTACAGTCCAGGCGGATTGAATATTCGGCATGAGACTAAAACATTCTCCATTAATTGAGAGATTTGTGCGAAATTTGGTGAAAATTTGGGTACCGGAAGTGGCAGCTTCCATGCATGAAAGTTTTTTCAATTTTTGCTATGATTTTGAACAGTTAAGCATTTACATAAAACCACAAATAATTAAAATTTTCAAATAAATTGAAGGAATAAATTTCAACAACGGTTGATCTTTTGGATTTTTGAAATTTAAGCGGGAAAAATGTTTTTTGTTTATACAAGACAGTTTTACCAAAATTACGATAAGTTTAATTTTCCGCTTTAGAAATCAGTGTGGTGCGTTCGAGGTCTTTGTTTTTACATTCGTGGTAAAAGAAAGTCGGGTGTTGGGTGCCAAATCATATTTAATCCTCCATTTTTTTTATTAAATAGAAAGCAAAATGAATATGAGAATATATACAGAAAATGTTGCCTTCTTGGTACTCGCCATTTTTATGTAATCAGGAATATACGCGCGTCCGTGGAAGAATATTTAAATCGCTACTTATGTATTTTTGCGTATAGTTTGCAATTACGCATAAACTATTATTGATTTATAGAATTAAGACTTTAATAAGCTCATTATATTTAAAGTCTTACGTAATTCAGTATTACTTGTGTCCTCCATAGTAAATTTTCGAGACGACTTCCAAGTGATACTTTTCTTATGTACGCGCCTGTGCACCGTTTTGTATTCTCAGCGTATCTACAAATAGGCTTTTCGGTTTGCAGTGCCTCCTATTTGCCAAAATATTAGCTCATTGTTTGTTCGTCGAATGAAGTAATTTGATGTTTGCTTATACCGCACAATATTATAATTATAACGTGACATTTCAAATACATTTTAATGAGCATGTTAAAATTTTATGGAACTTGCTAAATTATTTTTTTAAATGCAAATATGGATACACGCACTATACAGTTTAAATGGTTGGTCAAAGTATTCTCACCGTAAAAAGAAAATGTTAATTATTTTGTTAAATTTGAACGCACGTCTTCGGCGCCATTTATAAACACTTTATATATTTTAATATTTATTCGTCCTGTTTTCTAAGGAATATTATTTCTCTTGAAGATTGTTCTTAAGATCATTTCTTTTATATAACCGTAATAATATTCAAAAATGTATTTTGTTTATATTAAGACGTGAGAAATTCTGTACAAATTTGTTAGTTATGAAATTTCAACAAGTGGGTTTTATTGTTTGGTAAACACAGGTAAATATGAAATTTTGACTAAATAATCATAAAATAGTTTAAAATTTATGTGCATAAATAAATCTACTTATTAATTAATGGTTGTAGGCAAACACAGCTCTTTATCTAACAACAACCAAATTTCACAAATATGGTTAAAATAAATTTGTTGGGTAGCTCTGTATACCTTAGCAGAAGAAACAAAAATAATATTAATTTCTTTTATGTGTGAAAACCATTTAATCTGGTCATTAGATCATTTTTCATGTAACATCCTATTGAATTAGGTTTTATATTATGGGTTACTGGAATTTAAGGGGGTGCGAAAATAAATAAAAATATTATAAAATTGCCTAATTTTGAAATCACGCAACCATCAAACTACCATAAAAAAAATACATCACTTGTATATAAAACACTTTTAAAAGTAAGTATAGCGTTATATTCACCTCGAACCACTCTCATAAAACGAACAAATCTTATTATGATTTATCAATCATGTTACGGGTATTGTTGTTGCAGATAAAACAGATAATATATTATTTTATGAGTTTTATATACCGATGCCACTCATCCTCATTTCGTGAGACTTTAACATCTGTTAACTGTATCGTTTTTAAATTAGTTTTGTGTATGTAAACATAGACGATGGTAGTTCAAGGCAGTTAGGCTATGAAAGATATCAGTTTATATTTCTGATGCTATAGTCTGGCACTTGTTTCACATTTGCCAATGGGTAACATATTTGATACCACCAAAAATCCCATTACAATTCCTTTGTACAATTATTATACTTTTTACACTTTCGTGTATTTATTTACTACCCGAAAGGTTCAAACTATATATTTAAATTTAGTATTTACCAATGCAAAATAAAATGTTTTAAGTAAATGACTATACATTACATGACATATTGTATGATGAATTCTGATGCTTTGCCAAATGGATTTTTCATTAAGGAATTCAAATTTCCAAAAAAGCACACGTTTTTTTCGGAATACAAGAAACAGCTGTCAAACAAGTTAAAAACCTGCAAACTGGGCGACTTAACATGTAACTTCAACGGCGGTTTTAGTAAGCTAGCTACGATGAGGTTGGCGAGATGAGAGTTAATACCATCAAAATCGGAGATGCAGTGTGCAATTCAAATGGAGGCTTATTGCATTTTTCATCTTCAGAAAACTACTCAAAGACTCCAAACTGACATCGATTTTAACTTTCGCTATCATTTAACTTTATAGTTATGTTAACAGCAGGTTCGAACAAATGGTTCGTCCATCCGGAAGACAAACGGATATGAGTTAGCTAAAGACATCCGATCTCAAAAATTCCTGCTAGCTGGACCTTAGATTTCAACCTGTATAAGTGGCAAACACATAATATCTTCATCTATTTTATTCTGTGTTGCCTTAGAGGATAAATAGAACAATTGTAATCTTGAAAATAGAGAGATTAAGGTGTTGTGGCCACTAGCCGACTTTCTTTTACCACGAATGTTTTCGTAGATCTCGCATACAAAACACTTGATTTTTAAAGCAAAAAATTAAACTTACTGGACTTTTAGTAAAAACTGTTTTATACAAAACAGTGTTATTTACAAAACACGAAATAGATCGTTGAAGCTGCCACTACCAGTCGACCAATAAAAACTGGGATCTCCCAATTTATGGAAAAGCTGAAGTAGTTTCACTCTGATCGTTCAATCCATCTAAGAAGTAGGGAGGATACAAACTTTTAGTCTGCGCAGCTCCACACGCACAGACATACACTCACACGCACACACTAAACCACGCGCGCATATACACACACTTACGAAGATTTTGTTTAGAAACTGCTTAAGGCATGGTTAGCATTTTTTGTGATTACTTTGAATAAACATTATAAATCAAATAAAAATATCGTTTAAGCAAAGCAAAGGCTTAGTGAGTGTTATAGCTGCTCCATCGAAACAACCGTCGAATGGTAGTTGGCTGAGTCTAAACGTGGCCGTATAAGCACCGATGATGCTGAACGCTCTGGTCTACCGAATTCGGCATTTATTCCTGAAAATATAAAAAACTGCATAATATCGTTTTGGAAGACAGTAAAATGAAGTTGCATGAAATAGTTGACACCTTAAAGGTATCAGAAGGCTTTCGCTATATTTTACATAAACATTTGTTCATGAGAAAACTGTGTTCAAAGTGCATCACTTGCACACATTGGCCCAAATTAGCAACGCGTCGATGGTTCATAGTGCTGTTTGGAGCTGTTTAACCGTAATAAACAGACGTCAGTTAGTTGAATGGACAGCAGCCGGTGAAAGCAAAGACGCAAATGTTGGTCGGTAAGGTTTTGGCCTTTATATTTTGGGATGCGTTAGGTATTTTATTCGTCGACTATTTTGAGAAAGAAACGACCATTAACAGCGAATATCACCTGGAGTTATTGGTGCGTTTGAAGGAAGAAATTGCGAAAAACGGCCGCACAAATGCAAAAGGAAAAGTGCTCTTTCCCCAAGACGATGCATCCTGTCAAAGGTCGTTGGCTACGATGGCAAAATTGCACGACTTCCGGATCTGGCTCCCGCAGCGACTACTAAAAGTCTACTAAAAGTCATAGCCAAAACAAACGCCTTTTTTGAAGCCAAATATAAATCGTTCTATATTAGAGAAGCGTAGGAATGAATGAATCATTCTTGCACGAAATTATGTTTTGAAGTAGTTAGCATCGGGAGTTATTAAGTAACGTTGTATTTGATAATGCCACCAAATAATATCTGAAGAACCGACCACCAAACATCAGTTGGATTTGATGGGAATACTTTGGTTTAATTCTGTGAAGACACTAACCAATCAATTATCGACACCAAATAAATATAATTGTTATCAGGTATAAAATCATGTTAGACCATTTGACTTACAAATCGTTAAACAATATCTATCTTAATGAAAACATTAAGATGCCAGATATTTCAGGTGTCACTGGATGTGGTAAATGACCCTAGATTATAAACAAACATAAAGGAGGACTTGCTGATATTAAATTAAAGGTAGCGGCTCCTTGCGAGCACGAAAATATTGATTTTAACTACGTCAAACTAAACTAGAAAAATGATCACTCGCTTGTATCTAATAAATGGTAGTCGCTATATCTACGATATAGCTTTCATTAATGAGTACATGCATGCTGGATATATATCACTTGGGGATATCGTAAGTAAATGTTCTAAAGTTTATCTTCTGCATCATGTCAATATGCAATTACCCGCTGACGTTATTTTTTCTCTAAAGGAATACAACCCTAATATCAATAGCATGAACACCATATGAACTTGAGTCAAATTTCTTAACCTGCCACCAACATTATCGTCGGTACCTGTGTTAGATAAATAGTTAATCTCCCATCTCAAAATACCAGACAGTAGTAAAGTCATGACGACCAATGAAGTCCAAGGAGTACCTACACTAAATATGATCTGTAAAAGAATGAACTCACAATCGATTGAGCTGTTCGATAGTGTACCGCATGCCATTGGAATTTTTTACCAGTGACTAATGGTAGACCACGTCCATTATTAATGAAGGCTCGAACATGTACACGTGAACCCTCTACTGTTTTAATTGAAGGATACCCGCTGATGACCTAAAATAACACCAGCTCCTCACACAATAAAGATATAAGTGACATGTTCGCGCTATTTTTTCAACCAGTGTATAGACCAAGCACTACTAGTGTATCGCACGAACAACCCAATAATAACAACGTATCAATAACTCTTCCTGTTATTTTTGGGGATATCATTTTATCGGTTTAAAGGGGTTTGGAGACGCTTGTACTCGTGATTATATCCCTTCATCTATGCTGAACGAGTACGCTAGCATATAAACTACGTGCGCGTCGAGGGTTTCAGACTTATCCAAACTTTTACATACGCTTGATTTCTAGTCATCTATCCTAATATTTACTGAACTTTGTTTAGTGCACTTTGTTTTAGTGCATTTTAAAATTTGTTATATTGTATCTTGCAATCCCGGGGTTGACGAATGCTGTGTCTTTAACAAAAGCCACTACATTGCCAATAAATCGTGTTTGTTTTTATTGTCAGTTCAGTTCCTCGTATTCGATACTTTTCGTAGTTGTTTACACAATTAAACTACCTGCGCAAATGAACAGTTTTATTTGGTTCAGTTTAGAAACAGTTAGTTATCCAATTTGTGTTGTTTAAGAAATCTTCCCACAAGCCGCTTTGTTTAAAGTTGTTAATGGTTGATGCTTATTACTATAAAAATTTGTTAGCAATTACTTCGAATAATCATATTACTGTGCACCATGGCTCAGATACGTAATTCTAGAATGAAAACCACCTCAACAACTCTGGAAGATACAAGGAATAAAAATCGGTCAATTGTTCCTGAACACATAATTAATAAAGATCTTCTAATGGTTCCTGAAAATGTATCTAATCAAATCAATATTGAGGAGCTAGAGGAATATCACCTCAATGAGATACAAATACAAATCAAGAAACGTATCAAGAAACATCAAGAAACGTCAAACAACATGATATCGACATTGACATTTTTGTAAGTTAAAGCACTTGAACAAAGGAGCTTTGTAATGATGTCTTAATTAGTGGACACGTTCTGGAAGATTCTAATCCTAATGGCTTCGTTACATGTGTTGGGTGATAAAACGTAGATGAGTATGAGCTTATGAACCAAGTGAGGAAGAATGGACTCTTTTTGCAATTCAAACACTATCCAGCTCAAGCTCCCCCAGCTGTATGCTTACTAGAAATATTTATATCAGCTATCGGGAATTGGTTAAAACAAATAGAAATTCTAAATGTTATTTCCCGATTCAATCAATTCTTGTGGATCAACTCGCCGTCAATGAAAGAGTGCAAATTCGATGTTTAAAGGATCTTCAAAACTACGGTACTCCAAGCATATGATTCACACCGAAAATGTGTTTTTCTTTTGGCTGAATACAAGCACAGACAATGAAAGGAGATTTTTCATTTGACCTAAAAAAAATAAAACAAATTTTTTTTCTGATAATTTCAATGTCATCATTGACATAGTTTTCAATTAGACTATGAACAGGGATGTTCTTTTCCCAATATTTCTCCAAAGTAATCCTCAGCGGGAAGGTTTGATTGGCTGTTCATCTGTTTAGATGAAACCCACACTGGTATAGTCGCCTAGAGGCTTACTGTATATCAATGATTTTGCTGCCACTAGGTTGGCCAACACTTTATAACCCGTGTTTTAAAAAGCTATCCTACGGTAGTTATTGCAATTTAAACGATCTTACTTTTTATCAAATCAAAGACGTCTTCCACTCTTTTGGGCTTTCCTCAGTAGACCTGAAAATCTGTAACTTTCACTTTTATGTTGCTTTATTTATCTCTCAGTCTTGAATTTTCAATGTTAAGCACAAGTTGATTGTGCCATTCCCGTTTTGCAGAGTTTGGAGTATTTCCGTTTTTTGGTATATGTTCACAGTAATGTATCCATGTAATATGTTTCTCTTGTATTTAGGGAAACATCGCTGGCCCGCACGACCTTTTCCCGAAATGCCTTCAATGAATCTTCGATGTCCAATCAATCATTTTCAGTACTTGGTGACGTATGACCACTTGATGATGATGCAGATGTCATGGGAAGTTTGTGCTGGCGACAACTAAATTATGCTTTAAAACTAATTTGGTTGTGCCCGTCCCTTTGTTGTTTGAAATATGATGTAAGAAGTCTGGCTAATGGTACTAAGAAGTTTTTTGTTAGCACTGCCAATTTGGTCTCACTCAAAATGATTTTAACATCGTCCTATGATATTTTACTCATAATGCAAGATGGTCGTAGATAAGTTTATTTGTTTGTTCGGGCTTATGTTTAGTAGGAGAATGCCACCGGCGAACCTGAGTAAATAGATCAGATTATTGACATGGATGAAATCGGTCACGAACTAACGATATCGGCTGTTTATTAGAAAACCAACTCCAAATTCGTGTTTGCTAGTATTGTTGTTTTGTGTGTGTGTGTGTGTGTGTGTGTGTGTGTGTGTGTGTGTGTGTGTGTGTGTGTGTGTGTGTGTGTGTGTGTGTGTGTGTGTGTGTGTGTGTGTGTGTGTGTGTGTGTGTATTCAATCCGATTATACTCAACGATGTTATATGCCGATTAGTCTAATTTCCTTTAACGCTAACAGCTGACGGAGATTCTCCATCCGATTCAGGCTGAGTACATTCCGTGTTCCGACTTTTAAATCGTAGTCCTGATATCGTCTTCTAATTCGTTGTAGCAATTCCAAATTTTTTCCGTGAGTATATTGCGGTTCCACAGCAATTTATTTTTCACAGTTACCGCTAACCGTCACGAATAATTTACGCTAAATTGATGTCCATTAGCCCAATAGGCGAAATCGTACCATTTGAAGTCGGTTCATCATTCATTTTTTTATTATATTAAGAACTAATGGAGCTCAATATTTTTTAACGAAACATTTCATTAGCCTGTAGATAGTCTTTAACGATAAATAAGTGTTAAGCCTCATTTAAGCGTTTCTTTTATTCCCAACGACAAGCCAATTCAAACTTAATGTAATGGACGGTAGACTGGCAGAGAAACATTTTTGGAATTCAATTGTCCCTTCCCAGTTTTCACTACTTTGAGCAGCAAAACATCAAATATAAAATACCGGAAATCGTTCAAGTCACGTACTCAAGTAAAAAATTGTTTGCGAACATTTAACGAGATCTACATTTTACATGACACAAAACATTTTAATGAACGCTAATCAAATTTTTTGTAACCGCCCATTTTCTTATTACGATTATGCGAATTTTATCGTTTTGTATCATCATCACATAAAACCATCTTATATTAAACGAAAAATTTATGTATAGAGGGAATTTAAAAATCTTGTATGTGCAAAGCATATACGAGCACATCATATATTGAAAGGAATAAAATGATGTGTAGATGTAGAAAAGAAACAGAATTAAGTAATTTCATCTTATGACTTATTATGGTAGATTGGATATAATATCCAGATAATTGAACATGTAAATACCGCATAAGTACCATGACAATAGACATTTCATTCTTTTTAAACTTTTAAGTGCCTATTAAAATTTATTTCAAACGTACGATTATATATGAGGTATGGCTGAGAATTGACGACCTGACGAGACGCTATTGTGTGGTGCCTGCATATACATACTATACCGTGTGCGTACCTAAAGTAAATTTCCAATTCATAATTCATTGATATTTGCTAAAACTGTATTTGCTTAAACACATTGTTTAGCAAATATGCTAAGTGCCATTGGAGCCTATGACTCAAGTATTTAAATTGATCTGAATAAAGCGTTAATGTAAAGCGATTATATTGTTTTGCAGTAAAAGCAATTCGCATAATTAAAATGCTATTTACAGGTTCAAGCGAGCGAGCACTGTGTGCAAGCAATTACAATAAATCATCTTTATTTAAGGAGATGAATGGTGTGAGGAAATTTGAAAATATTAATGTAAATAACCATATTTCCATACAATGCCGTATGCTAAATTTCCCACCATCATCACCGCACCATCGCATTTTGTGAATAAAAATCAATTATGAACCGTGGAATTTCTTCCTTTTGGTGTTTTGGTAAATTAAAATCCATTAAGATTTTTATTTGAAAATGAACCGTATCTAATTTTTTCTAATTGTGTTTTCATAATAAAAAAATGTTCATGAACACTTTTGAATTGCCATGAAATCGCACCGCACAGTTTGTGTTATTAACTCACAAACACGAAAAGGACTAGATGAAATTAATACCTTGTTACGAGTTTTCTTTCTTATCGCTGGTTATAAGTATGTTAAACAGATATTTTATTACATTATACAACCCTTCACTGAACACGTTATCAAAAAGTGTTCCGAACTATGTATGATTGGTCGCATGCTATGAAGTAATAAAATTTATGTTTTCAGTCAAGGGTTATACAAATAAATGTAAAGTATGTTTAAGTGGATTTAGAATGATTCCGCGATAATCAACAGGAATATCAGATCAAATTACATGAACTGGATCGTTTATGATGTAGGGGTTTTATATATATTTACACTTACATATGCAGACAAAAATATTAATTTTACCGATCCTGTCGGGAGTCGATCCTGGAAATTTTCTGATTGGTAGTCAGACGCAACTGACCCATTGCGCCACAGAACCGAAATATTCCATATAACATTGATGAAAGGGTTAACTTTATATCGACCCCCATTCTTTAGTATGATACAAAATTTGCTTCTTTAATGTGACCTAAACTCCTAGAATAGTTGCACATAGACATTGAAATTTGTTCTTCAGTTTATTCTACGTTTGAATTGTCTAATAACTATTAGTTTCTTTTCCAATAAACCGCCTGCCTCTATATAATGATCAAAATTTGAGAATTCCTTCAGTAGTCAGTTTAGAGAAGTTTCACTGCAGTTAGAAATTTTATAATGTTTTCTTACAATTGAGTTGGTCGTTGGTTAAATAAACTCAGAGTAAACGCAATTGCTGCTTTTAAACTATTCCTATAGGCAACTCTTGGTTTTGTGAACTGACCCGATAGAAAAAGTATAATAATTTTTACGGTTTTTGTATATGTAATCTCTTGAATTTAAGTTTCTATTGTACTTCTCACCCACCGTGTCTGCCAATTTGCGACTGATTTAAAGTGTTCAACTATCAAAACAGATTTTTATATTCGGATTTAGCACTAATGCTCTAGTATTCCATGTTCATGTTGTATTCCTGCCGGCTTCCAAGAGATGAGAAATTGAACCACAGAAAGTATACAACTTCGAGATAAATTTATATTTCGATTTTAAAATATCACAACTTAGTCGAAATTCAATCATAAATTCGACGAAAATAAAATCGATGTTTTCTTACCGATTTTTTTTTCAAATAATTTTTTTATTTCAATTTTATCATTCAATACGTGTCGATGTTTTCGCAAACAGCCATTGAACCCAGTCTCGATATTGAGTGTTTTAATGAAAATATTGGATTCTATTTTTATCGACTATTAATCGCCAAAGAATTGACTCAGTTCCCTCCTACTTGACAATTTTGCATGTTGTACAAGTCAGTGGAATTTTGCCAGCGGAAAATAAGAGATTACGCTACTCACCACAAGGAGTAGCACTAACACAAAAGATAATTTCTGTTGGAAATTTTTTATTCGTTTTGGTAGGTGCCTCCTTTTCATAGAATTTTAAAATTTTACAATGTTTCATATATCTCCGCCATTTCTTAACGAATTATGATGAAACTTAGTTAGTATAGTTTTGGATAGAGGTTCTGAAGTGAGTTTTGGATAAAATTCTAGGATCTGTTTACAAGATTAAACTTCGCCATTTTCATTACCAATCGTTATGAAATTTAGCTTTTAAGATTTTTTTTGGACTGAAACATAATTTTAGTAATAAGAATAAGATGAAGTTCTGGTATCTGTGCATTCTTCTTGAGGGTTCCATTTGAATTTTGTTTTGGAAATTTATCAATCTAAATAGAAAATTAATGGAGATTATCGTTCAGAATTCGCTAAGTAAGATATTTGTTTGTGGCCAAATAATTAAGTTTCAGATTATGGGTAGCTCCACCAAACATCCACCAGTAACCAATAATGTCCCGTTATTTTTCTAATAGCAAACGTCAGACTTAGTCTACATGGAAAATTTGGGAAACATTTATCTTATAGAATTTTAACTATAGTTATTGAATTTTTGTGGCCATATAAGTTGTTTTCAGTTTCTGGCCAAAATCTCGAGAACTCCTACAGGTATCTAATACGTACGGTTGTTTTTCTAGCTAACGTCATACTGAGACTAGATGCAATATTTGGGGAAAATTTATTGTTTAGGATTTCCGCAATATTTTATCTGCAATGTTAAAAGATTTGGCCAATCTTTCATTGGATTGTTATCTACGTAGTTAGTGGAATGGTGTTCAAGGTCCAACAGTCGGTGATTACGTAGTCTTCTTCTCGGAACACGAAGTGAAAGATTTTCAGTAATGTTTGGTGAATTTATAATACCGCAAGCAGCATATTTCCTATACAGCAGCATCCAACAGAATTCTTCTATTTTCAAGAGTGCAGAGCTCATAATTCTGGCATCTGGTCTTATATGGAGGTAGTCGTGCCATATTTTCATATAAATGTATATTATTTTCATACTTCCAATCGGATTTCCTAATAAAAATAATAGAAAGAAAATTCTGCAATCTTTTTGCTCCAGACAGTTATTGTGTGCATGTTGAATATCATATTTGAAATAAACATGACCCCTAAATGTGTTGTTACATAAACTCTCTACGATGTTGTTGATGTTGTAAGTATTGAATATGGGATTTCTTTTTCTTCTGAATGACATGATCTTGAATTTGTTAATATTCAGGTGTAACCTATTGTGGACACACCACTCACTAAGGTTGTTAATGACCTGTTGTACTCGATCGGTTAATGACACCAAGAAATATTCAGGGTCCAATGTAGGATTATTGGGAAACTCCCGAGGTAACTTTGGTAACTTTGATTACTTTGGATTTCTTACATTCAATTATCACATGAACCATTGAACCACTTAACGAATTTAACTGAGAATCCGAATTTCAAGATTTTCAAGCGCCTTTTGGTGGCAAATTGAATCAAACGCTTTGCTGAAGTCTGTATAGACTTTGTCTATTTGATGGCGCTTTCCAATATCATTGATCACTTCACTGGTGAATTCAATTAAATTAGTACTATAGGGTGCGATAATTTTTAGTTCGTTTTCTAAGGTCGTTCGTTTTCTAAGATAGGGAACAACATGTCGATTGTATGTTGGCTGTGTGGGCAGTGGTGCCGTCCTGTTGAAATCAAATATTTACCTACCCCTTCAGTTGTAGGGAATAAAAGTAAGTTAACATGGCATGATAACGGTCGCTATTGACTGCTAGTGCGGCTCCACACCAAACAGTCACTCGTTTTTAGTGTATTGGCTTCTCAATTGTCAACGATTTTCTGTACTCCAAATGATGGCAAGTTCACATAACCGCCGAGGTTAAAATGAGCTTCGTTAGAAAATATGATTTTTTGGTAAAAATGCTCATCTTCCAACCGAAAATTAATCCATTCAACGAAGTAACATCGCCATGGATAGTCAACTGGGAATATAATACTGAATTTGTCACTTGACAAATGACATTAGAGCTATGAGCGGGGAAATAACCGCTAGTTGAAAACCGACCCAAAAGATACCGCTCCCTTTAGGCAGATCTCTTTGTTTTAAAGCCGTGTTGTGTAGTTGATAAATGGCACACTAAGCTCACTTTGAAGTATATATATACTATATATGATATATATATATATATATATATATATATATATATATATATATATATATATATATATATATACACATCACTCTATCGTGGAATCGGAGCAAAAACTCATTTGCCTTGTGAAGCAATGACTCGGATAGGGGGCACTTTATCAGTCCGATTTAGCAGATTTTGGGAAATAGGGAAATAGGTTTGCCAAATTGAGAGGTTATCAGCCACGTTTGTTTTCAGCTCTTCATTCATGTTTTTGGTGGCTACGGGTCTTGGATGGAAGTCTTTATTAAGATTTCTGGCATTGACAGAGCAATCTCTTGAGTTGGAGCTGTTGTCCTATTGGAAGGTGATGTTTTCGATGCAGGTCCTCATATATTCGCGCTTCTTTCATCGAAGAAAATTAGTTGTGACGTTTTTGGCGCGGAAATATTCTGTTTGAGAGCTGCTAGTGATATGAGCCATCCATTTTTCACGCAGCTTTTCATATTTTCCTCTGCGGCTGTTATGGCTGACTAGATAGCTGATTAAAGCTCGTGGTTTTCGTATGCCGGTTGTTTCGTTGAAAATCTACAGTGACAGCTGATTGGTAACTGCACTTGGAGCTTTCATTTTTTAGTGCATCGATATTCCAGCGCACGGTTTTCTTTACGTGTTTATTAAATGTGGATGATCATTTGCGCTGATACTTAAAAATATCAAGCATATGATTTCTGTCAATATCGGCGCCTCTATATGATCTAACCTATTATGCTGGTGGAATGTTTCTTCACGCAAGTTCGGCATCGCATTGATCCCTGATGTAGGCTGTTCTCCCGGCTGGCTCCTACGGATTTTTGCATTAAAATCAACCACGATGATTTTTATATCACAGTGCGGGATGTTACTATTGATGCCTTCCAGCTCAATAGAGAACAAATCTATAATATCATCTGTAATGTCTTTGGTGGGCGTATGTGTTGATAATCGTGATATTCAATTGAATGAGAAAGTCGACTTCAAATTTTCCTCCATTCTGATAGCTACTATAGATAGTGGAGAGTGTAACCATTGGTGGTATTATGGATCCCACCCTCCCATACCATCTAAGCTCTTGTAGTGCTAGTAGGGCTGATGTGTAATATTCTGCCTGGTTCGAAAAATTTTGGGGATCTCTCGGTTTTAAAAGGCTTAGCACGTTCCATGTTCCAATTATTATAGCGTTGGCCTTGTACATTTTTTCGATCAATTAGAATATTTCAAAACTCTGGAAATTAAATCGTATAATCTTAAATATTAAGCATACCGATTCAATTAGTGTATAAATCAGAAGACGAAATTAAAGATGGATTAAAATAAATAAAATCTTCCCATTCAATTTATTGCGCCCTTCATTCTGCTCTTCAATTTATAGAGGAGTAGTTGGAAGCTTCAGAAACACACTAAGCAGCAAACCATGAAAAAAGTTTCATATTAGTATCAAAGCCGTCTTTACTATGGGCTATTAGCTAAAACGCAATGTCGACGGTTTAAAAATAATCAGTCTCTCTTAATCGATCGAAGTAGCAGTACGTTCATTTTAATCGTAATTTGCCTTAGACGTGATTTTACTTTTCTCTTAAAGATAAAATCTTCTCGATAAAATCGAGTACTTATTTTTGTTGTTGTATTAGAAACAATAGTAAAAGAGAAGTCGTTGACATAAAGTTAGGTCATCGGCAAAAAATGAATGTTGTCACTGGCCAGTAGTAAAGATGGCTTTGTTATTAGAGAGATACACTTTTGTGTCAAATATCTATGAAATTGTTAAATCCGTAAATCTAGAATGACAGTAAGTGAGTAAACCAGTACAGTTTTGATAACGCCATCGAACAACATCTACAAGACCGTGAACATAATATACCGACTTTAGCATAACTTTTAAATCCTTTTCAGTGGGTTTTGCTGTTAGTTTTATCTCATCCCTGTTGGATATAAATTACAATATATCGTATAGGATAAAGATAAAAAGACTTCTGCTGCTTCGCAAGGATCAACGCATTTATAAAATAGATAAATAAATTTGTAACTTTTCATTTATTCTCTTTATCGACGACTTAAAAATTTTCAGAAGTATTGAGAACTCACAAAATTTTTAGAATAAATAGAAAATCAACTAAATTTCAATATCAAGAAATATCGTGTATAACAAACCAGATTAGATGGTACATGCAGTCCACGTGTGATCGTTTTCGTACCAAACTCACATTGGCATTAGATTGTATGTATTTTGAAGTAAGTTTTTATATTTGCTGCTGCATAAACGTTGCTTGCCTTGCAGTGAAGAAATGTGAAGAAATACCAGTGCTACGATAAATTAAAATGCCATTCATTTTTGGTGGTTTCAATTGTTCCATCTAATTCATTTATATGAATTAAAATGTTTACAAATATTTTTTTAAACTTAAGAGAAATCTTCAGTACGACATAACATTTCATATTTTAATCGCGATTTAGGCTTTTGACAGCTTATGCAATTCCGGCCGCTCAAAGTTAAATTCTCAAATCAGTTTAAGGCTTGCCCAACGATGGAGTTGAACATGAACTAAACAATAAGATAGACCAAACTAATAATCTAAATGTTTTGCGATTAGTCAAACTATGAAAAAACGAAGTAAAGCCTCCAGAATACACATGGACAAAATTTATCAATAGGTTGCTCGTTTGATAAAACATCTATGATACTCAACAATATTGTCGCACCCATGAAGGGTGAAAGAAGAACCCATTTGATGTTACACTTGGTTTCGAACATTGCTGCATTGTTTTCGACTGGTGGATAGATGCCGAATATAGATCAATTAAAATTAGCAGGATTCGAAATGTACACAGTCTGACCCGTAGGCATATGCGTTTATATATTAATTACAAACTCTATTCCTATGGTTCCATCTCGCGCCAATTCACAAAATGGCAAATATTTACCATAATGCAACCAACCTTCACCATATTCACAACAGATTTTACACACTAACATGATCTCCACATCACATGCAAAGTAAAATGTTTTCAGTTGAGATTTACGTATTACAAACATCTTTTAATAGCTACTAAAACCTCTTATTGTTTATTTATTTACCACACAGGAAAACATTTTTTTATGTTCGCATTACCTCCGCAATTTATCACCAAGTCATGAGATAAAAAACCAACCAATTTGCTACGAATTTTTTTTTTATTATCCAATTTGAAAATATACATTTCTATATGGTTGTGATGGACACCGTATCTACTTTAATACGCAACGAATAGAAATTGGGCGTAACCAATAACGTATAACATTTTTTTATTTCACCTCTCTCCTGTGCATCGGAAGAAGATACAAAATCATCATCATCATCATCATCATCACAAATATCACACTCGTTAAGATTTTTTACTTACAATAAATTTTTTGAGAAATAGTTCAAATTTATCTATCATCGAAAGCACGTACATTTTTGTGTATTGGACCGCTAAGCGCTTATTGTGAATGAATTTTAAAAGTTGAGTAATTTCTGCAAGTGATCTGTGCACCATTGCAACCCATATGCAAAATGAACGGAAATTTATCCGATCATCATAATAATTCGTCGTGCTCGTCCTATGACGAAATGGTTCTAAATAATATTAGAAATAGTGGTAATCATAGCCGTAGAACAAATTCAAGTGATTATAGTAAAAATAGTGATGATAATAATAAATCACAGATGTTAGTGAAAAATTTGTCAACAAACCAAAAGAAGAATTTTAGCATTGACACGATATTGGGATTAGATCATAATAATACAAGTGGTAGTAATAATAGTAAAAATAGTGATAAAATAAATGATAATAGTGATACTCATCAAAATAGTAATAACGATAGTAGTGACGGCGACGATAATGATACGGAGCCGGATGATGATGATGATGAGGAAATTATCATTAATGACGATTTTGTCCAGACAAAATTAAATTACGAATATTTTATGAAAAAATCCGCGCCGATTGACAATGGTAACTGACATAATTATTTATGTTTTTAGTTTAAGAAATTATTAGCGTACCTCACTCAGGTACGACCGACGGTCGATAGTGATAAATTGTTAATTGGCCGCCGGTCTGTCCTAAGTTAGTGTTTAACGTGTTTCAATCTTTAACTTCTTTGAATTTAGATCTAGTCTGGAAAACAACTTCTCTTTTACATTGATGTAATCAAATCGTTTTTTATCGTTTTATTATCGTTCATATGCTTTTCTTATACTAAATTTAAATTTTGGGGATCTAATGATTTTAAATAGTTCATTAGGAAGAAACGAAAATAAGTTAAATATTATGATTATTTCTTATAGTAAACAAGAAGGTAGAAAATGGATTATACCACAGCTTTGAATTTGTTTTGCATCGCCTTTCTAATTAAAATAAAATTGCTTAGAAAGCTTAACGTGCTTCTTTCCATTTTCACACACGGCTTTTATGGGCAATATAAATTAATTGATTAGTTTATTGTTATATGCCAGAAATTAAGGTATATAGTACATGTCTATAATCACAGTTCCAGCGCATGTCACAAACATAAGTCCTATTCACAGTAACAAGCGAATAAAAGAACTAAAAGTCTGAACTTAAGGAGAAAATATCTCCGTTTGTTAGTCCAGGATTTGTAACTCAACAAATCTAAAACGCGAATAGGTTTACGCAGAAGCACGCTGCAACCCGGAACTGATAAAATTATGCTAGTATTGCTATAGTATTGCCTTGGCATGGAACTAATTCACAACTCCTATCGTAAGCGAACGGTATGGTTTCTCGAAAATATAGATTTTAGCACTCCTTTTTCTAGCATCACTTTCATTTCGGACTCAAATAATAAATTTTCAAAAATGAATCGAAAAAATTTGGCGATTTGACGACGATCAAAAATGTGGCACTAAATCTGCGTGGTTTGGTAATATTTTTGCAATTACTCGTGCTTGATCATTCATAAATTATGTGAATATTTGCTCTGCAGCATATTAGACTATAGAACAAGGGATTAACGAGCTTTTAGGGGTAGCAAGGGTCAACTTTTACAATTTGTAACCTTATCAAGTACGTTTCTTACAACCTCCGATACGAACCTACCGATACGATTTTGTGCATGTCTATTTGGTAGAACCGAAAAACTTGTAACAATAAATTATTTTCAGATGAAAATCTTCAGAAGGTTCGTGACAACATGAGAAGAAGTTTGGACTCTGATTCGTTTGATATTTTGCTAATCTGTGGCACTATTCTGGCTTTTCCTGGGAATAGGAAATTGAGAAAAATATTTTCAAAGCCAGTCAATGGGTTCATTGAGTGTTGCCACTTTTACTTCACTCCATCGCAGTGGAGTCAAGTCTTATCACTTTATAAGGATTATGTTAGACCTATTATGGAATTTAATTCTTTTGTCTGTGATGGGGCTCCTAAACCCATTTTGAATTTCTTGATAGAATTCAGAATAGAGTTGTTCGTATGAAAAACAATGAATCCGTTACATTTTCTCTCGATACTTTAGAGCACAGACGTAATATTGATACTCTAACTGTAACAAATATTAATAAGATAGATGATCTCCGAAACTATTTTTCCAATTCCATCCGCTTTTGTTAATAGGGCCAATGCTCGTTTTAGTTCTAGGAAAAACAGATTTGCATTAGAACCCCTATTGTGTAATAGATCCCAAAATGTTAAGTCCTCCTTTTTTCCCAGAGTAACCTCTAGAGGTGGAACCTATTAAATGACACCGTATTTCCCGAGATCTTTAATTTACACCACTTCAAGAAACAAACCAATCGGTTTCTGAAGAATTGGGAGTTGCTGTAGAAAAGGATTCATGAATATTTTTTTTAATTTATTAAATTTATTGAAATGTAGTATTTCTTGATCAGGTGTTTTGTCGTTTTCCCTGAGCATAATACATTGATAAATGTATTTTATGCGCTTCTTTTTATTTGCATGCCCGGTTGGAATCTGAGAAAATAAATTGAAACCTGCTACAAACGTAGCAGTGAGCTCTTCCTTGGCAATATATTTGTATTAAAAAAAATTGATGGGTCATTTAGGCGGGTGGGAGGAGGAGGATTCCGAATTTACGACACTTCATTTCTAAAGCGAAAAATTTACCCGATCTGTTGGTAAAACTGTCTTGTATATAAGGGTCAAAAAAATTTGTCCCTGCTTAAATTACAGAAAACCAACAACGTTAGGTCTTTTAATTCATTGTCGTGTTTGTAAATGCTAAACTTTTCAACATCATTGAAAAAGCATTCATTGAAGCGCCTCTTCCAGTACATTTCCACAAAATTTCGCAAGTATCTCTTAATTAATGGAAAAAGTTTAGGTATGAAGTTTTATTCCGAATAGTCAATTCACCTAGTCATCCCTACCGAATTTTGTTGAAACAATTTTTTTTTATCAAAACTCGTCCTTTCCAGAACATTTAAAAAATGATCTGAACTGATTTTCTTTGATATTTAATTTACATTTTAATCGTTTCAGTAAAAGCTATATACTTTTCAAAATATTTGAAAAAAACAAGAGCGTTTTCGTTTTTGGAAGCTGCCACTTCCGGTGGACCGATTTCGAATAAAAACCACTGGGGCAGACTATTTGCTGAAAAACAGTTCTTTTGTCAAAAATCGTCACCTCCGCTTAAATTTTGGAAAGCTGGAACGGTATTTTTACAAGTTTAATTTAGAATCTCTTAGTTCATTAGTTGTTTTTCTCGTAAATCATACACTTTTCAAAATATTTGCAAAAAACAAAAAACTGCTGGTCGATCGATTTCGGCCACAAATCACAGGGGTCCCCGAATTTATGGAAAATATTAAGTATGAAGTGTCACCGCGATCTGTCTGGGTTGTAGGGCGCCAACAGACATTTAGTCTGCACGAACACAGAGAGATTTTTAAAAATTATTTTTTTTGGCTTCGAAATCGTGAGGTCAACCTTTTTCATGATTACTATTCTTTATTTTTACGTAAAAGAAAGTAAAAATAGTGAATCATCTTTTACATTATGATTACATACAAAGCAACTTGAATGATACCTTCCTGACCACTAATACACGTTTTCACCGTATACATATTGATACCTATTTCCTACTTTAAAATAACATTTGGACTGTAATTTAACATGATAAATTCTAAGATGTTTGGTTCAACATTTAAAGTGGCTAATTTCGTTGGAATCTAAGTTGTTAAATTAGATCCCAAAGAAATAAGCCACTTTATATGCTGGACCAAACATGTTAGAATTTCACATGTTAAATTATGGAATGCGAAAAAAATTTACAGATTTTTACCGGACGTTATCAGATTACCATCAAACGATTTTAATTCGAAAATCACAGGGAATGTTCAAAATTACTTCGAGCTGCTTCTGAATACAATTATGCGTAGTCACTTTCGAAAATTGACGACGATGGTCGGTACCATTTACTGAGTTTCAGTGCTTCCTTGAGCTATACGCTTCAAGATTGACTAGGCCAAGCAGTCCAGCAGATTGAGAACTGGCGTGTTTGTCGGTCAAACAACTTTTCCCCAAAAATCGAGAAACAATTTTTCGTGAACAATAATTGGTTGGCTCGATTAAGCCTTACGGAAACGAGAATCGGTTTGCCATCGGTGCAGAAATTCTGCGTTGTCACAGCTGGGTCTTCTTCTAACCTTTAACCTTTTCGCAGAAATTGGTGAGATTTTGACGATTATGAACAGCAAAAATTTCCACGTGTTTGAAAAGCACTTTCTTGAAGAGACCATTAGCAACCGGCACGTTTCACCTTCGTCAAGGCATTGAGAAAGTGATACTGATCAAGATTGTAACAGCCAAGTTCAAGTTTGCAATTCTGCAGCTGTTCGCCTTTGACGTTCTTCGGCTTAGTTGCGGTTGAAAAAAGTTTTATGGTACCACCTGGTTTATCGCTCAAAATCTGTCCTTTGAAAAATATCTTTCTTCTCGTCTTGTACAATTTGACGATGAAACAAGTTCTCTTTCACTATTCATTACGAACACTAATCATAAATGGCTTCTTAGGATGAAATAACATGAGGAATTCATTAAAACAAGTGGTTTGCACCTGAACACTTCACCTGATTAATTTGGGGGTACCCAGGTCACACCGCGAAACTGGGTCTTTCTGCCGAACGAAACTATGATGAAAACGTAATATAAATTCAAATTTCTAATTTTTCCAAATAGTAATGCATAAGATAGCTTATTTTGTAATTTGTTCAGCCATTTGGAGGAAATATGATATGCATACCTGTGCATATAGGTTAAAGATTAAATAATCTAACTAAACGTAGTATTAAATTTCGTTTTCTGTTAATATATTTAAGAAAACTGCGGTGTATAACTTAAACTTTAGTGATGAGTCTAACTCTCTCGGTGCGGTCTAACAGTACAAGGACTTTGGAAAGAGGTTGTTGAATCTTTGATTCAGACTTTTTATTGTTTGTTATTTTTGGAGAAGCAATTAATTCTGATCTTTCTGTGCGGGCTTAACGGACATTGCAATACTAAAGGGAGTTTTTTTAGAGGTTCACAATTTTAAATTAAAATAGAACAAAGAATGAAATATCAGTGAAACTAACTATATTGGATAGATAATTTTAATGGCATAAAATTGCATGCTGTGACATTATTTCGGCCATGTGGCCGCCGCGGCTGGTGCGTACATGTAAACTAGAGGTACAATATTCGATCATTCTTCGCAGCAATTGCGGCCGTATTTCGCTAATAACTCGCCGAGTGTTGTGTTCCAAGTGTTCAATCGTCTCTGGTTTATCGGCGTGGACAAGTGACTTAACATATCCCCAAAGAAAATAATCTAATAGAGTTGGATCACATAATCTCGACGGCCAATTAACAGGACCATTACGTGAAATTATTCTTTCATCAAATGTTTCTTTGAATAAATTAATTGTATTCCGCGCTGTGTGGCATATGGCACCGTCCTGTTGGAACCACATATCAGCAAGAGTCATACCAGCCAATTGGGGTACAAAAGGTTAGAAATTATGGTTCTATACCGTTCATCGTTGACTGTAACATTCCGCCCATCATCGTTTTTGAAGACATGTGGACCAATGATTCCGCCGGCTCATAAAGTGCACCAAACAGTGTTTTTTCTCTGGAGGTAATGGTGTTTCGGCAAAGGCTTGTGGATTATCTTCACTCCAAATCCGGCAAATCTGTTTATTAATGTTCATCCAAAAATTTCCATTCAACCAAAAGTGAGCTTCATCGCTGAACAAAATTTTGTTTAGAAAATCAACCGAATCAATCGAATTGGCGGTATGTGCGATGGTCGGAAGGCTTTAATTCCTGCACAAGTTGAATTTTGTACGCACGTAAACTAAGACCCTTAGATAAAATCTTCCATAAAGTGAATGGACACATCTCCAGTTGCTGAGAACGACGTCGAATTGGTTGATTTGGGTCTTCCTCAATGCTACGCTGTGAATAGTTCAGATTCTCCATCTATTTTATTCACACACCAAACCGTGTGTAAGAATTTACAAGAATTACAACCAATGACTGATCGTTACTTTAGTATATTTCAATATTATAGAATATGTTATCGGATCGAAAATGATTGTTGTGATTCTTCCAGATTGCAGAAACTAGGTGCCACGAACGGCTGCGTGGTTGGGAAGTTGATTGCGTATAATAAATATTGTTGATCATAGTTGTTGTCCTCCAGATGGATGCTTGTGAATATTTTGAACATAATGAAATTATTATAAGATTGAATATAACTGTATACCAACGCATCTACATATATTGAAATTATAACCCTCTAAAATTGTTAGGATTTTTTTTGGATATTTATGCCATATATAGTTTTGTATTAAATAAATCAAATTAATTGGGTTTCATCCAGCATCAGATTGAAAATGGTTTTTTGGATTCCTCTGGGAAGCAGAGTTATATTATGCAAAGCAAAAAACAAGAGATGCATTAGCTTAAAATATTATCAAGGAAAGGAAGTAAGAGGAATCGTTGTAAGACGCCAGCCCTAGGAGTTCAAAAGGACAAATAATTTATTTTCTCTAACTTTGAAAATCCTGCGTCTTAAGATCAAGAAATTATTTAAATGTACTATACAATTTACATGGTCAGGCCTAGGGACCATACCAGCTTAGACGTTTACCATTGCACTGATTTGATTACAGAATAAAAGGCCGAAACAAAGCTCCACTGTTCAATCTGGCCACCATTATAGGGTTTAATTTCAATGATATTATATAAAAATGTAGTGCTGCATCTAAAGAGGTAGAAATGTGTAGAGAAAGTATCATCTTTGTACCTTCGCAATACATTACTTTTCCGCAAAATATGTAATTTCCCACTAATCATACTAACTAACATTATGATGACATATTAGCAAAAACTGAATATTGTTATTAACATACTGGCGAAAATTAGTTTGATTAGAGCCATTACCGAATTTTATTTTTTTGAATATTATAGTAATAACCTAGATTTCCATTCAAACTATATAAAAATTGCGTTTTACTAAAACACTTATTTTTCTGCAAATATAATTTCAGCTGCAAATAAATCATCCCCACTATCGACGCTACAACCACCACAATTGCCTCACAATATACTTGAAATATTAGGATCGCGCGCATCAAATTTAATCGAGCGCACAACAACCAATTCTATAAATCCACTAGACTATCCACATACACCGAACGCTTTACAATTGGCGTCAACCAATAATCTGCTGTATTCGAATTGGATTGGATTGCACGCGAAAGCGGCCAACGGACAACCAAACTATCTTCTGGGACTTCAAGGTAATGTGACATATTCGCAAAAAATGATTGAAGGCTCTCTATTTGTGGTGTGGCCAATCATTTAAATATAATAGATATTTTAAAATACATAATTGAGTCATAAATAAATAAATCCATATATAGAGGAACGATAGATTTAAACAAATATTGATTTAAAAATTAACTAAAATAAACACAGAGATTTTAGGGAGTTGGATTCAGAATAAATTTAACGAGAATTTTCGTATTTATCCTAAAAATCTAAGTAAATTTTGATTCCTAAACTTTAAGTACAGAAACAAAATATCTTCGGTTTATTTAGAAAGTAACACTTTTTTTAACATTTTCCCAAAAATGTTACCTTTGTTGTAATTATAAACTGTGTAACGTTTGGAAAACGACGCTTGCATGTTGACAAACAAATATAACTCTTATAGTGTTTAGTTTGCATATTAGTTTCTACATTAATTAACATTCTAATGTCAAAGTTTTTTATTTTATTTTTATAGAATTTCTTTGCCCTATCCTTCTTCAGTTATTTGTGTTTGCTTAATTGTTAAACATTTTTTCCTACTTCTAAAAATACTTAAAATTTTGTTTTGTTTTATTAACTAATTAATTTGTTTATACGTGCATTAATTAATAAATATTTAAATTTATGAATTAATGGACGCGCACTTGTGACAATCCATTATGTATATACGTAAGATGGGCGTGTTGCTTTACGAATGCCTTTCGTTTTTGGGAAGATACATTTACGGTTGGTTTTGCAAACATATATAAACGTGTTAATATCTTAAATCAACTTTATCGTCTTAAACTCGAGATTTACTTAAGATTGTTAGTAAACCAACTATTATCAAGCTTAAGATTTAAATAAATGATTATGCGAAAAACTAACTATGCAAATGATAAATCTCTAATAACTAAACTATTAGAGGTTTGGACTTATCTTAGGAGAGTTTCATTTGATGCAAAAAACGCGCTTTATTTGTTCTTTCAAACGATTGATACGTCAGAACTATTGACCTGTTGTATGATCCTTTCATGAGGATTTATGCGAGTTTAACCTATTGTCAGGTGCAATTTTGAACCCAGCTCCCCCGATGCCACCAATAAGATTTTGGTACAGATCTTCATCCTTATTATGCAATTTTTGACTATTCGTCTCTTCTTTAAAGGTCAGCAGTGTTTCAATATTCAATTGTTTTGGACCTGGAGCTTATCTATCGTGTTCTATAATAAACAATTATAAAGCGTCGCCAAAATTTTATTCTGTTCGGTATTTCTTATTCTGTTCGGTAAAAAAGTTTTAAATTCCTGGTTCATAGAAAAATCCTAGAAACCAAACGCAAGGAAACAGCAAATATTTTAGTATTTTTCTTCCTTGTTGTCTGACAGGCAGATGTTTACAAGCCACGACGGCAAATATATTATTTAATTGCAAATGTGTATTATGTTCTTAAAGTAAACACCTTTTGTGATTTATTCTTACATGTCTCAGAATACCTGAAATGTCCACTATTTTGCCATTTTGGCGTACCTTGCTGTTCCAGTTTGAGAATAATGATAAAAGGATCATCTTTGTAAAACAAACGCTATAATAAGTATTTTCCGTAAATAGACCCGGTATAGTACATTTTTATTCAGGAAAGTGTCCTCACAAAATGCCCTTTGCTTGACGAGCGATGTAGCCAGTTAATCCGGTCTCTTAGACTGACAGTTTCTGTATAAAGCTTACCTAAGTCATCATCAGCCCGTTTATCCAGTTGCCAAAAACATTCGGTTTGTTGTATAATATACCGGAATAACTTGATCCATTTAAGTGCTTTCCGCGTTGTTAAGTAAGGTCAAGAAATTTTATGAAACTCAATATAATTGCGTTGAAAATATGCAAATGAAACCTTGCAACCTCGGAAAACATTTATTTGTTTTCTGTAGTGCTTGTATAACAATTGAAGTTCCTCTATTTTAGTATACAAGAAGAACATTTTAGTTTTAAGCAAGAGTCATAATTAGTAATCATTAATCAATCATCATTTTTCAACATAGAGCTATTTTGAATTTTTGTGAATTTTTATCATCCAACTGTATGTCATGCACCTTATCTATCTGTAATATTGAACATTGGCAGTTTATAAACAAAACTTGGCAACAATAAGCAATTTTACGTTAGAGTGTAGGCAAGTCACTGCTTGTGAAGCCATCTGACACATGTTAAAAATTTAACTACCTAGTCATGCACGTAGTCGTTATTATGCAGGCGTCCACGGGTATGTTTATTCAGATTTCAAATTCATGATTGTAAGACCTACCAATGTTCTTGCCGGTGGATTTGAATAACTACGTCAACAAATCATCGCATTACCTTCTGTAGTTTATGAATAGAGAGTTCCGAATTGCTCTAGCGATTAAGCTGGACCAGAAGCCGAATCCTTTTACCAACATAATTATTTAAAATCGAAATCAGCCAGGTGATTTCGAAACAATTGATAAAAAAAATCATTTTCTGATGAAAGCAAAATTAAAATAAAACTAATTTTTATCTATCTCGAAGAGAAAACGTAAACCGAAACAATGAATCTATTGGGGAGTAGGAGGGGCAGCAATATAAAAAGTGTTCAACCATCTCTTCCTTCGATCCACCAAACTGCTCGCAATTTTAGTAAAGTTTTCAAGGTGGGTCTATCACAGTTTAAAAGTACCTGAGTCCTTTCCAGTTTTTTGAATCCAAAAAAAATCTTAGATACTCGACAGGTAGGAGAGTTGCCGCTAATTATTAAACAACTGGGGTAGGTCATTAAAAAATTTGCTAATGTTTCTTTTAAAGCACGGCATCACCGAGCCGAGAGCTGGTTCTGATCACAATAAGATGCCCGATGCTATAGCCCATTTTTGTATCTTAGTATAACTTCTTGTAGTTTGCGAGCCGCTTTAAATTTTCAATATTCTCCCAGACAAGTTTTGAAGAAACAGTGTTGGCATTAATGACTCTTAAGGCAACATGATTATCTGATACGATCCAATTTGGGACGATTTTATAAAATTCGGACTGGAAGCCAGTACGGTACTTTTCAAGGGAATATGTTAACTTCACCGCAGTCTCCGTTGGAAACTGGGAGACGAGGATTCGAATGTCGTATACCGTTTAAACCAGAGTTTAAGTAGTAGGAGTCGCACGCTTCAAATTATTAAGAAAACAATTAAGAAAATTATTTATTCACGTACATATGTACAAACACTATTATATTAAAAATTTGGTGGAGTACACTTTTATTTTGAGCACAAGCTCATTGGTTATAAATTGAGTAGCCCAGATAACTCCAAAACGTTTAAAATTCGCCCAGTTATCCCCGTGCGTTGCTGTGTGACTGCAAATCAGTCACGGCTAGTCCTCTTTGTGGCTCATTCAAATCAATCGCCCATGTACATATGTATATGCAATTTGCAACCAAAAATGTGGCCTCATTTGCATTTTTAGCAATAGTCCCAATGTACATTTCTCTTTAGTTTAAATTAAATAAATTTTATAAATAAAAATAGAAAAACAAACACATATTGATATCAAGTTCACAAGTTTCAAACAAACCATTATCTGCAACTAAGTCAATGGTTTTCTACAGTTCCACCAGTTATTATGACGATGTCATCGAATTGACGACAAGATACCAGAGGGAAAGAGACATAACTGCGTTATGTGGACTTCTTTTTCGAACAGTCACAGTAATCGTAACGCTACTTAAGTTAGTGGTTTTCTCCTGGGCTTAAGCATGGTATCGCATCACCTTACCACTTCTATAGAGAAAAATCTCTGTGGTCCATCGACTTTTCAATTTGCACTACAACTTCTTTTAGTAATACAAAATGTATTCAACAATTCATCCCTGCCTGATATGATTTTAAAACATTTTTATCACCTACCAAACGGCACAGTGGTTGAAGCTTTGGCGTTTGGATCGGAAGGTACCGGGTTTGAATCCCGATAGGAGCAGGATGCAAAAGGACATTTTTATCATCAGATTACGATCTGTGATGAAACGGAACACAACTAAGACCCCCTGTCGGAATGCAGAACTTTCATGCCAGTACTATAAGGATGGCAAGGAGCTCATGCAGATGGTTCTACGAAAATCTAACCTAAGCCATATGTCCTCGAATTGGCTAGCAACGGCGTAAAAGTAAAGCCGAGAAAAGCGAACCGCGAAAGAGTTGGAAGAGCCTCAACCCCAATCTGTTCTGGGGCAAAAATAAAAAAAAGAATTGTCATATTTTGTAATGTATAAGTTTTCTACTGTGAACCGTGCAACGTTTCGTTATGACTTTATGCACTGTAGAGCAGTGGTTCCAACCCACATATGGCCGCTGACCGGGGAATTTTGTGAAGCGAATATTTAAAATTAAAGATTTAATAAACTAAAAAGGACAAATACAGATGCAAGAGTAACACGTGAGATATAATTGATAAGCAAACGATGGCGTTGTTTGGTTTTACTAGAGTTTTCTAGATATAGCAGGGAAAATCGTTTCACATAAGTACATAATTGAAAAAGTGGTTAAACATTTGGTATTGCAGCATTTTCAAATAATGCTGGGTACTATTCCTTTAGTGAGTGCTTTCAGTATATCCAAAACTGTGAGAAAGTCACTGTCACGATTAATGATTTTACAATTATATCTTATCTAAGTACAATGAACTGCATCTCTTCGTCATATCTCAGTTACTTAGTCTTCGTGTTCCTCAAAATCATTAGCAACCCACAAATTCATAATTCTTCTTTAAGATACTAAGCGACAATCACACCTGCTAAAGATGCTACATGCTCTGAAATTGTATGTTTAATGTTTGGAATATCAAAACTTTCAGCCAAAATCAGTACACTTTAGAGTGACAAACATTCTAAAATTGTGTTTTCTCGTCCACTTTTTTAAAAGAAGTACACGTATTATATAGAGAGATATATTTTATCTAATTTTAGTAAAAATTATTAAAATTTTGGGACCGACAATATTTCTTGCGGACCAGCGGTTGGCAACGACTGTTGAGCTACGCGTAACTGGTAGAATCAAGGCGAGCACAGTCGATTACTGTAAATTTTTAATACACGTTAAGCGAATTTTTGGTTCGTGAAGAATATTAATTAATACATACCTCCAACCATTGATGGTTTTCACTTCGCACTTGACTTCAAAATTCAAAAAAAATTTCATTAGAAAATTTAGCTTTGGAGATATTCCCACTTTACTTAGAACGATTTTTAAATATTAAATCAATTCTTGATTAGCTATATGGTTGCTAAATTTTCTTCCGTCGCAGTATCGCTTTATCTAAAAAGTGGTATACCTACAAATTTAAAAGGTTGCGATTCCATATTTTCATGGAATCGCAGCTTTTTAAATTGCGATTTTAATTTTTAAACTTTTAAATTTACATTGTCTAAAATCATAGCTCCAATCGTCCAACTTTTAAAATTTAAAACAGCACATTCCAAGCAATCCACACTATCGGCTGTGTATGGGCGTGCACACCATGCAGCACAGTAGTTTGTTTTATTTTAGGTAGATCATTACACCAGTGAATAAGCTAACATTTAAATCTCAAGCTCGCTGCTAAGTTTTTGCATGCAATCACAGCTTTATTTGATATTTTATCTATACCGACTAGCGGAAGAGATTAAAATTGATGTAACCATTAAAATGCATGATTTATGTACATTAGGATGAGAAACAGCATGCGCACGACGCACATCGGCTGGTTGTTTTGTTGGATCACTTTATTAATCAAACGTTGTTGTGGGGATCATTCAACATGGCCCGGCCATCTAACTCGCCTAGCCATCGCGGCCTCGGAGACGTTGCTTTATCTCTTGGAATGGAATGTGTGGCATACATGATGCTCCAATAAAACCTCTACAAAAAACAAATGAGAACTTATGTCCCCATATTCAATTGGGGCCTGTAATTGATGCTAAAAAAGTACATACGGCAACAAATAACCCAAGGTTAATTGTAAATCTAGACAAATTTTGGATTCGGCACGTACTCTGTTCTTTCAAAGTTTTCTCTCGAAAGGCATAAGAAAATCTTTGACAGCATGAAATCGTCTATTCCATCTTTGATACTGGTGTCAATCTCTTTCTCTAAAGGAAAAGCCGACATTCTAGCTATCTCGTATTGCCAAAAATCTTACTCTTAAGCAGAAAATAATGCTAATTCAGGTGGTCCCGATGTATTCCTTCAATCGTTCCCAAATACTGTCACAAGGTTCGTCAAAATGTTTCTAATGCGTTTCAACGGTCTAAGACATATTTGCATATATCTGAAAATTAGCCGGCGTGCACCTAAAAAGAGCTGTAAGATCCTTCGAACAAAGTATAACCGAATTGCTATATTGTTTTTATGTTGTCACGTCCAAATCTATTATGAATCTGGAATATTTAAAATTATTAGAAAGATCTCTTCTTGCCGATTTTGGATGATTTCGGATTTGCTTATTTCCTTTTCTGTCGAATCTGTGCTCATAGACGTGATATGGAGAACTGTAGACTTTTTGTGTACCTGGTTTTTCTATTCCTTTAGAAAATCATAAACAACAAGTTAGAAGTCTAATCTGGATCTAAAATTTACATGAATCGCCAGGCAACTTGAACTCACTGAAATCAGAGCTTCGTGCCGTTTCTTCATTTTTACAACTCGTGTGACTTTAATAGGCGTGGCGAGTGGTCCAGCGAGGCGATAATCACAATAGGGCTATTAATTTAAAACGTTTATCTTTACAATTTTTTATAAAAAGTTTTTGCTTTGCAGAAATGAGAAGAGAAAAATATTCCGGCCCTGCCAGGCTCCTTTAACAGCGTTGCTCTCTGTAAAATACGTTCGGATTATAGCAGGGGTTAACCGGTGTACATCACCTTTACCAAACAAATTTTCAATAAGTAAAATATCTGGGCATTTGATATGCTGACGGTACGACAGTAGCCAACCCAAAACTATTTGATTCACCATTTACTTCATCAAAATTAACTTCAGATACACTTATTTAATTGCTCGGGCTTATTTCTAAATTTTTTAGATCCTAGAAATTTTAAATTTTCTTCCAATTCGTTAGTGTTTGTTGTTTCTTCCAATTCCGAAATTAAAATTTAAAAATGTTTCTTTGAGTAAATTAATTATATCCCGCGCTGTGTGGCATATGTCACCGTCCTGTTGGAACCACATATCAGCTAGATTTATGCCAGCCAATTGGAGTACAATAAAGTTTTAGAAATGCTTTATACCGTTCACCGTTGACTGTAACATTCTGCCCATCATCGTTTTTGAAGACATGTGGGCCAATGATTCCGCCGGCTCATAAAGCGCACCCAACAGTGATTTTCTCTGGATGTAATGGTGTTTCGGCTAAGGCTTGTGGATTATCTTCGCTCCAAATCGAACAATTAAGTTTATTAACGTACCCATTCAACCAAAAGTGAGCTTCATCGCTGAACAAAATTTTGTTTGAAAAATCAACATCAATATCAATTTGTGCTTCAGCTCATTGGCCGAATTGGCGGCGTGTCCAATGGTCCGATAGCTTTAATTCCTGCACAAGTTGAATTTTGTAAGCACGTAAACCAAGATCTTTAGATAAAATCTTCCATAACGTCGATGGACACATCTCCAGTTGCTGAGAACGACGTCGAATTGATTGATTTGGGTCTTCCTCAATGCTATGCTATACAGCGTCTATTGCTTGTTCGGTAAGTACTGTTTGACGTCTTAGTGGATGCGTATTATCATTTGAAGTATACGTGGTGCGAAAACGATCCATAGTTAACCTAATTACTCGCTCTGTTGCACGATTATAACGACCGTAACCGTTGCTCTGGCGTGAGTCCAGTTCAGTTGTCACACAAAACAGTGTTGCCAACTTAAAGATGTGAACCTCTAAAAAAAACACTTATTTAATAAATTTGATTATTGCTAAGCACAAACAAATGTCAAAATGTCACATGAAAATAATGTGCCGAGGCATTATTTACTCTTGAAAATAATTTGGAGAGTTTATACACTTCATCTTTGATGAATTAAACACACTAGCTTTTTTCGCTGTTGAACTGAGTACCACACAATGAAAACTAAAGTGGAATTTTTCATTTCTAATTTCACCTTTGTAAAATCGTATAAAAATTTCACGTGAAATCGAACTGAGTACTAGGCTTAACAAAGTAAATTATGTCAGCGAGTTTATTGTTAATTGTCAAAAATATAACAAGACTCTTACCATTGAGTACATCGGCCGAATCTAAAACCACGGTACACACTTTCATAAACACAATGGGCATTTCCACCACAATGAGGCCTCACTAAAAACAGAATGAATCTCAGTGTGCTCGATACGACCAAAGTCCAAAGAACTTTAAATAAATTACATCAAAGATTCACTATAATTTCAATAAAATGTAACAAACATATTTCAATTGTATTCAAGTTCGTAATATGCTTCATATGGTTGTTCAGTTTCTGATTTTATATATGTAGTTTCTCATAAGAAACTGATATTTAAAATATGTACACGGTTTAAGGTTTTGTCGAATTATTTCAGACGAAATACCATCCCCATCTACATGGTGAGTCGAAGGAAGATACGCAAGGAAAGCATTTCAATCCTAACCTTCTAACTTGACACATAATATAATCATTATTTACTAATATGGGAATATAGGAATGGTGATGGTGCACTTGTGAGGCGAAACATCGAACTGTAATGTGGTTAAACGACAGTTCGCTCAAGTAGATTGTCGCACAAGTAAGAACATTTAACACATCCTTATCTTGTAGTATTAGAGACCCTCGCAGGTTCAGGATTCCTAGTCAATTCGGACAACGAATCGTGTCTTATGTAGCAGATTTCTTCGAATAATTAGGTGATACTCGAATGCAGTAGCGGTAGTATGCATGCTCAAGAAATTCAGTTGCTGCGTTGTTCGGAAAAATCTGTGAACATCTAGATATGGGCATGCTTAGCATGAAGTATATTATAGGTAACCAGCCTGACAGCTGCCCTGGGTTGTAAACATCTTATATTATCTTTTATATTAACCAAAAGTTTTGTCGTATGATATGAAAATGAACAATAATATTCGTCTTTAAGTGCCGCTAAGAGTGTTACCTATACCATGATCTAAAGATGGTCAAAATTTGTTACTACATATATATAATGGAAGTGGTCTACCAAAAAACATATTTTATTTGAAGTTACCAGTTACCATATTCGGCTTAGTACAAAAAATTTACCTAGATGTCAGCCACGTTACATTAAATGCCAAATACAAAACACTAAAGAACTAAGTAGACACCCTAACACCCTGATTCTAGCAAAAGGACTCAGTAAGACTGTCTTAACAAGTAAAATATTTTTGTAAAGACCACTCTTTTTAAGACCAAAGTTTTATTTGATATTCTGCCAAAGCCGTCTTAAAATTGTGTTGATGAAACTCTCCAGAGACTATTGGAAATCTGTCAAAATTCGGCGTACAATTGATCATTCATTATAAATTTTGAGTTTTTATGTCTGAGCAATCAGCAATTTTATCGGAAAATGTCAAACGGTAACCAATAAGACCACCAAAAGCCTTACACAGTCTTACATTCTTTTTTAAAACGAAAGCTTACTAAGATTATGCACAAGATACGTAAAGTGGTGTCCTTATTAAGACTTAAAACGAAAACTAGAAGCAAAGGCTTACCTAAAAACATTTGTTGGCCAGTGGTTATGGCGAAATATGGATTAATCAAAATTTTCTTTGAGAATTTGTATTGCGATTGTAAAGTGGAAGTACATCAAAAGACTGCTTCGCATTTTCCGAGGTCGCAAATATAACGTAGTAAACCGAAACAATTGATATTGCAGAATAATATTGAGTCGCAAATAAAGCATTACTTATACCTCTTTGTCTCATTTTATACTTTACCATTGCAAATATCAGGAGCGCAATTAAAGTTCCGGGTTTCACACATAGATTGGGCTAGCGACTCATCTGGTTATCATTTATGTCAGAAGCTATATTTTGTTCATAGCATGGACAGTTGTTAACGATAATCAGTTGTAACACCACCACATATCGCAACGAAAAAATATTTTTTCTTAGAACGAAAATGTCGAGTTTTGTGCCAAACAAACAGCATTTGAGGGAAGCTTTGCTTTTTCGCTTCAACATGAAAAAAATGCAGCTGAAGCACATCATTTGCTTGAGGAGGCCTACGGCGAACATGCACCATCGAAAACTACCTGTGAAGATTGGTTTAAATGCTTCAGAACTAGCCATTTGGACATTGAGGACAATAAACGCTTCGGAAGGCCAAAACATTTGAAGGCACCGAGCTGCAAGCGTTACTGGATGAAGATGATACGCAAACTTAAGATCACCTTGCGAATGCATTAAACACGACTTGCCAAGGTATTTCAAAACGTTTACATACTATGGGAAAAATTTAAAAGGAGGGAAATTGGGTGCCGCATGAGTTGACTGAGAGACAGATGGAAAATCAAAGAGCCACTTGCGAAATTTTGCTTTTTTAAGAATCCCAAACGCAATCCAAAACTCTGCGTTTAGTGGGATCATAAAGGAATCGTGTACTATGAGCTGCTGAAACAGGGCGAAACAGTCAATGAGCAATGCTACCGACAACAACTCACCAATCTATACTATGCATTACTCGAAAAACGTCCAGAATGGGGCACGAGACACGAACGAATGATATCGTCCAGGACACCATCAAACCGCTGAGGTGGGATCCGCTACCGCATCCGCCTTATTCGTCAATCGCCTCAATCAAAAACGATTTGCGGTAGTCATGTATTGAATCTCCATCTCACTCGATAACCATTCGCGATCATCATTAGGTCGGCAACGGTTAATTCTTCTAAGTCTATAATTGGATGAACAAATTACAGAAACCTGCCCTACACGCAACGGTAAGCATGCAAAAACACAAACTATATAATTTTGCATCATACGCCTCAAACATATTTGCAGCGATTAACTTGTACAATTAAATTTGTTATTAATTAAACGTTATACCTACTAGAGGGCAAGTCTTGGTTTTCATACAACGTGGCTTCCCATGTACGACTAAAACAATCAATTCAATAAAAAAAATAGTACAATACTGTTTCTAACAAAATGGTACAACAAATAAAAATTGTTAAAGAAAACATTGGTTCGTTATGATAATTTGACAAAGAAACCGCTACCACCAATTAATTATCAATTCGCTTAAGATCATACGTACGAAATATTACCTTTCGAGTAAACATTTATTGTAAAATTTCGAAAACTGTAACATATTTTCGCAGACATCTAGGCATTCGATTAATACACATTGCTGGTCTAATGTGGTCGCTCATATAACAAAACGTGATGTAAAAATTATTCATTTTAAAAACTGTCAAACCGAAAAGTTAGTTTATATGTAAAACTGAAGTACATACCATACAAACGTGCATTATTTACTTTAACGGTTACTTATTTCCACAAGTTGTTAGATACGTACGAGTAAAGATCACAACTATTTGTAACGCGTTTTTTTTCTATACTGCATGTAATAATATGTAAATTACAGTTTCTCGGTTTTAATATTTAATATTTAATATTTATAAAGACATTAAATTAGAGTAGAATTTGTTAAAACTCTGAAACAACATCGGTTTTAAATGATGATCATCAAGACGAACTGCGGTAAAGAAGAAGAAGAATTTATTAAGATGTGTGTATGTATCTTTAACAGATTTAATTATTCATAAAACTTTTTGTTTATTTAAAAATTTAACACCTTCGAATGAACTATTATTGAAATGCTTTATTATATACTTTTATATGGCAAATGAAGAGATGCATATACACATATGAGGGACGACAACAATCATCAATATTTTTTGATAAATGTTAACATTTAAATATCAATTTACATAGTTTTTTTTTAATAATAATCGTACACAAGATTGTTAATGAGAAATGTGTACAGTTGGTATTTGTTTGGTGTGTGCACGTCACTTTTTATAAACTATACGCAGATTTGTTTTCGGCATTCTTTGCGAATTGCAGCTGTACCTATAAGGCAATTTCCGCAATTCAAACTGCATTTCTCCATTTTCAGAGGCCGTTATTTAAAACATATTTTCTGTTTATATGAAGTAATATGGTGGGATCGTTGTCAAAGTGTTCATAAATTAATTAAATAAATAGTGTTGACATTTATAGTAGAAACGCAATAAGTATTAAAGGCGTGGCTTAGGTATTAGTAAGCACATTTTGATAGTTTCTATTAACGATTCTTATTGCAAATATTGCACGTACGAAAATTGACGATTGAGCTGAGCCTTGAAAATAAAGTACTACTACTGTAACTGTACTGCCCACATATTGATTAGAATCTCTGTTCATTAGGGATTATGGTTTACGCTACTGCAGTAGCTGCACAGCACATTATGTGGACAAATAATATCTATTTACTAAATACAAGAAACTAACATATTCGCGCAAAGACTATATCCGCCAATGCAAATTTGTGTTAAATACGAATTTGGTTTTGAATGAATGCCGACTGCTCACGCTATATCCCATGACCAGCTCTGGAACGGGTATGTGCAGATCCTTCTCTACGTCGTCCAACCATCTAGTAGGTGGTCTTCCACGAGGACCTATTTTCGTTGGTGTCAATTCAAAGCTTGCTTACGATCAGGTTTTGCGATCGAAGAACATGTCCTCACAATCTCAATCTAGATGATTTTCTGAACCAAAAGATTTTTATCAAGATAATTTCTAATCTCGTGATTCGCAAGCTGTACTCGCAACCAAATATAATGATTAAGCTTGTATAGAAGTGTAGAACGCTCGGAACCTCTTGCTCGACCAAAGTTTGATCGGTTGAGGATCTATTTGAGCGAAAACCACATTGATAGTCAGCAAAAATTTGTTCCCTGATAATTTCGCTGAAACTATGCTGGTCAGAATCTTGTAGCCTGTGTTCAGCAAAGCCATTTTCCGCGATAACTATGGCAGTTTAACCGATCCACTTTCTTATATAGTGGGTAGGTTGTAGAGGTCTTCCGCTCTCCTGGGATAGTTTCAGAATATACCAAACTGATAATATAAGTCCTAACATGCGTTAAAATAGACGGTCGCCCCCTTGTTTTAATATTTCACAACAGATCCCATCTTCAACAGGTACTTTCTGTGGATGAAGCATGTCTGCTTAGAAGTTGTGAAAAATGATTTCGCCATATTTCTGTTTTAGTATCCATCTGTAGTTCTCCGGAATCGTTGCGAATCACGCTGCTACGTAGGTGGTTTCTATTTCCTTTCCTACTACGATATCGATATAATGTTCATATTTTCGATGCTCAGCACTTGTTGTTCGTGCGGTTCTAGTATGTTGCTATTGCATAATTTATTGAAAAATTTCCTCGAGATCGCCTTGTATTTTGAAATATATTGAGGCAACAGGAATGTGTCCAATTTGGTTGACCGTTACCACATCGTTTGATTCCCATGAGGCTTTATTTAAGCATTTATGTGGGAAATGTATGTGTTTGCAACCACCAATTTGTAAAGCATATGCCCTATAACAATTGAATACGAACCACTGAGCTAAAGCCATATAGCTTTATACGTATAGTATCCATATACGTTGCATGTTCCGAGTTTTAAAACGTTAACCTTAATTCGTGTCCGAGGGCGTTATTGTTGTGATACTAAATTTATCCGAGGCATATGTTGAGATTTCGTAACAACTGTATTTTTAAACTGTCAGTAATAGGTTAACTGACTAATCGGATATCTGGAACCCGGTCAAGACATGTAAAACAATAAATTTCCGGGAGTAAATACCCTATTTGGTCTGCAGTCCCATGGCGAATTGCCGAAAAATAGGTATCATAACCCCTAACTATAGGGCCCAAATTTGGTCGAAAAGCCAATTCATTTCAGCCGCACCTTTAGCTTACCCTTGTTACGGCGTAGTTGCCGGTACGCCGCGACGGGAAGGCTGTATGATCACTTGTTGACTACTGGCTATAGGTAATGAGGATAATGGTGTAAGCAAGTGTTCGGATGCATTTATAATTTTGATTTACGATTTTGGAGTTGCCGTTGCATTTCTTGGTAAAATATTATTTCAACATAATTATTAAATTAATCAAAAATTAAGAGTTGGTAATTCCGAATATGACTTCAGATTTATTGAACTCGTATTTAGTATGGTATTTTAGAGTATACGCCTACGCAGTTTGGAGGTCGCATGTTTAAAACTCAATGTGAGTTTTAGCATACAAGAGTGTAAAATACACTTTTAACAAAAAGCAGTTAAACACATTAAAAGTTTAGGTCAGATTATGACTAAACTAAATATCTTTATCTTGAAAGTGTCGAAACAAATAGTGTGCCGGCGTAGCTTGTAAAATATTGGTTTTTCGACGTTTCAAACCTGCCTACAAAACAAGAACAAGTATAGGTAATTTTAACGGTCAATAACTGGTGCAATCCTAGAGATGGTTAACAAACCTAACTACCATCGTAGAGTACAACTCATAGGCAGCAATGTATTAAAATTATGTATATTTGTGTGATTCGTCCATCACTGGTTTTATGACTCAAAACCATCATACACAAAACAGGTGTAGCTATTTTTGACAGCCGTTGACAAAAAATACTAAAGGTGAGTAAGCAAATCTGTATAATGATTCGGTGCATGTTTAAATGTATGAAATATTTCTGATAAAATAAAAACTATAAAGTATATGTTTCAAAACCCTCCGCTCAACATTCGGCCACTTTTATTTGAGCAATACTACTTTATAGCTTTTATAAATGGCATACATTTTTTAAATTAAACATTAACAGAATCGCTATGCTGAAGCCATCGTGATACACAAGTCTTAAGCAGTGTACCGAACCCATTGGTTCATTTGTGCGACCCAACAAACAGTGGTTTTCGATCATTTAAATCTGCCAAAACCGAAAATTAAATTTTTTTGTGAAAAACAACGATGACAATCAAACTACTAGCAATACCTACAAAAAATATAGAGGTGAATATGTGGCTACACCTTTTTTCCTAAACTGAAAAATAAAACCAGCTGGATTTTAGATAAAACTGTCTTATATAACCAAAAATTATTATTCCCGCTTAAGTTTCAGAAAATCAACAAGGTTCAAAAATCAACCCTTGTTGAAAACTTATTCTTTAAATTTATTTGAATCTTTTAATTCTTTGTCGTTCTTGTAAATGTGATACATTTCAACATCTTTGTAAAAATTGAAAAAGCTCATAAGGAAGCTCCTACTTCCGGTACATGAATTTCGTAAGAATTTCCCATTTTATTTAAAAAGTTTAAGTATAAAGTTTCCGAATAGTCAATCCGCATGAACTGTAGAGATGCTGAATTTTGGAGAAATCTAGTTTTTTTTTATCAAAACTCGGCATTACAATTTTATTGTTGGAATCGTTTTTTGAAAATGATATAAACTTTTCAATAAGTATTTGCAAAAAACAAAAAATCTCTATGGAAGCTGCCACTTCCGGTGAACCGATTTCGGCCAAATATCACTGGGACCTCCCAATTTATGGAAAAAGCTTAAGTACGAAGCTCGAAAATCTGTGCAAAAATTTCGATGTCGAAAATTTTCATGATTACTATGCTTTATTTTACTACGTAAAAGTCAGTAATATGGAATAGACTCAACAATACATACAAAATTTGAAATAGTTGTCATAAATAACAATTGGGATATTTCGGAGACTCATTTGCACATCATAAGACATACTTAGAAACTTGGTTAGGTCAGACTGATAACCTTAGCCATAATCATACATTTACCGCTTTGATAGAAAGGATGAAAAGTTTTGTCCCCAGATGTCTACGTTCTTCAAGATGGAATATTACCAACAGTAGAAATTAAACTGAAAACCGCAGGGCACTAAGTTTATAATTTTATAGGAGAAGCATCTGTAATTTTTGTTTGTTCCGGTCCGATTTATCTTATTGGGTGAAACTGATTGAGATGGTTTAGAATAAAGGATTTAATTTATTTTGGATTTATTGTTCTGTAAAGAGAACAGTAATATTATAAAATTTTAATTAACGATTCAATTTTTTCGTTTCATCATTACAGCTCCAAAACCTCAAGGGAAACGATCACGTAAACCAGGTGTCGATCGTAAACCACGCCAAGCATATAGCGCCAAGCAATTAGAACGTCTCGAGAATGAATTCAAGCACGACAAATACCTCAGCGTCAGTAAACGCATGGAACTCTCAAAATGTCTAAATTTAACTGAAGTACAAATTAAGACTTGGTTTCAGAATCGTCGCACCAAATGGAAGAAGCAATTGACATCACGATTAAAAATTGCACAGCGACAAGGGTTGTATGCAGGCCATTATTTAACAAACTTTGGAGGTCATTATCATCCGATATTAACACCCTACTACACAAATCCCATTACTTGTGTGCTAACATCGGGTGTGGATGGAAAAAATACGCCGGAAGTTCTTACACCGCCAATACCGTCGACGTAGTCTTAGGTATATTAACTTTAGATTTGTAAGGCCATTAGATTTAGCTTATTTTAACATCTATACTTATTTAAATTATGCCCCTTAAAATAAATTTTTAATAAATAAAAGTTACATTTTCAAATTTTTATTGAGTCGGAGTTTAATTTGAAATTAAACCGGTCACTTCGAACTGAAAATTAAAAATATTTCCGAATCTCTCAAAACAGAACTACAATTTTTAAACTATTACACGTAACGTATGATAGACTGGTAGTTTTTAGAACATTTTGATAATCATCCGAGGTTATGGGTCCTTTTAACTTGCTTCAGCTATCTAACTTGATTGGATGCAATTAGATTCATAATGTCTTGATTCTTACGAATTCGATATTCTTGTGGCCCAATTTGGCCTTATGAGTGTGAGCACACTGCTAGATCGCAATAATCTTGATTGGTAGCAGGAAACTTGATATCCGATATTCTAGCTTTTACGTGTGTCTGCATATCATTTGAAGATGTTATTACTGAACCATTAAATTACGAGTTAAACGAACGATTTGATTTGTTGCAACAATTTATTTGCTCTATAAAATAAATTACTTGCTCATTAAAGTTTTTAATTTATTACGACCATAATAATTCATAAAGTTTTATTCGTACATTTTAATCACACATCGCAGGTTAAAAGGGTCACCGGAAAATATACAAACTTACCACCAATAAATAATACTTTTAGTTCTAGTCAAGTCCTAACCACAGAAAACCAACAGATAGATGGGAAGAGTTTTCCGCGATTTACTTGTGATGACAAGTAAAACGAAACAATCACCACCCATCCACCAATCAAGCGGGAAGTTAAAGGTGCGGAAGACCAACAAAACAACCCTTTTGGGTAATATACCAGCAGAACTACTGAATGACGAATGACGGCTTCTACCAGAAGCATGGTCTACGGAACACTTGCGGAAATACGCAGTCATAGAAAGAGGGCACAACCTCAAAAATTCCGAAAAATTGTGATAGTAAGGAATGCAAGAATTGGCGAAAAATGAACAATCAGTTAATAAAATTCTGCATCGAGCAATCCAACGAATTAGAAAGAGACCTAATTATTTAACAAAAATTCAACATTGTCCTTAGAATGGAATTCGTGGGAAGAAAAAAGTGTAATGACCAACCAGAGAGCAAATTTTGGTTGGTTTTTGAGAGTGAAACCGCAAATTAATGATAGTTGTACACACGGATATGTGTGGTTGTATGTTTATTATTTTATATTTATAATTATTTGGTGTAATAAATTATTCCGAAAAAAAACCCACACATGTTCCATTATAAGCAGCCTACTCTCATAGTCGCAATAACCAATCAAAATTTGCGTTCTGGGTATGTATTGTGCATGCTTTTCTCATGCGTTTCTTTTGAGAATTTGTATACGTACGCAGCTTAATGTGCACTTTTAGTATGGTGTGCTGTTATTTTCTATCATTATGTTTGCGTCAATTCTCATGAAACTGCGCCAAAACGTTGTTTAAAAATATAATATTTATTAGGAATATGATTTAAACTATTTAGGATATTACCACAATTCTTTATTTATTGATAGAAATGGCATTTTGAATTTTTAAATTGGAAAATTTCCCTACCGAAAAAAATGTTCATCACAAATGGATTCTGGTTTAGTGAAATTGTTTAGTGGGATGGAACTTTGAGCTAAGGGGAATTTTCAAATTCTTAATTAAGCGATGAAATATATTTATATTTTAATGGAATATGAAGAGACGTTGATTCTGTATCAGGTTGAGCATCCAAAATCCCGAGTAGTTTGATTATTCGCTCTTCTTGCGCTGTGGCAGTATTCCGGTTTCCGATTTCGCCTATTTTCTTCTTTGATCAAACTTTTGGATAATTTGTTCTCTCATTTGTTGCAACTCTTTATTTGATTCCTTGATCAAATTTTTGAATTTGTTGATCAAATTTTTGATCCATTTGATCAAAGGGTTTGTAATGTTATAAAGAGTAAAAAATTCGTGGGTTATGCAATTTAAATTATGGTTATACGATAATAATAAAAATTAAATAAAAATTAAAGTTAATTTTTATCATTTTGTATCTATAGGCACGAGTATAACAAAAATAGATACAAATAAAATCTAAAATTATTGGGTAAGTGTGTAGCCCATTTAAATTGCATAACCCACGAATTTTTTGATGAAATTTGCTCTGTTTCGTTACTCTATAACACTACATACTTTTTGCTATTACAAATTTTTCAAACCCTAAAAGCACGTATTGTGTACAACAGAGTCATCTCTAGTAAAATTATAAAACTTTTCAATCAAGTAACGTACAATAAAATTCTACCATTTTTATTTAGTTGTGTCAAATCATCAAACAGAAAATATTCACAAATAGTTGATTTTCACCGATATTCGCAAATTAAAATAAAATAAAAATGAGTGCTGCTGCTGTCGATCCAATAAGGGATAAATCCCTCCAAGATTACCGTAAAAAACTATTGGAACACAAGGAAGTCGAATCTCGATTAAAAGAAAGTAAGTTGTTTAAATATTTTAAGGTTATGTTTGCTTCTTTATGTATGAGAAAATAGCAGACTCATTCCGACGTTGTAAGCAAATGGAACAAATTTGTATTTTAAATGTTTACTTTTAGTGCGAGAACAATTAAAAGATCTAACGAAGCAGTTTGATAAATCAGAAAATGACTTAAAGGCGTTGCAAAGTGTTGGGCAAATTGTCGGGGAGGTGCTCAAACAATTGACTGAGGATAAATGTAAATAGCAATAGTGATTCAATGAAACGATAATTTATGTTTACCTATATTTTTACAGTTATTGTGAAGGCAACAAACGGGCCACGCTATGTTGTTGGATGTCGACGCCAGTTAGACAAAACAAAATTGAAGGCTGGAACTCGAGTAGCCCTTGATATGACCACACTTACAATAATGCGATATCTACCACGCGAGGTTGATCCTCTCGTTTATAATATGTCTCACGAAGATCCTGGTGATGTAACATATTCCGCTATTGGCGGCCTATCCGAACAAATTCGTGAGCTACGTGAGGTCATTGAACTTCCGTTAATGAATCCTGAACTATTTTTGCGTGTTGGTATAACACCGCCAAAAGGTTGTTTACTATACGGACCACCCGGTACAGGTAAAACTTTACTCGCTCGTGCGGTAGCATCACAACTAGACGCAAATTTCTTAAAGGTAGTGTCCAGTGCTATCGTAGATAAATATATTGGTGAAAGTGCTCGTTTGATACGTGAAATGTTCAATTACGCTCGTGACCATCAACCGTGCATTATATTCATGGATGAAATTGATGCAATTGGGGGTCGTCGTTTTTCCGAAGGAACATCAGCCGATCGTGAAATTCAACGTACGCTAATGGAATTACTCAATCAAATGGATGGTTTCGATTCATTGGGCCAGGTTAAAATGATTATGGCTACAAACCGTCCGGACACGCTAGATCCGGCATTATTACGTCCCGGACGATTAGATCGTAAAATCGAAATACCGCTTCCTAATGAACAGGCACGTTTGGAAATTTTAAAAATTCATGCTCAACCTATCGCCAAGCATGGTGAAATTGATTATGAAGCCATTGTTAAATTATCGGATAATTTCAATGGCGCCGATTTAAGAAATGTTTGTACAGAGGCGGGGCTCTTTGCCATTCGAGCAGAACGGGAATACGTGATTCAGGAAGATTTTATGAAAGCGGTTAGAAAGATTTCGGATAATAAGAAGTTAGAAAGTAAATTAGATTATAAGCCAGTTTAGTACTATTAAATATACTTTTAAGATTATTTTTACTAACTGTATTGAAAACACATCAAATTAATAAATTGAGAAAGCTACGAAATTTTTTTTGTGTAGAAGTCTTGTCTCTTATTTTTAGAATGCCTTTCACAATCATCTTCATTTGCCCTTATCATTTTTGTGTTCAATTATTTCCTCCTTGTAAATTTAAATTTAGGTTTTGTGAGTTTTGATAATGCCACATAGGATATACGGTCTTGTGGCGCAATGGATAACGCGTCTGACTACGGATCAGAAGATTCCAGGTTCGACTCCTGGCAAGATCGAATATTTTTCTTCAAATAAATTTATTTTGTACGTACAGTATTTGTGAATGGAGGAGAGGCGTTTTGTGCTTTGTTCGAGGCGAAATCGTGAACTGTGAACACCGCACGAAAAGACTAGAATAGACAAAAGACGGTAATGAAAAATGTTATGAGAAAAGTAATTGCACCGATTTTATTATTCCCTTCTTTCTCTAATCTGAAAAATAATTGTAAGGTTTTTGAAACAACAATAAAACTGGTAAAATTGTTGCTACTTTTCCAAATAAAATTTGAAGACCGTCTAAAATTTTCGTGCGACGGCCCCAGAGTTCCAGCTCAATCAATAAAACAATATTTTATTACAATACATGACACCAAATAAACATTTATTTATACAATAATTGGCTCATCTTTCTTCACTTTATCTTTAAACAACGTAGAGTAAGTATTATCCGCCCGCATATTGGAATTAAGCACGAGAATTGAATCCAATCGATCCTCTCGGATATTGCCAGCATCCTGTAGCACACTAATATTAAGCCCATAAATATCACGCCAAAATATTAAATTATTTGTTGCGGGGATGCACATGAATCGCTGAACGATTCGATACAAATATTTGTACGTGTTTTTCCGATCGTTCCACCATTCCAAAACATTCATAAAAGTAGGATCAATCGGTTCATTCATATAGCAGGTGATCTCCTCACGCACCACATTTGATGGTTTGTCTTCTTTTTGCACGAAAAACCGAGCGAATCGATTTGAAACACGCGAAGATGATGTTGGAGTTGCCGGTTCAGGTGGTTTTTGGATTGGCGTTTCAACATTCGTAATGCGTTCAATAAAATTAAATATATCTTCTTTTTCCTGTTCATGTAGGTTAGTGAGCGATTTACATAATGGGAATAAAAATAATGCGACTCTGTGCTCAATTCTTATATTGGGCCACCAAATTTCGATCATTGAATTTTTTATGACCGATTTAAACGTGCCCACAAGATTACTCGCATTTTCGGTTATATTACATAATTCAAATAACATTAAATACATTGGATACACATCGTGAAGTGTCGGTAGATTAAACCGTCGCAATTGTATTGTGGCAATCTGAAATTCATCAAGCAGTTTCGAAATCTCAATCAGTTCATTCACGTTTATATCTTTGGCATGTTGAGATTTTGAATATTTCTTCCAACCTGCAATTATCGCTTTAAAAATATCAAGTGAAAACTGCCATTTCGAATTGTATTTTGGTTTTGTTGCCAAACAACATTGGCACTGGTAGATTAGGCGGTTGATCGGTTCGAACATGGCAATTGATTTATTTATAACCGCATCGATTATGTAATGAGTGCATACGAGTGTAGTACAAACTGGAAAATTAGCGATTTTATTTTCAATTGCCACATTTGGATTGATTACAACATAAACATTTTCCGGGTTAGAGATGCTATATTCGGTGAATATTTCCGAAATTTTGTCATTTAAATTTTGATCAGGTTCTAATGAACGAACCCCCAATAATCGTTCACCAAAAGTATTCCCATCTATATAATGTATTTTCAGTGACATACAAATTTTTCCGGAATGAATTGTCCAGAAATCAGCGGTCACCGAAAATATTTTTATACTTTGTATATTTTCACGGGTTGAATCGATATACCTGTTGCGCAACATTATAACTTCATGCGTGACCACTTCGTTCTGTGGCAATAAATATTCCACGTTAGATAACGAACGATATTTCTTAACCGAGTCTACAATGCTCGCGATCAATTCAACGAATGCGTTGCGGTTTATTACATTAAACGGGATACAGTTTTTGATACAGAATTTTATGACAGCCTCGCTAATATCTTCCTTGTCTTGTGGAATGGTGGGAATCCGTCGTTCATAGAAATCCAGTAAGCATTTATGTCGCAACAAATTTGTGGTTGCAAGCGGATTATGTTTCGAAACTGTATGGCAAACGCGGCATACAATATATCCCTTTATTATCTTATTGTTATTATCAATAACGTTACCGAATACGGCCCACGCGCGACTTGTACCACGCTTCTTTGATAATTTATAAACTCCGGAGTCTAGGTTTTCGCGAATTTGTTTCACCTCTTCTTCAAATCGCTCTCGATCAATTTCACTCGCTTCATATTCATCTAAAGATTAGATTTAAACATCGATTTAATATTACATATATTCTGAATAGGTAGTCTAAAGATAAAATAATTTACCAATTTTACTTTCATCACATCCATCTTTGTTCGACGATGATCGTAGTACTGGCGTCAGCTTGACCCGTTTATTACTATTGGTTGGATTACAAAGTGCTCTTATCAGGGCATTAGGAACGTATTCTTCATCGCTATCACTTTTGACGTCATTCAACAGATCGTCCTCATCCTCACCCTTAACTAGCAAGTCGTAGCATTCAATACTGTTTGAGTCTATAATCTCTTCAATATCATGCTCTTGTTTGATAACCAACTGCGAAGACTGTGGTATAAGTTTAATGAATTTTTTCTCGGTTTTCTCGACCTGCTGTTTAAATTGGTAGGCGCTGATTAGTTTCTCGTCGCAATTTTTGCATATACACGAGGGAGCTTCGTCGCTGACTCGTATCTGAAATTGAAAAAAAATTGCATTAACATTTTATGAGCAACGAGTACTGTAAATATCTAACGATCAATTTTCAAGCGATTTTAACTGGTGGACACTACTAGCTAACAAGGATATTAGTTGAAAGAAGGAACCATTCTAACGATACTGTAAACTTTTTTAATATGCCGTTTAGATAATAAAAGAGTGGACATATTATATTAAAAAAAATGATCAAATTTTAGGTAATGACAAAAAAATCTCTTTCTCGAAACCATCTTTAATTTCTTAAATGGTTTGTTTTTATCTGTATCGTTAAACACATGGTGTCTCTTGTGCGCAGATGACGTCATGCGCAAAGAACACAAATAAACATAAAACATAGGATATCATAATCATTACTACTATCACTATGATTTGTGTCCATCAATTACTTATTAGGTATGTTCTTATTGTATAGTTGTGCCTATATGTTTTATATTTTCCTTATCGATTTTTTCTACAAAATAAAAAGTTAGACATTATACATTAAAAGCCAAATGTATATCGAAAAATTTAATTACATCAATTAATGATGATAATAAAAATATACAAGTATGACTTTCATGTAATGTAAAAAGAATAATTCAAGTCATTATTAACGACAAATACAAAAGTAAGCAATAAAGATAGAGAAAGGAATAACATTGAAAGCATCGTAGTACATAGCCTCCTTTTCCACAATGGTAATAAAAATAAGTATTAGTAACGCGCATAATATGGAATGAATAAACCAAAGCAGAGGCAAAATAAAAGCGAACCTTTTTATAAATAATAATCGGTATCAGCACAATATGATGTGAGAATATTATTTGTAATTCTACCCGAGTAAATGGGAGAATGTAAGAGCGACGTAATGTAAAGAACAACCAGTAACGGACAACGTTAATTCCGCGAACGATTTCAAAGTTGCATTTAGAAGATGTAGAAGAAGCTTCTAATTATATTCTGTTTAACTTTTACACTTTCCTTTTCTTGTAATACAGCCAAATTTTTTATAAATTATAATAACAATTCCCAAGGACAAATTAACCCCATTCACCGGACGCGAAATAAATTCAAAATGTTTAAGAAATAAAATTGCTATAGAAAAGTTAAAAAAAAAAGTACGTACCTACAGTAAAAATAAAATGTAGAAGGAATCAAACAATATATATAGCTTATGCCTCAACCAGTGAATATTTAAGAGCTTAAGTTGCACGCCGTCTGAATCATTTCGATTAGTGCTACAATCACCAAAATTGTACAGGCTACTCGTCACAAATAAACACTGACCTCTAAAAGTTTATTGTTCGTACCGCTCTCTTAAGTGGTCCAAACGGAGCACAACTTAAGCTCTAAGATTTCGCTGGTTGAGGCTTTCGTTTCGGCATAGACATCTATCGATTTTCCTTAAGAGCCACCAACAGTATAGTGAATATAGTTGAAAAGTTCGACGTATACATTCGTTAGTTTCGCATCTGTTTATCTAGCTACGGGCGTGAAATTACTACAGAGTAAACACTTGTTCAAACACTTTTTACGAATTCTTGAGATTTTATACCAAATTAAGTGTAACAGTTTACATGAATAATTTAAATTATTATTATTTCTAAGGCACACAGTTAAATTCAAAATTTTCTAATGGATAATATCCCTTAATAAATATATTCCAATATCCGTGTTTCAATGTACCTTATGCTTGTGAACATTGCCCGCCGCTGATATACCATTGCAGAGAGAATAATGATAAAACACAATACAAATGAGAAAATACGTCACCGCTTGTATTCAATAAAATTTTGTTTCATTCTCCGCGACCGAATCAAATAAATCATTTTATAAACAAAATATACACGATACAATAAAAACAAATATAACAAACAAATGAAAATAAAAAAGTAACAATAATAATAATTTTTAATCTTGTACTTACACTCAAGTTTAACAAATTATTTAACATATCGATAATTGTTAAATTGTCCATTTTATTTTCATGTATTGAAACTACACCATTTTCACTTGAACATATTCGACACAAACTTACTGATATTTCATTCATTTTGTTTTTTTAATTGAATTTTACTTTAATTAGGTACACACAGATTAAAATTCCTTTTAGTTTTTATTTTTGTAATTTATTGTAAAGTTTATTCGTGGATTTACTATTTGAATTATTATTTATTTTATTTGTAATCAACGCTATGCCGTATTGTATTCTAAAATTATATTATTTTTTATTTTAATTTAAACCAAAAAGATACAAATAAACTATTGAGACGATAGAATAATCCAATCCAAATGCGCGAGAGATAATAAAATTTCTTGTGTTGTTTCGTTTTATTTTCTATGTGAGAAAACACCAAGTTAAACAATGCTAGAATAGAAGAGAGGATGAAACGAAAAAAAACGAACGACCAAGTACTCGTTTTTGAGTTATTAATTTTTGTAAGATTTTTGTTTTATTATTTGGTTTTACTTGTTTATTCATTTATTTGATTTTTATACATACATAACACATTTACTGAATTATACAGTGAAACGTTTGTTACTTGTTTGGTTTGACATATTGCTTCTGTTAAATAATGTGTGAGATTAATTAGCATGGCGATTAAATATTTAATAAATGGCAAACTCTAAGAAGTTATATTTTCCTTGCAAAGTGACTTTCAAAGCTACTCACACAAACAATCGATAATCCGACCACAACTAACTGGTTTTTCACGCAATCTGAACTTTCGTCTTAGCTGGAACAACTTGTATAGAATACCATGCTCTTGCTATGATGATAGTGAACCTCTATCCTGTTCTAAAGAAATTGTTGGTCATACAGAAAAATTTAGTTCGATATCACTAACGAACTTGTTTAGGAATTCAAAACGTCTTGTTACCACAACTATTATAAAGATTCATGTACGATTCAGCTGTCCTTATCACATTATTACCATGGTTGATTAATGTTCTAGGTTCTAATTTCATTTTCGAAATTTTGTCTCCAGAAGCTGCCAGCACAAGAATCTAATGACAAACAGAAAAGTAAACGTTCATACGATTTTTTAATTGGATGCCCAATATAACAGTATTAAAACGATTAAATGACTACAGTGGACGTTTTCCTGCCTTTCCTTGTTAAATAAATTCCTGGTATACATGATCCGTTACTATATTGCGAAATCCTCTTTCTAATGTAGACGATTCTTTTAATTTTCTTAGAAACATAGCCTATGATGAGAACATTTAATTAGTTTGAGTGGTCAACAAATACAGTATATATAGGTAATACAATAACTTACTAATTTTGAAACATGTTTGTGGTCATCTAGATGCAGTTCATCTCGTTCAGTTTCGCTAATGTTTTTATTGGAAATAAGGTTTGAAACTCAATAGCATCGTTTTCTCTAGTCTCTAAATCATTTTGGTACTATCTTTATGGTACCGGGCATCACTTTCGCTATCGCTAGAAGCAGAGCCATAAATGCTTTCGGAGCTAGAATTTTAGTCAGCCTCCAGACTATTCCCGATGTTGGGTCGTCCTCCAATTTTTGTGAATCACTACATATATCGCCAGAAGAAGTATAATCAATTGTACTGTTAACTGAGCAATTTGAATCGAAATTAAAACTGGAAATTCGAGCAAACAATTGTAATTGTCTAAACCTTAAAACATCACTTTTGTGTATTTATTTTTAAATTACCAATCTGTTAAAAAATGTTTATTTAATAATTTAAAATTACTTATTAAAATAACCTAAATTCTACCACAATTTTGTAGAGTATTTACTAAGTATAACTATTATCACACCTTATTAATTGCTAATATTCACTGTTACTGTGTATTAAATGTTACTCAAATGTTACTAATTTTATTTAACCGACCAAACTGCACGGTTCTCCAATATACGGGGAAGGATGCAAAAGAGATTTTTCACCATCAAATTACGATAAGTGATGAAAATGAACACAACCTATGACCCCCTGTTGGAGTGCAGAACTCATGGGCCGACCCATCTTCCATGCTAGTTCCATGCTTGCATGGAGCTATGCAATATGCGGGTGGTGGTACCTATATTAGAAAAAAGTGCAATTACAATTTAATTAAAACTAACAAATAAGAGTTTATGATATTTTAAATAAGTTAAACTTGAATAATTGTGCTCGGCTCGGATATTTTTTTCCACTGCTAGAATGAGTAACATCTCACAATGTTATAAAAATTATAGTTTCTTTCACTTTACATAGGCGAACTTTTGATTGCAAGCAAAATTAATTAAAAACTACTGAATTCACATTTGCTGGGATACGTTATAGTAAAGGTTCATAAGTTTGCCGTATTATGAGCTTACAATGGGTACACTCAGCCCAAATATTATATACCGAATTGTTTGTCAAACAATTAGTTTCTGTAAAGACTGTTTGTGAGTAAAATATCTCAGTAATAAATATGGTAGAGTCCACGACTTTAATAAGAGGGAAAATTTTAGTCTTTCTTTATTATTACGAATGTAGGCTCTACATGGACTAGATGCAACCAATGCTAACTGAAACCTACCAGATTCTGGTAATAAACTAGCGAAAAGAGTATTGTCAAGTAAACTAGGGTTCAGCAACGAACTAGTTGAATCAGTCGCCTCCTTAATCGGTTGCTGCGTTTATTCTACAGCTAAATTAGGACTTCTAACCGCAAAATGACACATATAGCACTGATATACCATCACGACACTCGCATAGCTCATCAGCCAGCTGAATCTTTGATTTTATATGAAACTAGCTGAAGGCTCTAATCAACATAATATTATTAACTGAAAATGACCGAAACAAAGTTTGACAATAAATTTTATCCAGTAAAAATTAGCAAGACTTAACCATCAGGAATTTTCGCAAAAACTTGAAAACAATATTGTTGAAATTCCGGTTCAAAATGATTATGGGTAACGGGAATAACATTTTGAGCAAGAAACAACCGGTAATTTACATATGGAAAGCGCGGTAATCGAACCGTGATTGCATTCGAACGAGGCAACATATTACAATAATCTAAACGAAGCTCTTCTCATAGTTCCCACATTTACCCAAAATGACCGAAAATTACAGAATCTGTGACAATAAATTTTATCCGGTAAAAATCAGTAAGGCTAACCATCAGGGATTTTCGCAAAATATTGAGAAAAAAATTATTGTTGATTTTCCGGTTCAAAATGATTATGGGTAACGGGAATAACATGTTGAGCAAGAAACAACCGGTAATTTACATCTGGAAAGCGCGGTTGTGGGACGTGTCGTAGTTGAAACCCGTCACGTCTTGTAATCGAACCTTGATGCATTCGAACGAGGCAACATATTGCAATAATTTAAACGCAGATCTACTCAGAATACCCACAGTTACCCAAAATGATCGATACTTACCGAACCGGTGACAATAAATTTTATCCGGTAAAAATCAGTAAGGCTAACATCAGGGATTTTCGCAAAAAATTGAGAAAAAAATTATTGTTGATTTTCCGGTTCAAAATGATTATAGGTAATGAGAATAAGGTATTCAGCAAGAAACAACCGGTAATTTACATCTGGAGTTCGCGGTTATTGGAAGTATCGTATTTTGAAATCCGGTAACATTTTGTAATCGAACCTTGATTGCATTCGAACGAAGCGGCAACATATTGCAATAATTTAAACGGAAATCTACTCAGAATACCCACAGTTACCCAAAATGATCGATACTTACCGAACCGGTGACAATAAATTTTATCCGGTAAAAATCAGTAAGGCAGGGATTTTCGCAAGAAATTGAGAAAAAATTATTGTTGATTTTCCGGTTCAAAATGATTATAGGTAATGAGAATAACGTATTCAGCAAGAAACAACCGGTAGTTTACATCTGGAATGCGCGGTTATTGGAAGTATCGTATTTTGAAATCCGGTCACATTTTGTAATCGAACCTTGATTGCATTCGAACGAAGCGGCAACATATTGCAATAATTTAAACGCAGATCTACTCAGAATACCCACAGTTACCCAAAATGATCGATACTTACCGAATCGATGACAATAAATTTTATCCGGTAAAAATCAGTAAGGCTCATCAGGGATTTTCGCAAAAAATTGAGAAAAAAATTATTGTTGATCTTCCGGTTCAAAATGATTATAGGTAATGAGAATAACGTATTCAGCAAGAAACAACCGGTAATTTACATCTGGAATGCGCGGTTATTGGAAGTATCGTATTTTGAAATCCGGTAACATTTTGTAATCGAACCTTGATTGCATTCGAACGAAGCGGCAACATATTGCAATAATTTAAACGCAGATCTACTCAGAATACCCACAGTTACCCAAAATGATCGATACTTACCGAATCGGTGACAATAAATTTTATCCGGTAAAAATCAGTAAGGCTAACCATCAGGGATTTTCGCAAAAAATTGAGAAAAAAATTATTGTTGATTTTCCGGTTCAAAATGATTATAGGTAATGAGAATAACGTATTCAGCAAGAAACAACCGGTAGTTTACATCTGGAATGCGCGGTTATTGGAAGTATCGTATTTTGAAATCCGGTCACATTTTGTAATCGAACCTTGATTGCATTCGAACGAAGCGGCAACATATTGCAATAATTTAAACGCAGATCTACTCAGAATACCCACAGTTACCCAAAATGATCGATACTTACCGAATCGGTGACAATAAATTTTATCCGGTAAAAATCAGTAAGGCTCATCAGGGATTTTCGCAAAAAATTGAGAAAAAAATTATTGTTGATTTTCCGGTTCAAAATGATTATAGGTAATGAGAATAACGTATTCAGCAAGAAACAACCGGTAGTTTACATCTGGAATGCGCGGTTATTGGAAGTATCGTATTTTGAAATCCGGTCACATTTTGTAATCGAACCTTGATTGCATTCGAACGAAGCGGCAACATATTGCAATAATTTAAACGCAGATCTACTCAGAATGCCCACAGTTACCCAAAATGATCGATACTTACCGAATCGGTGACAAAAATTTTATCCGGTAAAAATCAGTAAGGCTAACCATCAGGGATTTTCGCAAAATATTGAGAAAAAAATTATTGTTGATTTTCCGGTTCAAAATGATTATAGGTAATTAGAATAACGTATTCAGCAAGAAACAACCGGTAATTTACATCTGGAATGCGCGGTTATTGGAAGTATCGTATTTTGAAATCCGGTCACATTTTGTAATCGAACCTTGATTGCATTCGAACGAAGCGGCAACATATTGCAATAATTTAAACGCAGATCTACTCAGAATACCCACAGTTACCCAAAATGATCGATACTTACCGAATCGGTGACAATAAATTTTATCCGGTAAAAATCAGTAAGGCTAACCATCAGGGATTTTCGCAAAAAATTGAGAAAAAAATTATTGTTGATTTTCCGGTTCAAAATGATTATAGGTAATGAGAATAACGATTCAGCAAGAAACAACCGGTAGTTTACATCTGGAATGCGCGGTTATTGGAAGTATCGTATTTTGAAATCCGGTCACATTTTGTAATCGAACCTTGATTGCATTCGAACGAAGCGGCAACATATTGCAATAATTTAAACGCAGATCTACTCAGAATACCCACAGTTACCCAAAATGATCGATACTTACCGAATCGGTGACAATAAATTTTATCCGGTAAAAATCAGTAAGGCAGGGATTTTCGCAAGAAATTGAGAAAAAATTATTGTTGATTTTCCGGTTCAAAATGATTATAGGTAATGAGAATAACGTATTCAGCAAGAAACAACCGGTAGTTTACATCTGGAATGCGCGGTTATTGGAAGTATCGTATTTTGAAATCCGGTCACATTTTGTAATCGAACCTTGATTGCATTCGAACGAAGCGGCAACATATTGCAATAATTTAAACGCAGATCTACTCAGAATACCCACAGTTACCCAAAATGATCGATACTTACCGAATCGGTGACAATAAATTTTATCCGGTAAAAATCAGTAAGGCTCATCAGGGATTTTCGCAAAAAATTGAGAAAAAAATTATTGTTGATTTTCCGGTTCAAAATGATTATAGGTAATGAGAATAACGTATTCAGCAAGAAACAACCGGTAGTTTACATCTGGAATGCGCGGTTATTGGAAGTATCGTATTTTGAAATCCGGTCACATTTTGTAATCGAACCTTGATTGCATTCGAACGAAGCGGCAACATATTGCAATAATTTAAACGCAGATCTACTCAGAATGCCCACAGTTACCCAAAATGATCGATACTTACCGAATCGGTGACAAAAATTTTATCCGGTAAAAATCAGTAAGGCTAACCATCAGGGATTTTCGCAAAATATTGAGAAAAAAATTATTGTTGATTTTCCGGTTCAAAATGATTATAGGTAATGAGAATAACGTATTCAGCAAGAAACAACCGGTAATTTACATCTGGAATGCGCGGTTATTGGAAGTATCGTATTTTGAAATCCGGTCACATTTTGTAATCGAACCTTGATTGCATTCGAACGAAGCGGCAACATATTGCAATAATTTAAACGCAGATCTACTCAGAATACCCACAGTTACCCAAAATGATCGATACTTACCGAATCGGTGACAATAAATTTTATCCGGTAAAAATCAGTAAGGCTAACCATCAGGGATTTTCGCAAAAAATTGAGAAAAAAATTATTGTTGATTTTCCGGTTCAAAATGATTATAGGTAATGAGAATAACGATTCAGCAAGAAACAACCGGTAGTTTACATCTGGAATGCGCGGTTATTGGAAGTATCGTATTTTGAAATCCGGTCACATTTTGTAATCGAACCTTGATTGCATTCGAACGAAGCGGCAACATATTGCAATAATTTAAACGCAGATCTACTCAGAATACCCACAGTTACCCAAAATGATCGATACTTACCGAATCGGTGACAATAAATTTTATCCTAAGGCTAACCATCAGGGATTTTCGCAAAAAATTGAGAAAAAAATTATTGTTTTTTTTCCGGTTCAAAATGATTATAGGTAATGAGAATAACGTATTCAGCAAGAAACAACCGGTAGTTTACATCTGGAATGCGCGGTTATTGGAAGTATCGTATTTTGAAATCCGGTCACATTTTGTAATCGAACCTTGATTGCATTCGAACGAAGCGGCAACATATTGCAATAATTTAAACGCAGATCTACCCAGAATACCCACAGTTACCCAAAATGATCGATACTTACCGAATCGGTGACAATAAATTTTATCCGGTAAAAATCAGTAAGGCTAACTAACCATCAGGGATTTTCGCAAAAAATTGAGAAAAAAATTATTGTTGATTTTCCGGTTCAAAATGATTATAGGTAATGAGAATAACGTATTCAGCAAGAAACAACCGGTAGTTTACATCTGGAATGCGCGGTTATTGGAAGTATCGTATTTTGAAATCCGGTCACATTTTGTAATCGAACCTTGATTGCATTCGAACGAAGCGGCAACATATTGCAATAATTTAAACGCAGATCTACTCAGAATACCCACAGTTACCCAAAATGATCGATACTTACCGGATCGGTGACAATAAATTTTATCCGGTAAAAATCAGTAAGGCTAACAACCATCAGGGATTTTCGCAAAAAATTGAGAAAAAAATTATTGTCGATTTTCCGGTTCAAAATGATTATAGGTAATGAGAATAACGTATTCAGCAAGAAACAACCGGTAGTTTACATCTGGAATGCGCGGTTATTGGAAGTATCGTATTTTGAAATCCGGTCACATTTTGTAATCGAACCTTGATTGCATTCGAACGAAGCGGCAACATATTGCAATAATTTAAACGCAGATCTACTCAGAATACCCACAGTTACCCAAAATGATCGATACTTACCGAATCGGTGACAATAAATTTTATCCGGTAAAAATCAGTAAGGCTAACCATCAGGGATTTTCGCAAAATATTGAGAAAAAAGTTATTGTTGATTTTCCGGTTCAAAATGATTATAGGTAATGAGAATAACGTATTCAGCAAGAAACAACCGGTAGTTTACATCTGGAATGCGCGGTTATTGGAAGTATCGTATTTTGAAATCCGGTCACATTTTGTAATCGAACCTTGATTGCATTCGAACGAAGCGGCAACATATTGCAATAATTTAAACGCAGATCTACTCAGAATACCCACAGTTACCCAAAATGATCGATACTTACCGAATCGGTGACAATAAATTTTATCCGGTAAAAATCAGTAACCATCAGGGATTTTCGCAAAATATTGAGAAAAAAATTATTGTTGATTTTCCGGTTCAAAATGATTATAGGTAATGAGAATAACGTATTCAGCAAGAAACAACCGGTAATTTACATCTGGAATGCGCGGTTATTGGAAGTATCGTATTTTGAAATCCGGTAACATTTTGTAATCGAACCTAGATTGCATTCGAACGAAGCGGCAACATATTGCAATAATTTAAACGCAGATCTACTCAGAATACCCACAGTTACCCAAAATGATCGATACTTACCGAATCGGTGACAATAAATTTTATCCGGTAAAAATCAGTAAGGCTAACCATCAGGGATTTTCGCAAAAAATTGAGAAAAAAATTATTGTTGATTTTCCGGTTCAAAATGATTATAGGTAATGAGAATAACGTATTCAGCTAGAAACAACCGGTAATTTACATCTGGAATGCGCGGTTATTGGAAGTATCGTATTTTGAAATCCGGTCACATTTTGTAATCGAACCTTGATTGCATTCGAACGAAGCGGCAACATATTGCAATAATTTAAACGCAGATCTACTCAGAATACTCACAGTTACCCAAAATGATCGATACTTACCGAACCGGTGACAATAAATTTTATCCGGTAAAAATCAGTAAGGCTAACTAACCATCAGGGATTTTCGAAAAAAGTTGAGAAAAAAATTATTGTTGATTTTCCGGTTCAAAATGATTATAGGTAATGGGAATAAGGTATTCAGCAAGAAACAACCGGTAATTTACATCTGGAATGCGCGGTTATTGGAAGTATCGTATTTTGAAATCCGGTCACATTTTGTAATCGAACCTTGATTGCATTCGAACGAAGCGGCAACATATTGCAATAATTTAAACGCAGATCTACTCAGAATACTCACAGTTACCCAAAATGATCGATACTTACCGAACCGGTGACAATAAATTTTATCCGGTAAAAATCAGTAAGGCTAACCATCAGGGATTTTCGCAAAAAATTGAGAAAAAAATTATTGTTGATTTTCCGGTTCAAAATGATTATAGGTAATGAGAATAACGTATTCAGCAAGAAACAACCGGTAATTTACATCTGGAATGCGCGGTTATTGGAAGTATCGTATTTTGAAATCCGGTAAGATTTTGTAATAGAACCTTGATTGCATTCGAACGAAGCGGCAACATATTGCAATAATTTAAACGCAGATCTACTCAGAATACCCACAGTTACCCAAAATGATCGATACTTACCGAATCGGTGACAATAAATTTTATCCGGTAAAAATCAGTAAGGCTAACCATCAGCGATTTTCGCAAAAAATTGAGAAAAAAATTATTGTTGATTTTCCGGTTCAAAATGATTATAGGTAATGAGAATAACGTATTCAGCAAGAAACAACCGGTAATTTACATCTGGAATGCGCGGTTATTGGAAGTATCGTATTTTGAAATCCGGTCACATTTTGTAATCGAACCTTGATTGCATTCGAACGAAGCGGCAACATATTGCAATAATTTAAACGCAGATCTACTCAGAATACCCACAGTTACCCACAATGATCGATACTTACCGAATCGGTGACAATAAATTTTATCCGGTAAAAATCAGTGATTTTCGCAAAATATTGAGAAAAAACTTATTGTTGATTTTCCGGTTCAAAATGATTATAGGTAATGAGAATAACGTATTCAGCAAGAAACAACCGGTAGTTTACATCTGGAATGCGCGGTTATTGGAAGTATCGTATTTTGAAATCCGGTCACATTTTGTAATCGAACCTTGATTGCATACGAACGAAGCGGCAACATATTGCAATAATTTAAACGCAGATCTACTCAGAATACCCACAGTTACCCAAAATGATCGATACTTACCGAATCGGTGACAATAAATTTTATCCGGTAAAAATCAGTAAGGCTAACCATCAGCGATTTTCGCAAAAAATTGAGAAAAAAATTATTGTTGATTTTCCGGTTCAAAATGATTATAGGTAATGAGAATAACGTATTCAGCAAGAAACAACCGGTAATTTACATCTGGAATGCGCGGTTATTGGAAGTATCGTATTTTGAAATCCGGTCACATTTTGTAATCGAACCTTGATTGCATTCGAACGAAGCGGCAACATATTGCAATAATTTAAACGCAGATCTACTCAGAATACCCACAGTTACCCAAAATGATCGATACTTACCGAATCGGTGACAATAAATTTTATCCGGTAAAAATCAGTAAGGCTAACTATCAGGGATTTTCGCAAAATATTGAGAAAAATATTATTGTTGATTTTCCGGTTCAAAATGATTATAGGTAATGAGAATAACGTATTCAGCAAGAAACAACCGGTAATTTACATCTGGAATGCGCGGTTATTGGAAGTATCGTATTTTGAAATCCGGTAACATTTTGTAATCGAACCTAGATTGCATTCGAACGAAGCGGCAACATATTGCAATAATTTAAACGCAGATCTACTCAGAATACCCACAGTTACCCAAAATGATCGATACTTACCGAATCGGTGACAATAAATTTTATCCGGTAAAAATCAGTAAGGCTAACCATCAGGGATTTTCGCAAAAAATTGAGAAAAAAATTATTGTTGATTTTCCGGTTCAAAATGATTATAGGTAATGAGAATAACGTATTCAGCAAGAAACAACCGGTAGTTTACATCTGGAATGCGCGGTTATTGGAAGTATCGTATTTTGAAATCCGGTCACATTTTGTAATCGAACCTTGATTGCATTCGAACGAAGCGGCAACATATTGCAATAATTTAAACGCAGATCTACTCAGAATACCCACAGTTACCCAAAATGATCGATACTTACCGAATCGGTGACAATAAATTTTATCCGGTAAAAATCAGTAAGGCTAACCATCAGGGATTTTCGCAAAAAATTGAGAAAAAAATTATTGTTGATTTTCCGGTTCAAAATGATTATAGGTAATGAGAATAACGTATTCAGCAAGAAACAACCGGTAATTTACATCTGGAATGCGCGGTTATTGGAAGTATCGTATTTTGAAATCCGGTCACATTTTGTAATCGAACCTTGATTGCATTCGAACGAAGCGGCAACATATTGCAATAATTTAAACGCAGATCTACTCAGAATACCCACAGTTACCCAAAATGATCGATACTTACCGAATCGGTGACAATAAATTTTATCCGGTAAAAATCAGTAAGGCTAACCATCAGGGATTTTCGCAAAAAATTGAGAAAAAAATTATTGTTGATTTTCCGGTTCAAAATGATTATAGGTAATGAGAATAACGTATTCAGCAAGAAACAACCGGTAAATTACATCTGGAATGCGCGGTTATTGGAAGTATCGTGATTGCATTCGAACGAAGCGGCAACATATTGCAATAATTTAAACGCAGATCTACTCAGAATACCCACAGTTACCCAAAATGATCGATACTTACCGAATCGGTGACAATAAATTTTATCCGGTAAAAATCAGTAAGGCTAACCATCAGGGATTTTCGCAAAAAATTGAGAAAAAAATTATTGTTGATTTTCCGGTTCAAAATGATTATAGGTAATGAGAATAACGTATTCAGCAAGAAACAACCGGTAATTTACATCTGGAACGCGCGGTTATTGGAAGTATCGTGATTGCATTCGAACGAAGCGGCAACATATTGCAATAATTTAAACGCAGATCTACTCAGAATACCCACAGTTACCCAAAATGATCGATACTTACCGAATCGGTGACAATAAATTTTATCCGGTAAAAATCAGTAAGGCTAACCATCAGGGATTTTCGCAAAATATTGAGAAAAAACTTATTGTTGATTTTCCGGTTCAAAATGATTATAGGTAATGAGAATAACGTATTCAGCAAGAAACAACCGGTAGTTTACATCTGGAATGCGCGGTTATTGGAAGTATCGTATTTTGAAATCCGGTCACATTTTGTAATCGAACCTTGATTGCATTCGAACGAAGCGGCAACATATTGCAATAATTTAAACGCAGATCTACTCAGAATACCCACAGTTACCCAAAATGATCGATACTTACCGAATCGGTGACAATAAATTTTATCCGGTAAAAATCAGTAAGGCTAACCATCAGGGATTTTTGCAAAATATTGAGAAAAAAATTATTGTTGATTTTCCGGTTCAAAATGATTATAGGTAATGAGAATAACGTATTCAGCAAGAAACAACCGGTAATTTACATCTGGAATGCGCGGTTATTGGAAGTATCGTATTTTGAAATCCGGTCACATTTTGTAATCGAACCTTGATTGCATTCGAACGAAGCGGCAACATATTGCAATAATTTAAACGCAGATCTACTCAGAATACCCACAGTTACCCAAAATGATCGATACTTACCGAATCGGTGACAATAAATTTTATCCGGTAAAAATCAGTAAGGCTAACCATCAGGGATTTTCGCAAAATATTGAGAAAAAAATTATTGTTGATTTTCCGGTTCAAAATGATTATAGGTAATGAGAATAACGTATTCAGCAAGAAACAACCGGTAGTTTACATCTGGAATGCGCGGTTATTGGAAGTATCGTATTTTGAAATCCGGTCACATTTTGTAATCGAACCTAGATTGCATTCGAACGAAGCGGCAACATATTGCAATAATTTAAACGCAGATCTACTCAGAATACCCACAGTTACCCAAAATGATCGATACTTACCGAATCGGTGACAATAAATTTTATCCGGTAAAAATCAGTAAGGCTAACCATCAGGGATTTTCGCAAAAAATTGAGAAAAAAATTATTGTTGATTTTCCGGTTCAAAATGATTATAGGTAATGAGAATAACGTATTCAGCAAGAAACAACCGGTAGTTTACATCTGGAATGCGCGGTTATTGGAAGTATCGTATTTTGAAATACGGTCACATTTTGTAATCGAACCTTGATTGCATTCGAACGAAGCGGCAACATATTGCAATAATTTAAACGCAGATCTACTCAGAATACCCACAGTTACCCAAAATGATCGATACTTACCGAATCGGTGACAATAAATTTTATCCGGTAAAAATCAGTAAGGCTAACCATCAGGGATTTTCGCAAAAAATTGAGAAAAAAATTATTGTTGATTTTCCGGTTCAAAATGATTATAGGTAATGAGAATAACGTATTCAGCAAGAAACAACCGGTAGTTTACATCTGGAATGCGCGGTTATTGGAAGTATCGTATTTTGAAATCCGGTCACATTTTGTAATCGAACCTTGATTGCATTCGAACGAAGCGGCAACATATTGCAATAATTTAAACGCAGATCTACTCAGAATACCCACAGTTACCCAAAATGATCGATACTTACCGAATCGGTGACAATAAATTTTATCCGGTAAAAATCAGTAAGGCTAACCATCAGGGATTTTCGCAAAATATTGAGAAAAAAATTATTGTTGATTTTCCGGTTCAAAATGATTATAGGTAATGAGAATAACGTATTCAGCAAGAAACAACCGGTAATTTACATCTGGAATGCGCGGTTATTGGAAGTATCGTATTTTGAAATCCGGTAACATTTTGTAATCGAACCTTGATTGCATTCGAACGAAGCGGCAACATATTGCAATAATTTAAACGCAGATCTACTCAGAATACCCACAGTTACCCAAAATGATCGATACTTACCGAATCGGTGACAATAAATTTTATCCGGTAAAAATCAGTAAGGCTAACCATCAGGGATTTTCGCAAAATATTGAGGAAAAAATTATTGTTGATTTTCCGGTTCAAAATGATTATAGGTAATGAGAATAACGTATTCAGCAAGAAACAACCGGTAATTTACATCTGGAATGCGCGGTTATTGGAAGTATCGTATTTTGAAATCCGGTAACATTTTGTAATCGAACCTTGATTGCATTCGAACGAAGCGGCAACATATTGCAATAATTTAAACGCAGATCTACTCAGAATACCCACAGTTACCCAAAATGATCGATACTTACCGAATCGGTGACAATAAATTTTATCCGGTAAAAATCAGTAAGGCTAACCATCAGGGATTTTCGCAAAATATTGAGAAAAAAATTATTGTTGATTTTCCGGTTCAAAATGATTATAGGTAATGAGAATAACGTATTCAGCAAGAAACAACCGGTAATTTACATCTGGAATGCGCGGTTATTGGAAGTATCGTATTTTGAAATCCGGTAACATTTTGTAATCGAACCTTGATTGCATTCGAACGAAGCGGCAACATATTGCAATAATTTAAACGCAGATCTACTCAGAATACTCACAGTTACCCAAAATGATCGATACTTACCGAACCGGTGACAATAAATTTTATCCGGTAAAAATCAGTAAGGCTAACTATCAGGGATTTTCGCAAAAAATTGAGAAAAAAATTATTGTTGATTTTCCGGTTCAAAATGATTATAGGTAATGAGAATAACGTATTCAGCAAGAAACAACCGGTACTTTACATCTGGAATGCGCGGTTATTGGAAGTATCGTATTTTGAAATCCGGTCACATTTTATAATCGAACCTTGATTGCATTCGAACGAAGCGGCAACATATTGCAATAATTTAAACGCAGATCTACTCAGAATACCCACAGTTACCCAAAATGATCGATACTTACCGAATCGGTGACAATAAATTTTATCCGGTAAAAATCAGTAAGGCTAACCATCAGGGATTTTCGCAAAATATTGAGAAAAAAATTATTGTTGATTTTCCGGTTCAAAATGATTATAGGTAATGAGAATAACGTATTCAGCAAGAAACAACCGGTAATTTACATCTGGAATGCGCGGTTATTGGAAGTATCGTATTTTGAAATCCGGTAACATTTTGTAATCGAACCTTGATTGCATTCGAACGAAGCGGCAACATATTGCAATAATTTAAACGCAGATCTACTCAGAATACCCACAGTTACCCAAAATGATCGATACTTACCGAATCGGTGACAATAAATTTTATCCGGTAAAAATCAGTAAGGCTAACCATCAGGGATTTTCGCAAAATATTGAGAAAAAAATTATTGTTGATTTTCCGGTTCAAAATGATTATAGGTAATGAGAATAACGTATTCAGCAAGAAACAACCGGTAATTTACATCTGGAATGCGCGGTTATTGGAAGTATCGTATTTTGAAATCCGGTAACATTTTGTAATCGAACCTTGATTGCATTCGAACGAAGCGGCAACATATTGCAATAATTTAAACGCAGATCTACTCAGAATACCCACAGTTACCCAAAATGATCGATACTTACCGAATCGGTGACAATAAATTTTATCCGGTAAAAATCAGTAAGGCTAACCATCAGGGATTTTCGCAAAATATTGAGAAAAAAATTATTGTTGATTTTCCGGTTCAAAATGATTATAGGTAATGAGAATAACGTATTCAGCAAGAAACAACCGGTAATTTACATCTGGAATGCGCGGTTATTGGAAGTATCGTATTTTGAAATCCGGTCACATTTTGTAATCGAACCTTGATTGCATTCGAACGAAGCGGCAACATATTGCAATAATTTAAACGCAGATCTACTCAGAATACCCACAGTTACCCAAAATGATCGATACTTACCGAATCGGTGACAATAAATTTTATCCGGTAAAAATCAGTAAGGCTAACTATCAGGGATTTTCGCAAAATATTGAGAAAAAAATTATTGTTGATTTTCCGGTTCAAAATGATTATAGGTAATGAGAATAAGGTATTCAGCAAGAAACAACCGGTAATTTACATCTGGAATGCGCGGTTATTGGAAGTATCGTATTTTGAAATCCGGTCACATTTTGTAATCGAACCTTGATTGCATTCGAACGAAGCGGCAACATATTGCAATAATTTAAACGCAGATCTACTCAGAATACTCACAGTTACCCAAAATGATCGATACTTACCGAACCGGTGACAATAAATTTTATCCGGTAAAAATCAGTAAGGCTAACCATCAGGGATTTTCGCAAAATATTGAGAAAAAAATTATTGTTGATTTTCCGGTTCAAAATGATTATAGGTAATGAGAATAACGTATTCAGCAAGAAACAACCGGTAATTTACATCTGGAATGCGCGGTTATTGGAAGTATCGTATTTTGAAATCCGGTAACATTTTATAATCGAACCTTGATTGCATTCGAACGAAGCGGCAACATATTGCAATAATTTAAACGCAGATCTACTCAGAATACCCACAGTTACCCAAAATGATCGATACTTACCGAATCGGTGACAATAAATTTTATCCGGTAAAAATCAGTAAGGCTAACCATCAGGGATTTTCGCAAAATATTGAGAAAAAAATTATTGTTGATTTTCCGGTTCAAAATGATTATAGGTAATGAGAATAACGTATTCAGCAAGAAACAACCGGTAATTTACATCTGGAATGCGCGGTTATTGGAAGTATCGTATTTTGAAATCCGGTAACATTTTGTAATCGAACCTTGATTGCATTCGAACGAAGCGGCAACATATTGCAATAATTTAAACGCAGATCTACTCAGAATACCCACAGTTACCCAAAATGATCGATACTTACCGAATCGGTGACAATAAATTTTATCCGGTAAAAATCAGTAAGGCTAACCATCAGGGATTTTCGCAAAATATTGAGAAAAAAATTATTGTTGATTTTCCGGTTCAAAATGATTATAGGTAATGAGAATAACGTATTCAGCAAGAAACAACCGGTAATTTACATCTGGAATGCGCGGTTATTGGAAGTATCGTATTTTGAAATCCGGTCACATTTTGTAATCGAACCTTGATTGCATTCGAACGAAGCGGCAACATATTGCAATAATTTAAACGCAGATCTACTCAGAATACCCACAGTTACCCAAAATGATCGATACTTACCGAATCGGTGACAATAAATTTTATCCGGTAAAAATCAGTAAGGCTAACCCATCAGGGATTTTCGCAAAATATTGAGAAAAAAATTATTGTTGATTTTCCGGTTCAAAATGATTATAGGTAATGAGAATAACGTATTCAGCAAGAAACAACCGGTAATTTACATCTGGAATGCGCGGTTATTGGAAGTATCGTATTTTGAAATCCGGTCACATTTTGTAATCGAACCTTGATTGCATTCGAACGAAGCGGCAACATATTGCAATAATTTAAACGCAGATCTACTCAGAATACCCACAGTTACCCAAAATGATCGATACTTACCGAATCGGTGACAATAAATTTTATCCGGTAAAAATCAGTAAGGCTAACCATCAGGGATTTTCGCAAAAAATTGAGAAAAAAATTATTGTTGATTTTCCGGTTCAAAATGATTATAGGTAATGAGAATAACGTATTCAGCAAGAAACAACCGGTAATTTACATCTGGAATGCGCGGTTATTGGAAGTATCGTATTTTGAAATCCGGTCACATTTTGTAATCGAACCTTGATTGCGTTCGAACGAAGCGGCAACATATTGCAATAATTTAAACGCAGATCTACTCAGAATACTCACAGTTACCCAAAATGATCGATACTTACCGAACCGGTGACAATAAATTTTATCCGGTAAAAATCAGTAAGGCTAACCATCAGGGATTTTCGCAAAATATTGAGAAAAAAATTATTGTTGATTTTCCGGTTCAAAATGATTATAGGTAATGAGAATAACGTATTCAGCAAGAAACAACCGGTAATTTACATCTGGAATGCGCGGTTATTGGAAGTATCGTATTTTGAAATCCGGTCACATTTTGTAATCGAACCTTGATTGCATTCGAACGAAGCGGCAACATATTGCAATAATTTAAACGCAGATCTACTCAGAATACCCACAGTTACCCAAAATGATCGATACTTACCGAATCGGTGACAATAAATTTTATCCGGTAAAAATCAGTAAGGCTAACCATCAGGGATTTTCGCAAAAAATTGAGAAAAAAATTATTGTTGATTTTCCGGTTCAAAATGATTATAGGTAATGAGAATAACGTATTCAGCAAGAAACAACCGGTAATTTACATCTGGAATGCGCGGTTATTGGAAGTATCGTATTTTGAAATCCGGTCACATTTTGTAATCGAACCTTGATTGCATTCGAACGAAGCGGCAACATATTGCAATAATTTAAACGCAGATCTACTCAGAATACTCACAGTTACCCAAAATGATCGATACTTACCGAACCGGTGACAATAAATTTTATCCGGTAAAAATCAGTAAGGCTAACCATCAGGGATTTTCGCAAAAAACTGAGAAAAAAATTATTGTTGATTTTCCGGTTCAAAATGATTATAGGTAATGAGAATAACGTATTCAGCAAGAAACAACCGGTAATTTACATCTGGAATGCGCGGTTATTGGAAGTATCGTATTTTGAAATCCGGTCACATTTTGTAATCGAACCTTGATTGCATTCGAACGAAGCGGCAACATATTGCAATAATTTAAACGCAGATCTACTCAGAATACCCACAGTTACCCAAAATGATCGATACTTACCGAATCGGTGACAATAAATTTTATCCGGTAAAAATCAGTAAGGCTAACCATCAGGGATTTTCGCAAAATATTGAGAAAGAAATTATTGTTGATTTTCCGGTTCAAAATGATTATAGGTAATGAGAATAACGTATTCAGCAAGAAACAACCGGTAATTTACATCTGGAATGCGCGGTTATTGGAAGTATCGTATTTTGAAATCCGGTAACATTTTGTAATCGAACCTTGATTGCATTCGAACGAAGCGGCAACATATTGCAATAATTTAAACGCAGATCTACTCAGAATACCCACAGTTACCCAAAATGATCGATACTTACCGAATCGGTGACAATAAATTTTATCCGGTAAAAATCAGTAAGGCTAACCATCAGGGATTTTCGCAAAATATTGAGAAAAAAATTATTGTTGATTTTCCGGTTCAAAATGATTATAGGTAATGAGAATAACGTATTCAGCAAGAAACAACCGGTAATTTACATCTGGAATGCGCGGTTATTGGAAGTATCGTATTTTGAAATCCGGTAACATTTTGTAATCGAACCTTGATTGCATTCGAACGAAGCGGCAACATATTGCAATAATTTAAACGCAGATCTACTCAGAATACCCACAGTTACCCAAAATGATCGATACTTACCGAATCGGTGACAATAAATTTTATCCGGTAAAAATCAGTAAGGCTAACCATCAGGGATTTTCGCAAAATATTGAGAAAAAAATTATTGTTGATTTTCCGGTTCAAAATGATTATAGGTAATGAGAATAACGTATTCAGCAAGAAACAACCGGTAATTTACATCTGGAATGCGCGGTTATTGGAAGTATCGTATTTTGAAATCCGGTCACATTTTGTAATCGAACCTTGATTGCATTCGAACGAAGCGGCAACATATTGCAATAATTTAAACGCAGATCTACTCAGAATACCCACAGTTACCCAAAATGATCGATACTTACCGAATCGGTGACAATAAATTTTATCCGGTAAAAATCAGTAAGGCTAACCATCAGGGATTTTCGCAAAAAATTGAGAAAAAATTATTGTTTATTTTCCGGTTCAAAATGATTATAGATAATGAGAATAACGTATTCAGCAAGAAACAACCGGTAATTTACATCTGGAATGCGCAGTTATTGGAAGTATCGTATTTTGAAATCCGGTCACATTTTGTAATCGAACCTTGATTGCATTCGAACGAAGCGGCAACATATTGCAATAATTTAAACGCAGATCTACTCAGAATACCCACAGTTACCCAAAATGATCGATACTTACCGAATCGGTGACAATAAATTTTATCCGGTAAAAATCAGTAAGGCTAACCATCAGGGATTTTCGCAAAAAATTGAGAAAAAAATTATTGTTGATTTTCCGGTTCAAAATAATTATAGGTAATGAGAATAAGGTATTCAGCAAGAAACAACCGGTAATTTACATCTGGAATGCGCGGTTATTGGAAGTATCGTATTTTGAAATCCGGTCACATTTTGTAATCGAACCTTGATTGCATTCGAACGAAGCGGCAACATATTGCAATAATTTAAACGCAGATCTACTCAGAATACTCACAGTTACCCAAAATGATCGATACTTACCGAACCGGTGACAATAAATTTTATCCGGTAAAAATCAGTAAGGCTAACCATCAGGGATTTTCGCAAAATATTGAGAAAAAAATTATTGTTGATTTTCCGGTTCAAAATGATTATGGGTAATGAGAATAAGGTATTCAGCAAGAAACAACCGGTAATTTACATCTGGAATGCGCGGTTATTGGAAGTATCGTATTTTGAAATCCGGTCACATTTTGTAATCGAACCTTGATTGCATTCGAACGAAGCGGCAACATATTGCAATAATTTAAACGCAGATCTACTCAGAATACTCACAGTTACCCAAAATGATCGATACTTACCGAACCGGTGACAATAAATTTTATCCGGTAAAAATCAGTAAGGCTAACCATCAGGGATTTTCGCAAAATATTGAGAAAAAAATTATTGTTGATTTTCCGGTTCAAAATGATTATAGGTAATGAGAATAACGTATTCAGCAAGAAACAACCGGTAATTTACATCTGGAATGCGCGGTTATTGGAAGTATCGTATTTTGAAATCCGGTAACATTTTGTAATCGAACCTTGATTGCATTCGAACGAAGCGGCAACATATTGCAATAATTTAAACGCAGATCTACTCAGAATACCCACAGTTACCCAAAATGATCGATACTTACCGAATCGGTGACAATAAATTTTATCCGGTAAAAATCAGTAAGGCTAACCATCAGGGATTTTCGCAAAATATTGAGAAAAAAATTATTGTTGATTTTCCGGTTCAAAATGATTATAGGTAATGAGAATAACGTATTCAGCAAGAAACAACCGGTAATTTACATCTGGAATGCGCGGTTATTGGAAGTATCGTATTTTGAAATCCGGTAACATTTTGTAATCGAACCTTGATTGCATTCGAACGAAGCGGCAACATATTGCAATAATTTAAACGCAGATCTACTCAGAATACCCACAGTTACCCAAAATGATCGATACTTACCGAATCGGTGACAATAAATTTTATCCGGTAAAAATCAGTAAGGCTAACCATCAGGGATTTTCGCAAAATATTGAGAAAAAAATTATTGTTGATTTTCCGGTTCAAAATGATTATAGGTAATGAGAATAACGTATTCAGCAAGAAACAACCGGTAATTTACATCTGGAATGCGCGGTTATTGGAAGTATCGTATTTTGAAATCCGGTAACATTTTGTAATCGAACCTTGATTGCATTCGAACGAAGCGGCAACATATTGCAATAATTTAAACGCAGATCTACTCAGAATACCCACAGTTACCCAAAATGATCGATACTTACCGAATCGGTGACAATAAATTTTATCCGGTAAAAATCAGTAAGGCTAACCATCAGGGATTTTCGCAAAATATTGAGAAAAAAATTATTGTTGATTTTCCGGTTCAAAATGATTATAGGTAATGAGAATAACGTATTCAGCAAGAAACAACCGGTAATTTACATCTGGAATGCGCGGTTATTGGAAGTATCGTATTTTGAAATCCGGTCACATTTTGTAATCGAACCTTGATTGCATTCGAACGAAGCGGCAACATATTGCAATAATTTAAACGCAGATCTACTCAGAATACACACAGTTACCCAAAATGATCGATACTTACCGAATCGGTGACAATAAATTTTATCCGGTAAAAATCAGTAAGGCTAACCATCAGGGATTTTCGCAAAAAATTGAGAAAAAAATTATTGTTGATTTTCCGGTTCAAAATGATTATAGGTAATGAGAATAACGTATTCAGCAAGAAACAACCGGTAATTTACATCTGGAATGCGCGGTTATTGGAAGTATCGTATTTTGAAATCCGGTCACATTTTGTAATCGAACCTTGATTGCATTCGAACGAAGCGGCAACATATTGCAATAATTTAAACGCAGATCTACTCAGAATACCCACAGTTACCCAAAATGATCGATACTTACCGAATCGGTGACAATAAATTTTATCCGGTAAAAATCAGTAAGGCTAACCATCAGGGATTTTCGCAAAATATTGAGAAAAAAATTATTGTTGATTTTCCGGTTCAAAATGATTATAGGTAATGAGAATAACGTATTCAGCAAGAAACAACCGGTAATTTACATCTGGAATGCGCGGTTATTGGAAGTATCGTATTTTGAAATCCGGTCACATTTTGTAATCGAACCTTGATTGCATTCGAACGAAGCGGCAACATATTGCAATAATTTAAACGCAGATCTACTCAGAATACTCACAGTTACCCAAAATGATCGATACTTACCGAACCGGTGACAATAAATTTTATCCGGTAAAAATCAGTAAGGCTAACCATCAGGGATTTTCGCAAAAAATTGAGAAAAAAATTATTGTTCATTTTCCGGTTCAAAATGATTATAGGTAATGAGAATAACGTATTCAGCAAGAAACAACCGGTAATTTACATCTGGAATGCGCGGTTATTGGAAGTATCGTATTTTGAAATCCGGTCACATTTTGTAATCGAACCTTGATTGCATTCGAACGAAGCGGCAACATATTGCAATAATTTAAACGCAGATCTACTCAGAATACCCACAGTTACCCAAAATGATCGATACTTACCGAATCGGTGACAATAAATTTTATCCGGTAAAAATCAGTAAGGCTAACCATCAGGGATTTTCGCAAAATATTGAGGAAAAAATTATTGTTGATTTTCCGGTTCAAAATGATTATAGGTAATGAGAATAACGTATTCAGCAAGAAACAACCGGTAATTTACATCTGGAATGCGCGGTTATTGGAAGTATCGTATTTTGAAATCCGGTCACATTTTGTAATCGAACCTTGATTGCATTCGAACGAAGCGGCAACATATTGCAATAATTTAAACGCAGATCTACTCAGAATACCCACAGTTACCCAAAATGATCGATACTTACCGAATCGGTGACAATAAATTTTATCCGGTAAAAATCAGTAAGGCTTAACAATCAGGGATTTTCGCAAAAAATTGAAAAAAAATTATTGTTGATTTTCCGGTTCAAAATGATTATAGGTAATGAGAATAACGTATTCAGCAAGAAACAACCGGTAATTTACATCTGGAATGCGCGGTTATTGGAAGTATCGTATTTTGAAATCCGGTAACATTTTGTAATCGAACCTTGATGGCATTCGAACGAAGCGGCAACATATTGCAATAATTTAAACGCAAATCTACTCAGAATACCCACAGTTACCCAAAATGATCGATACTTACCGAATCGGTGACAATAAATTTTATCCGGTAAAAATCAGTAAGGCTAACCATCAGGGATTTTCGCAAAAAATTGAGAAAAAAATTATTGTTGATTTTCCGGTTCAAAATGATTATAGGTAATGAGAATAACGTATTCAGCAAGAAACAACCGGTAATTTACATCTGGAATGCGCGGTTATTGGAAGTATCGTATTTTGAAATCCGGTCACATTTTGTAATCGAACCTTGATTGCATTCGAACGAAGCGGCAACATATTGCAATAATTTAAACGCAGATCTACTCAGAATACCCACAGTTACCCAAAATGATCGATACTTACCGAATCGGTGACAATAAATTTTATCCGGTAAAAATCAGTAAGGCTAACCATCAGGGATTTTCGCAAAATATTGAGAAAGAAATTATTGTTGATTTTCCGGTTCAAAATGATTATAGGTAATGAGAATAACGTATTCAGCAAGAAACAACCGGTAATTTACATCTGGAATGCGCGGTTATTGGAAGTATCGTATTTTGAAATCCGGTAACATTTTGTAATCGAACCTTGATTGCATTCGAACGAAGCGGCAACATATTGCAATAATTTAAACGCAGATCTACTCAGAATACCCACAGTTACCCAAAATGATCGATACTTACCGAATCGGTGACAATAAATTTTATCCGGTAAAAATCAGTAAGGCTAACCATCAGGGATTTTCGCAAAATATTGAGAAAAAAATTATTGTTGATTTTCCGGTTCAAAATGATTATAGGTAATGAGAATAACGTATTCAGCAAGAAACAACCGGTAATTTACATCTGGAATGCGCGGTTATTGGAAGTATCGTATTTTGAAATCCGGTAACATTTTGTAATCGAACCTTGATTGCATTCGAACGAAGCGGCAACATATTGCAATAATTTAAACGCAGATCTACTCAGAATACCCACAGTTACCCAAAATGATCGATACTTACCGAATCGGTGACAATAAATTTTATCCGGTAAAAATCAGTAAGGCTAACCATCAGGGATTTTCGCAAAATATTGAGAAAAAAATTATTGTTGATTTTCCGGTTCAAAATGATTATAGGTAATGAGAATAACGTATTCAGCAAGAAACAACCGGTAATTTACATCTGGAATGCGCGGTTATTGGAAGTATCGTATTTTGAAATCCGGTCACATTTTGTAATCGAACCTTGATTGCATTCGAACGAAGCGGCAACATATTGCAATAATTTAAACGCAGATCTACTCAGAATACCCACAGTTACCCAAAATGATCGATACTTACCGAATCGGTGACAATAAATTTTATCCGGTAAAAATCAGTAAGGCTAACCATCAGGGATTTTCGCAAAAAATTGAGAAAAAATTATTGTTTATTTTCCGGTTCAAAATGATTATAGATAATGAGAATAACGTATTCAGCAAGAAACAACCGGTAATTTACATCTGGAATGCGCAGTTATTGGAAGTATCGTATTTTGAAATCCGGTCACATTTTGTAATCGAACCTTGATTGCATTCGAACGAAGCGGCAACATATTGCAATAATTTAAACGCAGATCTACTCAGAATACCCACAGTTACCCAAAATGATCGATACTTACCGAATCGGTGACAATAAATTTTATCCGGTAAAAATCAGTAAGGCTAACCATCAGGGATTTTCGCAAAAAATTGAGAAAAAAATTATTGTTGATTTTCCGGTTCAAAATAATTATAGGTAATGAGAATAAGGTATTCAGCAAGAAACAACCGGTAATTTACATCTGGAATGCGCGGTTATTGGAAGTATCGTATTTTGAAATCCGGTCACATTTTGTAATCGAACCTTGATTGCATTCGAACGAAGCGGCAACATATTGCAATAATTTAAACGCAGATCTACTCAGAATACTCACAGTTACCCAAAATGATCGATACTTACCGAACCGGTGACAATAAATTTTATCCGGTAAAAATCAGTAAGGCTAACCATCAGGGATTTTCGCAAAATATTGAGAAAAAAATTATTGTTGATTTTCCGGTTCAAAATGATTATGGGTAATGAGAATAAGGTATTCAGCAAGAAACAACCGGTAATTTACATCTGGAATGCGCGGTTATTGGAAGTATCGTATTTTGAAATCCGGTCACATTTTGTAATCGAACCTTGATTGCATTCGAACGAAGCGGCAACATATTGCAATAATTTAAACGCAGATCTACTCAGAATACTCACAGTTACCCAAAATGATCGATACTTACCGAACCGGTGACAATAAATTTTATCCGGTAAAAATCAGTAAGGCTAACCATCAGGGATTTTCGCAAAATATTGAGAAAAAAATTATTGTTGATTTTCCGGTTCAAAATGATTATAGGTAATGAGAATAACGTATTCAGCAAGAAACAACCGGTAATTTACATCTGGAATGCGCGGTTATTGGAAGTATCGTATTTTGAAATCCGGTAACATTTTGTAATCGAACCTTGATTGCATTCGAACGAAGCGGCAACATATTGCAATAATTTAAACGCAGATCTACTCAGAATACCCACAGTTACCCAAAATGATCGATACTTACCGAATCGGTGACAATAAATTTTATCCGGTAAAAATCAGTAAGGCTAACCATCAGGGATTTTCGCAAAATATTGAGAAAAAAATTATTGTTGATTTTCCGGTTCAAAATGATTATAGGTAATGAGAATAACGTATTCAGCAAGAAACAACCGGTAATTTACATCTGGAATGCGCGGTTATTGGAAGTATCGTATTTTGAAATCCGGTAACATTTTGTAATCGAACCTTGATTGCATTCGAACGAAGCGGCAACATATTGCAATAATTTAAACGCAGATCTACTCAGAATACCCACAGTTACCCAAAATGATCGATACTTACCGAATCGGTGACAATAAATTTTATCCGGTAAAAATCAGTAAGGCTAACCATCAGGGATTTTCGCAAAATATTGAGAAAAAAATTATTGTTGATTTTCCGGTTCAAAATGATTATAGGTAATGAGAATAACGTATTCAGCAAGAAACAACCGGTAATTTACATCTGGAATGCGCGGTTATTGGAAGTATCGTATTTTGAAATCCGGTAACATTTTGTAATCGAACCTTGATTGCATTCGAACGAAGCGGCAACATATTGCAATAATTTAAACGCAGATCTACTCAGAATACCCACAGTTACCCAAAATGATCGATACTTACCGAATCGGTGACAATAAATTTTATCCGGTAAAAATCAGTAAGGCTAACCATCAGGGATTTTCGCAAAATATTGAGAAAAAAATTATTGTTGATTTTCCGGTTCAAAATGATTATAGGTAATGAGAATAACGTATTCAGCAAGAAACAACCGGTAATTTACATCTGGAATGCGCGGTTATTGGAAGTATCGTATTTTGAAATCCGGTCACATTTTGTAATCGAACCTTGATTGCATTCGAACGAAGCGGCAACATATTGCAATAATTTAAACGCAGATCTACTCAGAATACACACAGTTACCCAAAATGATCGATACTTACCGAATCGGTGACAATAAATTTTATCCGGTAAAAATCAGTAAGGCTAACCATCAGGGATTTTCGCAAAAAATTGAGAAAAAAATTATTGTTGATTTTCCGGTTCAAAATGATTATAGGTAATGAGAATAACGTATTCAGCAAGAAACAACCGGTAATTTACATCTGGAATGCGCGGTTATTGGAAGTATCGTATTTTGAAATCCGGTCACATTTTGTAATCGAACCTTGATTGCATTCGAACGAAGCGGCAACATATTGCAATAATTTAAACGCAGATCTACTCAGAATACCCACAGTTACCCAAAATGATCGATACTTACCGAATCGGTGACAATAAATTTTATCCGGTAAAAATCAGTAAGGCTAACCATCAGGGATTTTCGCAAAATATTGAGAAAAAAATTATTGTTGATTTTCCGGTTCAAAATGATTATAGGTAATGAGAATAACGTATTCAGCAAGAAACAACCGGTAATTTACATCTGGAATGCGCGGTTATTGGAAGTATCGTATTTTGAAATCCGGTCACATTTTGTAATCGAACCTTGATTGCATTCGAACGAAGCGGCAACATATTGCAATAATTTAAACGCAGATCTACTCAGAATACTCACAGTTACCCAAAATGATCGATACTTACCGAACCGGTGACAATAAATTTTATCCGGTAAAAATCAGTAAGGCTAACCATCAGGGATTTTCGCAAAAAATTGAGAAAAAAATTATTGTTCATTTTCCGGTTCAAAATGATTATAGGTAATGAGAATAACGTATTCAGCAAGAAACAACCGGTAATTTACATCTGGAATGCGCGGTTATTGGAAGTATCGTATTTTGAAATCCGGTCACATTTTGTAATCGAACCTTGATTGCATTCGAACGAAGCGGCAACATATTGCAATAATTTAAACGCAGATCTACTCAGAATACCCACAGTTACCCAAAATGATCGATACTTACCGAATCGGTGACAATAAATTTTATCCGGTAAAAATCAGTAAGGCTAACCATCAGGGATTTTCGCAAAATATTGAGGAAAAAATTATTGTTGATTTTCCGGTTCAAAATGATTATAGGTAATGAGAATAACGTATTCAGCAAGAAACAACCGGTAATTTACATCTGGAATGCGCGGTTATTGGAAGTATCGTATTTTGAAATCCGGTCACATTTTGTAATCGAACCTTGATTGCATTCGAACGAAGCGGCAACATATTGCAATAATTTAAACGCAGATCTACTCAGAATACCCACAGTTACCCAAAATGATCGATACTTACCGAATCGGTGACAATAAATTTTATCCGGTAAAAATCAGTAAGGCTTAACAATCAGGGATTTTCGCAAAAAATTGAAAAAAAATTATTGTTGATTTTCCGGTTCAAAATGATTATAGGTAATGAGAATAACGTATTCAGCAAGAAACAACCGGTAATTTACATCTGGAATGCGCGGTTATTGGAAGTATCGTATTTTGAAATCCGGTAACATTTTGTAATCGAACCTTGATGGCATTCGAACGAAGCGGCAACATATTGCAATAATTTAAACGCAAATCTACTCAGAATACCCACAGTTACCCAAAATGATCGATACTTACCGAATCGGTGACAATAAATTTTATCCGGTAAAAATCAGTAAGGCTAACCATCAGGGATTTTCGCAAAAAATTGAGAAAAAAATTATTGTTGATTTTCCGGTTCAAAATGATTATAGGTAATGAGAATAACGTATTCAGCAAGAAACAACCGGTAATTTACATCTGGAATGCGCGGTTATTGGAAGTATCGTATTTTGAAATCCGGTCACATTTTATAATCGAACCTTGATTGCATTCGAACGAAGCGGCAACATATTGCAATAATTTAAACGCAGATCTACTCAGAATACCCACAGTTACCCAAAATGATCGATACTTACCGAATCGGTGACAATAAGTTGTATCCGGTAAAAATCAGTAAGGCTAACATCAGGGATTTTCGCAAAATATTGAGAAAAAAATTATTGTTGATTTTCCGGTTCAAAATGATTATAGGTAATGAGAATAAGGTATTCAGCAAGAAACAACCGGTAATTTACATCTGGAATGCGCGGTTATTGGAAGTATCGTATTTTGAAATCCGGTAACATTTTGTAATCGAACCTTGATTGCATTCGAACGAAGCGGCAACATATTGCAATAATTTAAACGCAGATCTACTCAGAATACCCACAGTTACCCAAAATGATCGATACTTACCGAATCGGTGACAATAAATTTTATCCGGTAAAAATCAGTAAGGCTAACCATCAGGGATTTTCGCAAAATATTGAGAAAAAAATTATTGTTGATTTTCCGGTTCAAAATGATTATAGGTAATGAGAATAACGTATTCAGCAAGAAACAACCGGTAATTTACATCTGGAATGCGCGGTTATTGGAAGTATCGTATTTTGAAATCCGGTCACATTTTGTAATCGAACCTTGATTGCATTCGAACGAAGCGGCAACATATTGCAATAATTTAAACGCAGATCTACTCAGAATACCCACAGTTACCCAAAATGATCGATACTTACCGAATCGGTGACAATAAATTTTATCCGGTAAAAATCAGTAAGGCTAACCCATCAGGGATTTTCGCAAAATATTGAGAAAAAAATTATTGTTGATTTTCCGGTTCAAAATGATTATAGGTAATGAGAATAACGTATTCAGCAAGAAACAACCGGTAATTTACATCTGGAATGCGCGGTTATTGGAAGTATCGTATTTTGAAATCCGGTCACATTTTGTAATCGAACCTTGATTGCATTCGAACGAAGCGGCAACATATTGCAATAATTTAAACGCAGATCTACTCAGAATACCCACAGTTACCCAAAATGATCGATACTTACCGAATCGGTGACAATAAATTTTATCCGGTAAAAATCAGTAAGGCTAACCATCAGGGATTTTCGCAAAATATTGAGAAAAAAATTATTGTTGATTTTCCGGTTCAAAATGATTATAGGTAATGAGAATAACGTATTCAGCAAGAAACAACCGGTAATTTACATCTGGAATGCGCGGTTATTGGAAGTATCGTATTTTGAAATCCGGTAACATTTTGTAATCGAACCTTGATTGCATTCGAACGAAGCGGCAACATATTGCAATAATTTAAACGCAGATCTACTCAGAATACCCACAGTTACCCAAAATGATCGATACTTACCGAATCGGTGACAATAAATTTTATCCGGTAAAAATCAGTAAGGCTAACCATCAGGGATTTTCGCAAAATATTGAGAAAAAAATTATTGTTGATTTTCCGGTTCAAAATGATTATAGGTAATGAGAATAACGTATTCAGCAAGAAACAACCGGTAATTTACATCTGGAATGCGCGGTTATTGGAAGTATCGTATTTTGAAATCCGGTCACATTTTGTAATCGAACCTTGATTGCATTCGAACGAAGCGGCAACATATTGCAATAATTTAAACGCAGATCTACTCAGAATACCCACAGTTACCCAAAATGATCGATACTTACCGAATCGGTGACAATAAATTTTATCCGGTAAAAATCAGTAAGGCTAACCATCAGGGATTTTCGCAAAAAATTGAGAAAAAAATTATTGTTGATTTTCCGGTTCAAAATGATTATAGGTAATGAGAATAACGTATTCAGCAAGAAACAACCGGTAATTTACATCTGGAATGCGCGGTTATTGGAAGTATCGTATTTTGAAATCCGGTCACATTTTGTAATCGAACCTTGATTGCATTCGAACGAAGCGGCAACATATTGCAATAATTTAAACGCAGATCTACTCAGAATACCCACAGTTACCCAAAATGATCGATACTTACCGAATCGGTGACAATAAATTTTATCCGGTAAAAATCAGTAAGGCAACAATCAGGGATTTTCGCAAAAAATTGAAAAAAAATTATTGTTGATTTTCCGGTTCAAAATGATTATAGGTAATGAGAATAAGGTATTCAGCAAGAAACAACCGGTAATTTACATCTGGAATGCGCGGTTATTGGAAGTATCGTATTTTGAAATCCGGTCACATTTTGTAATCGAACCTTGATTGCATTCGAACGAAGCGGCAACATATTGCAATAATTTAAACGCAGATCTACTCAGAATACCCACAGTTACCCAAAATGATCGATACTTACCGAATCGGTGACAATAAATTTTATCCGGTAAAAATCAGTAAGGCTAACCATCAGGGATTTTCGCAAAATATTGAGAAAAAAATTATTGTTGATTTTGCGGTTCAAAATGATTATAGGTAATGAGAATAACGTATTCAGCAAGAAACAACCGGTAATTTACATCTGGAATGCGCGGTTATTGGAAGTATCGTATTTTGAAATCCGGTCACATTTTGTAATCGAACCTTGATTGCTTTCGAACGAAGCGGCGACATATTGCAATAATTTAAACGCAGATCTACTCAGAATACCCACAGTTACCCAAAATGATCGATACTTACCGAATCGGTGACAATAAATTTTATCTGGTAAAAATCAGTAAGGCTAACCATCAGGGATTTTCGCAAAATATTGAGAAAAAAATTATTGTTGATTTTCCGGTTCAAAATGATTATAGGTAATGAGAATAACGTATTCAGCAAGAAACAACCGGTAATTTACATCTGGAATGCGCGGTTATTGGAAGTATCGTATTTTGAAATCCGGTAACATTTTGTAATCGAACCTTGATTGCATTCGAACGAAGCGGCGACATATTGCAATAATTTAAACGCAGATCTACTCAGAATACCCACAGTTACCCAAAATGATCGATACTTACCGAATCGGTGACAATAAATTTTATCCGGTAAAAATCAGTAAGGCTAACCATCAGGGATTTTCGCAAAATATTGAGAAAAAAATTATTCGTGATTTTCCGGTTCAAAATGATTATAGGTAATGAGAATAACGTATTCAGCAAGAAACAACCGGTAATTTACATCTGGAATGCGCGGTTATTGGAAGTATCGTATTTTGAAATCCGGTAACATTTTGTAATCGAACCTTGATTGCATTCGAACGAAGCGGCAACATATTGCAATAATTTAAACGCAGATCTACTCAGAATACCCACAGTTACCCAAAATGATCGATACTTACCGAATCGGTGACAATAAATTGTATCCGGTAAAAATCAGTAAGGCTAACCATCAGGGATTTTCGCAAAATATTGAGAAAAAAATTATTGTTGATTTTCCGGTTCAAAATGATTATAGGTAATGAGAATAACGTATTCAGCAAGAAACAACCGGTAATTTACATCTGGAATGCGCGGTTATTGGAAGTATCGTATTTTGAAATCCGGTAACATTTTGTAATCGAACCTTGATTGCATTCGAACGAAGCGGCAACATATTGCAATAATTTAAACGCAGATCTACTCAGAATACCCACAGTTACCCAAAATGATCGATACTTACCGAATCGGTGACAATAAATTTTATCCGGTAAAAATCAGTAAGGCTAACTAACCATCAGGGATTTTCGCAAAATATTGAGAAAAAAATTATTGTTGATTTTCCGGTTCAAAATGATTATAGGTAATGAGAATAACGTATTCAGCAAGAAACAACCGGTAATCTACATCTGGAATGCGCAGTTATTGGAAGTATCGTATTTTGAAATCCGGTAACATTTTGTAATCGAACCTTGATTGCATTCGAACGAAGCGGCAACATATTGCAATAATTTAAACGCAGATCTACTCAGAATACCCACAGTTACCCAAAATGATCGATACTTACCGAATCGGTGACAATAAATTGTATCCGGTAAAAATCAGTAAGGCTAACCATCAGGGATTTTCGCAAAATATTGAGAAAAAAATTATTGTTGATTTTCCGGTTCAAAATGATTATAGGTAATGAGAATAAGGTATTCAGCAAGAAACAACCGGTAATTTACATCTGGAATGCGCGGTTATTGGAAGTATCGTATTTTGAAATCCGGTCACATTTTGTAATCGAACCTTGATTGCATTCGAACGAAGCGGCGACATATTGCAATAATTTAAACGCAGATCTACTCAGAATACCCACAGTTACCCAAAATGATCGATACTTACCGAATCGGTGACAATAAATTTTATCCGGTAAAAATCAGTAAGGCTAACCATCAGGGATTTTCGCAAAATATTGAGAAAAAAATTATTGTTGATTTTCCGGTTCAAAATGATTATAGGTAATGAGAATAACGTATTCAGCAAGAAACAACCGGTAATTTACATCTGGAATGCGCGGTTATTGGAAGTATCGTATTTTGAAATCCGGTAACATTTTGTAATCGAACCTTGATTGCATTCGAACGAAGCGGCAACATATTGCAATAATTTAAACGCAGATCTACTCAGAATACCCACAGTTACCCAAAATGATCGATACTTACCGAATCGGTGACAATAAATTGTATCCGGTAAAAATCAGTAAGGCTAACCATCAGGGATTTTCGCAAAATATTGAGAAAAAAATTATTCGTGATTTTCCGGTTCAAAATGATTATAGGTAATGAGAATAACGTATTCAGCAAGAAACAACCGGTAATTTACATCTGGAATGCGCGGTTATTGGAAGTATCGTATTTTGAAATCCGGTAACATTTTGTAATCGAACCTTGATTGCATTCGAACGAAGCGGCAACATATTGCAATAATTTAAACGCAGATCTACTCAGAATACCCACAGTTACCCAAAATGATCGATACTTACCGAATCGGTGACAATAAATTGTATCCGGTAAAAATCAGTAAGGCTAACTAACCATCAGGGATTTTCGCAAAATATTGAGAAAAAATTTATTGCTGTTTTCCGGTTCAAAATGATTATAGGTAATGAGAATAACGTATTCAGCAAGAAACAACCGGTAATTTACATCTGGAATGCGCGGTTATTGGAAGTATCGTATTTTGAAATCCGGTAACATTTTGTAATCGAACCTTGATTGCATTCGAACGAAGCGGCAACATATTGCAATAATTTAAACGCAGATCTACTCAGAATACCCACAGTTACCCAAAATGATCGATACTTACCGAATCGGTGACAATAAATTGTATCCGGTAAAAATCAGTAAGGCTAACCATCAGGGATTTTCGCAAAATATTGAGAAAAAAATTATTGTTGATTTTCCGGTTCAAAATGATTATAGGTAATGAGAATAAGGTATTCAGCAAGAAACAACCGGTAATTTACATCTGGAATGCGCGGTTATTGGAAGTATCGTATTTTGAAATCCGGTCACATTTTGTAATCGAACCTTGATTGCATTCGAACGAAGCGGCGACATATTGCAATAATTTAAACGCAGATCTACTCAGAATACCCACAGTTACCCAAAATGATCGATACTTACCGAATCGGTGACAATAAATTTTATCCGGTAAAAATCAGTAAGGCTAACCATCAGGGATTTTCGCAAAATATTGAGAAAAAAATTATTGTTGATTTTCCGGTTCAAAATGATTATAGGTAATGAGAATAACGTATTCAGCAAGAAACAACCGGTAATTTACATCTGGAATGCGCGGTTATTGGAAGTATCGTATTTTGAAATCCGGTAACATTTTGTAATCGAACCTTGATTGCATTCGAACGAAGCGGCAACATATTGCAATAATTTAAACGCAGATCTACTCAGAATACCCACAGTTACCCAAAATGATCGATACTTACCGAATCGGTGACAATAAATTTTATCCGGTAAAAATCAGTAAGGCTAACCATCAGGGGTTTTCGCAAAAAATTGAGAAAAAAATTATTGTTGATTTTCCGGTTCAAAATGATTATAGGTAATGAGAATAACGTATTCAGCAAGAAACAACCGGTAATTTACATCTGGAATGCGCGGTTATTGGAAGTATCGTATTTTGAAATCCGGTAACATTTTGTAATCGAACCTTGATTGCATTCGAACGAAGCGGCAACATATTGCAATAATTTAAACGCAGATCTACTCAGAATACCCACAGTTACCCAAAATGATCGATACTTACCGAATCGGTGACAATAAATTTTATCCGGTAAAAATCAGTAAGGCTAACCATCAGGGATTTTCGCAAAAAATTGAGAAAAAAATTATTGTTGATTTTCCGGTTCAAAATGATTATAGGTAATGAGAATAACGTATTCAGCAAGAAACAACCGGTAATTTACATCTGGAATGCGCGGTTATTGGAAGTATCGTATTTTGAAATCCGGTAACATTTTGTAATCGAACCTTGATTGCATTCGAACGAAGCGGCAACATATTGCAATAATTTAAACGCAGATCTACTCAGAATACCCACAGTTACCCAAAATGATCGATACTTACCGAATCGGTGACAATAAATTTTATCCGGTAAAAATCAGTAAGGCTAACCATCAGGGATTTTCGCAAAAAACTGAGAAAAAATTTATTGTTGTTTTCCGGTTCAAAATGATTATAGGTAATGAGAATAACGTATTCAGCAAGAAACAACCGGTAATTTACATCTGGAATGCGCGGTTATTGGAAGTATCGTATTTTGAAATCCGGTAAAATTTTGTAATCGAACCTTGATTGCATTCGAACGAAGCGGCAACATATTGCAATAATTTAAACGCAGATCTACTCAGAATACCCACAGTTACCCAAAATGATCGATACTTACCGAATCGGTGACAATAAATTTTATCCGGTAAAAATCAGTAAGGCTAACCATCAGGGATTTTCGCAAAAAACTGAGAAAAAATTTATTGTTGTTTTCCGGTTCAAAATGATTATAGGTAATGAGAATAACGTATTCAGCAAGAAACAACCGGTAATTTACATCTGGAATGCGCGGTTATTGGAAGTATCGTATTTTGAAATCCGGTAACATTTTGTAATCGAACCTTGATTGCATTCGAACGAAGCGGCAACATATTGCAATAATTTAAACGCAGATCTACTCAGAATACCCACAGTTACCCAAAATGATCGATACTTACCGAATCGGTGACAATAAATTTTATCCGGTAAAAATCAGTAAGGCTAACCATCAGGGATTTTCGCAAAAAATTGAGAAAAAAATTATTGTTGATTTTCCGGTTCAAAATGATTATAGGTAATGAGAATAACGTATTCAGCAAGAAACAACCGGTAATTTACATCTGGAATGCGCGGTTATTGGAAGTATCGTATTTTGAAATCCGGTAACATTTTGTAATCGAACCTTGATTGCATTCGAACGAAGCGGCAACATATTGCAATAATTTAAACGCAGATCTACTCAGAATACCCACAGTTACCCAAAATGATCGATACTTACCGAATCGGTGACAATAAATTGTATCCGGTAAAAATCAGTAAGGCTAACCATCATGGATTTTCGCAAAAAACTGAGAAAAAAATTATTGTTGTTTTCCGGTTCAAAATGATTATAGGTAATGAGAATAACGTATTCAGCAAGAAACAACCGGTAATTTACATCTGGAATGCGCGGTTATTGGAAGTATCGTATTTTGAAATCCGGTAACATTTTGTAATCGAACCTTGATTGCATTCGAACGAAGCGGCAACATATTGCAATAATTTAAACGCAGATCTACTCAGAATACCCACAGTTACCCAAAATGATCGATACTTACCGAATCGGTGACAATAAATTTTATCCGGTAAAAATCAGTAAGGCTAACCATCAGCGATTTTCGCAAAAAATTGAGAAAAAAATTATTGTTGATTTTCCGGTTCAAAATGATTATAGGTAATGAGAATAACGTATTCAGCAAGAAACAACCGGTAATTTACATCTGGAATGCGCGGTTATTGGAAGTATCGTATTTTGAAATCCGGTAACATTTTGTAATCGAACCTTGATTGCATTCGAACGAAGCGGCAACATATTGCAATAATTTAAACGCAGATCTACTCAGAATACACACAGTTACCCAAAATGATCGATACTTACCGAATCGGTGACAATAAATTTTATCCGGTAAAAATCAGTAAGGCTAACCATCAGGGATTTTCGCGAAAAACTGAGAAAAAATTTATTGTTGATTTTCCGGTTCAAAATGATTATAGGTAATGAGAATAACGTATTCAGCAAGAAACAACCGGTAATTTACATCTGGAATGCGCGGTTATTGGAAGTATCGTATTTTGAAATCCGGTAACATTTTGTAATCGAACCTTGATTGCATTCGAACGAAGCGGCAACATATTGCAATAATTTAAACGCAGATCTACTCAGAATACCCACAGTTACCCAAAATGATCGATACTTACCGAATCGGTGACAATAAATTGTATCCGGTAAAAATCAGTAAGGCTAACCATCAGGGATTTTCGCAAAAAACTGAGAAAAAATTTATTGTTGTTTTCCGGTTCAAAATGATTATAGGTAATGAGAATAACGTATTCAGCAAGAAACAACCGGTAATTTACATCTGGAATGCGCGGTTATTGGAAGTATCGTATTTTGAAATCCGGTAACATTTTGTAATCGAACCTTGATTGCATTCGAACGAAGCGGCAACATATTGCAATAATTTAAACGCAGATCTACTCAGAATACCCACAGTTACCCAAAATGATCTATACTTACCGAATCGGTGACAATAAATTTTATCCGGTAAAAATCAGTAAGGCTAACCATCAGGGATTTTCGCAAAAAACTGAGAAAAAATGTATTGTTGATTTTCCGGTTCAAAATGATTATAGGTAATGAGAATAACGTATTCAGCTAGAAACAACCGGTAATTTACATCTGGAATGCGCGGTTATTGGAAGTATCGTATTTTGAAATCCGGTAACATTTTGTAATCGAACCTTGATTGCATTCGAACGAAGCGGCAACATATTGCAATAATTTAAACGCAGATCTACTCAGAATACCCACAGTTACCCAAAATGATCGATACTTACCGAATCGGTGACAATAAATTGTATCCGGTAAAAATCAGTAAGGCTAACCATCAGGGATTTTCGCAAAAAACTGAGAAAAAATTTATTGTTGTTTTCCGGTTCAAAATGATTATAGGTAATGAGAATAACGTATTCAGCAAGAAACAACCGGTAATTTACATCTGGAATGCGCGGTTATTGGAAGTATCGTATTTTGAAATCCGGTAACATTTTGTAATCGAACCTTGATTGCATTCGAACGAAGCGGCAACATATTGCAATAATTTAAACGCAGATCTACTCAGAATACCCACAGTTACCCAAAATGATCGATACTTACCGAATCGGTGACAATAAATTTTATCCGGTAAAAATCAGTAAGGCTAACTAACCATCAGGGATTTTCGCAAAAAATTGAGAAAAAAATTATTGTTGATTTTCCGGTTCAAAATGATTATAGGTAATGAGAATAACGTATTCAGCAAGAAACAACCGGTAAGTTACATCTGGAATGCGCGGTTATTGGAAGTATCGTATTTTGAAATCCGGTAACATTTTGTAATCGAACCTTGATTGCATTCGAACGAAGCGGCAACATATTGCAATAATTTAAACGCAGATCTACTCAGAATACCCACAGTTACCCAAAATGATCGATACTTACCGAATCGGTGACAATAAATTTTATCCGGTAAAAATCAGTAAGGCTAACTAACCATCAGGGATTTTCGCAAAAAATTGAGAAAAAAATTATTGTTGATTTTCCGGTTCAAAATGATTATAGGTAATGAGAATAACGTATTCAGCAAGAAACAACCGGTAATTTACATCTGGAATGCGCGGTTATTGGAAGTATCGTATTTTGAAATCCGGTAACATTTTGTAATCGAACCTTGATTGCATTCGAACGAAGCGGCAACATATTGCAATAATTTAAACGCAGATCTACTCAGAATACCCACAGTTACCCAAAATGATCGATACTTACCGAATCGGTGACAATAAATTTTATCCGGTAAAAATCAGTAAGGCTAACTAACCATCAGGGATTTTCGCAAAAAATTGAGAAAAAAATTATTGTTGATTTTCCGGTTCAAAATGATTATAGGTAATGAGAATAACGTATTCAGCAAGAAACAACCGGTAATTTACATCTGGAATGCGCGGTTATTGGAAGTATCGTATTTTGAAATCCGGTAACATTTTGTAATCGAACCTTGATTGCATTCGAACGAAGCGGCAACATATTGCAATAATTTAAACGCAGATCTACTCAGAATACCCACAGTTACCCAAAATGATCGATACTTACCGAATCGGTGACAATAAATTTTATCCGGTAAAAATCAGTAAGGTAACCATCAGGGATTTTCGCAAAAAACTGAGAAAAAATTTATTGTTGATTTTCCGGTTCAAAATGATTATAGGTAATGAGAATAACGTATTCAGCAAGAAACAACCGGTAATTTACATCTGGAATGCGCGGTTATTGGAAGTATCGTATTTTGAAATCCGGTAACATTTTGTAATCGAACCTTGATTGCATTCGAACGAAGCGGCAACATATTGCAATAATTTAAACGCAGATCTACTCAGAATACCCACAGTTACCCAAAATGATCGATACTTACCGAATCGGTGACAATAAATTTTATCCGGTAAAAATCAGTAAGGCTAACCATCAGGGATTTTCGCAAAAAACTGAGAAAAAATTTATTGTTGATTTTCCGGTTCAAAATGATTATAGGTAATGAGAATAACGTATTCAGCAAGAAACAACCGGTAATTTACATCTGGAATGCGCGGTTATTGGAAGTATCGTATTTTGAAATCCGGTAACATTTTGTAATCGAACCTTGATTGCATTCGAACGAAGCGGCAACATATTGCAATAATTTAAACGCAGATCTACTCAGAATACCCACAGTTACCCAAAATGATCGATACTTACCGAATCGGTGACAATAAATTTTATCCGGTAAAAATCAGTAAGGCTAACTAACCATCAGGGATTTTCGCAAAAAATTGAGAAAAAAATTATTGTTGATTTTCCGGTTCAAAATGATTATAGGTAATGAGAATAACGTATTCAGCAAGAAACAACCGGTAATTTACATCTGGAATGCGCGGTTATTGGAAGTATCGTATTTTGAAATCCGGTAACATTTTGTAATCGAACCTTGATTGCATTCGAACGAAGCGGCAACATATTGCAATAATTTAAACGCAGATCTACTCAGAATACCCACAGTTACCCAAAATGATCGATACTTACCGAATCGGTGACAATAAATTTTATCCGGTAAAAATCAGTAAGGCTAACCATCAGGGATTTTCGCAAAAAACTGAGAAAAAATTTATTGTTGTTTTCCGGTTCAAAATGATTATAGGTAATGAGAATAACGTATTCAGCAAGAAACAACCGGTAATTTACATCTGGAATGCGCGGTTATTGGAAGTATCGTATTTTGAAATCCGGTAACATTTTGTAATCGAACCTTGATTGCATTCGAACGAAGCGGCAACATATTGCAATAATTTAAACGCAGATCTACTCAGAATACCCACAGTTACCCAAAATGATCGATACTTACCGAATCGGTGACAATAAATTGTATCCGGTAAAAATCAGTAAGGCTAACCATCAGGGATTTTCGCAAAAAACTGAGAAAAAATTTATTGTTGTTTTCCGGTTCAAAATGATTATAGGTAATGAGAATAACGTATTCAGCAAGAAACAACCGGTAATTTACATCTGGAATGCGCGGTTATTGGAAGTATCGTATTTTGAAATCCGGTAACATTTTGTAATCGAACCTTGATTGCATTCGAACGAAGCGGCAACATATTGCAATAATTTAAACGCAGATCTACTCAGAATACCCACAGTTACCCAAAATGATCGATACTTACCGAATCGGTGACAATAAATTTTATCCGGTAAAAATCAGTAAGGCTAACCATCAGGGATTTTCGCAAAAAATTGAGAAAAAAATTATTGTTGATTTTCCGGTTCAAAATGATTATAGGTAATGAGAATAACGTATTCAGCAAGAAACAACCGGTAATTTACATCTGGAATGCGCGGTTATTGGAAGTATCGTATTTTGAAATCCGGTAACATTTTGTAATCGAACCTTGATTGCATTCGAACGAAGCGGCAACATATTGCAATAATTTAAACGCAGATCTACTCAGAATACCCACAGTTACCCAAAATGATCGATACTTACCGAATCGGTGACAATAAATTGTATCCGGTAAAAATCAGTAAGGCTAACCAGGGATTTTCGCAAAAAACTGAGAAAAAATTTATTGTTGTTTTCCGGTTCAAAATGATTATAGGTAATGAGAATAACGTATTCAGCAAGAAACAACCGGTAATTTACATCTGGAATGCGCGGTTATTGGAAGTATCGTATTTTGAAATCCGGTAACATTTTGTAATCGAACCTTGATTGCATTCGAACGAAGCGGCAACATATTGCAATAATTTAAACGCAGATCTACTCAGAATACCCACAGTTACCCAAAATGATCGATACTTACCGAATCGGTGACAATAAATTTTATCCGGTAAAAATCAGTAAGGCTAACCATCAGGGGTTTTCGCAAAAAATTGAGAAAAAAATTATTGTTGATTTTCCGGTTCAAAATGATTATAGGTAATGAGAATAACGTATTCAGCAAGAAACAACCGGTAATTTACATCTGGAATGCGCGGTTATTGGAAGTATCGTATTTTGAAATCCGGTAACATTTTGTAATCGAACCTTGATTGCATTCGAACGAAGCGGCAACATATTGCAATAATTTAAACGCAGATCTACTCAGAATACCCACAGTTACCCAAAATGATCGATACTTACCGAATCGGTGACAATAAATTGTATCCGGTAAAAATCAGTAAGGCTAACCATCAGGGATTTTCGCAAAAAACTGAGAAAAAATTTATTGTTGTTTTCCGGTTCAAAATGATTATAGGTAATGAGAATAACGTATTCAGCAAGAAACAACCGGTAATTTACATCTGGAATGCGCGGTTATTGGAAGTATCGTATTTTGAAATCCGGTAACATTTTGTAATCGAACCTTGATTGCATTCGAACGAAGCGGCAACATATTGCAATAATTTAAACGCAGATCTACTCAGAATACCCACAGTTACCCAAAATGATCGATACTTACCGAATCGGTGACAATAAATTTTATCCGGTAAAAATCAGTAAGGCTAACCATCAGCGATTTTCGCAAAAAATTGAGAAAAAAATTATTGTTGATTTTCCGGTTCAAAATGATTATAGGTAATGAGAATAACGTATTCAGCAAGAAACAACCGGTAATTTACATCTGGAATGCGCGGTTATTGGAAGTATCGTATTTTGAAATCCGGTAACATTTTGTAATCGAACCTTGATTGCATTCGAACGAAGCGGCAACATATTGCAATAATTTAAACGCAGATCTACTCAGAATACCCACAGTTACCCAAAATGATCGATACTTACCGAATCGGTGACAATAAATTGTATCCGGTAAAAATCAGTAAGGCTAACCATCAGGGATTTTCGCAAAAAACTGAGAAAAAATTTATTGTTGTTTTCCGGTTCAAAATGATTATAGGTAATGAGAATAACGTATTCAGCAAGAAACAACCGGTAATTTACATCTGGAATGCGCGGTTATTGGAAGTATCGTATTTTGAAATCCGGTAACATTTTGTAATCGAACCTTGATTGCATTCGAACGAAGCGGCAACATATTGCAATAATTTAAACGCAGATCTACTCAGAATACCCACAGTTACCCAAAATGATCGATACTTACCGAATCGGTGACAATAAATTTTATCCGGTAAAAATCAGTAAGGCTAACCATCAGGGATTTTCGCAAAAAACTGAGAAAAAATTTATTGTTGTTTTCCGGTTCAAAATGATTATAGGTAATGAGAATAACGTATTCAGCAAGAAACAACCGGTAATTCACATCTGGAATGCGCGGTTATTGGAAGTATCGTATTTTGAAATCCGGTAACATTTTGTAATCGAACCTTGATTGCATTCGAACGAAGCGGCAACATATTGCAATAATTTAAACGCAGATCTACTCAGAATACCCACAGTTACCCAAAATGATCGATACTTACCGAATCGGTGACAATAAATTTTATCCGGTAAAAATCAGTAAGGCTAACCATCAGGGATTTTCGCAAAAAACTGAGAAAAAATTTATTGTTGATTTTCCGGTTCAAAATGATTATAGGTAATGAGAATAACGTATTCAGCAAGAAACAACCGGTAATTTACATCTGGAATGCGCGGTTATTGGAAGTATCGTATTTTGAAATCCGGTAACATTTTGTAATCGAACCTTGATTGCATTCGAACGAAGCGGCAACATATTGCAATAATTTAAACGCAGATCTACTCAGAATACCCACAGTTACCCAAAATGATCGATACTTACCGAATCGGTGACAATAAATTTTATCCGGTAAAAATCAGTAAGGCTAACCATCAGGGATTTTCGCAAAAAATTGAGAAAAAAATTATTGTTGATTTTCCGGTTCAAAATGATTATAGTTAATGAGAATAACGTATTCAGCAAGAAACAACCGGTAATTTACATCTGGAATGCGCGGTTATTGGAAGTATCGTATTTTGAAATCCGGTAACATTTTGTAATCGAACCTTGATTGCATTCGAACGAAGCGGCAACATATTGCAATAATTTAAACGCAGATCTACTCAGAATACCCACAGTTACCCAAAATGATCGATACTTACCGAATCGGTGACAATAAATTTTATCCGGTAAAAATCAGTAAGGCTAACCATCAGGGATTTTCGCAAAAAACTGAGAAAAAATTTATTGTTGATTTTCCGGTTCAAAATGATTATAGGTAATGAGAATAACGTATTCAGCAAGAAACAACCGGTAATTTACATCTGGAATGCGCGGTTATTGGAAGTATCGTATTTTGAAATCCGGTAACATTTTGTAATCGAACCTTGATTGCATTCGAACGAAGCGGCAACATATTGCAATAATTTAAACGCAGATCTACTCAGAATACCCACAGTTACCCAAAATGATCGATACTTACCGAATCGGTGACAATAAATTTTATCCGGTAAAAATCAGTAAGGCTAACCATCAGGGATTTTCGCAAAAAACTGAGAAAAAATTTATTGTTGTTTTCCGGTTCAAAATGATTATAGGTAATGAGAATAACGTATTCAGCAAGAAACAACCGGTAATTTACATCTGGAATGCGCGGTTATTGGAAGTATCGTATTTTGAAATCCGGTAACATTTTGTAATCGAACCTTGATTGCATTCGAACGAAGCGGCAACATATTGCAATAATTTAAACGCAGATCTACTCAGAATACCCACAGTTACCCAAAATGATCGATACTTACCGAATCGGTGACAATAAATTTTATCCGGTAAAAATCAGTAAGGCTAACCATCAGGGATTTTCGCAAAAAACTGAGAAAAAATTTATTGTTGTTTTCCGGTTCAAAATGATTATAGGTAATGAGAATAACGTATTCAGCAAGAAACAACCGGTAATTCACATCTGGAATGCGCGGTTATTGGAAGTATCGTATTTTGAAATCCGGTAACATTTTGTAATCGAACCTTGATTGCATTCGAACGAAGCGGCAACATATTGCAATAATTTAAACGCAGATCTACTCAGAATACCCACAGTTACCCAAAATGATCGATACTTACCGAATCGGTGACAATAAATTGTATCCGGTAAAAATCAGTAAGGCTAACCATCAGGGATTTTCGCAAAAAACTGAGAAAAAATTTATTGTTGTTTTCCGGTTCAAAATGATTATAGGTAATGAGAATAACGTATTCAGCAAGAAACAACCGGTAATTTACATCTGGAATGCGCGGTTATTGGAAGTATCGTATTTTGAAATCCGGTAACATTTTGTAATCGAACCTTGATTGCATTCGAACGAAGCGGCAACATATTGCAATAATTTAAACGCAGATCTACTCAGAATACACACAGTTACCCAAAATGATCGATACTTACCGAATCGGTGACAATAAATTTTATCCGGTAAAAATCAGTTAACCATCAGGGATTTTCGCAAAAAATTGAGAAAAAAATTATTGTTGATTTTCCGGTTCAAAATGATTATAGGTAATGAGAATAACGTATTCAGCAAGAAACAACCGGTAATTTACATCTGGAATGCGCGGTTATTGGAAGTATCGTATTTTGAAATCCGGTAACATTTTGTAATCGAACCTTGATTGCATTCGAACGAAGCGGCAACATATTGCAATAATTTAAACGCAGATCTACTCAGAATACCCACAGTTACCCAAAATGATCGATACTTACCGAATCGGTGACAATAAATTTTATCCGGTAAAAATCAGTTAACCATCAGGGATTTTCGCAAAAAATTGAGAAAAAAATTATTGTTGATTTTCCGGTTCAAAATGATTATAGGTAATGAGAATAACGTATTCAGCAAGAAACAACCGGTAATTTACATTTGGAATGCGCGGTTATTGGAAGTATCGTATTTTGAAATCCGGTAACATTTTGTAATCGAACCTTGATTGCATTCGAACGAAGCGGCAACATATTGCAATAATTTAAACGCAGATCTACTCAGAATACCCACAGTTACCCAAAATGATCGATACTTACCGAATCGGTGACAATAAATTTTATCCGGTAAAAATCAGTAAGGCTAACCATCAGGGATTTTCGCAAAAAACTGAGAAAAAACTTATTGTTGATTTTCCGGTTCAAAATGATTATAGGTAATGAGAATAACGTATTCAGCAAGAAACAACCGGTAATTTACATCTGGAATGCGCGGTTATTGGAAGTATCGTATTTTGAAATCCGGTAACATTTTGTAATCGAACCTTGATTGCATTCGAACGAAGCGGCAACATATTGCAATAATTTAAACGCAGATCTACTCAGAATACCCACAGTTACCCAAAATGATCGATACTTACCGAATCGGTGACAATAAATTTTATCCGGTAAAAATCAGTAAGGCTAACCATCAGGGATTTTCGCAAAAAACTGAGAAAAAATTTATTGTTGTTTTCCGGTTCAAAATGATTATAGGTAATGAGAATAACGTATTCAGCAAGAAACAACCGGTAATTCACATCTGGAATGCGCGGTTATTGGAAGTATCGTATTTTGAAATCCGGTAACATTTTGTAATCGAACCTTGATTGCATTCGAACGAAGCGGCAACATATTGCAATAATTTAAACGCAGATCTACTCAGAATACCCACAGTTACCCAAAATGATCGATACTTACCGAATCGGTGACAATAAATTTTATCCGGTAAAAATCAGTAAGGCTAACCATCAGGGATTTTCGCAAAAAATTGAGAAAAAAATTATTGTTGATTTTCCGGTTCAAAATGATTATAGTTAATGAGAATAACGTATTCAGCAAGAAACAACCGGTAATTTACATCTGGAATGCGCGGTTATTGGAAGTATCGTATTTTGAAATCCGGTAACATTTTGTAATCGAACCTTGATTGCATTCGAACGAAGCGGCAACATATTGCAATAATTTAAACGCAGATCTACTCAGAATACCCACAGTTACCCAAAATGATCGATACTTACCGAATCGGTGACAATAAATTGTATCCGGTAAAAATCAGTAAGGCTAACCATCAGGGATTTTCGCAAAAAACTGAGAAAAAATTTATTGTTGTTTTCCGGTTCAAAATGATTATAGGTAATGAGAATAACGTATTCAGCAAGAAACAACCGGTAATTTACATCTGGAATGCGCGGTTATTGGAAGTATCGTATTTTGAAATCCGGTAACATTTTGTAATCGAACCTTGATTGCATTCGAACGAAGCGGCAACATATTGCAATAATTTAAACGCAGATCTACTCAGAATACCCACAGTTACCCAAAATGATCGATACTTACCGAATCGGTGACAATAAATTTTATCCGGTAAAAATCAGTAAGGCTAACCATCAGGGATTTTCGCAAAAAACTGAGAAAAAATTTATTGTTGTTTTCCGGTTCAAAATGATTATAGGTAATGAGAATAACGTATTCAGCAAGAAACAACCGGTAATTTACATCTGGAATGCGCGGTTATTGGAAGTATCGTATTTTGAAATCCGGTAACATTTTGTAATCGAACCTTGATTGCATTCGAACGAAGCGGCAACATATTGCAATAATTTAAACGCAGATCTACTCAGAATACCCACAGTTACCCAAAATGATCGATACTTACCGAATCGGTGACAATAAATTTTATCCGGTAAAAATCAGTAAGGCTAACCATCAGGGATTTTCGCAAAAAACTGAGAAAAAATTTATTGTTGATTTTCCGGTTCAAAATGATTATAGGTAATGAGAATAACGTATTCAGCAAGAAACAACCGGTAATTTACATCTGGAATGCGCGGTTATTGGAAGTATCGTATTTTGAAATCCGGTAACATTTTGTAATCGAACCTTGATTGCATTCGAACGAAGCGGCAACATATTGCAATAATTTAAACGCAGATCTACTCAGAATACCCACAGTTACCCAAAATGATCGATACTTACCGAATCGGTGACAATAAATTTTATCCGGTAAAAATCAGTAAGGCTAACCATCAGCGATTTTCGCAAAAAATTGAGAAAAAAATTATTGTTGATTTTCCGGTTCAAAATGATTATAGGTAATGAGAATAACGTATTCAGCAAGAAACAACCGGTAATTCACATCTGGAATGCGCGGTTATTGGAAGTATCGTATTTTGAAATCCGGTAACATTTTGTAATCGAACCTTGATTGCATTCGAACGAAGCGGCAACATATTGCAATAATTTAAACGCAGATCTACTCAGAATACCCACAGTTACCCAAAATGATCGATACTTACCGAATCGGTGACAATAAATTGTATCCGGTAAAAATCAGTAAGGCTAACCATCAGGGATTTTCGCAAAAAACTGAGAAAAAATTTATTGTTGTTTTCCGGTTCAAAATGATTATAGGTAATGAGAATAACGTATTCAGCAAGAAACAACCGGTAATTTACATCTGGAATGCGCGGTTATTGGAAGTATCGTATTTTGAAATCCGGTAACATTTTGTAATCGAACCTTGATTGCATTCGAACGAAGCGGCAACATATTGCAATAATTTAAACGCAGATCTACTCAGAATACCCACAGTTACCCAAAATGATCGATACTTACCGAATCGGTGACAATAAATTGTATCCGGTAAAAATCAGTAAGGCTAACCATCAGGGATTTTCGCAAAAAACTGAGAAAAAATTTATTGTTGTTTTCCGGTTCAAAATGATTATAGGTAATGAGAATAACGTATTCAGCAAGAAACAACCGGTAATTTACATCTGGAATGCGCGGTTATTGGAAGTATCGTATTTTGAAATCCGGTAACATTTTGTAATCGAACCTTGATTGCATTCGAACGAAGCGGCAACATATTGCAATAATTTAAACGCAGATCTACTCAGAATACCCACAGTTACCCAAAATGATCGATACTTACCGAATCGGTGACAATAAATTTTATCCGGTAAAAATCAGTAAGGCTAACCATCAGGGATTTTCGCAAAAAACTGAGAAAAAATTTATTGTTGTTTTCCGGTTCAAAATGATTATAGGTAATGAGAATAACGTATTCAGCAAGAAACAACCGGTAATTCACATCTGGAATGCGCGGTTATTGGAAGTATCGTATTTTGAAATCCGGTAACATTTTGTAATCGAACCTTGATTGCATTCGAACGAAGCGGCAACATATTGCAATAATTTAAACGCAGATCTACTCAGAATACCCACAGTTACCCAAAATGATCGATACTTACCGAATCGGTGACAATAAATTGTATCCGGTAAAAATCAGTAAGGCTAACCATCAGGGATTTTCGCAAAAAACTGAGAAAAAATTTATTGTTGTTTTCCGGTTCAAAATGATTATAGGTAATGAGAATAACGTATTCAGCAAGAAACAACCGGTAATTTACATCTGGAATGCGCGGTTATTGGAAGTATCGTATTTTGAAATCCGGTAACATTTTGTAATCGAACCTTGATTGCATTCGAACGAAGCGACAACATATTGCAATAATTTAAACGCAGATCTACTCAGAATACACACAGTTACCCAAAATGATCGATACTTACCGAATCGGTGACAATAAATTTTATCCGGTAAAAATCAGTAAGGCTAACCATCAGCGATTTTCGCAAAAAATTGAGAAAAAAATTATTGTTGATTTTCCGGTTCAAAATGATTATAGGTAATGAGAATAACGTATTCAGCAAGAAACAACCGGTAATTTACATCTGGAATGCGCGGTTATTGGAAGTATCGTATTTTGAAATCCGGTAACATTTTGTAATCGAACCTTGATTGCATTCGAACGAAGCGGCAACATATTGCAATAATTTAAACGCAGATCTACTCAGAATACCCACAGTTACCCAAAATGATCGATACTTACCGAATCGGTGACAATAAATTTTATCCGGTAAAAATCAGTAAGGCTAACCATCAGCGATTTTCGCAAAAAATTGAGAAAAAAATTATTGTTGATTTTCCGGTTCAAAATGATTATAGGTAATGAGAATAACGTATTCAGCAAGAAACAACCGGTAATTTACATCTGGAATGCGCGGTTATTGGAAGTATCGTATTTTGAAATCCGGTAATATTTTGTAATCGAACCTTGATTGCATTCGAACGAAGCGGCAACATATTGCAATAATTTAAACGCAGATCTACTCAGAATACCCACAGTTACCCAAAATGATCGATACTTACCGAATCGGTGACAATAAATTGTATCCGGTAAAAATCAGTAAGGCTAACCATCAGGGATTTTCGCAAAAAACTGAGAAAAAATTTATTGTTGTTTTCCGGTTCAAAATGATTATAGGTAATGAGAATAACGTATTCAGCAAGAAACAACCGGTAATTTACATCTGGAATGCGCGGTTATTGGAAGTATCGTATTTTGAAATCCGGTAACATTTTGTAATCGAACCTTGATTGCATTCGAACGAAGCGGCAACATATTGCAATAATTTAAACGCAGATCTACTCAGAATACCCACAGTTACCCAAAATGATCGATACTTACCGAATCGGTGACAATAAATTTTATCCGGTAAAAATCAGTAAGGCTAACCATCAGGGATTTTCGCAAAAAACTGAGAAAAAATTTATTGTTGTTTTCCGGTTCAAAATGATTATAGGTAATGAGAATAACGTATTCAGCAAGAAACAACCGGTAATTCACATCTGGAATGCGCGGTTATTGGAAGTATCGTATTTTGAAATCCGGTAACATTTTGTAATCGAACCTTGATTGCATTCGAACGAAGCGGCAACATATTGCAATAATTTAAACGCAGATCTACTCAGAATACCCACAGTTACCCAAAATGATCGATACTTACCGAATCGGTGACAATAAATTGTATCCGGTAAAAATCAGTAAGGCTAACCATCAGGGATTTTCGCAAAAAACTGAGAAAAAATTTATTGTTGTTTTCCGGTTCAAAATGATTATAGGTAATGAGAATAACGTATTCAGCAAGAAACAACCGGTAATTTACATCTGGAATGCGCGGTTATTGGAAGTATCGTATTTTGAAATCCGGTAACATTTTGTAATCGAACCTTGATTGCATTCGAACGAAGCGGCAACATATTGCAATAATTTAAACGCAGATCTACTCAGAATACACACAGTTACCCAAAATGATCGATACTTACCGAATCGGTGACAATAAATTTTATCCGGTAAAAATCAGTTAACCATCAGGGATTTTCGCAAAAAATTGAGAAAAAAATTATTGTTGATTTTCCGGTTCAAAATGATTATAGGTAATGAGAATAACGTATTCAGCAAGAAACAACCGGTAATTTACATCTGGAATGCGCGGTTATTGGAAGTATCGTATTTTGAAATCCGGTAACATTTTGTAATCGAACCTTGATTGCATTCGAACGAAGCGGCAACATATTGCAATAATTTAAACGCAGATCTACTCAGAATACCCACAGTTACCCAAAATGATCGATACTTACCGAATCGGTGACAATAAATTTTATCCGGTAAAAATCAGTTAACCATCAGGGATTTTCGCAAAAAATTGAGAAAAAAATTATTGTTGATTTTCCGGTTCAAAATGATTATAGGTAATGAGAATAACGTATTCAGCAAGAAACAACCGGTAATTTACATTTGGAATGCGCGGTTATTGGAAGTATCGTATTTTGAAATCCGGTAACATTTTGTAATCGAACCTTGATTGCATTCGAACGAAGCGGCAACATATTGCAATAATTTAAACGCAGATCTACTCAGAATACCCACAGTTACCCAAAATGATCGATACTTACCGAATCGGTGACAATAAATTTTATCCGGTAAAAATCAGTAAGGCTAACCATCAGGGATTTTCGCAAAAAACTGAGAAAAAACTTATTGTTGATTTTCCGGTTCAAAATGATTATAGGTAATGAGAATAACGTATTCAGCAAGAAACAACCGGTAATTTACATCTGGAATGCGCGGTTATTGGAAGTATCGTATTTTGAAATCCGGTAACATTTTGTAATCGAACCTTGATTGCATTCGAACGAAGCGGCAACATATTGCAATAATTTAAACGCAGATCTACTCAGAATACCCACAGTTACCCAAAATGATCGATACTTACCGAATCGGTGACAATAAATTTTATCCGGTAAAAATCAGTAAGGCTAACCATCAGGGATTTTCGCAAAAAACTGAGAAAAAATTTATTGTTGTTTTCCGGTTCAAAATGATTATAGGTAATGAGAATAACGTATTCAGCAAGAAACAACCGGTAATTCACATCTGGAATGCGCGGTTATTGGAAGTATCGTATTTTGAAATCCGGTAACATTTTGTAATCGAACCTTGATTGCATTCGAACGAAGCGGCAACATATTGCAATAATTTAAACGCAGATCTACTCAGAATACCCACAGTTACCCAAAATGATCGATACTTACCGAATCGGTGACAATAAATTTTATCCGGTAAAAATCAGTAAGGCTAACCATCAGGGATTTTCGCAAAAAATTGAGAAAAAAATTATTGTTGATTTTCCGGTTCAAAATGATTATAGTTAATGAGAATAACGTATTCAGCAAGAAACAACCGGTAATTTACATCTGGAATGCGCGGTTATTGGAAGTATCGTATTTTGAAATCCGGTAACATTTTGTAATCGAACCTTGATTGCATTCGAACGAAGCGGCAACATATTGCAATAATTTAAACGCAGATCTACTCAGAATACCCACAGTTACCCAAAATGATCGATACTTACCGAATCGGTGACAATAAATTGTATCCGGTAAAAATCAGTAAGGCTAACCATCAGGGATTTTCGCAAAAAACTGAGAAAAAATTTATTGTTGTTTTCCGGTTCAAAATGATTATAGGTAATGAGAATAACGTATTCAGCAAGAAACAACCGGTAATTTACATCTGGAATGCGCGGTTATTGGAAGTATCGTATTTTGAAATCCGGTAACATTTTGTAATCGAACCTTGATTGCATTCGAACGAAGCGGCAACATATTGCAATAATTTAAACGCAGATCTACTCAGAATACCCACAGTTACCCAAAATGATCGATACTTACCGAATCGGTGACAATAAATTTTATCCGGTAAAAATCAGTAAGGCTAACCATCAGGGATTTTCGCAAAAAACTGAGAAAAAATTTATTGTTGTTTTCCGGTTCAAAATGATTATAGGTAATGAGAATAACGTATTCAGCAAGAAACAACCGGTAATTTACATCTGGAATGCGCGGTTATTGGAAGTATCGTATTTTGAAATCCGGTAACATTTTGTAATCGAACCTTGATTGCATTCGAACGAAGCGGCAACATATTGCAATAATTTAAACGCAGATCTACTCAGAATACCCACAGTTACCCAAAATGATCGATACTTACCGAATCGGTGACAATAAATTTTATCCGGTAAAAATCAGTAAGGCTAACCATCAGGGATTTTCGCAAAAAACTGAGAAAAAATTTATTGTTGATTTTCCGGTTCAAAATGATTATAGGTAATGAGAATAACGTATTCAGCAAGAAACAACCGGTAATTTACATCTGGAATGCGCGGTTATTGGAAGTATCGTATTTTGAAATCCGGTAACATTTTGTAATCGAACCTTGATTGCATTCGAACGAAGCGGCAACATATTGCAATAATTTAAACGCAGATCTACTCAGAATACCCACAGTTACCCAAAATGATCGATACTTACCGAATCGGTGACAATAAATTTTATCCGGTAAAAATCAGTAAGGCTAACCATCAGCGATTTTCGCAAAAAATTGAGAAAAAAATTATTGTTGATTTTCCGGTTCAAAATGATTATAGGTAATGAGAATAACGTATTCAGCAAGAAACAACCGGTAATTCACATCTGGAATGCGCGGTTATTGGAAGTATCGTATTTTGAAATCCGGTAACATTTTGTAATCGAACCTTGATTGCATTCGAACGAAGCGGCAACATATTGCAATAATTTAAACGCAGATCTACTCAGAATACCCACAGTTACCCAAAATGATCGATACTTACCGAATCGGTGACAATAAATTGTATCCGGTAAAAATCAGTAAGGCTAACCATCAGGGATTTTCGCAAAAAACTGAGAAAAAATTTATTGTTGTTTTCCGGTTCAAAATGATTATAGGTAATGAGAATAACGTATTCAGCAAGAAACAACCGGTAATTTACATCTGGAATGCGCGGTTATTGGAAGTATCGTATTTTGAAATCCGGTAACATTTTGTAATCGAACCTTGATTGCATTCGAACGAAGCGGCAACATATTGCAATAATTTAAACGCAGATCTACTCAGAATACCCACAGTTACCCAAAATGATCGATACTTACCGAATCGGTGACAATAAATTGTATCCGGTAAAAATCAGTAAGGCTAACCATCAGGGATTTTCGCAAAAAACTGAGAAAAAATTTATTGTTGTTTTCCGGTTCAAAATGATTATAGGTAATGAGAATAACGTATTCAGCAAGAAACAACCGGTAATTTACATCTGGAATGCGCGGTTATTGGAAGTATCGTATTTTGAAATCCGGTAACATTTTGTAATCGAACCTTGATTGCATTCGAACGAAGCGGCAACATATTGCAATAATTTAAACGCAGATCTACTCAGAATACCCACAGTTACCCAAAATGATCGATACTTACCGAATCGGTGACAATAAATTTTATCCGGTAAAAATCAGTAAGGCTAACCATCAGGGATTTTCGCAAAAAACTGAGAAAAAATTTATTGTTGTTTTCCGGTTCAAAATGATTATAGGTAATGAGAATAACGTATTCAGCAAGAAACAACCGGTAATTCACATCTGGAATGCGCGGTTATTGGAAGTATCGTATTTTGAAATCCGGTAACATTTTGTAATCGAACCTTGATTGCATTCGAACGAAGCGGCAACATATTGCAATAATTTAAACGCAGATCTACTCAGAATACCCACAGTTACCCAAAATGATCGATACTTACCGAATCGGTGACAATAAATTGTATCCGGTAAAAATCAGTAAGGCTAACCATCAGGGATTTTCGCAAAAAACTGAGAAAAAATTTATTGTTGTTTTCCGGTTCAAAATGATTATAGGTAATGAGAATAACGTATTCAGCAAGAAACAACCGGTAATTTACATCTGGAATGCGCGGTTATTGGAAGTATCGTATTTTGAAATCCGGTAACATTTTGTAATCGAACCTTGATTGCATTCGAACGAAGCGACAACATATTGCAATAATTTAAACGCAGATCTACTCAGAATACACACAGTTACCCAAAATGATCGATACTTACCGAATCGGTGACAATAAATTTTATCCGGTAAAAATCAGTAAGGCTAACCATCAGCGATTTTCGCAAAAAATTGAGAAAAAAATTATTGTTGATTTTCCGGTTCAAAATGATTATAGGTAATGAGAATAACGTATTCAGCAAGAAACAACCGGTAATTTACATCTGGAATGCGCGGTTATTGGAAGTATCGTATTTTGAAATCCGGTAACATTTTGTAATCGAACCTTGATTGCATTCGAACGAAGCGGCAACATATTGCAATAATTTAAACGCAGATCTACTCAGAATACCCACAGTTACCCAAAATGATCGATACTTACCGAATCGGTGACAATAAATTTTATCCGGTAAAAATCAGTAAGGCTAACCATCAGCGATTTTCGCAAAAAATTGAGAAAAAAATTATTGTTGATTTTCCGGTTCAAAATGATTATAGGTAATGAGAATAACGTATTCAGCAAGAAACAACCGGTAATTTACATCTGGAATGCGCGGTTATTGGAAGTATCGTATTTTGAAATCCGGTAATATTTTGTAATCGAACCTTGATTGCATTCGAACGAAGCGGCAACATATTGCAATAATTTAAACGCAGATCTACTCAGAATACCCACAGTTACCCAAAATGATCGATACTTACCGAATCGGTGACAATAAATTGTATCCGGTAAAAATCAGTAAGGCTAACCATCAGGGATTTTCGCAAAAAACTGAGAAAAAATTTATTGTTGTTTTCCGGTTCAAAATGATTATAGGTAATGAGAATAACGTATTCAGCAAGAAACAACCGGTAATTTACATCTGGAATGCGCGGTTATTGGAAGTATCGTATTTTGAAATCCGGTAACATTTTGTAATCGAACCTTGATTGCATTCGAACGAAGCGGCAACATATTGCAATAATTTAAACGCAGATCTACTCAGAATACCCACAGTTACCCAAAATGATCGATACTTACCGAATCGGTGACAATAAATTTTATCCGGTAAAAATCAGTAAGGCTAACCATCAGGGATTTTCGCAAAAAACTGAGAAAAAATTTATTGTTGTTTTCCGGTTCAAAATGATTATAGGTAATGAGAATAACGTATTCAGCAAGAAACAACCGGTAATTTACATCTGGAATGCGCGGTTATTGGAAGTATCGTATTTTGAAATCCGGTAACATTTTGTAATCGAACCTTGATTGCATTCGAACGAAGCGGCAACATATTGCAATAATTTAAACGCAGATCTACTCAGAATACCCACAGTTACCCAAAATGATCGATACTTACCGAATCGGTGACAATAAATTGTATCCGGTAAAAATCAGTAAGGCTAACCATCAGGGATTTTCGCAAAAAACTGAGAAAAAATTTATTGTTGATTTTCCGGTTCAAAATGATTATAGGTAATGAGAATAACGTATTCAGCAAGAAACAACCGGTAATTTACATCTGGAATGCGCGGTTATTGGAAGTATCGTATTTTGAAATCCGGTAACATTTTGTAATCGAACCTTGATTGCATTCGAACGAAGCGGCAACATATTGCAATAATTTAAACGCAGATCTACTCAGAATACCCACAGTTACCCAAAATGATCGATACTTACCGAATCGGTGACAATAAATTTTATCCGGTAAAAATCAGTTAACCATCAGGGATTTTCGCAAAAAATTGAGAAAAAAATTATTGTTGATTTTCCGGTTCAAAATGATTATAGGTAATGAGAATAACGTATTCAGCAAGAAACAACCGGTAATTTACATCTGGAATGCGCGGTTATTGGAAGTATCGTATTTTGAAATCCGGTAACATTTTGTAATCGAACCTTGATTGCATTCGAACGAAGCGGCAACATATTGCAATAATTTAAACGCAGATCTACTCAGAATACCCACAGTTACCCAAAATGATCGATACTTACCGAATCGGTGACAATAAATTTTATCCGGTAAAAATCAGTAAGGCTTAACCATCAGGGATTTTCGCAAAAAATTGAGAAAAAAATTATTGTTGATTTTCCGGTTCAAAATGATTATAGGTAATGAGAATAACGTATTCAGCAAGAAACAACCGGTAATTTACATCTGGAATGCGCGGTTATTGGAAGTATCGTATTTTGAAATCCGGTAACATTTTGTAATCGAACCTTGATTGCATTCGAACGAAGCGGCAACATATTGCAATAATTTAAACGCAGATCTACTCAGAATACCCACAGTTACCCAAAATGATCGATACTTACCGAATCGGTGACAATAAATTTTATCCGGTAAAAATCAGTTAACCATCAGGGATTTTCGCAAAAAATTGAGAAAAAAATTATTGTTGATTTTCCGGTTCAAAATGATTATAGGTAATGAGAATAACGTATTCAGCAAGAAACAACCGGTAATTTACATCTGGAATGCGCGGTTATTGGAAGTATCGTATTTTGAAATCCGGTAACATTTTGTAATCGAACCTTGATTGCATTCGAACGAAGCGGCAACATATTGCAATAATTTAAACGCAGATCTACTCAGAATACCCACAGTTACCCAAAATGATCGATACTTACCGAATCGGTGACAATAAATTGTATCCGGTAAAAATCAGTAAGGCTAACCATCAGGGATTTTCGCAAAAAACTGAGAAAAAATTTATTGTTGTTTTCCGGTTCAAAATGATTATAGGTAATGAGAATAACGTATTCAGCAAGAAACAACCGGTAATTTACATCTGGAATGCGCGGTTATTGGAAGTATCGTATTTTGAAATCCGGTAACATTTTGTAATCGAACCTTGATTGCATTCGAACGAAGCGGCAACATATTGCAATAATTTAAACGCAGATCTACTCAGAATACCCACAGTTACCCAAAATGATCGATACTTACCGAATCGGTGACAATAAATTGTATCCGGTAAAAAATCAGTAAGGCTAACCATCAGGGATTTTCGCAAAAAACTGAGAAAAAATTTATTGTTGATTTTCCGGTTCAAAATGATTATAGGTAATGAGAATAACGTATTCAGCAAGAAACAACCGGTAATTTACATCTGGAATGCGCGGTTATTGGAAGTATCGTATTTTGAAATCCGGTAACATTTTGTAATCGAACCTTGATTGCATTCGAACGAAGCGGCAACATATTGCAATAATTTAAACGCAGATCTACTCAGAATACCCACAGTTACCCAAAATGATCGATACTTACCGAATCGGTGACAATAAATTTTATCCGGTAAAAATCAGTAAGGCTAACCATCAGCGAATTTCGCAAAAAATTGAGAAAAAATTTATTGTTGATTTTCCGGTTCAAAATGATTATAGGTAATGAGAATAACGTATTCAGCAAGAAACAACCGGTAATTTACATCTGGAATGCGCGGTTATTGGAAGTATCGTATTTTGAAATCCGGTAACATTTTGTAATCGAACCTTGATTGCATTCGAACGAAGCGGCAACATATTGCAATAATTTAAACGCAGATCTACTCAGAATACCCACAGTTACCCAAAATGATCGATACTTACCGAATCGGTGACAATAAATTGTATCCGGTAAAAATCAGTAAGGCTAACCATCAGGGATTTTCGCAAAAAACTGAGAAAAAATTTATTGTTGTTTTCCGGTTCAAAATGATTATAGGTAATGAGAATAACGTATTCAGCAAGAAACAACCGGTAATTTACATCTGGAATGCGCGGTTATTGGAAGTATCGTATTTTGAAATCCGGTAACATTTTGTAATCGAACCTTGATTGCATTCGAACGAAGCGGCAACATATTGCAATAATTTAAACGCAGATCTACTCAGAATACCCACAGTTACCCAAAATGATCGATACTTACCGAATCGGTGACAATAAATTGTATCCGGTAAAAATCAGTAAGGCTAACCATCAGGGATTTTCGCAAAAAACTGAGAAAAAATTTATTGTTGTTTTCCGGTTCAAAATGATTATAGGTAATGAGAATAACGTATTCAGCAAGAAACAACCGGTAATTTACATCTGGAATGCGCGGTTATTGGAAGTATCGTATTTTGAAATCCGGTAACATTTTGTAATCGAACCTTGATTGCATTCGAACGAAGCGGCAACATATTGCAATAATTTAAACGCAGATCTACTCAGAATACCCACAGTTACCCAAAATGATCGATACTTACCGAATCGGTGACAATAAATTTTATCCGGTAAAAATCAGTAAGGCTAACCATCAGGGATTTTCGCAAAAAACTGAGAAAAAATTTATTGTTGTTTTCCGGTTCAAAATGATTATAGGTAATGAGAATAACGTATTCAGCAAGAAACAACCGGTAATTCACATCTGGAATGCGCGGTTATTGGAAGTATCGTATTTTGAAATCCGGTAACATTTTGTAATCGAACCTTGATTGCATTCGAACGAAGCGGCAACATATTGCAATAATTTAAACGCAGATCTACTCAGAATACCCACAGTTACCCAAAATGATCGATACTTACCGAATCGGTGACAATAAATTGTATCCGGTAAAAATCAGTAAGGCTAACCATCAGGGATTTTCGCAAAAAACTGAGAAAAAATTTATTGTTGTTTTCCGGTTCAAAATGATTATAGGTAATGAGAATAACGTATTCAGCAAGAAACAACCGGTAATTTACATCTGGAATGCGCGGTTATTGGAAGTATCGTATTTTGAAATCCGGTAACATTTTGTAATCGAACCTTGATTGCATTCGAACGAAGCGACAACATATTGCAATAATTTAAACGCAGATCTACTCAGAATACACACAGTTACCCAAAATGATCGATACTTACCGAATCGGTGACAATAAATTTTATCCGGTAAAAATCAGTAAGGCTAACCATCAGCGATTTTCGCAAAAAATTGAGAAAAAAATTATTGTTGATTTTCCGGTTCAAAATGATTATAGGTAATGAGAATAACGTATTCAGCAAGAAACAACCGGTAATTTACATCTGGAATGCGCGGTTATTGGAAGTATCGTATTTTGAAATCCGGTAACATTTTGTAATCGAACCTTGATTGCATTCGAACGAAGCGGCAACATATTGCAATAATTTAAACGCAGATCTACTCAGAATACCCACAGTTACCCAAAATGATCGATACTTACCGAATCGGTGACAATAAATTTTATCCGGTAAAAATCAGTAAGGCTAACCATCAGCGATTTTCGCAAAAAATTGAGAAAAAAATTATTGTTGATTTTCCGGTTCAAAATGATTATAGGTAATGAGAATAACGTATTCAGCAAGAAACAACCGGTAATTTACATCTGGAATGCGCGGTTATTGGAAGTATCGTATTTTGAAATCCGGTAATATTTTGTAATCGAACCTTGATTGCATTCGAACGAAGCGGCAACATATTGCAATAATTTAAACGCAGATCTACTCAGAATACCCACAGTTACCCAAAATGATCGATACTTACCGAATCGGTGACAATAAATTGTATCCGGTAAAAATCAGTAAGGCTAACCATCAGGGATTTTCGCAAAAAACTGAGAAAAAATTTATTGTTGTTTTCCGGTTCAAAATGATTATAGGTAATGAGAATAACGTATTCAGCAAGAAACAACCGGTAATTTACATCTGGAATGCGCGGTTATTGGAAGTATCGTATTTTGAAATCCGGTAACATTTTGTAATCGAACCTTGATTGCATTCGAACGAAGCGGCAACATATTGCAATAATTTAAACGCAGATCTACTCAGAATACCCACAGTTACCCAAAATGATCGATACTTACCGAATCGGTGACAATAAATTTTATCCGGTAAAAATCAGTAAGGCTAACCATCAGGGATTTTCGCAAAAAACTGAGAAAAAATTTATTGTTGTTTTCCGGTTCAAAATGATTATAGGTAATGAGAATAACGTATTCAGCAAGAAACAACCGGTAATTTACATCTGGAATGCGCGGTTATTGGAAGTATCGTATTTTGAAATCCGGTAACATTTTGTAATCGAACCTTGATTGCATTCGAACGAAGCGGCAACATATTGCAATAATTTAAACGCAGATCTACTCAGAATACCCACAGTTACCCAAAATGATCGATACTTACCGAATCGGTGACAATAAATTGTATCCGGTAAAAATCAGTAAGGCTAACCATCAGGGATTTTCGCAAAAAACTGAGAAAAAATTTATTGTTGTTTTCCGGTTCAAAATGATTATAGGTAATGAGAATAACGTATTCAGCAAGAAACAACCGGTAATTTACATCTGGAATGCGCGGTTATTGGAAGTATCGTATTTTGAAATCCGGTAACATTTTGTAATCGAACCTTGATTGCATTCGAACGAAGCGGCAACATATTGCAATAATTTAAACGCAGATCTACTCAGAATACCCACAGTTACCCAAAATGATCGATACTTACCGAATCGGTGACAATAAATTTTATCCGGTAAAAATCAGTAAGGCTAACCATCAGGGATTTTCGCAAAAAACTGAGAAAAAATTTATTGTTGATTTTCCGGTTCAAAATGATTATAGGTAATGAGAATAACGTATTCAGCAAGAAACAACCGGTAATTTACATCTGGAATGCGCGGTTATTGGAAGTATCGTATTTTGAAATCCGGTAACATTTTGTAATCGAACCTTGATTGCATTCGAACGAAGCGGCAACATATTGCAATAATTTAAACGCAGATCTACTCAGAATACCCACAGTTACCCAAAATGATCGATACTTACCGAATCGGTGACAATAAATTTTATCCGGTAAAAATCAGTTAACCATCAGGGATTTTCGCAAAAAATTGAGAAAAAAATTATTGTTGATTTTCCGGTTCAAAATGATTATAGGTAATGAGAATAACGTATTCAGCAAGAAACAACCGGTAATTTACATCTGGAATGCGCGGTTATTGGAAGTATCGTATTTTGAAATCCGGTAACATTTTGTAATCGAACCTTGATTGCATTCGAACGAAGCGGCAACATATTGCAATAATTTAAACGCAGATCTACTCAGAATACCCACAGTTACCCAAAATGATCGATACTTACCGAATCGGTGACAATAAATTTTATCCGGTAAAAATCAGTAAGGCTTAACCATCAGGGATTTTCGCAAAAAATTGAGAAAAAAATTATTGTTGATTTTCCGGTTCAAAATGATTATAGGTAATGAGAATAACGTATTCAGCAAGAAACAACCGGTAATTTACATCTGGAATGCGCGGTTATTGGAAGTATCGTATTTTGAAATCCGGTAACATTTTGTAATCGAACCTTGATTGCATTCGAACGAAGCGGCAACATATTGCAATAATTTAAACGCAGATCTACTCAGAATACCCACAGTTACCCAAAATGATCGATACTTACCGAATCGGTGACAATAAATTTTATCCGGTAAAAATCAGTTAACCATCAGGGATTTTCGCAAAAAATTGAGAAAAAAATTATTGTTGATTTTCCGGTTCAAAATGATTATAGGTAATGAGAATAACGTATTCAGCAAGAAACAACCGGTAATTTACATCTGGAATGCGCGGTTATTGGAAGTATCGTATTTTGAAATCCGGTAACATTTTGTAATCGAACCTTGATTGCATTCGAACGAAGCGGCAACATATTGCAATAATTTAAACGCAGATCTACTCAGAATACCCACAGTTACCCAAAATGATCGATACTTACCGAATCGGTGACAATAAATTGTATCCGGTAAAAATCAGTAAGGCTAACCATCAGGGATTTTCGCAAAAAACTGAGAAAAAATTTATTGTTGTTTTCCGGTTCAAAATGATTATAGGTAATGAGAATAACGTATTCAGCAAGAAACAACCGGTAATTTACATCGGGAATGCGCGGTTATTGGAAGTATCGTATTTTGAAATCCGGTAACATTTTGTAATCGAACCTTGATTGCATTCGAACGAAGCGGCAACATATTGCAATAATTTAAACGCAGATCTACTCAGAATACCCACAGTTACCCAAAATGATCGATACTTACCGAATCGGTGACAATAAATTGTATCCGGTAAAAATCAGTAAGGCTAACCATCAGGGATTTTCGCAAAAAACTGAGAAAAAATTTATTGTTGATTTTCCGGTTCAAAATGATTATAGGTAATGAGAATAACGTATTCAGCAAGAAACAACCGGTAATTTACATCTGGAATGCGCGGTTATTGGAAGTATCGTATTTTGAAATCCGGTAACATTTTGTAATCGAACCTTGATTGCATTCGAACGAAGCGGCAACATATTGCAATAATTTAAACGCAGATCTACTCAGAATACCCACAGTTACCCAAAATGATCGATACTTACCGAATCGGTGACAATAAATTGTATCCGGTAAAAAATCAGTAAGGCTAACCATCAGGGATTTTCGCAAAAAACTGAGAAAAAATTTATTGTTGATTTTCCGGTTCAAAATGATTATAGGTAATGAGAATAACGTATTCAGCAAGAAACAACCGGTAATTTACATCTGGAATGCGCGGTTATTGGAAGTATCGTATTTTGAAATCCGGTAACATTTTGTAATCGAACCTTGATTGCATTCGAACGAAGCGGCAACATATTGCAATAATTTAAACGCAGATCTACTCAGAATATCCACAGTTACCCAAAATGATCGATACTTACCGAATCGGTGACAATAAATTTTATCCGGTAAAAATCAGTAAGGCTAACCATCAGGGATTTTCGCAAAAAATTGAGAAAAAAATTATTGTTGATTTTCCGGTTCAAAATGATTATAGGTAATGAGAATAACGTATTCAGCAAGAAACAACCGGTAATTTACATCTGGAATGCGCGGTTATTGGAAGTATCGTATTTTGAAATCCGGTAACATTTTGTAATCGAACCTTGATTGCATTCGAACGAAGCGGCAACATATTGCAATAATTTAAACGCAGATCTACTCAGAATACCCACAGTTACCCAAAATGATCGATACTTACCGAATCGGTGACAATAAATTTTATCCGGTAAAAATCAGTAAGGCTAACTAACCATCAGGGATTTTCGCAAAAAATTGAGAAAAAAATTATTGTTGATTTTCCGGTTCAAAATGATTATAGGTAATGAGAATAACGTATTCAGCAAGAAACAACCGGTAATTTACATCTGGAATGCGCGGTTATTGGAAGTATCGTATTTTGAAATCCGGTAACATTTTGTAATCGAACCTTGATTGCATTCGAACGAAGCGGCAACATATTGCAATAATTGAAACGCAGATCTACTCAGAATACCCACAGTTACCCAAAATGATCGATACTTACCGAATCGGTGACAATAAATTGTATCCGGTAAAAATCAGTAAGGCTAACCATCAGGGATTTTCGCAAAAAACTGAGAAAAAATTTATTGTTGTTTTCCGGTTCAAAATGATTATAGGTAATGAGAATAACGTATTCAGCAAGAAACAACCGGTAATTCACATCTGGAATGCGCGGTTATTGGAAGTATCGTATTTTGAAATCCGGTAACATTTTGTAATCGAACCTTGATTGCATTCGAACGAAGCGGCAACATATTGCAATAATTTAAACGCAGATCTACTCAGAATACCCACAGTTACCCAAAATGATCGATACTTACCGAATCGGTGACAATAAATTTTATCCGGTAAAAATCAGTAAGGCTAACCATCAGGGATTTTCGCAAAAAACTGAGAAAAAATTTATTGTTGATTTTCCGGTTCAAAATGATTATAGGTAATGAGAATAACGTATTCAGCAAGAAACAACCGGTAATTTACATCTGGAATGCGCGGTTATTGGAAGTATCGTATTTTGAAATCCGGTAACATTTTGTAATCGAACCTTGATTGCATTCGAACGAAGCGGCAACATATTGCAATAATTTAAACGCAGATCTACTCAGAATACCCACAGTTACCCAAAATGATCGATACTTACCGAATCGGTGACAATAAATTTTATCCGGTAAAAATCAGTAAGGCTAACCATCAGGGATTTTCGCAAAAAACTGAGAAAAAATTTATTGTTGTTTTCCGGTTCAAAATGATTATAGGTAATGAGAATAACGTATTCAGCAAGAAACAACCGGTAATTTACATCTGGAATGCGCGGTTATTGGAAGTATCGTATTTTGAAATCCGGTAACATTTTGTAATCGAACCTTGATTGCATTCGAACGAAGCGGCAACATATTGCAATAATTTAAACGCAGATCTACTCAGAATACCCACAGTTACCCAAAATGATCGATACTTACCGAATCGGTGACAATAAATTGTATCCGGTAAAAATCAGTAAGGCTAACCATCAGGGATTTTCGCAAAAAACTGAGAAAAAATTTATTGTTGTTTTCCGGTTCAAAATGATTATAGGTAATGAGAATAACGTATTCAGCAAGAAACAACCGGTAATTTACATCTGGAATGCGCGGTTATTGGAAGTATCGTATTTTGAAATCCGGTAACATTTTGTAATCGAACCTTGATTGCATTCGAACGAAGCGGCAACATATTGCAATAATTTAAACGCAGATCTACTCAGAATACCCACAGTTACCCAAAATGATCGATACTTACCGAATCGGTGACAATAAATTTTATCCGGTAAAAATCAGTAAGGCTAACCATCAGGGATTTTCGCAAAAAACTGAGAAAAAATTTATTGTTGATTTTCCGGTTCAAAATGATTATAGGTAATGAGAATAACGTATTCAGCAAGAAACAACCGGTAATTTACATCTGGAATGCGCGGTTATTGGAAGTATCGTATTTTGAAATCCGGTAACATTTTGTAATCGAACCTTGATTGCATTCGAACGAAGCGGCAAGATATTGCAATAATTTAAACGCAGATCTACTCAGAATACCCACAGTTACCCAAAATGATCGATACTTACCGAATCGGTGACAATAAATTGTATCCGGTAAAAATCAGTAAGGCTAACCATCAGGGATTTTCGCAAAAAACTGAGAAAAAATTTATTGTTGTTTTCCGGTTCAAAATGATTATAGGTAATGAGAATAACGTATTCAGCAAGAAACAACCGGTAATTTACATCTGGAATGCGCGGTTATTGGAAGTATCGTATTTTGAAATCCGGTAACATTTTGTAATCGAACCTTGATTGCATTCGAACGAAGCGGCAACATATTGCAATAATTTAAACGCAGATCTACTCAGAATACCCACAGTTACCCAAAATGATCGATACTTACCGAATCGGTGACAATAAATTTTATCCGGTAAAAATCAGTAAGGCTAACCATCAGGGATTTTCGCAAAAAACTGAGAAAAAATTTATTGTTGATTTTCCGGTTCAAAATGATTATAGGTAATGAGAATAACGTATTCAGCAAGAAACAACCGGTAATTTACATCTGGAATGCGCGGTTATTGGAAGTATCGTATTTTGAAATCCGGTAACATTTTGTAATCGAACCTTGATTGCATTCGAACGAAGCGGCAACATATTGCAATAATTTAAACGCAGATCTACTCAGAATACCCACAGTTACCCAAAATGATCGATACTTACCGAATCGGTGACAATAAATTTTATCCGGTAAAAATCAGTAAGGCTAACCATCAGGGATTTTCGCAAAAAACTGAGAAAAAATTTATTGTTGTTTTCCGGTTCAAAATGATTATAGGTAATGAGAATAACGTATTCAGCAAGAAACAACCGGTAATTTACATCTGGAATGCGCGGTTATTGGAAGTATCGTATTTTGAAATCCGGTAACATTTTGTAATCGAACCTTGATTGCATTCGAACGAAGCGGCAAGATATTGCAATAATTTAAACGCAGATCTACTCAGAATACCCACAGTTACCCAAAATGATCGATACTTACCGAATCGGTGACAATAAATTGTATCCGGTAAAAATCAGTAAGGCTAACCATCAGGGATTTTCGCAAAAAACTGAGAAAAAATTTATTGTTGATTTTCCGGTTCAAAATGATTATAGGTAATGAGAATAACGTATTCAGCAAGAAACAACCGGTAATTTACATCTGGAATGCGCGGTTATTGGAAGTATCGTATTTTGAAATCCGGTAACATTTTGTAATCGAACCTTGATTGCATTCGAACGAAGCGGCAACATATTGCAATAATTTAAACGCAGATCTACTCAGAATACCCACAGTTACCCAAAATGATCGATACTTACCGAATCGGTGACAATAAATTTTATCCGGTAAAAATCAGTAAGGCTAACAACCATCAGGGATTTTCGCAAAAAACTGAGAAAAAATTTATTGTTGATTTTCCGGTTCAAAATGATTATAGGTAATGAGAATAACGTATTCAGCAAGAAACAACCGGTAATTTACATCTGGAATGCGCGGTTATTGGAAGTATCGTATTTTGAAATCCGGTAACATTTTGTAATCGAACCTTGATTGCATTCGAACGAAGCGGCAACATATTGCAATAATTTAAACGCAGATCTACTCAGAATACCCACAGTTACCCAAAATGATCGATACTTACCGAACCGGTGACAATAAATTTTATCCGGTAAAAATCAGTAAGGCTAACCATCAGGGATTTTCGCAAAAAACTGAGAAAAAATTTATTGTTGATTTTCCGGTTCAAAATGATTATAGGTAATGAGAATAACGTATTCAGCAAGAAACAACCGGTAATTTACATCTGGAATGCGCGGTTATTGGAAGTATCGTATTTTGAAATCCGGTAACATTTTGTAATCGAACCTTGATTGCATTCGAACGAAGCGGCAACATATTGCAATAATTTAAACGCAGATCTACTCAGAATACCCACAGTTACCCAAAATGATCGATACTTACCGAATCGGTGACAATAAATTTTATCCGGTAAAAATCAGTAAGGCTAACCATCAGGGATTTTCGCAAAAAACTGAGAAAAAATTTATTGTTGTTTTCCGGTTCAAAATGATTATAGGTAATGAGAATAACGTATTCAGCAAGAAACAACCGGTAATTTACATCTGGAATGCGCGGTTATTGGAAGTATCGTATTTTGAAATCCGGTAACATTTTGTAATCGAACCTTGATTGCATTCGAACGAAGCGGCAACATATTGCAATAATTTAAACGCAGATCTACTCAGAATACCCACAGTTACCCAAAATGATCGATACTTACCGAACCGGTGACAATAAATTTTATCCGGTAAAAATCAGTAAGGCTAACCATCAGGGATTTTCGCAAAAAACTGAGAAAAAATTTATTGTTGATTTTCCGGTTCAAAATGATTATAGGTAATGAGAATAACGTATTCAGCAAGAAACAACCGGTAATTTACATCTGGAATGCGCGGTTATTGGAAGTATCGTATTTTGAAATCCGGTAACATTTTGTAATCGAACCTTGATTGCATTCGAACGAAGCGGCAACATATTGCAATAATTTAAACGCAGATCTACTCAGAATACCCACAGTTACCCAAAATGATCGATACTTACCGAATCGGTGACAATAAATTGTATCCGGTAAAAATCAGTAAGGCTAACCATCAGGGATTTTCGCAAAAAACTGAGAAAAAATTTATTGTTGATTTTCCGGTTCAAAATGATTATAGGTAATGAGAATAAGGTATTCAGCAAGAAACAACCGGTAATTTACATCTGGAATGCGCGGTTATTGGAAGTATCGTATTTTGAAATCCGGTAACATTTTGTAATCGAACCTTGATTGCATTCGAACGAAGCGGCAACATATTGCAATAATTTAAACGCAGATCTACTCAGAATACCCACAGTTACCCAAAATGATCGATACTTACCGAATCGGTGACAATAAATTTTATCCGGTAAAAATCAGTAAGGCTAACCATCAGGGATTTTCGCAAAAAACTGAGAAAAAATTTATTGTTGATTTTCCGGTTCAAAATGATTATAGGTAATGAGAATAACGTATTCAGCAAGAAACAACCGGTAATTTACATCTGGAATGCGCGGTTATTGGAAGTATCGTATTTTGAAATCCGGTCACATTTTGTAATCGAACCTTGATTGCATTCGAACGAAGCGGCAACATATTGCAATAATTTAAACGCAGATCTACTCAGAATACCCACAGTTACCCAAAATGATCGATACTTACCGAATCGGTGACAATAAATTTTATCCGGTAAAAATCAGTAAGGCTAACCATCAGGGATTTTCGCAAAAAACTGAGAAAAAATTTATTGTTGTTTTCCGGTTCAAAATGATTATAGGTAATGAGAATAACGTATTCAGCAAGAAACAACCGGTAATTTACATCTGGAATGCGCGGTTATTGGAAGTATCGTATTTTGAAATCCGGTAACATTTTGTAATCGAACCTTGATTGCATTCGAACGAAGCGGCAACATATTGCAATAATTTAAACGCAGATCTACTCAGAATACCCACAGTTACCCAAAATGATCGATACTTACCGAATCGGTGACAATAAATTTTATCCGGTAAAAATCAGTAAGGCTAACCATCAGGGATTTTCGCAAAAAACTGAGAAAAAATTTATTGTTGATTTTCCGGTTCAAAATGATTATAGGTAATGAGAATAACGTATTCAGCAAGAAACAACCGGTAATTTACATCTGGAATGCGCGGTTATTGGAAGTATCGTATTTTGAAATCCGGTAACATTTTGTAATCGAACCTTGATTGCATTCGAACGAAGCGGCAACATATTGCAATAATTTAAACGCAGATCTACTCAGAATACCCACAGTTACCCAAAATGATCGATACTTACCGAATCGGTGACAATAAATTGTATCCGGTAAAAATCAGTAAGGCTAACCATCAGGGATTTTCGCAAAAAACTGAGAAAAAATTTATTGTTGATTTTCCGGTTCAAAATGATTATAGGTAATGAGAATAACGTATTCAGCAAGAAACAACCGGTAATTTACATCTGGAATGCGCGGTTATTGGAAGTATCGTATTTTGAAATCCGGTAACATTTTGTAATCGAACCTTGATTGCATTCGAACGAAGCGGCAACATATTGCAATAATTTAAACGCAGATCTACTCAGAATACCCACAGTTACCCAAAATGATCGATACTTACCGAATCGGTGACAATAAATTTTATCCGGTAAAAATCAGTAAGGCTAACCATCAGGGATTTTCGCAAAAAACTGAGAAAAAATTTATTGTTGATTTTCCGGTTCAAAATGATTATAGGTAATGAGAATAACGTATTCAGCAAGAAACAACCGGTAATTTACATCTGGAATGCGCGGTTATTGGAAGTATCGTATTTTGAAATCCGGTAACATTTTGTAATCGAACCTTGATTGCATTCGAACGAAGCGGCAACATATTGCAATAATTTAAACGCAGATCTACTCAGAATACCCACAGTTACCCAAAATGATCGATACTTACCGAATCGGTGACAATAAATTGTATCCGGTAAAAATCAGTAAGGCTAACCATCAGGGATTTTCGCAAAAAACTGAGAAAAAATTTATTGTTGTTTTCCGGTTCAAAATGATTATAGGTAATGAGAATAACGTATTCAGCAAGAAACAACCGGTAATTTACATCTGGAATGCGCGGTTATTGGAAGTATCGTATTTTGAAATCCGGTAACATTTTGTAATCGAACCTTGATTGCATTCGAACGAAGCGGCAACATATTGCAATAATTTAAACGCAGATCTACTCAGAATACCCACAGTTACCCAAAATGATCGATACTTACCGAATCGGTGACAATAAATTTTATCCGGTAAAAATCAGTAAGGCTAACCATCAGGGATTTTCGCAAAAAACTGAGAAAAAATTTATTGTTGTTTTCCGGTTCAAAATGATTATAGGTAATGAGAATAACGTATTCAGCAAGAAACAACCGGTAATTTACATCTGGAATGCGCGGTTATTGGAAGTATCGTATTTTGAAATCCGGTAACATTTTGTAATCGAACCTTGATTGCATTCGAACGAAGCGGCAACATATTGCAATAATTTAAACGCAGATCTACTCAGAATACCCACAGTTACCCAAAATGATCGATACTTACCGAATCGGTGACAATAAATTTTATCCGGTAAAAATCAGTAAGGCTAACCATCAGGGATTTTCGCAAAAAACTGAGAAAAAATTTATTGTTGATTTTCCGGTTCAAAATGATTATAGGTAATGAGAATAACGTATTCAGCAAGAAACAACCGGTAATTTACATCTGGAATGCGCGGTTATTGGAAGTATCGTATTTTGAAATCCGGTAACATTTTGTAATCGAACCTTGATTGCATTCGAACGAAGCGGCAACATATTGCAATAATTTAAACGCAGATCTACTCAGAATACCCACAGTTACCCAAAATGATCGATACTTACCGAATCGGTGACAATAAATTTTATCCGGTAAAAATCAGTAAGGCTAACCATCAGGGATTTTCGCAAAAAACTGAGAAAAAATTTATTGTTGTTTTCCGGTTCAAAATGATTATAGGTAATGAGAATAACGTATTCAGCAAGAAACAACCGGTAATTTACATCTGGAATGCGCGGTTATTGGAAGTATCGTATTTTGAAATCCGGTAACATTTTGTAATCGAACCTTGATTGCATTCGAACGAAGCGGCAACATATTGCAATAATTTAAACGCAGATCTACTCAGAATACCCACAGTTACCCAAAATGATCGATACTTACCGAATCGGTGACAATAAATTTTATCCGGTAAAAATCAGTAAGGCTAACCATCAGGGATTTTCGCAAAAAACTGAGAAAAAATTTATTGTTGTTTTCCGGTTCAAAATGATTATAGGTAATGAGAATAACGTATTCAGCAAGAAACAACCGGTAATTTACATCTGGAATGCGCGGTTATTGGAAGTATCGTATTTTGAAATCCGGTAACATTTTGTAATCGAACCTTGATTGCATTCGAACGAAGCGGCAACATATTGCAATAATTTAAACGCAGATCTACTCAGAATACCCACAGTTACCCAAAATGATCGATACTTACCGAATCGGTGACAATAAATTTTATCCGGTAAAAATCAGTAAGGCTCATCAGGGATTTTCGCAAAAAACTGAGAAAAAATTTATTGTTGTTTTCCGGTTCAAAATGATTATAGGTAATGAGAATAACGTATTCAGCAAGAAACAACCGGTAATTTACATCTGGAATGCGCGGTTATTGGAAGTATCGTATTTTGAAATCTGGTAACATTTTGTAATCGAACCTTGATTGCATTCGAACGAAGCGGCAACATATTGCAATAATTTAAACGCAGATCTACTCAGAATACCCACAGTTACCCAAAATGATCGATACTTACCGAATCGGTGACAATAAATTTTATCCGGTAAAAATCAGTAAGGCTAACCATCAGGGATTTTCGCAAAAAATTGAGAAAAAAATTATTGTTGATTTTCCGGTTCAAAATGATTATAGGTAATGAGAATAACGTATTCAGCAAGAAACAACCGGTAATTTACATCTGGAATGCGCGGTTATTGGAAGTATCGTATTTTGAAATCCGGTAACATTTTGTAATCGAACCTTGATTGCATTCGAACGAAGCGGCAACATATTGCAATAATTTAAACGCAGATCTACTCAGAATACCCACAGTTACCCAAAATGATCGATACTTACCGAATCGGTGACAATAAATTGTATCCGGTAAAAATCAGTAAGGCTAACCATCAGGGATTTTCGCAAAAAACTGAGAAAAAAATTATTGTTGATTTTCCGGTTCAAAATGATTATAGGTAATGAGAATAACGTATTCAGCAAGAAACAACCGGTAATTTACATCTGGAATGCGCGGTTATTGGAAGTATCGTATTTTGAAATCCGGTAACATTTTGTAATCGAACCTTGATTGCATTCGAACGAAGCGGCAACATATTGCAATAATTTAAACGCAGATCTACTCAGAATACCCAGTTACCCAAAATGATCGATACTTACCGAATCGGTGACAATAAATTGTATCCGGTAAAAATCAGTAAGGCTAACCATCAGGGATTTTCGCAAAAACTGAGAAAAAATTTATTGTTGTTTTCCGGTTAAAATGATTATAGGTAATGAGAATAACGTATTCAGCAAGAAACAACCGGTAATTTACATCTGGAATGCGCGGTTATTGGAAGTATCGTATTTTGAAATTCGGTAACATTTTGTAATCGAACCTTGATTGCATTCGAATGAAGCGGCAACATATTGCAATAATTTAAACGCAGATCTACTCAGAATACCCACAGTTACCCAAAATGATCGATACTTACCGAATCGGTGACAATAAATTGTATCCGGTAAAAATCAGTAAGGCTAACCATCAGGGATTTTCGCAAAAAATTGAGAAAAAAATTATTGTTGATTTTCCGGTTCAAAATGATTATAGGTAATGAGAATAACGTATTCAGCAAGAAACAACCGGTAATTTACATCTGGAATGCGCGGTTATTGGAAGTATCGTATTTTGAAATCCGGTAACATTTTGTAATCGAACCTTGATTGCATTCGAACGAAGCGGCAACATATTGCAATAATTTAAACGCAGATCTACTCAGAATACCCACAGTTACCCAAAATGATCGATACTTACCGAACCGGTGACAATAAATTGTATCCGATAAAAATCAGTAAGGCTAACCATCAGGGATTTTCGAAAAAAATTGAGAAAAAAATTATTGTTGATTTTCCGGTTCAAAATGATTATAGGTAATGAGAATAACGTATTCAGCAAGAAACAACCGGTAATTTACATCTGGAATGCGCGGTTATTGGAAGTATCGTATTTTGAAATCCGGTAACATTTTGTAATCGAACCTTGATTGCATTCGAACGAAGCGGCAACATATTGCAATAATTTAAACGCAGATCTACTCAGAATACCCACAGTTACCCAAAATGATCGATACTTACCGAACCGGTGACAATAAATTGTATCCGGTAAAAATCAGTAAGGCTAACCATCAGGGATTTTCGCAAAAAATTGAGAAAAAAATTATTGTTGATTTTCCGGTTCAAAATGATTATAGGTAATGAGAATAACGTATTCAGGAAGAAACAACCGGTAATTTACATCTGGAATGCGCGGTTATTGGAAGTATCGTATTTTGAAATCCGGTAACATTTTGTAATCGAACCTTGATTGCATTCGAACGAAGCGGCAACATATTGCAATAATTTAAACGCAGATCTACTCAGAATACCCACAGTTACCCAAAATGATCGATACTTACCGAATCGGTGACAATAAATTTTATCCGGTAAAAATCAGTAAGGCTAACTAACCATCAGGGATTTTCGCAAAAAATTGAGAAAAAAATTATTGTTGATTTTCCGGTTCAAAATGATTATAGGTAATGAGAATAACGTATTCAGCAAGAAACAACCGGTAATTTACATCTGGAATGCGCGGTTATTGGAAGTATCGTATTTTGAAATCCGGTAACATTTTGTAATCGAACCTTGATTGCATTCGAACGAAGCGGCAACATATTGCAATAATTTAAACGCAGATCTACTCAGAATACCCACAGTTACCCAAAATGATCGATACTTACCGAATCGGTGACAATAAATTTTATCCGGTAAAAATCAGTAAGGCTAACCATCAGGGATTTTCGCAAAATATTGAGAAAAAAATTATTGTTGATTTTCCGGTTCAAAATGATTATAGGTAATGAGAATAACGTATTCAGCAAGAAACAACCGGTAATTTACATCTGGAATGCGCGGTTATTGGAAGTATCGTATTTTGAAATCCGGTAACATTTTGTAATCGAACCTTGATTGCATTCGAACGAAGCGGCAACATATTGCAATAATTTAAACGCAAATCTACTCAGAATACCCACAGTTACCCAAAATGATCGATACTTACCGAATCGGTGACAATAAATTTTATCCGGTAAAAATCAGTAAGGCTAACCATCAGGGATTTTCGCAAAAAACTGAGAAAAAATTTATTGTTGTTTTCCGGTTCAAAATGATTATAGGTAATGAGAATAACGTATTCAGCAAGAAACAACCGGTAATTTACATCTGGAATGCGCGGTTATTGGAAGTATCGTATTTTGAAATCCGGTAACATTTTGTAATCGAACCTTGATTGCATTCGAACGAAGCGGCAACATATTGCAATAATTTAAACGCAGATCTACTCAGAATACCCACAGTTACCCAAAATGATCGATACTTACCGAATCGGTGACAATAAATTTTATCCGGTAAAAATCAGTAAGGCTAACTAACCATCAGGGACTTTCGCAAAAAACTGAGAAAAAATTTATTGTTGATTTTCCGGTTCAAAATGATTATAGGTAATGAGAATAACGTATTCAGCAAGAAACAACCGGTAATTTACATCTGGAATGCGCGGTTATTGGAAGTATCGTATTTTGAAATCCGGTAACATTTTGTAATCGAACCTTGATTGCATTCGAACGAAGCGGCAACATATTGCAATAATTTAAACGCAGATCTACTCAGAATACCCACAGTTACCCAAAATGATCGATACTTACCGAATCGGTGACAATAAATTGTATCCGGTAAAAATCAGTAAGGCTAACCATCAGGGATTTTCGCAAAAAACTGAGAAAAAATTTATTGTTGTTTTCCGGTTCAAAATGATTATAGGTAATGAGAATAACGTATTCAGCAAGAAACAACCGGTAATTTACATCTGGAATGCGCGGTTATTGGAAGTATCGTATTTTGAAATCCGGTAACATTTTGTAATCGAACCTTGATTGCATTCGAACGAAGCGGCAACATATTGCAATAATTTAAACGCAGATCTACTCAGAATACCCACAGTTACCCAAAATGATCGATACTTACCGAATCGGTGACAATAAATTTTATCCGGTAAAAATCAGTAAGGCTAACCATCAGGGATTTTCGCAAAAAACTGAGAAAAAATTTATTGTTGTTTTCCGGTTCAAAATGATTATAGGTAATGAGAATAACGTATTCAGCAAGAAACAACCGGTAATTTACATCTGGAATGCGCGGTTATTGGAAGTATCGTATTTTGAAATCCGGTAACATTTTGTAATCGAACCTTGATTGCATTCGAACGAAGCGGCAACATATTGCAATAATTTAAACGCAGATCTACTCAGAATACCCACAGTTACCCAAAATGATCGATACTTACCGAATCGGTGACAATAAATTGTATCCGGTAAAAATCAGTAAGGCTAACCATCAGGGATTTTCGCAAAAAACTGAGAAAAAAATTATTGTTGTTTTCCGGTTCAAAATGATTATAGGTAATGAGAATAACGTATTCAGCAAGAAACAACCGGTAATTTACATCTGGAATGCGCGGTTATTGGAAGTATCGTATTTTGAAATCCGGTAACATTTTGTAATCGAACCTTGATTGCATTCGAACGAAGCGGCAACATATTGCAATAATTTAAACGCAGATCTACTCAGAATACCCAGTTACCCAAAATGATCGATACTTACCGAATCGGTGACAATAAATTGTATCCGGTAAAAATCAGTAAGGCTAACCATCAGGGATTTTCGCAAAAAATTGAGAAAAAAATTATTGTTGATTTTCCGGTTCAAAATGATTATAGGTAATGAGAATAACGTATTCAGCAAGAAACAACCGGTAATTTACATCTGGAATGCGCGGTTATTGGAAGTATCGTATTTTGAAATCCGGTAACATTTTGTAATCGAACCTTGATTGCATTCGAACGAAGCGGCAACATATTGCAATAATTTAAACGCAGATCTACTCAGAATACCCACAGTTACCCAAAATGATCGATACTTACCGAACCGGTGACAATAAATTGTATCCGGTAAAAATCAGTAAGGCTAACCATCAGGGATTTTCGCAAAAAATTGAGAAAAAAATTATTGTTGATTTTCCGGTTCAAAATGATTATAGGTAATGAGAATAACGTATTCAGGAAGAAACAACCGGTAATTTACATCTGGAATGCGCGGTTATTGGAAGTATCGTATTTTGAAATCCGGTAACATTTTGTAATCGAACCTTGATTGCATTCGAACGAAGCGGCAACATATTGCAATAATTTAAACGCAGATCTACTCAGAATACCCACAGTTACCCAAAATGATCGATACTTACCGAACCGGTGACAATAAATTGTATCCGGTAAAAATCAGTAAGGCTAACCATCAGGGATTTTCGCAAAAAATTGAGAAAAAAATTATTGTTGATTTTCCGGTTCAAAATGATTATAGGTAATGAGAATAACGTATTCAGCAAGAAACAACCGGTAATTTACATCTGGAATGCGCGGTTATTGGAAGTATCGTATTTTGAAATCCGGTAACATTTTGTAATCGAACCTTGATTGCATTCGAACGAAGCGGCAACATATTGCAATAATTTAAACGCAGATCTACTCAGAATACCCACAGTTACCCAAAATGATCGATACTCACCGAATCGGTGACAATAAATTGTATCCGGTAAAAATCAGTAAGGCTAACCATCAGGGATTTTCGCAAAAAATTGAGAAAAAAATTATTGTTGATTTTCCGGTTCAAAATGATTATAGGTAATGAGAATAACGTATTCAGCAAGAAACAACCGGTAATTTACATCTGGAATGCGCGGTTATTGGAAGTATCGTATTTTGAAATCCGGTCACATTTTATAATCGAACCTTGATTGCATTCGAACGAAGCGGCAACATATTGCAATAATTTAAACGCAGATCTACTCAGAATACCCACAGTTACCCAAAATGATCGATACTTGCCGAATCGGTGACAATAAATTTTATCCGGTAAAAATCAGTAAGGCTAACCATCAGGGATTTTCGCAAAAAATTGAGAAAAAATTTATTGTTGATTTTCCGGTTCAAAATGATTATAGGTAATGAGAATAACGTATTCAGCAAGAAACAACCGGTAATTTACATCTGGAATGCGCGGTTATTGGAAGTATCGTATTTTGAAATCCGGTCACATTTTGTAATCGAACCTTGATTGCATTCGAACGAAGCGGCAACATATTGCAATAATTTAAACGCAAATCTACTCAGAATATCCACAGTTACCCAAAATGATCGATACTTACCGAATCGGTGACAATAAATTTTATCCGGTTAAAATCAGTAAGGCTAACCATCAGGGATTTTCGCAAGAAATTGAAAAAAAATTATTGTTGATTTTCCGGTTCAAAATGATTATAGGTAATGAGAATAACGTATTCAGCAAGAAACAACCGGTAATTTACATCTGGAATGCGCGGTTATTGGAAGTATCGTATTTTGAAATCCGGTCACATTTTGTAATCGAACCTTGATTGCATTCGAACGAAGCGGCAACATATTGCAATAATTTAAACGCAAATCTACTCAGAATATCCACAGTTACCCAAAATGATCGATAATTACCGAACCGGTGACAATAAATTGTATCCGGTAAAAATCAGTAAGGCTAACCATCAGGGATTTTCGCAAAAAATTGAGAAAAAAATTATTGTTGATTTTCCGGTTCAAAATGATTATAGGTAATGAGAATAACGTATTCAGCAAGAAACAACCGGTAATTTACATCTGGAATGCGCGGTTATTGGAAGTATCATATTTTGAAATCCGGTAACATTTTGTAATCGAACCTTGATTGCATTCGAACGAAGCGGCAACATATTGCAATAATTTAAACGCAGATCTACTCAGAATACCCACAGTTACCCAAAATGATCGATACTTACCGAATCGGTGACAATAAATTTTATCCGGTAAAAATCAGTAAGGCTAACCATCAGGGATTTTCGCAAAAAATTGAGAAAAAAATTATTGTTGATTTTCCGGTTCAAAATGATTATAGGTAATGAGAATAACGTATTCAGCAAGAAACAACCGGTAATTTACATCTGGAATGCGCGGTTATTGGAAGTATCGTATTTTGAAATCCGGTAACATTTTGTAATCGAACCTTGATTGCATTCGAACGAAGCGGCAACATATTGCAATAATTTAAACGCAGATCTACTCAGAATACCCACAGTTACCCAAAATGATCGATACTCACCGAATCGGTGACAATAAATTGTATCCGGTAAAAATCAGTAAGGCTAACCATCAGGGATTTTCGCAAAAAACTGAGAAAAAAATTATTGTTGTTTTCCGGTTCAAAATGATTATAGGTAATGAGAATAACGTATTCAGCAAGAAACAACCGGTAATTTACATCTGGAATGCGCGGTTATTGGAAGTATCGTATTTTGAAATCCGGTAACATTTTGTAATCGAACCTTGATTGCATTCGAACGAAGCGGCAACATATTGCAATAATTTAAACGCAGATCTACTCAGAATACCCACAGTTACCCAAAATGATCGATACTTACCGAATCGGTGACAATAAATTTTATCCGGTAAAAATCAGTAAGGCTAACCATCAGGGATTTTCGCAAAAAACTGAGAAAAAATTTATTGTTGATTTTCCGGTTCAAAATGATTATAGGTAATGAGAATAACGTATTCAGCAAGAAACAACCGGTAATTTACATCTGGAATGCGCGGTTATTGGAAGTATCGTATTTTGAAATCCGGTAACATTTTGTAATCGAACCTTGATTGCATTCGAACGAAGCGGCAACATATTGCAATAATTTAAACGCAGATCTACTCAGAATACCCACAGTTACCCAAAATGATCGATACTTACCGAATCGGTGACAATAAATTTTATCCGGTAAAAATCAGTAAGGCTAACCATCAGGGATTTTCGCAAAAAACTGAGAAAAAATTTATTGTTGATTTTCCGGTTCAAAATGATTATAGGTAATGAGAATAACGTATTCAGCAAGAAACAACCGGTAATTTACATCTGGAATGCGCGGTTATTGGAAGTATCGTATTTTGAAATCCGGTAACATTTTGTAATCGAACCTTGATTGCATTCGAACGAAGCGGCAACATATTGCAATAATTTAAACGCAGATCTACTCAGAATACCCACAGTTACCCAAAATGATCGATACTTACCGAATCGGTGACAATAAATTTTATCCGGTAAAAATCAGTAAGGCTAACCATCAGGGATTTTCGCAAAAAACTGAGAAAAAATTTATTGTTGATTTTCCGGTTCAAAATGATTATAGGTAATGAGAATAACGTATTCAGCAAGAAACAACCGGTAATTTACATCTGGAATGCGCGGTTATTGGAAGTATCGTATTTTGAAATCCGGTAACATTTTGTAATCGAACCTTGATTGTATTCGAACGAAGCGGCAACATATTGCAATAATTTAAACGCAGATCTACTCAGAATACCCACAGTTACCCAAAATGATCGATACTTACCGAATCGGTGACAATAAATTGTATCCGGTAAAAATCAGTAAGGCTAACCATCAGGGATTTTCGCAAAAAACTGAGAAAAAATTTATTGTTGTTTTCCGGTTCAAAATGATTATAGGTAATGAGAATAACGTATTCAGCAAGAAACAACCGGTAATTTACATCTGGAATGCGCGGTTATTGGAAGTATCGTATTTTGAAATCCGGTAACATTTTGTAATCGAACCTTGATTGCATTCGAACGAAGCGGCAACATATTGCAATAATTTAAACGCAGATCTACTCAGAATACCCACAGTTACCCAAAATGATCGATACTTACCGAATCGGTGACAATAAATTGTATCCGGTAAAAATCAGTAAGGCTAACCATCAGGGATTTTCGCAAAAAACTGAGAAAAAATTTATTGTTGTTTTCCGGTTCAAAATGATTATAGGTAATGAGAATAACGTATTCAGCAAGAAACAACCGGTAATTTACATCTGGAATGCGCGGTTATTGGAAGTATCGTATTTTGAAATCCGGTAACATTTTGTAATCGAACCTTGATTGCATTCGAACGAAGCGGCAACATATTGCAATAATTTAAACGCAGATCTACTCAGAATACCCACAGTTACCCAAAATGATCGATACTTACCGAATCGGTGACAATAAATTTTATCCGGTAAAAATCAGTAAGGCTAACCATCAGGGATTTTCGCAAAAAACTGAGAAAAAATTTATTGTTGTTTTCCGGTTCAAAATGATTATAGGTAATGAGAATAACGTATTCAGCAAGAAACAACCGGTAATTTACATCTGGAATGCGCGGTTATTGGAAGTATCGTATTTTGAAATCCGGTAACATTTTGTAATCGAACCTTGATTGCATTCGAACGAAGCGGCAACATATTGCAATAATTTAAACGCAGATCTACTCAGAATACCCACAGTTACCCAAAATGATCGATACTTACCGAATCGGTGACAATAAATTTTATCCGGTAAAAATCAGTAAGGCTAACCATCAGGGATTTTCGCAAAAAACTGAGAAAAAATTTATTGTTGATTTTCCGGTTCAAAATGATTATAGGTAATGAGAATAACGTATTCAGCAAGAAACAACCGGTAATTTACATCTGGAATGCGCGGTTATTGGAAGTATCGTATTTTGAAATCCGGTAACATTTTGTAATCGAACCTTGATTGCATTCGAACGAAGCGGCAACATATTGCAATAATTTAAACGCAGATCTACTCAGAATACCCACAGTTACCCAAAATGATCGATACTTACCGAATCGGTGACAATAAATTTTATCCGGTAAAAATCAGTAAGGCTAACCATCAGGGATTTTCGCAAAAAACTGAGAAAAAATTTATTGTTGATTTTCCGGTTCAAAATGATTATAGGTAATGAGAATAACGTATTCAGCAAGAAACAACCGGTAATTTACATCTGGAATGCGCGGTTATTGGAAGTATCGTATTTTGAAATCCGGTAACATTTTGTAATCGAACCTTGATTGCATTCGAACGAAGCGGCAACATATTGCAATAATTTAAACGCAGATCTACTCAGAATACCCACAGTTACCCAAAATGATCGATACTTACCGAATCGGTGACAATAAATTGTATCCGGTAAAAATCAGTAAGGCTAACCATCAGGGATTTTCGCAAAAAACTGAGAAAAAATTTATTGTTGTTTTCCGGTTCAAAATGATTATAGGTAATGAGAATAACGTATTCAGCAAGAAACAACCGGTAATTTACATCTGGAATGCGCGGTTATTGGAAGTATCGTATTTTGAAATCCGGTAACATTTTGTAATCGAACCTTGATTGCATTCGAACGAAGCGGCAACATATTGCAATAATTTAAACGCAGATCTACTCAGAATACCCACAGTTACCCAAAATGATCGATACTTACCGAATCGGTGACAATAAATTTTATCCGGTAAAAATCAGTAAGGCTAACCATCAGGGATTTTCGCAAAAAACTGAGAAAAAATTTATTGTTGTTTTCCGGTTCAAAATGATTATAGGTAATGAGAATAACGTATTCAGCAAGAAACAACCGGTAATTTACATCTGGAATGCGCGGTTATTGGAAGTATCGTATTTTTAAATCCGGTAACATTTTGTAATCGAACCTTGATTGCATTCGAACGAAGCGGCAACATATTGCAATAATTTAAACGCAGATCTACTCAGAATACCCACAGTTACCCAAAATGATCGATACTTACCGAATCGGTGACAATAAATTGTATCCGGTAAAAATCAGTAAGGCTAACCATCAGGGATTTTCGCAAAAAACTGAGAAAAAATTTATTGTTGTTTTCCGGTTCAAAATGATTATAGGTAATGAGAATAACGTATTCAGCAAGAAACAACCGGTAATTTACATCTGGAATGCGCGGTTATTGGAAGTATCGTATTTTGAAATCCGGTAACATTTTGTAATCGAACCTTGATTGCATTCGAACGAAGCGGCAACATATTGCAATAATTTAAACGCAGATCTACTCAGAATACCCACAGTTACCCAAAATGATCGATACTTACCGAATCGGTGACAATAAATTTTGTCCGGTAAAAATCAGTAAGGCTAACCATCAGGGATTTTCGCAAAAAACTGAGAAAAAATTTATTGTTGTTTTCCGGTTCAAAATGATTATAGGTAATGAGAATAACGTATTCAGCAAGAAACAACCGGTAATTTACATCTGGAATGCGCGGTTATTGGAAGTATCGTATTTTGAAATCCGGTAACATTTTGTAATCGAACCTTGATTGCATTCGAACGAAGCGGCAACATATTGCAATAATTTAAACGCAGATCTACTCAGAATACCCACAGTTACCCAAAATGATCGATACTTACCGAATCGGTGACAATAAATTTTATCCGGTAAAAATCAGTAAGGCTAACCATCAGGGATTTTCGCAAAAAACTGAGAAAAAATTTATTGTTGTTTTCCGGTTCAAAATGATTATAGGTAATGAGAATAACGTATTCAGCAAGAAACAACCGGTAATTTACATCTGGAATGCGCGGTTATTGGAAGTATCGTATTTTTAAATCCGGTAACATTTTGTAATCGAACCTTGATTGCATTCGAACGAAGCGGCAACATATTGCAATAATTTAAACGCAGATCTACTCAGAATACCCACAGTTACCCAAAATGATCGATACTTACCGAATCGGTGACAATAAATTTTATCCGGTAAAAATCAGTAAGGCTAACCATCAGGGATTTTCGCAAAAAACTGAGAAAAAATTTATTGTTGTTTTCCGGTTCAAAATGATTATAGGTAATGAGAATAACGTATTCAGCAAGAAACAACCGGTAATTTACATCTGGAATGCGCGGTTGTTGGAAGTATCGTATTTTGAAATCCGGTAACATTTTGTAATCGAACCTTGATTGCATTCGAACGAAGCGGCAACATATTGCAATAATTTAAACGCAGATCTACTCAGAATACCCACAGTTACCCAAAATGATCGATACTTACCGAATCGGTGACAATAAATTTTATCCGGTAAAAATCAGTAAGGCTAACCATCAGGGATTTTCGCAAAAAACTGAGAAAAAATTTATTGTTGTTTTCCGGTTCAAAATGATTATAGGTAATGAGAATAACGTATTCAGCAAGAAACAACCGGTAATTTACATCTGGAATGCGCGGTTATTGGAAGTATCGTATTTTGAAATCCGGTAACATTTTGTAATCGAACCTTGATTGCATTCGAACGAAGCGGCAACATATTGCAATAATTTAAACGCAGATCTACTCAGAATACCCACAGTTACCCAAAATGATCGATACTTACCGAATCGGTGACAATAAATTTTATCCGGTAAAAATCAGTAAGGCTAACCATCAGGGATTTTCGCAAAAAATTGAGAAAAAAATTATTGTTGATTTTCCGGTTCAAAATGATTATAGGTAATGAGAATAACGTATTCAGCAAGAAACAACCGGTAATTTACATCTGGAATGCGCGGTTATTGGAAGTATCGTATTTTGAAATCCGGTAACATTTTGTAATCGAACCTTGATTGCATTCGAACGAAGCGGCAACATATTGCAATAATTTAAACGCAGATCTACTCAGAATACCCACAGTTACCCAAAATGATCGATACTTACCGAATCGGTGACAATAAATTTTATCCGGTAAAAATCAGTAAGGCTAACCATCAGGGATTTTCGCAAAAAACTGAGAAAAAATTTATTGTTGTTTTCCGGTTCAAAATGATTATAGGTAATGAGAATAACGTATTCAGCAAGAAACAACCGGTAATTTACATCTGGAATGCGCGGTTATTGGAAGTATCGTATTTTGAAATCCGGTAACATTTTGTAATCGAACCTTGATTGCATTCGAACGAAGCGGCAACATATTGCAATAATTTAAACGCAGATCTACTCAGAATACCCACAGTTACCCAAAATGATCGATACTTACCGAATCGGTGACAATAAATTTTATCCGGTAAAAATCAGTAAGGCTAACCATCAGGGATTTTCGCAAAAAATTGAGAAAAATATTATTGTTGATTTTCCGGTTCAAAATGATTATAGGTAATGAGAATAACGTATTCAGCAAGAAACAACCGGTAATTTACATCTGGAATGCGCGGTTATTGGAAGTATCGTATTTTGAAATCCGGTAACATTTTGTAATCGAACCTTGATTGCATTCGAACGAAGCGGCAACATATTGCAATAATTTAAACGCAGATCTACTCAGAATACCCACAGTTACCCAAAATGATCGATACTTACCGAACCGGTGACAATAAATTGTATCCGATAAAAATCAGTAAGGCTAACCATCAGGGATTTTCGCAAAAAATTGAGAAAAAAATTATTGTTGATTTTCCGGTTCAAAATGATTATAGGTAATGAGAATAACGTATTCAGCAAGAAACAACCGGTAATTTACATCTGGAATGCGCGGTTATTGGAAGTATCGTATTTTGAAATCCGGTAACATTTTGTAATCGAACCTTGATTGCATTCGAACGAAGCGGCAACATATTGCAATAATTTAAACTCAGATCTACTCAGAATACCCACAGTTACCCAAAATGATCGATACTTACCGAACCGGTGACAATAAATTGTATCCGGTAAAAATCAGTAAGGCTAACAACCATCAGGGATTTTCGCAAAAAATTGAGAAAAAAATTATTGTTGATTTTCCGGTTCAAAATGATTATAGGTAATGAGAATAACGTATTCAGCAAGAAACAACCGGTAATTTACATCTGGAATGCGCGGTTATTGGAAGTATCGTATTTTGAAATCCGGTAACATTTTGTAATCGAACCTTGATTGCATTCGAACGAAGCGGCAACATATTGCAATAATTTAAACGCAGATCTACTCAGAATACCCACAGTTACCCAAAATGATCGATACTTACCGAATCGGTGACAATAAATTGTATCCGGTAAAAATCAGTAAGGCTAACCATCAGGGATTTTCGCAAAAAACTGAGAAAAAATTTATTGTTGTTTTCCGGTTCAAAATGATTATAGGTAATGAGAATAACGTATTCAGCAAGAAACAACCGGTAATTTACATCTGGAATGCGCGGTTATTGGAAGTATCGTATTTTGAAATCCGGTAACATTTTGTAATCGAACCTTGATTGCATTCGAACGAAGCGGCAACATATTGCAATAATTTAAACGCAGATCTACTCAGAATACCCACAGTTACCCAAAATGATCGATACTTACCGAATCGGTGACAATAAATTTTATCCGGTAAAAATCAGTAAGGCTAACTAACCATCAGGGACTTTCGCAAAAAACTGAGAAAAAATTTATTGTTGATTTTCCGGTTCAAAATGATTATAGGTAATGAGAATAACGTATTCAGCAAGAAACAACCGGTAATTTACATCTGGAATGCGCGGTTATTGGAAGTATCGTATTTTGAAATCCGGTAACATTTTGTAATCGAACCTTGATTGCATTCGAACGAAGCGGCAACATATTGCAATAATTTAAACGCAGATCTACTCAGAATACCCACAGTTACCCAAAATGATCGATACTTACCGAATCGGTGACAATAAATTTTATCCGGTAAAAATCAGTAAGGCTAACCATCAGGGATTTTCGCAAAAAACTGAGAAAAAATTTATTGTTGTTTTCCGGTTCAAAATGATTATAGGTAATGAGAATAACGTATTCAGCAAGAAACAACCGGTAATTTACATCTGGAATGCGCGGTTATTGGAAGTATCGTATTTTGAAATCCGGTAACATTTTGTAATCGAACCTTGATTGCATTCGAACGAAGCGGCAACATATTGCAATAATTTAAACGCAGATCTACTCAGAATACCCACAGTTACCCAAAATGATCGATACTTACCGAATCGGTGACAATAAATTTTATCCGGTAAAAATCAGTAAGGCTAACCATCAGGGATTTTCGCAAAAAATTGAGAAAAAAATTATTGTTGATTTTCCGGTTCAAAATGATTATAGGTAATGAGAATAACGTATTCAGCAAGAAACAACCGGTAATTTACATCTGGAATGCGCGGTTATTGGAAGTATCGTATTTTGAAATCCGGTAACATTTTGTAATCGAACCTTGATTGCATTCGAACGAAGCGGCAACATATTGCAATAATTTAAACGCAGATCTACTCAGAATACCCACAGTTACCCAAAATGATCGATACTTACCGAATCGGTGACAATAAATTGTATCCGGTAAAAATCAGTAAGGCTAACCATCAGGGATTTTCGCAAAAAACTGAGAAAAAATTTATTGTTGTTTTCCGGTTCAAAATGATTATAGGTAATGAGAATAACGTATTCAGCAAGAAACAACCGGTAATTTACATCTGGAATGCGCGGTTATTGGAAGTATCGTATTTTGAAATCCGGTAACATTTTGTAATCGAACCTTGATTGCATTCGAACGAAGCGGCAACATATTGCAATAATTTAAACGCAGATCTACTCAGAATACCCACAGTTACCCAAAATGATCGATACTTACCGAATCGGTGACAATAAATTTTATCCGGTAAAAATCAGTAAGGCTAACCATCAGGGATTTTCGCAAAAAACTGAGAAAAAATTTATTGTTGTTTTCCGGTTCAAAATGATTATAGGTAATGAGAATAACGTATTCAGCAAGAAACAACCGGTAATTTACATCTGGAATGCGCGGTTATTGGAAGTATCGTATTTTGAAATCCGGTAACATTTTGTAATCGAACCTTGATTGCATTCGAACGAAGCGGCAACATATTGCAATAATTTAAACGCAGATCTACTCAGAATACCCACAGTTACCCAAAATGATCGATACTTACCGAATCGGTGACAATAAATTTTATCCGGTAAAAATCAGTAAGGCTAACCATCAGGGATTTTCGCAAAAAACTGAGAAAAAATTTATTGTTGATTTTCCGGTTCAAAATGATTATAGGTAATGAGAATAACGTATTCAGCAAGAAACAACCGGTAATTTACATCTGGAATGCGCGGTTATTGGAAGTATCGTATTTTGAAATCCGGTAACATTTTGTAATCGAACCTTGATTGCATTCGAACGAAGCGGCAACATATTGCAATAATTTAAACGCAGATCTACTCAGAATACCCACAGTTACCCAAAATGATCGATACTTACCGAATCGGTGACAATAAATTTTATCCGGTAAAAATCAGTAAGGCTAACCATCAGGGATTTTCGCAAAAAATTGAGAAAAAAATTATTGTTGATTTTCCGGTTCAAAATGATTATAGGTAATGAGAATAACGTATTCAGCAAGAAACAACCGGTAATTTACATCTGGAATGCGCGGTTATTGGAAGTATCGTATTTTGAAATCCGGTAACATTTTGTAATCGAACCTTGATTGCATTCGAACGAAGCGGCAACATATTGCAATAATTTAAACGCAGATCTACTCAGAATACCCACAGTTACCCAAAATGATCGATACTTACCGAACCGGTGACAATAAATTGTATCCGGTAAAAATCAGTAAGGCTAACCATCAGGGATTTTCGCAAAAAATTGAGAAAAAAATTATTGTTGATTTTCCGGTTCAAAATGATTATAGGTAATGAGAATAACGTATTCAGCAAGAAACAACCGGTAATTTACATCTGGAATGCGCGGTTATTGGAAGTATCGTATTTTGAAATCCGGTAACATTTTGTAATCGAACCTTGATTGCATTCGAACGAAGCGGCAACATATTGCAATAATTTAAACGCAGATCTACTCAGAATACCCACAGTTACCCAAAATGATCGATACTTACCGAACCGGTGACAATAAATTGTATCCGGTAAAAATCAGTAAGGCTAACCATCAGGGATTTTCGCAAAAAATTGAGAAAAAAATTATTGTTGATTTTCCGGTTCAAAATGATTATAGGTAATGAGAATAACGTATTCAGCAAGAAACAACCGGTAATTTACATCTGGAATGCGCGGTTATTGGAAGTATCGTATTTTGAAATCCGGTAACATTTTGTAATCGAACCTTGATTGCATTCGAACGAAGCGGCAACATATTGCAATAATTTAAACGCAGATCTACTCAGAATACCCACAGTTACCCAAAATGATCGATACTTACCGAACCGGTGACAATAAATTGTATCCGGTAAAAATCAGTAAGGCTAACCATCAGGGATTTTCGCAAAAAATTGAGAAAAAAATTATTGTTGATTTTCCGGTTCAAAATGATTATAGGTAATGAGAATAACGTATTCAGCAAGAAACAACCGGTAATTTACATCTGGAATGCGCGGTTATTGGAAGTATCGTATTTTGAAATCCGGTAACATTTTGTAATCGAACCTTGATTGCATTCGAACGAAGCGGCAACATATTGCAATAATTTAAACGCAGATCTACTCAGAATACCCACAGTTACCCAAAATGATCGATACTTACCGAACCGGTGACAATAAATTGTATCCGGTAAAAATCAGTAAGGCTAACCATCAGGGATTTTCGCAAAAAATTGAGAAAAAAATTATTGTTGATTTTCCGGTTCAAAATGATTATAGGTAATGAGAATAACGTATTCAGCAAGAAACAACCGGTAATTTACATCTGGAATGCGCGGTTATTGGAAGTATCGTATTTTGAAATCCGGTAACATTTTGTAATCGAACCTTGATTGCATTCGAACGAAGCGGCAACATATTGCAATAATTTAAACGCAGATCTACTCAGAATACCCACAGTTACCCAAAATGATCGATACTTACCGAACCGGTGACAATAAATTGTATCCGGTAAAAATCAGTAAGGCTAACCATCAGGGATTTTCGCAAAAAATTGAGAAAAAAATTATTGTTGATTTTCCGGTTCAAAATGATTATAGGTAATGAGAATAACGTATTCAGCAAGAAACAACCGGTAATTTACATCTGGAATGCGCGGTTATTGGAAGTATCGTATTTTGAAATCCGGTAACATTTTGTAATCGAACCTTGATTGCATTCGAACGAAGCGGCAACATATTGCAATAATTTAAACGCAGATCTACTCAGAATACCCACAGTTACCCAAAATGATCGATACTTACCGAACCGGTGACAATAAATTGTATCCGGTAAAAATCAGTAAGGCTAACCATCAGGGATTTTCGCAAAAAATTGAGAAAAAAATTATTGTTGATTTTCCGGTTCAAAATGATTATAGGTAATGAGAATAACGTATTCAGCAAGAAACAACCGGTAATTTACATCTGGAATGCGCGGTTATTGGAAGTATCGTATTTTGAAATCCGGTAACATTTTGTAATCGAACCTTGATTGCATTCGAACGAAGCGGCAACATATTGCAATAATTTAAACGCAGATCTACTCAGAATACCCACAGTTACCCAAAATGATCGATACTTACCGAACCGGTGACAATAAATTGTATCCGGTAAAAATCAGTAAGGCTAACCATCAGGGATTTTCGCAAAAAATTGAGAAAAAAATTATTGTTGATTTTCCGGTTCAAAATGATTATAGGTAATGAGAATAACGTATTCAGCAAGAAACAACCGGTAATTTACATCTGGAATGCGCGGTTATTGGAAGTATCGTATTTTGAAATCCGGTAACATTTTGTAATCGAACCTTGATTGCATTCGAACGAAGCGGCAACATATTGCAATAATTTAAACGCAGATCTACTCAGAATACCCACAGTTACCCAAAATGATCGATACTTACCGAACCGGTGACAATAAATTGTATCCGGTAAAAATCAGTAAGGCTAACCATCAGGGATTTTCGCAAAAAATTGAGAAAAAAATTATTGTTGATTTTCCGGTTCAAAATGATTATAGGTAATGAGAATAACGTATTCAGCAAGAAACAACCGGTAATTTACATCTGGAATGCGCGGTTATTGGAAGTATCGTATTTTGAAATCCGGTAACATTTTGTAATCGAACCTTGATTGCATTCGAACGAAGCGGCAACATATTGCAATAATTTAAACGCAGATCTACTCAGAATACCCACAGTTACCCAAAATGATCGATACTTACCGAACCGGTGACAATAAATTGTATCCGGTAAAAATCAGTAAGGCTAACCATCAGGGATTTTCGCAAAAAATTGAGAAAAAAATTATTGTTGATTTTCCGGTTCAAAATGATTATAGGTAATGAGAATAACGTATTCAGCAAGAAACAACCGGTAATTTACATCTGGAATGCGCGGTTATTGGAAGTATCGTATTTTGAAATCCGGTAACATTTTGTAATCGAACCTTGATTGCATTCGAACGAAGCGGCAACATATTGCAATAATTTAAACGCAGATCTACTCAGAATACCCACAGTTACCCAAAATGATCGATACTTACCGAACCGGTGACAATAAATTGTATCCGGTAAAAATCAGTAAGGCTAACCATCAGGGATTTTCGCAAAAAATTGAGAAAAAAATTATTGTTGATTTTCCGGTTCAAAATGATTATAGGTAATGAGAATAACGTATTCAGCAAGAAACAACCGGTAATTTACATCTGGAATGCGCGGTTATTGGAAGTATCGTATTTTGAAATCCGGTAACATTTTGTAATCGAACCTTGATTGCATTCGAACGAAGCGGCAACATATTGCAATAATTTAAACGCAGATCTACTCAGAATACCCACAGTTACCCAAAATGATCGATACTTACCGAACCGGTGACAATAAATTGTATCCGGTAAAAATCAGTAAGGCTAACCATCAGGGATTTTCGCAAAAAATTGAGAAAAAAATTATTGTTGATTTTCCGGTTCAAAATGATTATAGGTAATGAGAATAACGTATTCAGCAAGAAACAACCGGTAATTTACATCTGGAATGCGCGGTTATTGGAAGTATCGTATTTTGAAATCCGGTAACATTTTGTAATCGAACCTTGATTGCATTCGAACGAAGCGGCAACATATTGCAATAATTTAAACGCAGATCTACTCAGAATACCCACAGTTACCCAAAATGATCGATACTTACCGAACCGGTGACAATAAATTGTATCCGGTAAAAATCAGTAAGGCTAACCATCAGGGATTTTCGCAAAAAATTGAGAAAAAAATTATTGTTGATTTTCCGGTTCAAAATGATTATAGGTAATGAGAATAACGTATTCAGCAAGAAACAACCGGTAATTTACATCTGGAATGCGCGGTTATTGGAAGTATCGTATTTTGAAATCCGGTAACATTTTGTAATCGAACCTTGATTGCATTCGAACGAAGCGGCAACATATTGCAATAATTTAAACGCAGATCTACTCAGAATACCCACAGTTACCCAAAATGATCGATACTTACCGAACCGGTGACAATAAATTGTATCCGGTAAAAATCAGTAAGGCTAACCATCAGGGATTTTCGCAAAAAATTGAGAAAAAAATTATTGTTGATTTTCCGGTTCAAAATGATTATAGGTAATGAGAATAACGTATTCAGCAAGAAACAACCGGTAATTTACATCTGGAATGCGCGGTTATTGGAAGTATCGTATTTTGAAATCCGGTAACATTTTGTAATCGAACCTTGATTGCATTCGAACGAAGCGGCAACATATTGCAATAATTTAAACGCAGATCTACTCAGAATACCCACAGTTACCCAAAATGATCGATACTTACCGAACCGGTGACAATAAATTGTATCCGGTAAAAATCAGTAAGGCTAACCATCAGGGATTTTCGCAAAAAATTGAGAAAAAAATTATTGTTGATTTTCCGGTTCAAAATGATTATAGGTAATGAGAATAACGTATTCAGCAAGAAACAACCGGTAATTTACATCTGGAATGCGCGGTTATTGGAAGTATCGTATTTTGAAATCCGGTAACATTTTGTAATCGAACCTTGATTGCATTCGAACGAAGCGGCAACATATTGCAATAATTTAAACGCAGATCTACTCAGAATACCCACAGTTACCCAAAATGATCGATACTTACCGAACCGGTGACAATAAATTGTATCCGGTAAAAATCAGTAAGGCTAACCATCAGGGATTTTCGCAAAAAATTGAGAAAAAAATTATTGTTGATTTTCCGGTTCAAAATGATTATAGGTAATGAGAATAACGTATTCAGCAAGAAACAACCGGTAATTTACATCTGGAATGCGCGGTTATTGGAAGTATCGTATTTTGAAATCCGGTAACATTTTGTAATCGAACCTTGATTGCATTCGAACGAAGCGGCAACATATTGCAATAATTTAAACGCAGATCTACTCAGAATACCCACAGTTACCCAAAATGATCGATACTTACCGAACCGGTGACAATAAATTGTATCCGGTAAAAATCAGTAAGGCTAACCATCAGGGATTTTCGCAAAAAATTGAGAAAAAAATTATTGTTGATTTTCCGGTTCAAAATGATTATAGGTAATGAGAATAACGTATTCAGCAAGAAACAACCGGTAATTTACATCTGGAATGCGCGGTTATTGGAAGTATCGTATTTTGAAATCCGGTAACATTTTGTAATCGAACCTTGATTGCATTCGAACGAAGCGGCAACATATTGCAATAATTTAAACGCAGATCTACTCAGAATACCCACAGTTACCCAAAATGATCGATACTTACCGAACCGGTGACAATAAATTGTATCCGGTAAAAATCAGTAAGGCTAACCATCAGGGATTTTCGCAAAAAATTGAGAAAAAAATTATTGTTGATTTTCCGGTTCAAAATGATTATAGGTAATGAGAATAACGTATTCAGCAAGAAACAACCGGTAATTTACATCTGGAATGCGCGGTTATTGGAAGTATCGTATTTTGAAATCCGGTAACATTTTGTAATCGAACCTTGATTGCATTCGAACGAAGCGGCAACATATTGCAATAATTTAAACGCAGATCTACTCAGAATACCCACAGTTACCCAAAATGATCGATACTTACCGAACCGGTGACAATAAATTGTATCCGGTAAAAATCAGTAAGGCTAACCATCAGGGATTTTCGCAAAAAATTGAGAAAAAAATTATTGTTGATTTTCCGGTTCAAAATGATTATAGGTAATGAGAATAACGTATTCAGCAAGAAACAACCGGTAATTTACATCTGGAATGCGCGGTTATTGGAAGTATCGTATTTTGAAATCCGGTAACATTTTGTAATCGAACCTTGATTGCATTCGAACGAAGCGGCAACATATTGCAATAATTTAAACGCAGATCTACTCAGAATACCCACAGTTACCCAAAATGATCGATACTTACCGAACCGGTGACAATAAATTGTATCCGGTAAAAATCAGTAAGGCTAACCATCAGGGATTTTCGCAAAAAATTGAGAAAAAAATTATTGTTGATTTTCCGGTTCAAAATGATTATAGGTAATGAGAATAACGTATTCAGCAAGAAACAACCGGTAATTTACATCTGGAATGCGCGGTTATTGGAAGTATCGTATTTTGAAATCCGGTAACATTTTGTAATCGAACCTTGATTGCATTCGAACGAAGCGGCAACATATTGCAATAATTTAAACGCAGATCTACTCAGAATACCCACAGTTACCCAAAATGATCGATACTTACCGAACCGGTGACAATAAATTGTATCCGGTAAAAATCAGTAAGGCTAACCATCAGGGATTTTCGCAAAAAATTGAGAAAAAAATTATTGTTGATTTTCCGGTTCAAAATGATTATAGGTAATGAGAATAACGTATTCAGCAAGAAACAACCGGTAATTTACATCTGGAATGCGCGGTTATTGGAAGTATCGTATTTTGAAATCCGGTAACATTTTGTAATCGAACCTTGATTGCATTCGAACGAAGCGGCAACATATTGCAATAATTTAAACGCAGATCTACTCAGAATACCCACAGTTACCCAAAATGATCGATACTTACCGAACCGGTGACAATAAATTTTATCCGGTAAAAATCAGTAAGGCTAACTATCAGGGATTTTCGCAAAAAATTGAGAAAAAAATTATTGTTGATTTTCCGGTTCAAAATGATTATAGGTAATGAGAATAACGTATTCAGCAAGAAACAACCGGTAATTTACATCTGGAATGCGCGGTTATTGGAAGTATCGTATTTTGAAATCCGGTAACATTTTGTAATCGAACCTTGATTGCATTCGAACGAAGCGGCAACATATTGCAATAATTTAAACGCAGATCTACTCAGAATACCCACAGTTACCCAAAATGATCGATACTTACCGAACCGGTGACAATAAATTGTATCCGGTAAAAATCAGTAAGGCTAACCATCAGGGATTTTCGCAAAAAATTGAGAAAAAAATTATTGTTGATTTTCCGGTTCAAAATGATTATAGGTAATGAGAATAACGTATTCAGCAAGAAACAACCGGTAATTTACATCTGGAATGCGCGGTTATTGGAAGTATCGTATTTTGAAATCCGGTAACATTTTGTAATCGAACCTTGATTGCATTCGAACGAAGCGGCAACATATTGCAATAATTTAAACGCAGATCTACTCAGAATACCCACAGTTACCCAAAATGATCGATACTTACCGAACCGGTGACAATAAATTGTATCCGGTAAAAATCAGTAAGGCTAACCATCAGGGATTTTCGCAAAAAATTGAGAAAAAAATTATTGTTGATTTTCCGGTTCAAAATGATTATAGGTAATGAGAATAACGTATTCAGCAAGAAACAACCGGTAATTTACATCTGGAATGCGCGGTTATTGGAAGTATCGTATTTTGAAATCCGGTAACATTTTGTAATCGAACCTTGATTGCATTCGAACGAAGCGGCAACATATTGCAATAATTTAAACGCAGATCTACTCAGAATACCCACAGTTACCCAAAATGATCGATACTTACCGAACCGGTGACAATAAATTGTATCCGGTAAAAATCAGTAAGGCTAACCATCAGGGATTTTCGCAAAAAATTGAGAAAAAAATTATTGTTGATTTTCCGGTTCAAAATGATTATAGGTAATGAGAATAACGTATTCAGCAAGAAACAACCGGTAATTTACATCTGGAATGCGCGGTTATTGGAAGTATCGTATTTTGAAATCCGGTAACATTTTGTAATCGAACCTTGATTGCATTCGAACGAAGCGGCAACATATTGCAATAATTTAAACGCAAATCTACTCAGAATACCCACAGTTACCCAAAATGATCGATACTCACCGAATCGGTGACAATAAATTGTATCCGGTAAAAATCAGTAAGGCTAACCATCAGGGATTTTCGCAAAAAATTGAGAAAAAAATTATTGTTGATTTTCCGGTTCAAAATGATTATAGGTAATGAGAATAACGTATTCAGCAAGAAACAACCGGAAATTTACATCTGGAATGCGCGGTTATTGGAAGTATCGTATTTTGAAATCCGGTCACATTTTATAATCGAACCTTGATTGCATTCGAACGAAGCGGCAACATATTGCAATAATTTAAACGCAGATCTACTCAGAATACCCACAGTTACCCAAAATGATCGATACTTGCCGAATCGGTGACAATAAATTTTATCCGGTAAAAATCAGTAAGGCTAACAACCATCAGGGATTTTCGCAAAAAATTGAGAAAAAATTTATTGTTGATTTTCCGGTTCAAAATGATTATAGGTAATGAGAATAACGTATTCAGCAAGAAACAACCGGTAATTTACATCTGGAATGCGCGGTTATTGGAAGTATCGTATTTTGAAATCCGGTCACATTTTGTAATCGAACCTTGATTGCATTCGAACGAAGCGGCAACATATTGCAATAATTTAAACGCAAATCTACTCAGAATATCCACAGTTACCCAAAATGATCGATAATTACCGAACCGGTGACAATAAATTGTATCCGGTAAAAATCAGTAAGGCTAACCATCAGGGATTTTCGCAAAAAATTGAGAAAAAAATTATTGTTGATTTTCCGGTTCAAAATGATTATAGGTAATGAGAATAACGTATTCAGCAAGAAACAACCGGTAATTTACATCTGGAATGCGCGGTTATTGGAAGTATCGTATTTTTAAATCCGGTAACATTTTGTAATCGAACCTTGATTGCATTCGAACGAAGCGGCAACATATTGCAATAATTTAAACGCAGATCTACTCAGAATACCCACAGTTACCCAAAATGATCGATACTCACCGAATCGGTGACAATAAATTGTATCCGGTAAAAATCAGTAAGGCTAACCATCAGGGATTTTCGCAAAAAATTGAGAAAAAAATTATTGTTGATTTTCCGGTTCAAAATGCTTATAGGTAATGAGAATAACGTATTCAGCAAGAAACAACCGGAAATTTACATCTGGAATGCGCGGTTATTGGAAGTATCGTATTTTGAAATCCGGTCACATTTTATAATCGAACCTTGATTGCATTCGAACGAAGCGGCAACATATTGCAATAATTTAAACGCAAATCTACTCAGAATACCCACAGTTACCCAAAATGATCGATACTCACCGAATCGGTGACAATAAATTGTATCCGGTAAAAATCAGTAAGGCTAACTAACCATCAGGGATTTTCGCAAAAAATTGAGAAAAAAATTATTGTTGATTTTCCGGTTCAAAATGATTATAGGTAATGAGAATAACGTATTCAGCAAGAAACAACCGGTAATTTACATCTGGAATGCGCGGTTATTGGAAGTATCGTATTTTGAAATCCGGTAACATTTTGTAATCGAACCTTGATTGCATTCGAACGAAGCGGCAACATATTGCAATAATTTAAACGCAAATCTACTCAGAATACCCACAGTTACCCAAAATGATCGATACTTACAGAACCGGTGACAATAAATTTTATCCGGTAAAAATCAGTAAGGCTAACACCATCAGGGATACTCGCAAAATATTGAGAAAAAAATTATTGTTGATTTTCCGGTTCAAAATGGTTATAGGTAATGAGAATAAGGTATTCAGCAAGAAACAACCGGTAATTTACATCTGGAATGCGCGGTTATTGGAAGTATCGTATTTTGAAATCCGGTCACATTTTGTAATTGAACCTAGATTGCATTCGAACGAAGCGGCAACATATTGCAATAATTTAAACGCAGATCTACTCAGAATACCCACAGTTACCCAAAATGATCGATACTTACCGAACCGGTGACAATAAATTTTATCCGGTAAAAATCAGTAAGGCTAACCATCAGGGATTTTCGCAAAAAATTGAGAAAAAAATTATTGTTGATTTTCCGGTTCAAAATGATTATAGGTAATGAGAATAACGTATTCAGCAAGAAACAACCGGTAATTTACATCTGGAATGCGCGGTTATTGGAAGTATCGTATTTTGAAATCCGGTAACATTTTGTAATCGAACCTTGATTGCATTCGAACGAAGCGGCAACATATTGCAATAATTTAAACGCAAATCTACTCAGAATACCCACAGTTACCCAAAATGATCGATACTTACCGAACCGGTGACAATAAATTTTATCCGGTAAAAATCAGTAAGGCTAACACCATCAGGGATACTCGCAAAATATTGAGAAAAAAATTATTGTTGATTTTCCGGTTCAAAATGGTTATAGGTAATGAGAATAAGGTATTCAGCAAGAAACAACCGGTAATTTACATCTGGAATGCGCGGTTATTGGAAGTATCGTATTTTGAAATCCGGTCACATTTTGTAATTGAACCTAGATTGCATTCGAACGAAGCGGCAACATATTGCAATAATTTAAACGCAGATCTACTCAGAATACCCACAGTTACCCAAAATGATCGATACTTACCGAATCGGTGACAATAAATTTTATCCGGTAAAAATCAGTAAGGCTAACCATCAGAGATTTTCGCAAAAAATTGAGAAAAAAATTATTGTTGATTTTCCGGTTCAAAATGATTATAGGTAATGAGAATAAGGTATTCAGCAAGAAACAACCGGTAATTTACATCTGGAATGCGCGGTTATTGGAAGTATCGTATTTTGAAATCCGGTCAAATTTTGTAATCGAACCTTGATTGCATTCGAACGAAGCGGCAACATATTGCAATAATTTAAACGCAAATCTACTCAGAATACCCACAGTTACCCAAAATGATCGATACTTACCGAACCGGTGACAATAAATTGTATCCGGTAAAAATCAGTAAGGCTAACCATCAGGGATTTTCGCAAAAAATTGAGAAAAAAATTATTGTTGATTTTCCGGTTCAAAATGATTATAGGTAATGAGAATAAGGTATTCAGCAAGAAACAACCGGTAATTTACATCTGGAATGCGCGGTTATTGGAAGTATCGTATTTTGAAATCCGGTCACATTTTGTAATCGAACCTTGATTGCATTCGAACGAAGCGGCAACATATTGCAATAATTTAAACGCAAATCTACTCAGAATACCCACAGTTACTCAAAATGATCGATACTTACCGAACCGGTGACAATAAATTTTATCCGGTAAAAATCAGTAAGGCGTTCCATCAGGGATTTTCGCAAAAAACTGAAAAGAAAATTATTGTTGATTTTCCGGTTCAAAATGATTATGGGCAACGGAAGTAACATGTTGAGCAAGAAACAACCGGTAATTTACATCTGGAATGCGCGGTTATTGGAAGTATCGTATTTTGAAATCCGGTAACATTTTGTAATCGAACCTTGATTGCATTCGAACGAAGCGGCAAGATATTGCAATAATTTAAACGCAGATCTACTCAGAATACCCACAGTTACCCAAAATGATCGATACTTACCGAATCGGTGACAATAAATTTTATCCGGTAAAAATCAGTAAGGTAACCATCAGGGATTTTCGCAAAAAATTGAGAAAAAAATTATTGTTGATTTTCCGGTTCAAAATGATTATAGGTAATGAGAATAACGTATTCAGCAAGAAACAACCGGTAATTTACATCTGGAATGCGCGGTTATTGGAAGTATCGTATTTTGAAATCCGGTAACATTTTGTAATCGAACCTTGATTGCATTCGAACGAAGCGGCAACATATTGCAATAATTTAAACGCAGATCTACTCAGAATACCCACAGTTACCCAAAATGATCGATACTTACCGAATCGGTGACAATAAATTTTATCCGGTAAAAATCAGTAAGGCTAACCATCAGGGATTTTCGCAAAAAATTGAGAAAAAAATTATTGTTGATTTTCCGGTTCAAAATGATTATAGGTAATGAGAATAACGTATTCAGCAAGAAACAACCGGTAATTTACATCTGGAAAGCGCGGTTATGGGATGTGTCGTAGTTGAAACCCGTCACGTCTTGTAATCGAACCGTGATTGCATTCGAACGAGGCAACATATTGCAATAATCTAAACGAAGCACTTCTCATAGTTCCCACATTTACCCAAAATGACCGAAAATTACCGAATCTGTGACAATTAATTTTATCCGGTAAAAATTAATAAGGCTGATGGTTATTCGTTTCGAAAAATTTGGTTCTATCCAATTCTCAATAACTCAACTATCACATACTAATAATTACTTTCAAAATCCTTACCTGCGCAATGGTAATGTACAACTAACAATTTTTTCCTACGCAATGATCTCGCGTGCCCGGTTTAAAACAAACACTTTGATTTTTGTTCCAAAACCAATTACATAACAAAGAAGTTGCGAATTCTTGAACTAGAAACGATAATTATCTTTATTTCCATAATACAAAAGTTCTGTTTCAAAACCCTTACGAGTATTTAAATAATTGTTGTATGTTTTGTTACTTGACAATTTGTGCCTCTTCTACGTTAAAATTAAACTTGAAAAAACCTAGGAAACCTCAGGAAAACTTAGGAAACCTCAAATGTTTGTGTCTTGGCCCTATATAAAATATTAAAGCAAACTTTCGTAAATGTTTTGATTATTCAAATTTCTTGGGCAATAATGGTGATGAGTTTAGAGATAGCGTTATTACTTGAACATGCCACAAAATAAACAACGGCCCACATCTATTATCGATATTCGGTACGGTACTGTATCTTAAAACTATAAACTTCGTATACAACAAAAAGAGTAAAGATGATGTGATGATTAACAGAAATGTCGAAACAATTCAGTTACATTCTCTACATTGTTTGTGGTAAAAATATCAAATACATATATATCTCTATCTAAAATCACAGAGAAATCACAATATTCTCTGTCCTAAAATTGTGTGTGTGTGGTTTCTATGCTAAAATATACTGCGACGCTGCGACAAACCAGAGAGCGAGAGAGTTAAATTAAAGGATAAGATTTGACGATTCTTTCATCGAACAATCGAAATAAAAACTGAAGATTTATTTTATTTATAAATTGGTTAAAGTTCTCCAAAAAATCTTTCTCAGTTTTATTTATAAAAGGGAGTTCACAAAATGAGCTAACTTTCTTGAGAAACATCTTTTTATCTATCGTTTGTTTTGTGATAAAACTTATTGATTTTTCTTTAAGAATTTTATTAATTGATGAATGATAATGTGGGTGAGTAAAATTAGAGGATAGAAAGGATGAAATGAAACTAATAAACAGCAAATGTTTTATTGTCACCTGCAGTTGATAAGGATGTAGCTCCTTTATCACATAAACCGGTATCATCATTATGATGGGATTCTAATAATAACAAATACAATTCCCAACGAACAATTACCGCTTCCAGATCGCATCAGAATCACCATATTTTTTATTATTGTTTATTACACGAGGCCATTGAGCTCAAAAACGATAAACTTTAACAAAATTTTCCAAAAAATATTCATATTATATAAAATTAATATTAACTTAACTGAAATGGGGTCAGCAGATATAGAAATTGACTAATTGTGTGGTCAACTAGATCTAGGTTTTCAACAGCTCTGCACAGCACCCTATAGCAATGGGTTTATGTTTTCCATATCTGTTCTGTAATGTGTGATCATATATAATAAAAGCCAGCATCATTCTTAAGGCTTGAGAAATCACTTTCAAATTACATAGTTTTATTGCAATGTCCGAGAGTCAACACCGGAAATTAAACTCTTTACAATGATCATTTCTGAAATGTGGACGGTTCAACTCGTTTTTAATTTAAAACTGATTTTAATGAAAATAAACTAAAATATGTATGCGCTTGTTGGAGGTAGTTCGTAGTTCCGATTTCTGATCAACTGGAAGGAAACTACAGTTTAGTGTTTAGTTTTACCTCGCCAATTTGAGACTGATTCAGTTTATAGAATTTTATATCACCATAATTTTTTATTGGGTCTTTAACACAAAATGTTATCGGATTATTTTGGAAAACAATCAAATTACAATAATTTCATCTAAAACTGTTAAGTAATCCTTCAAATGTAAACGTTTTAGTGACACCCAGTTTGTTATATTTCGTTAATCGTTACGAATCATTTTGTTTGATTGAATGGAGTGCACGGCCAAGTCTAAGCAAGAATCCCGGGTACGCCGGGCCCACTGCACACTCTTTTTACATATAACAAAATCGAAGGATAGGAAAGGAATATTAGATGTGAGTATGTGACACACTTGACCCGGTTACAGACACCTATACGTCAATAATTAGTAATATGGTTAGAACAATAAATATATTTATAAATGTTAGCACAAGACAACACAATTCATGAATTTATATAAATTAAAAGAAACGCAGATTCCTGTAGCCTGTTAATTAATATTTAGGAAACGTACATGTGCATTAATAAATTACAATAGTATAATATAAAAGGTGAAGAGTACCTTAGAGTACTGAGTTAACCGATCCAATTCTTCTAAAACACTATAAATAAAAATATTAGTATTAGAATTAGCCAACCTAACCCTCTATTCAGTCCTGCTATGAAACCCAATAATTCATAAAAATGATATGATTTTACGCAAACAAAAACCCATCTGCCCTGCTCCTCACGAAAAACCTAAGCAACCAAACTAATTCTTAGTATACATATATACAGCATCCTAAACATACTATGTAAATTTCAATTTTCTAATTTCTATTTTCATTGGCCCACTGCAATCCTCAAAACAAAACTCCAGCACTACACAATCCCAAATTTGCAAAAAAATAAATTGCGATTCAACCAACCAAAACCTAAAAAATAATTCAACAAAAACCATCCATACCCCCATTTATCATAAAATACCGAAAATTCCAGTTCAACTCTTCAGCTCGATCCTCCTAAAAAAATTGCAAATATTATGTAAATAAATAGAATCAATATATAGCTAAGTGAATAAAAAATTAAAACTGGAGTCGCATCAAAGACCGATTTGTCTTAATAAATAAAAATCTGAGCAAATCATGCTTACATCCGACTACCACCGACAAAAGGACCATCCACAACAAACAATTATTCAGCAAACACTTAAACAAATCCGCTAAAGGAAAAGCTGGTCTCAAACATACCTCCCCCCACCAAAACACACTTGATATATAAAATATAATTAGTGTGTTACATCCCCTAGGAATCATTTTCTAATTAAATTGCAATCCCGTATACCGAATTTCCTTAAAATCAGTTTAAAAAAAAGTTTTAGTCTCACCCCAGTTAGCCATATTTCGGAATTTCATCCATAACCCATTTTAGACAGAAGCGGAAACTTTTAAAGTTTGCATCCTGAAATTGTTTAGCGCAAGTAAATCGTATTGAAGGGCTTTCGGTATCTGTGTTATCCTGACATAAGTTAACCTTAAAAAACGTTCACGGAATTCCGTGGGAAGATTTCTCAACGTTCCTTAAGTCAAACAAGTACTAGTAAAATTAATTATAAAAAAACAATTCTCAGAATAGTCGCAGCACTGGCGGTAGTCGATCTCGATTCATTTTCAATTTCATAATTTTTTGTGTTTTCTCTTACATCTTTTACACTCAAGCATACCCGGTAAATGAATTTATGTATGTTCCTGTATTTGAATGTTAAGCTTAGTAAGTTCGAGAGAAATAATATTTTCATAACAATTTGACTTTGTGAAATCTGGCATGAAAAATTACACGTCTAATTATATAAATGTAAAAAACCGCGCTATTGTGAAATAACGTTTAAAACATTATTAATTCAGGGGCGAAATCATGAACGACGACCGGAAAATTTAAATGGACTGAAAAATATTTTCTAACTTACTCGATTAAAAATATTAACATTTGCGATAGCGGATGTGGCCTAATGCATAAATTCAATTTCTATAATAAATATTTTTTAAGAGCAAATATTAATCTGATAGAATATTTCCGAAATTCAATTTCTACCGGTAAAATTAAAAACTGCTCGATTATAAAACTGTTGTCGACTTAAATCTTGCCATTAAACTTTCAATTAGTTATGTTTTTGTATACAAAATATCTAAACCAACTTTGACCATTTTTCGACCGTTTTTACGTTTATCCATTAAAATATTTTGGAACAATTGATTAATCCGGAGGGAATTCAATGATCTCGCCCCAAGATGAAATTTTCACATTTCACTTCGATTAATGTCTGCTAGATCTAACGGGTCAGTATAAAATAATTATTTATTTTATTTTGCTGGCACCTAGATCCCACCATTGAAGGATTTAGCCGCCCCCAATTAAAGGTCTGTTAGTCAGTTTTCCAGGGCTGCTAGAAGAGGCAGAGTGCAGAGGCATGCCGAATGCGAGGAACTCGTTTCCTTCCATGTTTACTATTTCTTCTATGCTGTTCCTATGCGGTCACCCAAATCTGTACTAACGCAAGCAATGGTTACTCGAGTGGATGGTGTAGTTGTTATAGTATTATCTCTCTCTCTCTCTCACACTCCCTTGTGTTGCTTAGGTACGAGCAAAGTTCTTAACACGGGACCTGTTCATTTACATCAAATTCGTTTCATTTTTCAACCAGCTCGAGGAATCAGCAGTTTTATTGCCTTAAATGCACCAATGAGAAGTACCAGGAGCCACATGAGAAGTGTTAGTTCAGCTTCAGCTGATATTTCTTTTATTCCAAGCCCACCACTCATGGAGGTTAGGGTACATAACAAATTGTCGTTTATTTAATTTAAATTTAATATTTTCTCATACAGAAATTGCCTGCAAAAATATTTGCTTATTCTTAGCAGATCGAGATATAGGCAGCAATCAGTTTCAGAAAATGGTGTTATTTAACTACCGCGTTGTCTTTCTTTGATTTAAACATCCTGGGGTGGGCCTAGAAGATTTTTGGGCTGGAACGGAAGATGGACGTGGCATAGCCCCATGATGTCCGACGGGACACCCCCACCACGAAGGATAGTTGCTATTGAATTGATTGTGCAGCTCGTAGTGATAAATATGACGTGCGTGTTATTCATTTCATTATTGTGTTTATTCCTACAGGATGTTTGCGGTGCACGTCGCATCTATGCCGTACTTACACGTCGTTCTATACCAACTGAGGGTTGATAATACCTCAAATGTTAAGTGTGTATTATCTATGACTATTTTTAGTATTCTTTTGCAGAGTTTATACACGTTTCTCTCAAACCACCAGTGGTGTTCTTACGCATATAATGACAATTTGTACTATATAGATTCGCTGAATTTTTGTAATAAATTTCTGATAAAAGTTCACTGTTGATTATAATTAAATAAGCTGTCCCACTGGTCCAAAAATCTTTGAAAACTTCATTTTCACTTATCTTCATCTTCCACACCCACAACTCTAATTAATTGCAAAACTTTTTAAATGTACAAAATAATGTCCGTTTTTATGATTTCTAGTTTTGTAAACTGGAAAGCAATCATCAAGCGGTCGATTGCGTTTGTTAGCACTTTAAAAATATTGATTTCCATTTATTGAAAATTCAAAGGATCATGTAAGTTAAACCCCAGCTTAAACCAGAAAATTCCTTTCCCTGTATTCCAGGTTGGGATACTGATGGGGCTAATATCGAAATAATGTGTGAGTGAAAGGCTACAAAAGTAACTTCAATTCTACATTATCTTTTCGCTTATTAGATTTGAACTAGGGATTATAAAAATACGACTTTTAGGAAAATCAGTTGTCGATTTTGATTTTAGACCTCGAATCGGAAGATTTGGAAACCCTCAAACAATCGGAGGTAATATGATCTTTTTTTTGCTTATTAACTATGCAATCTGTTCTGATGCCGAAGCACTCCCAACTCATTCGCAGTTCCCTTTTAAAGCCCTACCTTACGCAGTAGGCAAATATCGATGACGTACGGCTATAGGTTCGAGTTATGTTAAACCATCTGTACATTGCATTGCTCCATGCCAGCCCTACAATACTGGCATGGAAGACGGTTCGGCCCATGACCTCTGCATTCCGACAGGGGTCATAGTTATGATAATTTACATCACAGATGGTAATCTGATTGATGATGAAAAATATCTTTTGCATCCTGTTCCCTTATCGGGATTCGAACCCGGGACCTTCCGAACCAAACGCCAAAGCTTTAACTAATGACTGTGCCGTTTGGTCAGTATATGATCTTACTCGCCAAAAATAAATTACTAGCTACCTAGCAGGCGAGTTATACAAACATAAAACTTTTAGTTGTTTTATTTTTTTGTACAGGGTCTTCCAATAACAACTTTTTTAATTTGAAATTAAACACACTTTGCACGTTTGCAGAAGTTGATCCTTTGGTCGAAATTCGAATAGGAAATATAACTAGAAGGCATTGCTACAACTGAGGTGTACACGTATAGATGAATAAAAGATTTTACAATTATTAAATGAAATTAGTTATTTTATTCTACGTACATAATTGGGGCTCTATCTCTCGAACGAGACGTAGGATATTGGTTTAGAGACCTTCGATTAACTGTGGGTTAGTCTGATAAACAAAATCCCACAAAAATTTATCTAACGGTGTTAGATTGCACATTTTTGGTGGTCAACTAAAATCGCCCTTCGCGGAATTAGTAGTCCATCAAATCTGTTTCTCAATAAACCATTTTTCTTGGTAACAGTGTTACCAGCTGCCCTTGGGTTTTCAGAAACACAAATGCGACAATTTTGTTTGTTTACGAAGCCTCAAATGAAAATGAGCTTCATCAGAAAAAATATTTAAAAAAAAAACCATGACCTTGTTTGCTTTGACAAATACCAAATTTTATAGGAATCAGTTAAATAACTATTGAAAAGTGCAATGTAAACAAATGCAAAAACCCGTTTATTTTTCTAATTAATTTTTATCTTTCTAAACTCCTTCTGACTACCAAACAGAGATTCTTTAATACTCTTTGGAATTTCAGTAAATATACAAGTGCCCGCAAATACCAATACCGTTCCTACCCAATGATACAGTGTAAACGGATTACTAAAGTATAATATCGAAAATATCAGTGAAGCGAATTTCCGTAGCGTAATAACAAGCGTTACCGTAAGTGATGTACATTCGGTGGTCAGAACATACACGGAGCCGATGCAAATATATTGTGTTAGCACATTAGCTAATAGGTATAACCATAATATTGGTATCTGTATATTTAGAAAAGGTATTACAGTTGGGGTTGAATTAGTTGAGATGGCCATATGTTCAGAAATATTTCGATACAGCAATAAAAATCCAGGTAATGGTAGTAAATGAGTGTAGTAAAGCGCTTCTTTTGGGTGTTTTCCGTATCGTTTGTATAAAATTTCTTGGTATATACCCATGCGTGCTGAAATAAATAAAGCTATCGTTAAAAGTGTAATTCCCAATGTCCACCAGTAGAATACTAAGGCCGGATCTTGTGGTTTAACGTTTTCCAAATCAGGATTACTGGTGTCTTTCTAAAATTAAATAGATACGTAACTAATAGAGCCTAATGAAGTGAATATAATCTCCTTACCACTTCAGTTCCTGAAACAATTGTACAGACTACAATCCCAGTGGAAATCATGAACACTGATAAATATTTTGAAAAATCATATTTTTTCTCTAGTATCACAATTCCCATTATCATGTTGGCGATTAGCGATCCCGCTCGGAATATCATGTGCAATGGCATTGGAATGTTGAAATCAAAAGCATAATTATTGCATACGCTTACAACGTAAAACATCGCAACAAGAAGAAAATAATCGTTCAGACCAATGCTTGGCCTTTTTGTACCAAACTTGGCCGTAAATATAAAACCTTGCAAAGATATAAATACGAATTGCAGGAATGTAATTAAGTTACCGGATCCTGGATCTGCCCTGTAATTTGAATATAATTTATATTTTTACATATTAATATTATAGTAACTCAACATACTTTATCAGCATCTCAAGAAAGATCACATTGGAACAGCATCCTATAAAGACTCCAACGATCGCCATTGCTGCTTTTAAATTCATTTTGTATTTATTCGGTTCAGAGTCTATTATTTATGGATCATCCGGTTTTATCTTTTTAAATGTAGATTTCCACCATAATATTTTCATTGAAATTCGAAATAACTTTACGCCACGACGAACTATGTTCAACAAATAATAAGTCACAAACCAGAGCCCACAAACTTACAAATGAAAATAACTGAAACCAAAATGACATTTGGGACGAAAATTAATAATTAATTTACTCTTGCGGTAAAATATACAACTACGGTTGGGTTGCATAAAATCCATACATATATTAGTTGTGCTACTATACCAAAGAGTTCGCAATTAAATAAATGTTCGAAAAATCTCGTTTTTTTTACTAAACTCAGATTCATGTAGACGGGAATGAATTTTGAATCTTTTTATTGACTTCAACATAAAATATATAATTTGAATAGTAAGTATATAAGATAATACATATTAGAATGTCTTTGGTTAAAATAAATTGTTTAAGCGGCCGCAACCACTTTGTTGTGGATGTTTTTCTGCGATGTGTTGATCTTATCACCCAAGCTCAATGCCATACCTTGACTCTTGGCTCTAATTCGGATATGACCAATTACAGGTGCATCAGGACGATCAATCGGCTTCTCAATACTCAAATTTGCTAATGCATCTTCCCCAAATATAGATTTTGCGTACATGTTTGCCGCCATAAAGCCACATTGCCCCGAGAGAGCTTTCTCAGGCGTAAGACATTTCAAATTTGTTGACTTCAACAAATGCCTTAAATATTCATGTAAATCTGTAATTGTGGTATTCACTGAAACCTTATTCTCCCATTCAAAATCCTGCCACATCTGACGGAACTCGGCATCGTTACAAGAGGCCGGAATTATATAGTCCATAATATCAATATGAATTGTATTCAATACAACCACATTTGTAGTTATCGAGGTATCGTACACGATATTCCCGAATATTATACCGTTTTCAGTCGATGAAACTTTTACATTCGCCTTAATGTTACAAAAATCGTGCGGCGCTAGTACAACGGGGTGTGGTCGCTCGACCAGTTTCAAATCGCCGAGTGTTGCTAATTCCAGTGTACAATTCTGAAGGGTATCACTGGTCTGGTTTACAATTAGCACATCGAGCACGATATCATACTGATTAACATGAACGTAGGCCTCCGCGTACACCGGATCCGAAAATCCAGTTAGTTGCGTAACTTTATTGAGTTTATTATTAGGATTTCCACTCTCAGACAGATTTGTAGGTTTTGTGCCGGCTAACGCTTGATTTAAACTCAAATCGAATAAATTTTCTCCAAGCTGATCATTACGGCCGTTTGATAAAGTTGAAAACATAATTGGATCGTCTGGTTGCACTTTAGCAGCTTTCTTTTGTTTCTCTTTAATCGCAAGACTTTCTTCTTCATGGTGTGCGGCCAGCATATTGGCAAGAGCATCACGACATGAATTTTTAAATACTTCAACAATTTCTGGAGTTCGCAAGCTCAAAGTTTTCAAACACAAAAATATACGATCAGAATCATCGTTAGTAATTTTCTTGGTGGGAAATCCAGATTTTCCTAAATGTAATACAGAGCTCATTATAAGCATGGCTTGGGTGCAGAGACGATTCGTGCATGTCAAATTCGGCTCGACATCGACATATTTTAGAACCAATTTGGTTATGGTGGCGGCTAGTGCAGTCCCTATAAAGAAATCGCCATCCATTAAATATTGTCGAAGCGGTGGCCATTTCTCTTTCTTCGATATTGGTTGAACACTAAATGCACTCTGAGTCGCGTATGTTCCATCCGAGGTAACACGCGTACTACTATCTGTTTGTATAATTGGATTTGATTCGAGGTTCCCAGAATTATCTCCAGCCAATCGTCTTTGTTCTGATTCAACAATTGGAATTTCACCAAGAGTCTGATTTATCACCTCAAATGTCTGGATAATATCTTTGTTTTTGAAGCAATATTCACCGAGAATCCATAAAGCCGCCCGATGAGTTTTAACCGACTTAATTACTGGGAACGCTTCAATTAGTTTTTCGATAATTAAATCCCGCAGTGAATGGAATTTTTGAACAGCCTCTCGTATAAAGACTAAAACATCGGCGGCCGCGAGCTCGTTAGTGTCAGATAAGAATTCGATTAATACCGGTATAACGGTCACCGCAACATCTGGGAATTTAATACAGCTTGTGTGTAGTGTACGTACTAGAAGTTGACGATACTTCCCTGTATCCTCATGCTCCACATTATGGGTCTTGGATACTTCTTTCTTTAACACGAGTACCATTTCCTCAATATTACGGGATGAGACCAAATCTAGCGCTAAATTGAGAGTTTTACGACGAACTTCAATATCGGTAGCCGATAAAACTCGCAAAATGTCCATAACAAGATCCTGTAAAACCCGTTCCATAATCTCGTTTTCCTTCATTTGAATCAGGCGATCAAGCACAATAAGTTTTACATTATTATCACTCTCTTTTATTACAAGTTCAATATAGCTCGAGGCGGCAGCTTTAATTGCGGTGGGTGCAGTAGATAAAGTGATTAGGGTTCCGGCCGCCTCGTATCTCACTGCATTTGATGATGAATTTAGTAAATTATAGATACAGCGTATAAAACGTGATCTCTCGGCAGGATTGGCATGACATACCTTATAAATCAACTCGACAATAACCAGCTGAAGTATATCACCAAAATTATTGACCTGATCCAAACACGATGCTAGGTAATTTAGAGCCCGCTCCTGGTCCGCATGCAACAACATTAAGAATGCATTACGTTTACAAGACATGTCTTGTTGAGAATCTAAGAAGTTTGCAATTAGTTCTGGTCCATCGGGAACTAACCATTCAAAATTCTTATAAATCGTAAATATAGCGAGCACAGCATTCCGTCGCACGTATGAGTGGCGATGTTCTAGGCACGCCCGAATCGAAGGTAACAGCGGCTCCAACAATTCAGGTTCCTTTAATTTACATAGGAACCGTAAAGTCGAGCCGCGTAAAAACTCATTAGGGTGTTGTAAATCTTTGCGGTATGCATCGCAGACCAAAATCATTTCGTGTAACAGTTTACCGTCTGGCGAGGTTTTCGGTACAATCTCCCAATATATGAGTAAGAGCTTCTTGATTGTGTGATTTTGAATAGGCATCACAAACCTTATTATAGTCATTAGGAGCCCCGAAAGCCGTTCCCCATTCAATAAAAGCTGGATAACTTTTTTAAGTGTATTAATTTTCACATTCAGTTCTCCTTTTTCTATAAAAAAGGAAATCAACATCAGTCTACCCAACCCCAACATGTGTATATATATTTATATATATATATATATATATATATATATATATATATATATATATGGTGACTTACCCAAATCGGCTTTAAGTTGCATCTCATTGAATGGTTCTGAATTGTGACAATTTATGATTGTGTAACATGATGTGTCCGAAAGAGCCATAATTATATTGTTTTATAGCCCTGTAGTTAAATTAAATCGGGAAATCGTTTTGAACAAATGTGTAGTATGATGCAACACTAACACATCACAAAATTACATATATATAAAGCAGAAATTAAATAAGTATTGCAGTTAATACTTTTAATATATTTATTTAATAATTATGTTTCAGATTTATATCTCGCATATTTCTTGAAACTACCAAATCAACAACTTTGACGTATTAGCAAGTCGCTTTTTGACATACATATCAAGGTTGCAAATATTATGCAAGGTTTCACTTAAAAGTGCAAATCGTCATGCCTTAGAGCGTCGTTTTCGATTGAAATGAAATGTTACTCTGATGTGATATTCTATTTGTCAAAAAACAGCGAAAAAATTGCGGCAAATCAAAAAATTTGTTCTATTTGACAGGAAAAAACATTTTTTTTATGTATACATTAATTTTAAAAAATATACAATTTTTCGTAAATTTTTTTTGATGGACTAATACCAATACCATTGAGGACTGAGGAGGATGACCAAAACATAAAATTTTTGGAAAAAATATCAAAAGGAGACAAGAAAAAATATAAGATTAGTGTGACTTGACAGATTATTTTTATTTTATAGCAAAATTTTAAGGGGAATATTTGACAACTATACGAACTAAATATCAATAAATTAGTTAAAAAATGAAAATTATTGTTAAATTAATTATATTTATATCTCTAAATTACCGAAAAATCTAAATATTATTTTTAGGCATCATTTTATGATGTTTTTTAATTATTTCCTTTCAATAATTAAAAACTAAGAAAACGCTTTACTATAGAAAAATTAGACGAATATTTAACTGCGTTTGTAACATAACCTAAATAATATCCCATGCATTTAAATTATATAATACAGAACAAATAAAAATTAAAAATTGTAAAATATTTTAATTTGAACATTAATATAAATTTATCATGAAAACTCGATTTATATCACACTTCACCAAATATATAAAATGTGTGATCACTTCACCATAAAAATATTACTAAACTAAAATTTGCTGAGAGTGGGGGAATATTTTTTATTTTGGTTGCCATAAAAAATACGATATGTTTTATTTATATTTATGGTAACCGTATACTGCAACAACACAAATTTTAAGTATACAAAATTTTACTGCTGTGAAGCTCACGGGATTTTTGATTTTATCTCTTTCTATTTTTCGCAAAAAAAAGTCGCTGTAATGGAATTCCGCCTTAATCCGCACTGTACCACAGAATAAACTTACCTTATTGTTTAGATCCTAAATTTAGGCGAAATATCTATTTAAATATAAACCAAATCAGGTTTTCTGACAGATGGACTGACAGCTTATTTGACAAAATATATCAACAAAAAATGATCGAAGTAATACTGTGCACATGACATCGAAAATAAAAAGCATCACACTTGCTCCCGATCTCAAAATCAACCAAGTTTCGTCAAATATGCTTTATGCCCCGCCTACTAGATCCACACTAGTTGAAATATTTTTAACTTTGTTGTTGTTTTAATATATTCAGTATGATACTATGGTATTTTTTCCTAACTAACTTCCAATGTCATGTACGCAGTCTAAACCGAAAAGTTCACCATAGCTTGAATTTTTTCAATCTTGAGGTGACAACACTCATTAGGCGATTCGTGTACGCAATACAAAATAAACATCGATCCTATAAGGCAAAATCGAGTAGATTGATTAACAACACGACAACCACAATAAGGATTAATACCAAATTTAACTGTCGATGAGAAAGCTCTATCGAGACGACAATTCATCGACCAATTGATTTTTAATCAAAAATGTTACCAAATAAATGCATCCCATTTACAGAACTCCACAATAGAGACATTTTTTCCTTTTAAAGCTGGTGCACGAGAATTGTGAGTAAGCGCTGTGCAACCTGAGAAAGTTGAAAAAGTGTGATCCCCCAGCAGTTGTACCGTAGCAGTTGTATATTTAACAAAACAAAATAGTATAGTGTTGCCGAAAATCGATCCCGGGACGCAGCGTGATAGCAAGACGTTTAAAATTTAAAATTTAAAGGTAAAAGTGGTATAATTTTAACATTCTATATAAATCTTATTGTAGTTTGAATTTGTAGTTTGTATTTATTAAAATTTTGGTTGTTTTTTTAGAAATTGATTTAAAATGTTGTATTTAAGAAAAAATTAATAGTAGCAACGTTTATCGAACCCAAGACCACAGAATATAAATATAAGCAGCAGAACAGACATTGCGTAGATCATGTAATTTCTTTCCAACCTTAAATTTTTTATAGGAAAGATAACTTTTAAATATGAATATTTATAATTACAGTGGTGATTTTATCTGAACTAACTTTTTTGTTGAAATGTAATGCCAAAACTTTTTTATGAGTCCGTAAATGAAAATTTAAGTTTATTTGAAATAAAAATATTCAAAACTAACGTTTTTTTCCTACCTTTAAATCAAAAACACAAATTGGGTTCCGAAAGAAAACAAATAAAATTGGCACGATGACACAATTGCTCACAATTCTCATGCACCAGCATTTGCTTGCAAGTTGAATTGAAAATAAAGCTTGAGAAAAAATATTTTGCATTTCTACTTAAGACAACCGCATCCCGAAAATACACGAAATACACGTCTTTATCTCAACCTAAGTTAAATTTTTTGTAACTCATCGGTAATTTTTTATAGGCGTACCATTTTTTTTAATAGAAAACACCAAACAACTAAATAATATTCCAGCACGTAAAAACTGTGTAGTTTTGGGGTTCGGGCGCTTAATGGGTAATTTACATGTAGAAAATTGTTTTCTTTTGGAAATTGTTGAAGATAAATAAGAAGCATTTGCTATATAAAACTATTCAATATGCGAGAAAGAGCATAAACTGGTTTTATTATGAATTTTTAACTTTAAAAATATAAAATGTTTTTTTGTTAATTTTAAAATTGTTACCATAAAAGTACTCGGATCGAATAAATTTTATGGCAACATTTTCATTTTTATAGTGGTTTTAGTTCAAAAAGTTATGACATTTGTCTCTCATGTGCAAAAAGTCAATGTGATATCTCTTTCATTTTGCAGAAGAAAAATGTTTGTTCGTCGCAACCGCATCTAAATGGGGTAAAGATAGTAAACTCTAAACTTTTTCCCAATGAAGTTAGCTACATTTAAAATACGATTATGATTTTTTGGCGGTTTTGTTATGATTTTATTGTTTGAAATGTTAAATATAAATAAAATCAAATTTATCGGTTTAACACATCTTAAAATTATAACTAATAACATAAAACACCCCTTTAATAATATCACTCGGTAATATGGCAAAAAATCAATTTTTTTCTATTAATTTTTGCTTCAATGTGCTTGCTACTCAGAAGGTAGAAGTTAAGTCAAAAAGTAAAAGCTAACGTTTTTTCTATTGTAAAAGCTCTTTTAGTTGCTCTTTGATAAACAAACAAATAATAATAATGTGCGAATTATATTGGTCGTATCGATGATTTTTTTGTTGTTAAATTGCCACACTAATCGACCATGTACTCAAGCTTGAATTATTGCGAATCGACTGCGAAATTTTATTAGCATCGGAATTTAACTGGTGGAACTTATCAACTGTGAACTGCCGATATTAGAGCTGGTAATACAAACCAGTGTAGCCTTAAGTATCGATTACATATACGTACAATGATAACTTGTAAATCTAAGATTTCGGTTAAAATAATGACATTTAGGCGTAATGAAAAATCACAATATGACGGTTGATGTTACATCGTTACGTCGCTCAAATTACGCGTGCGTTGATGGAGTAATTACAAAACAAAATTTTCATAATTTTTTTTATTAATTTTCTTTTTTAATAAAATTTCATACAAAAATTTTGTTACAAAAAATCTTATAACTAAACCTAAAAAAAAGGTATATTCTTTTTTGTATAATGTTGTGTATAAATCAACCGGTTTTATTAGACGTATTGCAAGGATAAGAAATTCAATTTTTTATATTTTCTGCTCAATATTATAAATTCAATTATTTTTATATTTTTTAATTTATTATTTTTTGTAAATTTTTATATTTGTACTGTGTTTTATTATTTAATTAATATAATAATATATAATATATTTTTTATTTTTATTTATCTTACTAATAATTTTATAATATTTTAGGTTTGAGAACAAAAAAGTTTGAATGTGTGTACTTATAAAATAATTTAAAATTCTAGTTAAAATTGAAATATGTATTTATATAATAAACTAACACTAAGTAGTTATTTTATTTTATTATTACTTTTTTAGGTTTTATGTATTTTAATGACATACAAATAATTAGCTATATATCTCAAAAATCTAAGTAGGTAGATTATATAATTTTTAAAATAAGTAAATAGTCCTGGAATTTGTTTTTTTTAATTATGTATTTATTTATTTTATATTATGTAATATTAATTAATGTAAGAGACAAAACCAACATCCGAAAAATACTGAACTGGCAAGGTTTTTTTTATTTATTTGTTATACTTTGAGCCGAGATTTTTACTTGTAGGATTCTAACCACCTTTTAGTTTATCCTGACACACACATAAATTTGTTTCATACCAACTTTACAATAAAAAAAAAAAATAAATTTTTTTAAATAGGGGATCTATATAATTTTTAAAAATAAAATAAAAACAATATGTTAATAAAATTGACTTGGGTGTTAAAATAAATAGACAATATTTGTAAATGCTGAGAAATTTCAAGTTACAAGTATTTTTAATAATTAATAGGCAGGCTTACGTAAAATACGCCCCACCTATCTAAAGTATTTAAATATAGTCATAAATTGCAACACCCCGAGGGATATCTTCATAAAATACGATGTCTGCTAGATAAAATTCAATCCAAGGCAAAAACCATTCACGTCGAATTCAATTTCATCTAAACGTATTGAGAAAATCGCCACATCTAAGTCACAAATATCGTCTATTACACTAATTTTTTGTAATTTTATATTTTATGATTTGCCACAAAAATCGAATAAAATTATAAAAAATATTTATAAACTCGAAAATGAGTTCAATAATGCAAATAAAATTTAAAAAAAAATAATTAAATTATATCCAACTTCGGTGTGATTGAGAATGCGCTTTCCTCTTAAAATTAAAATGTTTTCAATAAATTTGTCACTGGAAAACTAGATTTTCAATTTTAAATATTTTTGTTACATGTTAATTTTATAATTATGTATTTTTATTTACAATCGAAAATGGTGCAGAAAAATTGCACTTTTAACATGTCAAAATTCATGTCTTTTTGTATTTTATTTATTAGAAAAAAAATTAAGTTAATTTACTACAATTCCATTAGAACATTTTACACAACTCAAGAAAAATAAAGAATTTATTGATAAATCATAATTTAATGAAAATAAATTATAATTACACATTTTTTTATGTACACAAATTTATTTTGTATTTTAAAAAAGCGTTATTTTCAATACTATTTGCCATACTACATAATAGTTATAAAATATTTGAACGAAAACAGAAAAAAAATTAATTTCACAACTTTTAATTGTTCATACTAGACGTCCTAGTATTAATTCATGCTATTCGATTTACCATTGGCATTTTCCTTCGATTCTGATGATTTTGTGTTGCTGTGTGTAAACTAATCGTAGCCGGTGTTAACGTATAATTTACATCCAGACGTGCACGCTTCGCCATAGGTAAATGCTCTTCAAATTTAAAAATCCCTTTCTCACTTAATGCTAATTGTAAAGCCTCTTTCGAACAATCAATATCGATTTCATCGTACAAATCGGACACCTGAAATTATGAAATATTTTAATAAAGCTTATATTTTCCGACAACAGTTTTGTTCAACTTACCTCCACATCAAATTCGGTATCAATTTCAGGTTCTTCCTCTTCACCAATTGAATTTGTTCGGTGAATAATATTCTCTTCAATTTCTGGTTCTGCTTCCGAATCACTTTGTTCTGCATCTGAGGGGCCTTCTGTTTCACCCTCGCTATCACCTGTACTTCCATGTTTCATTTCCCCTCGCTCCAATGCTTCTAAATGTTCGGGGAACACCATTGCTTTACGTATCGCCATTGGATCTTTGCGCGACCATTTCTGCACCTCTTCATCCATTTTTGAAATCTTCGATGGATTCATAGCCCAAAGGCAACCCTTTCGTTGTCCCCCATTCGTCGCGGGTTTCTCAATTTTTTCGAAACATTTATTTAGCGATAAGTTGTGGCGCACACTATTTTTCCAACCATTTGGTGCCGTTTTAAAATACGGAAAGTGTTCGCACATAAACGAATAAATTTCAGATACGGGGAGAGAACCTGTTCGCGAATTTTTCAATGCCATGGCTATTAAGCAGGAATATGAATATGCTGGTTTGGGGAATTCTTGTCCAGTCGGCTGGGGTTGTGATTTATTATTATTATTATGGTTATTATTACTACTATTTAAACTATTATTATTATTAATATGATTTGTTGTATTCGGCGAGCCTATCGATGTCGTATAAATTTTTTGATTTGTAATTATACCGTTTTTAATGATTTTATGTTGCTGCTGATTTATATGATGATGCTGGATATGAGTTTGGCCACTATTACTACTATTATTATTACTAGTAAATGAATTATGATGGTGATTATGATTACTATTAATTATACTGAAATTACTTTGTTGTTGTTGTGGACTAGATTCTCTTTCACGTTTATTATTTAAAATACTTAAATTATTATTTAACGCAGACTTAATATTATTCTGTTTGAGTTTTGTATACGCCATATTATTAGCAAATGTTAAACCACCGACACCTGCCGCTAATTTTATTGTACTGCCCGTTGTTGTGATTAGATTACTCGTATTCCCTGTATTATTCGACGTAGTAACTATATGCGTGATTATCTTCTCTTCTACTAGTTCTTCCTTCAAATCTTTCTTGATCGATTCGACGCTAGTGACACGCTGCGGTTGAATAAAATTCGACGATTTACGATTTTCTTGCACCACCGGCACTTTAATCGTACTCGGTGAAAACGTTAAATGGCTTTTCTTTTCCTTTGGACTCGGAAGTAGTGCATCATGCGGATGTAAATTTATATTTGTATTTAAGTTTATCTGCCCTTTTGGTGAATTTAGTATCGACGAAGATATAACCGGCATTACCGAATTTGGATTAACACACGCCCCCACATCAGCATATATATCATGTGAAGTGGACCATTTTGGTCCACCCAACCATGAAATATCACCATCATCTGAATTATTATCCAACTCAAGTGAGGGCAGATCATAATTCATAAGCGATGTAAATTCATTTACACCTCCAACAACTGTGGCGACCTCAGATCTAATGTCAATGTCGAGCATATCTTGCATTGAGTCGGATATATACAAATCCATGATGGGACCAGATGAATCCTGAAAATAAATAAAAATGAAATAACTTAGGCCCGTATTTATAGTCGTAACTATTGTTATAAGTATAGCTTCTACTTTTGGAAATCAAGAGTTTTTGTGAATTTTTATGGCATTTACTTCCTTCATTCCATAAAGCACTATATTAATTGATTTTGATTAATAAAAACCAAGTTTGTGGTTAAGAAATTCTTGTAATAAGATTTATTAATACGAAATTGGCTACTATAACATGATTTATAGTTGTAGTAACGACTATATGCCCTTAGCCTTAGCTTAGCTTGTTCTGGCCCGGTGATATCATGTTTTCTCATCTGCAGAAATTAAACATCACCCTACAATACAAAGGCGTAAAACGCATGAAATTTCATTTATTTTCTCACACATATATTCATTCCCCTATTTTTCAATTAATTTTTCTACAGTGATATGTGTGTGTGACAATTGTACAAAATTTCTATCCCTTACTTTCCATTACATTTTTATTATAAAACACCGGGCATGAGAAACATATTTATTATCCATATAATAAATACAAAATGGAGAATGAAAAAGTACAGTGAGTTCCGCCAAATAAACAAAAAAAGCACCAGAGGAAATGATTTCGAATGCACTTCTGAATACTGATATTGACTTTACTATAATTTTTTATACTACATTTGAACAATAGTTAATAACTTTTATTGCAAAATAAATATTGCCTTTGTACTGTAGGTACAATACATAATAACGTTTAACTAAAATATAATCGTTACAGTTCAACGAAAACATTTTCGCTATCACATCACAGGTGGTGATGTGAATACTTATAAAATTAAGTATATACGTAATGACGGCGCTTTTCAACCATTACGGCGATCTATAAGATAATATTTAACTTTAACGTTGTTCCTCAATTAATCGTCAGTCATCACATTCTATAATAATACACAATGGCTATGAATCGATTTTTTATTATGTACACATTTAATACAGCAGATGCACGTTTTACAAAAAAATTGAATTTTATAACACAAAAACCTTAAAAGTGTTATAAGAAATGAATTTTATAAAACAAATTGCTAACTTTTATTTGCTTTTAAAGAAAGAAAGAATTGTAAGAAATTAGTATAAAGAAGCAAAACGAAACAAAAAATACTTTTCTGGTAGTGTGTCTTAAAATTATATCGTAGCAAATGAATTCCTTATTTTTATTTTTTGTTCTGCTTGCTAGATTGGGAATTAAGAATATTATAATTATTCGTTTTTGGTTAACATTTTTAGATAGAAGTTTAAAAGTACGTAAACGTACATAGTTCTTATGCGTATATACTATATATATATACATATTTTATCAGTGGTGGGGGGACTTCATCTTTATGTTTTGAATTGTGTCTTGGATTTTAGTAATATAGATTTTTAGTAGGTCTTTAGTGTCAATAGATTTGAATTGATTTAACTGATTATCTCATACTAAAATAAGCCACATATCGGCGAAATGGAAACTAAATATGTTTTAGAAGTTGAATTTCTTTAGTGATTCGTCAGTTTTGATAAGACAAAATGAACAAGAATAGCTGACTTTCAAATTTAATAAAGCTCTAATTAGAAAATGTAGTATTCTTGATATTATTGAAGATTATAATATTCAGTGTCCCACAGCTGACTGACACAAATGGTAACGTTGGATTCCTTGATCAAAACGAAGATGAATTTACATACACCATTTCGCATGTGGATGTCTTATTATCAAGTTATGTGTTTTAATTAAATGAGGCCTTTCATCGCTAGCTATACTATCTCTAAAACAAGGGATTAGAATTTTATAATGTTATATTCATTTCGAAGGTTATAAAATTTCCAACAAATTATATATTTTAAACTATTTAGATCGAAAAGTTAGAAATTTCACTTTTTTGCACAAACATTTTTGGTTTCACAAACGTTTAAACAATAGAAATTGCTGAAGGTGAGAAAAAATCACTGGTTTAAAGATATGCAGTATATTCCATACATGTTACTTTAAAGCCCTGTTTTAAAATGCTTAAAACTTGACAGGAGGACGGACATCCACGTACGAAATGATACATGTAAATAGTCATCTTCGCTGTGGACAATGAATTTAACGATACCATTCGAATAGTCAGTCGCAGGACACCCTGTTTATTTGTTGAAAATAGCTGTTTTGCCTCCCTTTAAATGTTTACTTTTTTGAATTTTCAACAAGTTATAGTGGCAACTTCACCTCGCCTACAATTTCTGAATTATTCAGTACATATCCTAATAAGAGACGTTCACGAAATAAAATAAATGAATACACACATAATAATTACATTTTTGCAACAATAGTAGTTATATCCGAATCCACCGTGTGGTCTGAAAAGTTGCAATTTTATTACAACTGAAGTGCGTTGAAAAATTCTACAATGTAGAACATTGTGCCAGCTATCATTGTATAGTTTACGATTTCCCTTTACATCGATATTGTTTCTAACGTCAAAATAAATCGAAACAAATACTTGTTCCCGAAATGTGATTTCAAACAATTATCTATTATTTTTTTTCTATTTCTATTTTCTTAAGAATATTTTTGATTGCCGATTCACAGGTCCCACGAAATCAAACCACTTATTATATCAACAAAAAAAAAAGAAATTAAGTTAAAAAAATTTATTTTCCACATTTATATTAAATTTGTTGTTTTTCTACTATCTGTATTAGTATATAGATTGAAAACATCATTTGACGAAAGCACGTGTTCGATGTTACAATTTAGGCTTATGAACGCTGTAGAACTGTCGATTGTCAACAATATTGAATTCAATCTACATGTTGAACGCACTCCTCGCACAATCATTCATCTTCATCAATAATTCATCAAAATTCTCGGTTCCGGAATCGGCCCCATTTAAGTTAAGCTATTGGAAAAAGACGGATCATTATGAATCCGGCATTGAGAATAGAAGAAATTCGAAACTACCACAATTTCAAACAACTACGAATGAAATTCTAGCTAATTCTTAGCAATTAAGAATTGCAGTTAGCCGGCAGTACTTATTTGTGTATCTAGAGCGAAAAGTAGTATTTTTTTTGCTCCAGCGTACGAGAGAACAACAAAATTCTTTGAGCTCGAGTTGCAGTTGCCCACATTAATTTTTCTATTACTTATGGGTTTATACTAAGAGATGCGTTATTTTCAGATTTCTAATTTAAAAGTATCAAGACATATTTCTCACGTAGAATTTTCAAATTTCCTCGAAGTTTGTCTTAATTGCCAGCAAACGATAATTTACCACGGATATTCTGAACATTAATTTATTTTAATGTTAATACACATTCGCTCTAGGCGTACAGCATAAACGAAAATAGCTATCTACAAATATTTCATCGAAATTAGAGTAATTTCTGTTAAACTCGTATTTTTTATAAAAATTAAATTTAAATATGATCGAAAATATCGTAGCAGAGTCGGCTCTATTACGACTAGGCAGAAGCAGCTTCAATGTTGTGTAGGTTCGATAATCTTCTCTGTGTGTGAATATTTTCTAGAGGATTTTACTTGTAGTATCAAAAAATGTGTTAAATTCAATGACAAGCGAACTTTTTCGTGAAAAGAAGCACAGAAAAAATTATATTCGAGGCTAATACGTGTAAAACAAACCGAAACGAATATTTAATTAATATTCGATTTTATTTTCTAGGTTTTTTTGAAACATGAAAAATGGAAAATTTCAATAGAAATATAAAAAATGGTTTATTCGAAGTATTGCCTTCGCTATCTACACATTTTTTGTCATGTCTCTCTCTGTCAATACACGAATACCACGACCATAAATCGACGCGTCTTTGAACCGAAACCGTTCATCCAACCAATTTTGCACTTCTTCGAAACTGGCCAAGTGTAGCCCTGCCAAGCCATGCGCGATCGACCGGAACAAGTGAAATTCCGAGGGGGCCAAGTCTGGCGAATAAGGCGGATGCGGTAGCAGATCCCAGCTCAGCGATTTGTTGGTGTACTGGACGATGAGAGTGCGATGGCATGGAACGTTGTCGTGCTGCAATATCACTCGTTCTGCCTTGTGTCCTATTCTGGCCGTTTTTCGAGCAATGCATGGTTCAGATTGATGAGTTGTTGTCGGTAGCGTTGCCCATTAACAGTTTCGTCCTGTTTCAGCAGCCGATAGTACAAGATTCCTTTTTGGTCCCACCAAACGCAGAGCAATGTCTTCTTTCCGAGGCGATTTGGCCGTACCGCCGATGTTGATACTCCGCCTGCTATGTGAAAGCCACGACTTTTTGTAATTGGGATTCTTAAAAAAGATCCACTTATCATTGCAACAGAAGGAAGCTCAAACAAAACTTCTGTCATAAATGACAAGTAGATATGTCGCTAGCACCATCTATGTGTGAAACCCGGAAATTTAATTGCGCACCTGATATCTTTAGGATCTATCAATATGCAGAAAAAAACATTGAACGGAATGTCTTTAAAAGAATAATTGGCCGTCATAAATTTTAATGAAACTACCACGTACAGAGAAACTACAAACAAATTTGACATATCCAAATCAACGGTTGGCAATATTTTAAAGCGGAAGGAGGAATATGTTGAACGGTATCATGAAGAAAATGAAAGTTTTCACCGCAAAAGGCCAAAAATCACGTACGATTTAGTAAACTCCAGTTGCTATCAATGATTCAAACAAATGCGAGCGACAAATGCACGAATATCTGGCCCCATAATACAACAATGCGTAAAAAATATCGCCGAAAAACTTGGTTTAACTGAATTTCGAGCATCGAGAAAGGCTGGCTTGAAAAATTTCGTCAGCGATATAAGCTTTATGCGATGAAGCGAAGGAGATTAGGGAGTTTCATATTATCAAGTTTCGTGAAAATTTTGCTTCTCTAGTAGAAGGCTACGAGCAGAAGGATTGGTTTAATGCTAACTGACGAACGTGGTTTGTTTTTTAAATTGATGCCAAATAAAAGCTTGGTATTAAACAATGAAAATTGTTGTAGTGATAAATTGTCAAAAGACAGATTGAATGGTTTGTAGTGTGCCAGCACCACTAATCAGAAATTGCAACCATCAGTCATAGGAAAGGCTGCTAAGCCGAAGAGCGTTCAAAAATTTAAAAATTTGTAACTTACCGGTGAAATGGAAGTCAAACAAATCAGCATGGCTGACTACCAGCATATTTGACGACTGGGTTCGAGGAGTTGACGATGCTATGTGCAAACAAACTAGAAAATTTTTATTAACTGTAGATAACTGTCCAGCTCATGTTGAAGTCAACGGTTTAACAAATGTGACACTTCGGTCTTTATCATCTAGGATGACCTCAGCAATTCAACCACTCGACCAGGGCATAATTAAATTTTTAAAATTTACTATAGAGGTAATTTGTTAAAAAATCTTATAAATTAATTAGAGCTGGTTGGAAAGGAAAATTTAACAGCGAGTGATATATCTAACAAAATTAACGTTCGTAATATGATACTTACTGTATATATGTACGAACATATTAAATTTTTTCACATATGTATAAATTGAATTTTATTTATATAATTTAACAACTAATAAAAATGAATTTTATTACAAGAATTGTGTAAATTTTATTTAAACGGTAAATTTTGAAATTTATTTTGTAACTTGGTCAACTCCATATGTTTGACAGAAATTTTAGTTCCTTGAGTGTCCAACATACGGAAGTTTCACCGTAATATTATTAAACATTTTCATAACGTTGACAATGATTTTACTCAATATGTTCTCAACTGTTGGGTGTCCTGAAAGCGCTTAATTTCAGTCTTCAAAATAAAAATTACTTTAATTCCATATATTTTTGCAACAAATCAGGCAAATGATTTTAAACGCTACTGGCTGCCTTCATAAATCATGATAAGTAATTTTTTAGATTTTTAAAATTTCAACAATATTGGTATTTAACTTTTTTTGCAGGTTTAAACTTTTCTGTACACATAGAATCGTATCGTTCATATCGAAAAATAAAATTTTTATTTTAAGTATTTACATAATATTTGGAAAGCATTTTATTAGAAAACATAAAAATACTATTATTTATCCAGTACTTCCCGTATGCGCTAGCACTACTATTTTTAAATTGGCAGCTGTAACATTTCACCAAATGTTATACAACACTGCCACCTTGTGCATGCAACATAAAACCGCCGAATCTAAAATAAAACAAAAACTCATCAAGAATCAAAAAAATAAATAAATTTAAACAAAATTTTATTGTGTACTGTACACATAATATTTAGGTAATTATATTATTTGTAAATAAAAAATCTAAGTCACTTGTAAGATTGTTTATTTTGGTTTGGTAGAGGAAAAGATCGAATTAACTTATGAAAAAATTAAAATACAAAAACAACAAATAAATTGCATATCTCGCACACACGTATTGTGTACTTATAAAATCATTGAAAAATTTTGAATAGCGCGCTAGGTAAATATAACTGTTCTATCGCGTATTAATAATAATTTGGATATGTGGTGACAATAAAGTTTTAGTTTTACTTAGTTGTTTCTGTATTTGTTCCCCAACTGCAAGAGAGATACAAGGCATATAGAGGCGGTAAATTCGTTTTTGGAGATTATTACACCCCACCCCATGAGAACCAAATGCGAAAAAAATTCTACTATTATTGTGTAAAATACACACGATTTGTTGTTTTGCTTAAAGACACTAAACCAACAACAAATTGCTTCTTCCACACAATGTCAATGATCTCGAATTTTTTATGGTTTTAATTATTTATAGCAAGATGAATATTATAATGTAAATAAAAATTATTATTTATATACATTAGACGTTTTTTTTGTTTACGTAAATTGAAAAATTAGAATGTTGAAAATTAAATTAGAATTTAGAAGTTTACTTTATACGCATATGCGATGGTGAGTGGTCGATCTTGTGATATTTCAAATCATCTGATACTATTATATATTATTTAAAATTCTACTAGTGTTTCAAATAGTTCGGGAGTGTCCTTTGGACGGCATACTGTATTCAGTAACAATATTAGACGAAGACATAGTGAATGTTCCGGTTCTGGTTGACGAACTTATTTGAATACAATGTTTTTTTTTATCACGTTGAGTGATTTAGATTGTTTTATTTCGAGTGTACATAATAAAAGCTTGACCTCTAAATAATTTAAAGGCTTAGTAACGAAATTCTCAAATTATCCATACTACGTTGTAGGAGAATTTCCTCATCACATACTCTCAAAAAAAAACTCGATCAAAAAATTGTCCGTATAGTGTACTCGAATAACCGAAACAAATAAAAAGTAGTAAATAATTCAATCTTTATTTTGAATAATTTCAAATAATGTTTAAAAAAGAGAAAATAATAGTTAACATGTAATAGATTCATTTAATTACAAATTACATCAATTACTTGCCCGTACAATAAAGCAAATTGGCGGAATTTAGTAAAAAAAAATTAAAATTAATATTTGGTGTGGTGCCCTTCGCTCCAATGGCACTCTGTAAGCTCTCTTTCATTGATAAAGCTTGCTTCTGTGTCATCTCAGATTAATTGTTTGCCTTTCCTTTGTTATGATGCGTTTTAATTGCTTCTTACTGCTGATTTAGTGTGTACGAATTTTTCTCTCCAAATATGCCCACAAATTCTCAATAAGATTGATATCTGGTGATTGGGGAGGTTGAGAAAGGGTTTCTTTTACGTTATACAACAACCATTTAACCAGCTGTGAGATATACTTTGGATCATTGTCCTGAACGAAGCAGAGCTCTTTTTCATGTCACAATTTCTCAGCACAAATTATCTTTTAAAATGGTTAAGTATCCAAATCGATCCACAGTAGTTTCGATAAAAATTAAATTTTCAACCCCTTTTGCGTTAAATGCTTCCCACACCATTACAATTCCATCTCCATGCTTCACTATCGGCGGCAAAATTTTCAACACAAGCTCAGTGTTGGTTTTCCATCAGACTCTCATTTACCAAAAGAGCTAGTGTACGGAAAATTATTTGATGCAATTTTGGGCTTTGTATAAACAAAATCGTATTTAACAAAAAACTAAATTAATTTATCATAACTGTTTGTTAAACATTATTTGAAGTTATGTAAAATAAAGATTGAATAATTTACTACTTAATTGTTTTTTTCACTGATATTTCCTTATTAGAGTACTTACTGTACGGACAATTTGTTGATACACTGTACTTGATATTTTATGTACAACGATATCGACAATAGAGAAATGCGCGGAAAAATACTTTTGTACACTATCTGTACTAATATAGTTTTTAGATATTAGATAAGACTGCATGGTGTTTAGGTTTCATTCTTTTTCATATCCCCCGCCACCTACATATGTCTTGTTGCGCGCATATTTTGCTGTCAAAAGTGATATGTATCGTTATTTTTTGAACTACACGGAAACCAAAGAGTGAATAATGTGTCGATACCACCTCCACTCCTCGGTGCAGCGCTCGTTGAAACTGTTGGTGAGAACTACAACTATTTAATTGGCCAATATAAAAGCTGCCTTTTTATTAGACTCCTTCAGTATTATTGGAACATTAAATTTCGGGAAAATAAATTTCGGGTACTTTGAAAATTTTGTGTTCAATTCTTTATCTTTCTATTAGCAAAATTGGGGAAAATTTGGAATTTTACGCCAAGACATTCAGAGCGGTTATGTTTAAGGAACGCAATTGGGTAAATTCGAAAATCATCGGAACCCTGCTCCTAAAATTTAAGTAGCTTTTTCTTAGTAGTTAGTTAATTTTAGTATGTACAGCCGTTAGTTATCCATCCACCCCGTATTGTCAAAACGAATGAGAGAACATAATAGACGTCCTCCCTTATTCCAGAGATCCGGTTGCCCAGAAAAATGGTAATTAATTTATCTAATGCCAATCAAATACTATCCTAAAAGTATATTTACCATTTACAAAACTCACGGCCTTGGTTTTTTGTAAAATTGAGTAAATTATAAATGTTAAGCTTCTCAACGTAAATTTAAAAAATTAAGATGTGTTAGTTTAATTAGTCGTTGCTATCTAGCTGTTAAATGCAATATTCATATTCTAATTTTTCTAATCTCTTTCAATTATATCGACTAGATTTCGGGAGTGAATTTGCGTTGCTGTTCTAGATTTCAGCTCGTATGACAACGACCAATACGGAGGTCGGAGACACAAAATTTTTCGTTCTTGAATAAATATTTTTTGACACTGGCCAAAGGTTCAAACGGCTTAAAGAAATAAAAAATTGACCAAGTCCTATAAATAGAAGCACTACTTTCAATATCAACTTATTAACCGATTTTAAGCACACCCTGTAAAAGCTATCTATAGTACGTTAAAGTAAAATTTTCCTTCACTTAATGCTGCGTTCATAACATCGGAAATAACAAGCATCACACTCGCTCCCGCACACAAAAACAATTAAACTTCGTCAAATGCTTTTTGCCCTGCCTACTAGTTCCTCTTCCGCACTCCTCGAAATATTTTTAACTTTGTTGTTGTTTTAATACATTCTGCACGATACTGTGGAATTTATCCCGCACTCGGTCCCGATGTCTAACAATCTAACAGTCTAACAATTGCAGAAAATCTCAGTGTGCCATGTTCTGTTTTGGCATAACCTGTTTCAATCGGTCCTGTTTCCTACCATGTAGTTTAGTGTACTATGTAATGTTGTGTGACATACTATTTTGATCGATCTTTTCCATACTATTTTCTGATGTCCTGTTTTGTGACATCCTGTCGTGAAATGTGCCGTACCATATGGGACTCCAAATTTAAAGAGGATGCAGATGAAGTAAAATTATCTAACAATATTATGATTTATCTGAACATCTCATGAGCATTGTGATAATTTCGTATTAAGTAACATGTAAAACGTATAAGGTACCTTTAATAAAGTAACTTTAAAATTATTATCGACTCGAAACCTAAATTCCATCACCAAAAAAATCGTTCAATTTGTATGACAAAAAATTACTTAGTACATTCCATTGGTATTTTAGCCTGCCACCTATAATTTTTTATAAATAAACCACTACTTAATATCCAGTTAGAAGAGAAAATGCGAACCCACCCTTAACAATACGATCCATATTTTGTACTATTGCCAATTTAACATCACATGCGCAAAATCCACACATTAAACACACCCCCGGTTCCCTCTGACTAAGATATTTCACGTAAATTATTCCGCATTAAAAATTTATTTACCAAACTTAGAAAACATATTCCTAGATTTCTACCACAAAATCTATATTAAAGATATGAGATAAAAATATATAAACGTAAAAATCATCTTGATAGTACAAAATAAACTGGATGTACGCGACATTTCAGTTAAAAACCCCTGTACAAAAATATACGCGAGTACATACCAGCATAAACAAACACAATTCATTGTGATTCTCTTCTATATCCATACATAAAAAACACATACATCTATTCAAAAAACGTATAAACAGAAGAAAAAAATCAATAAACATTTTTGTTGATACTGCACCGGCGTTTGAAAATTGTTCTTGTATTCGTAGTCTACAAAATATTCTCTTATTGGAGAAAAAAGCAACAAAAAATGTATCGACAAAAAAAAATGCGCGCGTTTTTATTTAACAATGTTTTTTTTGTTGAATGATTATATTAAATTAATATTATAGATTTTTCTCAAAATAATACATACATATATTTTAAAAGTCTAACATCTAATATTATTTTATATGTTGTAATAAGCAACAATAAGAAAAATTTCGTTTCCCACATCCCCTCATTTATTTTCAGATTGTAAATTCTAGGTAGAAAATTTTTGATAATCTATCCGCATCCATCCCTGCATTGCTATTACTGTATGTAGTAAAAACATAATCAACATACACTAAAACGTTATATATGTACATGTACATCTATGTGTGCATTTTATAAATAATAATAATAAACAGGGAGAAAAAATATTTCATTTTTACAACTTTACCAATGAAAACATTAAAAAAAACCGGTTTTTTAAAAAACAAAGTATAAAAAAGAAACCAAAAGACAAGATCTTAAGAAAAAATAAAATAATATGAAATTCTATTGTTTTGTTTCATACAAAAAGAAAAATCTTATACCTAGTAGATTTCAATTGAATAATAATTCGGGCGGGAAACCATATCTTATTAGATTCTCTGGCATTCCTGTATTTCGTTTTGTTTATACAGAGCTGTATATAACTAATGTTGTTGCTTCCTTATGTAGACCTTGTATTTACATATTTCATAACATCTTATGTATACCTATGTTCATATAAATTACCGAAAGAACTATATAATAAACCATACTACCACACAGCAACAAATTATGTTTTTCTTGTATATACATAAAAAAAAGTGGTGACGACCGAACAAAAGGGAAAACAAATACATAGGAATAGAATCTGGTTTTGTACATAATAAATTGTATGTCACGTGAAATTATATTTATATACAACAAATGTTTTGTTTACATATATGCAATTTAGGTTATATATAACGCAATAAATAGTGGTGGGTTTGTATATTATGTAATAGTATATAAACGTAGGAAGAGAAATTCCGTACAATTTTGTAGTTTGAATGAATTATAAGTTTGTTGTGTCTAGGCAATCTACAAGAACACCAACAACAATTTAACACAAATTCGGGCATTTAAATGGGAAATTATCTATCTGCATGATTTTATTTTGTTTTGGGAGGTATTTAAAAATCGAAATATAAAAAAGAAAAAACGTGCAATTTCATTTTTTGTTAGAATTTCAGTGATGTTATTTATATTAAAGCGCGGGAATATTAAACACATAGATAGAAAAGATCATTAGTGTAGGAGCTACAGAATTCTGCAATCCATAATGTTGAGTTTTAATAACAACACCCATAGTAATCATGCAATGAAAACTTTCTCGAATCGAAATAATACAAATTGTGTTCTTTATGGAAACTACAACTGTGGCCTTGAAAATGTTTGAACCAACTTTTAGTGACATTAGTGCATAAAACTAATAAGAACGTTAAATCATCGAAACGTTCAAATCTATAAACAAATTTTGCATGCCTAGTTCCGTAGTGGTAAAATTTTCGTCCGCATCAATGAAGGTGACCATTCAATATAGCAATTAAATTAAATCAATTGAAAACATCACCATTACCCCACGATGACATTGACGCCGATGGAGAATATGCAGCCTGATTATTTCAAATTTCTAGAACGGTATAGGAATATCAGAAGAAACCTAAAGGACCAAAATACTTGAGCATTCATTCTTTCTTCAAGGAAAATAACATATTATGACAAGACCTACCTTTTGGCGACAGAACAAGACCTACCTTTTAGCGACGCCTAAAGTTATCAGGCCAGCAGATAGCATATTTTCATCATTATTAATGAAAGTTGGTAATGGTAGACAATTAGAAGAGGCCGAATTAAATTCAATTGAATCGCAATTCTTTACTAAAGAGACGGTAAATCAACAATTTCTCCATGGAATTCAACTGTTTCTAACAAATAAATCTGTTGCACAAGATATTTTTTATTGGATGTCACATTTTTGAACAAGAAACATTTGTGTGGCAGGATCTAAATAAAATGTATGTCAAAGACACCGGTAGCCTGCCATATGAGATTACATTAGTACTCCATAAAATGTACATAATCACAACCAATGTGGATGTTTCGGATGGATTAGCAAATGGTGCCATGGGAAAATTGGCTCACATCGAACGTTATGATGCTGGGAAGTAATATTTGTTTGGGTGGTTTCCAGATTCATTAAAAACTGGGCAGTTAGTAAGAAAGAAAGTTGCAGCATATATGCAGGCCAACAACATTAGTCGCTCAGCCGTGCCTCTCGGACGACGCGCTCTTACAAAAGTTATTTTCCCTCATTCTCTTTTCCCAGGAATAGGGTCACCACAGGAGGCAGACTCGTAAAATTTATATTATTTTAATTATTATTACTTATTTTCGTATTAGATAACGGTTTTTATAGATTATCCTATAATTTGCTAGATGGAAACTTAATATGTAGTACGTTCTGATAAATGGTAATTCTAATCAAATCAACCGACTTATAAAATATTTAAGGGGTTTTCAAAATTCAATAGCATATCGATTGTTTTTTTATTTGAAATCGATAGTTCAAATTTTCGAAAGTTTTCCACCATTAATATGCAGTAGTTGCTGTTAGTTTGTATAAAAATTGTGTTAAAATTATATTCCGTTGTAGCTGGTACCCTATAATAAAAATGTTAGTGGCTTATCTTACTATGTCGTCACAGCGGCGACAATTGCAAAATATTTCCCTAAATACACCACTAAGAAAATTTAAGTCACCGAAAATTGGAAAAAAATTGAAAAAATTTTGTACCATTTGTCATAAATTTGTTTGTGACATTGTTAGAACGTCATCTCATCCTCATTGCTTTTTAGAACTCACAACCAAATTATCATTTTGTAGCAATTAAAATGTTAGTACAAAATCAAATCCCGAAATCGGCATACCGGAAGTGGCACTTTCCAAAGAAGTTTATTTTTTGTAAATATTTTAGGAAGTATAGCAGTTATGACAAAATAGCAAATCCCAAAATAGCAACAAATTTTAGCGGAAATGACGATTATTGACAACACCAAATTGATAACATCATTTTTTATATAAGATCAATTATATGATCTTTCTCGTGTTTTGCGAATATTTCGTGAAGTATCTCATTTGTCCTTAAACGTAACGGAGTCATGTCCGACAATATATATCCCCACGCACGTTTTATTTTATATAAGTTTACCAAATAAACTTCGTTTTCGTTCTAACCTCTCCTATTGTCAAAGAAAAAATAAACGTCCAAAATATGGCCCAAAAAGCGTTGTACTCTGCATTACTTGAGTTTTCAATCTCGCCAAATATTTTTACAGCATTTTAGTTTACTGTCTTCATTGCTTTGTAGTTACGGAGCCAAAGCATTCACAAGGACATTACTCCTCAGTGATTCAACAATTACGATTGATCCACACTAAGAAACATTTTAAATTAAATTAATAATTATAAGTGGGTCGGTTTCGTTGACAACCTGATAAACATGTCCTCATCTAAACAGCGGACAATTCCCAAATATTTCTCGATAAATTTAGCAGTTATTGGCAGGTAGTTTAATTTTAACCGAAACAAATTAATACTAACAATTTGAATTTTGATTCACGGTTAACATTAATTTGGTTGAAAAAAGGTGGTGATCAGAGATAACATGTTATAATATCACATTATCGATAATTTATCGAAGTTTGTGTCTCGCTTCTCTGGAATAAAATGGGATACTGTTTCATTTTTTATAGCATTTTTCAGCCTACTAAATTAAAAAATTGTGATATTTCTACTTCATTTCTATCACCAAATAATTTGTTTTCGATGTTTGGACGAAATTGGAGAAAGATGTACTGCTCATATTTATTCTTGTAGGTTGTGTTAGCAATAGAAAAGAAATAATTCATAACCGAAACAGTCGCCAATTTCAGTTTAGAAATAAGAGACATAACATGCGATAAAGTATCGAAAATGTGATGTTATAACATCTCATCCCAGCTCCCTATTTCAGGATGACTTTATATCTACTTCTTTGCCTATAAATAAATAAGTGGGCTTTGCAAGATTAAATAAAGAAATAACGGATTTTCTATTTTCATCCGGTATGAATTAGTACCCAAGACTTGTTTTGCGATATTCTTTTTCTAAACTGAACATAAACAGTTCCTGAACTCATAGCTTATAGGCTCACTAATAAATACTGCGCTCTTCTTTGCTCTGTTGTTCTTTGTCTTCTTTGACTTCTGACATCTAAATATTATTTTCACGACATTTTGAAATTTTTAGAAAATTTGATTTTGTTCATCGACGGAAATTTGTAATGTAGAATTTGATAAACTAAATAAAGTTCGTAATAGGAATATCCGAAATGTTTGTAATGGGAATGGGAATGTAGTGATATCACAACGTAGTGTTACTACATTTCTCTAATTTCCTCGACCAAACTAATTTCTAATCAACATTACCTTGAAATTATATCATTATTTTGAGTATATTTCTCAAATACTACGAAAAAATAAATTCGCCAACCAAACATTTTCGTATGAGGAAATTTACTTTACTATGCAAAGTTAACACTATTCACAAACTATTAAATTACAAACGAATTATAAAAATGCTCCGTGCATACAATAACAAAACAAAAATCGCGCTTAAACTGTAAATTATATAACGTGAAGAGCTGCAAAAATAAACTATTGTTGTTGATCCATGTGGGATTATCGATTAAACTTCTCATTATGCGTTATTGTTTATATCTGAGTTTTATATATAAGCGGCAAGTGTCACCTTTTAGAAACACGTGCTTTTTATTACATAAAACAATTGTTTATTTGTTACTCTATATTATATACAATATGTCTGAAACAGTACTACTGACGTAAATAATATTACAATACTAATAGCACATATTGCATATCGTACATAAGAGTTGAAGAATTTGCTAGCGAAATTTATGAATTGATTACGTATTTGCAGGTCAGACTGTATCACTATATACCGACTTGTATATAATATGGGAATCATCAGCAAGCATATAAGATTGTGAATCGTGTTTTAATTTTATTCTTTTAACCGGCCATGAACGTTTTAGTTTATTTTTTTTATTTCTTCTATTTTGTCTTTTGTTGTTGCTTTAGTTTTGCAAATTACATATATGAAATTTAATTTTCTTTGCTATTTCGTTCGATTTTAATTTAATTAATGCATTGAAAAGAAGTTTGTTTTACAAAAAATTTTGAATTTTAGATTTATTTTTGTGTACTAAGGAAAATTTGTTTCTATTCAAAAGGTACCTGCCGAACAACAGAGTTGTAAATTTTTAGTACCCCATTGCGCGAAGGGTACAAATTTTCTAAGAAAGTATAATTAGAAGAATACCAAAAGAACGATGTGGTTTAAAAAGATGTAAATTTTACAATATGCACATTTATTGTTATTTAGCGCCTTTTAAAAAATAAACTAATTCAAAACAAAAGAAAAGGGATAGGTACAAATATTTTGTAAATGTAAGAGGCTAGAATATATAATTTTGAAGTGATATATATCGTATTTGTACAAATCACATAATTTTAACCAATTTTTAATTTCCCCATGTTATGACATTATCAACAAAACTTGGAAAACCTATAAAACACCGGATGGCTAATTATATAGATAATCCAAAAATCAATGGAGTCAACAATCTTTGCGTAAATTTTATTACTATGTATTTGTTAGTTACCAACTCAGTGTGACCGGATTTGGTGCTAAACAAATGTGACACTATATGTTATACCGTCCAAGACCAAAACCATTTCATCTGAATCCCGGTGTACGCAATTGTTGAATTGTAAAATTAAATAGATAAATGCCTATTTGCAGAGTTGGTTGCTTCTTATTTATAGGAATAGTTTGCTTAAAGCTGCGAAAAATCATAGGTCCTCTTCGAAGACCGTATACCTATGTGATCTACATATATCAATAAGGAAAATATACAACTGTCGATTTCTTTGGCATTTGCAGACAAGCTTAAAGACTTATAGTATTTAATATTTTTAAACTTTAGTTTTTATCTGTATTCCGCGGCTGAACAAACATGCGGAACCTTGCCATATGCAAAAGTATCACAGTGTGGATAATACGTTGCTAACATCAATATTTTGGCTGTAGCAATTATTTGTGCGTGTTTGAAGATATATGGTGACCCTCGCTAATACAAATTATATTTTACTTTGCCTATTGCCTTATATTTAATTGTAAATTGCAATAAATCTGCTTATTAAAACCACAAACTTAATCCTCAGGAATATGATATTGATGAGATCACAAACTATCCGCTCTGGTTAAACTATCCCACTAACAGGATTCGACCTAACGACCTTCGAACAAATGCCAGTGTCAAAATTAATGCCTACGAAGATAAATTTTAAGCTAAATTAAAATGCTGTGCAGAACAAATGTTGCAAGTGATTCGTTTGTAAGGCACTAAACTGTTAGAAATAAAAGCAATCGCATAATAGTTTTTGATTCTGCAACTCCACAAATTAGTATGCAATGTAGTAACAGATAGCTCCACCTTCGGCTCATTTAAATTTGGCCAACACTATCATAGATGAAAACAAGCTAAGCTCAAACTGGACTGCCTTCAATCCGGGTTTATACATGTTTTGCCCGAGAATTTTGTAGCACATGATATCTAAACATCAAATCGAAGCAGATCATTTTGTACATAAATTTCCCTCCGAAATACAATAATTTTCTGTTAAACCATTGTTCAGCGGAAAAAATGTATGTATTCCAGATTCAACTTTTTTATGTTCGGACTATGTATAATATTGGAAATCCCAATTATACTTTTTTAAATCTTCTTGTACGACGCGATATAAATTTCGTTGGTTTATTTCTTTAATTTGCTCCAAATAGAATATTTGCTTCATTTAATTTAAAGTAAATTTTGTCTATTAATTAAATTGTCAAGGACTATAATTCTAGATTTTTTTCCAAATCTCTAATTTTTTTAAGGATTCTAAAGCTTACAATTAATATGGATTAATGTAATCTACCTTTTTCAGACTATAGGAAAATCTACATTACTTCACAAATCTATATTACTAAACCCTAGATGTTTACTTTGCAAAATCTGCACTAGGGGGTCAATGATTGCTGCCTCAATTAAATAGGACCCTATAAAAACAAAACTTCAACACAACAAAAATGATTGTTCTGTGAAACCCTACTAAACGTTGGAAGAGTTATGTTAGGTTTTCCATAAATGAATAATGAGCCCCACTACAAGAATTGTGTCACAAATAATTTAAGTAGATCTTTCAGAAAAAATGAGTTTGTGGTTATTTAGTTGCGTAAAATTAATTCTAAATACATACGAAAGGTTGTGGTGTAAATATTTTGTTCATCGTTGGAACAGGCCATTTGTTCGGAAAACTTATATCTAATATTTTGGTGCTTTGCACCCAATTTTTCCAATTTTAAGTGTTATTGTTAGATCGTAAAATAAACATCATGAGCTCTAGCTTTGTATCGTCAGAACAGTCTAACATCGATTCCCTTACTTAATAAAAACGATTTTACGTTAATTACGATCGATGATCGGTTCCATAGAAAAGTGGTTAACAGCTGGTTAGTCCTAATTAAAACTTTTATGACCATGTAAAACTTATCGAAGATACTAACAATATTTCGTAGATGGACATTTGCCTCGCAATCATATTGCTTCATACCATTTTTGATTAGACCTATTAAGTCGGAAATGTTTGCTGTTATCATTTATTTTGGCAATAAGAGATCAAAATACAAAAAAATTTTGATCGTGGAACTAAGACTTCGAAGCCGACAAATAAATCAATCTTGTTAAATTGAACATAACATAATCTATTATGGGGGGATTTTGTTTCTGTTCTATCCATCAACCACACTTCAATAAATTTACATCCAAATAAATTATGTTCCAGACCACTGACATAAGCGATTCAAAAAAATTGTTACTCTTTCATTGTTTCAAGTAACACGATAAACAGCTTATTATACGTACACACATTTGGAGGATAAAAAATAAAATTTAAAATGCGAGATTTCAAGAAAAACAGAAAAAATAATTGTATTCAACTTTTCTTTGGAATCTTGAGTAAATACAATAGAAATGTTATATATGTTACATACAAATTTTTTGTATTTATCAATTAAAAATGTACACTGTAGTGTTTACGATACGTATGTATACGTACGTGAACATTGCGTAACGTAAATAACTATAAAAACAAAAAAAAACTTGGAATGAAAACAAATCGATAATTTTTTTTTACTTTTTAAATTTTTTAAATCCAACCAGAATCTTTTTTTCCTTATGTGTGTATTTTATGTGCATGTATGTATATAAGAAATGTATATTAATAAGAGAACGGAAATTAAATGTATATCTAAATATATAAATTTATGTTGAATTATTGACCTAGGTCCTAGATTTTTATGACTGACTTAACTCATGTATTTTCGCGGTTTTTTCTTATCAATTTTTTTCTTGCTTTAACTTTGATTGGAAAAAAATGTAAATAATTTGTATTCATTAAAAAACGTTTCTTAATCACTTCTAGTTATGAACCGAATTTTAATTTATAACATCCGACTCCGGTGGTAGTACAGTGGAGAAATGGGGTTTTGAATTATGTTGAATGGATTGAGACTACGATGAATAAATATCCCTTGCGATTTAGAGAATAATATTTTAAGTCACGTTACTGTATTACAATCGCTAAAAATCTTAAAATTTGGCAATTATCTTACACAGAGACCTACTTTTTGGTAGCAAACGTAATTATGATAAAAGAGTTCACTTCCGAATAATTATCTCGATTTCATTCGAATCGAATATCGATAAATTGCAAGTCTAAACACTAGATGTACTTGAAATTAAAGGAAGCTAAAATGTTATAAACAGGCGTGCGGCTGAGGGGAGAACAAGACAAAAATAATTACAAATTTTCGTAAACATAACTTTCTAATAAACGTTTCGTATGTTCTTACACAATTCAATATCCATTTCACATCACAGGCAATTTTAAATTTTGGACAGCAAATAAAAACTTATTCACACAATTAATACCACAACATAATTTTTCTTCCGCACTTGACCTCGTCAAATGTGATTAAGAAAAGATTTTAGACTCCATAACTTCCATCTAGCTAACTGATCAAAGATCAGTCTTCGAATCCTCAAATATGAAAAAATTGAATTGTTTTGAAAGATGTTTTCTATGGAATGAAATCTTTGTAAAATTGGATTTGCCTTTGTGAAGTTCATAAACAAATTAAACCTTTCCAATTGGTATTCATATCGAAACAGGAAAACCTATTAGCTAAGACTTATTTAAAAATAAGCTAAGAGTTATTCATTTGATAAATCATTTGTGGTCTTAAGTAGAAATTAGGTTGTTTTTGGCGGGCGATCTACTACTCAAAACTTTTTAGTTTCTACTTATTAATCCGCCTTACTTCTAAAACGGGTTTAAAAATTGTGCGGTTATATAATAAACATCATAAAATCGCGGGCGGATATAAATTAACTGATTACCCACACAAAAGGAACAGAACCATGTGGTTTATTTGCAATTTAAATTATGATATTCATACATAATAACAAAACTCATATTGGGGCAGATGTTTTCCTCAAATTAAACATAAACTAATAAAAAGGTTGAGCACCACTGTCACATTGAACCAAAAATTAATAAAAAATGAAAAAAATTCTTTCCCGCTCATAAAACTTTACTCTTTCGTTTGTTTTTGATTTCTTCTTCTTGTTGTGTGTACGTACGATATCGATATACATACATAGTTAAATCAACGAAATTTATGAAAGAATTTTTTTTTGTGTGATGTGTCAAAGACCGAAATTTATGAAAAAAAAATTATTTTTGGATTTAATTTTTATTTTAATGAAATTATGGAATAAGTTGTTACGAGATGAGAAAATAATTTAAGCGCAATTTTTTTTTATATTTGGAATAATCCATTTTAATTTTTCCATCATTCAAGGCCAACACCCGGCAAGCACATTGGCGCACAAATTTATAAATATTTTGAAAACAATTTTTTATTAACTTACCGAATATTTATTTAGGAAAACATCATGAAAACCAGAACTAATATCCTCAAATTCATACATGTTTTTTATGTGTTATTTAAATTAATTTAAAATAAATAAATTTTATGTTTTTTTTAATAAATTTTTGTTTTTTGTATATAAAAAAAATTCTTGACAGATGAATTACACTACACACGCACTACACACTCCATACAAAACTCGACTGGGTTCTTCACTTCGAATAAAACCGCGCAACACAAAGAAAACGCTCAAATTTCAAATTTACTTTACTGATTGGTTAAATGAATACCATGTGACTCGTTTGTCTGGATTTCATTGGTCTCACTGTTGTGTGTAAAACAAAATGTTTGTTTTGTTTCGTTTTTTATCGGAAGAATGAAACAGAGGAGAAACAGTAAAGTAGTAGAATATAAGAAGAAATTGTTTGAAAATATTTTATGCAACCAAAAAAATTTTTTTATCGTTTTTAATAATATTTGAAACGCAATTAATTTCTAATATGTTTAGTTTAATTAATTAAATTAATCAATCACCAAAATACAAACTGTTATCACTAGAATACTATTGATTTTCACTTTACTACATATAATTATTGCTATACACTACACGAACAACGATTTTTTTGACACAATTTTGCCGGGACAAAATTTTCAAAATGGTTGATTTATTTCGTTTGTTCAAAATGTTTTTGTTTCGTATACGCGATACCGGTAGAATTGTGTACATGTATATGTGAGCCATGTAATAATATTTTTTGTGTATTTTAAATTAAAACCAACGAAATTTATTACAAAAATAAATATAACTCAAATATAAATGTAAACTTAATTAATTTCTATAATTTTTATTTAATTTTATATAAATAAATAAGTAAACATTGAATAAAAGAAATAAACTCAAATCGCTTGTTATGTCTATGTAGTAGTAAAATTCTGTATACATAATTTTGATTTCTCGAGTGGTACACTGGAACGGGAAAAATAGTAAATAAAAATGGAATTTACCATTATTTTTTAAAGGGGCGGTCGCTCTCGTTTCATTTACAATTTTTGTAGAAGCTGCGATAAAAATTATATTTTCAAAACCATGTTTTATAGCATTTGTGCCGTTAAAATGTGGTGGGAATTTTGAAAATAGCGAAGAATTTGTTATTTTTCCAATAGCAATAGAATGTGGGTTATTTAGAAGGTTGATCTCCGCCGTGAGTAATAACACATTGGTTTAAGAGGCAGGCGACCAACACATATTGTTGGTTTATTTACTTCGGTAAATGATTAGGTCTGATTAGATATGTAATTATTGCACCATTAAAAGCTTGTTTAGCGGAAAATTATCCGCCATTGAGATTAAACAACAAACATACTTCGCAGCGACACCTAATAGATAGCCTGGTGTTCTTAGACTATCGTAAAAGTAACTCTTGGATATTAATAGAAATAGAATTGCGCACATTCTTCGTACCGGTACCGGATACAACGAGAAAATTGTCGGCCTCGGCAGTATGTTTTGTTTGTCGTTGCAATCTCGTACCTGATATTATGCGTCTACACGGGATATCCTGGTACCGATATCAAACTTCGTTTCTTTCCTCTGAGGTAGTTTACATCGTGAAAAAATTTAGTGGGCTGACCCAATTTAGTCCACTTGACAACCGTTTACATCGCAAAAATTATAGGTCACTTAAAAAGATTTATTTGCACCACCCTTCTCTATCGCAGTTCATATTTTTCTCATAAATAATTCCAGTAACATTTTCGAAATAAAATTCATTCATTGTAATTTTTTCAATTTGACTAAATGAATAACTGCAAAACTTAATTTTATGCCGATATGTTTAGGCAACATCAATGCCGCTATCGACATCTATTTCATGATGCAAGAACCGTTTAGTCGGTGACGTTACATCACATTTTTCATAGGCTAGTTGGGTCAGTCCACACAAAAGCGTTACCCAACTTGTTCGGTCGGTCCACACAAAAAATTACCCAACTTTTAAAAAAAGTTACACCCCCTAATTTGTGCAACTAGCATTTACATCATGTTACCTATCCAGTTTAGGTCACATTATAGTGCATAGTCTCCGTGGACTAAATTTGACGATGTAAACTACCTCATAGGTAAAGAGACAAGAAACGAAGTTTTATACCGGTACCAAGATATCCCGTGTGGACACATAGATAGAAATCAATTTTTAATTTTCCGCTTAGTAGGGGCACAAACGACCAAACAGTCGGAAACACCAATTTTGTACGAATGAAATTTGCGATGAGTATACTATAGTAATTTCAGTTACCTTTTACAAATAGGGATATTCAACCTTGAACCTATTCCGTGTATGTGACTCACTACGCACTATTTCATTAAATTTCTTCCCCAAATAATTTTTGTTTGTTAAGGCCATATATACATTATGCAGAAAAAATTGGTAAACCAGAAACGTACGGTACGTGACAACTATACTTTATATTATTGTAGGTACGTAGTATGTACACCATGCTAAGGTAATATTAACTGGTAACGTACGCACTAGGCATACGCCCAGGAATTAAGCAAGATTTCGCGTAAGTTGCCGGACGATAATAATTTACTAACTTTGATGGAGGCAATGACTTGAACCAAGAAAAGCGATTTAATAATTTGATTATCAAATTTTAATATCAAAAATATTGAAAAATTCGCCGATGAGCATTGAAATCTGTTTGCGTAGAATTTTTACAATTTGCCCCTGCTATTGATTTGATAACTCTTTTTCAATAACTTTTCCAAATGGTCTTCATAAATAGAAATCGTGTGGTTAGCCTTCAGTCCACATACCATTTTACAGAGACCATATAATAGAAGGCAAGTTTTTAGAAGGTACTATAATTGACATTGGTTGCCCGTGGTGAGGAACTAGTCAAAACGTTTGATCCATTGCTTTCTTTATATCTCTAAATTGAACTTAATGGTTTCCTGTTATTTTGGAACTTTAAAGGGTTAGACACACCAAGCGCGGCGCGTGAAATTGCAAATGATCCATACAACACGACGCACATATCTGATTTTTTTGTTTTGAATAATTTTGAGAATTTTGGACTTTTGTTTTATTAATCTTTAATATCGGTAAATAGTATGAATGCATAAGTGAATGTCGAATGAGAAATGTATGGACTACAATTGAAGTATCATTAGTTTTAGGTGATGTTCGGCGGCAATGGACGTCTTTTTTGGCCGCTTGTTGTGGGACCTAATTTTCAAAGTAATTAGTATTTATTTGTTTATACTATGGTTTCCGTACAATATATAATTTAAATTCGCCGCTCGCTGTCGACGCTTGGTGTCTTTAGTCCTTAAGTTGAATTTCTGGAATTCTGGTAGTTTTTCTTTTTAAATTTAGGTTTGGTTGCGTGAAGGGGGGCGTTTTTATCAATATACTCCTTGTAACTTCTAAGCTCCTGTACTCAGCCCGTAATTCCTTAAGTAACGATTGATATAGCTTCCGTAAAAGTATTTATTTTACTTTCTAGCCGAGACTTTAAGTTCTCCAGCAGTTTCCACTGTTTGATGTTTTATAAATAAATTTTCGTATGAATTCCTTAATTTTTTTTATTACTCCTGCTGGTGTAACAAATGGTGGTATTTTATTGTAGTTGCTCAATACTAATATAAATAGTTTTTTTTGTAGGTTTATGTTGCTTATTGTTCTGATGCTGGGTTTGAACCTTGTGTAATAATTCAGGGGTAACGTCGAGCGGTCTTTAATTTGAAGAATATGTTTCTACTTAAAGAATTTTTTGTATATTAAAAGATACCCGAGTTTATTTGATGCCGATTCGACAACGCGCAACAAAATGCACACATGTTTTTTTTACCACACATGGCGATTTGACTAAATTACGGGAGAGCGATGATGTTTGAATCTTGTTAAGTTGTACCTGATTTTTACCAAATATTTATTTGACTATCGACATAACAATTATGGTTTACGAAAAGCACACGTGAAAGAATTCATATTGGGCTCAAGCAAGCTCATTTAATATAGAGGGAACTACAAGAAATAAATACTTACAGACTATTTAAAAAAAATAATAATATTAAATTGATTCAAGTGAAACTAGTTTTTATAAAAATAAAAAATTATAATATGTGACAAATTAATATTACGTGAAATGTATTATTATTATCCTTACTATATTTCATGTAGTATTATTTTTGTCACATATTAGCCGGATTCCACTGGCGTTAGCAAAGTACTTCTAAGTACTTGTGAGTAAATTTTCAATGGAATGCAAATTTGTTAGTTAGTATTAAAACATAAGAAAACAAAAATTTTAATTGAGTAGCTATGAGTAGCTAGAAGTACTTGCAAGTACTTTACTAACGCCAATGGAACCTGGCTATTATAATTTTTTTGTTCATGTTATTCAAGCACGCCACGCTAAATAACACGTTTTGAAAGATTTTAGCGACGCTCATTTCTTAATATCGAAGGGACTGAAATTCGAAAGAGAAATACCTCTATCATAAAAGGATGTATTTAAAGATCTCCACAGGTTTATGTGGGGAAGCCACCAAAGTTCAGCAGGTCCCATTCTACAAATCGTAAATTTGTAGTGTGACCTGCTGAACAATAACTTATTAAATACGAAGAAAGGTGAGAAATTTGATCAAATTTCCTAGTACTAAAAATTATGCTTATACTGGTAAGCATTGAAACATATTTGGATAACATTCATAATCATATTCTCCTGAAGCAGCTCCACAAGCCAAACAAAAAAAAATCACTTGAAAATGAGTTGAAAGGTGTGAGAGGAACATATGCTTTTTAAAATTACCATCAATGTACCGTACGTACAACTTTAAACAAACAACTAAGCATACCAAATACCGGTTTAGCTTCGTGGAACTTTCTACAACCCGATTGAAAAACACTAAGCAATCTAAAGTTATCAATATGAGATTGAATTTGTTTTTTTACTACCAATGTTCGAACAATATAAGATGAAGATTGCTTCAACTGCTAAACTGTAGTCAGATTTAATTCTACTCATCATATAACTGATATAAAACAAAATTCCCTATTTAACACGATGTTGATCTTCCGGTTATTGAGAAGCCTATTGCCAATTCAGAAATAACATATTTTGCAGTCAAGCCGTTTTTTATATTTTTAGAATCGTTGTTTCAATCAAAATCACTTCGAGGGCCTATTTTTTTAAATCGAGAATAGATGAACGGTTACCATTTTTGAGAGTCAATCAAGCAGAGCTGAGAGAAGCAACCAATCAAACTTGTGGCTATTCACGATTACTGGTATTTTAAAACTCAGACGACAAAACGTCCCGCAGAGACAAAATATTTTGTCATGCTAAATGCCCATGCATTTCAACCAGCACTCGAATACCTTTTAGTAAGCTTAACTAATCCCATGGTATCCAAGCAACCAGGCTTGCAATTCGAAAATTCCGATGAAATGCCAACCAAATCGCCCATTTGGTATTTGTTTTCAAAAATTTACATAAAATTTTTGTGTTTCCAAATTAAATTCTAAAAACTAAAAAAATTAAATTATTTTCAAAATTTCCATAAAATTTTCGTTTTTCTGCCTCATTTGCAAATACTACAACCAATTAATATTATGATAATATTTTGGTTAAAAAATGGATAAATTAGTAAGTTCAATAAACGCTATAAAAAATTTCATATTGCCCTATTTAAAAGGGTTTACCGGGACATCGGAAGATAAAGATTTGACCGTGGTTAGTGTCACAGCAACGTTTATTTTTATGGGTTTGTGTGCATACTACTGTTCAAAGCTGACGCGGAATATATTTATCCGGTCGATAAGGCATCGTAGTTTAACAAATTTCTTGGTACAAGAAATTCTATTTATAACATGCCTACTAAATTTGTGGGTGGTTTGGATTGCCTGCGTGATGCTTATCGAAAAGTGTCACGTAAATTGGGTAAGTTGTTCTTATTTAGTAGCCATATGCCACTATACATTTATTATTTATAGGCCTCGGGTGTGGGTTCCACAATGGAGAAATATAATTTGAAGGCTACTGCTGAATTAAATGCAGCTCACTTTAAAATATTTTTGTTGTATTTGTTCTCAATCGTTCCAATACTATTTAGCTACGTGCTTAGAAAGTTCACGGGAGCGAATCGTTTGTGGATGTGAGTATAATATTTTTGAAACGAATTTGTGTATGATTAGACACGCGACATTTCCAGTTTCTTTTGTTTTGAAGATCGAATAGATTCGGAACTTGAACTGTGTCAGGAATAATTGGAATTCCTTTAGCAATCGATTAATTCAAAAAAATTTCTATATCATTCGCAGGTATACCCAAATACATTTCCACGATGAACATAACAATGAAATTGGACGGTCGGCTTTCTTTTTACGTTTCCCACCGAGTCGCGACATGCAACAATTGCTCACGTTGCACGATTACTACTACTTGCACCAAAGTGGCAGGGCACGAAAATCGCGTGGTATACGCAAAGTGAATAGTTTACGACTAGTATATTTGCGGTCACACCATGGCATCGAAAGTGCTCGTAGATCGAAGTCGTACGAAAGTTTACCGCCACTAAGAATGATACAGGATCAAACTATATAATGCGTTATTTTTAAATTATTAGATTATTATTAATAAACCCATTGAATAGAGTCGTAAAATCTTTTACAACTACAATTTTATTTTGTTTCAATTACAAATAATAATTGATCGATACATGATCACTTCCAACCAACCATGAGAGTTGTAAAGTGACTCGAATTTAAATGTTGAAGATAAATTTAGCAGTAAAGCATTTGCCTCAGTTCCGGAATATCTATTTTGGTACCGTACATCCGGGCTTAATTATCGGGAATATACGCTATTGTATTTATTCAAATAGAATTCAGTCCATCGACTGAAATTTCGGCGTTTAGTTTTGAAACGCTGTTTACGCCTGGTAACAAGAACATTGACTGTGTCGTGTGCCATACAAACCGAAATGGGATCGTTTGAGGACAAATTTAAAAAAATATGTTTGGTTTCTAATCTATTATACATTTCGAATTGGCATTCCAATTGGTTTTCTATTGGTTACAAGCTCAAAGATATTTGAATCGCAAAAAAAATTAATTCGTTTCTTCAACATGTTCTTCCCGTAGTGTAAATATTTTCGTTCGTCGTCATACTAGAAAAACTGCAAGCAATTGTTTGCTATGAAAACCAAATAGCAACAGACGCTAGCAAAGTCAGTAATAAAACTTTTGATTCTATACTGTTTGATGCTATAAGGTAATTTTTTAATTTCAAGAATTCATTCTGTCGATATGCGCATCCCAACATAGTTTTTTTTCACTGCACTTCACTAATAATGTTACTCAGTAAAATCTGCACCCTCAAGAACAACCTCCACTACTCGGCTAATTTGACGGCTAGTATCTCAAATTCAGGAGACTGGATACACTCACAAGGCGCTAAATATGGACAAAACTCTAAAGAAGTTCAATAAGAGTTATTTAAATACGTAATAAAACAGCACTTATCACATAATAACGTCAATACAAACAATTTCGTAGAATGCGCTGAACACCTCTGTGGTGCATTACTTTATGGAGCTTAGATGAAACAAAATTTCAGTAACATTAATTGGTAGTAAATTAGTAAATTTAAGTAGAAGGTTGAAATTTCACGTGCGATAATCTCCATGGGTTCATTCTTTTTATACTTTGGAGGCTACATTCTTCAAGAGTATTAGTAATGATTACCTAGGCTAAGCGGACATCAAACTATATTGTTACTCGTACTATAAATTTTTCTCTGCAGCTGTTTATCTTTCTAATTTTATATCAAACCAAAGTTCTTTCTGTTATCTAACGTAAATATATTCATAAGATATAACAGGTTACTAATTATTGTTCACTACGTGTCTGTTAACCAGGTCAAAGTGATCACATCTAACACTTCTTTCCTTTACTTCCAGCTTATTACGTATTACAAGTAAACAGGTCTACGATGGATCTGGCGTATCCGGGAACTATGTTTAGAGTTGGCCGCCTTCTTGGAGATTAGTTTTGTTTCACTAGGAAATGGTTTTCAGAATATATACAGTCCTAAAGATCGAACTATTTCACATTAAAATCAAAAAACTATTAGGTATATGGCATTTAATGATGTAATACACCTAAATTTTAAAAAAATCGTGTTTTTTTCTAAAAATTATTTATTTTAATAAAAGAATTTAGTTTTCTAAAATTAAGTGTCACAAAATTTGCGTACTTTTAATAATTAAAAAAAAAATCAATTGAGAATCAGAAATTAGTATTTAATCGAGCCTCTTTTTACTTCTATGCAGCGCTCTCATACTTGAATGCATATAATTCACTAAATTCATGGTCTTGTCACTATTTTAAAACAAGTTTTAATTATTCTTCTGTAGTGAACCGATGTTTGTAGACCCTGTTACCCAATTGTTCCAACAAATGGTATATAGGGTCAAGGGATACCTTATATCATCACATTTTCGATGCTCTAGCGAAGTTTGTGTATTTTGTTTCTTTAGAATAAAATACGACACTATTTCACATTTAATATCATTTACCAGTATGCCAGATTCAAAAATTATGATATTTCTAATCTAATTTCTACAAACAAATAATTTATTTTCGATACTTCGACAAAATTAGAAAGATACGTTGTTCGCATTTGCTCTAGTAGATTGAAGCCTCAACCAGCGATAACTTCAGAGCTTAAGTTATGCTCCATTTAGACCACTTAGGGGAGCGGTACGACCACCAACATTTTAGAGGTCAGTTGTTCATATGTGACGGAAAGCCAATAAAAATTTGGTGATTGTAGCACTAGCCGAAATGATACAAATTGCATGTAACTTAAGCTCTTAAGTAATCGCTGGTTGAGGTATGAGATAACAATAGAAAAGAAAACATTTAAAAACGAAACAGTTGTCCATTTCAGTTTAAGAAAAAGACATAAGTCGCTTTCATACACAGCACAATCCACTATCGGAGTGTAGTACAAACTTCGTATTATTGTCGTGTAAATGCAAAATATCAAATTCCTTCACTTCACTAAAGTAGTGAATTATCGTGTAAAAAGCATGGCAGATAATAGTCTCAAATTCACAACAGAACTGGGAGCGGGAAGATGTGTTTTGAAGAGTTTAATAATATGTTTCAATTGGGCGTAGGCAGAGATTTTAAAATATTTTTTAATACATTAGATTCACTTTTTAGAAACTTCTAATTGAATGTTGTTATTGTAAACAATTAATAAATTTCTGTCAACCAAAGTTTCAAACACTTAATACTAGAGCAATTCGATGCGTGTGAAAACACATATTAGTGCAAATTATCAATTCCACTTCGCTAGTAGAGTGGCGCGTGTGCAAGCGACTATAAAGTTGTACAACATATCTAAAATTTGATGTTATAACATGTCACCCCAGGTCCGATGATGAAGGTGAGGAATTTAATAGTTTCGCCGTTTGCTTTGGGTCGTTGTTCTGTAGAAAATACGTATCACGAAGCAGAGAGACTTAATATTTTGACGCTGAGTGCAGAATATTTCCTTTCAAGATATCTAGCTACATCACAGTTATCATGTTCCTTTCGACGAATACTAAGTTACGGCTATCGTTTGACGCCATGCAGCCCCAAACCATGGCAGACCCACCTCTATTTGTAGTTTTACATGTTTTTTCTCAAACGCCATACTTTCAGCCGGCCATTTGATCCAAAAATGTTAACGTCGCTTTCTTTACGAATGGGTGATTTTTAAAAGCATTTGGTTTATATTCTAAAAAAAACACATTAAAATTGCAAAAATTTATGATGCAATCAATGTTTGCCATTTACTATTTAAAGATTATTTGGTGTAGATGTTGGCCACGGCTACGTTTTAAGTGGTCAATGGCGCTCGCTATTGTTCGTTGATTTCGGATTTTTTGTTTTGTCCAAAATTGAACTATCACAATTTTTGTTTCGATGCGTATTCGACAGCATAACGGTATTTTACAAATAATATTTTTACATGAAAATATTTTTACTTCTAAAATCCGGTTATTCTATCGAAAAAAATGTGATAGTTACAACATGTCCGCACTGCCCGCGAAACCATGAACTTATTGATAAATGAGTTCGGTGAGTAACTTATCCCACCTTTCCGTCGGATGAATAGGTCGTGCGATTTGGCGCCTCTTGACTAGTTTTTATGGAGCTACGAGAACTCGCTCGTCTATACCAATAAACCAACAACAATTGCAGAATTGGAAGACAACATTAAACGTGTTATTAGCGAGATACCAGCCGAAATGATCGAAAAAGTGGTGATAAATTGGATATCTTGCACGGACCACTTAAAACGTAGCCGTGGCCAACATTTACATGAAATAATATGTAACATGTAAATGGCAAACATTGATATTGATTCAATATTTTTGCAATTTTACTGTTTTTTAAATTATAAACCAAACGCTTGAAAACGCATGAGCGTCACTCATTAAATAAAACATTTTGTGAAAGGGACCTGAAGGTATTGATCCAAAAGGCCAAAGAGATCTGAAGGTAAAATTTAGCAAAATATTTCCCTTTTGATATTTATAGCAGATAAGAAAGGTTTATGCGCATAGTACATCCATTATATACTGCTCTCCGAAGAATACAGCAAACATTTTCGGGATAAATTAAAATCCTTAATGATTCTTCCAGTTCATCTGCTATTTTGTGGGCACTTTTGGCTGGATTACTTCTTGCGATCTTGACAATATTTCTTTCTGTACTGCAGTTTACCTTGTGAGAGTGGTCAGTTTTTAGCTTTCGAGTTGATTTCCACGGCCTTTGTAATTATTAAGCATTCTATGGATTGTGGAATGCATTCTGTTAACAATTGCTTCAATTGCCGCCCTGTAGGAATTACTTTCTTCAATTAATTTTACAACCACAACGCGAAATTCTACTAACGTGTTTCGTTTTATGGGAGACGTTTCTGGGAATGACAACGGTTAATAATAGGTTTCAGTCTACTATAATAGCTTAGTCTACTTTCTCTGCTGTAGGATATTTAACAAGGGCCTTTTCACCTAGCGAGGCAATTACTCCAATAGGGATTACATCGTCATTCCGATTTAGCAGATCTTGGAAATAGGTTTGCCATAGTCAGAGAACATGACAGTCATTTTTTTTCTCTATTCCCATTTTTGATAGTCGTAGCACCGAAATATTATGCTAAGAGTAGCCATGCCTGGCTTTTGATAGCATTTGAAATTTAAACTGTTCCTACACCGTTCCACAAAAAAATTTAAAAACATACATATAAACACAAAACAAACTGAATCTACTACACGAGTATAATCCTCATTCCGCTAATTCAGTTGCTCTAAATTTTATATAAACTGAAAAGCACGAATCGAACACACTATTCAGTTTAATTGCTTCAGTTAATTCAATACAATCGAAATATCGAATATAGCTTATATACTCGTAAAACACTTTCAACCAGTTAATTCAGTCCAGTAATTTGATAAATAAATTATTTTAAAAACCTCTGACTGAAAAAAGTCGAACGATCTGATTATTTTATTTAACCAAGGGTTATTCGTTGACGTTTATCAAACAAGAATAATATAAGAGTTTTATGAAAAGTATTCTCTGTCTTATGCCATTTTTAATTAATTACCTATATGTTCAACGATTTATTGTTGTTTACTGGCAAATTTCCTGTAAACCATCAATAGGTTCAATTCATAAGTAAGAATGGTTTACTAATGCAAACTGAAATCCGCTCTTGATACCATTTTCTAGTCAATGTTCTCCGATTTCCGGGAATAAAAACAACTTTCAAATTTTCATTTTCAAGTTCAGCGAGTCATGTTATGAAGAAAAAAAAACTTTAAATTAGCAACGATTATCTATCTCGAGTTCCGATCTCCGCTAATTTTACAAAATTTTGAAATGCAGTTATCCAATTACTATTTATTTGTAAGTGATCTTCAAATTTTTAGTGAGAAGTCAAAATGTTCAAAATTTAGCTTTCTAATGTACCTAAGGTTTTTTCAAATAAGGAAACCGATTCTACGTTTGTTCGGCTAAAATCATCATTCCTCTTAAAAGGTTTGTGCACTTATAATTTAATAATTTTGTATAGCTCAATAGCTTAAAAGTAAACTACCTACTTACTATTTTTAAATTCGTATGTCCGTTCGGGAGACTGCTAGAACAACATCGTAAAAATACTGCGGTACTTAAAATTCTGATGAATCTTACGAATTTATAGCAATACTTAGGTAGGTGGTAATTATTTTTACGTCCTGTTCCAATTATGAAGATAATTAATTAAATTTTAGAAATTGTAATTTGTAAACGTATTTCTGCTTACCTTAATCGCTTCACCGTGCACGTTTTTCAAAACGGTTGCAAGGGCTCAATATACCTATTTAAATTTATTAAATAAGTTTTTTATTTCCTCACAATTAAAAAAAAAATAAATTAAAACTAAAAATTAATAACAAACTAAACGTGATATAATTTCCTATATTGCTAAAATAATCCATAAATTGAGCAGTCTTAAATGCTTTCAATATTTAATTCAAGTTTAGGTTTTGTTTGAATAGAAAAAATATCTTGTTGTTGCAGTCTCTAATCACAAAGCAAATTTAACACGCAGAAATTTTATTGTTTAATATGCTTATTATCTTTTGTCTAGTAAAATTGTACAAAAAACGTTGTGGACCCGTCACGCCATGACGGATCATCAACTACTTTGGCACGGCATAAGGGACATGTTTGTTCTCGATCAAACCATGTACCAACACATGATTCACAAAATATGTGATTGCATTCGAGTACTACGGGACTGTTAAATTCATCGTGGCATATTGGACATTGACCACCAGCTGTCTGAAGTTGCTCCTTATTAGGGGTTACACCAAAACTCTAAAAAATTTAAAGTAATGATTATTTAATTATTTCAGCAGCAAGTGCTGTCGTTCACTTACAACTTTCTGGAGTAGTTTAATAAACGATTTTTTACAAAATTTGGCACGATTTAGCAAATCAGTTCCCTTAGCTACCATATAAGCGGCCGATAAAATTACACCCATTACTTTTTCCGAGCCCTGATACGAGTCCATCAAGTATACAAGCCACGGTTGAATTGGAGCTAGGGCCCGATATAGTTGTGAAACTGATTCAGCCATCAGATATATTCGCCCCCGGCCTTTGTACTCGATTATAGTCGGCGGCAACAGAGTAATTAATATTTTTATAGCGACGGTTATCAATTTTAGTATTAAATCCGTAATGCCCACGGAAAACAACAAATTCTTTAATGTAAACGGTTCCGAAAATGTTGTCGTAAATATTAAACTTATAAAAATACTTTTCTTTTCTAAAATAAAACCTATTATCGAGATCACAAGGATTATGTAGAGTAGTTCTCGAAGCAGTGGGAGGGCGCGCTTCTGATGCTAGAAATTTAAATAAAAAAGTTACATAATTTAATAGTAAAACAACTAGCAAATTATACTAACCTGCTTCGCAATTTCTTGTCGAACAACCCAATTTGCATGCGAAAACGTTATAAAAAGCGCAAAAAAATCTAAAATTCCATCAAGATGATCGTAACAAGATTTCGCCAGAAGGATACATACATATGGAGTGTACCGATTAAGTGTCGATAAAATAGCACGTGCTTCTGGCATCTACCCAAAATATAATTATAACAAAAGGAGGTGAGATTGTAAATAATGGCGAGCAAAACAAAACTTACTTGAGCAAGAGCTTCTGTAACAGGTCCCTCATTTTCTCCATTTCCGTTCTCATGATGATGATGGTGGTGGTGATGATGGTGTTGTGGATTATGCGAATTATTTCTACCTCCAGTGGCACTACTGTCATAATTATTTATATTTCCCTCCCCGATTACACCCGGCGCAATAACATTATTCAAATTACTACTAATATTATTAACATTATCACTCATATTATTATGACTATTACTATTATATGTGTGGGGTTGTTGTGACCCGATGCTATTATTATTACTTGGGAACGGGTGATGTGAATGCAAACTGTTGTGATTATGATAATAGTTGTGATATTGGAGTGGTAGCTGCATACCTCCCCCGATATGTCCTTGTCCTGTTTGCTGTTGGAATTGCGATGTTGGGTGATGATTTAAACCACCAGTAGCCGCGTTACCCGTCGTACCATCAAAATTTATAATAACACTTTCATGGCTATTTTGCCGCCCCACAGTAGGCGCTGTATTTCGATTATTTATACCACTTGACGATATCCACGACGATAGCAGATTTGAATTATTAACACTTTGAGCCTGTTGCACAAGTGGTCGTATCTCCATAAAGACATTACTCAAATTATCGCGCCAATTGCGTGTATGTTCATTAGTGCGACGCTCAATAATATCACGGGTAAATCGTAAGGCCGACATTGGCAGTGCACGATGATTACTGCTCGTGTCGCTATTATTAATATTCATTTCGTTTAGTAACGGTGTTGTCATCTCAAGAACCGATGATGGACCGGCCTCATTTGCTAAAGGTGTTGGTGAAGTTACCTGAACTGCGGTCACTGATCCAGTGATTTGATCATGCACAACTGTCCGCTCGTCGAAACTACGGTTATTGTTATTAGGATTTAATTCATTTTGGTTGCTAGCAACTAAATTATTATTAGTGAGATCACTGTACATAATTTATTATGTTTTTAAATTTTGGATAAATTTGGTGTTTGGCCAAAATTTCTAACGAAATACAAATAAAATTAATAAAAAAATAATTTTAAAACAACAAAACACATCAATTCAAGATTAATGTACATGCAAATAGTTAAAATTTTCTATTCGGAATTTTTGCACAATAGTTAACTTCCCAAAGGGGATACGCACACTATATAAAATTTATCTGCAATAAAGATTAGAAATAGAGATTATTAGAACTTAGTTTGTTACGTAAATGAATCGATTTAATGTTTTGGATTAGCGAAATGTCTGTGTTATTGATACTAGATATTATTGATGACACAAGCAAAGTGATCTAAATAAACACTTGTTCAAATGTTGATGAAATGATACAACGTGGAAGTATTTTTTTTTGTAAAGCGACATTAAGTTGAATTATTTACTAGTTAGTACTCATAGATGAAGCAAGATCAATATTACCTTCAAATCAATTGATGCTTCTCTCTATAATGTGATAAGTTAAGGATTCTAATAATCCTTGACACAATTCTGCGGCCTGTCTAGAATTTAATTGCAACCTCTTTAATATTAATAGTAAGTCGAGGTTAGTGCAATTTTAAAAACATAATTTCGACTAACAAATTTACTTAATTGGCAACCTATCCCAATATGCCTTAATTGGCAAACTAAGAATGTCTACCTACAGCTATCCCAATACAACATTAACCAATCGTATTTTTATATTAAATCAAGGCTTTAATATTATTATGAATTTAGAAGAATCGATACCATTGAGAAAGAAATCGAGGTTCGTTTCATTTCGAAATCATTTCACCCTAAAAATATCTGGTCATCACAAATCTCACAACTATTTCTTGACCGCGTTAGTTATCAAACTAGGTTGTTCAATGACATGTGTCATCAACATCGTTTATTTAAGATGTCTCCTAAATCATTTAGACAGATAACCAGGATAAATTTTATGCTCATTCGGACCACGATTTCTCCTGATCGATGAATGGGCCTGGTGGTTTTCAGGCGTTACTGGATATGCTTTTAATGTCCAATTTTCAAAGGTATCCCTGACACTTGGTATGTTAAAATTTATTCTGATAAACATAATGCAGTCACCCAATCTGGCCGTTATGCCAGAGTTTTTCATATTAAAAACCTAAACCTCGTTCCTCAATGCTATCATGTATTGGAAAAACAACATTTACGGTATAATCACAATAAAAGTAATTTTCAACATCAAAAAACAGCAAGTCATTAGTGATAACTAAGTCAAAACAATAAGTATGAGTCATTAATGATAACAGAGAGGCAGATCATACAACGGGCGATATGTAATGTTACAAACATAAATTCGGACGCTACATAAATATTATTTTTATTTAATTGTCAAATAATTTAACATTTATACATGTATATAGATTTGTTTTCCTTTTTATGTTATGTACCCAAATGGAAAACATAACAAATAGAATTAATATAGGCATAATTGATCTACCTAGCCATCAGTCATGAATGTCGTAAATATAATTTTAAATAAAAATATAGGTAAGTTGAAATTCTATCGTGGTTTATTTTAATAATATAAATAAGTGAACGAGTCGGATAAGTGTACCGTGCACCGGTGTGAACTCTCATATTTTGGAGATGGATATTATGTGTAGAGCGTCCTGCGTGGCTATAAGTTTGGGTATCATTCACAGTTAATGAATATGAACCACTACAAATCCTGCTTCTCCAATGATCTTGTGTGTAAATCGACTAAGATTTCCGTCTCCGATCTTTCTCCGTGTCTTCATAAGATTTCCGTTAGCCCCGAACATTAGATTGTTCGTAAAAATATTGGCACTTTCGATTTTCGACAAAAAATCAAATTAAGTAACTAAATATAGGTTTTGCGATGCAGGTAAAGAAAGATAATTGAGGAATGTGGTTCGCTAACTCTGACACACATTCATTTTTTTATCTGGAACGCTACTAATCTTAAAAAACAATAATCATGTCTGATAAGTTTTAATATATATATATATATATTTAGCACTTTCTGTAAGGTAATTGTTCGTATAATTACAATAATTACTAATAACTGTAAAAATATGGCCATAACTATTTGGGGCAATGCAGAAAATTTACGGACGAGATGACAACACGACAAGAACACTAAACTAAAAAACCCAGATATTAGAAACAATTAATAGTTATAGATAAACATAAATATTACATCATTCAACCAAAAATACGAAACTATAATTTATTGTGAGTAAATAAGATATAAAATGAAAATCTTCGAGATGTCACCCACAGAAAACAAATATGGTTCGACTTTTTTTTACCAAAATTCAGAGTTAATCGACGCAACAAAATTTGTCCGTATTTACGATTTATTAAAGTACACTATAAAACTATTATTTACGCATTATTTTAAAATTTTAACAAATTATTATACGAAATTATGATTTTTATTTTTTATAAATTAGTTATTTATCGGAATGCACACAACACACACAACAATCTCCAAAACAAAATGAATATTTTTATTTTGACAGTTGTTGACATTTTCGATATCGAATTTTCATTTTTACTAGATAAGCGAGAGAGACATCTACGTGCGAACATTAGAAGTGTGTTAAAATTAATTTTTTCACATTTGGTGGATTGTATTTTCGTTGGGTACACATCTCTATAGGCGGTCGCTTCCTAAAATGAACAGATTCTTGAGTTTAGCTCAACAACCAAAATGTGTTAATTTTTGCCATCTACGAGAGATGGCATTGCATCCAGCAAACGTAGAAGTACTTCCAGAACTAGGTAGTGCTACCTCTGCACTAGAGAAAAGTTTTCTTGTAAAAAACGACAGGACAGCGGGAAAAATTCATCAGTTTAAACAAAGAGACAATACCTATCTCTTTCTAATTATACATTTTTTCCACGTAAAAAATGTACTTTAAAAGTACATTGAAAGAAGTACTTCTAAACTACTTTCATGTAAGTACTGTAGAGGTAGTTCTTAACCATTAATTAAAGCACTTAAATGGCCCGTGTTTTCTTTGTGTTAAACGATTTATAAGAAGATTTAAAGAAAGCTTTTTCTAATAACAATTATTTTACTGAGATTTACAAATAATTGATACTTGGTCAAAAAATTACTTGGAAAAATTGAAATTAAGCTATTAAACATTTTGCAATTGCAATTTTGAAGAAGAGTTTTTATTTTATAAATAATTATTCTTTTTATTTCACAATACACTATTATTAATAAAACAAACACTCACTAGAAAACGGTATGAAACATAATTGTTCCTATAATGCCTAAAATAGCGTAGATGAGTGTGAAACTCGCGTGCTTGTAGTTTTTAAACTACACAGTGAACTTACGCTCGTGGGGTATTTTCCCTAAATCTCGTTTCTTTTAGACGATATTTCCGGGATTATAGTCGATATCGTGTTCTACTAGCAAAATAAACAATATATATAGAGGTTTGAACATGTTACGAGCACTAATCTATCCTGAACCAATGAAATTCAACATTTAGAGTTTCTTTATCTGAATGAAATTTTAATATGTATCTTGATTGGACGGTAGGACCAAGTACTGAACAAGATGTGACGAATAACGCCGGTTCCATTGCCTGTTTACACATAACAAGAGGGAAGGATAGGAATGGTATTTTGTTTTAGGACGGAATGATCCGGTTGCAGATACCTAGTAATCGTACCGCATTCTAATCACTATTGGTTAACAATGGTGTTGGCCTTTAACAATTGCTTCTCTAAATCATTTCCTATCGGAAAAAAATATTTATATTTTAGATGCATCTGGAGATTTCCAGAAATTGTTAGAATTCAATTTCTGGAAATCTCCAGATAATACTTTTCGACTTCCTAAATATTATAAAACTTTATAATTTACTCTTTGCTGAGCTACTGAAATTAAATCAAATAAAAGAAATGCTTATGGTACTGAAAGTTCCAAAAATAGTTTCTAAGTAGTTTCACACAGGACGAGCTTATACTAACAAAAGAAATGAATGAAATCTATATATGGTATATGATGTAGGCGGATAGGTCCCTAACACCAATCATCGTGACATAATAATTTAATGGTGAACTTATTGTTAGCTGCACCGCTGTATGTAACTAGAAAATTCAATTCAATATTTACTTCGCTTACTAATCACTTACTAGTATTCCATACATACATTTCACATAAGTGTGTATTTTCCGGGGATGTGGTTACTAACTTTTATGTATTTCAGATGCAAATGTAATACATTTTAATTTCGCGTTATGAGTCACAAAATCTAAAGTGGCTTTTTATAAAGCATCTAATACCGGTTTTAAAATTTAATTAGTTATAGGAGCATTTAAACAGATATATTATTAAACATAATACAGAATTCTTGGTAGTGTTCTAACAAAGTACTGCCAATTTTATGACGATCAATAGAAGCACTTCTGGCGTGTGACTAAAATAAAACATTTCTTAAAATATGTTAGCTTAACAAGTAAACAATAAATACCTGTTTCGATGAATCATCACTAATCGTGTAATTTATTTATTACGGACTATTAATTTAAAATAAACTTTGTGGTTAAGTCAATATAATTCCGTGTTTAAATAATATAAAAACGATTATCGTTTTCAAAGCAGCTTTTGTTCGGGACTGTGATCCTAGGTCAGGAACGCTTAATTTTACTGAAAACAAATTAATTTGACGGCGAAATAAATCGCAACGATACATAACGAAACCTCTTTACCTATAGTACGGTAACATTATTTATACCAGAAACGATATAAATTTGAAATAAACGATAACGTTATTTGTAACGTGACGGGACAGAATTTTATTGTTTTGAATTTGATCTTCAGAAATTTTATCGCTTTTAAACAATTTTTGAATTTTTTGGGTCAAAATATTATTTTATGTTTCGAAGGTTTGTGCTTCGCAAATACGAGTTGTTTCGAATTGTTAGACTGCGAGGATTTTGATGTATATCTGTATCATTTGTATCGCTTTGTCCACGCTTCTCTCTTCGGATGAACTGCCAGGTCTTGTCCTTTGGAATACGTAGGATATTTCCGTCTAGTAGTTGGGTGTGATGCAAATACACCTCGCTGAATCTTTACTTAATTTCTTAAACACATCGTAGTTTGAAATTGTTAATCGAAGATGCGAACCAACGTTTATCAATTCCGTTAGTCGCGAAGTTATTGACATTGTGTTTCTTATCGATTAACTGCGGTCCACTAACATTAATGGTAACTGCGAGTTCTGGTCAACGGTGTATCTTTTCAATAATAATTTTAAAAACTATTTTTCGTTGAAACCTTAACCACCACAGAAAATTTGCCAACTGGAAATTTTTACTAAACCAAATAAAATCTTAGTAATGAATGATAATTGCCGGTCCTAATTTAGCCCTGCCAAATTATACAGCATGGTTATACTATTTTACTAAGCTGTTTCATCTTTCTCGTGCGGTATTTAGTTTGTTCTAACCTCTTGAAATTAGAGTCGAGTCGTATTTATACCTAATGTCGGTACATTGACTATATCGATCCTAACTGTTTTCCTTAAAACGGATCAAATCATATATGCAGAATGTGTTCTATATTAAACCTATTATAGACCACCGCATATATCTCAACTTGTATCAAGCGACTACTCTGTAAGGTGTGCCCAGCAAAATGGGGTGGAGTAGCAGAGATAGATACGACAACAACTTCCTTCATCACCAACGTCAAACAACCAGTGCTTGGGTTAGTACAAATTTTGTTCCCGCTTGGGAACATCGTAGAAGAAAGTGAATAATGAAATGGGACGACACCTCCCCCTCATTAATCCGAACTAAAATGATTTCAGATAAGAATATTTGAAGAAATATAAGCCGGAAAACTCAAATATCGACCCTTGGCTATCATACATGGATACGAATCGGAAACTGGAACATCAGGATTCTAACAAGCATCAAGGCTAGTACAATTATTCAATTACAATTGTTTGTTTTCCCGCTTTTGTTTACTTGTTTTGTTTAATTGTTTACTTTCGCTTTTATTGTATCGCGTACGAGCCTTAGCCCAAGACTAACTACATCCAAATACCGCGCTAAATATTTCAGATTGTTCGCTAACAATCGTAACGGTTCTGTTCTAGAGTATCTGCTATATAACTAAAATGCTATAAAAAACTGCCAATAATGGTACTACTTAAACCTAAATGTCGGTAATTGAACATAAAACGTCATTAATTTCATAACCCTTAATTGTCCAATTTACGCTGAATTACTGTCTCGCCGAAGTGAGTAATCCACGCGGAATTGATGCCACCCAACCAATAAGCGAGATTGTAACAGCATAGTTAGTGAGCAGATTTATTATTTTCGATAACTACATAATGTAGGCTGTTTGTTTCGAAATCGGACAGTAGATAAACTTTGGAGTGCTTAATGATGACGGTTCAATGTCTTACATTTGATGATGATTTCCAATCTCATTTATTACTTTGTTCACGGATATTACCAAATTAGAATATTTGTAATTATGAATGATTTAAAGATTGATGTTCCTTTTGAGATTTTCCATTTTATGGGAAACACAGCGGCAATTAACGAATGATTGAACATGATAGACAAGAGTTTATTGCTTGAACCACATACGTCACTAAACCACTTCAAGAGTGGTAGAATGTTGTCATCAGAAATAACGGGAGGAGTGATTGAGATGCTAGTATGGCTGGTTTCATCAATCGATCCGGTTTTGTTATCCGGTCGATAAACTGATTGCAAAAATCAGTGCCATATTGTCATATTTTAGAATACTCTTCTTTCACACTTCGAATGATTATTTTGCCTATTAAACCCGTGCACTTCTAACCCACACAGTCCTAATTGATTTTAAATAATACAACTTACGCAGATGGCAGATTACACAAACCATGACCTAACAAAATCAGAGAAATGAACATCTGATGCACACCGATTCAAATTTTAGCGAAAGGAGTATCAACGATGTTGTTGACAGAATTGTTTCAATGATGAGTGATTGACATAGTAGGTATCATCCATATGAACGCCAACGACGTACTTGACACCGATAGTGGTATCGGCGATGTAGTTGACTACAATGTTAATATCGTTGATACGGTTTTTGGCACACTTTGTTTTAGGTATTGGTTATATGGTTTTGTCGGCCATTTGGCTGGTCGGTGATGTCCTTGTGTCTTCCTCAAGGGGAATTTAAATTAAATTTTTGTATTTTGAAACAAAAAAGCTTGATGAAATCAAGACAAATGTAATTTTATTTAATTAATTGAAAGTAGATTAATACTGAAAAGTAGCTGGACCCTAGAGCTATCTGTAAAATAAAAATTATGTGTTGGTGCAAGATGAAATACAAATAGTGATTTTTAGTATTATCTTCAGTTTTAGCTTAAAAAACTGACGAGGATTTTGGACACAACACTCATTTACTGCGAGCATCATAATACAAATCCCTGGCAATTCAAAAGTGAGAACCATATTAGGAGCAAATGTATTTTATACTTCATACCGAAGTTTAACTGACTAATTAACTTGAATTATGGTCAAATTATGCAGAATATTTTTCAATTTCAAAGAATCACTTACAAATTCGATAACTCATTAGATTTCCTCCATACTTAATTACTTACAAACGCGTTTATGGCTTGTGACTAAACATCATTTTCCGAAGAAAGTAGCAACAAACTATAATCTCAAGATTATAATTATTATAAAATGCCTCGCCCGCCTCGCTTATGTATCATTTATCTTGATATAATGTACATAAATTTGTATGTAAGTATCTTACGATATGCATAAATTGTAAAAAAATCCCAGAACTATAAATCATGGCGTTTAGGCTTGAATAGTAGCTATACATATATAACCGATGCGCAAGCGTAATGTCACAACGAATAGTTTTGCATCATTATAAAAAATGTGGTTTGTTTCAGACGCCGTGGCTCCTTCCAATTTGGTGAACTTTGTGGTTAAACAAATTAGCGATCTACAATATAATTACTACATGGATTGTAAGATATGAAAATCTTTTAGTCATAATCTTAGACGTATAGGTTATATTTTGAAATCGGTTAAGCACACGCGATTGTTTGCTGAATATCCAGTAAGTAAAGCGACCGCGCAAGGTCTTTTTTGTCAAATGATTCATAATAACATGTATCATTCGCGAAGAATGATAAAAAAAAAATTGTTATTGTTAAATTAGTAATTACATCGGTGTTCGTTAATGTTTCAACTGAATTTTGAACTTTTTCCGAAGTGTAATTCCCAAAAATAAGAGGCGCAGCAATTTTTGATTACTAAGCTTCAAAGCGCATGGTACATTAAATTTTAATGCGTTAGTGTGGATTGTTGATTTCACATACTCAATGTGAACAAATTGCGCAATATAAATTAACCTAGGCTAGAGAAGTAAATAGAAAATATAATGATGCTGAGTAAATCATATACAAAGATGTAATCCACGATTACCTTCAAATGCGATATAATGTTACAGCTTGTCGTGACCAACACTGTTGTGTTCCGGGTAAGCCCGACTTACCAATATTCTTATTGCGAGATATATTTCGATTAGTATATGAAAACACAATTAAACAAATCGGTTTGTGGTGTTTTTTTTTTGTTCTCACTGATGCCATATTTAATATGCTAAATTTTTATATTTTCGCATTATCAGCAATTTTTTTTTCGGTAAAAAATGCCAATACTTAACCAATTAAACTAATATATATAAAAGCTGTACTTCCTCTGGAGTTATACGGTGAAGAGCAAAGTCGCGTTCAAATCCTATACAAATCAAATGATAATAAACTTTACATTGAACTTTAAGTTGGGATTTTAATAAAGTTTTTCTCACATTTCACTTTCTATGAGACTAAAAACCTGGAATTTTCTAATTGCAATTTCTTATTTAATATTTTATTACTACTTTCTCGTTTACGAACTTAACAACGTACATACAAACATACGTAACGTGTGTCAAGTGCACTCGCTATATGTACATTTAATTTTATACAATCATGAAGCAGATAACTTATTGTAATCGCAGGAAACTTGAAGTTGAAGAGTTTCTGATGATGTCTGAACGTTTTAGGTCATCCTGAACATTTCTCGATAATTTTTGCGTCGAGGGATATTATTATCTCTCTGTCTACCTTAACATTCAACATAGTGATAGTGAGCTATAGAACCGTCACCGTTTAAAGTAGATATTTTGTATGAGATGCACGTCCATTTTGCAAAGGGGACAGATGAGAAAGGGTAGATTTCTAGGAGTGAAAAAATTAAAATTTTGAAAAATCCTAGTTCTTGAAACGTGTACGTTCAGGCAGGAATTGCGAAAGCTGATTTAAAACTGTTATGGTCCTATTGCCCTTAACTTTAAGACATGATTTAGAACAAAAATTCACAAACTATAATCTGCGATCCCGAATGAGACCCTCATGTTACGTTGATGAATTTTGAACCTTACGTAACAAGAAGAATTCTGCATGGAGAGATAGTTCGAATTAAAATTTTTCGTGACCCTAGGCTATTTTGTAAATTTAGAAACTCAAAACGTAATTCAAACGGAAAATTCGCAACCTTGAATTATGTTAATGATTCTTCCATGACCCCGAAGTAATTGCGAATCTATTTGCGATTTTTTTCCGTTTTCATTAAATTGATGATGTGAATTCAAATACCACTTTTGAAATAAGTAGTACTGTTAGCGCATAAGTAGTACTTGTTAGTATTGTGAGACTCAAATAATCAGCTTTCTAGCTTTCGTTTATAGTAATCGCAACGACATTCCTTACACTTACATATAAGTGTAAGGCATTTGATAAGATGTCACATAGTGTATCTATTTGGTTTCAGCCCAAAGTTTATTACACCTTAGCTCCTACTTAGATGGTCGCGAATTCATAGTTCTTTTTAGATTTGCTTTATCTATGAGCTATATAGCAACGACCGGTGTACTTCAGGTCATTTATGGTGTTAGCTACCAGAGAAGCAACGGTAATTATTGGTTAAGTATGAAAGTTTTAAAAGTCTTGAAACTGTAATCATTTAATTTATCCTATATTCATGGGAAAATTTGAAGAGCGAATTATTCGTTGAAATTTGGCAACTTTTCATTTTTCAAGTTAACAATAAATATGGGGAGTACGGTTCTTGTGAGAATCTAGGTAAATTCAATGATCGTAACTTGGAGCCTCCTCTTATTAAAAGTATACGATTGTTGAGTTAAATTCGGTCTTTAAATTAATGCTAAATTTAATTTGTAAAAAAGTATTCGATGATTATTTCAAAATTTATAAATTTTCTGCTGGTATTTTAAAACCAGAATCAGCATTTATATATTTCTATCATAAGCACACATTTCCTCGGTTTAGCCGCCTTTTCAAAATGAAATCAGGCTTTAATTTCATCGTCTTAATTTTATATTTTAATTTCACTACTTGGCATAAGAGTGGGCTTTGTCCAATATCCAAAACGAATTTGTATTCATTATTAAATTAAAAATTTGCAAATGAAGTCCGAACGATGGACTTGTAAACTAAAGTGGTGCAATCAAAATCTTTGAGAGATCCAAGACCTTTCAATAACGGCGTACCTTATGATTTAAATGGAAAAGGCCATAGTTTGAGCCTGGCGCTTACCGAACCCCTTGAGATACAGGACCCAAAAGCGTTCAATTCTGCTTATTCACAGTCAAAGAAGATTAGTTTTTACCATAAAAATTAAATCGCAAAAATTGTTTTCGAAATATAAAGTTATCGAAATTCATTTCGTATGGCAAATACTCGCCCCTCTTTATATATAGAACCCAAAAGCTTCTCAATTCGTCAAATTAAAAATAGCAAAAAATTAACTAATTAATAGCGGAAAATATCCTAAAAACTAATTGTCCTTCTGCACTGTAGCATCTTAACGTTTAAAATGTTTTAGTTTGTACAGGGTGGACCATAAGTCACTGAACATTGTAGTTTTGATATAATTTTTTAATTTTTTTATTGAAAATTAATAATTTTGATTACAAAAGAAAGTTTTAATCGTGAAGAGTTTTAAAAAAAATTAATTTTTCAAAATAATATCTGTTAGATGCCTGCCATCAGCCCCTTCGCAAGCTGCTGCTCTTTGCTGTACCTGGTCCATACCTGAAACCAAAACTGCCTTTTAGTTGCTGCGGTCCTTACGGTTGATTTGCGTATGCACGATCTTTCAAATATCCACACAAAAAGAAATCTGGTGGTGATAAGTCGGGTGATCGTGAAGGCCAATTAACATCTCCAAATCGTGAAACGATACTGTTACCAAATACTGTTCGCAGCAAAGTCATTGTTTCTCTTGCAGTACGAAACGTAGCTCCGTCTTTTTGAAACCATATTTCTTGAGTATTATCAAGTTCAGGAAACAAAAAGTTTTGTAACATAGCCCAGTAATGCTCACCATTTACAATCAATGTACTGCCATCTTCGTCTTGGAAGAAGTACGGACCGTAGATCTTGTCTGCTGATATTCCGCACCAAACTACTACTACACCGAATTACTCTTGGGTTTTCAGTGCTCCAGATTCTAAAATTTTGCCAACCACTTAAATGGAAATGCGATTCATCGGTCATTATTTTATTTTTCATAAAATCAGGATCATCCGTTAATAATTCGGTCAATTTTGCACAAAATTTTAAGCGGGTTGCATTTGTATCTTGTACGAAAACAGCAATACATTTTTTTCCATTATTCTACGCAGTGAAGTTCTGGACGTTTGAAGCTGAGTGGCACGTTTACGAGTTGATGTTTCAGGGTTCCCAATTACGATCTCCCGAACTCGTGCGATATTATCTTGGCTTCATGCTCCAAGGGATCTTTCACTTCGAGATAAGTCACCAACAGATTCCGATGGCTGAAAACGAGCGACTAGATTGTGTACTTGATTTCGTTGAATTTCGAAATTTTCTTTGGGTTTTAATTATTGAATTTTGATTAGCAAAATAAAACTCAACAATTTTTGCTCTTTCCTCAATCGTACACCTACATGGCTACTGAATCTCGCAAACCTTGTTTCTAATACTGAAAAATAAAAAGAGTAAAAAATACAAAATAAAATTTATATCAAAAATACAATGTTCAGTGACTTATGGCCCGCCCTGTATTACGAATAGCATCGAAAAAAACAGATTTGCAATCATCGCATAACATTCTTTTAGGTGAAAAGTTTGATTTCTAAATTTTTGTTTAGTTACAAATTGCTTTAGCCTTCTTCTAGGGCCTCACAATACCCTGTTTCTACATGTTACATGTTGATATTCGGTCTTAAAATGTTGCCTCATTTTTATGCAAGTAACTTCGCCTTTAACATTTTTAACGTATCAGATCAAGTTTAACGACGAGTCAGAATATATTTTTAATGGGATCCACTCTAGTCAGCAGAGATTATCTAAGGTTTACATATAAGGTCGCTCAAAATTAATTAGGAATAGCAAAAACGAGAACCCTTTATAATTATTTATAGAAATTAAAGAGTCTAAGTACCTCGGTGTTCTTTTTAAAAATATGTGAAGAGCAAATTCAGTTTACTTTCGTGGCTTCAGAAATCACCACAAAGAAGATGTTATACTGAAGTTAGACGAAACGAATTCTGCATTATCCACAGTGGTAGTGAGGGATCAGGTATTTGATAAAAATGGAATTGCATAAGAATAGTTTGATCTTATTTTACGAAATACGAATATAATAATATATAATGAGATAAATTTAATTTAGTATTTGTCGTGTTATGGTGTAGATTTCACTTTTGACAATAGTAAGAAATTTTCAAATAAATTAATAACTGAATTATTCCTTGGGATTATAAACTGAAAAAAGCCTGTTAAATTTGATTAATTGCTGGTTATTTGCGCGGGTGCCCCCTAATAAGACCCTAACCGATGATATAGAAATAGAGACCTTCTATAGTAGCACGAAATTATTGGTTGATTTCTGCTAACGTCAGTAGCATACAAAGAAGGTGATTTTTAGTTACATAATTGTGTGGAATTTTGTAAACAAAAAGAGTAGTTTTGTGTTTTGCGTTAGACGATAAATCAGGAATATTAGAGAATGTACTGTGATAAAAGGTTAAACCCATCTCAAAAGACGACTTGCCTCTCTGCTAAGCATTTTGCTTCGCTTCAACAAACTATACTATTCCTCTTTATTTTTCCAACTACTATTCCAATTAAAGAAAATTTGTAACTCTTTCAATGGGAATTGACAAATTAGGTTTGATATGCATTTTTCATTTTGTGGTTATTAAATAGCGTGATTAAAACGCTACCTTAGTCGTGTGGGCAGCGGAAGTCAATGTGTACACCCTTGTAAAGAGTTGTTGTCTGATTTTATTAGTTACGTGTCAACAGAATGAATACGAAATGGTACAATGTCGCATAAAAAGAATCTAAGAAATACATTTTCTTAAAGTTTTACAATAGTTAGGTAAAATTTTCGGGGTTTTGGGATTTTCACCAAAACTTTGATTTAAAATTTTAAAAATGATTCATTAAAATATGTGATGTTAACGTCGTCGTTAACTATAGTACTCCGTAAACGTACTAACAATTTGATTAATATATATAAATTTTCTTATATGTTTAGAATAACAAAAAACTTCAATTTTCATAAATAAGAAGAAACTAACTCATCAGACCAGTTTATAATGCATGCGTGTGTGCGTAAAAAACTATAAAGCATCACAATTTTCCTTCGTTCTTGCTTAACGCAATTTTATACAGAACAGAATCTCATCATTTATCTTAGTAGACGCATTTCACAATAATACGGCACACTTTAGAAGAAAAATTCCCCGAATTGACAATAAAACAAATCAAATTCCTTTTCGTTCACAAACAACTCTACATACTAGAAGCTTGCATTGACGTATTCCACTTCGTTCACTGTACCAAATAAAAATATAAACAACAACAGCAGTGTTAACATTTGCAACTTTTCTTCGTCTTTCTTTCTCGCGATCAACTACACGTGGATCGGTGGATATTGTGTTAAGTGCTCAATCATAAAATAAAAGAAACGAATAAAGTAAACAAATTACCCGATTGGCGCCTATTCCTCCTCGTGTGTTGCGATCAATTTTTATTATAAAAGGTGTTTGCATGCAATGAATTGTCATCAGTCAAATAGTATACGCGATCAAGTGATCATATCTTACTTGTAAATTTAAAATTCGTTTCGATTGAAATTAAATAAAAAAATGTCAAGTGCGAAATTTATATTTTGTGGATTCATAACTGTGATTTTTATAAGTTCAGCCGAAGGACGTGAGTCAACTATTTACTAATTATTTAAACTTGAATTCATTAAATTTGGTTCTCATTATTATTTTCTGTATAGAACAAAAATGTCGTACACCATCTGGTCCCATAGGATATTGTGTTGGATTTAAAGAATGTAAACCATTTTATAAAATGCAGCAGCAGCAATGGTTGACACCGCAGGACTTAAATCTAATTAAAGAAAGTTGGTGTGGTACAATTAATAATGAGCCAACAATATGCTGTCCAATCGACAGTACAAATGAAATTACAAACTTGCCGCCTGTTTTACCCACGGAATCAGCCATTCCAGACACTGATTTATCGGTACATAGAAATGCAAAATTGTTACCATTACAAAAATGTGGTATTAGTGCCTTTGATAAAATTGTGAACGGAGATTCTACCGAACCATTTGAATTTCCATGGATGGCAATGCTTCGAACGATTTCATCTGGAAATACGATATCAGTATTTTGTGGTGGAACATTGATTTCAAATCGATACGTTTTAACAGCGGCCCATTGCTTGCGCACTGTTCAAGGTGAAATCAAAATGTAAGTATTAGTTAATTTGGAAATTCTTAAAAGATGTGTTTGACCAGAATAATTTTATTATCTTTTTGTGCAGACATTCTGTTGTGCTTGGGGAACATGACACTACTACAAATCCAGATTGTATTGAGGACGATTGTGCTGACCCGATACAAGAGATTTCTGTCGAACGTTCAATACCCCATCCAAATTTTAATGCGGCGAATGCTAGAAATGATATCGGATTGGTCCGGTTGCAGTGGAATGCTCAATTTTCGGATAGTGTAACACCAATATGCATACCATATACGCCAGAGTCACAAGCCCTCGACTACAAAAAGGTTATTGTAGCGGGTTGGGGAGGTACAGAACGTGGGCTCACGTCCACTGCACTATTAAAAGCAACACTAAATGTTACATTAACTAGTGAGTGTGCAGCGATTTACAAACGGCACTATTACAATCGGGTGCAAGTGAATGAACATTTTTTGTGCGCATATGGTGGTAACAGTGACACATGCGCAGGTGATTCGGGCGGACCAGCCATATTTTTAGCATCAACTTCGCGCTTTGGACCTCGTATGTTCCAATACGGTGTTGTATCGGCCGGAGCACGAACTTGTGGACAAAATAATGCAATACCAGGGCTTTATACTAGAGTGACGAGCCACGTGCAATGGATTTTAGATAATATTGCAGAATAATTTGTATTCTTTTAGAACGTGTAATGATGTTATGTAATTAATTATTATTTATGTATTTATTTATAAACAAATGCTGGACTTTACTTATAACTAATTTAATAAAAATATTTATTTGAAATGTATATCTCATATTAATGTGTGTTTTGATGTGATTAACGATTGACTGCGAACTACATTAATGTCGGTTTGTGAAAATGAATATTTGCACGAGTGAGAATTGGATGCTAGAAGTGAAGTCTAGTTTTCGATATTCCTGGTCCTGCTATATTAAACCCGTTTAGATGAGATTTCTATCAACACATTTCTTGTAGCTGCTCTAAAATTGTAAATATGTGTTAAATACCTATAAATCCAAATTATTTGTCACGCGTCGGTTTGATCACGCATTTTAAAAAATGAGTGTAAATTTCAGGATAGATGTCATCAATATTCCTAAGATATCCAACGGCTTACTGTTCTAGATGAACGAAGGACCATATAGCATATCTATGTTAAATAAGATACTTTTGCGAATCACCTGGAATTTACACTGATTTTTAAAAATCATTTAACATATATTTAAAATGTTCAGCGACATATAGAATCCGTCATAATAAAAATTAAAAAAAATTACTCAAGTGGGATATGACATCAAAACTCGCGTAATGTTTGATTTTGATTCATATAAATTATGCACCTCACGGCAATAATCCGTTTCAAAATCTACTTAATATCGATATAAGTTTATTTCGATGAACTATAAAATCTCCATAAGAAACTCGTTTGGCAACCAATAAAACAAACGATATGATGATGTGGTTTACGGTTAACTGTCGATACGATTAACTGGTCTAACGTGCTATACGGTTAAATATTTACGATGATGTGGTCTTCGATTAAATGTTTACGATGATATGGACGTACATCATATAGAGCCATCTATCAATAACTGGTATGAACTAACCTTCAATTTAGTTAGTCAAAAACAAAAACGCCGGACAGGCACACAATGCTAAATTGACTAAACTAAATCTTGTAGGTTCGCCTATTGGTCTCTATGTGGTCGACGAAAACAATTTTTTTTACGTGCTTACTAATAGTGGCAATTGCCAACATTACCAGTTTGACTGATGACTGTAAAAGTAGATATATGCTTCTTGCGGTAAAAATAGACATGTAGAAAATTACAGGTAACTGAAAGCAATAATAAACAAGCTACACACACATACCCTAAGCTTGTTTTTCGCCCTTAATTTATTTAGATATTTTACTATCAAAATTATGAATGCCAGTAGCCTACTCAATAGACAAAAATCTGGTACGTGGAAACAGTGATACTCCATCGTCAATAATTTTGAACTGCAAACATATTATCGCGCGAATTTTAGAGTTAATTTATGAGAGCACCGGAAATGTGTAAGGAGAATGGTATTATTCTCACTCCTCTTTGGTTAGCTCTAGTTTGCTTTTTTATAATCTAATTTGGTTTTTTGTTAAATTATTCAAAAATATGTATGAGCTTTGGTATTCACTTTGAAGATTTTCATAATAGTGTGTCTTATTTGTAAATATCGATGAAGTTGATTAAGCAACTGCATCATACTAGCCAGGTTGCATTGACGTTAGCAAAGTACATACAAGTACTTGTGAGTAAATGTTCAGTGGAACGCATATTTTTTATAGTTAGACGAGAAACATAAGAAAATAAATTTTTTGATTGAGTAGTTGTGAGTAACTAGAAGTTCTTGCGAGTCATCGAATTCAGCTAGTGATTCAAAGTTGTGAAAATAATGTCGTGTAATTTTAAAAGATAGAGAAACACAAAGCCCAAATGTTCAACTCGTGTAAAAATATATCACAGGGTGGACCGTTTGACTGAATTTGTTTAATAGCTCAGAAACAAGAACAACTTGATAAACTTGAGAGCTTACGCAGAGATCGAACAACGTATTATCGTTGTTGAATCACTCATTTAAAAGCCTCTTAATAGATTTGAAGTCATATCACCAAGGATATACTCCTAAAGCCAATGCTATGGGATTGTGTAATAGTTGTGGCGAGCTGGCTTTACGGCCAATCATCTTTCGCGGATACTCGTAATATCGTCCTAAATTTCGAGTGAAAATGAGTGGCCATCCTTAATTTCGCGTGTAAACGAGCGAATGTCTTGCGTTCCGAAATGTGTTGAAATTCTATCAGAGATTTGTTTGATCGAGGTGCTACCAATATTCCATTTAGGTGATTGATATTATTGCCTAATGCATGAGAGATAGCCGAGACAGTGTCCCGACTGCGTTATAGGTAGTCGCTCTGTCCCAATGATCTTATATTCCTAAGACCAAGTATTTTGAGGTGTGATCTCTTTAGTGCAATTTTGTTAACTTTTTGTGACTCTGGTAAAAAGCTAGGATTTGGTCTCGTTAAATGAGTAATTTAGCAAGCTGCGCAAGGGCATTATCAGAATCTAAGTTAAAATGTTCGGTTTGAAATGTTCATGGCCATTGAATAGGTTCGGGTGGATTTAAACTTCATAGAAAAAATCTTCTACACTTGCAATCCCGGTTATTATTATTGTTATTAACGGTCATTAAATAATTATAGGCCCATTTAAACTTCATAGAAAAATTTCGAGTATTCTTTGCATCAGGATTAGTGAACTTGCTTTTTATTGTGGAAAGGACTAAATACCACTAAGTTTTTAAAAAAACTTTCGTCAATTTAGACCAATAACTGCTAATATAAAATAAAATCTTCTCTCCCGCCAAGTTGGACAAGTTGTGTAAGTTTGATTAGCCTAATCAGCAACAATTGCTGCTGGGCTTTATCTCAATAAACGCCTTATCTCGTTAATGATTAAAATAAGCACCGGCTATGAATAAAAACTCATAATTGCAAATAGGTTCGACCGCAATTGGTGTCAAACACCAATCTATAATGAAGATTAACAAATATATTGATCTAATCAGGAGATGGACCAAAGATCTAACTGTTGTTCATTTACAATTCAGTACATATATCAGATCTCAGTTGGAATATGAAGCCCAAAGATGGTATAATTTCTACTAATCTCACATTGGTAGAAATGAAAGTATTCAGAAACAAGTGTTACTGGTTATAATGAAAAGGACTGATTTTGGGATTATCAACCCAATCTCCTTACCACGTAATTGTTGCTCGCGTTTTCCATGCCTTACCAGATATAAGGATTATATAAGATCTTGACTCTGGCTAATAAGAGAAAATTACTTGAGTCAATACACATCTTACATTATTGAAAGCCTAAATATTTATGCTATTACTAGGAAGCTTAGACACCACGATTTTTAAGGCCAGATCTGATTTAATGGCGACTTAAGCAGAAAGCTGAATAAATATTTTTAAAATTCCTAATTTTTAATTTTATTTATTCCTTTTCATCACGTTATTTGAAATCATATGTACTCGATTTCATTCAATAATTAAATAAAAATTGCTTATTAAATTCCTTAATAAAGGAGCCTAAATATCAGCCGCTAACCATGATCGCAAAGTGAATACGATTTTTTTTCTATGAAGTTCAAATTGGTCTGCCACTGTTATATTGACTCAGTGTTTATGGTGTCTTGAATAGCCTAATAAATCCCATCGAGCCCAAATATGAACTCATAATGTAAATTTAAAATTCTTCTAAAATCTTGCGATCAACACACCCAATTTTGAGCATCAAAGTTCATTCATAACGAGTTAATAGTTTTCTTCAAAAGTGTTATGAGCAGTCTCTCAGTTGATTTCCGTATGGTTTACATTTTTCACAGTCACTTGGGAATATGAAGAGCATTTGTTCGATGTTTCTAAATTTTTTAACTAAATCTCGCTACGAACTCTCATTGATGGATCCCGAAGTAAATTTGACCCTGAAGTAAATGTCGCAGCTCATCTGCGACATGTTTTTATCAGGAATAAATAGCGTATAACGAATAAATTCTTAATTTAATATTTTATACCAAAAACTGAATTTAAGAAAGAAAAAACAAACTTCTCTGTACGAAAATCAAAACTTCTAGGCTGTGTGCCAAACTTAAGTCAATTTTTCCCTAAATTACATTATTTTTCAAAAACTCTATGGCAATCTGATCGAAAAATCTGTCCTAAAACCGGGTTTTATCGTATTAAACAATTTACCTTAAGTTTGGCACACAGCCTCAGTACACGATTAGTTCTGTAGTACTAAAATTCATGCTAATCAATTCACTCAACTCCAGGTGAAAAATGTTTCGAAATACATCATACAAAATGATTTTAAGGAGAAATATTTTGTTAGAATTTTAAAATTTAAGACAAAGACGCGCGAACTTGTCAATGTTTTCAGCGTTTCTGAAATATAATTTAATAACTGGAATTACTGATAATGGCCAATCCACTTTAGGTAAACGAGTGTAATCGAATATAAACATTCAATTAGGTTAATTACCACAAACATTTCCTATTAGAATTTGGTTCTCCAGTGTAATTCTCATACACTAAGCGTGTGGGAGGGATATTTTACTCTTTGATTAAAAACACAAAATTTGCAAGAAATGCTTATAATTGCCAGAATAATGAAGTAAGTTCAAAATTCCGGTTTTAATTTGATCTACTGCATTAACAAAACGCAGAAGCGTTACTCTTTAAGATGAAGTCGCTAGTTACAGTATAAGAAATAAATTAATGAGTATAATCAAAACGACGGCTTACGCTAAACCGCGAGTGTACAAAATTTAAACAATTTTATGGAGGGTGAATCATTCTTTTAAAATGTAAAGTTCTGCCAGTGTATTTTTGATTCGACGTTAAGAAAAAAATCACCGTATGCTATGTCCAATCAAATCACTGGATTCGAAATTATTACACTTTTGTGTAATGAAATGTAGTAAAAGCAATGCGACAGGCGAAATTCTTGATTGCGTAAGTCTTTGAAATTTCATCTAACATTTCATATAAAATGTTTTCTTGAACATCAAATATTGGTCAGTCAGTCATTAACGGTTTAAATAATTAAACCATTATTTTAAATCATTGCTCATTATATTGAAAGAGATATGCATAAATTAAAAATGTTGCTCAATAGTTTTATTATCAGTGGATTACTTACCATTTCATTTATAAACCCAATAAATACAAGTAAGAAATGTTGTAGATAAATGTTAAAAATGTTTTATACATTAATTGCTAATGTTTTATTTAGTTAAATTATGCCACACACCATCCAACGCCATCGGACAATGCCTTCCATTCGAATCGTGCGAACCACTCCGTAACCTTAGACAAAAAGGTTGGTTAACAACCGAAGAATTAAATTTAATTGGGAACAGTTGGTGTAATAATTTGAGCGACTCCGGTTTGATATGCTGCCCAAGTGAAAATCCAAATCGGCCGCTACATCAAAATCAAATAATAAATACAGATTTATCGTTACATCCGAATGCCAAACTACTCGATTATGAACAATGTGGTATAAAATATGTTTCGAACAAAATTGTAAATGGAAATTTTACCGAACCATTTGAATTTCCGTGGATGGCAATGTTACGAACGATATCGTCTGGTAATACATTAGCAGTAATTTGTGGAGGAACTTTAATTTCACGCCGATATGTTTTAACAGCGGCTCATTGTTTGAGAGCGGTGCAAGGGAAAATAGCAATGTAAGTGTCTCGAAAAATATTTGATTATCATGTGATCTTAATTGTTTATATTTTCATAGACATTCGGTGGTGCTCGGGGAACACGATACAAAGACAAATCCGGATTGCGTTGATTTCGAGTGCGCTGATCCTATTCAAGAGATAGGCGTTGCTAAAACAATACCACACCCAAATTTTATTATAGCCATGGCTAAAAATGATATCGGATTAGTCCGTTTGAAAAGAAACGTTCGATTCTCGGATAGTGTTCGACCGATATGCTTACCAAATATAAGAGGTATACAAAATATTGATTATACATCGGTTATTGTAGCTGGATGGGGTGGAACCCAAAATGGACCGGTATCTAATGTACTGCTCCAGGCCAATCTCAATGTTATACCAAATAGTGAATGTTCGACGATTTACCGAGAATCTTACTATGGAAGGGTGCAGATTGATGAAAATAGTATGTGTTTATATGGTGGTCGATCCGATACATGCACTGGTGATTCAGGTGGGCCAGCAGCATTTACGGCAAACACAGAAATTGGACCTCGAATATTTCAGAGTGGTGTACTTTCGGCCGGAGCAAGAAACTGTGGTCAAAATAATGGTATACCGGGGATGTACACAAGAGTGTCCGGCTATGTAAATTGGATTTTAGATAATATTAGTGATTAATTTATTTAAATAGAAGTTTAATAATCATTTATTTATAGAATTTAGTTACTATTAGTATTTATTTAATTTATTGAATATAGAAATCGCTGTACTGTAACATATTATACAAACTTGATTTGAATTAAGGATTTTTAATTAGTAGACGTATTTTGCCAACCTATTAAATCAGCTGTCAATTGCCAATCCGATCTGTTTCAAGCTTAAGGAAGTTGTTCTGTCAAAAGAGCTCTGCAAGAAGCGTTATTTCAATATTTTCGAAAGCGATTTACCCAGAACCTGTACACTCTCTAGCTACGACAGTCCATGAAGGATTTTGTCGTTTGCATCTGTCTCGATCTAAAGGCTCGCGACGAATTTCGATTTTTATATAAAAAAAAATGTGCAAGTAACGTTCCGTTATGATATTAAGATAAAAATTATGGGCATTGTTTTATTATTTATCACGTTAAGGAGAAAACGCCTCAACTATTCGAATTACTTTTGGTATTTTCGTACAGAAAAAATAATGGCGGATAATTTACAAGTTATACATGATAAATTCACCTAAATGTCATACATAGGTATTACAAACGCAATTTTAAAATCACACTTTTAGCAGCTAAAACCGAATAAAGTCTGACACAACAAATCAACTCAAACAGGCTAAAACCAATTTTTTCAATAATACAATAATCGTTTTTACCGTTATCCTTTTGATATTGTACGTGCAATCGATGTATCAACCATGTGTTCCATTTACACTTTTGATGTGTGTATAGGGTGTCACAATAACCGGTTCAGATTTGAGATATCGGTTATTTTGGCTCTGGCAACACTAATGTTATTCTTTCTTTGGCATAAACTCAGTATATTATATCTAGTTGACGAAATGAGTCGCTTAACGCTTCAACAAAAGTGGGAAATGACGGAAATTTACTTCCACAACAAAGACACTTGGTTCGAAATCGTAAGAAAATGTCGTACAAAATTTGGTCAAAACACTGGGACTCAAAGGCAACGGTATCAAGAAATTTGTGCATAAAGTGCGTGATAAAGTGGGCTACCTAGTCGACAATCCAACGCATACCCGTGCTCGTCGTGTTCGCTCAGCCGAAAATATCGCCGCGGTGGCCGAAAATGTGCGCCAACGGCCGAGAACATCAATTCGTCATCGTGCATCGGAAATAAACATCAGCCGGTCTTCCATGCAACGAATTCTGCGTAAAGATCTTGGTTTGTAGCCCTATAAAGTTCAATTGGTCCAGCAATTGAAGTCCCGTGACCATCCGTTTCGATATCGATTCGCTGTGTGGGCCTGCGACAAACACGAACTTGATGAGGATTTTGCTCAAAAAATCATCTTTTCGGGCGAGGCGCATTCCCATCTCGGTGGGATCGTAAACAAACAAAATTGTCGCATTTGGGGATCGAAAAATCCACAAGGATATGTGGAGAATCCATTGCGTGTTACTGTTTGGTGCGGCTTGTGGCGGGGCGGCATTATTGGGCCGTATTTCTTCGAAGATGAGGCCGGCGCGAACGTTTTGGTCAACGGAATCAACTACCGCCACATGTTAACAGCATTTTTGTGGCTATTTCTTGAAGATATTGTCGGAATGATGACGTGAATTGGCCGGCAAGGAGCTGTGATTTGACGACTTTCAATTTTTGTGGGACGCCATGAAGGACAAGTGTTATATGGAGTTCTATTACATTGTTTTCAAATTAGCGTCACTTCTGGGCAAACGTATGTCAAAAACTTTAATTCAAGAAGTGTTGATCTCTGTTTTTTTAATTTCTTTTATTTGCAAAATATATATTCCAATCATTATCACGAATTGGTTAAATCACTTTAAATTAGGCATTACTCTTCAAAATTGACATTTAATTTTCTAATCCAATCTTCAACATTTCTGTTAACCTTTCCATAAGGGAGCTCCTTGAAACCCACAGAACGCGTTCGCTTTCAATATAAGGGAGAATAATTGTAGTATTCTGTAAATGAAGCCAGCGTTTCCTTGGAAACCGACTTATACTATAGCCTGCTATAGCGAGTATCGCGAGATTTTTGGTGATTATTTTGTATAGAATCACACCAAAGGTGCCTCGACATCTCTCTTTCTCAAACTGTTCCAATCGGAAGAGAATTGTACTCAACATTTTTACGAAAAACAAGCGGATGGGTCTAAATGTGTCTCTCGCCTTCGACTCTATTCTAAACTTTGTTACAGATTAAAGCTCTAGGAATCATAGCAGGATTAACTCGAGTATATATGAGGAAATAGTGGAAAATCTTATTTTGTCTAGAGTCCTAAGCCCTCGGTATCAGAAAAAAACGATCACAACTGAAACCTCCCTCTGTATGCACCTTGACTTCAATAAAGCCAAAAGCCTACCTAAATAAAACGTAAAAATGTACAAAATTGGTCTGAGGAAGATGCAAAGGAAATCTTAAAGATTTATCTGTTATAAAATAGAGGCTTTTCGTCTTAGGAAGTTTCTCTATACAAATCCAATCACTCCCGATTATTTGATTAAATCGGGCGCCTCATGGGCAGTAAGGTTTCCTTATAGATTTTCATTGAAACTCATTTTTCAATAACTTTGTTCTTATGAGGAAATTCACTCGCTATACACCAGAGGTTTTGTTAATGAAAACCGGGTCATGTTTGCGCTAAATGGCTTCAAGTCTTATAAAACAGCCAGATTAGGGGACAACTTTGTTATATCTCTGAGCACTATCTTGTACAGTAAGATGATTCGGAAGTTAAGTATTTTAAAAAGAGCAGTTGATGCTACTACAGCATTGTACTAAATGCCGGAATCTCATTTTAATAGATGTGGTTTTTTCGGAGCTGGTGCATTGATTTTACCGTTGTAATGTCTGAACTTAGGTAAGAAATGAGAATGTGAACGCCAGTTGACGGAGAAACTGTAAAGATTGTGACAATTTAACACACTTGAAAATTAAAATATTAACACATTTCGAAAAACACAATAAAACTTGCAAGTTTTAAACAAATACAATAAGTTCTACAGTAAAATAAAAATTTAAAAAAACCTACCTACTTTCAAAGCTGTCCTTACTTATACAAAAATCAAATAGTCAATGTTGTTAAAGGCGGTCTAGATGAAATAACTTGAATTTTCTTATGTTCCTATTTGGTGCCTCAATTTTAACCAATTCTAAAGGGTTTTCCAATATGAGGTTTCATTTTGATATTTAAAAAAACGAGTATTTTTTAAGAGAAATCAATGAATATTTATTTCATTGTAAAGAGCAAGATATGCCATTAACATTTGAAAACGATATGAGTCAAATGGCCACCACGGCTACGCTTGCAGCACCATATCCTTTTCATGAAATTTTCCATGACCAATTCGCACTTTTGCGGCTGTATGTCCTCGATAACTTCACGAATTCCATCTTTAAGGTTTTGAATCGATTGTGGAGCATTGGCATAGACCTTATGTTTCACGTGGCCTCAAAGAAAAAGTCTAAAGATGTTAAATCACAAGATCTCGGTGGCCAATTGTGATCACCTCTTCGAGAAATAACACGGTCAGGAAACTTTTCTTGCAAAATTGCGATTGTTTCGTTGCTTGTGTGACACGTGGCGCCGTCTTGCTGAAAATAACGTCGTCCACATCAATATCTACCAATTCCGGGCATAAAAAATCATTAATCATAACTCGGTAGCTCAATCCATTCATCGTAACAGTTGCACCAGCCTCATTTTCGAATAAGTAAGGTCCAATCACACCGCCAGCCCAAAAACCGCACCAAACAGTAACACGTTAAGGATGGAGAGGCTTTTCAACAATCATTCTTGGATTTTCTGAGCCGCAAATGCGACAATTCTGCTTATTAACGTAGCCTACGAGGTGAAAATGGGCCTCATCACTGAAGATGATTTTTCGATGAAAATTCGGATCATTTTGATGCATTTGAAGGATCCAATTAGTGAATACTCGCTTTAAATGGGATATCGAACTAAGACCTCGCTTCTTCACCTGACGAAACAAAAGTTCTTGTTTGAAAAGCGAGTTTGATATTGAGATTTCTTCAAATGGGATGTTTTCAATACAATTTCTCCAATAGACATTACTCTCGATAAACAAGTTTAGGCGTTCCGCTTCTCTTGGCTGTAAGTATTTCAGTCGGATGTTTCTGCTAGCTTTTCTTCAATATTAATGTGACTTGGTAGTTACGGCTAATTGCTGAATTCACTTGAACTCACTATTTGACATTAATTGACAGAACAATATGATTTTGAAACACAGCTGAACATATTATTTGCTGAGGTTGCGTGAATGACCACACTTGAGATGGATTGCCCTTTCAAGTTTTCCATACTTCATTCTGTTATGAATACTTGGGTAAAACACTTGGTGATGGAACAGTTAAGGTATACCACTACCAATTGTTATCATCTCAACATTTGTGCGTTCGACTTCAGTCGGAGACCAGCTAAATAAAAAAAAATTCAACCGAACCAGTTGCCGGAAGGTTGAAGTTCGATGGCGAGATCCATTTGAGGATTTTAAAGCGTAGTTCCAAGCGGCAGTGCAGCACAATCATTGAGGCGCAGAGGAACAGTTTAACTCACTCATTTTGTTACACTCATTTTGTTTGCTTATATAAATCTTAAATTGTTTTTTATTTAAATTAGCCAAACTGGAATTTAATTACTATAGGGATGCCGACTATGATGAATAATTTTATGAAAGCTGCAGATGGCTTGCAAACTTCATCCGCAACAAAAGGGAGTTACGCGCGGGTCATGACTGAGTTGGAACTGAGATATGGGAAGTCACACGTTAGATAACTACGCAAGATCCGCAAAATCAAGTGGCAACTATACGTGGGTAGAGCCTGCAAGACCTAGAATGTGAGGTAATGATGCACCTGCGTTGAACGGAACAGTGGGTATGTTTATCAGTGCTGCCAAGAACGACCATATGAAACTTCATTGGAGAAGCAACACTAGTGACAAAACAATGAATGAAATATTGGCGGTGGCTTTAGAATATGAGACAGCCAACACAATATTAGCCCCTCACACAATAAAATTGTGTAAATTTGATTCTGAGGATACTACGTAGATAAAAGCGTTAATAAGAGAAGAGTTGAGGCAACTAGCACACCAGGTGACACCAAAAGTCAAAGAAGATGTAGGAACCTAGCTCACTACATCCAAGATTGTTGCTAACAATGAAATGTGAATTTTAGAGGCAGCCTGATTCCCGAGAAACACAACATGAAAACTGGGGAAGAGGAACGTAGAACGAGAAAACTGAAAGCCACGAGGATTCAAGAAACTACCAAGACCAGAGAAAAATGGTAAATCCAAATAATAAAATTGGAAGACGGCGAGCGCACGGCTAGAAAAAACGGGAACAAATTGGCTTACCGAGTGGAAAGCACATCCTTAAGATACGACGTTTATGGTGATCGACCGGCTTGAGTTGTTATGTTAAGTGAACTTTAAAAGACTTAAGGCCTAAGTCTTTATGCAAAATACGGTGTAATGTCGTTTATGGAATGCCTAATTCCAAAGATCGACGAGGAATCGACAAACCTGGGTTTTCGTCAACACTACGGGCTACAACAGCAATATTCTCAGTTGTTCTTGAGCGAAGCACACGGTTTCGATTCTTTACATCACTAACTTGTCCCAACAGCTCATATTTTCCCACCAGTTTCACTATTGCCGGCCAAGAAGGTGCTTCACGACGACCCAAAAGTGCTTTAGTTTTGCGAACTGTGACTGCAAAATTTTCACCATTTTAGTAGTGAATTTTAACAATTTCAATGCGTTGTTGAAGCATGTATCGTACCATTTTCTAGTAATCTCGTAGTTTTTACTTGTCAAATGTCAAAAGATGACAGCTTCAAAATTGACAACTGACCAAATAGCACGCTATTCAAAATGAAACCTCTTATTGGAAAACCCTATAGTATAGATGGTGCATCAATTTTATCAAGTAGTATGTTACCAATAAACGAGCATTTTAGCAACTCACGTATCTGTCTGTAAGTTTTGTAGCCAGTCAAATACGATGGTAACTTCTGTATATTAACATGGAAAATCTTAATTCCATCCATCTTTCCAATGTATGTACCGTATAAACTGTTTTGAACATTAATGGTAAACTGGATACCTTACGTAGACAGCATATTCGAGTTGTGATCTGACGTAGGCGCAATATAGGATTTTAATTGTTCGAACGTCATGTACATCTTGCGACCACAGTTTAGTGAAACTAAACATTGAATTCATCCTTGCAACGTACTGTTCTATTTGCTTCGTTAGACACATATTTTCAACGAAAGTAACCCCTAAAGGCTAGTACGTAGCGTGGAGCGTGGTCTCCACAATCAACCATTATTCCACGAAAAATTAGTTTTCGATTTTCGTAAAATTTCGTTGAATTATTATTTGTTTTATAACTTCATGTCAAATTGTCATTGAAGTCGAGTAGCCATACACAAAATTTTCCTCCGCCACATTTCAAAACTTGAATATAATTTTCAAAACACAGCACAACAACAAATAAAAAATGGAGGGGTGAATATGTTGTGGTCAACATCGGACATTCTATTATCATGAATATTATATACATTCCAACAAGGTCAACTGGAAATATAATATTTGTAAATGCTTTTCAGCATCATTGCAAACATTTAAAAGCTCTCATGGAAGCTGCCGCTTTCGGCACACAGGTTTCCACCAAATTTCGCAAGGATTTCCCAATTAGTTTAAAATGGTTAAGGATAAAGTTTGATACCGAAAAAATAAGCCACCTCGACTGTAGAGAAGCTGAATTTTGGTGAAACAAAATATTTTTATCAAAACTCGTAATTTTTAACAGTTGTTTCGTAAATGCTATATACTTTTCAAAATATTTGCATAAAACGAAAAAGCTCCTATGGAAGTGGCTACTTTCGATTTCGGCCAAAAATCACTGGGATCTCTCAGTTTATGGAAAATGCTTTAGTATGTAGTTTTATCTAGATCAATCAATCCGAATGGGCTTAAGGGACCAAATTTTTACTGAAAAACAGTTTTTGTCAATAATCGTAGTTTTCACCTATATTTTGGAAAAATGATCCGGACCGGTATTGTTGCAAAATTAATCTAGAATGTTTTAGTTCATAATCATGTTTCTTCTAAATTATATACTTTTTACAATACATGCAAAAAGCGAAAGGCCCTTATCTAAGCTGCCATTTCCGGTGAAAAAAACGAGATAGCAGTCACTTCCGGTGGTCCGATTTCGTCTAAAAACCACTGAGATCTCCCAATTTATCGAAAAAGCGTAGGTATGAAGTCCCAAAATTTCCCAATGAATCCGGCCGAATTTTTTATAGAAAAACGCCGGCCTTTTGTCAAAAATTGTCTTTCCCCTTAAATTTTGGAAAACTGAAAAGCTTAAGTATGAAGAATATGAAGGAAATAACGATTTTTAACGAAAAACTGTCTTTTTTAGCAAAAGTTCGACCCCTGTACAGCCCAATCCATACGGATTGATTGATTACGATGAAACCCCATACTGACGCTTTTTCCATAAATTGATTTTTGACTTGAAATGAAAAACAAAAATATTGTAAAATAAATTTCAAACAAAATTTGTTCAATTCATTTTTTAAAATTTTACCAGAAATGGCGAGTTTGGATAAAAAAGACTTTGTTTCACCAAAATTCGTTTCTCTATTTTTTGGAAATCAAACTTCATACTTAACTTTTTAGACTAATTAGGCGATAGGCGATCCTTGTTCAATTTGGTGGAAATCTGTGTGCCGGAAGTGGGAGTTTCAATTAGAGCTTTTCAATGTTTGCTATGATATTAAAATGTCTAGCATTTATTTACAGATTTAAATAAATTTAAATATTAAATTTTTAACCAAGAATGGTTAACGTTGTGGTTTTTTGAAATTTTAAACAGGGAAAATGTTTTTGATTATATTTCGTACAAGAGTTTTACCAAAAGTCCTTTTATTTTTCCTTTAAGAAATCTAGTGTGGTGTTTTCGAGATCTATGTATACATACATGGTAAAAGAAAGTCGAGTGACCCCTACATTTTTTATATGTCATATATTATGTATTAATTTGAAATAAAATGTTTTAAAGTAATTCAAAATTTTTAAAATTCGAATACCATCCTAAAAATCGAATTTAGTTGGTTAAGAAGTAGTTGAATTTCATACAGCAGTGCCAAACTAGAAAACATCGCATATATAACAGAAATCTTATCATATGATCCAGAATCGGAATTCGGAATTATATTTCAAGCGTCCATATTTCAAACTTCATCTGGAATTAACATTAAAATTCCGATTCTACACTATACACCGAATTGGACCATACTTGGTAAGGATTAGCTAGCAGGGCCAACATCTGTTGAGAAATGGCTAAGTTCCATCAGCGTGGCTATACAGGGTGTCCGCCGGGAAGGTATACTACTTTGTTTGTTTATGATTTTTGATTAAATGAAAGAGAATGGATCTTATATTGATAAATGTTTTATTTAATGTCGGCAATTATGTATGGAATACAATATCAGATAAATGTCCGCCTCTGTTAGCCTCACAAATGCGAGCCCTTTTGAGCACATTTTTCATTACATTCTCACACATTCCACGCGGCATTTCATTAATTTCATCACGAATATTTTGTTTGAGTTGCTCAATCGTTTCTGGTTTGTTTGCATAAGCCTTGCTTTTTAGATATCCCCACAAAAAGAAGTCCGGAGCAGTCAAATCAGGCGACCGTGGAGGCCAATCAACATCACCATTTTTTGAAATAACTTGTTGTGGAAAGAGTTCTCGCAGTAATTCCATTGTAATCCTGGCTGTATGCGATGTGGCACCGTCTTGTTGATACCACATGTTAATCAAGCCCAAAGTATGCAGTTGTGGCGCTAACAAGTTTTCAATCATATCACGATATCGCTCCCCATTCACAGTTACCGTTACGCCGTTTTCATTTTCAAAGAAGTAAAGCCCAATGATTCCTCCTGACCAAATTGTACACCAGACTATCACTTTTAATGGATGTAAAGGTGACTGATGAATAATGTGAGGGTTTTCCATTGCCCAGAACCGACTATTCTGTTTATTCACATATCCATTTAAATGAAAATGTGCCTCGTCACTCATTATGATTTTTTCTTGAAAATCGGGGTTGTCATGGGCGAGCTGTAACATCCTATTGGCATATGTACGGCGGCGTAAATGGTCTGGTGGAAGAATTTGCCACGTGTCTATTTCACGACTGTCAAGTATGAACTGTCAATACTAATATTCGCCTAAATGGCGGCAAAACAAAGTAGTATACCTTCCCGGCGGACACCCTGTATTTGAGATCTTTATCCAAAATTAATGACATAATTTTTTTTTATTTAAGAACCTAATTTGACCGTACTGCAATGGAAGAAAACAGTCGGGGGGTTCTTGAGCAACTTAACAAGCAAATCACTTCACATCATAACAAAAAAAAATAATCTTTCATTTTTAGAGGAACATAATTATTCAAAATTTAATTAAATTTATACGGGAAATAATTCATATCGCATTATTTTTTTAAGGCCGTTGATCGCTCGAACAAGTGTTGGTAAAATTCTCCTGGATATGAATATTCGACACAGTTTGGTGCCCGCCGAGGAAATTAGTTACTCGTAATCGAACGACCTTTCGATTATCTAGATCTTGGTACCATAAAAATTTTTAATCCATTTCTTAAGTAATGAAATATCTTTACTTAATACCTAAACATACAACAAAAAAATTCACGTTATAAAATTAGGCCACTATTTGAGTACAATCCGCAAAGTATTTTATTTTAAAGGGTCCAATAATATATTTTTGCCTTTTTACTAGTAATTAATATGTTATTACTAATTATTAGTTAATTATTCTAGTTTAATTAATTTTAATTTTCTTTTACTTTATGGACACTATTCTCTTATTATTATTTAGTCTTGATTGGTGCTAACTGAGTCTGAAATATTTAATGATTGATTTTATTGTTCGCGCAGTAAAATTAGCTTTCCAGCTTTCGGATTATCAACCGTGCAGTCCGACATTTCTATACTTCGTGCAACACCAACGTACAACAAAATAGAGTTACGATATTTGAAAAACCTAAATTTGTGATCGCACCGAAACATAACAGGAATAACTATGACATAAACGTTTCAGCAGTCGGTTAAGAAATAATCTAGTTCCACTCAACATGATAAAATTCCAGAACTTTGTAGGAAATGTAAGTTAGAATCGCGAACGAATTGGCCTAGATATGTGGGTGGACTGGTTAAACATAGAAATCATCGATTTCAATCAGTATGCCTAAATTCCAAAAGCACGTTGACATTTTTGATAGAATAACAATTCCATAATACAAACTAGCTTTGTATCTGTTTAATAAAATACAATTTTATATTTTAGTAAGAAAATTATGCGTAATGTGCAGATAATTTTAGGAATAAATATACAAAAAATGCAAAATAAAATCTTATGCGAGTTTGTGGTTTAAATATTTTCTTATTTGAAATAACTCGTTTATGACGATTTTTGTTATAAAAGCTATTGGTCCAATGGATTATTATCAGTAGAACAGTAAACGCGTTCAAGTGACCATATCAAAAAATTAAAATTCAATATCGTCGAGCAAAATTTATTTATTTATAAAATGTCGATCAAGAAGTTCACACTTTATAGTTTAGTGGTCATGACACTCATGCCAGCATCATATGGACGTGAGTAACTAATTCAAAATAAACTCACAACTAGATATAATACGTCTTAAGCTTATTTTAGTGAAAAACAAGTGGCGTGAGCTATATTTCAAGTGTTTGCCTATTTAAAACGAATTATTATCGAATTATTTTATATACATTGTTTGATATAGTGCTCCCTCTTTAATTACAACGGAAATTCTTTATTTATTTTATTTGTTTTCTTGCTGTGGAAATAGTCGATTAATACAAAATTATTGTTTGAATGAAAAAATTACCACCTGAGGCCGAAGGACAAGCGTGGTAGCTGAACAAGAACAATAATCAACGGTTTCTCCCGAATTACATACAATATTTTCCCTACAACTTTATTTTTAAAAAATATATTTTGTTTATCAAGTAGTTTATGTAACTTTTAGAAGCTTTAATGACGAGAAGTTTTAATGTCGTTATCAAGTATTCATTAGCGGCCATTACGCAATCAATATGGATCATGTACTTTGATAAAATTAGTAATGATGGTCTGAAATGACATGATTCCGGATTTTCTGATTTCGAATGCATCATTACTGGGCTGTGGTGGGAATATTGATAATATTACTGGCCGTGTGGGTTGCATCAGTACTGTTGTCATTATATTAATTTTTGCATTTAACAAAAAATATTTTAAATGATCAATGTTTACTGCGAGAGTTTATATAAAGTGAAATATAATAATTATTATTAAAAATAATAATAAATACAAAATATTTAAAAATTAAAACGACATAATACAGACGTTTAAATGTCAAAAATAATGTCATTAAAAATGATCGTGTGAAAATAAATGATGAAGTAATGATGCATACATTTAGGTAGTATTGTCAATTGTCATTGCCATTAATATTGATTGTGTAATGGCCGCTATTGAAATTTGTTTCGAATTATTTGTATTATTTCACATTTTGATTTGGTTAAATTTGAAAACTTAAAAAGCAAAGTGATACGAGTAGTAACCCATAATTAGATCTAGTCCCTAACACGTTAAATACGTAATTTTCGGTTGATAGTTTGTAATACTCGTATGTAGCAATGATGCATTTTACTTTCGATAATTAAATAAATAAAGTACAGGTTTTGTCCGAAGGAGTAGAAAAAAGAAAATTCTAAAAATATTTTTACTAAAATTAAATTTTTCTTCACTAAAAACTTCCAATTAGTTGGAAACAATTAAATGTAAATGAATTAAATATTTTGTTTTGTGTATTGTATTATAGAGCAATCGTGCAAGCTATCTGGCGAAAATGGGGTCTGTGTTGAACGCCATACATGTTCGCGATTAAAGGAAGGCTCTATCGTAGAAAAACATTGTGGCACTATTAATGGAGTGCTCACCATATGCTGTCCACCCAGTAAACCAGTAGTAAATATAAGTGCCACAATTCGAACAATTTCCGATTTATCGGCACACCCAAATTCAAAATTGATACCATTGGATGAATGTGGTATTTATATTAATGATAAAGTCGCTAATGGCAAGGTGGCCGATCTCTTTGAATTTCCATGGATGGCAATACTTGAGGGAAGGTTATTTGGAAATACGGTATCCAAGTATTGTGGTGGGACGTTAATATCAAAACGACATGTTTTAACAGCAGCCCATTGTTTGCGCACTGCACAACGTTTAATAGAAATGTAAGTACTTTCAAATTATAAATTATATTTAACAGTTTAATTCAGTGTGTATATTAATTTTGGATAGAGAATCGGTTTTGCTTGGTGAACATGATAGTAGAACAGATCCAGATTGTGTTGATGAGGAATGTGCTCCACCTGTACAACGGATTGATGTTGAACGATCAATACCACACCCAAATTATAAAACCACTACCAGTCAAAATGATATTGGAATGGTTCGATTGGTGCGAAATGTGGAATTTTCGGATAGTATAAAGCCCATTTGCTTACCATATACGGAAGCAGCACAAGCATACGACTATGAAACGATTTTTGTAGCTGGTTGGGGTCGAACAGAAAGTGAAGATTTTTCTAATGTGCTAATGAAAACGATACTCAGCGTCACATTAAGGAGTGAGTGCTCAGCAAAAATTCAAGAGTACACATCTCGGATTCAAATCGATGATAGTATATTTTGTGCCACGGGCGGCAATAGTAGTGCATGTTATGGTGATTCTGGTGGACCGGGTACATCTTTACTATTTATACCGCCCTTTGGACCACGAATGTTTCAATACGGGATTGTATCAGGTGGGACTGGCTTTTGCGGAATAAATCAGCTACCGGGAATTTATACTCAAGTGACGAGCTACATGCAATGGATTTTAGATAATATTACTGCATGAAAATATTGTTTAATTTTTAACGTTATTATTTATTATTGTGTTTTCTTAATTAACTAAAACTTTATTCTAAGTTCCAAATTGTGTATCATTTATTCTTTCAATTAATATAAATCCCTGGTGTCCAGAACTTTCGCTCGGCCAAACAGTTGGCTGTTATACAAACAGTTTATCGTTTTCCTTTTAATATGATGAGTACAAGCAACATTAGTCACTCAAACGATACACAACTGCGTGAGATGTTTAAGAGAGCAACATCCAACCAATTAATGGGTATGTTAATGGAAACTGGAATCACTACCTCCCCTCAAATCTTCAATATAGGTATTGATTAAGCAGGCGTTATTTCAATCCGTGCTTCCAAAGGGAGATGACACAAACCGACCAAGGGTTAGGTACGCCGTTGATTTATTTCTCTACTAAATTAATTCATCTAGAACTAGAAAATAATTTGGCAACGGTAGTGTTTACATTTAAACTCCTTGCATGAAGGCATTTTTCTATGGTGTGACCTACTAAGAGTCGACGGCAGACTATATAATGGTCATACCATCATCCTTCAATCACATATATGGATTGCAATCCCGGGATCTTGATATCGGCAAATTTTAGTATCCCGTAATTTTGGGATTTCCTTTGTTGAATCCCTTGATTACGGGATCAGAAAATTTGTCGGGATTAATCAATGTAAACACGAAGTTCTGCTAAAAATGGTGATAGGAACATTTTAATTGAAGACATTTCTTTTATATTTTCCTTTTCTCCCGTATTCGCAGGATTCATAAAACTGTCCGGGATTGCAAACCCTAATCACTTCCAATAGTTAACCTGATAATACACGAGGACCACAAAACAACAATGCATAACGGCACCAAATTAGCATTAGCAGTTAGCCGAACAACATATTGGATTATTAATGGTACAAATTTCGTCAAAAAACACATTCCACATTGAAGAAGTCAATAATCTAGCAAACGTCGATTTCATATATAGTACTTTAAATTTTATATAAATGATATTTAAGATTTTGTAAGACAAGTTAAAATTTATACAAAGCAAATTCACATTTTCCAAAATTACTTTCAATTTTAACTAAATAAGTTAAAGAATCTACAATTCAAATTCAACTTTTGGCATCTCAAATTGGGGTGATCTTACAATTAAAATTAAAATTGTTGCTTTGAAAGGATTTGTTTGTTTGATTAATTTTAGTATTTGGATCTTACATGACCTTGCAAATTCCATCCGTTCTGTCCTTATTTATAAAGGCTTTTCCTCTTCTAATCATTTTAATTGATGGGCTTTATTCGTTAGTCTGAATTTAAAGCTTCACGAAGACACGAAGATTTTTAGGCTTTAGAGCTATTGCACTATTGTAAATCTCCTTTTTGTTGACCTCAATTTTAACCTTTCTCACTGTCAAAGTTTTTACTTCTATAAACAACTAACAACGTAACTACTCTTGTTCTTCAGTGATATTTATTTTTTAGTTGTTTCCATACTAAGTATTGGACAAAATCGAGAAAGAAAGGTACTTCTGCCAAAAAAATAATTGAACTCGATCAAGCTAAGATTGCAATCCTCCAATGGAAGTTCAAATCCTTAAAGCACAATAATTTTAATTTGACTTGTAAAAGATTGAATTTGAATTGTAAAATCATCTCATTTTGAAATACAAAAAATAGAATTTGCTTTGATTCTTTAATTTATTTTAGTTAACATTCAAAGTAATTTTGAAAAAATTAACTTGTTTTATAAAATATTGAACATTATTTGTATAAAACTGAAAGTATTTTGCAACATCGTTAATTTGAAGTGCAAAACCTTTTGTGGCTTATAAACGGCACCAATTTTGTGAATGCTAGCAAGGTAATGGAACTAAAAACATTAAATACAATAGAATAAACAACTTCGAACGTTATTACCTTCACCAGGAGCACCAACATTTTGGTGGTTTATGGGGGGCTGCTGTAAAATTTACGAAATATCACTTAAACCGGGTGGTAGAGGAAGCAACTATGACATTTGAAAAATTAACAACTTTAACATGTCAAAGTCAGAGGCCTGTCTGAAGTCGAGCCCCATATCACCAATGACCAACGATTCGACTGATTCTTAATTTTTAACATTTGGCCATTTTTAATTTGCGACTGTCTAACAACGTGATTCAGTTTATTTATTTATTTAAAGAAATCTATTCTGTGATTTACATGTATGATTTCAGAATTTAATTTAAAACAAAAATATTTAAAAAAAAATAAAATAAAGAAAATTAAAACACAGAAATATATAAATCAGATCTTGATTTAACAATTAAAAATTTAAAAAATAATTCTTCAGTATATTTTTGAACTTGTCCTTTGATAAATTAAAGTCAAATAGGTCGTCGACGATGTTGAACGATTTAGACGACCTATTAATGGGGTTATTTTCTCCTAGTTTGTGGAATGGTGTTCAAGTGCTAAAAGTTCATGGTTTCGAAATGTTCTGCAAGGCACATGAATTGATATGTTTTCCAAAATGTATGCTGAATCAATGTGACCAAGCAAAACGTTACCAATGAAAGCCGCACCTAAGAGAAGTCGTCTATTTTCAAGCGTGCATATTTTGTAATCCGTGCATCTTGTTGAGTATGGAGGAAACTGAGCCACATTTTCATGGAATGGTAAATTGTGGTCGTAATCCCAGTCACTTTTTTTTAACAAGAAAATCAGAAACTTCTTTTGAATGCTTTCAATTCTTTTAATGTGTACAGCATAGTACGGATTCCAGACCGATACAGCGAATTCCAGTTGAGATCGAACGTAAGCGAAATAGAGTGAACATAAGGTTTGAATATCTTTAAATTCACCTGTCCACCTTTTAACAAATCCAAACATGGCATTAGCTCTCGCAGTACAATTTTCAATATGCTTATTGAAACTAGCATTCTCGACAAATGTATAACACCTAGATCTATGATCTCATTAACTCGTTGCAATACTTCGTTGTTGACTTTGTAGGAAGTAATTAGCGGATTTCTCTTACGATGGAAAGACATGATCTTGCATTTCTTAATATTTAAGTAAAGCGAGTTTCGATCACACCACTCACTTAATCTATCGATGTCCTCTTGAAGTTTCTTCGTATCTAGCATTCCATTAACAGTTCGAACAATTTTCACGTCATCAGCAAATATGAGCACGTTTGAGTTTTGGATTATCTCGGTTATTTGATCTATAAAAACAATAAATATCCACGGCCCGATGTGCGATCCTTGGAGAACACCAGACGTAACTTTAATAACGTTTGATTTCTCATTTCCCATTATTACACATTGTCGCCGGTTTGATAGATAGGACTTGAACCAATTGATGTAATCGAGTGATAACCCAAATGCGAATAAACTGCGGAGTGCTTTTTGATGGCAGATGGAATCAAATGCTTTACTGAAATCCGTGTACGCTACATCAACTTGATGATGGTTTTCTATCTCATTAATTATTTTACTGGTGAATTCAACCAGATTAGTTGATGTGGATCGGCCAGGCATAAACCCATGCTGGTTTGTTGATATATAACGTGCAATTGTGGATTTAAAGTTGTTGCATAAAACTAATTCAAACAATTTTGGAATTGATGATGTAGTTGATATTCCTCTGTAGCATGTAACGTCATCTCGTTTGCCTGATTTAAAAATTGGTGTAATTTTTGAAATTTTCCATTTTTCGGGAAATACCCCGGTGCTCAAGGAGTGGTTGAATAGGTAACATAATTGAATTGCTAAAATGTCAGCGTACTCCTTCAGAATGGAAGAGGGAATATTGTCAAGGCCACAACCGTCTCCAAATCCCTTTAGAGCCGATAATATGTTATCCTCATATATAACAGGAGGAGTTATTGTTACGTTGGTATTGCTGGGTTGTTCGTATAATCCACTAGTAACGCTTAGTTTATAGACTGATTGGAAAAACTTCGCGAACATGTCAGCTATATCTTTGGATTTTGAGGAGCTGCTATTGTTATATGTCATATTTGCAGGGTATCCGTCAATTTCGCGTTTATTCCTAAAGTATTTCCAAAAATGTTTTGGATTTACTTTGATTTTTTATTATTAATATTGTGTCTGTGAGGATTTATATTGATATTTTTATTTTTGGCTAGATTTATGGTGAATCCAATATCGGCCATTAGGTTTAAACCAGGAACTTCAACATTGGGGATTGGCAAATTTTTATCTCAAGACTGAGTAATAATGCGACAGTTTGAAGAATATCAATATTAGTTGTGTTCAAGAAACTCCTTTCAGTGTACTTTAATCCAAGATTTTTAATTTTCTGATCTATTAGGGATTTAATTTTTTTGTTAAGTTTTATGTTGTTGAGATGTAATATAATCTTTTGAATTTTGTGTTTTCCAAATTTGTTAATTGTTGCACAATATGTGTAGGAAGAGAATTAGATAACAAATAACTTAAATGTAATCGAGTGTGTTGAATACCATCTATCTATTTTTATCTCATAGTTGGGCAAACTTTTGAGATTATAATGCTTAATTGTTAATAGTTTATTTCGATATGGTTGTTCTCCTTGGATGATAAATTTATTATGAAAGATGAAAGCAGGAATCACATCTCTTCTTCTGCATTTCAACAGGAAAACCAATTTAGACTATAGTTGAGAGCTCTTGTCGGTAAGTTTTGAATATGTTGTCTTGTAAAGAGAAAGAAATTATTTTGTTGTAGTAGATTCATTATTAGGAGTTTGGTGTTGAATAAAGGATGTTTATTTTTTAATAATAATTTGACTTCTAAAAATCATGTCTATAAAAACAGTACTTGCGATCCTCGAAATGACGCTTAAATGTTGTTATGATCGCATCGCATAAGCATCGATGTACAAAAACTAAAATGTTTTTCAAGCCAATCAACTTTAGTAGTAGATTGCATGTTGCTTATGCAAATTAATTTAATTATAGTTTTATTTTTTTGTCTGAATTTGGAAAAAATAAAATTTTATAAGTTTTATCAAATTTCCAAGAATATTGTATTTTTAGATATTACGTGTTCATATGTTTGTATATTCAGTTGCAAGGAATGTGAAATTTTATCGATAGTTAACACGGTCCAATTCTAACGAATACAGTAATTATCTGTAAATTCAAAAACTATAATTTGTCCTGACCAATATTTTCACGTTTTGTTTGTTTAAGAACAATGGTGATCTTAATCTTAGTTTGAAAACCTTATTTACAATCCTACTCGACATTTATTTACACCACTGCTGAAAGTAAATTTAACGAAAACACCCCCCGTGAAAATATTAAATTTGTAAACTAGATTCTATGCTAAACAGTGAGGACTAATAATGATAACTAATATTTAGCCTCTGGCGCCGATTAAACAACTTATTTGTCGGATTTACTGCGTCGAGTCCAAATATCATATAAAAAAATTAAAACTATGAATTTTGATCAAGGTTGCCTTGAAACCTGGTTTTATTTTCATACAAATCAAAGAAAAATTTTCGTTCAAAATTCTCAGGTAAAAATTGCGAATGATTAGCAAATCGTCAAAACTGGGTGGCATATTGAAACCTCACATTTGCAATACTTTATCGATGTTTATATCTTTTTTGACTAGAATAGTATTGGCAATTGTTTCGTTTAGCAATTAGGTTTATTCTCTAGTGCGATCACAACATACTAGAATAAATGTGAAAATTTTCTCTTTCCCTAATTACGTTTAACCAGAGACAACCTAAAAGAAATATTTCATCCTTTGTAAACGAAAACATTGGAATTTTTAGAAATAAATTTTATTTTAATTTTTTAGTTGAAATGAAACATCTCATTTGATTGGGCGCATTCAGGGCACCCAACAGTTGGGAACATGTTGAGTAAAATCAAAGCCAACGTTATGAAAATGTTTAGTACTATGAAATTTTGAAACCAAATTGGCGATGATTTTACTAATCATGATGCCAACAGTTGGCGGTCCTGAATGCGCCCATTGTCTGTGATTCAAGTATCGAAAACAAAATATATGTTGATAGAAAAACAGTAGAAAAAGCATGATTTTTCAATCGAGAAGTCTGGAAAATTCAAGAAAAAGCGTAATAGAGTATATTTTTAATCTTAAAAACCGAGTTATAAACTTTGATAAATTATTGAAAATGTTATGTCACAAATGACAACTCTGACACAAAAACAAGTTTTCAATGTTGTCGAGAACGTTATTCGGCCGATATAAGAACTTTCAAACAAATTCCAAAGTGTATAGTTTTAATGATAAGTTAAAAAACACATCTGAGAATTTATTCCGTTTGATTGTATGAAGTATGATCATGCGATTCTGAAAACATCAGTTAGCCACACGCAGCCAGCAATTAGCCACGATTCGAGAAAGAGATAAATTTTTAATTTGCCAATTATCATGATTTTAGTGCTTCAGATGATACTTGTTGTGAATCTTTATCCTTTCTCAGCTCTATCACTCTGGAATTCGTTTTTGATCTGTTCTGAGAGGTTTGGTTTTACACTTTTCAGAAAATCCTATAAAGCCGTATTAACTGTACTATTAGGTGCTGTGTAAATAAGCCCCTAATCGGAAAATCTATTTCGCATAGTCGACCTTTCAAACACGGAAAAAACGTATGATATGAGTCAACCACAGTTTCCATGTATGTAACTAATTTTCATTTTTATCGTTTACAAATAAGACATCAACTTTTATAAATTTTACTGAATTTATTATCTTTCTCGCGAGCAATCTATAGTAGTTTGACAATAATTTATATTTTCGAAATCATAGGGAGAAGGAGGGTAATTATACATACAAGTAATAAACAACATACCGAATGGCGTCTACTTGACATCGTGTATTGTGAACAGTTCTGATATAAAAGCAATGTGAATGTAAATAGTTACGATCAGTCAAATAGTATAACTAGTGAAGTGATGGTTATTTATAATAAAAATAGTTTACAGTGAGATTTGTTTACCAAAAATGACAATTTGGAAATTAATACTTTGCGTAATAATCGCCCTTGCATTCGCTAAATCAACAGAAGGACGTTCGTAAATTATTATTAGTTAATAATTAAAATAATTTACTAATAAATAATAATTTATTGTGTTTATGTATAGAACAACCATGCCGAACACCATTTCAAGAAAAAGGGGAATGCGTTGAATTTAAATCATGTACACCGTTTTTTGAAATGGAACAGCAGCAATGGATAACACCCAATGATTTGGAAATAATTGAAAAAAGCTGGTGTGGCACATTGAATGGAGTGCGCACAATATGTTGCCCCATTGGAAGTTCAACTGTCAATTCCAATTTCCAACCACCCACGACAACCGAACCAACGTCTACCTTTACTCGTAATACCGATTTATCGAATCATCCTAATGTAAATTTAATAAAACTGGAAGATTGTGGTAAAAGTTCCAATGATAAAATTTTTGAAGGAAATATAACGAGACCATTTGAATTTCCGTGGATGGTAATGCTGCAAGCATTGAACTCGAACAATAATTTGTTTGTAAATTGTGGTGGCACATTGATTTCGAGCCGATTTGTTTTAACGGCTGCTCACTGTTTACGAACACTCGAAGGTGATACAAAAATGTAAGTTTTTAGTAGATTTTTAAAAATTTCAAGAACCGTTATTTATCATAATTTATATGCAGACATTCCGTAGTGCTTGGTGAACACGATATTACTCAAAGTCCTGATTGTTTCGAGGATGATTGTGCTGAACAAGAACAAGTGGTTCTTGTCGAGCGAACATTACCACATCCAGATTTTAATCTAGTTGATGCCAGAAATGATATTGGATTAGTTCGATTATCGAGAACAGTTGAGTTTACAGATAGTACGCTGCCGGTATGTTTACCTTATTCAAATGAATTTAAGCGGCTTGATAATGAAAAACTCACTATAACGGGTTGGGGTGGTACGAGACACGGACCATCGTCCAATGTGCTCATGAAAGCTCTAGTCGACATTACGCCAAATGATGCGTGCTCAACAATATATAGACGGTTTTATTTCGAACGATTGCAAATCAATGAAGATTATTTATGTGTATTCGATCCTAAGAGTCAGTCGTGTACTGGTGATTCAGGTGGTCCAGCCACAGTTTTAGCATCAACACCAAAATATGGGGCGAAAATGTTTCAATATGGAATTGTATCAGCGGCTGGTTCACGCGTCTGCGGGCAATCGAAAGGAATACCAGGGCTGCTTACTCGGGTAACACAGTATATGAAATGGATTTTAGATAACATTAGTGAATAATTTAATAAATTATTTAGAAATGTCTATTTTTGGTGTTGTGAATGAAAATGTTTTCCAAGTATAAGAAGGATCTATTGCATAACCGGCATATTTAAAATTGAAAGTAAGTATATATTTAGGGTTCTGAAGAATCGCTGAATCTTCCAGTATGCCTACTAATAAAAGTACTCTTCACCTTATTTTATAAAAGTCCTATATTTAATTAAAAAAACTTGTTTATTTTATATCACGTTATAAAAAACTTTAATTTAATATTTATTAATTTATAATGTTATTATTAATGATGGAGTGGCACAGAAATTTGTATTTTTGGTCGAAATATTACCTCCCCCAGAGTCACACAGTAATGAAGACGCATGTCGATCGTGGCTGTTGGATGTGTGGACCGAATATTTGTATTTTTGGACGCAACAATTTCTTGGAGCATCAATAAAAATTTTCCAGTAAACCCTTGTAAAATTGAACAGAAATTATGATGGCCTCATTATCCTCATACATTTTTGAAGCAGATCACTAAATTAGAGTGCGTTAAACATCTGGGTATCATTTGGGATTCTAAATTATTTAGGGGTACCTATCTTGATTATAAACTTCAAAATGCGACTGCTGTATATTAGCAATATCTCAGAGCTTTTGGCATTTCGGTTTGTCTCCGAAAATGTTATGTTTTATTTGAAAACCACTAGTTCAACCTTTGCTAGTTATATCAATTTTAAAATTTAATGGTATTAAAAATATTCTGTGTAGGTCTATCTCTGATGCTTTATTGTCCACCCCACTCTTTGCCATGGAAGCTATATATAACTTGATTTTATGCTTGGAGCATGGAATGTAATAAGAGTATTCACAGGACACCGGCTAATCCGGCTCAACTAATAGAGCTCGGCAATACCCGAATTTAATATGGCCAATGACAACAGGGGCATTGGCCTTGGTTAATCTTTTCTAAATCATTCTAAATGATCTATAATTTGAAGATTTATAAATGTTTCAGGAATTTAGGGACGAACTGTCAAAATCACCAGTTTTCTACTAAGGCGGCTCGCGTTGTTGGCTTCAAAATGGCCACCTTAAGTTTTATTTAGATGAAAGCTTAAATTTTCTTCTATTATTAAATTCAAATAATTGCATTAAGCAATGCTGGTAAACAAGCTGGAAATCCTGAATTGATAAGTTTGGATTTAGGACATGCGTGAGTTGCTCTTTCTATAAAAATGCAACGAAGCAATCAAAATGTTTGTGAAAACCCTTTAATGGATATTGAAAATTAAATTACAATCGACTCTAAACCATTTTCCGACATTGTAGGAACACAAAAACTGCAGGAATTTGAAGAAGTAACAGAAGTAAATTTAATTAATAAAATGCAGAATTTTCAATGTCTTTACAAACTCTATAAGACTCGCCCTTACCCACTTGGAAAATACCTTGAATAAATTGAACTCCCATGATTTTGTATTTGTGTCAGATGAATTTCAACTGGAATCGGAACCGTGTGAAACAGTGGAGCAAGGGAAACTGGAACTCGTGTTGGAATTAATCAAATACTATGAAACAATTACTAGTCCTAAAGGGCCGAAAACCATTGAACAGTAGACAGTACATAAGATGGGTTAAGCACTATAAAAGAAGAACAAAAAGATTGTAAAGAAAATGCGCCTCTTTGTCGAAACTTCATCGGAATATTCTAAAATTAAAACAGCTTGAAAAGCATCTGCACTAACCGCAAAGGAAACCAAATTTGCAGACAAAAATGAAACTAAAATTACCTGAGAGAAAATAACTTCCTTCCTGTTTAAAAAAACAATGATCTAATGAATTTTTACCTCTGAAGGTATTGCTGCAGAGTTCCCTGGAACAAACAACAAAATTTATAAGAATTTATAAATTATACGCCCTTTTTACATAGAAAACAATCATTTGGGTGTTCCCATATGGAGAGCTGGATGAAGATTGTTTCTAAGCAATTCTTGTTGTGCAAAGAAAAAATTGAGATTGTTAAAGAAAAACGTGTAGTTTGAGAAGGTGTCTTTAAAAAACATTTTCATAAGCGATGTGCAAGGATCAGTAATAGTAAATTTTGTGGCTTATATTGCAGGATCTGGAAATGCTCTTGATAAAAATCTTTACCTATAAATCTCTAGTATTCCCAATAACATAGCTTGCATAGCATACTAAGCGATACTTAGTAATCAAGCTGTTTAAAGAAACACTAGCTGAGATCAAACTTAATCTGAAACAACTAGTTGAACATTTAATCTCAAAAGTCAACGAAACACTCGCTGCTCTTACTTCAAAAGTTTTGGCTAAAATGAAAGAAAATCACATAATTAAAACATACAGGAACCCAAATCGTGCGAGACCTTCGCAGGTTTTGCTTCCTAAAGCAGGGGAAAAGAAAAATCAAAAACCTATAGAATTCGTCTGGGTAAGAGCCCCTATTAACATCTTCAACATAACCCAACTAAACAACGTCACAAAGAAATAACAAAAACAATGTAGATCAAAATTTCTTAACTCCAAATGCTACCTTAATGCTCGATCTATCAGTAATAAAATTGAACACCTCGACCAACATTATTACTGGAGGCTTAAAAGAGTAAAACCGTAACAAGACCGAGGATGAACTCATCGCTTTATCACATAATGGGTAACAACCTAAATATGAACATACAAATATTTGATCTGAATATTATGTAGAATATCGGACCACACTGAACTTCTTTGCGAGTTTAAAACGCTGTTCTTCATAAATACAGTGAATCATGACTCCTATTCTTATTCATACGTGTCAGGATACCAATACTTTTGACTCATTCATTAATGTATTATTAACCAGGAAAATTAAATTTACAACTACGAGTACAAGCGAAATTATGCTGCGTGCCAGAAAGAAACCAATGAAGCCCGGACAAATTAAAACGGGAAAAGAGTGATGACCAATCTGTTTACGGTATTATGAAACTGAAACGGTAATATAGATTATGGGATAATAAATTTGTTCTGATGATATCCAACAAGAAATTAATATTCAAGCGAAACGGGTAGTCCTAAAGAAAAATGGAAGAGAATCAAAGATCGCTCTAGCTGATGGTGTTGTATAATCAGCACCAAAAATAGTTTGAAATACTGGTAACTAAATAATAGAAGAAAAATTGAAGTAGCAGAAGAGTTGAATAAATATTTTGTTGGAGTTGGGGCATTACTTTTGTTGGTATTTGATAACATCATCTAACCCAACCGTTCAATTTTGATGATGTCACTGAACAGGAAGTTCTTCATATTATAAAGTATTTGAAAAATACTTCATCTGTCAAGGAGTATTTCCTGCTGCGGTAAAATGCTCTAAGTATTGTACCAATTTTTAAAAAGGGACGAACATAACAGGGGGACGGGTAAATCTAATTATCGCCCGACTGCTCTTTCGTTAGTTATTTCAATAATCATCAAATCAGCCTACAAAACTCGACTTCAAAGTATTTGGATAAAATGTAAGTGCTCCTACAGTCCTTAATTTTTCGGAAATATAAAAAAGCTACCATTTTGCTTGACTTGCAAAAGGCCTTTGATTCGGTTAACATAGCCATATTAAATATTTAAAAGTATTGGTATTGATGGGCCTCCCGTACAGTGGATTTGAACTTTTTAACAACTCGCACACATTTGTTTCTAATTTTCATCAACGACGTTGTGTACCTTCCTCTCTCCTCCCATACCAATGATTATCGCTACTCAAATTGAATGGCGATAATCATAGGTATGCGACAACCACGGGATCTTATCTTTAATTCACCAACTCCCATACATCTATAATTACTTACAATAAACTTCTGCCAGAGATGCGAGCAATAGACAAAAAAATTTCAAACAATCAACATTGCAGATCATTGCAAACGAGTTTTTCCGATAACTTTTGTAATCTATATATTTTTATTCTCACTTTGATCTTTTTCTAATTTTAATTTCAGCATATTCTTTAAATTTTAAAAAGGACTTGTTTTTTGTATGACTAAATATTTGAAATGCCCTTCACTGATGAGATACCTTATTGAAAAAAATCATGAAAAATGACCGGACATTTTTAAAGGATTGAAATATATGTTTCAACTAACTCGATTAAAACTGTTAAAATTTGCCATAATGGATGAGGAGTGATATGTAAATTTAATTATAATTAGTTCGTAATGATTTATCTGTTAGAATATTTTTCAAATTCAATTTCTATTGGCAGTAGATTTCGTACGAAAGTTTTCGATAACGAATAGTGGTCAGGATCAGGACGAGTTTTAAGTTAAATTTTTGTTTTTTTTTATAAAATATTCAAGCCAACTTTGATCATTTTTCGAAATATAATTTGTTCATAGAAATATTTTAGAACAATACGTTTAATTTACGTGTTCTTTAATACAAAGTAGTAGTTAGTATTTAAATGTTAACTTTATATTTTGTTTATGTTAATTAAACGTTAATATTTAATGTTATTATTTAACAACATTTTACCGTCGTTATAATTAACGTTCATTAAACATAGTTAATTAACAGTATTTAAAACTTTATTATTCAACGTTTAATTATACAAAGCAATTGCAGGACTTTAACTAAAGTGGATTAATTACGGTATTTCCACATAATTTAAACGTTTTGTTTATGGAAATGAATGATTTTCCGAAAACAGCTTTTCGTTTTTTTTATAAATAAAGTGGATAAGTTTGGAGACTGATATAAACAAACATGTATGATAATTGTAATGCACACTTGTGATTTGTAAGAGTGTTGCATTTCAAGCTATAGAACTTTTAATTTAAATAAAACCCAGAAAAATAATTTGAATGGTCACTTTATTTGAAAGATAATTGGATGCTCTTAATGTTTGAATATGATTTCGGACATGTGGCCACCGCGGCGGGCACGTACATGGCGTAATCTGGAGAAAATAGCCCAGCGGAGTTAAATCACACAAACGCGGTGGTCAGTTGACAGGTCTATTTCTCGATATTAATCGTTCATCAAATGTTTCGTTTTGTAAATTAATTGATTTCAATACTATCCAATTGAGGCACAAAAATATTAGTAATCATGTCTCTATTAGCCCCTCAGCCTAGGGTACTCAGAGGGCTTCGGCTGTCTCTGTGTACACCTAGGTAACACCAAGGTAGCCGCGTCCTCGTCGCGGGGGGCGGGTGCTGCTTCGACAGTAGCAAAGTGCTACCGGGGACCAAATGCCAGTGGTATAAATTGGCTAAAACAAACAATGAATACAACAAATACGGAATGTAATACCCCAGGTGGTACAGCAGCAGATATGCTGCCAATTCCACACTCTTCGGAGGCAGGCCCAACAGATTCTGGGGTGGGCCAATCATTGTTTAACCCATTTGGACGAAGTTCCAAATTATCAAGATCACCAAGATCTTCAACTGGAAATATATTTCAGTACGAGAAGGAAAATGCAGAACTCCGTGAACAACTAAGAGAAATAAAAGAATTTACCGCTAAATTGAAAGAAGAATTTACAATTTTAAAGAAAGAAAATGAAGAACTCAAAAAAGCAGTTGAAACACGTGCAGAACTTGGGACGACACCTAGCCCAACAGTCGATGATGGCATTAATTCATTCCATACGGATGAAGAAGAATTAGAAAGAGAAACAAATTGGATGTTGAACCGGAATAAAAGACCAAGTAAGAAAAGGAAAGCGCAACACTCACCAGAAATGGCGGAGACTTTACCATCAACTTCAAAACAGGTTGCCAGAAATCAGTTAATCATCAAGAAACAACTAGCTCTATAGAACAACAACCAGCTAAACCGAAAGAAAAATCACCTCCACCAATAAATGTCGTCGGGATATCAAATTTCTCCACTATACAATCGATTATGAAATCGATTACGATAGCCGAGTACAAACTCGTATCTCTAAACAACGGCGTCTGGAAAATTAATGTTGTAGACTCTGAAACTTATAGAGCTTTGGCTACAAAGCTAAATTCCGAGGGGCATCAGTGGTTTACCTATGAGGATAAGAATGATCGCCCAATTAAAGTTATGGCTAGAGGTCTTCACCCAACCTGTGCAGAAGAGGAAATTATTGAGGATCTCAAGCAAAAGGGTTATCAAATAGAAAATGCCGTAAACATAATTAAGAAAGAAAAAATCGAAACTGAACAAGGAGTTCAAGTTAACAAAAGAGGGCTTCCACTATTTATGCTCACTTTTAATAACAAACAAAAAGTGGAAGATGTGTATAATATCAAGGCAATACTTAGCATGAGAGTTAAAATAGAGCCATTGAAAAAGAATAACGGATTAATACCGCAGTGCAAAAAATGTCAAGGTTTTAATCATACGCAGAAATATTGCCAAAGAGAAATTAGATGCGTGAAATGTGCCGGAAAGCATCATGCCCAGGTATGCCCGGTTAGTAAAAATATTGCTGCAAAATGTGTCAATTGCAATAAGTCACATCCCGAAAACTACCGGGGATGTGAAATAGCTAAGGAGCTACAACGAATAAGAAATAAAAAATTATCAAACTTCCACCAAAGAGGAACCTAAACCTCATGCTAGTAAAACGGGAGAACAAATAAAACATTAAGAATAGTAACCTGGAATGCAAATGGGCTAATGCAACATATTCCAGAATTAGAAATTTTCCTAAATACTGAAAAAATAGATATATGCCTAGTATCGGAAACCCATTTTACTTCAACTTCATATCTTAAAATATATGGATACAATTGCTACCACGCCATTCATCCAGCAGGAAGGGCAAGGGGAGGATCGTCGGTGGTTATAAAAGAAAATATCAAACACTTTATAGATCTTAAAATTGAAGAGGAATTTATGCAAGTAGTCACCTTAAAAGTATTTATAAATAACAACAAAGAATATAGTGTATCGTCAATATATTGCCCCCCCCCAAGATATAATTTAATTAAACAAGACTATTGCACGTTATTTAAATCACTTGGATCAAGTTTCATAATCGGAGGTGATTTTAATGCAAAAAACACCTACTGGGGATCAAGAGTAACCTCTAAAAAAGGAAGAGAGCTGTTTGCAGCAGGAAGACTATGCAATTGCAATTTTCATTCTGGAGATCAACCAACTTATTGGCCTACGGATAGAAACAAAATACCCGATATCATTGACTTCTTTATCACCAAAGGTATAGACGAAAACTACATATACCTAGAAAGCAGCGAGGGGATTATGTCGGATCATACGCCTGTTATTATGACAATCAGTGCAACGATTATTAAAAAAACTAGTCCACCTTCGCTAACGAACAAAAAAACCTGCTGGGAGAAATTCCAGAAACTTATTGAGGATAATATTGATCTTCAGGTGCCAATTAAAAACCCGATAGAGCTAGAAGAAGAACTAGAACAACTCAACAACAGTATACAAGAAGCGGCGTGGAGTAGTACCCCCTCAAGTTCAAAGGAAATGCGCCGAAATGCTACTTATCCTCTAGAAGTTAGGGAACTGGTTGCAGCAAAACGACAAGCAAGAAAGGCCTGGCAAAGAAGTCGAGCGCCAGAATATAAAACAACTCTTAATTTTTTATCCAATAAACTAAAGTTGCTAATTAAAGAAATCAAAAACGAATCCATTAATAAATACTTGAGTGGCCTTACTGGGGAAAAAGATACCGAGTACTCCCTTTGGAAAGCGACAAAAAGTTTAAAACGACCTAAACTACAAATTCCACCAGTAAAAAATGAAGATGGTACATGGGCTATAAGTGCAAAGCAAAAAGCTTCGTTGTTTGCAACCCACCTCGAGAACACGTTTCAGCCACTACCTAGACAAACTGCAGAGGAAAACATACCACCAGTATATAAAATGGATAACTGCAATATATCTCCTGTCACACTACAAGAATTAAAAGAGGAAATCAATCTCAACCTAAACACAAAGAAATCTCCAGGATATGACTTAATTACAGGACAAATAGTAAAAGCTCTTCCTGAAAAAGGTCTGCGTAAACTACTCCAAATAATTAATGCAGTGTTCAGACTTAAACACGTTCCAAGTCAATGGAAAGTAGCAGAAGTAATTATGATACCTAAACCAAACAAACCACTTAATGACAAAAATTCGTATAGGTCGATTTCCTTACTCCCAATAATTTCAAAATTATTCGAGAAACTACTCCTAAAGAGACTAAAACCAATAATAGCAGAAAGAAATCTTGTTCCTCCACATCAATTTGGCTTCAGAGAAAATCATTCAAAAATAGAACAAGTACACCGAATTACAAACATAATTGAAGACGTACTTGAAAAAAAGAAAGTATGTTCAAGCGTCTTCTTGGATGTAGCACAGGCCTTTGACAGAGTATGGCATAAAGGTTTGGAATATAAATTACAACGAGACTTACCAAAGCAGTTTTATGAAATTCTAAAATCTTACATATCTAACCGACACTTTCGAGTTAAATTAGATGGCGAATACTCAGAAATAAAGAAAATATCAGCAGGGGTACCACAAGGTAGCGTTCTGGGACCAACTTTATATGTTCTATACACCTCGGACCTGCCAACGATAGAGGATACTAACATAGCGACGTTTGCGGATGATACGGCCATCTTAGCAGTTGCTAATTGCATAGAAGAATCTACAAGCAAATTGCAAAGAGCTACTAATATTGTCAGTACCTGGACCAAGAGATGGCGAATAAAACTTAATGAAACAAAATCTGTTCACGTAAACTTTACCAACAAGAAGGTCAACTGGATACCAGTAGAACTGAACTCCCAGCAAATTCCCTATGCAAATACGGCAAAATATCTAGGCATGACTCTAGACGCGAAACTAAAATGGAAAGAGCATGTGAAAAAGAAAAAAGAAGAGTTAAACATCAAATACAGAAAGATGGATTGGCTCTTAGGAAGAAATTCTGAGCTAACTCTACATAATAAATTGCTACTATACCGGCAAATCCTAAAACCTGTGTGGACTTACGGTATTCAGCTCTGGGGCTGTACAATGAAAACCAATGTCAATATCATCCAGTCATTCCAAAGCAAAGTCCTTCGTGGAATAGTTAATGCACCGTGGTACATAAGAAATGACAACCTCCATAGAGATCTGAAGATGGATTTCGTTAGTGAAGAAATAAGCAAACACGCGAGAAAACACATGCAACGTATTAGTCTACACCAAAATGCTGAGATACGTCGTATGTTGGATGATTCAAACCTAGTAAGACGGCTGCGAAGGAAGAAACCGCATGATCTACTAGATCCAATCAGGATCGACTAAAAATATAATAAAATTGTAAAGGGGACTAGCCAAAGGGCTACAACCCTCCAAACAAGAATATAAATTATGAAAGATAAATTACTAGATGATTTATAAATCAGTTGTAATAAATAAATAATGTATATAAAAAAAAAAAAAAAAATGTCTCTATATATACCGGTCTCCGTTGACTGTAACGTTTTCACCAGCGTCGTTCTTGAACACATATGGGTCCGATGGTTTTTTCTTTTTGAACAATGGCTTGTGTACTTTCTTTACTCCAAATGAGATAACTCTGCTTGTTGACTTAGCCATTCAACCAAAGTTGAACTTCATCGCTGAAGAAAATTTTGTATGGAAAGTTTGCAACGATATCGGCGGCGCTAACGATGGTCGTATGGTTTTAATTACTACTCGGGTTGAATCTTGTAAGCATGTAAACCAAGATCCTTACGAAAAATCCTTCATAAAGATGTTGGATCAGTTCCCAATTGTTGTGAACGATGACGAATCGATTCATTTGGATTCTTTTCAAAACTATGCACTTGTAGTGACTCTACCTCATAGCATAACTAGAGCTTAAATTAAATATTGTATTACGTCAAGCTCCATACACGCTGAAGAAATAATTATAAGCAAATTCTATTTTGTAATACATATATGTCGAATAAATGAACTCATAATTAACTCATAACTCACACGCGCCGTAAAACCTTGTAAAAATTTTGTTACTCGGCATAATATAATAATATCGTTGATATAGAAAAATTAAGTTTTTGGAAGTTGATTATGTTACATTGTAAAGATGGACGGCAGACCTAAAGTTTAATGTTGTATCAAAAATAAATATATATAACCTTTGTACACACTACAGTTGCCACCGACTGCTCCGTGCGCGCCATATGGAGTCTTGCGGGATGTGTATTATTATTTAGAGTAAATGTGGTGCAAAAACGATCCATAAAATGGACGAAGCGCGCGATGAGTTTCAGAACTGAACTATTATTTATTTTCAAAGTAAGTTTGAACAATTTGCAAACGTTGTTCTGACATGAGTCGATTCATTATGGCAAACCAAACTAACCAAAAATCAACTGTCAGCTGTCAAATCGGCCGTCTCTGAAAGAAGTGTTGTCAACTAAAAGTTCTATATTTGGAAATGCAATACCCTTTATTTTGTCCGCCTAGGACTTCTATAAAGAACGAACCATCAACTGCGTTTAATTTTTATGTAAATTGAAACTTTATTAATATTTATCAAGCATTCGTAATAGATAAATTAGGATCAACAAATAATCATAAGAAATTTTTTGCTAAGTTGTTTCTAAAACATTTAATATTGTAATGCATGCGAATTCTTAATACCTGATTAGTAGATATAATGTATACAAATTTGGTCTTTAAATTATAATTATATTAAAAAAACAAATTTATTCATAAAAAATATTATCTTAATAAACATCATACTACAACAACAATCGTTGTGTTCAATATACAACTGCAATTCAGATGAATCATTTTATTAATCACTGATATTATCCAAAATCCATTTCATATAGCTTGAGACTCGAGTGTACAGTCCAGGAATATTAAAATTGGTACCACACGACTTTGAACCAGCAGAGACTACACCATATTGGAAATATCGAGGTGGAAGTCGACCGGTGGTTGCTATATATACGGCTGGCCCCCCTGAATCACCACTGCACGAGTGTGTTTTACCACCATATGCACACAGGGTGGTTGAATCAATTGAGACGCGGTTTTGATAATGATCCGAATATATAGATTTACAGGTATCCTGTGGAATTACTTCTAATGTTGCTTTTATTAACACGGTAGATACGCTGTGCTTCTCGGTGATTCCCCATCCCGTTACAATAACTTTGGGAAGTTTGTGGTTTTGTGATTCCATCGTAAATGGCAAACATACAGGTCTTACACTGTCAGACAACTTAGCATTTTCACTTAAACGCAATAATCCAATATCATTTTTAGCAGATGCCATTTCAAACTCAGGGTGCGGAATTTGTCGTTCAACTGGAATTTCTTGAATCGGATCGGCACACTCCAACCGAGTACAATCCATATCGGTTGCAGTGTCATATTCGCCGAGTACCACAGAATGTCTATATAAATAATAAATAAACAAATGGATTTAGAAAATTGAGTAAATCTTTTTTATAAGTGCTTACATTTGTATTGGTCCTGGTACATCTTCCATACAGTGGGATGCTGTTAAAACATATCGTTTCGAAATCAATGTTCCCCCACAATGAGCCAATAATTGATTGTCCTGAGTAACTGTGCGAATTAATGCCATCCATGGAAATTCAAATAGTTTGGTTGTTATACCATGAGCAATCTTATCACCAGAACTTTCACCACACTGATGTAAATCAAGCAATCCTGCATTTGGATGTGTCGCTAAATCGTCTATAGATGTGGTTTTAGTGACTTGTAACTTCGATATTGGGCAACATATCCTTTGTACACCATTCAACGGATCACACAAACTTTTAATAATGAAATTAGACTCGTCTTGTGTTAGTTGTGGGCCACGATTTATCAGAGCTACTATAGAATCACATGATTTTAATGGAATACATTGTCCAATGGGGCCGTTATTTGGAACTCGACATCGTTGCTCTTTGATAAGAAAAAAATGTTATTGCACGTATTACTATTGTTAATTAATGAGATTTGCACTAAACTTACGACCACTTATCACTTGCACTAACATCAAGAGTAATCCAAGAAATCCTAAACTGATTATAGATGACATTTCAATGCTGCTTATACTACCGCAGTTGTTAATCGACTGGAGACGATTTGTTAAACAAAGATTGTATTTATATTGATGATTAGAAGCAAAGAGAAGTATGCATACTTGCGTAAGTAAAAAAACAGGTTGGATTTTATTCTCTCTTTCTTGCGATTAAGATTATATTGCGAGGTGAACTATGTTGCCAGGTTATGTTCATCTATTTTGCTTTACAAAGTACCAATATTAGATGCTATAATTGGTTGAATTACGTATACGAGTCTTATTTAATTATTTCCTTAATGATATAGTAAAGAATTCGATTCGAATCGATAATTATTTAAGATAAAAGTAACAAATTCGGGTTAGACTGAACGGTTCATTAATATAATTTTATATATTTTTATTTTAAAATATCCAATCAGTTTAATTTAGTTTAATTCAGTTTAATTTTCAGTTTAGCTTTGTCTGATTAAAATGATAGCCCAGATCACTGGTATCGTTTAGATTTTTTAAAACTATACGAGTATAACGATACGATTCCAAAAACAGCATACAAATTAAATTTCGAATTTTAAGAAAATCATGTTTGTTATTAATACGTACGTGTTTTACTCAATAACATTTTTCACTACCAATCCGTTTGGGAATCAAATCATTCGAAAGGTTAATAGCCTATAACAATCATCCGATAATAGTATCATTTTCGGAGTGTTCCGAACAAGTTCGGAAAATCCGTATGAACCTTTGCACCGATGTCTTTTGAAAAGAAAAACCTGAGGTATAAGATGAAATTTCGAGTACAAATTCTGCAATGTCCTGTAATTAGCCATTTAAAGTGTACCACTCAACGCAATCAATGAACGAGCTTTATTTAAAAAAATCTTTCGCTACCATTCCATTTGGTAAACCAAACTTGTGTCATTTGAAAGGCTAAGCCCGTGATCTCTTGGTATTGGCTTTTAAAAGTAAACCGCTAAAATTCTATAAGTGCAATAAACATCTTATGATAGTCATAACAAATTACAAATTAACGGTCACAAGAATCCGTCACAAGAGACGGTCACATTTTACGTTTTCAGAGAAATGGGAAATCAATACCGTCAGTTGCCAGATATTAATTGAAGAACGAAAAAAATACCTATAATGACAAATCAAATTCAATGAAATTTAGTAAAATAAAAAACTAATGGATTATATTTTATTTTATTCCCATTCACTTTATCACACTGTCACTTTATAAGCATTCTATCATCTATACCTTAAGGATGTATTTCCTCATAATCCTTTGACACGCATCATGCATAGAAGCGTACATATGACAGCAGACGGCTATCATAAGTAAGCTTCTATTTCGCCAAAGGTGAATGACACATTGGTTCAGAAGCTGGTTCATATAGACCATCTTTCTAGGTTTTACACCAAATCTATTGACAGTCTACCATACTTCGCGAGTTCTCTATCACTAGCTAAAGTTTTTGGATTTGACATAACCATAAAAGACCTTATACAGAAGATCCAGTATGTTTAATCATTTTCGTTGGTTGAATAAATGAAAATTGTGTTCTTTTCTTTTTGTGATAATTTATATTATATTAATTTTAAACTAAATACTAGTTTCGAATATTCGCTCTTTGTCAACTAGTTAACTATTCTAATTTTGGGTTCATAAATTGTCCTTTATACAGTGGTAAATTTCGTTATGCGGCATCCTCTCGTTCAACAAATATGGGCTGTTCTTATATTTTTATAATTCATACTCTTCTATTCTATCCATTCTGTCTCTTTTTACATTCTCGGCATCATCCCTAAATTACTGTCATATCCTGTGTATGTGTGTTGTTATTGAATCAAGTGCTCTGCGTATTTTGATTGTGTTGTGATTTTTGCGAGATCAGTCCGAACACCGACTCCGTCTTAATGTTGAAAGAATACAACCGGAAAATCAAAGAATACATAACAGACAACAAAATCGAACCGTCACATCAATACAAAGAACAAATACCATCTCAAAATTATAAAGCCTGAAGTACCGAAACTAAAAGTACTGTCAAAACTTGACAAAAACATATTTTTTGTGCTGTCACCAGACATTGTTGCTTCCGACTACCACTTGTTCCGATCGATAACTCATGAACTGGCCGAGCAGCACTTCACTGCTTACGAAGAAGCTTTAAATTGTGTCAATTCTTGAATCGCCTCAAAACACGAGGAATTTTCTCGACGCGGAATCGGTAAGCTGCCTGGAAGATGGGAGTCTTAGCTACCGATGGACAATACTTTGAATAAAATATATTCGTAACGTTTTGCTTGGTAACACATTAATTCATCTTACATTTTCTCTAAATAAAGCTGGGAAGTTATATAAAAAAGCCTCAAAACTTATTTGTGCCCCCAATGCATGTATAGAAAAGCGACCCAAACCAATCACACAATTCACTCCAATTCAAATCTTCCACCGACGCAAAAAATTAAACCAGCATACGAACATGAGACCAACCGCATCGATAACATACCAATGCACAAAAGTGATTATACAGATGAAATTAATATTAAAAAATATATCGCCATTAAGAGTATAATGATAGACCAAATCAATAAAAAATACCAGCAAAAAGCAAGATAAAGATCGCTCACCACACTAGCAAGAGGTGCTGGAAAAACCAAAAAATACATAACAATGTAATATGACGCAGAGAGAGCAAAAGTAATACACAACGCCCTGAGAAAACACAACTACACAGTAGCATGCAGTACAACGAATAAAATAGGAAACCGCGTCAATAAAAAAGAAACCAATCAGAAAAGATGTTGTCCTCAGTGTTAGCAAACAAGGCATTCATGACATTAAAATAAAGGTAGAATCTCGATGTAAAGACATTGACATTTCTTATGAAAACGTCAAAACCAATTACCGCACGATTGCGGTAGGTTTATTGGGCCTCGTTGCTTTGACAAGTGATTGTCGAAAAATGGTTATTCTGGGAGACCAAACTCAAATACCATACATTGATAGACTTAACTACGTCAGCATGCAGTATGTTGATGCTAATAAATATACCACATGTTTTAAAAATCTAAAAATGCGTTACAATCATCATATCATCGATTCCGCACTGCAAACACTAATAAAAGGGCCGTTAGTTTCAAGAAATGCTATTCCGTTAATGACATTCTATCTAGTAAAGTCAAATGCTCTATATTTAACATACACAAAATCGGACGAAAAACAATTTAGTAAACTTAACTTACCTGGCTCGAGTAAAATACTGACTGTACACGAGGCGCAACGTCAACTAAAGCAATTAAATTGTTTGAGAGACCAGCTGCATGCTTTGATTCGAACAGCTGCTTGCGAAAAACTCTCTGCCATTGTTAAAGCTGAGAAAAAAAGTCTCACAAATCCGGAATATAATTATCACACCCCAACCTTGTCACATCCACAAAAGACTATGAAACAGACATTTTACTTTCGAAATGTAAATAAAATGTCTTTAAGGGCAGATTTGTTTTGAAAACACTCTTTTGGTGTATATCATCTGTCAAACATCATTCAACGATGAAATGTTAGGTTTGGAATTCTTCCCTAGCCAATACGTGGTTTATAGATGTGATCATCTATCGCTAAAAACAATCCGGTGCAGGGGTACTCATAGCGGTCGATACATCACTGCACAATGAATTGGTTGATTTAACGAATCCATCGATCGGGCAAATGGGCGTTAAAATAGTCATCAATATTAAAGTCAATACGAATTTACCCGGTCTACCTGATTCGCCTATGCCATCGTATGCCAAGTGCTGTGAAACCATTATGGAAATTACCAATTGACCAATCAATCAGACATCATTTTAATAACTGGGGATTTCAATCTCTCAAATATTAATTTGACTTATGATGAATAAACGCACGAGATTAGCCCTGCGTAAACGTGAATTCGGATAACGAGTACCTGTTCATCGAAACCATGTTGAACTCAAATTTGAGCCAAATCTGCGAAACGAAAAATTAACTAGACCGAAATTATTTAATAACAAACCAGTTTTATTAAAAACAGAAGAATCACCAACACTTTCATTATTAATGATATTCACCACAAAGCAATCGAAATAATATTGGAAAACATCGTGAACAACAGTTGTGACAACTTCAAAAAAGCCAATTCAAATAACTTACAACAATATTTTGGACAAATAGATTGGAATGCCGAATTTATCAGCAATGCATCTATTTAAAGGCATTCATTTATTCATTCCCGTGTCAATGAGCAAACCGAACAAATATCCACCGTGGTATGATGACCAACTTGTCAGTCCTAAAAACAAAAAAGACAAGAAAACCTCAAATTACGTTCCCAGGATAATAAACAGAAATTTACCGGGTTGTCGCTAAAAATAAGGAGGAGGTAATCCGGATCTCTAACGAACACAAACGCACAACCCATCACTGGTATCATAGACAATGGGTTTACAATTGGCCTAGTAGAAGGCGGAAGCCGTATACTAATCGCCCGCAGGATGATAAAGCAAACCATAACTCTGGATGTACGCGATTGTGTTATTACCTCACAACCAATGATTAGTAGATTAGACTTTAAGGAGCATATGTATATTACAGCAAACAGTCTCATTAGTAAGCTATATGCACTGCCTCAAATAATACCAAATTTATGTGGCACAAGACAACAATGAAGTGTTGTTAGCTAATGTTGCTTCATCAATAATGCTATGTGGAGCTAAAGTTTCAGCCGATAAAATCAAAATCGCATATAAATAATATAGGTTGATGCACCTTACACTCTTAACCTAGAGATTAGTCCATCAACACGGTTATTATTGTAAGAGCATCGCTTATTCGGGACCTGGATGTAATCTGTGATAGCGAACTAAACTTTAGGGAGCATATTGGAAATATGAGCTGTGTTTCTTGATGCTTGATCTGATCCGGTTCAGTTCATGTTTTGTGAAAAGGCGCTCACTAGATTTGAAATCAAAATTTGTGATCTAAAACAAAATTTGGATCAGGTTTTCCATATAAAATTTATACTGATCAATGGGTGCCATGAAACACGGCAATGATTAACACAGTAAACTCCATGCTTGCCTTCGTTAAGCGCTGGTCTAATGATTTTCTTGATCCATCGAAGGGACTCTACATTACCTTAGTTCGATTTCTATTCGCGTATGCTAGTCAGGTGTGCGGTCTAAAAAACATAAATAAACACAAATATTAACATAAATCGCATTAAGGCAGATTCAAAACGTAGATTCCTTCGTTTTCAAGGGAAATTTTGCTCGTGTTTTGGTTTATTCAATGCGTATAATTAAGAAAAGCTTGATTTTTTTACACGAATATCGTAACTTGCGCTAAACCACTAAACTAACACATTGATACTCTGTAAAAGCAAGAAACACAAAATATTTTCGAATTATTTTCCAATAAAATCCGATAAACGATTGGAACGAAATCTTCAGATTTAGCATTCAAATTATTTGACAAAGGGCGGAGCAACAAGAACAAGCTTCGATTTATTATTGCGCAATATTACTATGAAAAGTATCACCAATTTATCTTATAAAGTCATAATGAAGGAAGATGAAACAAATGCCCTGAATTAAATAAAAAAAATCTATTATGTCCAATGAAGTATGTTTGTTTCGCGCTTGGTGTAGTATTGGCACAAGACGACAAACGAATAACTTATTCCTTTCCAGAATGCTAAATAGAACAGAGAAGAACTATGCGGCAAATGTGAAACAGATACTTGTCATAATTTGGGCGTTAATCTCTTAGGAAAATAGCTAAGTATATGGAACTAGAAAAGTAAAAATTTTCACTGATCACCAACCGCTTACCTAAGCAGTAAGAAATAATTATTCTAGAACAATAATTCTAAGATGAAGCGATAGAAAGCCATCTTTGAAGAATATAATTACGAAATTATCTACAACGCAGGCAGAATCAATGTGGGAATTGATGCATTATCAAGAAACCAGAAGTAAGCGCAATATCGCCAAAACCACATGGCGATGATCTAATCTCAAGAGTTAAAACCCCTGAATGTTCCAGGCTTCAGGGGCGCTAATGACAACAGAAACAATAATGGGAGGGAGCCATCAAGCCATCTTACGGGATAGCTTTAACACGATAGGTTTTTGGAACACATATTACAATCGATTAATTAATCTACAGATTTGTACTCAAAAACGTTACGTTACCAGACGCAGAGTGGGAAATGTCACGTATGTCGAGATTTTAGCAAGATAATGATCCAAAAGACGCTTACCGGATTGTTAAAATCTGATTTACAGCAAATACTATTAAGGTTTTGGTGTGGCTCGTCCCTATTCGTGGACCTGGTTATCATAGACGAACTTATGAAAATTTACTCATAAACCAAAAGGATAGAGGAAGCGCCGGGTTGAGGCTTCCAAAAGCTACATCAAACCACTTAAACGAATCAATGCCAAGACGAGTAGTTTTCTTGTACTTATTACAGCAATCTAAATATGTATGTAGTTGCATGACACAATAATTTTTAGCAAATTTGTTTGTCAAACTCAAACTTAATAACAATTGAAAGAGGTCCGAATTGAGTTGCATACGGAAGCCAAAATTGATATGAGTCTTACCTCAATTGTGTACAAAACAGTAATTAATATTACTAGGCACACACATCGTAAACAAACTATTTGTAACCATAAAAATATTTGCAAAACTCCTTCGCAAATTGTTCAACTGGCTTCAAAATAAAATTTCATCAGCACATATTTATGTATATTTCGGGGGAAAACCTGAGTAAGACAGCAAATTTTACGCGTAACCTTGTCCTCGTGCACGGTAATTTCCTGACATAGCTTCGCTTTAAAATACATTTATGTAAATTTTTCTGTTATATGAACAACACGTGGCACGGAATAACACACACACTTAATGATTTATAACAAAATATGCTTATAAATCATATACAACTAATTAAATTCGATCTTATTGATTAACACTATTACGAAATTTACGTTTCACGCAGAGTGGCTAATAGAGATTTCTGTTTAATTCAAGTTTCGTTGTTTGTTTTGATTGTTCAGTTTTGGATACGCCATTATCATCGTAAAGGTGAACGTAATCAAATGTTTATGACGGGCGCCATAAGCAGCAAAACTTGTTTGGTACCAGTTTCGCTTATAAATTATAACTTCGCACTAACAGAGAAACTTTTTTGTTAAACAATAATGTAAAGAAAACTTTAATAATAAAAAATAACTCTCTATATTTAGTATCACTTAAAACAGGTATTAGTTACAAAAATATTATAATAAATAAATTAACCAAGTCTATAAACATCTTAAAATACAGTAAATGGAAATTTTAGTCACTTATATTATCGAGAATCCATTGCATGTAGCTTGTAACACGAGTGTATAGTCCTGGAATACCATAATTAGTACCACAAGTCCTTGTACCAGCTGATACTATTCCATATTGGAACACTCGGGGCCCAAACCGATCGGTTGATGCCAAAAATACAGCTGGACCACCTGAATCCCCACTGCACGAGTCGCTTTGATCGCCGTACGCACAAAGTGACGTTGAATCGACTGTAACTCTATCCACATATCGTTTCTTATAAATCGATATGCATTTACTGTGCGGTGTAACATCTAGTATGGCTTTCAGTAGTGCTGCTGCTGGGGCCTGAGTTTCGGTGGTACCCCATCCTGTTACAATTATTTTAGTTAATTTTTCATTTTGGGATTCGATTGTGTACGGCAAACACACAGGTACAACACTATCTGACAACCGAGCATTTCGCCATAACCGCAGTAGTCCAATATCATTTTTAGCTGTGGCTGTACTAAATTGAGGATGAGGTATTTGTTTTTCAACTGGAATTTCTTGAATTGGATCAGCACAGTCACCTTCGATACAATCAAATTCGGTTTCGGTATTATGATCACCAAGCACCACAGAATGTCTAAATTTATAAAAATATTATTGTAAAATCGAATAAATTCACGAGATGTTCCCAAGTTATATATACACTCACATTGGTATTGAGCCTTGTACGGTTTTCAAACAATGGGCCGCTGTTAACACGTATCGTTTCGAAATTAGTGAACCACCGCAAATGGGGGCTAATTTATTACCAGATACTATTCTAATTATTGCCATCCACGGAAACTCAAATGGTTCAGTTTCAAGCCCATTCGCAATTTTGTCACTAGAACTTTTACCACACTGACGTATATCCAGTAATCTAGCATTAGGATGTGTCGTAAAGTCAGAAGCCCTTTCATTAAGATTCGGTGCATCTTTTGGTATCAATTCTGATGACGATATCGGGCAACAAATCATTTGAACTCCTTTTAATGGATCACACCAACTTTTTATGATTATATCATAATCGCTTTGAGACAACTGCTGTCCACGATTTACTAGATTGTATAGAGAATCACATGATTGGAACGGAGTACACTGTCCTATTGGGCCGTTTGGTGTTCGACATCTTTGCTCTATTATTTAAAAAAAACAAATTGTTTAAAATTCACTAAAATTGATTAAAAATGCACACACGCATTACACTTACGTCCACTAACCACCAGCACTAAACAAATAAACAATCCAAAACTAATAATTTGGTTGTATGCCATTTTATTGAAAAACTTTATATCACTTCACCTCAACAAGGTAGTTTATCGACTAAAGATAATTTGTGAATGAAAAACATTTTTATATCCATATTTTGATGACGAGAATTTCAATGCTGAAAACTGGTTGGAGCTTATTTCTCTTTTCTTGTGATTTAAGATTTTAATATTTTAAACGTACTATTCGCCGTATTAACTCTTGGAGAACGAAAACTTTGTTGGTTGGATATTGTCTAATTACACGACTTTTCCGGTTGTTATACAGCACGCGAGGTAAACCTTATTGATTACACTTTATTATGAAATTTATGGCTATAAACGGCTACGATTTCAAAGAAAGCCAAGTGCTAGCTTAGATTGTCATACCGCGAATGAATTACTCACGTATTATTTATCACCTCTAGTAAATGTATTGGAAAAGATTTGAACTCTCTTTAGATTTAACATTAAATAATTAACTGATTTTTGGAAATTATATGAGTGTGACAAACTGGACCTAACAAGACAACTGAGGGTAACGCAACAACGACGTTTAAAAAACGATGCCCAACTTAACGTCAAGCATCTTGCACAGAAGATGACATAGCGGCTTATTACAAAATTGGGACAGAAATTGGGGATTGAAATGTTTCATTTTCACAACTTTGGAAGAAAATTTGGCAGACATATATGTTTAAAAAGAAACTATGTATAAACGTGCAATACTTGGGTTAACGATATTTATAAAATGCCACGTGTGTGCTAAAATCACCAATTTTAATAAAAGCAAGAGAAAATATTTTCAAAAGTTCGAGCGTAGGCAACCGCATTGTAACGGTTGCTCGTGTTTGACCAACGCACTTACAACAATATCTTAAACAAATAAATTGGAATGTCCAATTTATCAACAATCCATCTACTTAAAGGCATTGAATTTTCATTCCCATGGTATGATGGCCAACTGATCAGTCTTAAAAGCAAAGAAGACAAAAATTATAAGAAAACCTTCAATTACTTTCCCAGGATAAGAAACAGAAAATTACTGTGTGTAACCTCAATTTTGAATCCTATTTTGAACTGAGCTACAAAAGCTATATTCGCAATCTAAAGTATAAAATCAAAGAACAGTTTTGGGCGAAACTGATGGTTACCCAGCCTGGATAAGATTTAAATAAGAAAAGCTGAGTTTTTCCAATCTGTTTATAAAGCAAAAGACATTAATAATTGCAAAGATCCTTCCGCTAGTGAATATAGTACATTCATATTTACTCCCCAAATTGAGTCAGAAGACATCCAGCAAACATTGGTAGGATTCGGAGAAGGATGCGGTCCTGATGGTATTCCTGTTTCATTTTGTTTAATCAGTGATTAAAATTTTCCGTTTTCCACAAAAGTGGAAAATAACCCGAGTGTTCTTACGTTGGCCCATGGATTTTCACAATCTTCATTAATGAAATTACTGAAGTAATAAAGTATTCCAAAATCCTGATGATCTCAAAATCTACAAAGCTATCGAGTCAGTTGATGATGCCATTCGAACATAGCGATATGGTGCAAGTTTATTTCTCTGAGCCTCAAAAGTGAAAATCTCTATAATTTCATTGAAAAGCCAAGCCTGTGGGTGCACAAGAATATGAGATAAAGAGTGTATTTCTTAAGGTAGTGCATGAAACTAAAGACCTATAGGGGTTACTCTTATTGAAAACATAAGCTTTACTACGCACATTGAGCTGTGCATCGCTAGAGCGAACTCCATGCCCGGTTTTATCTAACGTTGGACAGGTAACATTTTTGGTTTGAAGACAACTAAAATCCTGTATTGTGCTTTTCAATCTCAGCCGGAATATGCTGTAAGTGTGTGGTGCCCGTTCTAAGAATAACGTATCCAAAGTATTGAGAAAATTCAAAAGGAGTTTATACGCTTCTTGACCTGCAAGCTGTATTTTTTTTACACAGTCCTAGTTAGGCTTAACTTAAGCCTGATGTAATCGCTCTCTTTATCGAACTTTGCTTTCGTTGGGAACGACGTCTAGTCGAATCGCTTTAATTTTGGGCTGGCTCATCCTTTATAGAGTTTACCAGTCTCCCAAACAGCCCATTCTTATATCTTTCAGTCGACTCTGGAGGTCAGTAAAGTTTCTTTGCAAAATTTTACTATATTACATTAGTACTTTACACTTCAATTTTATCACTTTCACAATAATCGAGAATGTCTTTATGTCAGTACATATGTTGCTGTGTATCTGTCACAGTTGTAAACAATATGTTTCTGCGTATCTCTTGCTGTTAGCGTCCATGACTCACAATCAAAGGTGACCGCAGGTCTAATCAGCGTCTTGTAGATGATAACTTTTGATTGACGCGAAATGAGGCGAGAATTGAAAAATTTAATGTTTGCGTAAAATGCTCGATAACCAGCTACGATTCTTGATGTTGTATGTATCTACAGAAACAGAATTTTGCTCCGTTACTACTCTTCCGAAATATTTAAACCTTTCAATTTCTCATACGTGCCTCCCGAAACAAATTCTCTTAGGACTTCTTTTAGAGAAACTAAATAGCTGACTCGATTTAAAATATAGACGCTGCTGAGACTTCCGTTTGCCTTCGATTACCACCCTGAAATTTGAAATGCTCATCAATAATTTGCGCATATAGATATCAGTTTCGAAAAGACTCAGACTGAAGGTCTGGTCGGTTGTTGATCTGTCTGGGCGAAATCCACGTTGGAATTCGCCCAAGATGCACTCGCTACATACCGACAATTTTGAAAAATTTAGATTTTGGATTTTCACTATGTAGCCGTTACGTGTTGTCTTGTATTTTGGATAGATTTAGCTGGCGATCTTTTTCTCGAATTGCTCTCAAGCAATCTTCCTCCAGCCAACCATTTTTAGTTCTCGGTGAAGTTTGACCAATCATTGAAGATGATGCTTCCGTTACCGCAGTTTTATGATATTTTACTGAACTCTACGGAATCGCGCAGTGACTTGTTTCCAATAATTCCTGATAAATATTCTCATAATTAGTTCTGGTAACCTGGTTTTTAAAGGCTTTATTGTTCCAACGCGGGTTTCATTGGAGATGATGGTTGTATACTGTTGATAAACGAAAGTGACGACGAACACGACTCTGCGTCTCGTTTTGATATATCTGGTACTGGAAAAATATGTTTTGGATATGAATGAGATTGTGATCAATTTGATTAATTGTGTTACGGGACCCGTTAACGACGGGATCATTTGCTTTCCATGTAAATTTACGAATGCGTTTCCGGTGGGAAGTATGTCAGGGCTAATGGTGCCACAATGTATTTGGCTAGCACTGTCAATTTGTGCATTAAAATCATCCAAAATGATTTTGACATAATCAAATCAGTCACGAACTGACGATATTAGATGTTTACTAGAAAACCAACTTCACCAACACTATAGTAAACTCAAATAGCTTATTGTTGCTTTGGCAAAGCGAGTATCCAAGTCGATTATCAACGATGTTAGCAGAAGGAGAAATAGGTGGTTGATCCTTAATTGTGCTGATGAAGATACGAGTGCAACGTCATGGCTAACCACAATAGTTCCAACGTAAAAGTCACTGTAAGCTTTAAATTTTCAGGGTGGTTGAAACCCCGCGCCACAGAATTTTCTTCGTCTACTTGCCACACTGCAGAAACGAGAGTAATTAGAAAATAAGCCATCGCTTGCTGGTCATAAATAAGGAGTTAGAGTACGCGGAGCGGAAGATACAGTCGAGGAAAGATAGGAATGGTGCATAGGGAAATTGGATATTTACACTTAACCATCTCTATTCCACCCAAAATAGCGGAGAACCTTAAAGGTTCTAACTACAAAGTAAATTGGTTTTGTGGGTCGGTATACTTACGATTAATGAAAGAACAGGTCTCAATTATATATCTAAGCTATAGAACACGGCCCAGTTGAGTCACTAACTGACCCATAGGAGGGGCTCACTAAGTTGAGGTGTGTTCAGGTTAACATTCATAGGTCAAACGCAGCGACTGCTATCCTTTGTCGCTATAGCTTACATCGAAGAACTGTCGAGGACAGTAAACCAACTATCTTTTAATATATTCCACATAACCCAATTTAATTCAAGAGATTTAAACGCGATCTCTTTAGAGACGCATCTAAAAAAGAGCGGCAGGAACACCGTAAACTTTGCCACAGCATACTATTGGAATGGGGATGATCCTCGGTAATCGTACAGAGCTTCAGTAAATATTGTATTTGTCATCGGGTGTGATACGAATTCACACAACATAGTCTGGGGAAGCCCAACTAGGAGCAGTAAAAGGAATAGCTGGAGCGATTTTTGCTAAATCACGATTCCGCCTGCTGGTCGATGACGAAAGGCCATTTCCTTAGGATATAAAAATCCACTGGTATCAGTGAAAAAGACAAGTAGTGACTTGACTATCTCAAAGGAGGATAAGCTTAGCTGAGTAGTCAAACGTCACTTTCCTTCTTTCATAATTGTTGGTAATCAGGAAGTTAGCGAATATTTTAACACGCATATACAAATTTTATTTTATCAAAGTATACAGGCGCTGAATCACCGAAGTACTTCAATATTCGAAGGTCCTTATGTATGTAGATGACCTTAACATCTTTAAAATCGTGGAGGACATCAACGACCCCACAAATTACAACAAGATTTTGAGAACTAGTGACTTGGTATGATTTCAATCTGCTTAGTCTCAACATAAATAAGTCATCGAAAAACTAATCCTGTTGTTCAACAGTACCCTATAAATGGTACAACTCTACAACGTGTATATGAATTTAAAAACCAAGTGGTTACTTTCGGTGAAAATGTGAATTTCTCTAATCACATCAAGCAGTGCATAGCTAGAGCTAACTCTATTCTTGGCTTTATTAAATGGTGGATTGGCGATACTGAAGTTATTGAGACAATAAAGATAATGCACTTCGCATACGTCAGTCCCAACGTGAGTATGCTGTTAATATATGGTGCCCTTTCTCGTTTTGAAAGTATTCGTAAAATAGAGAGTATCCAAAAGAAGTTTGTTCGTTACTTATCTTGAATGGATGGCTGGAAATACGATAAAGACTTACAGTATCACATTAACCTACAAGAGCTACCACCATACCTCAATGGGTGAAGAATCTACAATCTGACAACTCGAGAAAATAGAGGAGCTTTTGAAGTGCCAATTTATTGGAAACATCTTACTCGATCGATTCACCGACGTTACTTGAGTTTATTGGATTAAAAGTACCGTGCAGAACCTTAAAAAAATTTGAGTTTCTTCAAAAAAATAAACACAGGACAAATTATGGTTACCACGAACCGGTGAACATGATGTGCATAAGTTTTAACAAACTTGAACATCTTTTTGACTTTTGCTTAAGCAAAGACAGGTTTAAAAGTATTTTTAACAAAGAAAATATATTTTTTCTATTAAATTTTTTGTATATTCTGAAGTAAAAGAAGTTCTGAAGTTCTATTGTCATCGCTGAGAATCCGCTGAGCTATAAATTCTTTAGACCCTCACAAATCCCCAGGTGGAAATGGTGTTAGTTTATACAGGTCCGTATAAGGGTATGAGTAATTTTCAAACCGAAAGTGGAAAATATCCCCCGACGATATCGGCTAATACAGACCTGTAAGACTTATGTCAGTAATTCTCAAAACCATCGAGAAAATACTGTGTCACTAGATTAGATCGAATACACCTGAAAACGACGAGTTAATAACAGAAATCGAACATAGACCTCGGAACAAAGAATGTTGTGTGCTTTTATGTTTGTTGTGTGTAGGAAGAATTTGGCTGCAAGTTATAGACTACTCACCAGATTAAAACATACTCTCATTATGAACATTAGCTATGCTCATTCCCTAGTCTTGGTGGGTCGGGGAAAATTCGAGAGTACAATAGTGGAGCGTATGCAACAACCCCGCGTCTATTATGAAACTTTTGCAATTTCAGGCTTTTCGAAAACAAGATAATTCGGCCTATTAGATACAAGAGTATAAACAAATAACTATGAACAAATCAGCTGTTGTATCATATTGAGTGGCCTAATTTTGGTCTTCTGAGTGGCCCAATTTTGATCGAAAATCGAGAATCAAAGTTATTTCACGTACGTACTCTAGATGTTTATAATATTCCGCTGTGTGTATCCAAAAATATTACGATTTAATTTTGTACATCTAGTACGACTGTGAAACAACAGTAAAACTCGAAACTTTCAGTTTCACTTTTTGACCAAAATCGGCGTACTGTAATAAGCTCCCTTAGGACCCTGTATCAAGCAGAAAGTCTCGCAAAGAAGTCTGCGGTCCGCAGATATGAATGTTTCAGAAGAAGATACAAGAAAACTGAGATCTTCATAATCGCGGACAGTCATGTAACATTTCGAGCCGTAACTAGTTCAATCTCCTATTCTACGCTAACATGGAGCTGTCATTACTATTTCAAAGAATTAGAAAAGGGAAGCAAAATTGCTTTAATGTGCTGCCCAGGCCTCTCCGGCATTCTAGGAAACGTAGCAGCCGATTATTATGCAAGGAAGAATGCAGATAACACCTTCAGTGAACTGTGCCTTGCGTATTTCAAGAGCACTAAAATGGAAGTATTATAAACTAGGTAAAACACCATCCAAGCAGTTTAGGAAATTACGCTTGGAATGAGACAAACAAAAAAGCTTCTTAATTAGTACATCGGACATCTAGACGGAGTACTCAAGATGAATCAAACGGTCATTTGGGGAAAATAGGGAAATCTTCAACGAAGACTCTGCAATACGCCGAGAGAAAACTGTGAACATATATTGCTCACAGCGGCACAACCGCTCTTAAAAGATTCATATGTCTTAAAACCTGTACTATACAATGGCCAAACATCAAACCAATTATTTGAAATAGTCTGAAATAGTAGTATTTATCAAGGAGCTAAATCCTCACTTTATATGATATGCTAACTGAAGCACAACAGATCTTAAGGTTGCACTAGACAGATCTCTCCTTTAACTCCGTCCTTATATTAAAAAAAAACTAATTAGATAATTTTAAATGGGTATACAAGATTTATATTTATGTTTACGATCTATAATGCTTCTCTAATGTTCGAATAGACATTTGCGAAAGTGCGGTTCACGGTCACAAACAAGACACTTAATAAATCAAAACAAACAAACATAATCTGGCAAATCATGCTAAATCGTATACGTAATAAAATTTCCAGCCCCATTTTACGCGATAAACATAATACGAAAATTTATGAAAATCCAAACCACAACTTTACAACGTCTAATGATAATATTATGTTTACTATTTTTAAATTTATGTTTTTCCAACTTTTGATAACAATTTTTCAGTATTCGTAGTTTCTCTTATCGCGAAATGATTTCGAGCCCTTTATTATGGAGTGCCACTAAAAGTTCTATGCATAAAATTTAAACCTTTTAAATCTCTTGTTTTATGCATAAAAAGATCGGTTTGTACCTGGAGAGAGATCCTACCAAATTCTTTTAACCGTTATTGAAAATGGCGCTACAACTTCTTTCTAGCCGCAAACAAAAGAATCGTAAGCGTGTACATCATTAACTACTGTCTATACATATAAACTAATATTGACCTTGTAAACGCAATTTTTTGTTTGTTTGTAATAACTTGCAATAACCCAAAACCAACTACAATAGTTTGTTGGTTTTGAATAACCATATAATTCTTGAATGATACGTAGTACATGTACATACATACATACATATGTACATTGTTCAAAAGTCAAAAGGTGATCTATTCAAGTGCTAACTGTATGTTGTGATGAAATAAAAACGTCAAAAGTCGTTGTGGTTGGCGTTTAGATTATTTTGTAAATAAAGCGTTTTGTTAAACTTACCAAAACAAAGTATGGTACGAGTATGTACATATATTACAACAGCAAGTAATCAGCCACAATGTTGGCAACTGCTACTACACATAGTTACGGGTAAACTTTTACTAAATATATTAGTGATAAAAATTACGATATTCCGCCACACACAAATTACGGATTATAATCTAGATTAGCCGAGTCCGTTTTAGTTGGCGATATAGGTCAGTAAGTTCATCACACACTAACGGTTTGTGCATACGATTTATAATTAAGATTAATAATAACAAATCTTAACTCTGGTCGCTCGATTTTAGAGGAATTATAAACTTCGATTGAGTGCCTTCGATTAGTTAAACTTATTAATGATTTTTTTATTAGTATCTGTGTATAAACATTTTAAAAATTTCAGTAAAGTGTATATTTTCATAATTTGTACGAGTATTAAGTAAAATTAGAAGGAACTATTTTAAGCAGGGGTGAAAAGTCGTGAAGATACAGTTTTTTTAAATATGAAATATCAATATTCTTGCTTGATTCGCACACAAACGTTTAAAATACTTTATATACGCTTAAAACAAAACTTATTTTCTATTTGAATTGCAATTGTGACAGATGTGTCGGTTCCATTTTTCTCGCGCTTTTGCGTGCACGCTAGAGTGTAAAATAAGAAAGACCAACATCTTGGATTGATACAATTTAATCCCACAAATAAAGTTTTAGTATTTTAGTCAGCTAGAATACACTTCCTTCACATCGCCCATCTGGTCAATGGGCTCTTTTTTCTCTCACTCGATAATGTGCTTTCGATCTACTCAACTATCGCTATTGACGATTTTGTTTATAATTAAATCAACACCACCATAGCTAATAATTAGTAACGAGGTTTTATTTTTAAAATTTACACGTCAAATTATTAGCTCTCAGTTTGAAATTTATCTTCCAGGCGGTATCCATCGTGTTAAAATCGCCAATAGGGAACATGAAATTTACGTTTAAGAATAATATCTACTCCCACTGTAAAGTAATACAAAGCTTGTCGAAATTTGGGTTCTCCAGCGCATGGATAATTTCATATTTAAGTGACAGACGGCAATATTAAATTAAGGAGGTATTAAATCAAGGCCAATATAGTTACATTTGTGAAAAATGGAACATCCAATAAACATATTGACGCAATAATCGCGAAAGATAACTCTACGTCAGACTTTATCATAAACTGGATGTATGAGTTCAATCACATAATGTATTTATTTAGTTTATATTTTGCACATGTTGGAGCACAGTTGGAATTTGCGGTTCCAGTCTGGTTCCCTTACCATATCAACAATATTACTTGTGCGCAGTAGCTCGGGGGCCACAGGTTTTCCAATAATAATGAGGTTATTGTAAGTCGGGAAAACAGCTTTAGAACACCAATAGAACAAATGCATTAAGGGATTAGGAGCCCACACGAAAAAATTAAAATATTAAACTTGAAAACTTTAAATATTAAACTTGAAGAACCCTCGTAACATTAAATTACGTAAATCATGTGGTTTAAAGCTAAAACACTTATTAGTTGTAAAAATCTCTTGAAACGATAATTTTGTTTACTCCAAAGCCCCAAAACATACTCCTTTGTATGGTGATCTACAAAGTTTAAACTACAACCGAAAAAGAACTTTCGATTTAATTATCGAAAATAGTATCGAAATAAGGCATATTTAAAAAAAAGTTAGCGTAAGGTAAAATGCTCGAGAACCTGCTGCGATCTGTAATGTTGTATATACAGACACTGGGTTTTGCACACTTACCATCGATTCCAAGTATTAAAACTCATTTACTATAGTTCGTAGTATGTCACCTGTTAAAATTTTTTCACGTATTTGATTTCTTTTCCGAGGCCTATTTATCGGACTGTTGTTTTCAATGGCAGAAGAACTTCTTTGAGACACGATGCTACGACCCAGTATGCATAGGTTTATGAATGCTGTAATACGCCTGTTAAAAGTCTATGAATAGAAAATGTTGCTGGGATGTCTTTCCTAGCATTTTTCACAATTGACAGAAAAAAGTTTGATCGGTTGTCATCCTACCTACGTATACGAAAACCGCACTGCGGTAGTCCCAAAATGCGCTCGCTAAATATTATTAACTTGACAGCAACTAAATTGGTTAAACCTTGAAACCGATATAAGCAAAGTAGTTGTTACATCTCAGAGGGTTTCGATTTTTATACAGTGAACAGATTTAGGTAATTTTCCACAGTTTTCACCAGGTCTTATAATTTTTAAAATTTGATATGACGCTTCGCACTTCATCAAAAGATGGAGCGGGTGGTGGTGTCATTTCTAGCATTGATATCAGACTGATGTTGATTGCTCGCTGGAAGGTACTATATGTCTATTTAAGAGTGATGATAAATAATTTTGGCACTCTGTTAGCGCTGCATTTGCCTCCGTTTGAATGAATTTTTATTTCTCATTTATTTAACCATATCTGTCTCGTAAACTGGCAGTTTCGATTTTAAGTACTTGTTCTACATGTCATCCACGTTCCGTCGTTCTAAATAGTCAATTGAAAGGTTTCCTCGCGAGCTTGTAACCGTTGGTTTGGTTTACGCGTGCTATTTTTGGCTACATTTGTTGCTGAAGCATTTGTTATCGCTCATTTTATTATGTTCCACTGTTCTGCCACAGAATGAAGTAGTTGGCTCTGCAGGATTTCCGATATATTAGCTTCAAAGTTGGCTCGCCAATTTGAATTTTTAGTGCTTTAATTATTATTTCGACACCAGATTCGTTAGAGTCACTTATTATATGTTATGAAGATAAACGAAACATTTTATCGGAAAGTGGTTAGAATCGATTTAGGCGCCGAGTTTGATCTAAATATGTGTGACGCCAGACCGTAACTCCATCATGCTTTAATGAATTTGCTTATGTGGGAAGTAAGTTCCGACTTCCACCATATTATATAGTAGAGCTAGCTTGGTAGTGCGCAACCGGTTTTTAAGGACGAGACATGTACGTAAGCAAATATATCTGATTGTGTATGGGTCTAAAGTCCGTTACGAATTTGCGAGAATGTTTGCTGATCGGACGACAAACCAGAATACAGGGCGGTTTAATCTGAATGCATGTCACCTTCCAAATTTTAAAAGGTTGTCGTTATTTCATGTTCGTGGTCGTTGTGGTGAATCCGAGTTAATTATTCGATGCTTTTGTTGAATTTTCATAACAATTGTTTTTTCCTGGTTGGATTGTTAGCCGAACGAAAACTCCTAATAGAAGGACCTCCGCTCTCAAACATTTAACCTACACTTGTCAAGAGGTAGCACCGGTGATCGCCACGAGGAGATGGTGTGAGCACTTGCACAGTTGCATACAGAGACGAATCAGAAGGCAGGGCCTGTGATAATCGCTCCGTCTGCACTTCAACCTGACTACCCCAAACAAGGTACAATAATCAGCAAAAAATGATTTGCTTCTGAACTAGAATATAATTTTACTGATTCTACTCCGAAAACTTTATTTAAAGTAGAACAAATCTATTTCTGGTTCTTCAATTAATGTTTTAATAATGAGTGACCGCTTTTTGTAATACAATTTGTGGTTAATTAAAGCACCGGAAAGTTGAAAAACACCAAGAAAGAACTCTTAATTATGGTTAATATTTATTTCTGTGTTAGATTTGGTATTATGTCTTAAAGTATCATTTTCAATGTCCATTGTAAATTTTTATAAAACTAATCCAATTTTCTTAAACACATCAAACAAATTATTTTCATATTTTTTTGTTTAAAAATTAATATTCATAAAAATTACCCTTCTTTCGAATTTCTCAATAAAAAGCGAACACAAAACAACGATTAGTCAGTAAGTTAGTGTGGACTTGTGGAGAGCTAGAGCAGCGTGTAATCTCGCGTTGCTTCTACTTGCAAATACAAAATTTAAAACAAATCTTATTAAACAAAAAGACTAAGAGCAAAAATTATCTTGACATCAAATTTTTTAAAGGTGTATATTAAATCATGACGCAAAGCGTAGATACAAACTCACTCTCTGAGTGAGCGTATTATACAATTTCTTGTTCGTACACTTAGTTCTATAAGAAAAATATAAGACTGGACTTACTTACTTCTCAGTTTGCACAAATCATTTAGTTTAGATTGAACGATTGAACGAACCAGTTCAAGAAATAAAGTGTAGTAATTTTAAACGAGTGTGGCAGTACTAGTTAATAGTGTTTACGTAGTTTAAATTATTTATAATCATAGTGAGTTATACGCTAACCGCAATCTTAGCGGTAACTGTTGCTAAAAAAATTAAGTTTATAAATTAAAAGTTGAAGTGAAATGGGCATCAATAAAATTTTAAGTATAACAGGATTTATGCTGTTAACCAGTATTATTTCAATAAATGCACGTAAGTTACAACAACACTACCAACATTTATTGTTTTTGTTTTTAAAGTGATGGTCATATGGTAATTAAGAAGCTGTAAGGTGACTTTACACACATAAGAGAAAACGAATTCTTGACGCATTTTTAATTTTGGTTGATAAAAGATTCAAATTTATATCTTATATTAAAAAATGTATAGCTTTAAGATAATAAAAAAAGAAATTAACAAATCCAGTTTATTATAAATGGTAACCTTCAAAATATTAACATCAGAGTGATCAGACTAAATGTACATACTCGTAAGCGTACTGGAATTATTTGCACGGAGCGGTACTAGAAGTGCATCAGATGTCAGGTCAAACAGTTTAGATTGGCAAGATTATTAAAATTGAGCATTTTTGTAATCGAATAGGAAAATCCATTTAATTTGTTTCGTTTGACAACCCGTGTTTGTTATGGAATATAGACAATAACGGCAATCAGTCTGATAATTAATTTGAACTTTGCTCATATGACTCGCGATTATAACTATGAGAATTTGAATACTGGAAAATACCGAAACGATTATTTATTTATGTGTTTATATACATATATACATATACTGGTTTATATACATATACTGGTTAGTGAAATTGAAAATGTTGGGAAAGTCCAGATTCTCTTATTGAAATTTCCAAGAAAAAATATTTGTAATTAAATTTTCGTGAAAACACTGGGCTACACGTACTCCTGGACCACAAACAGATTAGTTTCGGAACTAGAACCCATACAGTTTATTTTCCATTGTTGCAAATTATCAAATTACAAGGTACACAAGTCAATGCATTATTATTATTATTCCTTATTATTTATTACTCTTTATTAATTTAGTTACATGCAACAATGATGTAAACGGGTTTGTTAATAGATGCTTAAATCAGTATTTTAGAACTTGTGTAATTTCGAATTGATGAAAGTATTGTAGTTTCTTGCTGTTATTAAATTAAATTATTAACCAATAATATTGAAATATGGCTCAGCATTTTGCGACCTATCGACCCGAGACCGATCAGAGCCACAATCAGTAAATATTTCCCAAGATTATCTTTGAAATGAATAAATTTCATAAACAAATATTTATTCCACCATTAACAGTTTTTGTAGTTGGATTTGTCTTGACTATTTGAAATTAAAGCAGGCAAAAAAATTTAGAGATAAGATTATTAACTTTTATGTTAGATATTGATGTATATGTAACGGTTAAAGCCTGAATTCGATAAATGTCCGAAATTTTATTTTTTTTAAATTCGATTACACGATTAAAAACCGGTTGTCCAGAGGTCCGTGGTTACGAAATGTTTGTTGACCTTCACCCTGGTCTACACCCCCGTAGTTTCTTGTATTCCCACCAGAGGGCTAAGCATCATGAGTCTCTTGCGAGCCCGTAAGAGTTAGTAAAGCCGTTAATCCTTACTAATCCAAATTCCAATTTGCACTAATATCATAAAAAATACTTTGTGGTGAGGTGAAGGATAAACCATTTCGAGACGAATCAATTCATCAACAATTTTTGCCAATTTTTACTCGGACGTTTACCGATTTCGGGCTTTCACTGTAACATATATACAAACAAATTTTTGACGATTTATTAAAAAGTATATTTCAGGCACCATTGTAAGCTAAGTTTAAATCTTTGGGAGGAAGAGAGTGGTCATTTTATATTTCTTTGAAATTTGCACTTCATTGAAATAAATTGGTTTTAAGTTCTCTATTCTGGTTGGAAGGTTTCTTTTTGGGCTTCTTATATGGCAAATTTTGTTTATGGGTCTAAAGTCCAACTCCGAACTCGTGCATATCGAAGTTCTAACTTTAACAGATAGTAAATCCGTGGTGATCTGGTAATTGTGATATCATAATTGTTGCCGATAACGAAAAAAAGGAGAGTTAATGTTTCGTTTAATATTTTTGCTGTAACTTATATTCATTTAACTTGGTCAAGAGGTTTCAAATGTGATGGAAACTTTAATAGCCTATATAACCCAACTCGAAATTAGTAACAGGAAGAACTTGTTGCCCCAATAGTACCTAAATAAGTTTATTTATTGGCTCGTCTATCTAGCTACTCCCCTTCTAAACAACTTGATACGAACTAATTTTAATAATGTGTGAATTTCAGTGAAAGTAAAATCGATTATTTACTTTACTGCTCAAGATTCGGACTCAGATTTATCTCAGAAAATATCTAAAATAGCTGGAGAATTACCAATATAGCCAGCACTAAACTATACTGACAGCCAACGTTGAGCGGTATATGCTATCACTGATGAAAGATGTGCAAACTAGCGTAATTTCAGTTGTGTTTGATATACTCTCAAATGTCTATTAATCATTAATCATTGTCCAATTAGCGGTTGTGCGACCCAAAGGTCATAAGCCTCTTGAAAGTTTAGGTAACACTGATCAGTGTTTGACCGGTTGGGGCGGAAACCATATTGGTAGTCGCTGATGATATTTTCGACAAGAGGGATGATTTGGAGAAGTACAACTTCAGCAAGGACTTTGAAGGCGGTATTTAACAGAGCTATGTCGCGAAAATTTTCACATTTGAAATGGTCCTTTTCTATGAAGCGGACATATGAATGCGGTCTTCCATTCCTCTAGAAGTTCCTACTGGCCCCAGATCGCAACAATAAGTTCATATAGATTAGATGCAATAATATCTCCTCCGTATTTTAATAATTCTGCGGGGGTTCCATCAAGACCGAGTGCCTTACGGCACAAATATCACTTCGCTCGATGAGGCAATAGCTTCAATAGGGGCCACTTTGTCATTTCGATTTAGCTGAGTTTGGAAGTAGGATTGCCATACTGAGAGAGCCACGTTTGTTCTTAACTCTCCATTCTTGTATTTGATGGCTGCGGATTTTGGATGGAAGGCCTACGTAAAATTGCTGATGGGATTGGAAGCTGATGTTCGATACAGGTCCTCACATGTTCGCACTTTTTGTTCCGAAGGTATTTGCTCGCATTTTTCCTGGCGCTCAATGCTTCAAACAACAGAATTCGACCAACAATCGTTCGACTATTTTTATCTTTTATAACTCAAATCAGTTATAAATTTGGGAGTACCGTGCCAGATTGCAATATTCCAGAACTGCATCCATAAAGAATTTTTGAATTCCATTTGCATTTATCATATCAAATGCATCCTAAAACGGTTAAAAAATAGCCCAGTGCCGAACTTGAGAGGTTTTAGAAAAACGGTCTAGTCCATTTTAGAACTATGCCATTACTCTACCTGCGTAGATTCCATATACCGATTTCATAAAAATCGGTAAAAAATGGTTTAGTTATGCCCCAGTTAGTCATAATTCAGAACTTCCTGCAAAAACTATTTTATACAAATCGATTCAAAGATATAGCCTCGTTCTGTCTTTTGCATTACGATATTTTGTATATATCATTCCGTTTTGAATATATGCTTTTGTGACGCGATTCCTGTAGATATGCTCCTTTAACCATTAGAATTAGGAAAAGCTATAAACACCCATATACATGAACGAATAAAAAGCAACGCTTGGAATTGTATCTTGTTAGGAAAAACCAAAAAACGCATTATGACGATTTTCATCAATAAATTCAATATGTTTTGTAAACCCTTAATAAAGTTCAAACAAGTTATCATAATCATTTTTTACCTCTAAATCTCTTAGTTAAACAAATTTACTTAATTGCCGCCCAAAGGCGATAAATAGATTTCCCAAGTATCTTGACCTCATTACGTCGTCCTTGTTAGCGAAATCGTAGGTGACTGCTATACCAGAAACATTATACTAGTGAGGATAGGTTAACCTTGTGAATAAAAGTCTGAACAACTTCACTATATACAAACATCGTAAATTAACATCATGGTTCGGGAATGGGCTTTCATAGTAGCTAAACCATTTCAACAGATTTGTTGGCTTATTTGTAAAATATGTACAGAAAACTATTGTATAAACAGCAAATGTCTTTATAAACTACAATCTTGATTCAATCTAAGAATAACTAAAATTAACTACAATCACATGGATAACCGTGTATCGCGGACTTGTTTTTCATGAGAAAAAAATGTATTATGTACTTTTACAGTTTTGATTGAATGTTATCAGACGGAAGTGTATAACCACGCGCTATAACGCAATAATTTTTTAACGGGTGACCCTAAATTGTTGAAAAGTTAAGATTTAAATTTAGAGGCTATCGGGGTAATCATAAATCGGGTTATCAGATCGTCCAAATTCATTGCATTGTTTTTAGGAAGAAATTGTCGCAGGAATACTACAATGACAAGATCAAAATAAAACTGAATTTGGGGAGTATTCCCGATACAAGCGCCATTCAAATAGTGTTTATCAGCGAGAACAGTATAGCGAGAATAATCTCAACCCCGACAAAAATTTCGGGAGCAAATGGCCATACAAAATTAAGTACACTGCAGATTGATAAGGTCTGATGTCCACGGAGGTCTAGGGACCAACCCAAAAAAACGAAGTGAAATGTGACTAAGTGTTTGGTAGTGAACATAATTCAAACAAAATTAGTGTTCTAAATAATAGCCTCAAATAATCTGTCCGTTTGTGAAATCGAAATTATTTTATTACTGTCTAGGATGATGGTAAATAGTTATATTTTAATTGTGGGCAAAATTTAGTTTTTTAAGTTAAAATATGATATTTGGGCCTCACTAAAAATTATCACACTCTAGAGATTACACGTCATCAATATAACCAAGAACATGCCAAAACATCTCATTATCCTCGTATAAAGCAGAAAACACACGACCTGATACATATACAAGTGATTCAATATTAGCACAAAAAGTTAATTATTCTTCGCCAAAGCATTGGTACCAAGTAAAGCTTGTCAAGGAGTCAAATAATTAAGGAATTTATTGAGCAATTTCGGATTAAGTTAACACTCAATTTATACGCTATTGTACACTCGGTCTCTCTTAATTATGACCACCTTTTAAACGGTAAAACAAGTACAGAAAAATAAAGTCAAAAACCTATTTTTTACACGCGGCGTTTGATTCGACCAGATGTGAATAGGAGCTTGTGGAAAGAATAACAAAAGTTGGGCAGTAATTATTCTTGATTTATTACTTTAAATTAAATTTGTTATATATTTTAAAGCTATTAGTAAAGGAAAAGACACTTCAGAAGGCGAAAAAGAAAACTTCACAGTTTTATAGGAACAATGAGTCTCACATCAAATAGCAAAAATTTACAACAGTATAAATGAAAAACTGGATTAATATTTTGAAATTATGGAAAATACAGAAAAAAGTGTCATTGTAGAGGAGCCAACTGTCCCGAATAAACGATGTGTTATTAGGCGTTACGGCGCGATTAATACTGCAATTCATTTCCTTTTCAGTGTAATTGAAAAAATAGGCCGATCAGAATTCGCCAAAAATTACATGACATTCTTGCAATATTGAAACCAAGCTGTACTTTCGGGCAAATAAATTATATTTGAATAGTCCCTTTCTAAACAAGGTAGCTTAATGATTCGGAAAGTTGTTTTATACTGTGAACGATGAGTCGTTTACTATCTAAAAAATTGGCATTCACACGATAAAGTGTTTTAGTGTCACGCGGTGTGCTCAAATCAGTCCTTACAGTAAAAACTGTAACTGAAATTTTCCATTTTTGAAAAAAAACCCGGAAATTTAGTTGCGCACCTAGAATGTACATAAAATTTTTGGAAATTCCACTTCGTACGTCATCGACGTAAATTAACTTCTTTCTTGAATATCATACCACACTGATTCCCTCTGCTTTGATTAACATCTGTATACTGAGAACTATATTATCTGTCTACGGTTTATACAATTTTAGCACGAGTGATGTTATTTATAGCTTTTACATTAACGAGCTTTTACTTTTCATTACAGAAGGAACTTGTTTAACACCTAACGAGGAAGTGGGACAATGCATTCTGCTGACGAAATGTACGGTGCTTTATAATATAATTTTAGAATCACGCGGACAACTAACGGCTGAACAGAGAACACTGATTTCAAAAAGTTGGTGTGGGACCGAAAATAATCAAGTAAGCTGATTTTGATTAATAAGTCAAAATTGATTTGATCCGGTGGAGATTTAAATTTCTATACTTTAATTTGATGTTGGTGTTGGTCATAAATGTATAAAATTCTCGAGATAATTCAAATTTTGACTAACAGAAGGAAGCACTTCAACACATAGATCCGGTATTCTAGGGAACCTTTTCTGGATCAAAACGTACCGGATTAAGAGGAGGTCGATTACCTTAATAAATTAATTATTATCGCCATTCTAAGGTGGCATATGTATGCCGATAGCAAAAAAAGATTAAATTTGGGCAACACGGAACACTGAGTAGCCGCCAAACAATAAGAGGACGAGGCTCTGTCTCTGCTGTATTGGATATTATTTTCTCCCTCGCATCGAACTATGGACCAAAAGCAAAATCTTGAAGGGCTTGTTTCTCTAAAGTCATCAGCAAGGAGCGACTCTGAGATAACGTCGTAGGTTTACCGTTTCGGCATCATGACCATTCATTAAATCAAAGCTTCAAGGATGTAATGTCAGTAAGTATCCGACCCGCAGTTACTTTGATGTGTGAAAACAGAGTTGTTTGATGTTACAAGTTCGAACTTTCAAATGTTGTTTTCACCGCAGTTATACGTGGCTTAACTGCTGAACTGCAGTATAGTGTTGAGAGATAATCAGTTATCTATTGATTGATGATATTACGTGATTAATAGACTCACTAAATCAACTGAAACTTCAATCAGCGTTATGGAAAGCAGCGTGTTACAGTCACCTGCAGAACCTGCGGATATCTTTGCTGAGGGCTATTGACTAGTTTATAAATTTGTGGGTGTCTAAGAAAAGTAAAGGGCATCATATAAACGTTTCGATATTTTAAAGATGAACTTCGTATTGTAATTAATATATTAATTATCAATAGACAACAGATTCAATTTACTAAAGCTTTGGTGGTCACTAAAATCTACAAACAAATGACTTCTAAAATAAATTTAAAACTCCCTTGAAATCTCACAAACGCACTTAAGAATAATCATTCTATGAATGACCTAAATCAGTTGTGCTTTCCAATGTTCATATCAGCTAATGTACAGTAAACTTCTTGTCATATATCGCTGGAATAGATTCATCTAGTTCACTTTTTCGGTAGCATTACATACAACAAAAACCAAAATCAATTTCCAAAACCAGAACTGAACATCACTATACATTTGCAACAACATGGCCACTAATGCCGAGTCCACACTAAGCCGACAAAGCATAAACATTATTTTTATTAGACAAAACCAAAGCACATTTTGAAGCTAAGGCAAAACTGAAACTTCTGTCCACACTAACTGCAACCAAAACTACGACAAATTTCGTAAAATCGAAGACAAAACAAACGAGACAAAACTTGCAGAATTGTTTTCAAAATGTCTCCAGTTTAACGCGAAAGACTTTGTTCGTGTTTTGTTTCTGTTCTGCCGGCTTGGTGGACCTGGCATTACATCTACTTAGCTTTCTTAAAATTAAGTTAAAATAATCTGTTTTATTTAAAGAAAACGAACTCATTCCTATCATACATCTTTTATAGGATCTATTTTTTAATTGAACCCGAGCAATCAAGATTACCCTATTGTATACCGAGCAGTACAAATGCACAGTGTAAAATTACTCAGATTGCATAAAAAACACGGATTATTTTTTGACAGCACACTACCTGCTAAATTTGAGAATAAGCATAGAAAATCTAATATTTTGTAAATTTAAAAGAAAACTTTAAATTTAGGAAAATTATATTGAATAAAGTTGCAACTGCTGCAGCATCAAAAGCTCACACACCCAGCAGCATAAATTTACTGCTCTTTGCTGCTACTCATAACCTCGATAAAATTGACACAGTTCGATTTTACTTCTGCATTGCTTGGTATGCAGGACCATACACAGACGATAGTGTGGACGCTTGGAACACGCTGTGCTGCTCTTGGTGTGTTTCATCCTTTAGAGTTACTCGAACGATGCAGTCGCCCAGAGCCATCAAAAATCAAAGTCGTCTAACTAGATTTTTGTTCAGAGCACTGCTTTTAAATTATAATTTCAACAAATACATTAAAATTTAAGTTTACAACAGAACAAATATAATTCTTAATTACTTCTAACTGTTTCAACCACCCACTATAATTTCCGCAAGAATGCGGATAAAGTTGCTTTTTTAAATCGCCAAATCGCAAATGATACAAAATCGATTTATAACAGAATGGTTTTGCCACATTTCTCAGAGTTCCGAGGATTCCGGTGCCTGTCAAGTTATTAAAAAGTACTTGATGGGGGTATAATTAAAATTTGACAATCACAAAAATTATGCTTAGAGAGTGCGTAGTAACCGGTTTTCACTAATTTGAAATTCGAAAACCCGGATTTAAAAACTATGTGTTTGTCAACCCTAATTAAAGTAAAGCGACGATCAAACTGTGTTGATCCGAAACGAAAGGCCTATCGATTTATAAAGTCTTTTCGGGTTTGAAGCCTCAAGAAATAAAGTTCTAGAAGTCATGCTTAACTGAGAATATGATTATTTGGATTATGGCAGATGATCCGAGATTTCATATTTCAGCTTTAGCAACAATATATTGTTATCATCCACGATACACCCAGGTTCAAAAATCTTAAATAAATCTTTATAATTTCGAAAATGTATATGTATCGGTTCATCAATCAATTAAAGTGCTTGATCATTGTCTATCGCACATTCCAGTATATGGGTTTTCCTCAACGACAGTATCGTCATCAATAACTATAGAAAGCCAAATTAAGATATCACTGTAAGATTTCTCTCGCGATTGGCATATACATTTCAACTAAATATATTCGCGCTTTCGGATATGATATTTTTTATTTACCACTATTAACTCACATAACGAGGGAATTCCTATTACTTACATTAACTTTTAACTTTATTAGTCATCTTTATAAATGTGACTGTTGCGGTGTATGTTTGTTATTAATAGTCTTGAATAACCTCTACAAATTGCTTCGAATTTTATTGTTACGTTGATTCGTTTGTTTGTTGGCTAACAAAATCATGTCATTCGCCTTCATGAATGAATTGATATCCAGCTAAAGAAATAGTCACATGTTTAATCTTGAAGTAGTACATTTCAGGGTTTAGGAGTATTACATTTGTAGAATAAGCCACTACAAGGCTTACATTTAAAGAATAACCTTCTCCGTCCTGTTTTCTTGAAATAGTGTAGATTCAAGATATATTTGATCCACTTAGTAGCGTATATGCTTACATAGTTAATTTAATTCTAGCTCCCATCAAAATACAATACAACAACAGAGTATATCGTACAATTTAATCTAATTTTGATCAAAGTTTCATTGTTGTTGAAATTTGTTTTTTGCTGGATCACGATCATCATTATTGTAAATAATTTGTTGGCAATATAAAATGAATGAGAAGTTAATTATATGCAAATAAAGAAAATGAGATTAATATTTTAGACATACATAGCGGTGTTAACCATGGGCTAATTGGGGTTCAAGTCCAGAGGGTGATATCGATTTACGTAAAACCTGCAAAGCTCAGCACCGCCATAACTTTTAAGAGCGAGGGAATTATTTGATGAAATTAATGAATTTTAAAACATAAAGAATAGAGTGATAGCGCAGGTAGGTGCAGCTTGGAATGATAACCTACCGTTTAATTCACTGATTTCTCAAAACCTCCCAATTCTAATTTGACATTTTCCTTCCCCCAAATGAAGCAAATTGGCACAAACAATATTTTCAATAAAATGTGAAGAACTAGCACCTTTGTTTCTCCGTCAGCAATTAAGACAATGAAACTCAGAGAGTAAAACCGTTAGAATTAATAATAAACCGTTAGAATTAAGCTAATTAGCTCAACCAATATATTGTTGTTGATCTTATTTTTACTTGTGTTTTTCTTTAATTTTCCTTAAGCCCGTAAGAAACTCGAATTTGTGGGTGGTCAACTTAGACAGGTTTTATTGTATTTTGATCTTCCATTCAATTTATTGGCGATCTTAGCTATATCCTATCTTGCAGCGTCAAACAAACGTCAAAACAGGAAAAGAAATCTTAAAATAACGAGCTTAGCAAATCAACTTCAACATCAACATAATTAGAGGTTTGGAATTTTCAAGGATGGGAGTTTAATGGCAAAATCACTGTAATGGTTGAAGTTAAATATTAGTCGTAATGTAAGAAAAGCACTACCGATCATTTAGGAGGATCAATTTAGTCAAATTTGTTCATTCCACCTAACATCGTGAGAAAGACGCGGTTCAGTGATGTCTGAGTTATTATGCATGCATTATAAAACGGTGGTAACCGGATAATGGATGAATCTGCTTCTATGTTAACACGCAAATGTGAAAGCGCAGCTGCAAATTGTAAGCTAAAGGTGTCTGCATACAATTTGACCTGGATGAAAACAACCCTTAGAATTCAGATTAATAAAAAGAAGATTTAAATGTACATAGTTTCGAATAAAGCAATTCGCAATGACAAATATTCTTGGCCTATAATAACACCAAATAGATAAAATTGATAATGGAATAAACTAATGGTGGCATTAGTAAAACCATTGTATCAAAGAATATACGGATTATGGCTGGAAAACGTGAACACCAAGCTATTATAGTAACTCCAGATTTAAAAAATATTTGATTAGTCCGCAACAATGCAGAGATGAACTTTGCCTATTTTACAGGATGATAATTATGCTACATAACTGAAAATTTAGAAAATACCATCTTTACCAAAGCTACAAAGGTAAACGCCAAATATGCAAAAACAGCAGTCAACTGAGGAAGTTAAGCGAAAATAAAAAAACACAAAACGTTTGTAACCACACAGTTAATAAAACATACAGTTAAATAGTAATATTCAATATCAGAACTAACAAAGATTTAGAACAAAACTTCCATTCACAAAGAAGAGAGTGAGCAATGATTGGCTAATGCTTTTAGGAAAATTGTGGCAAGAAATAAGGTTTGAAAGAAACGTCATAAAGCTTCCAAATTTAAAGTATGATGAAGGTGTTTTTACCGGCTTTATTCAATAAGATAAATTGATCCATTTTACATAATTACATTTAAGCTTAGCTAATTTCAGCCGATTTACAAAATGAATGTTGGGAATACGTTGGTAAGTAAATATGTGTTAAACATAGCTTTGTATCTTATAATTGCTATATTCTATAGAGCACTCCACGACCCCCAGGATGTAATTACCGCCTAGCACATCAGTAATTAGCACATCATTTTATTGCCTTTAGTAAACTATTAGAAGTAATAAGATATAAATACTATATTAACCGAAATATTAGGGCTTACAACAAATCTTCGATCGCTTCTAAATCCTACAAAGCACCAAAGTTTTGTTTGTTTGGGACATAAGCTTAATATGCCCGATTGGAATAAGATCAAATTTTAATTTTCTTTCAAATATTACAAAGAACTTTTCTTTAAATTTTAATATTTTTTTCAGCATAAAGTATGCTGTCCGCGTATGGCGACGACACCATCTACACCAACACGAGGGCCAGAAATGACAGATGTAGTATTAACACCTGCCGACTATACAACTCATCCCAATGCACATTTATTTGACTTAAAATGGTGTGGCAATATACTCCACGATAAAATCTTCAAGGGAAATAAAACGGAACCGTTTATGTATCCTTGGATGGCCATCCTTCAATATAAAAATTTAAGTATGCCTTTTCCTTTCTAAACCAGGAGAAACTGAAAATAAACTAACCACTTTTAAAATTTTGTATTTCCAGACAATGAAATCGAACAAAATTGTGGAGGTTCTTTAATCACGCGACGCTTTGTTTTAACCGCAGCTCACTGTATTGCACTGTTGCGCAGTGACATTTCATTACATTCGGTAGTCTTAGGCGAGCATAATACCAAAACGGAGTACGATTGTATTGAAGGGGACCAGTGTGCTCCACCAATTCAAACCATTCTAGTGGATCGTATAATTTCACATCCAGCATATAATAAACGTTTATTCACCAATGATGTAGGTTTGGTAAGATTGCGTTCGCTAGCCGAAGAGAATGACGCTGTACATAGAATTTGCCTTCCAATAACTCTTGAAGCACAAAAGACAGCAATACCGCATGTAATAGTGACAGGTTGGGGTAAAACCGAAAATGGTACATCATCTGATGAATTGCTACAAGCACGCGTTGACACAATAGGAACCGACGCCTGCAACCAAAAATATAATGCTCGATATCGAGGTCGGGTAACAATTAGTGGAATACATTTATGCGCCGGAGGTGATGAAAGCGATTCATGTCAAGGTGATTCTGGTGGTCCAGCCATTTTTCAAGCCCAATCGATGTATGGCCCACGTAGTGTTCAATTTGGTATTGTATCGGCAGGTGCATCACAGTGTGGTGTTAACTACAAGGTTCCTGGGCTTTATTCACGAGTTCCACCATACGTTAAATGGATAATGGATACATGTGATGAGTGATATAATAGAGAGTAGTGAATCCTGAAATGCATAATGACAAATTATGGATTTTTTTTTGCATTTTTATATTTATATAAAATTTACAAAAATAAAAGTCATATCCAATTTATATGTGTAAAGCTTTATTAATTAGGTAAATAAAAAATTAATTAAGTTAATTAAATACAATTTAGAATGTGCGAATTATAATCGGCAATTATCATTGATATTAAATACTTAATCTAACGTAAATATTCTTTTGGCAATATCATCGATAAGCCAATCAACGGCACCTAATAATTTTTCACCTGTCACTGCACTCACTCCAATCACGCTCCAATGATGTGTTGTGATTGAATCCAAATCTAATGCCTCTTTGATCTCCTGTGAACTAAGCGCACCCGGTAAATCTTGTTTATTCGCCAAAACCAATAATGTAGCACCAGCCAAACGTTCCTCCTCGAGCAAAACGTTTAATTCTTCTTTGCATGCTTGAAGTCGCATACGATCGGCACAATCGACTACCCAGACTAAACCGTCCGTACATTCAAAATAATTTCGCCAATATGAACGTAGTGATTTTTGACCGCCGACATCCCACATATTTAATGTGTAACCACGATGCTCTAGGGTTTTTATATTAAAACCAAGAGTTGGTGAAATTGTATCAATAGATTCACCATTGAAACGTTTTAGAATTGTGGTTTTTCCTGCGTTATCGAGGCCTCTGTAAATTTAGACAAACATCTCTTAGCAATTTTTTTAAAGGAAACGAAGAAATTACTCCAAAGCGAAAGGGGTTTGAAAAGTTAAATAATCAGCAGAAACTATAAATATATCGAAATATTGATTACTAAATCGGACGTGGGAAACAAATCGAAATTTAAAGTTAATCCAGTTTGAAACGAGTTATACCATTTATTTCTTGAAAAATCATTTTTCAATATTGTGTACTTTTACCACTTTAATATTATACATATATAAAAAAACACAATTTCTTATTTTGTTTAGTATTATTCCTTATTGTGACAATAGGTTTTTATTACCTAATAGTATAATAACTGAAGAAGGAGAAACAATCCGAAATCGATATTATAATAAAACCAAAAACCTATTGTCACAATAAGGAATAATACTGAACAAAATAAGAATTTGAGTTATACCAGTTTAGTTAAGCAAGTTAAGGAATTTGTAAAATTCGGATCGCGTGTAACAATGACTCGACATCAAACCGATTGTTACTTATGGTTAAACGGACCTCCGTTAGATGAGTGACTATGAATTAATGATCGGATAACTCCCGCGGTAAAAGGGGAGATAAGTAGGCATTTTTGAAAGCGCTATATATCCACAAAACTAAAATCAGTGGGCTGCAATAGAGAGTAAATCGAAGATCTTTACTCCATTTACTAACCATCAGAGCGGGAAAGATAGAACTGAACACAAATCACTTAAACCATAATTCTTACGCGCTAATCTAGATAATCAAAGGGGAGAGAATTCCTTAGAAATTCGAATGCTGTTAAGAAACGGCTCGAGGCAAATATAGTATTAGATTAGTTGATCAACATTCCGCCCACTCAGTTAATAAAGCCCTTACAGGGAAAATTCAATATAACGATCAGATTCATATAATTGATCAGTCCTATCTGTTATTAAACCGGAGTTGTCGCTGACTGAAAAATAACGTTTGTAGCTTTCGCCTAAACTATTTTGCGGCCGTGTACAGTACAACGAGGATTAGGCTAGAATTAAATTGACATCTGAATTCAACATTAACAGAATAAGACATTGATTTCCATCGAAGTTTTACATGAAAAGCCATACACATCGTTCAAAAATAGAGACTCCATCCAAAAATGTTGCCAATTAACAAATTTCATGAAGTATTACTGTGGCCATCGGACTTGGTTAATAAAATCTACACAAAAATCATTATGCTAATCCGCCCATTTGGAAAGACTGATTCGAGTTAGAGATACATTTCTCTATCTAATGAATAAACTAAGCTTGATGATGGAAAAGCACTCATTTGAAGAATTATTGCCAAATAGACTAAATATCCAGCTCATATACATTTCCCACCCCAGCTAATTAAGGGAGCACCAAATTAACACTTTATTATAAATATAAATGGAACTCACAATAGTAATATACGTAATTCCTTTTCTTTCTGTCTCATTTTTTTTAAAACTGTTAAGAAACCCATTGTAAAAGATTACAAAACTAATTAAATTAAATTTTAATAAAACAGATGCAAAATCCACACGAATGTTCGGTTCGAGAAGCAAAAATGAATTTTTTATTTTGTTTTCATTTTTTGACAGATGACTAACCGATGTCAAAAATAAATTTTAAATGCAGCTATTTGTTACAAGGTTACGCTAGCGGCTTCCACTAAAATTATAACACATTTTATAAGATGGAGTATAGGGCTAAAATTGTATAACACATTTTATGCGGCCATATTTTTCCCTCATCATTTGACATTGACACTACACACTACGAGACAGAAAAGTCCGAATATAATTTTCTTGAATTAATTTAATTAAAAAATTTGCCCAAAAATGAGTGCAGTAAGTATATATTTATCATAATAAAATGTTTAATTTGTTGTAATAATGATAAAATAATAAAATACAATATTTATATTCAATAATTTAAACACCTAACCTAATATAAAGAAATGCCATTACGTAATAAATTCTCATTTTCTGTAAATACTGTAGCCACTTGCCACCCAAATCTTACGGCAATCAATCCGCCGCTTCACTACAACTCCAGCCGCGCAAGCAGCCAAAGCTGATATCCCAGAAGGGTATTTTCAATTACGAAAAATTCAAGAAAGATTCCAAGTAAGAAAAATACTCCCGTCTGTTTTCTAATAGAATGTAACATTAACTTGTTTAATTTCAGGTAAAAGATGGCAAACCAGTGCACATCAAAGGTGGAACAGTAGATCAAATTTTATACCGTACAACAATGGGGCTTAGTTTAGTTGGGGTAGCTGGTATTATTAAGCTCATATGGGATTTGTCTGTTCCAAAGAACTAAGCAAGTCGCAAACAGTTAACCATCCTAAGATAAAGTGATTTTATATGTTGAAGAAGTAGTCAAGATGTAATGTAATGTCTCCTCAAATTTTAATTTTTATTTTCCGGCCTCCATAGCATTTAAACGAAATTTTTTAATTTCGACGGGTTCATAATGTAACGTAACATTTCCAAAATCGCAGTTTTGAATTTAACTTAAGAAAATATGTAAACACAAATGAAATATATAAAAAACGGTAAATAATACTTGAAGTGCTTTTGATTAATCTGTAGCTTTGCCAAATGAAACACGTTTACATCGGAGGGTTCTCTTGCAACAATTTATTAGAATACGCCGGCCAAGGACTATCTCGATCTTAATTTAAGCTGAATACTTCAATTCCCATAGATGCAAGTAGCTCTCACGCTGTGAGACTGAGGGTGTCGATAATTTCCAATTATTTGGGAAACCCACTTTCCTAAAGGCAATAAAGCGTTGCCTTAGTATTAAATTTATCTAGATCATCGTTTCCGATATGGAAGTTCTGATCTTTTCCATCTAACAAATTTGATGATAGTAAGTGGTTACTCATCATTCTTTACAAACATTAAAACTAGTATTAAATCGAAGAATTTCTGCAAGCACGCAGATCATAAAACATAAACCCTTATTAAACAAAACAAATCGATTTATTAAAAATTACAAAAGAAAAATGTCATGATCGCATGCCATTTAGCACAGTTGGTCTGTCGTCCTCCTTGCTCGCGATTACGTTATCCGCTGATTCGTCAAGAATTTTCTTTATACAATCCTTTATCGACAATTCAGTCAAATCACAAAAATCGTGTAAATCGAGTTTCGATATTTCATCCACGAGTCCCCTAATTTTTTCTAATTTGATAATTTTTTTGATATTGCTTTTGACCCCTTCCTCTAGGTTTAGCGCAGGTTTAGCCGAATGCGGGTCCTTTTCGCTCGAAGATTGTGATGGTGGTGGCCTCGGTTCTAATTCCTCTACTATATGATGGTCGTTTTCGCGATAGTGTGCTTCAATAATTTCTTTTATTTTTGCTTTAGTACCGTGGGACTGTTTTTTTCTTGGTTTTAATTTCGAAGGATATTCCTCTCCACTGTCTCCTCTAAGTTCTGGCAACAATTGATCTTCCGTTTCTAATTCAGTTTCCGATTTTGTTTTAATGTCCTGGTCAATTGGTTTATCTGATACTTTCTTAATTATGATGTCGTTAACATCGACTAACTCGATTTGCTCAATCCCAACATCATCCTTCATTTTATCTGGTTGCTGTATTATTTCACTCAAATTGTTTACAACCTTTTTCTGTTCTTGCTGCTCCTCATCTGATCGATTATCCAAATCATCAGGTATTTCAATTCCATCTATAATGTCCTGACTTAATTCACCCACCCCCAAATCAAGTTCAATTTGATCGGCATTCAATTTCCGGCGCATGATAAAAATACACGGCTTTGTTCTAATCTTGACCGGCAGTAGTGATTGGTATTGAATACCGATTTGACTGAAACACTCGACAATCTCGAGAATATCATGGGTCTGCGATAATAATTTCATTTCAGCTGAATATTTATTTCGCGCTTCGACGAGAAGATGAGTAAATTTGTGCAGTTCAGAATCACCTGGTTTAAGATGTTCATCTTTCTTGTATCTAAAAATAAACAAAATCAGGAAATTGTTTGTGAAATTAAATTAAAGCAAACTCACATCCATGTAGAATTAATTGCCGTAAATCGAGATACGCCACTTTGTGCCGCCAAATTATCTATATGAACGGTTACATTTACGTCACTCACGGCCAGCCGATGAAGTCGTGATATTGCTACCCCACCCGGATAGTTTGTATTCGATACTAGTAGTAAAAATAACGTAAATATAAAATTAATAAATAGATGACCACCGGCAATCAGAGCGAAAATCCCATGTGCAACCGATTTCATACGATTAATCCAGAGGCGATGACATCCACAGGCTGCCGCTATATTCAATAATGGAAATGTGTAAATGATGAACCGCAGTTCTTTATGTGGTAAAAATGAAAAACAAACGATAAAAATCAGAGCTGGTATAACAAGAGCTCGACAACGAGATTCGAGAAGAAATCCGAGTGGTACAAACAGCAAAGATGTTCCCATAGCACGCGGAATCGCAGAGTAGAAATACCACATGAATGGAGATGTCTAAATATGAAAAATTCCACAAATATATAAGTTTATGTATATCCATTATAACTGGTCAGTAACTTACCCCCCATTCAGAACTTTTATTCAAAATAGTATTAAACCAGAAAACTTCAGCTTCCGGCCATAGCACTCGCTTCCAGAATATTGAGTCGACCACAACCGTGAGTACAACCAGTCCAATACCAGCCGGAATCATTGTCTTGAGCAACCTAAAACAATTTAAATTCAAAATTCCATTATATAGAACCACGGGAACTCAAGTGCACAACAAGAAAATACTTGCGTTGAAAAAGTCATTCGCTTCATTGATAAATCATACAGCACCATCATTCCAAGCATTATCGACAGTTCCGTTCGAAAAATCACGATCGCTGCACCCGAAAGTGTTATAAATAACTTTGTCCTACCCAATAGCCAATAATTCACAGCCAATAGTACGAAAGGGAGAGCCATAATATTAGGTAATGGCCGACTCATGTAAAACATAAAATGAAATTGTGATATCGTGATTAGAGTGTACCACACGGATACCAGAGCCCCAAATTTATCTTCGATTGTTTTAGATAACTTTGTCCAACTTAATGTAACGTAAGCCGCTAGCACCAGTCTAGCTGGAGAAAACAGGTAGACGCTTTAAATATAGATTTTCACAGGAATATTGAGGTGAGCTACTTACCAAGATATTGTGTCCAAAATTTTTGTATATTTAAGTATTCAAAAAGACCAACAGCAGGCGCTAGTGGTAAGGCAATTAGTAATGGTCCGAGAAATGTTCGTGGCACGACACCGGGATAGTCATAATGATCATACTAAAAATTTAAAACAATATATTATTGCTGAATTTCAAAATGTTCATGGTTGGTTTAACCACCGAGACATAATTAGTTAGAAAGGAGCATGTATTCTTGGCTCTAGCAATATTGAATAATGCAAGCGCAATTTTTAGATAAAAATTCTCTGAAAGAGTGTTAGTAAAAATCATACCTGATAAATGCAAAATAACATCGGAAAGAAACTACATAGTTAACATTGTGTCGGATTTAATGGTATGGTCGTTGCTTACAACAAACTAAACAAAAATATTGATAAGTAACATTTCCTTTTACGCGATGGACATCAGACCGACACGAGGTTCAAACACTTACTACAGTGGAGAGGATTTTTTTGAATATATGGGCCATACTGTGTTAATTCGTTACCCTTATGTGAATTTTACCACAATTTAGATGATGTCTCAGAAAGATTCACATCGAATCATAAAACCAGTGAATTTTCATTTTATGTATTAATATCGCATTACCTACTGAAAAATTAAGGAAAGAAAATGGGGTGCGTTAAACAATGCTTTCAGATCAAAGTAACATTTTATTGTTTTTCAAAGATGTTATGTTTGACTGGAGTGCTAACAGTTACGGGAAAACAACGTATGAACAAGGCGGTAGAATCGATTCGGCCGCCCAGAATTATGTTCGAACACAAATAATTATGAAAATGGTTTACGAACTTTTATCAGCTCGTGGAAATTTAAGAAATATTTACAGTACTGCTTAAGTTTGATATTTTATAAGAGTCTACTAGTGGAGTTCGCAATCGCAAAAATTTGTATTAGGATTGCCATTAAAAAAACGAATAGTACCTGAAATATAATTTGTATACAAAACAATTTTCTTTATAAGAATTTACACAATTTTTACACGACCGAGAACACGAAGCGAAAAGTGAATTAAATCCTTGGCAGGAATCACTTATCGGTTTCGGCCAATCACGACGTAAGGCTCTCCGATTTAATAAGACAATGAACGACGGTGTAGATGACCCATTTGACTTGACTACCCGATGTTATGGACAAAAATGTGGACGCCTTTTGTCGTGTTAAAAGAATTCAGCATTCGGCAAAAGATTATGGTTTATACAGAACAAAGGCTTATAAATTATAAATAAATTATATACTTAGATATTGTTAGACAAGATGCCTCTAACAATCCTCTATTTATTAGAAAGATGCGAATAAAAGGATACTAGAAAGGCAATCATATTTTGTACTTGCAATATGGTGACCAATATGGTGAATTTTCATTAAAAGCGTATCGGGTCTCACCCCATAAGGCTGGAGGCTTACACCACATGTAAAATTATGTTTTCGTTGCAGCGATGATAGCTAAATTACTTTGGGCGGACCAAACTGATAGATTCAAGCATTTCAGTGCTTAAAGTCTCTTTAGTTCCTAAAGATTTATCATGAAAAACAGTAAACATATGAAAAGGTTTTGGGCTCGGATCAAAAATGATGAAATGCGATTTTAGGAACGTTAGAAATCATGATACAATAAAAAAATTCGATAAACAAAGAATTTGGAGAGGCAAACCAGCTAGAGTACTAGTTCTTTAACTTTTGATCAAACATTTATAATAAAAACTATCAGTTCATAGAAAAACATTCTTATCAACCTGAAAAACTTATTTCTGTAATTGAGAATCGTTACATGAACATTGTGAACAGAATGTAATCTCAATTGTCAAAAAAATAATTTCCACGCTCAAAGAGCTTGAACAAATTGTTTGCAACTTCATACATAAAGTCATAAAGATACGGAAGACATTCGCTGATCGCTCGACACAAAAAAAATTGTAGTTTTACCTAGAGAGCTCGGTAACAACTAATTAAACCAATATCGAAAGAAAAATATCAGTTAATGAGTGGTGGTTACGAATGGATGTGTCTGATCAAGTTAATTCTCAAAAAATATTATGGGTTTGCTCCTGGTTAAAGATACTCCACTATCTCCCCCTCCCAGTCGTATCTTCGTCATAATTCATATTAATAGAAACCGTGTAACCTGCACACTGAAAGGTGGTAAACAGCGAAACGACATAGATGCCAGGAAGAAGCCTTGCCAATGGGAATAATAATTTTTTTTATTTTTCGATAAAAAGAGGCAGTAGTGGCATCATAAAAAAACATTATAATTAATAAATATTGAGATAACTACCAAAATATCGCCATGTAGGTATATCCGAAAACCGAAGATAGAAAACGAAAACCTATCTGGGAAGTAATAATTTTATCACGTCATATTGGTGTGCAAATTTACTATGGAAAATATGAACAATTATCTATAAACTTAAAAGCCTTCTCTAAATGTAATTGGTATGTAGTATCTAGTGAATTACTTAAAAATTGGGTTCCTTACAAAAAATATAAATTTAACGAAATGAAACATTAGAATTTAAAGGAACTATATTAAGCTACCAAATTTCGCACTATCCATTAAAACTGAACTCTAAGTACTACTTCGTGTCTTTTAGAATTATTGCGTTTCATTCGGGATCAATCTCTATCGATATAACAAGTTAGATTTGTTCCACGTAACCTCTCTGTGTAAGCTAATCGGGTTTGAAAATTTAATTTACTATGAGCTTCCACTACATTTTTCAGACAAAAAATGATTTCCTAAAAAATAAGTTTTTGGCAGTTATTTTAAATGGAGCGTGCGATTTATTCAAGATCCAATACGATTTTCACTTAGCACAAGAAAAAATTTGCATCTCTATCTTCCGATTAATATTATTTAAATTCAAAATTCATCTATTAAAGTAAAACAAAAATGTGGATTCAACATATTTCGAGATACTAATCATACACACTACATAGCCACTCCTCCCACTAAGTTGATAGTACAGTATTATTTATATTATTGGTTATTGCTGGTAGTTCCTATATTTGAAAAATTGTGTGAAAATCCGGAGGGTAGATTTAAGTAACGACATTGAAATTTGTAATGGAAAGAATTTGATTATAAAGTCGGACAATTCAAAACGAAGTTATTATAAATTAAGGAAGCTATATATGAAACAGATTAGGTACATCTTTTCCATAGCACGTCATTTCGTTAGTATTCCTAAGGATATCGATTTGATATGACATTTCATTTGCCTAGAAACGTGGCCTAGTATATACAAATCATTTAGCCACGTATTCTTCAAGCTTGGGCCTAATGAAAAATTCATTATCCAAAATATCTAAAAATATCCTATGCATATCGCAAAATTACAAGAGCCCCATCAAATACACAAAATATTATTAAAATTTAGGATAAAAATAGACTGGCCACCACCGTAAACAAACTGACACGAACCTGCGACAAATTAGTTCGATGATACAGTAAATCGTGTACCGCTTGCACATTGAAACTCTCCTCAACTTTTGTAAATGGTGTATAAACTAGATGTGCGATTGCAACAAAAAATACTAACAAACTCATATTATAAAATGTATGTGTACTGTGTATTATTACATAATTAAACTAAACTAAATATAAAAATATGAATCTTTTAATTGAAGAAAACCGCAGATTTTTTTTTAGATTACGAAATTCACTTCACAGTATTTTATTTGAAATTCACTTTTAATACATTATGATAAAATAAAGCGTCATTACAAATTTTTGTCTTTTACTTATTATTTGTTCTTAATTTAATTTCGCGTTTTATAAAAATTTACTATTTTTATTACGAACGATAAATTTATGTGGTGCAAATATGTGGACGGAATGAAATAACCTAAAAAATACTGAACAGCTGACAGTTCTTTATTTCTAAAAATAAACAAAATCATTTTTGACAAAACGAAATTGGTTTCGCTATTGCGGTATAGAGGGGCCAATAAAACGATATGGGACACGATGGGGTGTCCGTCGATAGACGGCAGCAGTTAACTGAACGAAATTATGCACAGAATCCACTTTATTTCGTCGGTTTTTCTCAAATTGATGAATAAACACATTATTGTAACAATAATATTGTTGTTACAATTTTTATAACATATATTATTTTATTTTGCTGCATTAAAGCTTAACACCGTTTCATTATAATTTTATTAATTAACTCCAGACGTTTCGACGCTATAGTCCGTCGTTCTCAAGGGTTATAATAATGGATAATGGGGCCTTTCCACGCTTGTATTACTACGTATATATTACTACGTATATAAGGGATTCAAACCGGATTGAACCCAGATTGAAATTTCAATATATGTATACGGGATCGAGTCAACTTCGCGTTAACTCGATTCGATTCAACATATTTGTAGAATCGAGTTAACCAATCCTTAAAAACATCAATATATACGGAGTCGGGTCGAAAAACAACAACAAATTTTTATAAAAATAATAATAAAACAACGCCATTTTTATTTCGTTGACGATTATTTGCGAATGTAATTTGTTTTTAAATATTTTAATTTTTGTTTGAATTTAAATAAGTTTAGAAATATGTATTTAGTTTCGATTCGATCCCAACATAACTCGCCAATATATACGTGAAAAAAGATAACTCGGTTTCAATCCAAAGTTAACTCTAAGTTGATTCGATCCGGATTGAATCTCTAATATATACGAGTACGTAGTAATTGATTTGATAACAAAAGATGTATATTTAAACGAGTGTCGGTTGTAATTGCATTATTTTTAAAACTGTTTGTAGTTTGTCATAGCATTGAATCAAACATGCGGACACGTTATATCTACTTTACATATAGCAAATTCGATTTAGTGAAAAGTCCGACTCAATTTAGAAAAAATATAGCAATTGCGAGCACTCGCTCAATACTGGTGTGCTCAATATTCGTGCGGAACGGCACAATTTATGAAAATTTTCCAAACATTTTTTGTAAAGAATAATGGAAAGTTGATTTGAAACGAAAATTTTAAAGTAACTTGATTCAAAAATCGGAAAACATAGTTCAAATTACATAAAATAATATCGACATCGCAAAAATTTTTATAATTTTGATTAAAATAACAATTTGGTTGAACGTTTTAGTAAATTTCAATATTTGTTTTGAATTTTCTTTAAATAAATACTTTCCAAAATTTGCTGTTTAGCAAGATTTTGTTCCCTATCCCCTATTACAGCGTCATCTATAGACATTGAGTGACCACTTCCTCGAAGAGGCTTCATTGCACTATTTGACGAAATATAATCATGAGTAGCCTCAATATTATGGTGGTACATCCTCTTTAAATTTTATTTGGTTTGTCCAACATATTCTTTTCCACATGAACATTTTAATTTTCATATTCAATTTGATTGTAAGCTTTGGGAACTTCGTCTTTTAAGGTGGTAAATAAAATCATGTCTCAACATTTAAATGATGGCCAACGAGTTGTATATTATTGTAATATAACTTTAATTTTTTCAAAAATAATTTTTACGTATGGAATCGAAATAAAACGTGTAGGAACCGTTTCAACTGCTAAATTTAGTGTTTCGCGCGAATCATCTATTATAATTCATTGTGCTAGTTGAAAAAAGTGACAAGCTGGGCACCCAGGGAGTAAACCTAATTCGAGTACGCTGAATTCAATATCTCATTTTCACGTTGATAGCTCTTGAGCCATTATGATTTTCGTTTTGCTTTTTTCAGCGAAGTTGTTCCTATTATTCCGTCCAAATAATTGCGGCCAGTGGGTTTTTTTATACAAAATGCCGTAAAAACTGGCAAATAGTATTTGAACCATTAAGATTTTCGTTATGCTTTCTTCAGCAAATTTGTTGCGCAAGTCAAGACAAACAACTTTGCCGAACATATCATGACCGAAAAACTACATCCACCATATATAGTATGTGTGTTTTACTTAGGTCAATGTTTGGTAAGGCTAGGTGGGAGTGGCTGCTTCCGCACACTTAGACCAGTAGTAGCCCGTTGTGATACCACACGATCCTATTTCCCCTTTACCCCTGTTCAAAACCATTCGGAGCGACGTACGTAGCGCAAAATATCTCGAACTCTCCAACCCGCGAGATTTGAAAGGCTGGCCGTACTGTACACGCCCAGATACCTATGCCTTCCGTATGATAGTGCCGGACACGAGCACAGAAAGTTATCTAAAGTCTCTTCCTCCTCTTTGTTCATGCAATTTCTACAAAGTCATTTGTCTGTAGATCCAGCCTTCTGGCATGTTCTCCAAAAAGACAAGGTCTTTTCAGTTTTGGCAAAAGCTTATCACAGAGGACTCCGGCTCCTACCTTACCGTCTACCTTGCCGTCTGTATACACAGGTAAGTCTAAATACAACTGGAGGTCTCCTTAGGCCAAACAGGACGCTCATTTCAAATAAGATACAAAGAACACATCAAAGACATAACCAAATTTAAAAAAGTACATAAAATCAAGTATCGCACAACACATAAAAACTAAAAATCACAGGTACACTAAATTCAATAAAAATTTAACCATTTTTCACAAAATCAAAAAGGACCGAAATTAGATAGGTTAGAAGATCTTGATATAAATTTTGGGCACAATTTGACTCATGAGTCATGAGAATTGCGACCAAAATTCACACCCTGAAAATATACAAAAAGAAAAACACCAACAATTTACTTAACGACAAAATCAACACAAAAACCAATAAAATTTACGACTTATTATCCATAACTTAAAAACAAAGGAGGTGCCAAACAGCAGAGCCTAGCAACAGTATATAAACAGTTTCAAAATAAATTATGTAACAGTAGTAAAAAATAAACCAAAGAAGAGATAATTCTCGAAATCGATATTTCTAAAAAAGTTAAAAAATTGGCACAATAAGCAAAAACTAGAAACTACAATTTAAAATTAAAAGTAAAAAGTTTTTCATTTAAATATATAAAGTTACAAAAGAACACAAAAAATAAAGTGAAAATCGGCTTGTGAAATCTGGTGAAATAAATAATATGGATAGGTGTTTTAAACTCAAGTGCTTTTGTTATGTGTTTGGAAAATTTACAATTACGAGCAATCGCCGAAAAATAAGTGATGGAACCGGTGATTTATATCGACTCTTTATTTGATTAAATACATTGACCATCAATGGAAAGTTTGTGCAGATTAAAAAGTGATAGCTCTTTTGAGAGGCATGCAATTGGGTTACACTAAACACATGTGTTTTATATGCTTATGGAATACACGTTCCATAGGCGGGTCCAAGGCGACCAATACAACGACCGGAACTGGGTTTCACGTGAGAACATTAGACTGCGATACGACAACATCGTTGAGGCTTCACTTGTGCCAATTGAAAAAATATTGCTACCACCACTTGATATCAAGCTTGGAGTAGTTAAAAAAAATGCGTTCATCGAATTGCGTCGCATTTTTCCACGGTTAAGTGGAATGAAAATAAAAGAAGGTTGGTGTTTGAATCTATTCGAATCTAAGTTTTGATCAAATGAAATTTCATTTCGCATCTTGATTTTTATTACAGGAATACTTAATGAACCAGATATTCGACGTTTGATGAACGATGATTCATTTGAAAATGATCTCAGTGAACGAGAGCTTGTGGCATGGAAATGTGTAAAAGAAGTTATTAAGAATGTTCTCGGAATTAAACGATCCGATGATTGGCGCAAATATATTGAAAATATGCTGACTGCTTTTCATAATATAAACGTTCGAATGCCATTGAAAATACATTTTTTGCATTGTCATGCGGAAAAATTCGCCGAACAATCACCATCCGAATCCGATGAGCACGGCGAGCGTTTTCACCAAATGAGGGCAAAGCTCGAACATTGGTACAGCGGCAAAAAGCTACATGCACTCTTGGAGGACATTTCTTGGAATTTGCAAGAGGAAGAAGATCCCGAAGACGACTCGAACGAATCAGAAAATTAAAATTAAAAAAGTTAAGAAAATCACCATAAAACCAATTGAATCGATTTAATTTCCTTTTAAATAGTTTCTATTGGATCTATATTTGTCGATGCGATGTTCATTCGATCGATTTCAATTGATTTAAATTCAATAAATGGATAAAAAATGATACAAAAAGCGTTTTTCGACGAAATGAAAAGAGTAAAGAAAAATGTAGATGTGGTTTTTCGGTCTTGATATGTTCGGCAAATTTTGTTTGTCTTGGCTTGCGCAACAACTTTGCGGAAGAAAGCAAAACGAAGGTCTTGATCGGTTCTTGACAAATTTTTGACTCAGAGCCAAAACATGTCGAAGGTGATCTCTCAAAAATGGGGACTAACTTTGAAATGGGACTAGCACTATTGAATTCAGCATACTTGAATTAGGTTTACCCCCGGGGTGTCCAGCTTCTCACAAAAAAAAAGTTTTCGATTCAAGCACCGTGTATTAATTAGCGTATTAATTTCCGAAATATTATTTTTCGTTTTATCGATAGCCTTCCTAATATTCCTAGTGATGTCATTTCTCGGATATCCATTTCTCACTAAAACAACGTTTTAGTTTTGAATTTTTTGGAATGTAATAAAACATCTCAAAATCACAAAATTATTTCGGCCAACAAAAAGGCATTATTTTTATACGACTGTGGAAGCCAAGAGTCATAATTTAGATATCGGCCTGATTCAATTTTTTTATGTTACCAATTTGTACTCAAACTTCCATTTTATTACGTACTACTACACCATTCAGAAAAACGTTTATATCAAATTCAATATCACTTGAAAATTGTATAAGCGGAGTAAAATTGAGATTGGTACTGCTGTAATAATATCATCAACAAATCTGTAAAAGAAACTAGGTTCAATAGAAGATGCTTTCAACACTTCGGATTCAACATATTTCATTAATAGATTCGTCACGGTTGGACTTAGCGAAGAACCCATTGAACAGCTAAAACCTTGTTTAAATCATCCATTGAAACTAAATTCAGTTTGACCCAATAAAATTATAATGAAATGGTGTTAAGCTTTAATCCAGCAAAATAAAATAATATTTGAAAAAAGGTTATTAAATAAAAAATCAATTGAAAAAAACGCATTGGATTGTTTTAAGAACGTATAAAATTATACGTATTTTTAGAAAAGTACCAACATTCAAACGATATTTATCAAAATTGTATGACAATCCAACCATTAATTAGTTTACAAAGTTACAATTGTTTTAGTAACGCTACTTTTGATATTTTCAAAACAATGGAAAAAATGAATTTCTTGTTTGTTCACTGTTTTATACCATTCAAGCAAAGCTGTGGCTTGATAAGTGTTATACGGACTCTGCTCCATCGAAATCAACCGTCGAACGTTGATTTGCTGAATTTAAACGTGGCCGTTCAAACACGGGGATGCGCAAGGTATTTTATTAGTCGACTACATTGAGAGAGGAAAGACGGTCAATAGGTAATATTACATGACGTTATTGGGACGATTGAAGGAAGAAATTGTTGAAAAACGGCCTCAAATGGAAAACGGCCCTAAGTGCTCTTTCACCAAGATAAAGCACCGTTTCGTGATACGATGGAAAAGTTGCACGAATTGTCCGCCTCACGCCTACTATCTGTTCGCAGACTACAAAAAAATGCCTCAGGTAAAGAGATTTGCGCCAAATGCTGAAGTCATTGCCGAAACAAGCACCTATTTTACGTGTGGTATTCAGCTGTGAGGTTTTACTAAACCAATAAACCTGAACATCATCCTAAGATTCCAAAATAAAGTACTGAGGAATACTAGTGCTCCTTGGTACGTACGTAATAGCGACCTCCATAGGGATCTTGAAGTGGAAACAGCCGCCAACGGGATAAGCAGAGAAGCACGGAAGTATGAAGATATGCTTCACAATCACCCAAAAGTAGAAGCCAGTCAACTGTTTGACCACCGAGAAATAAAGAAATAATAAGAAGGCTCGAAACGGTAAATCTATTTGAGTTAGCTTTAGGCAGAACCAACAGTAGATACAATTTAGGAGAAATCAATGGGGACATCCTAAACTTTAACAAAGTAGCAAATTAGATAAAAAATTACTGGTTGTTAGTCAATATAAAGACTAGGTACATTGTAGTAATTTTGTATGAGTAAATAAAATTAACAAAAAAAAAAAAAAATCAAAAGAAACCAGTATATTCCAAATTCAAACAAAAATACAGATAACCGCATTTACCAAAGAGTCAGTTAGTTTTAAAAATAGTTTCATAAAATGTGATCACGAATTCGTTTAACTTTTCATCCTCCATATGGCTTTTTGTTAAACAAATTTATAATTTCCTATTATTTTCTTTTTTTTACGGGTACGAACGGTTCTTTAAATAAAATTTAAATAATTCTATAGATTTTTAAAGCACTACATATTACAGTTCTAGATTTTTTTTATCACACGAACTATACCATTACAGACACGTCATCGCCGGACGTTAATGGTATGGAGTCGCCGGACGTTAGTGGTATGTAGTGTTCACACGAGAGCCGTATTCCGTAATATAGCGTATATTATTACGAAGTTGGCCTGTCAAATTCAGTTCGTATCACAGGATTGTGAATGTAGTTATAATGGCCGTTAACAAAAACCAATTCTCGTAATTTACACCGCTTCCGGAATATTACTGAAAATATTTCCACAATTTACAATAAATCACATAATATACGCTGAATTGACATCCAAAAGACGAAATCGTAACAATATCAATATCTTCACAAGATAACTGGTACAGGATGGGCTGCATTTATTATTTTATTATTTATTATTATTATGCAGATAGAACGATTAATTATGGCGCAGAAAACGATTCCTTGCCGAATTGCTACAACAGAGCAACCATCAATTAAACTGCACGAATTTGCATGCGCATCCGAGTCATTTATGCTGCCATCATACTCTCGAGGCTGTAATAATAAGAGGTGCACACAGCACAACAGTTAATGTTTAAAATAGAAGATGATGATCCAGTCACGTGGCGGTCAGTTGCAAAATTATGTTGCACCGATTGAGGACAAGCTGCGAAAAATATTGTATTCATAATCAACCATTTATGTACTAAATCTATAGAGCTAAAAGTTAAACTGAATAGTTCTTTGCTATATAGCATCTTTTCTAGCTCATTTATTCCAAAAATTGTGTTCTTAGCCAGATAAAGGGCGTAAGAAGACAGATCAGTATCTCGTTTGAATTTTTCTTAAGGCTTTTTTAACAATTTAGGCTTATACGTTTTCATAGTTAACTTTTTTATAGAGAATATACAATTTTAATGTCGAGAATATTTTTGGTAGAGTTTCTTACCACATAACCCTTCACTCATCGCACTTATCTCAACACAACAAAAAATTAATTCAATTAAATTTAAAATACATTTCATTAAAAAGTTCATATAATTCTAATTTAACTTTGGTCTATACATAAATATCAATTTGAATTCTCGTGCGTGCAGTACTAAATATAAAGGAAACATGTTTGGGATTCTAACAGTGCATAACTAATATTTCCCAAATTTCCCCAAACAAATCGAGATGTTCTTAATTATATTACGCGGGTTGTAACAAAAGTGCCACACAACTTTAACATACACTTAATTTTACAAGGAATCCAGCTAATTGTCATCAACATGTTATACGTACGAGTATGTGTATCCAAACAAGTATTTATATATGGTAAAATAATGATCAGAAGATATTATTTTTAATAATGAAATTTGAATAGACAATCTGTCTAAAATTAACTAATATTTCGGAGTTTCAGATTTTGTTGTTACGCAATGTGTCGGTGTCATCAAAAGAAAATGTATGACATTTTTTTCGTGCACTGACGAAAATTATTAGTTTTCGTTCTGAATAAGGGTAACTTGACGAAACAAAAACAAAAATCGATCTCTTTGTACAAATGCATACAAGACCTCTAACAGAAAGATGCTTAATCCTGACAAAATGAAAACATGTGTAATGATTAGTTTATTTATGAAAATTGCTTATTTTATTGGAAGTGATATATTTGTGTATGCTATACATGTACTATATATGGAATTTTAATTAATTATGTAAGTACAATAACATTTATAGTTATATAAATATAAATTAATAAGTAAGGCAGTATGAACCAAGTGGTTTTATAAACGATATACTAAGATTACACTTACAAATACGAAACGGTAATATACGAGTACCTTGAATAAGTTACCTTGTATAATGTAACAAATTTTTCTCTAAACTGACTGGTTGTTGTGAAGACTTTGCAACGTGGCCTAGCCATCTAATTTGATTGGATTTAATGAATCCGATACTATCGCTGTCTCCGATAAGTCTGTTTAATTCAATTAATTCATTTAATTCAATTCGTATTCAATTTTCGTTTACCGCAACTTTAATTGAAAAAAATGTAACGAATGACCTTCCTTTCAAAAGTTGAAACATTCACCAGTCGTTAGCTCATGAGTGCTTTGAAAAGTGTGAGTTACACATCTGCGACAGGTGTTTAGATCGCAATAACGTAGATGTTATTACTGACCCGAGGTATTTGAAGTCGTCTACGCTGAACAGAATAAGCGTGAGTCCATCACCATATCGAACATCAGAGGTTATTTCAAAGGGATCTGATATAGACTCAGATGTTGTTAATTGACACAGAAGTTGTTGCGGTCTGATTATCATAAGCCTGCTTAAGCCTAATACTGTACTCCCAACATTTTTCCAGAATCATCCTCATGATGAAGCACTGGTCAGTGGTTGATGTTTTCGATGAGGACGAATCTGGTAAGTAGAACATTAGCTAACACTTTGTAGGTTGTTTATAATAAAGCTATTCCACGATAGTTTTCACACTTTAAATGGTCGCGTTTTTTGTGCAGCGGACATATGAGCGTGGTCTTTCAATTCTTCAGCTTCAATTTCTCTTCTTAGTCCCAAATAGCGACGAGTTTCATTAATTCTCCGTGAATGCCGTCGAGACCGGGTGCCTTCCCATTTCTCAATCTACTAATAACTGTTTCTATTTTTACTACAAGAGCGTATTCAACAAAGACCTCCTCCGTCGCAGGTCAACCCCGTTTCTTTCTGCTCTCCGTTCCTATCTTTGATTGCCGTACTTCGTGGATGAAAGCCTTTTGTGAAGTTTCTGGTGTTAGAGAGTAAACAGTCTCTTGAGTTTCCTGGTTCTGATTGAAAGCTGATGTGTTTGATGCATTTTATCATATGTTCGTGCTTCTTTTGTCTAAAATAAAGAGTTAGGGTAAAGGTTCGTGGGGCTTTTTTGGGTGACATTGTATGTGCTATTTTGGTCAATGACCTTTTGCCATTTTTCTGGTAGATCCATGATCTCATCACTGTAGAGCTTCTGTAGTTTAGAGGCGAAAAATCGAGACAACTCCGGTTTCGGTAGTCCGATGGTGCAAGGTCAGGACTGTATGGTGGGTGCATCAAAACTTCACAGCCAATCTCTCTCAGTTTCTGCCGGGTCATGAATGATGTGTGTGGTCTAGCGTTATCATGATGGAACTCAATACCCTTTTTGCTGATCAATTCTGGACGTTTTAACTGAATTGCTTGCCTTAAACGCATTAGTTGCTGACAGTAAAGATTTGAATCAATCGTTTGGCGCGGTGGTAGCACCTCATAATGCACGATTCCTGTCCAATCCCACCAAACACACAGCATTACCTTTCTTGGCGTCAGTCCTGGCTTTGATACCGTTTGGGAAGCTTCACCTCGTTTCGTCCATGATCTTTGTCGCACAACGTTGTCGTATCGTATCCACTTTTCATCACCAGTAATCATTCGCTTTCAAAATGGCTCGATTTCGTTTTTCAGTAGCGTTTCGCAGATAGAAATCCGGTCCATTAAATTTTTAACTGTTAATTCATGTGGTACCCAAACGTCAAGATTTTTTTTGTATCCAGCCATTTTCAAATGGTTTAAGACTATTTTGTGACCAATATTTAGTTCTTTACCAATTGCATGGCTGCTTGCATCGATGCCGGTCTTCTTCAACTCTCTGCATGATTTCATCAACTTTTCCAGTGGTTGGTCGACCAGAGCGAGGTGCATCTTTGACATCCATATTTTCATAACGAAAGCGCTTGAACCATTTCTTTGCTACTGATTTTGATAAAGCACCTTCTCCATAAACAGCACAAATTTTTTCGCAAGCCTATCGAATTTTTTCATTATTTATCTCCATGTTTAAAATGTTGTAACTTTTTATTCACTTCACCGGTTTTAATATTTGTATGCCAAAGAACAAGTTAAAGTGTCACTTTTCAAATACACATAAGAATTGCCCGATACGATCAATGGTTACTGGGATATATGTATGTAAAGCCATCTATCGGGAAAAAGGACACGAACTTTGGGGCCGGTGTAAATAGCCAATGACCGCTGATTGGTGACTCTGCAGTAACACTTGATCTTTTAATACTTCGACATTCCAACGTGCTTGTCTATTGAATGTATATAGACGACAATTTGCACTTGTATATGAAAACGACAAGCATGTGGTCGCTAACCATGTCGGCACCTCTGTAAAATCTAACGTTGGTTATGCTGGTAAAGTGTCTCTTAAAGAGAGATAGGTAGATAGATTTGGTTTCTCGTTCTTCCGTCATTCGATCTCCACGTTACTTTTTGAATTCTCTTTGAGAAGAAAACGCATTTGATGGTGAAGTGGAAGTTGTTTGGACTGAAATGCGAGCTACCGAATTTTCGTTGTGCTTTCTGCACTCTTACTGATTTTTGCATTAAAGTTGCCCATAATTTTAATGTGTCGCTGCGGGTTGTTATTGATGACCTGTTCCAACCTAACAAAGAACACATCTTTGACGTTATTTGATTTATCTTCTGTGGGTGCATGTACATTGACGATAGATATGAAATTTTTTAGTGCGGAGTCTGATCGTGCATATCGCATCTTCATAGGGACGAATTCGATGATGTGTTGCCAACTCCAAATTCTCGTCTAACATCTAATGTGTAAATTTTTCTCTGGTTCGAAAGGCTTTGGAGATCATTAGGTCTTAAAACGCTAAGGACGTTCAATATTCCCCTTTATAAAGTGTTGTTCGTATACAGTTTCCGAGGTCGTGTTTGTGATGTCCGAGGCCTATGTGTAAGGTTTATAACATTGTTATTTTTGCGCGAGATAGGCGTCAGCCTGGCGCTCAACCCGCTTGTTACGTATGTGGGTTATTTGCTGATGAATAATCTGATGCCATCCAGTCCAGCCGCAAGACAGACGCCCGCTTCAGTCACCGTTAACCTGGCTGACTATAAACGGAATTTTCTCTACTCGCCTAAAAATTTAACGAATCTAGAGAAGTCAACCTAGATGAATCAATTCCAAAGTAACTTCGGTTATATAGGACAAAATATTTGCATATGGTGGATCGTTAAAAATTAAACGAACAAAACTCACATAAAAAGTTTAATTAAATTTCTTTGATACAAATAGATTTGGCTAACCAAATCTAGCATACTGGTACTTTCCTTTGATAAAAATAATGTAACAATTCCCTTAATAATTTGACGGTAAGACGTATTTAGTGGCAGTTAAGCGTGGATTAAGGGTTTACATTTTATGATTAAAAATACCTTTATGATATAAACGTGCCTTAATTAATTTACTTTTGATTTAAAAAATTGGCAACGAATTTGATTTAGTTTTGTGTAATCACGTTTTAACAAGCGTTCCAGAACTATTGCGTAAAGCAATCTCTCAATTTCAAGTAGGTTTGATTGGAGAATTCAAATAGGTTTGATTGACTCGAATTTAAATTTAGAAAATTAATAGACACGAAAACTGTATACGGTGTAAACTGTATTAATGGCTGAATTAAGAACATTCATTTAAATTTGCTTAGAAATTTTTTACATATATAAAAGTTAACATAACAAAAGCTACCAATTAACACTGTTGATAGATTGAGAAAACAACAATTGCGTAAATCGTTGGATTAAATGTAACAACACCATGACGGCCACTTTTTTGCTAATTTGGCACTTGTTTAATAAATTTTTCTGTTCGATAAGTTAATTCTTTATCAAAGTGTTTGTAGTATATTAAATTTGATAATAAGTTCATCTTTCGCATTGCTTTAAATTTATCTTTATTTTTAAAGCTTAAATTAGATCAAAGTTTTAAAAACAATCTTTGTTCAAGTAAAAAACACCCACAACTGGATAACAAAAATCTTTATTAAACAAAAAGTTAACAGTGGCAATATTCTGGCTTTGACTAGGAGTAGGGAGTGGGGAAAAATATTTTCTGGCCTACTGATATAATTAGTTTGGTATATTTTCGAAACAAAATAAATTGGGAAACTTTTGTTCCAAAAAATGTTTATAGGGAAAAAAATTTTCCCCAATTATCTTTGATTCGAAAATATTTAGATCAAACTAATTAGATCAGTAGGCCAGAAAAATGAAATTTAAACAAAAATGCGGTGAAAATGTTTTTCCTAAGTCCCTGTTCGTAGTGAAAGCCAGAATAGTGCCACTGATGTAGAAGCTGCATTATAAGTTAGTGTCAACGTTTCTTGAAAATGAATTACTTTTATAACTCTAAAACTATTCTTTAAAATATATACGAGTATATTTCAGTTTGCGCATAATGGACGAGATATGTAAACAACGAACTTTATAACGTTCATCTCCATCAAGGTTTTGTTCGTTGTTACTCAAAATGCTACAGCAAATTATATCTTTTGCAGAGTTGTATATATCTCAAATTTGACTAAATTCATATATCGTGCACGTTGCGTCTAGAAATGCTCAACAAATGCTCAGATAGTTATTTGCATTCAGGCGTAAGTGAAAATGCAGAAGTTCGCTTATCATTTTTCCCTTATTTATAAATTTAATTGCTTTGTACATTTAAATTTCGATTAATTATGTGGCATGACAATTAGTTGAGCTTTCTCCCGAAAATATAAAACCATTGCCTCCGTTTTTTTTATATTTTCTGCATAATTGGAACACACTTATTTTCATTGTATCGAAATTCCTCGAAAGCCAGACATTTCGATTATTTCCTTCGAAAACCTATTATTTTTGTGAAAAATTTATAAATGAATTATCTAGTTTTAAAATAAAATTTAAGTTTTTATAGTTTGTTATACTCGTAATAGTGAGTGTAGTTAAAACAGAAAAAAATAAATCACAATCTTCCTTCGAAGCATTCAACCATTCATTCGTGACCGTACAGCATCAAGTGTAAGTATAAAAGAATAATTTACGATACTCCATAGAATATAAAACTTCAATTATTTACTTTAAATTAAAAATTAAAATCTTAAAAATAAAATAGTCTAAAATTAAAAATTATTTGTCTTTCTATTAAAATTTTTTGAAATTTTTTTTAATGTGAAGCGTATTTTACAATAATTTTTTTTTTGTCTCAAATTTATTGTTCTTCGTTTTTATATTTCCATCCGCGTCTTTGATTTTAAAATTTATCGGCATGCGGTTATATGTGTGGTATATTTATATGATTTTGGCTGTAACTTATCGAATTCAACTAAAAATTCCTTTATAAAATATTTAAAGGATTCACGGCTGGTTTCAGTTGATTGTTTAATTTATTTCATGACATTTCTCGTAAAAATATTTATGAACGAATATATAAATTGAAGAGCCCTCACAGAATTTCGATTTATATGTATTCTGTGCAGTACACCTAATACGAGAACAAGAAATAAATGACCGCACGCTCCAATCATTTATCATATTATTGCGAGCACAAAGATACACACGAACATTTCAAAATGGTTTATGTTAATTTTTCATACGAAAAATATTAAATGTTACGCCAAATTCATTGTTATTTATTTATATTGGCAATGGATAAATAATTTTTCTTCTTCTGCGTACTGTATCATATGCTCTGGCTCAGCGACATAAAAAGATGCTATTTTTGCTTTTTCTTATTTAAAAAAATAACAAAACTTAAGAGGATTACATTTAATATAAGAAAATATATGTAACTTTTGATAAATGATTTTAATCAAAGAGGCGGTCGAGATGCATTGTTAATCGAGCGAGTTATATTTATTTACAACAAGTTGAAAGTCAGTTGTCGACACCCAATACTATACGTAAACAACAACAACACAGAGTACTTATGTACATCTTTTTTGGTTTAATAAGTTTGTAATTCATTTCTATTTTTGTGTATATGTTTCTACTCGTACTTACGATTATATGCTACTTACCAACAAACACAATTGAATTATTGTATTTAATTTATTTTTGAACCAACTATTATTATGTTTTAATTAAATTAAAATTATAACTTTATTTTTAAAATTTATTTATACATATTTGTGTAATTTACAAAAGAATCGCTTTTAGACGACATACTCGTCTACTCGTAGTCATACTAATGACAAGAGCCTTTTCAACCAAATTTTTAAAATTACCATTCCAGACATTTGTTACAGTTGCTTAATTGAGAGTTCCTATACAATAGTTCAGGAGTATCAAACAGGTTATTATTATGATCCAATAAGAGCTTCCGGAAGTTTTTTTGAAATAAAACGCATTAAAATCAATTTAATAATCAAAAATTGTATTTGTGACGTAAGTTCGATTTATGACATTTAATGTTTGAAAATAGTTTCTTTTAAATGTTGTCCGCGACTGACTCTTAGATGATCCATTCTATGGGTCCAATTTTCGAGCACTCTTTCGAGTATTTCGGCCGATATTTCATTAATTGCGCGTCTTATGTTCGCTTCTAATGCAGGAATCGATTGTGGTTTATCAATATAAACAAGTGATTTCAGATAACCCCATAAAAAGTAATCTAACGGCGTTAGATCACAAGATCTTGGAGGCCAATTCACGGGTCCGTTTCTTGACATGATGTTCTCATTAAAAATTTCTTTCAATAAATCGATGGTTTGGCCTGCTGTGTGCCACTTTGCACCATCCTGTTGCAACCACAAGTCGGCTACACCAATATCTTGAATTTGGAAAATACGCCACAATGTGCCATACGAGAGACCCAGAGCTTGAGAACGGCGACGAATTGATTCATTGCGGTCTTCACGTAAACTTTCAGCTAAAGCAGCAATATTCCCAAAAGATAGACTTATATGCACTCTAGTTAGTTGATGAATAACCAATAATGAAAATGTGGTTCGAAATTTATTGATCGTTTCGCGAATAGTGCGTTCAGTTGGACGATTATGAACACCATAAAATGGTCGAAGAGCACGAAAACAATTTTTCACTGAACACTGATTTTTGAAATAAATTTCCACAATCTGTAAACGTTGTTCTCGCGTAGGTCTATTCATGGTGACATGCCAATGAATACTGAATACAAATGTCATATGAACATGACAGTTGTGATGCATGAATCCCAATTGGAAAAAGTACCTCCTATTGGATCACTCTTTATTATGTTTAACGGTTTAATAATTCTCGAAAATTGCTCGAAACATTCAAATCCCATTGAAATTTATTTACGATATTGTTTATTTTAGTTGGGTGTTTGAATAGCACATAAATTATTGTGAACGTTATAACAATTTAGGTGTATGAACCAGTGGAACCATGTTAAGAATGATGACCATTCGCACGTTGGGGTATTAACTATACCGCAGAAGTTAAAATAGCGCAGGCTAAATTTTGTCTTTTAAGTTTTGTTAATTGCTTCAAAAAATGCAAGACCACAGTGAAGAATTAGTTTACTCGTATTACATCAAAAATATATCCGTACCATGATACAAAAAAATTTCTATATCAGATAGGCCCCATGGAAATCGGTTGTCGCTACTATATGTGTTTTGGTAAAATCACTTTTTCCAATACACACAATTATAGTTCGGATATATCTGATAAATCTTACTTTTTATTTTATGCCCCTTATTGTCTGTTTCAAATTGTTTAATGTGTTTGAGTAGAGACATAAGACAATAATAAATTGGTTTCACCAATTTAGTTGTTTATTTTGAATACAAGCTATTGAGCCTATCTGTAGAGAGAAAGTTTTGTATCATGATCCGTACTTTAGAAAATTAAGCTTGCTGATGCAAATGCAAGTACATATTAAAACCGAAGAGTTGTTAAACACCGTGATTATTCGGATAAATGCCAGCTGACTTCATTTCAAAGTGCGGTAAATTTTTCTAGGCGTTTTGGTGCACTTTACATAAATTCGGCTCTGACAATACGTGCTCTACAACAACATCATATCACATACATTATACCGCCGTTCTTGTATGGCAATTCGACTTTATTCTTGACAATTCCTTCGCCGAAAATAAGAAAAATTGTTTTTATTGTAAGTTTCGATTTGAAATTATATGGTTTTCGCTAACATATTTTGCCAGACAAATTTATTCAAGAGGGACGTATGGGGTGGGGTCATATCGATTGTCTTAATTAATTTTGCTTCATGTCCACAAAGGCTGGCCCGAAGTAATAGACTATAGTAACCAGGGACGGGATTTTGTAAAATCACAATTTTCTTGGTTCGAAAACATATCGAGATAGTTTCGAAAAATCGGTATTTTGTCACATTATCGACGAGCGATAACTTCGATATTTCATCACTCAACTGAAATCAAACTGATTTGTGATAGTACAAGTATATGTGATAAACAAAAATAATAATTTAAGCGATTTTCCTACTTATTACTCAGAAGATGTGACAGATCGTTATTATTAAAATTCAATCAAAGAAATTTTACACATTATGAAATTTTAGAACATTTTTATCGTTATAACTTTATGGCAAATGCTGTTATAGCTTGCCGTATAAGACAACCACGAAAACTGAAGTTTTCAATCATCTTTGGGGTTAAGACATAATAACTTTGGTCAATTTGAACGTAAACACTTGTTGTTTTAACGAAAGATATATAATTTTCTGTACAAATGCCAGAAAAGTGAGAACTAAAATTTAGCAATGGATATCTTCTCTTTCTTTATCACTGGAGTCGAAGAAGCCGGAAATAATATCAATCTTCTAGGATGGTGTAAATCGAAATGGATCTTAAACTCTAATGAACTAGGGAATGAGTTAATACTCAGCTATATACGAGACATGTCATAAACGGTATCAAATTGAAGGTTTCATCTCAATAATAATTTGGTTCCCAAATAAATTAGTTCTAATTATGGAGAAACCAATTATCGAACAATTGTTCCCTACCTTTTGAATGTGAGGAAATATGACACGGTGTACGTGGACAAATATGTAAATGATGCGGTCCAAGTGGGATTTCTCACAGGCCAGTAGCTATGTTAAGTAACTGTAGTTTATTTGGTTTATATGTAGATTTGCTATTTGGAATAACAAAAATGGGACCTCAAAGTCTAAATATGAATCTATACATAAATCATGAATATGTTAAATTTTGACGATTGTTTATCGTTTATAATTGTTTTTCTTGATGTCATTAGAGGATGGAAATATTGAAAAGCTTGCTGCTCTTCAAGCAAGAACATTTTCGTGTACACGTTTACAAATTATCTTACTGCTTAGAAAATCACTATACAGGATTTGAAATTTGTGCTAAACTATTTCTAAATTTAGTTCTACTCTAGTTAGATCATCTATTTCTTAGCTACTTCTAATTTATTACAGAAACAAACCGAAACTCAGTAACGTGATTTCGAACTATTGAATGTACTAAATTGTGCCTTTTTGTTTTTAAAAGGGCTGACCACATGAAAAACGCGCTCTTAAGCTGTGAACATATAAAATGTATGTGGAGTAACGCATAATCTATATCTATAAAAGACAAATTATGTCTGTATGTATGTTTCCGAAAATCTGAAAGACTATACGGCCGACGGACATGAAACGTTCACACAATATGTATCTCGGCAAGAGGGGGGTCGTGAGCATAGTGCGATTTTATTACAATTAGTCGCACACGAATCACACTACCAAATATTGCGAACCGCTCAATCTTGAAATTTTAACCGTGTATAAGTTGCATGTCCAGAACCAACCTTACGATATTTTTGAAGGGGTTGAATTCCGGAGTCTAGGGACCTGGTACAAATTTATCTAAAATTAAAATTTTGTCTAAATTCTTTGACGGGAATGAGTTAAGGAAACAGCTTATATGAAATTAGTGGCATGCTTGAATCCGAGGGGTTCGTCCCCTAGGTCAATGGGGCCTTATAAGTTGCCACACCATTCATCCAATCAGTTTCAAACATTGGATAGGGATTTTTATACCAATGGGCAGGGTTTCATAATTGTTTTGAAGGAACCGGGTCCTAACCGGGAGCTATCAAGAAATTGTATTTTATAATAATTTGATCGTTCGCCACTACACTTCTATGTAAAATATATGGACCCCATATAAACGATTTATCTCTATAGGGATGATGGGAATTGAATCGCCTCAGTGAACAGAAGAGCATACTGTTGACTCTAAAATATTGTACGGGACGACGTTTCGATCGTTATCAATCAATTGAATCGATCCGTCGAAATAAATTGATGGACTCAAAAAGATATTTATTAATTTAAAATTAATTAATTTGAATTTAAAATTAAATTTTTGCAATTTTTAAGCTGTTTTCTGACATTTGAAATGATGAGCTTAATCAAATAAATGAAATAAAAAATAATACTTTATATTAAATATACGACTAACTCGATTTTCTAATTATTTTAACAAATGAAAAAGAATTAAAATATATAATTTCCATATATTGTTGGTGTATGTTATTAAACCTTTCGAGTTCGGAAATTTTTGGTCAACTCGACCTGCAAAAGTAAAATTTTGGACGTCGGCATCTATACCCAATCCATCTTAAATAACACTTTAAATAATTCTTTTACGATAAGCAATAACACTACTATTCCATTTGATAATTTGTCTGTAAATAAAAAATTTTGTTTGACTTTTGGTAAGTGACCAAATGTTCGAAGTTTGGTGAAACATTTTAATGATGTAACTATTCTTTTACATATTTATGAATTTGATTTTCTTGCTTTGTCTGAGACTTGGCTCACTAAGAAAAATAGAAACAGTTCATTCCAAATAAACAACTACAAATTGCTGCGAGCTGATCGTACTGATTCCCGTGGAGGTGGTGTTTGTATTTATTATCGTTCCCACTTTAAAATTAACAAACTTTCTTCTAATTCTGTAGGTAAAGTTGAGTTCTTATCTTCTGAGCTTGTTGGAACATTTGGAAAAATACTTATTTTGATTATTTATAACCCTTCTCCTGTTTGTTCAAGTGACATAGTTAATATACAAGATATTTTTGCTGAACAATTATGTCGATATGAAAGAATTATTTGTTGTGGTGATTTTAACTATAACATGTTGAGCAATAATAGACTTAGTGGTTGCTTAAAAATTAATAATTTATATTATTTACCGTTTGGTCCAACTAGAATTAACAACCTTTTAGATTTGATTATTGTTTATGAGCCTGATAAACATAATATTATTTCCTTTGGACAAATTGAAGTTCCTGCTATTTCTGATCATAATTTAATATTTGCAAGTTATAAGTTTTGTAACACCAGGAGTAAGATATCGTATACTGTTGTTTCTGATTATAAGGCGATTAATCAACTACATTTTATTGAAAATTTCTTTTTGTTAGATTGGCAAACCATGTATTACTCTTCTGAGGTTGATGATATTGTTGCCAATTTCAACTCAAACTTTTTACATTTAGACCAGACTTGTGTGCCACGTAAAATTGTTATAAATAAATGCTCTACTGCACCATGGCTGAATGCTCATATTATTAAATTAATGAAACGTAGAGATTTAGCTTTTAAAAAATATAAAAGGTTTGGATTATATAATGATTTACAATCTTTTAGATTTTTTAGAAATAAAACAAACATATACATCAACCAAGCCAAACAAAGATATTATTTTGGAAATTTGAAAAACTCCAAAATAACTTGGAATAATTTAAAAAAATTGGGAGTTTCTTGCGTCACTAGTGATGCTAGAATTGACTTTTCAGCAGAAGAAATTTTAGTTGGAATCACTAAATTTCGCGATTCCTTGGGAGTTTTGCCACTACCTGATATTAAATCTGATCATTATACAGGTGATGATTTTGTATTTGATTGTGTTGACGAAATTATTGTTTTAAATGTTATTCGTGAAATTAAATCTGATTCATAGATTTTAAAGTCTTAAAACTTTTTATCGATTTATTTCTCCCTCTTATAACTTTAGTTATTAACCAATGTCTGACAAAATCTGTGTTTCCTGATTTATGGAAGGTGGCGTCAATAATTCCGTTACCAAAGAAGAATGTAATTTCCAATATAGAAGATATTCGTCCTATTAGTATTTTGCCTGCTCTGTCAAAAGTTCTAGAAAAAATCATGCAACGCCAAATGCAGGAACATCTTCATAGGTTTAATTTCCTAAGTGAGTTTCAGTCGGGGTACAAATCAGGTTACAGTACCACTACTGCTCTTGTTAATATTATTGATGATTTATCTGCTATCTTGGACAAGGAAAATTCGGTTGCTATTTTGGCCCTACTAGATTTTTCTAAAGCATTTGATTGTGTTAATCATATTCATTTGCTTCAGAAGTTATATTTGTATTATAAATTTTCTAATTCGGCTATTAATCTAATATACTCATATTTGAGTAATCGTAAACAATTTGTGAAGTATGGTATTGACCATTCAAATATTAGTGAAATGGTAGTAGGTGTACCTCAAGGGTCGGTCTTAGGTCCGTTACTTTTTTCTTTGTACATAAATGATCTACCATGGAAAGTTTTTAATTGCCGGTTTCATCTTTATGCTGATGATTTACAACTTTATATTGGTGGTCATTTATCACAGCTAGATGAGATAGTGATTAAACTTAACACAGATCTTAAAAATGTTTCTTTGTGGGCTAAAAATAATTCGTTATCATTAAATCCGATTAAAAGTAAGGCTTTATTACTCTCAAAAAATGATCGACATAATGTTACACCTACACTTTTCTTAGATAATGATGTTATATCCTTTGTTCCAGTGGTTAATGATTTAGGGTTGCTTTTGAATTCTAAACTTACTTGGAATGATCATATTAGCTCTCTTTGCCAGAGGGTTAATTATGCCTTGTATTCCCTTAAATTGATTAGAAAGTTTTGTTCAGTTAACCTCCGTAAATATTTAATTAAAACTTTGGTTTTGCCTATGTTCACATATTGTGATGTTATCTACAATCAATGTTACAGTTTTTCTAAATGTTTACTTGAAGTTACGTTTAATAATTGTACTAGATACGTTCATGACCTTAGGAAGTTCGACCATATCTCGGAGTTTAGGTGTTCAATTCTTGGATATGATTTGTTTCAATTATTTGATTATAGAACATCTGTTTTTATTTTTCATCTGGTTAACTCAGGTTTACCGTTGTATTTGTATGAAAAGTTAAATTTTTCCAGGTCTTTACGTACAAGAAACATTAATTTGCCTATTAATAAAAGAAATGTTTATAATAATTCTGTACTAATAAATGCAATTATCAAATGGAATAGTTTACCAATAGAACTAAAAAACATCAGTTCTCTTAGTATATTTAAGAAATCTTTATTACAATTAATTATGCAAAATCAAAATGTAAATAATTAATGTACATATTTGTAGATATTTAATTCAGTTTTTTGCTTTGGTTAATTACTTCTTCTCTTTTTTGTGTTAATGTTATAAGTTAGTAATATAATTATTGTAAATATTCATGTGTACAAAAGCATTAGCTTAAACATATTTAATAAATATTATTATTATTATTATTATTATTATAACGTCGATAGCAATTTATAATAAAAATTACTTATTCCATTTTTGTCCACAATAGCATTCCAATCACCAAAAATTGCATCTTCCACAAGAAATACCCTTTGTTCCAAAACATTTTACGTATAATGTGATTTTGAGGACTAAACCGTCGTCGATTATTTCAACATATTTTTTAATCGTTTTGTGTAAATTAATACTGATTTGTGTACATTCGAATCCCCGTTATTCCCCGTTATTATTTATTAGGTACAGTGAAATAAAATAATTGGTGGTGACTATTTTTCAGGTATGTCTATGTATTAAATGTATGTTTTCAGTTTATAAATGTGTAATCTGTGATAAATTTTTGATTGTAGTTAATCCTCGAAGAAAAGATTTATGGCAGGCAAATATACTTTCCATTATAGTTTAGTATATCATCCAAAGAAATACGATGCCACGACGACGATTTATTGGGTGAAATGCAGCACAATCACAGCACTGCAAACGAATGAAGAGCGGGAATTACGTGTAAGTGCCAATCGCAGACGCCTTCAAACGTTACAAGCCATCGAACGAGATGAGTAACATGAAGCATATCGGCAAACTGCACAATCATGATCAAGAGAAATAGTCGAACACTGGCAACAACGACTTGCACACAAAATTTTGATGATTAAATAACTGTTTATTATTTTATTACTGATACAAGTGACACAGCAATACAACGCATATTTCCAAATGACATCTTTTGACACAACATATAAAGTGCAAGGGGGTTTACCATCGCGCTGGATCTCTATTGCACAAATATTTTTACAAACCTACTTTATGGGACAGCAATCAGACGATGCACAATAAGTAGATCAACGCATTTCATTCTATAACGGCGCAAAGCGTAACATTGTCGCATCGCTACAAATATTCTTTCATAATACAAACAAGTTAATTCGATTGTTGGTTTATGCACGCACCAAATGGCAAAACCAAAAATATTGTTTACCCAAGAGCATTACAATATTATAATTATCATTCAAATATATCTTCATTCAATAAGAAAACACACTACCCTACAAAACAAAAACCATTTAGTTCAACTGCGATGCAGCCCACGCCGGGTATCAGCTATATGTTGTATATGTAAATATCCTTTGCTACAAAAAGGCGGTGCAGCACACCAGGTATCCGCTAGTAGTATTATATTTATCACTCTGAATCATATGGGTGACAGAGATAAATTCTTAGTTCTATAGAATATTAACACTATCATCATATTACTTAAAATCCCAAGGGAGTTCAAGTCATGTACAGTTCTCGTACCACACAAGAAACATTTAACTAAAGAAGATGGTACGTACAATCAAACTGCAATAGGCATTTTATACAATATTCATTTAATTACACCCATTACAAAAATTACGAATTATAAAGAATAGTAAATCTCATAATCTTTAAAACATGTACCGTATATATAAAGGTAACTCATCAGTCATCACATTACAAGATAACATGACTAAATAAATATGCGCTTACTCGTACTCGTATATGTTACATACATCAATTTGTACTCGTGTAATATGAATAAATGATTTATAATGGCGCTAACAAATTGTAAAATTATTTATTTAATACGTGTATGGTACATGAATTCAGATACATGTTGAACATAAATATAAAATGGCGTTCGAATAATTCAATTTATTAAAAGAAATATCAAATATTTATTCTCATCAGTCTACAGATTCTTAAAGTGCCGCTTTTATTTGATTTGTATACAGTAAGTACTGTACTATGAACACGCAACCTTACATACTTAACAAAACTCGTAAGTACCAATATACGAGTATACACATATTTCTTTAAATGTAATTCTGGTAAATCTCAACCTCTAAAATTAACTAAACGTAATGACTCGTATGTACGATGAAAACTGACGACACAACAAAAAAAAATTAATTAAAATTTAGTATGGATCGTTTACATTAAATATTTAAATTTTAATGTATTCATTATTCTAATATATTAGTAATAAAACGAGGAGGATAGTACTCGTAAGTCTATTCAGCTTGGTACAAATGTATTTAGGTACAACATCTTACTGTACTAAATAAATTTACCGGAATACATATTATCTCAATTACAGAATATGTATCATAATTTATCTAACCAAGTGCAATATGTTCTTGGCTATAATTAAGATGTTTGAGGTTTCTTCTAAAATACGGTAAGCGTTCCGCATATAAACTCACATTATATTTGCCTAATGTTTCGTTTAGGAAGAAAACTGCATCTAGCAATAAGGTATCACTTCTAATTTAAAGTACACTTGAAACGAGGTTTGATTACATTAAATGACAATTGGTTAACACGTATTATACAAGGTGGATTGTTTTATTACTTTAAAAATGGAAAACTAATGGAAACGGATAAGAATAAATAAATCCCAAACTAAATGCCGAACAAAATTATTTACTTACTTACTGCTAGCGGGTTTAGCTGCCCTAACGATAATTCTAAAGATATATTACGGTTCACAACAAGGCGACACCAGGTACGACGATTGAAGGTCAATTTAATGAGCTTTAGGCAAACAATTTTGCGGCTAAAAATGCATATGTCATCAATCATTTAAAATATTGGGGGGGGGGGGGATTTATTCTATATATATATAAGTTAAAAGATATTTATGACCTAGGATCACCTTGCCGTACGTACTCCCGATGTTATTTCAAAGGTTTCCGAAAGTTTGCCGTCCATTTTCACCTTGCAATTTGAAACGCTCATCATTAATTTGCACAAAGGACACAAAGTTCCACTACGTGCTCCTTTGTATGCAGTCGTAAGCCTGTTGGTAACCTACAGAGAGGTTGTGAACCGGGATGTTCGTTTTATAACATATCTCTAATATAATTATTAGATTTAAGGTTTAATAGGTTGTTGATCTGCTTTAACAAAATCCACACAGGTAATCGCCCGCAAGATGCGTTCACTATAAATCAATAATTATATTGCCATTACGCTCGCCACAAGTTTATAACCTTGGACTGGTGCAAGAAAGATAATTGTTCGCTAGCACATGGCGATACTGGTCGATTTAAAAGAGAGGCAAAATAATTCCGTCACACTTGAAGGACGTTATTGGTTCTAACTCTCCAGATTCGCTGTGGATATAGTGCTGCTACGAGGTTGGTAATATGGAGCTGTCTCTTTTGTGTTGTGATATCTATCTCTAAGACTAGAATTTTTAGGCACACTTTGATTGTGCCTTTATTATTTTTCTACCTGTAGAGTCGAGAAGAGAATTTGATCGAGGGCATGTAGTCGTTAGCGGTGTTTTTCTCAAACTGTTTTGAAGCAATCAACGTCCAACCAATCGTTTTTAATTCTTAGTGAAGTTTAGATAATTGTTGATGATGATGCTTCCGTTACCGCAGTTTCTATGATATTCCACTGTATTTTCATAATTTAACGAGTATAACGTGGTTGTTATATAAGCTTCCTTTTCTCAAAACGGGTTTTTTGAAATAGATGGTACCACGATGTATTTCCCAACAAAATTGGCCATTACACGTTCATCTAAGTTAGGGACCTAGTTGTTTTCTGTGAAAAATCTGTATGGCAGAAGTGGTGTTTTCCTTGGGATGATTTTGAAGTTTTGATTAAGATGAACGTTTAGATTAACTTCGGTCGGTCTGTTGTCAAAATTCTGACAAACATGACCTAGGCTCAAAATCAGTTTTCTCAACGTTTTAGCCCCGCAAAAAAATGTATCCGTCCGTCTAGATGTCTGTACGGATGATATCTCGGGATGTTATCTCGAGATGAGGCCATGAGGCCCATGAGAACTGACCGTATGGGAACACCATAAAATTCAATGGACTAATCACTCATTAATCGGAAATCGGCGGTCAAATCCCTCTATAAAATGTAGCGCCAGCAAATAAAATTAAACTAAAATATCATTTGAAAGGTTTTGGATTAGACAACTAAGACTTGATCGTGTGGCAATTGCTTGAAAGGTTGTGGACCAAGCCATCATTTTTTATACTTTAGTTCACAAATTCATCGTTGGTGGTAAATTATATGTTTTTTCCAGAATATATATATATATATATATATATATATATATATATATATATATTTATATATATATATATATATATATATATATATATATATATATATATATATATATATATACCTGCAGAATATCACATAGTTAACTGAAGCCCCAGTACTCAAACTACGATATAATCCTGTGAGAAAATTGCGTTATCATCATATTAGTTCGTAAATTCATCGTTTCGACGTATGTGATAAATTTTTCGTTCATTATAGAGTATGGTCGAAACATATACACACTTTCTCGCCACAAGACTACGTTGTGATTAATTGATTCATTCAAAACGTACGTCTTTTGATAGAAAATATTATGTAAAGATAAATAAAGATTAAAAGTACTAGTTTATGAAAATTTGCTCTGAAATAAGCCAGAAAATCGAGATGCTGCGGCAAATCCCCGCACCGAGAGGCGTCCAACAATTGCAAGCATTCCTAAGATTAGTTACATTGTATATGGTAAATTCGTAAAACCACTGAAAGACCTTCGTGGGCTATTTGATAAACTGTTGTGCGAGGATGTACAATTTGAGTGGCAACCTTCGCACCAAGAAGCTTTTGAGAACCTTAGAAAGTGCAGCTTATACGTTCAAATTGGCGTTAACGTACTATATGACTCGAAAAGGAAAATTTTCGTTGCATTTTGTTTACTTCCAATTGACCATCAAATACGTGAACACGGAGAACTTTGCGTAAGGAAGATTTCATCTCGCGATTAATTGCCGGCCACGAGAAACCATATTTGAAGAAATTGTCATTGGGAGTTTGGGAAACGCGAGAAGCATCGACGGGTGCTAATTGATACAACGAAACAGCTGCGAGTAACATTGGAGGCCCCGCAGTACGAAACCAGAATACGAGTATATCGAGAACGGTTTACTGCGATAACCTAAGCAGATGAAAGTCGCTCGCATGAAATTGTTGCCATGAAGCAAAATGTACTGACCTTCGATCGACGAAGATATAGAAAAACCGGTAAGGCTTTGCGGAAAATGCGTTAAACCCCAACCAAGTGCACGTTGCAGTTGTGTGGGGTCACATAACATAGTCATGGCCAATCCCAAAAGATCCGTGATCTAGAGTGCACATCGATTTTGCAGAGACATTTAATAATCCGTGCAAATATAGCTTCATGGGGCTGGTCATACTAATTATTGGGTGGGTAAAACTCATCCACAGGTGGACAATTATTAAATGTAAATCATTTATTTTATTTGCCTTTTTTAGTGATTTTTATTTGAATTGAATATTTCGATATTCCGTACGAAGGTTTATGGCGGTTGGAAAAATTCTTGAATAGACGGACAATTCTAAAATATAACTCATTTATCTAAAGTGATATTAGTTTACTAATATTATTAGCGAATTTTAAGTACAAAACTTTATTAATAAGTGCAAAAATACAAAAATTCTCAATTTCGACTTTTTGACTGTTCCTAAATCATTGGTAATAAATCATCGGTAATAGATTATGGCGAAAATTTTAAAAGATTTCTATAAAAATTTCAATAATTAGCTGAATTAGAAGTATTTGAAAGTAACCAGTTTTTAAAAGTAAAACAAACCAAAAATAAATATTTTGCTTCCCAAGGAAGTATATAGATGATCACTTTAACTTGTTTACTTCTAAACTTGCAGTGTTCACTGCTAAATTACAACTGTGTCTGCCTAGCAATTTAGTCGCGCTTATATACGTGCCTATCGCTGTTCGAAATAATTCCATTTTATTGTATCTATCGATTGTAAGTGTATTGCAATTGTAAACTACTTGAATGAAGTTGGATTTGCAACCATACACGTCATCATTTCCCCTATGTCTTGATGATTACCGCCATTGTTAATTTCAGACGATGACTATCGCCACCGTTTACAATTGCTTTTGTTAATTTGATATTCCCTTGCACATGGGATGCCATTCTAAAATCCATTTCTCATTAAGTGTATTGGGGGAATACTTGATGCGGTAACAGCAATGCATGTTAAGAATATTAATCGCCCAATAAAATTACTATCTCAGGTTGGTCCAAACCAGTGACCTTTGGGTTAATAACACTTGTTGGTGTACACCTTAATCATTCGACGACAAAGGGTGTTATACCTGTGTAGAGTAGAATTCGTAACAGTATTAACAACTGGGACAAATAGTTGGACGAGCTGACATAGTTATTCAAGAGGGCGGACAATAAGTACATATACGTATTGAAAAAATGACTGTTTGAGATCAGCCTTAAAATTAGAAACCATTGTCAAATTATTCCCATAACACATTTTTACATAAATCTAGCCAATTTATCATTTGCTTTTGACTTAAACAATAAAGCAGAGCAATAAGAAAACCGAATCAGAGAATTTTGATGAAAAATACCGAATTTTCATTCGTTTGATGATGGATATACCAAAATACCATATACACATCCATTGATGTGAAATGTGGTAGAGTAGAAATGGAAATTAAACGAAAATCTAATTATTTTTTGTCAATGCGGCGTAAAGGAATCGCCCCGTTAAAATGTAATTGCGCTTTTAAGTTATTTTTCTTATAGTCTTCTCTTCTGGGTTTTTCATTATAATATTACATCGGATGAGTACGAGAATAACATCCACCAGCAGATGAAGATGAAAAGATAAAATTAAATTTATTCATTCAATTTTAATAAGTTTGATGACAAGATAATCCATCATCATCGCTTAGCCATGAGATTGATAATTATTTATATTAGTCTAAAGGAAAATTTGAAATTCGCGAAATAAAACACTTTAAAATTTAAATTATAAAAATATTTTAATAATCATTTTAATTAAATTAAACTTTTATAATTAGTTGCGAATTGTTAATTAAAAGGAAACGGATGTATGGATGTCAGACGATCAGACAGACTACATAGTCTCCCCAAAAAAAGTCATATGTCATTCTGTAACGTTTGTCGTGATATTGCAAATCACATGACACAATAAGAAGGATTAGCGCAAAGTATTCGTCGTTTCTTTAATTTTTTTATTAAATTTTATTATAATACCAAAGAAAAAATCATCAAAGACAGAGCAACAGATTTTTGATATACACGTCTTCTTTTCACTTGCACACGTGGATGCGTTATCTTCTTAATGTTAAAACGACGGATACATAATACGAGTATGTACAATATTTATTCTAGCGATGATGGAATTACTTTTAATTTAAAACGAATTCCGCAACTGATTTTAACACCGATTTTCTACGATATATCTGAAATGAACACCAAGCATCATATACCACTTCAGAATACATAATAATATTATGTTCCATTAAACATTTATGTTTTGCACATTCGACAGTGCTGTTTACGTTTTTTTGCTGTGCGATTTAATTGCATTTTTTTTTCTCTTTGATCTTGCACGCAGTTATATAGCTTAATGGCTTCCTGATTTTCAATTTTTTGCAATATGCTGCGGATTTATTTATGTGATTAGTTTAATACCTCATTTCATTGCCTATTTAGCTGACACATATGAAATGAGTTTGTCGTGATTTTGGGATTATAATAGTGCCGAAAGAGGTGTGAAAGTATCCTCATGAAAGATGACGGAAAATGTGCCGATTTATTTCAACAGGGTTGGAAAAATTCTTAAGGGGTTGTGGTATTATTTAACTCACATTTGAAACCACAAAATTTTCTATATCGATCAGTTTTTAAAAATCTTGAACTAAACTTTTAATTGAATCATATATAGTGATTGTTAGCAATACAATATCAATTTAAACGAATTCAACAGCACACGCAGCAACTCACAACAAAACAAACACTATGTTGTTATTTAAATTAATTGAAACTGAAACAAATTAATTATAAAACAGGGAATGGGTTACGACCCATTAATTAATGTAGTCCGCTAAGTATAAGGATAAGGTTAACCACTTAAATTAAATATTTCACACTTGAGTGCCTAAAAACGTACTCACTTGTTTCAATTTCAAAAATCAAAACTGAGACGGGCCATTCAATTTTTACTCAACTTGACTTAGGATAAACATAATGAATTAACGATTAACAAGTAATAACACTTGGAAAGCGAAATTATCTATTTTATTGCTGTTAAATCATATTTTTACCGCAAATCATAATATAAGTATTCATTAAAAGATATTTATGATCGATCTGCAACACAACAAATTTCTAAATTTTCTACTATTTTGATTTCACGGTTCCTCCATATTTTAATATTCAACGCCCATTTATCATACGGTTTTTTAGTTTAGATTGGTCGTTACAAAGCTGATCTTTCTCGTCTCGAATTAAAACTCCGCCCATTTTCTTAAATCATATTTTGTTCGTTTCACAAAATTAACATGTACGATTATTTAAAAAGATATCATTGTAGTTTTAGGGTACCCGTATATACAAAAGAATTGCGTAACCGCACTTTCATATAAGAAATACACAAATTACAATTTCTAATTGATCAAATCAAAACTAAAAGCAATTGATTTAATTTACACGATCATCCCACAAATCAAAATTTTTTTGTTTGGTATTTACATAGAGTTGTTTCCTATTCGCTTTATGGTTTCTGAGAATATATGATCTTTAAACAATTTTTATCTCGTCTTCTTCATCGTTACATATCTACAAACATTATACTCGTACTGTATGTATAAATTATACATGTTGTTCAATTTCAGTTTATAAAACAAAGAGAAACAAAATTATTTTCTTTCCTTTTTCATTTAAAAACTGAAAAGAGATGAACGATCTTAATTCTTACGTAGCGTTTTTGTTGTTTGTGCAGACGTACGAACAATCGTCAATTCACGACAGATCTTTGAATCAGTTAGTAGTTCTTATAAGAAATTAGTATTGTATTGTTGCTAAGTTTTTTAAAATAAATATTTCGGTTAATTTAAATTTTATGCTAATTAATTTGTACATGATCGATTTAAAACGATCGATTAAAGTGTGAAAAATTTTTGTGTGCGCTTGCTAAATTGAAAATTTATTTTATATAGTGATATTTATATACATGGTGAATAAAAAATTCTAGTGATTCAATTTTTTTGAAATTAAGTGTGAAATTTTTAATTTAAGTGAAAAGTGATTTGCAAAAAAAAAAATTGTAAATACATATACATAAGCAAAAGGATAATATTGATACGATCGAGATTTTAGAAAATTGATGGTTTTTAATTACGAAATGGATCCAGGTAATTTTACTAATTTGTTTAAAAGTATACTTGAGAAATAGAAACTGAACACCTACTTTGGCATTGTGTATTCCATTAAATAGATCGTACTTATTTTGTCATGAAAGATCAAGCTATAAATTGACAGTTCAATGGTGTAATAGCCCATGATTTAATTGTCTAGTGCGCATGCTATTTTGATTTTATTAATTCCCATAACCCGCATATAGTGAAATTGTATTAGTTTCGTACACGAATAACTGCAAACTAAATGTGATATAGTCACCGACGGATGGTTGAAATTGTCTGCACAATTATTTAGAAACGATGCAAAGAATCTATTTAATTGGCAAAACCATGTCAAGTATAATTTCATTATTTTCATTATTTCAATGTTGAATCGTTTTGACAACCTATTAATGAGGTTTTTCTGCAATGGTGGTGGTTTTCAATCTAGTTCTAGTGGTAAAACTTGTTGTTTTGAAAGGTCCTGCATCGGCACATAAATTGAACTGTTCTCCAAAATGTAAGCTGGATCAATATGACCAAGCAAAACAGCAAATTATTTTGTACGGAGGTAACCGAGCCACATTTTAATGGAATAGTAAATTTTGGTCATATTCCCAGTCACGTTTCTTTAATAAATAAATCAGACACTTCATTTGAATGCTCTTTGCTCTTTAAACATTAGTATAATTTTTTAAATTTTTCCTATGAAACACGCCGGAGTTTAAGAAGTGATTAATAGGTAACATAATAGAGTTTATAAAATTTAAGGAGTACTTCAGCATAGATTGGAGTATATTGTCAGGACCTCGAATGTCCGAAACCCTTTAAAGCCGATAACATGTTATCTTCAAAAATAGCACGAGTAATTATTATTGATACGTTGTATTGCTTGTATAGCTCATATTAGCAGAATTTCATTTGGCCCACGTATTTAAAATAATTAATTTAGATACTCTTATTTTAAAGATATATATATATATATATATATATATATATATATATATATATATATATATATATATATATATATATATATATATATATATATATATATATATATATATATATATATATATATATATATATATATATATATATATATATATATATACATATATACAGACATAAGAGTCACCTCATTTAAACGTTAGGACTATTGGTCTGAGCTTTTGTCGTCAAAATTAAATTGAACAGAACTTATGTGAAGATTTCACATTTCAGTAATTTGAAGCCAAATGGTTCATGGGACTCTTTGTTATACGAGTATAGAGACGGGTTTGTTATTGCGTATTGAAGAACATTATGCTTATTTAAGAATTTCGTTTTTACGAAACTATGAGGAGGAGAAAACTATGTTAGACTGAATTAACACTACTTACACTTCCTACGTAAGAATTTATTGGTTTAAAAAGGCCAATAAAAGGCTTTATTAATTCATTATCAATAAATGTACCAGTAAATATACCAACTATTCTGAAGTCACCAAAGTTTATTGAATTCTTTCAAATGGAAGGATTAGAATTTTGCAGTTTTGATTTTGATATGCGCGTACGCATCACCATTTAAACACAATCAGAAAAGTTATATTTATCGACATTTGAGGATCGTGCAAATTTGTATAACAATATGTAACCGTGGCTTAACTCAAAAGATTATTGTAGTAACTAGTAAAAACAACTTAGAGTTGCAACTCGATTTAGTGTTTTCATCTAACACATCAACAACACTGTAACTGTGGAAATAAACTCAAAATTTTGGTATCAACGTCGTTGCTGATATATCACGACGTAATATTCGTACCGATTTTGATGTTGTTGTTATGCTTCTTTTTTACAAAATTGAAAATTTTGAAATGCCAACTCTTCATTTTTACTTCGAACTTTATTAGTGTTTAGAATTGCCTAAAACAGACGTTATAGTAAAAGAATCTGAAATCAATGTCCAAACTTCACCACATTCTGTGGTTCTGATTGAACTACCTAATCGATGCTTTTGCAACTAAAGAGTTTTGGAATTCTTACGACACTAAGACACTATTCAATCTTCGTTCAATCTCTGTTTGTGTAGTCCAGCAAGCTCTTCAAGGCCGGATGATTTCATCTTGCCTCCTTATACGCTTGAACAATTTAAATTTAATTAGACTTCAAACAATCGAACGACGTGTGTTGAAGCAGTTATTGTTTAAATTCACCAATCATTGAATGGCGAGTGGGAACGATCCCTGGCCCTTCTTGACAAAATAAATTTTAACGTCAAATCACTTACCGGCGGTACCTGTTCCGATTACTGTTCACAGAACGGTAGCTATTTTTATAAGAGTAGTTGCGGTGAGGTAAATGCGAGATTTTGCAATTTTTTATTATAATATCAGCAAATTTCTTTTTGAACAAACTCCTCTATACCACCTCACAAACTGGTGACTTAAATAGACAGCACATATCGATAATGTATGTAGACCATTAACAAAATAATATTATCGAATATTATAGTTTCTTAGCCCAATTTAGGCCCACCAAATTGGCAGCATAATTTATTTTGGTGCAAATAAGCGTTCAAAATGGGTTGTATTGGTCACTTCGCTATTCATCACGAGTAACGATTCGTCTCAAAAATGGGTCGACTTCATTGCGTTTGAAATGTTTATCGCAAATATGGATTCTTTAGGTTAAATTAATTTGAAATGGAGTTTGGGAGTCCAAAACAGTTTCAGTGTATTAATTTTTATTGGAGAGAAAAAAGAAGATTGTTTTAAAAAGGAAGGGAAAGGTCAGAAGTATGAATACAGTATAAGGTAGACGAAATCATTATAGAATCAAAATCCCGGATTAACAATATCCCAGAAATCAATTCATATTGATTTCTTAGCCGATTATGATTAACTAAGTTTGTACAATCAAACTGGGATTCCAATGTAAGTTTCGTGTATGGTCATAGAAAAAGGAAATTTGAATAAGGCTAAGCCGTGGGATTATAATATAAGATCCATACAGAGGTTGAGAATATAGGCCATTTTTCAACTGATTGAGATTAAATTTGGCCTCCATTATATACTGAAAGGTTGAAATCGCGATACATTTTGTGTAATTGTTTGGGTGAAAGCGCATATCATTTTGCTCCAGAAAAATGAGACATAAACTAAGTCAAAATGCGAAAATTGTGATGATACAACATATACCGCTCCTGGAAAACAAACATTTACGAACAAACTAATAAAACTGGGCAACAATCGTGTCGTAATTTCGTCTGTCAGATGCCAGTTGTATCGTTCGCTTCTTGGGTTTCATTGCCAATTTTTTGGCGAATTCGTCATCCAATTAGAATATTTATACTGCTAAATTTAGATGTTGTTGGGAAATTCGGTTAACATACTCTTAAAATATGTTTAAAGAGCTGTTGGGTTTAATAAATACAAAATAACAGATCAAAGATTTTAAAACATATTTTTGTGTAAATTACTAACCACATAATAAACTGTTCAGAATCTTTTCCTTTGATAATTGATATTTTAAATTATAGGACAATTTCTCAGCTTACTCTGATCCAAGTACCAGCAAGTACGCTTAATGTACACTCAATAATATTCATCAACATTTGGTTATGCTGAGTGGAATCATTGGGCGCTTCCAGAGCACCAAACAGTTGGGGACATGTTGAGTAAAATCAAAGCCAACGTTATGAAAATAACGTAGTTTAGTACTAGTAGTTTAGTTTAGTACTATCATAAAGCAAAATATACATAAGAGGACTCATGTAGACATTCCGAGGTTAATCTATTTTACTATTGGCAATCTGTATAAGCCTAACAAGAACAATGAACTCTAAAATAACTATGCCGATATGTTTATAAGATACGTATATATGGATTAAATATAGCAAAAAATATATCAAAACTATAAAATACGATTAACCTCGGAGAAATTGGCTTATAAAATTTGCACTACTTGATTCTCTTATATATTTATTTCTCGATGGTACTATGAAATTTTGAAATAAAATTGGCGATGATTTCACTAATCATGATACCAACAGTTGATGGTTCTGAACGCGCCCATTTACTAACCAACTACGGTTAAAATAATGTGATATTTATTAGGACAGAATTGGTATTATAACATGAATGTGTTATGAAATTCTGAAATTTGGTATTCCTAAGTGGGACTCGGATATTTCTTAACCGACTGTCAACCTTAGATTCAACACGATTTTTTTAAATAACCGAGCATGCCTGAATTCGGTATACAGGACACCGATTGGGATTATAACATGCATTTTGGGTGACTCTTTGGAATATAGCCATATATTCCACTTGAACTTTGCATTTTCTAAATCTACTTTGGTCAAATTTGCATCGGGTTTGAGAATACCAGCTAATAACATTTAAGTCGTAAAACCAAATGAATAAAAAACCGAATTTGATCAACAATTAGAAGGCACGCCAAATTTGAACTTTTTGACTAGGTTTTCTTTTGAATTTTTAACTGAAATTTCTCTGGAAATGATGTTATAGTCAAAAAGAATTTAATGGAAAATAAAAATTTCTTTTTAAATGAAGTTCAATGGAATTTTTCTGTTTTGAATGGAACATGGCAATTTGTTAGTCGAAAAAATTAACTAAATTATAACTTAAACAACTAGAGAGAAACAATCCGTGTATAGGGTACAATTTGGATTTTAACATGACACTGTAGAATTCAGATATGGAATTTGTATACTAATTGAACTTGGACAATTCTTATCCAATTGTGGTTAAATTTGAAGTGATTGGAATTTCAACAAAAACTTTGGATAATGTTCCAAACAAATAAGGTGGAGTTCTGTTTTTAGGAAAGGATGCAACTCCACAATGGATTTTGAATTCAATTCTAAAATTGACTTATAAAGTCTGATTGAAACTTATTCCTTAACAGATTATGATAGAATTTAGTTTTGGTACTAACACAAATTTAATATGAAGTTTTAGAACTTCAGAATTCTCTTAACCGAAATAATCAAATTTGATTTAATGTGTCTAACAAGATTCTAACGAGAATTGGAACGTGCACAATGAGACTCGGTTAGTTTTTCAGATTACTATCAAATTCGATTATAATACAAATTATCGACGAAGTTCTGTAATCTAATTATGCTTCAAGATACTCAACTATCTTAACCCATAATTGTCATAATCGATTTTGATATGAATTTTAAGCAAAAGCTTATATTTATTTCTTTTATAAAGAAGATATTTTTATGCTATTTAATAGAGAAAAAAAATTCGCGCTTATATTCAATGACCAGGACAGAGCATAGGGTCCCAAACAATTTGTGTCTATATACTTATACTCCTGGATTCCATACGGTTTGGATTGCTTCCCTAATGAAATAAATGAACCATTTAAATAAGTCATTGTCCAGAATCACACCCAAACTCTTATTGGCACATTATCATTTTACAAACAGAGTTTGATTCCAAACGGATTATAAATGGCTTAGTTTTATTCAAAAAGACAATTTTAATAAACCACATCGGGAACTTGTATTGGGATCCTATTATCGTAATAGGTTCTCCGTTCTTTTTCTACACTTCGACAAACGTATCACCAACAAAGATAATCTTTCGATTATCAAACAGTTAATTCGTAAGCTCGTTTAACAATAAATAAAATATATCTTTAACTATAATAAAATGATGGCAATATTATTTAACGTCTCTCGCCTTATTTAGACTTCCTCCTAAATAATTAGTATGTTGGTCAAATGGAGGGTAACGCAGCGAAACCACCACCTATGATGGGTAATAGATATTAGACAAACATAAAATGAATAGATATTCTTATGTAAATGGTTCAAATAGAATTCATCTTTAGATAGTACAAAAGCAAGATATTTAAAAAATATCGTTATAAAGGTTGGCCCATTAAACACAATGTCGGCGAGACTAAGTTATTTATCTTAGCGAATATCTGAACTAAATTCTTTCTTAAGAGAGAATTTCTTCTCTCGCATTAAGCATAATATTATAAACTATAATTCTAGTAAAGGCAAAACACCTATTGTCCGAAACACCAGAGTCCATTTGAACGTACCTGACAGCTATATCAATTATATATATATATTTATTAAACAGCATGCAATATTAACTTAATCCAACCGAGAGGCCCGCTCAAATAAATGTTTATCGAGATTCGAATATAAATTGGTATTATCTATTAAATTATTTTCGTTTAAATATAAAATTAATTAACAAAGGAGTCATCTACTATTCAAGGGGCCATCTACTAAGAGTCTTCGAAAAATCCGAGTGCGGCACCTCAGTTTGGACAGTTATCATTAAGGAATTTGATCCCTTCGATCTTGGAAACCTTTACAGATTCGATATTCGGGGAACTTAGTAGCCACACAAGTTGTTAAATAGACCAAGTAATTTTAATTTTTTTAATGTTGGTAATAATCCTGTTCTATACAAAAATTAAGATTACATTTCGGGCGTGAGTATTCTAATTCCGCAAAATTCAATGACGTATTTTAAAGATACGAAATTCTTGTTAATGGTTTTTTGTATAGTTTGTACTTTAAACGTGATACGATCGGGTTCTTTAAAGATTTTTGAAGTTATTAAAATAAAATATGAATCATGCGATTTGGAAAATGACAAAAAGACGGAAACAAAAAAAAATAAATTACCATAAAGTTACTGTACATGTTTGGAAATAGATTGGCTAATTTTTTGTCAGCAACTCAGTTGGAATTTTGTCAACAACGTACGTTTCTATTTATTTCCTTTTTTCTAAATGTGTATGAAAAAGAAAAAATAGTTTCTTAAATGACTCGCCCAATGACTGTCCTCGTCCGAAGAGAAGTGTGATATATGCATCTGCATTTCTTCTTTATTTCTGAAGTCTTAAGTGAAATCGATTATTATTTTAAGTGAGTATTTTGTAATTGTTTTATTCTGAATATTTTAACATAAGCAAATTTGTTTATTTTCTATGTTCGACAAAATAGTTCGTCCATTTGGAATACTAATAAATGGCCGGAAAATAAAATATCATATACGATTTATTTCAGATTCGTTTATGACTTCTGATCTACGACTCATCTCAAACAGCTCATAAACGATTCACTTCAGATTTGTCACAAACAAAACCTAGTTCCATTTGCTGATAAATGTTTATGTACGTGTCATGCTTAACTGTCGCTAATGAGTTATTGGTGTGTCAGCAATGACTTTGAAATAACTCAAAAGTTACCATGGTCTATTTCCGAAAACGACTATTATGACGTATAATTTTCGTAATAACTTCAAGTTTAATGCCAAATTATACGTCATAATAGGCCCGAACATTCGTCTAAAGCCATTGCTTTTGAGTAGAAACTTAGTACTCTGGCAAAGCTTTATAAAAAAAACTTGAACAAAGCTAGCTGACATGACTATTCGTATTTTATGTTATTTTGTAATTGTACTCGTATATTCAATCTCAAAAATAAAATTTTGCAAGTTGTTAAATTATTCCCCAATTAAAAATGATTACCACATGCAGCCGTTGTACAAATCCAACCCCTGATTCGTTAACAACATGTAGCAACAGTTTTTGCTCTTCTACTACAACGACCACACCAGAACCTCAAAGTTCAGTTCACATTCCAGATGATTTTTCAGAGTGCAGTCAAGAATGTGATGGGGTGTTCGTGGTATGCGGCCCATTCTGTACGATAAACACATCAACGTCCAAACTTGAAGAAGTAGTCAAAAAGTTTACGTTTGCAACGATGAATAATCTAGAAATTACCATAATTACGGTTGGCGCGCGAATAGTTTCGTTAAAAGTGCCGGGCGCTGCAAAAGGTCCAGAAGAAATTCTATTAGGGTTTGATTCGCTACTTTGTTATGAAAAATATCAGGAATACAATATTGGCGGATTAGTAGGTAAACTAAAGCGAACTCCCCTCGATTTGGACGAGATAAATTTTGATTCTTATTTGAGTAGTAATTGTGAACTGGTACTGTCTTGTGTGTTACGACAAGAACCCGAGGTGTATCCGTGTGATTTGTTTCTGCAGATAAAATACACAATATGTAAAAATAACACGATGTCGATTGATTATTTGGCACGCGTTGCTCGACCCGTACTATTTAATATTGGTTACAAGTTGTTCATGAATTTGAGTGGTTATGATTGCGAGAAAGATGAAATAAAACAGCAAGTTTTGTTTATTAATTCAGATAAATTCTATGATGAGGATAGTAAAGAAATTGAAGTTGTGGATGAAACACCTTATGATTTGCGCATAGCTGTAAATTTCGAAACGATCATGAAAGATGACAATGATTTTCAACAGACTTACTTGCTCAACCGGGATCCAAAAGAAAAAATGACATTTGTTTCACGAGTTATAGAACCAAACTCGGGCCGAGTCCTTGAAATATACACAAATCAACCGGCGGTAATTTTTAAATCAACAATGCTTTTGCCACCTTCTAAGTTAATCGAACCACCAGAGGAGCAGGAAGCCGAGGAACTGGAGCAAGGCGATGAAGAACAAGAATGCGACGAATGTGAAGATTTTATAGTTCCGACAATTATTAAGCATAGTAATTTCCCGCATTGTTATCTCAGGCACAAGTTGAATGTGAAATCGGATGAAGATGCCGTAACATCAAGAGGGAAAGGTAAAAAAACGTGTGACACATGTTCTGTACGTACCAGTACGACCGAAGATTTAGAAGCTGAAACCAATATTCCACAAGTTGAATATGAAAATAGTGGGTTTTATTTCCAGCCAATTGGTACACCACCAAAAGGTTCCATTTTGAAACCTGGCCAAGAATATCATCAAAGAGTTTTGTACAAATTTGGATATTACTGTCCAATGGAACAACCTGAAGATGATAGTTGCTGCAGTGACTCTACTCCAAATGTTTCGAATTGTTAATATTAAATTAGATATGAATAACTGAAATTGTATTTTTTCGTATTTGTGTAACAAATGGCACCTCTATATCGAAGACGCCACGGTAGTAATACAATTGATATCCGCTTTAACCAAAACTATTTTGACAACATATTTACTAACGAAAGCAATGTGCACAAAAATCAACAAAGTAAAATAAAATGAAACTGAGGCGACCACAATAATAACAAGACAAGTCGTCGTATTTTCTTAATTTTCAGCTAACAAAACTCTTCCTCTATAATGTAATGCTACGGTAGCAAAGTCTCAAATACAATTTTCTATTTTGTACCTACAATTAAGCCAAAGAGTTAATTTCGAAACATAAGACATCAAACACGTTCAAGTGGTTTGAATAATGTGTATATTTAATATTTCAAGACAACAACAAAACATCTTTTCTTATAGAATTTTATATACCTTAATACTTGGTTTTTAAGCCGCGCTGCTAACAAATTTAAAACAAATAAAAACGGGCTACCGCTTTTAAAATTTCTTAAACAAACTTAAGAATTGTTATAAAGATGAATACAACAAAAAAAATCTGTTATTTTCTTAGGAGGAAGATCGAGAACGTCTTGTTTACATTTATTCTTGTGCCTTTGGTTTATAGTTTATTGTCTTTAAAATAAAATTATATTAAGTATTGTATATGGTACATGAACATGAATACTGCTCGAAAGATTAAGAATTAATCGATATCCTTTTAAGAAATTGATATTGACTCCAACGTATTTTTCAAATTCAAGATATAAGGATTGAGGGAGTTGATTGATATAAGTTTGGTTGATATCTGGCGATTTGATCTCCAATTGGAAAGTGACCAATGATATTCTTAACTGACCACAGGTGCATCTCTCTTAACAAAGAACTTAAAACATCAACTCTTAAACCTTTCCGGAATAATAAACTAACCAAAAATGTATTCTCTCTATCGATTAATAACATTCTAGCTTTATAGAGCTTTATAGATCTAATCTTTAGATTGATTGGGATAACAGCAGCACAAAAGAATATAACAAAAAGGCTAAGATCCATGCATCGGACTTATTGGATTTGCTCCTGCAAATAAATTAACAGTCTCTCTGGAATCACGAGGTTTTTCCGGCGGAATTACTGTATGGGTTATCACATTTTCGGAATCAGTTACGTTCAACACTTTAAATCATTCATTACTTAGTCGGATTATACTGGTTCTAAGGCATCTCTAAGAATTGTTGGCAGATATATTAGAGACCGCCACTTACCTATCCCCTCACTCATTAGAACCCGATATGTTTTCTTGAATTTGTCTCAACGATTGAAAGATTTCTTATATAATAAAGAATACCTTAAGCGTACTTTCCTGGGTATTGCAAGTGGTTTTGGTAATATTTCTTTTTTGCAATCACTGCAGAGGCCCTATGTCCGTTAAAGCTTTCAATTATTGCTCAGATTATGGTTTCGAATGATATCTCTTTGGCATTTAAAACCAGTTTACTAGTTTTACTAGTAGTATTTGGAACTATCAGCCTTTATCTTTTGGGGAGAATACCAGATCTGACATTGTGAAACAATTTAGTATTTCTTTAGACCGTAAACTTTCCTAGAAATTTAACCTTGAACCTTCAAATGCCATTTTTTTGGTAATGCTCGAGAAATGTCTTGCGCTTCTATTGTTTGGTCGCCTGGGTCAATAACAAGCCTTAGCAAAACTTAATAATCTACTGGACCACCTGCCGGGCTATTGCTGGTGCCATATCGACGATTTCGATACTTGCATTACAAACCATTTGTTTTTGCCATTGAATGCAAAAGTTGTGGGCAAACTTACAATTTTATTTCGTCTCTATCTGAAATAGTGAATGATTAATTGCTGCAAAAATTGTACTTTGTTAATTCTTTCTCAATAGTGTTAATCCCCCGAGAGACTAACGGATCCTCAAGGTCTTAAAACCAGAGAGTCGAAGTCAATCTGAATTTGATCGGAAATGGAACCTACTATCCTTCATATGATCTTCAATAATACGATATTAAAGTGAAGAACAAAGTACCGACCTATCTTCCATGTCAATGTATAGGTTGACATGGATTTTGCAATGAACAGATGGTATACTGTAAAATGTGCGAGATGGTGTGTGAATGAATGAAAATGGATGTATTATTTGGTCATAAAAGGTCACAAAATCACTGGCTAATTAACTAAACAAAACATTCACATTTTGTTCTATTAGGTCACTAATTCAGACGAAAATCATATTTTGTTTACGGAAAATAAAACTGTGTGCTCAATTCGTTGCGGAATCCTATGACCACTTCCCAGCTTGTCAAATACTGTAACATTTTATTAGACTTGTCTTTTCCAATGACAGAAGATCATGTGAGGCAGATCTTGTATTAACTGGTCCCGACCTGGCAGCACCTTTGATAATGGTAAACCTATTAAAAGTTTCATTCGTTACCTATAGCTAAGAGTAAGTGGGTTACTTTCTATACCTACTAGAAGGGGAAGTATATGATTTATATTTGGAAAAGACTAGCTAATAGTTTTGGATGCCCTTCTTATTATATAGTCACGCCCGTTTTAAACTCAATCTTCGACGAATGAGGCTCAATTGCGAGTCTTACTTGTAGAGGACGATGACTGCTTCACTTTCTCTGCAACTATCAAGTTTTCAGGCAATCCAGTAAACAAATTCCGGAAGCGAGAGCGGTAGAGTGTAATTGCGATTTCCGATAGAATCCTCCAGACAACGTCAACAATAATAATATTCGTAGTAATTTAAAACAAATCTCTAAGGTGAGGTAAGCAATATAAGAGACCTGTCTTTTAGGACAAATCTAATTTTTGCAGTACATGTTATTTCACTTTCGATTTGCTGACGTAAAATGTTTTCATTCAGAATATAATAATTAGAACCAAATCTCCTAAGGTTTCTTTAATGCAACAATATGACGTTTAAACGTAATGTGTGCACGGGTTCGATGTTATGACATATGAGATGAGTTTCACTTTCGCGTTTAAGATAAAAAACAATGAACTAGAAAACTTACTGGAACTCTTAATGCTGGAAATCATAAATTTCGAAAAGTAATCAATGAATGTCGAAAGATTTTTCACTTCAACTAAAACAGTATGCTGCAGACATTTTATTACGAATTAAACCCATGCTTTAAATTTGCAAGGTGTCGATATTGTAGATTGAGTGTGAAAGTATAATTAAGAATGCCATGAGTCTTTGGCATTTAAAATATTTGAAATCGGCACCATCCCTATTAGCACGCCTCTAAAATGATTTCTGTATTCGAGATTTATCATAGTAATGTTAAAGCCGTGGTAGCCCCAAGATAAAGAATCATTTTACAATAATTTGAATTATCTGAACACGATGTTAGGCTGGTTAGCGGTAAAATCAATGCTACAGCTCTCTCCATCGCCATCATCAGACATACTTGTTGTGGAAACTACATAAGTTTATAGACAGAACATAAAACTAGAGCTAATAGTGAGAAACTAACGTACTTTGCCAACGATTGTAAAGTACTCAACACATTATTCTCGAAGCACAATTCAACTAGCAACGTGGAATCAACCAACTCGGACTTAACGGAGCGTACTTTACAATGTGGTAATTGCGCAAGACGGACTTGGATTGGCAGAGAGAGGCCTTAGATGATAGGTCCTATCGGTCTCAAGCCAAATAGCCCACTAGGCAATAACCGTCTGTTTGCTACAACGTTAAATTGGGAGTTTTCAAACAGGTTGGGGGAAACACAAAAAAATGCAAGAGCTTTTCAAATTTGAAGAACTGATAAATAAAAATTAAAAACAATGGTATCATGCTGTAGTTGTGTCGTATCTTCCTTGTATTTATTAGGGACAATACTCAAATCTAAATGTTCTTAAGTTTGAAAGTTCGCCGTGTAAAGAATTTTAGTAGTGGCCGTCACACGTGAAAAGGTGTGATGAGATGCATGTATTCTCTTACCAATCCAGAAGATGATCTAGTCTAATGTCTCGAATAAGGTAATCGTACTTTGTGTTTTCTGAAGACAATTTTCTAAATTGCAAAAATTTAACGAGCCATTGAAAACCTATCGAGTTTTTACAGTAAGCATATCAAATCGGTAATATATTTTATACAAATTTTACAATTAATAAACTAATATTACGGCGACAGATCATATTTGTGGTACTGTGTACTAAGAAAAATTTCTTAGATTATGAAGTAGGTAGGTTCTGGTATGTGGTTGATCTAAAGTTATTCAAAAATCTAGGCATTGATAAAATGATGCTAAGGACGAGCTCTTGACGTCATAAATGAGGATTTTCATTTAATGCAAAATAGAAAATGAGAAAATGAGCAGAAAACTGCAAACTTCCTATTGAAATATTATTTTTTTCAAAAAGAAAATCATTTAAAGGCTTTCTTCTATTGTGATTTGATTTTTTTTTTATTATTTAAATTACTATAGTTACTGCTCATCTTCAGCAAAGGAACGGAGGGAGGGTGATTGATCTAATTTAGATAATCGTAGAGATAACTTTCCTTCATATTATTAGGAATCTCAATTTTCTCTGATCTATCAAACACTTTACTTTTTTTAATTATTTGCAATATTTTTGGATTATTTTCGAAGCATGTAGTACAATCTTATCACATGATAATTTATTACTAATGATGATAACGCACTTATTTGAAACAAATAAGTGGAGGGAGTGTTATTATTCTTCCCCGTGTTAATATTCTACTCCCAATAGCCAACCTTCATTTATTAGATGATTGCGGTTTAATTCTTTTAAGGCGACACAGTTCTCGTGTTATGTCAAGAAGTTGTATTGCTTCACTGTTGGTATGTTGTACTCATTTACTTTCATGTTTGATGGCAAATCCCATTTAACATTCAGGTCGTTGTGTAATTCCTGCACGTAGAAATTTGTTTTGACACCGTTGAATAATTAAACGATTTAATTGTTTAGTACAGCTCCAAATTGGTTTAATTATCGATTCGTAGATTAAGGCGTTTATAGTACATACTCGTACTAAGCTTAGAATATTTTCCTATTAGCCAGTACATCTCACGTTGTTTTATTTTAATTTACTCTGCCTTTTGTCTTACGTGGTATTTCCAGTTCAATCTTGAATCGAGATGTAATCCGAAATATTTAGTAGATTCAGCTTGGGGAATTTGTGCTCTTTTGAGAAATGTATGGAGGTTGCTATTGTTGTGCCACAACGTGTATATTGCTTGGACTGATTTCAGCTCCTTAAGCTTTATTTTCCAATCCCTGGTCCATTGGCTGATTTTATCGAGTGCTTGCAGCTCTAAGTATTCAACTGCTTGATCCTGCGATTTGCTTGATGCCAATACTGTGTTATCATCAGCAAAAGTTCCGATTAAGGTTGTTTTCGTTGTCTGTATATCGGAAGTGTAAAGTAGATATTGGAACGGCCCTAATACGCCAACCAGGGACACTCATGCTATGGCTGGGTAAAAGTTGTTCCTTCATGTGATACTCTAAATTTTCGAGAGATGCGACTCGAGCAATTGGCAGTATTTTTGTGGCACTAATTTGCTTATCTTGTAGATAAGACTTCTTGTAGAAATGCGACAGTTTTTCTCTTCAAATGCTTGTTCTATCTTTGCAGTCACGCGATGAATTTGATCAATTATCGAATTTTTATTCCTGAATCCAAACTTGAAGTCAGGTATAATAATCATTGGTTCTAGTCGTTTCAATAACAACTTCTCAAACAACTTTAAAATAGTAGGTAACAATAAGATAAGGCTTCTTGTATCTGTTAGTAGCTTTGCAAAGAGAATAATTTTTGTCAGCTTCAGGACTCAGTCCTTTCAAATAATTTTCAGTACAAGCTTCTTTATATTCTTTAATTATCGGTTAACTTTATTACTTACCCGATTAAATTCTCTTTTGTCAATAATGTTTCTGATTCTATGCCATATGCGTCTTTTCCTACGCCTTTCTTTTATCAGTTCTCGAATCGTCAAGGGGTATTTGATCTCTTGTACAACTTTCTCATCTAATACGGGTGGCCTCTTTAGTGGTTTCATGCATAGAGTTAATAAAACATCCAGCTTGTAATTCAAGTTCTTGTTTAGTTCTAAGACTAAGTATTAAATCAATTATTCTCTCTAAACAATTCCCGATCAGTAAACTTATTAGTAAGGTTAAGTTTCATTTTCTTTTTTATGACTAATGTACTCAGAGTCGTTAAGACTGGGTCGAGATCACAACGCAGTATGTTTGACGTTGTATAGTCACCTCCTATAATAAACCTTGGTCCAAGTTTATTAAAAATGTTGACATATATGATTTCTTACGATATTATGTCTTGGTGAACAGTAGATGGTTAATCGTTACGTCAGCTTGCATAAACGGCTCCTTAATTTCTTTTTGTTGCAAATGTAGGCTATTTTGACTGATTGAGATTGCTGTCCCTCTTCGAGCACGTTCACTGGAATGCAATGTCCAATAGGCTCTATATCCCGTAATTTTGGTAAAGTTTTACTCTGTAAAGTGTATCTATGATCTTAAAGCTACATCTATGTTGTTGGTTCTTAGAAATACATCTAGTTCTTGGGCAATTCCATTAAGCCCATTAGCATTCTAGACAATTATAAATAGGAACGTTACAGTCATTTATTTTTTAAGTTTTAGCGGTTTGTTTGGTGGCTTGGAATTATCTTCCATTTTATCCATCCTGTTACTAAGCTGGCTGAAATTTTGTCTCATTTCTGCCTGAAATTCGGTGAGCATTTTCATTAGATTACTAATGGTTAGTTCGTTGAGCACAGGTTTCTGCCTCCTTTCTTGATTTAGATTGTTATTTGAGGTTTTGGTCACCTGGGCGTAGGAAACCTCCTCTATAACAGTACCATATTGTTGGTTTGGCTTTTGCTGTAAGCGCGGTACTACTGTAGAAGTAAAACTGGTAATTAAGCCTTAGTAATAAATAGTTTACTGTTTGTAGATATTCGCGTTAAATTTATTTAACAAAATGCAATTTATATATTGCTAGCTTAAAAGAGCACTACGATGATAATAAAAACTAGATGTTTTTAGCGATACCACTCGTTCATTAAACCATTCGTACAACGATGACACCATATTCTCATTCACAGAATATACAAACAGAAAATGAAAAGTCTGCCACCACGTTTGTAAACAACTTAATATTCATACAAAAACAACAAAGTTGTCTTTCAAATTTAGCGCCATTTCGAATAACCTTAACATCTTTTAATATTAATATCCAGCTAATAGTCACCACTCTGCGCATTAATTACTAAATATTTTCTTGTATATGGTTGAAACAATAGACACATTAAAACTTAAATAAATAAATCGTAATGAACGATTTCCAAAAAGGTAAATTACCTCTCTGTATTATATACGACGAGTGACTGCTCTTGCTGTCTTTCCGATTATTATTATTATTATTTTTTGTTATAATTCAATTAAGCGTATTACACATTTTACATTCAGTAGCATTTATAAATATTTTTATTTTATTTAAACAAACACAATTCTCTCCCGTCTTGTATCATTTACGCGATCACCAAAAGTCCATTTCAGAGTACAGAAAAAAATCTTCCTTTTAAAAATGCTACTTACTTGTACTTCTTCTTGTATCTCATACGAGTATACCTCTATATTTATCCTCATTTAAATAAATAATTTTTAGTTTTTAATTTTAAAACTCTTCAACTGTATAAGGTCGATATATTTTCTTATAAATATGGACAACAAATAAAAGGCATAAGATGGTTTTAAGAAATGCAAAGAAACTGAAAAGAAAGCGCCGCTTCTTGATATTATATTAATGTAATGTACGAGTATGTGTACTTAAATTTTTTTCAAGTTCAATTTTCATTCCAATCTGGGATTTTTCAACAAATTTTAATTTTTTTTTTTGGGTGAACTTACATCTTAAACCATCGTTAAACAGTGTACGTTGTTGATATTTGTTTTACTTTAAAATATCTCTTAACAGATTTCTTCTGTTGAGAAAAACGGTAGATATACCTAATACTTATATACTGAAAAACAATTCGGCGTTAGCATTTTCAATTAGTTTAATTATGATGGTGTTAAAATTCGATATGAATAGATAGTTTACAAACAAAACAAGTTGAGTGCAGCAGGTTAAATCACATACAGTAATTGGAATATGGCTTAAGATATTTCGCATTGTGTTGAAATGTCCAAAAAGTATATTTCTTGTAACTCAAACAATTTGTTAAACTTTTAAATGGCACAATTTTATTTTGACATTAATTAGTCGCAAGATTAATGTAGTATTTAATGAATTTATGAGCTTGTTAGTTGTTACAACAATATGTCAGTTTTGATAATGGATTTGGTCATACCACAATGATTCCAAATTCTTGTTGAGTGATTTTACTGACACAACCTACTGGGATGTGAATTTTGTACAATAATTGTACACAAATTTTAACAGATTAATTCTGTTATTCAGTTCAAACTCAACGAACTAATGCATATCTTTTTATGAAAATTAATGTTATTTGTTTTGGCAGAGTATGCTTGCAACATCACCGACGTATGTTGGGTTTTTGGGTACCCGAAACAGTAGTCGCTGCTGTATCTGTAATGACTAAAACATTCTTTAAGGCACAACTCACAGCTGTGACCTTGGTCAGTTTTGATGTGCTTCATCGTTATCCACTGAGTTAAGAAAACGCACCATTTGCCATCTATTCGACTTACATTTCTTACTGAAAATGAATGTAAAAGTGAATCTATAAAGTCGCCTCCCTTTGTACTATTATTGTCGCTTGTTCGAGCTTATAACTTGTAAAGAAGATCAAGCGAAATATATATCAATGCAATCTCAAGGGCTGGCTCTCAATTTATAGCAAGACAATTTTCTACTCCAAAATAATTTCATCCCATTTCCATTCCAAATTGCCTGGCTTTGACGGGCTATACTGACGGAAGGATACTCGACCTTTAATGGCATTGATCACCAGGTTTGGTTTTAACCAGGTAAATTGTGCTTCTCCAAATTTTTGTTTATTAGATCCAAATCTCTTTAATTATATGAGCAAATTTATCTACCTTTACATAAGTAGTCCGATGAGAGACCTGATTTAAATCGAGTCTGTCTATTTCCACTTACAGCCAACTATGGTTGCTCTAGGTTAACTGGTATTTTCTATGATAATGTTTATAATTACATTATTGAAAAATAAACAAAATATATCAGCACTTCAAAAAAATTGAAAAAAAAATTTACTAACTCGAAGTCGTTGCAATAAGTGCTATATATTCGTTAAATGGATCAACATTCAGCCGATGCATGATGAGATTTAATTTAATCCAGCAGCATGGACAGATACCAAAAAAATGTCCCTAAAATCTATATTTCAATCCAAATTTAATCCTAGAAACCAAATTTCATCATTATTGGTAACGAACGAGCATAAAAATATTTCATAATATTATCCGAAAATAATTAGAATCCCTATCTAACACTAGAAACCAAATTTCATTACAAACGGTTAAGAAATAGCTGAGTTTAAGTATGTTTTAATTCACTCAATTTTATTCCGCTGGAATATTTTCTTTGTACAAAATTTATTTAAACGTTTTTGTTGGTTATAAAATGTCATTAGTAATTTTCTTTTGTGATAGTGCTGCCTTTTTAGGAGAGTAGCGTAATCTCTTATATTCCACAGGCAACTTTTTAATCTCCTATATGCTTGTGTCACTTAGGAATATTTTATTATAACCTCTGCAGGCCATATCCTATTTAAAAGCCACATCATCTAGCTCGTTCCACATCCACAATGTTAGAATGATCGTATAAATTTATTGGTTAGAATGAAAAATTTTTAATTTCATTTCCAGATTCTACCTCTACCTACGAACTATGTTGAGAAGTCGGGTTTTCTACTTTACTATGAGCGGGTTTTGAGAGATAGGGTAATGCATAATGGATAGCAATACCAGAACCAATTGTAATTGTTTTGTTCTGAACGTGATCGAGCACAGGCAAATTAATTGCAGTGACAATAATACCGCAATTCGAAATAATTTAATGGATATTAAACTTCAATCGTGTAACAAAAAATTGGAAAGGACATAAGTTATCGAATTCATATAGATTATTGATAAGGCATAGATGATATGGAAAGTCGGCACTGGATATATTTCTCATGTTGGGTTAACAAAGGGGCGTTTGATGTAAAGGCGCAATACAAAAGTTGGCGCGCCCCGCGAGTTTTATCTTAAGTATCCACAACGTCACATAAACCATTGGATGTTAACAAAACCAATGTTGCTAACGACGACGACATTGTCGCCGAATTTTTTTTGGAATCTATTTCTAATTTTGTCATCATTGCTGTAGTGCTACCAACTAATGTGAGATTATTATATTGAGCTATAATTATGTTTTTTGTAAAAAAGAATCAAAGAAGAAAAGATATTTTGTTATTATTTTTCTTGTTTCGTCGCTTCAACGCTGACGCTCTTATTGTGTTTACCAAAGCGACATCGCCGGCAGACAAATGTATTTGGTCGATGTATCTTGTTGTTGTATCTCTAGTTCTGTTTATACCTTTAGAATTAATTAGGAAATTGTTGACAAAATATTGTGTATATTTGGTATTGAAACTCCTGCTTGTTTACGAATGTGGAATCCCTCGGTTAGATGGTGTTGGATGGGAAGATAGGGCATAATAAGGTTACAAGCAGCATATGATGAGATGACTCGTAGATGTGAATTAAGTAACCAAACCAGCCTATTATGACTGATGCCGAATACATATGATGGATATTAGTATCCTTTACCTCAACCATAACTAACCCAAATTAATTAACTAACAAAATCTAATCTAGAGTGAGAATTTAATTGAGACTAACATTTTAATATATTTAAGTAGTAATAAAATGACTTTGCTCCGGTTCGTCCTAGTTGTTTCTGTGACTAACATCCTTTCCTAAGTAACCTTATTTGTTAAGGATGCAGGCAGGGCCTGGGCCCGCATGATGCCGAAATATTATTCGCATTCAGATATAATTTGTTGTGTGTTTGTTGATATTTTAGGATTAGGGTAACGTACCTAGGATCGCCGTTATGGCTGGCCTGTACGCCTCTATCATATCATATATATATATATATATATATTTGGTGTTGAAGCTCATGCTTGTACTACTTTTACGAATGCAACATTCACAATCTTATTGCAATGACCCACTTTCTCCATTTGTTATACAATAATATAATTTTGTGAAATGATTTCGGTCGAAAAAATTAATATTGTTACGCAATTATCTCTGCTATTTCAATGATGAGTTCATTAACATCGTCCCTCGATTCTTTCAAAATTTATTTTGGTACAGATATTCTCTAGAAACTAGATCCCTGTTTTAGGCTCTTTCTGTTAGTACGGGTCATTTTAGATCTAGAACTCAACATTTTTAGTTCTCTTTTTTCTTAGGGCGACCTCGACGTTTCCCGAATGCTTTAATTCACAGAACTTCAAACAATCAAACTAACCAATTTCTTAATTGAAAACTGCCGTAGGGGCTGCTTCACAATGTAAATTTAAAAACAATAAATTTCTTGTAATATTTTCTCGGCTTGGGTTTATTCTAATCTTCCCTATAAAAGAATGATTCATTGTAATACATACATGGAGAATAAATACTGATCGTTTTATTTGAAAATAACACCAAAGGCGTTGTACGGCATTATTACAGCCCTCAAATTACCATTATTATCTTTAAATTTCTTGTTTGAATCTAAGCCCAATAATAAAATGTGGAATATGATCTGAATCCTGTATGATAATTTAAACCAGTTTAAATTAATTGGTCCATCAGTCAATCATCTTTTAATAAGTTTCCGCATCAAAATTTTCCGCCACTTACCAAGCACCGATAATTTTCATTTAATCAAGTATAAATTTTAAAAGTAAACAAAATTGTATTTAATCTTTACAAATTAATGAAAATTTATTCAACCCGCTTGTAATTTCTTGACTATTTCAGTTCATTCAAAGGCATTTCATCATTTTTTAATAGTTTTAAAACAAATTTTTATTACCATTGTCAATCTTAGCTTTATAATGTCATATGACGAACAAATAAAATAAAAAGTAAAATCACAACACCACACCAACCAATATTAATTTTATTTATACACGTAAAAAATAGTTTTAAAATGTTAAAATACCAAAAACCGCTACCGAAATACGTAAAGTAAACAAACAGTGGCAGATAAATCAAAACAACTATTATTTTGTTATTTAACTTTGAAACGATTCTTTCCTTTCTTTAAGTTTTTGGATAAATGATTAGATAAATAATAAAAATATGTAGTTTTGTATATGGAAATAGAGATGTTATAAATAAATAATAAAAAATTAACAAAAACTATTAAATTAAAGTAAAATAAAAATATTAAAATCGGTTATGTGATGTGTGAGAAATTTATCAAAATTGTTGTAATGTGATTGAAACAGGTAAGAAGCGGTGAAATTGATCAGCGTCTTAGTATAGTTTATATGGTAATTTGTTTGGATCATCTGTATATCACTTGGTTGCTATTTTTTGCCGATACACACTTGAATTATGTAAATTATTCGAATGAGTGCGGCTTTTTTAATTTTCTTTTATTCTGAGCACTTATACGACAAGAATAGTGCATATAGAAACAAAAATGCTTTGATGTAAGTGTTAAGTAAATTAACAGGTTACAAATCAAATAATTATATACAGACTACCGTATCGCGGGAAAATTGTGAAAGAATTGAAATTTATTCGAGCTACGAGTGTCGTATGTGGAATTTTTGGTGATAATCAATGTAAAAAAGCAGCATTTTACTTAAGTCACGCTCTTCAACAAATAATCATAGGACCTCCCATATTATTTTATGCCCCTATTATGAATCTCGTTTCCTCGGTATCAGGTGACGCATAAGGTCACCATAATTAAATTTTGGTATTATGATTCTCACTGCAGGTGAGAATCTCACCTATCCTTATCTACAAATTGTATGCGACACCAAGGGGTAATTTAGACATTTTTGAATTCTCAGTGAGAATCATAAAACCAAACAAAATATGAATAGGATGACGTCGTGTAACCCGCTGATGAGGAAGTGTAGTTTTAGTCGATACATTTTCAATAATTTATTCATCTGCATGTTCTGTATAGATATTTTTTGTATACAATTAAAATAGGATTGCTAAACGCTTGGCTGTTGGAAAGGCGAAACATAGCTTTTATGTGGTGTTGGTTATTTTCTTAATACATAAACGGCATGCATCAGCTAAATTTAGTTGACACAATAGCATGTGTATAGCGTGCCTTTAATTGTCCTGAGGTATGTGGCTAGTAAATGAAATGCAATAGGTCTTGAATATCAATAATAATTAGTAAATGTTCGTATATGTATTTTTAATTTCACCAATAAATTTAAAAGAGAATTTCTTTCGTCAAGGGACAGAAATTGTATTGAAGTCGAATATTCTGTTTTGTCCGTTTGTGGTTAGAAAAATTAAACGATTGTATCATTGTGAACTTGTTACTTTCATACAAAAACTTACACTAATCAATGGCGAATCACTTGTTTCATAAATTTAACTTCTTCAGAAATATTGCATAATACTAAAATCCTTAAAATCAACAATTAAATTTGGGTGCATCAGTCACGTCCACTTGAGTACCCCGCAGATAACGGTTTAGATATATCTGTACCTACAATAAAAACGGAGGGGTAAATTTTACGGCCAATACCGGACTTTCTATTATAACAATTAAACTTACCGGAATTTTAGTAAAAACGGTCATGAATAATCAAAAATCATTATTACATTTAATCATCATTCATTAATTGAAGTTTTATTTTTTTGTAAATGGTATATATACTTTGAACATCATTGCAAAAATTGAAAGAGCTTCTATACGGAAGATGTCACTTCCAGTACACGATTTTCACCACTATCACAAAAATCCCCCAATTTATGGAAAAAGCTTAAGAGTGCAATTTCTTCCCGATTAGATAACCCACCTGGTCTGGAGATACCGAATTTTTGTTGAAACACATTCATTTTCGTTAAAATTTTAGATATCTGATGTGGACCGATATTCTTGCAAATTTAATTTAGAAACATTAAGTTCTTTTTTTCCCCCCTTCTATCTGTTGTGGGGCCAAGGCTTTCCCAACTCTTTCGCGGTTTGCTTATTTACGTCCTTACCTTTACGCCTGTATTGGCCAATTCGAGGACGTACGGATATAGGTCCGATTTTATTACTATACTGGCATGGAAGATGGATCGGCCCATGAGTTTTGCACACCAACAGGGGCTCATAAATGTGTTCCTCTTCATCACAAATCGTAATTTGTTGATGAAAATTCCCTTTGCATCCTGCCCCTATCGGGATTCGAACCCGGTACCTCCCAATCCAAACGTCAAAGCTTTAACCATTATGACATTTGGTTGGTAATCTTTAAGTTCATAGTCGTTTTTCTCATAAATAATACACTTATCAAAATATTTGTAAAACACGAAAAAGCGCTTTGGAAGCTGCCACCTCCGAATTGGAAAAAGCCCTTTGGAAGCTTGCCACTTTTGGTGGATCGATTTCGGCCAAAACACAATGAGATCTTCAAATTTATGAAAATAAACATCAGTATGAAGTTTCACTCTGATCAGTTCATGGGCTGTTAGGGAAAATACAGACATTTCGTCTCCACAGCACCAGATATACACACACACAGAAACTATCCGAAAACCACTTTTTTGGAGTTCGACGATCTAACGATTGATCTGCAAAAATCTGGAGCTCAAAAATTTGTCACGTAAAGCAAATACAGTTAAAGAAAATACAACCAGTATAAACCAAATAGCACTGTGGTTAAAGCTTGAGAATTAGGATCACTAAAGAAGGAAGAATGTGGCAGAATGGTGCAAATTAACAAAACTGGAAGACAAAACTCATAGGCCGATTCATCATCCATCACTGTACTATATAGGCTGGTATGGAAAATGCAATGTACGCCTTGCCTACTAGGACGTCGAAAGCGAGCTGCAAAAAAGTGGGGTATGCTTCAACCCAAAAACATGCAGAAAACTCCTACCTTTCTTTTACTGAACGTACGATATTTGCGAATACATTACATCATCTTGTTCAACCTTTACATGATGTCATCGACTGTTTCAGTCATAGCCCTAAAAGAACGAAAGATATTTTCTACTTTAATATGTTTGAACCAACCAAACTTTCTAGTACACATACATCACCTTAAGCAACCCATATTTGATTAGCAGAGTGTGCTGCATGGTCAAACCGAAGCGATTCTAATGATATAACGTAATGATATTTTGGTGCGCTTAGCACTTCTCAAGCATTTCATGCATACTAAAATTATATAAACGGTTAAATTTGATATGAAAAGTTCGTTATAACAACCGGCTAATTTCTTCAGTTAACAAATCCAACAAAGCAGATCGAATTTACCTGCCTAAATAACCGTAAATAAACGCATGTTAATTTATCATGATCAAAATCCAACCGCACCATAAAACTAAAAATCGAAATCATTTTTATCAATGGATTTACTTGTATTTTCGAATTCATCTAAATCTCTTTTATTAAACTTCCTAATAATTTGTGTGTTGTGTCTTTTTATCCACATGCAGGTGTTAATCAAACTCTTAATTTCAAAACGAATAAACCTAATCAACATTTCTTAGTACCTCACATTCTTTTCATACTATAATTTCACAAATATTTTAGGTTTTAGTATTTCAATAGTTCAATAGTTCAAGGGATTCGTAGGAGCCTAATGTAAACTACGAGTATATAAACGCGCCCGATGCTATTCGACTTCCATTGACTTGTTTAATGGTTTCTATAAAATAGTACGAGTATAAAATTCCTTATGTTAGTTGTTTTCTGCGCTACTTACTGGCATTTGTATTACAACAAACAAACTGACAATATGACATAAAATTATAGATTTTGGAATCGATCCCATTATTAGGTTACAAAAACGTACATATGTAGTTTAAAACGTTATTTAAATTTTATTAACATTTTTTAAAAACCAAACTTGTTAATTTTTTTAATAGGTTTTATAACTATTGTCTACCACACAGAGATTTATTGTGTGCGTAAGCTATTGTATTCTGAGAAGATCAGCCATAAAACATTTAGCATATGTATATGAGATGCATTAAATTCTATAAATTAGACTGCTACCGTTTGATTGTTTCGTCATGAGGTTGATGTTTCGAAGTGTCTTCTTTAACGTTTTCAATAAGTGACCAACACAAGTTAACATTTTGGATAACGCCCGAAATTCCACAGTAAAAATCCTGTAATCTACCTATTACTACAAAGACGCCTCACACCAAACAAAATTCAATTATATCTGGCTTTTCGTTGGAATTATAAAAATCCACACTTATCAATGATGAGACTTTGTTAAATAGACTCACACCACATCGCTAGATTGTCGATACTTTTTTGCAGTTTATTGGCAACGTCAATTAATTTGGTGGTTTTCAATTTCTTTAATAGAGTAGCTGATAAATTCGTTAAAGTTGATCGATATTGATTTTTTGGACAAAAATGGCCAAAATTGCGGGAGCACTGTTCTGAATAAGTTGAATATTACCAGTTCCAATAACTTAGGTATAGCAGATACAGATGTAATACACGAAACATCATGAAGCGGAAATATCATCAGGTCACATCATTATAGATATACTTTATTCACTAGCGATCGGATCTCTGCAATTAACGATGTCTTCTGATTTAAAAACAACTTTATGTTGGTTATCATTAATTTTAATAGCATTGGTTCATTTTTAAAAATTAGGCTCAAGGTTCTTACATTTTGATTTCGCTGTTGAGCCAAACCTTAGATTTGAGTTGCTTCGATGAACAGATGTTGAGTTGCTTCGATGAACAGATGTTCGCTTTCCGAATTCACATTTAAAATCATAATTTGGTGCTTAATTAATCACACATTTGTTCGGCCTATGAATTCGCAAATTTTGGAAGTAAAATGTCGGTTTCTTAATCTTTTGGGGATTCGACAAGAATGGCTTACCGTGATTACGTCCTGGATTGCATTTTGTGATGTTGTGATGTTACCATATTTTAGTATACTCACATGGTAATTCAGCCTCATGTATATAGTCATGAGTTTACTTAATAATTTTATATTGGATTTTGTGTACTCGTATGTTAAATACAGAGTATTTGAATTTAGTAGAATATCATGAAAGGGCTGGCATTGCTTGAAACTGGTGGTTTTATTATTAGGGCTAGCACAGAAAAGTTAATATGTTTATTGTAACGCATGTATTACTACATCCGCAGAATATCTGTAAGTTACATTAATATGTTTTAGAATTTGAGATTATTTGTTTGCTTCAAAATACTACATGTTGACGCAGTTAAGTCTATAAATTATTGGATTTTATTTTGTTCTGAATGATTTGATTTGAGTAATCTTGCAAGCACCATCATGTAGTCGTCAATATAGACGATGTTATATTTCAGCAACCCGTTTAGTAGTGCTGAAAGCAAGATCTTTTCGGATTGAATGTGAATTTAGAATCCTTGTAGGTTTACCGGAAGCTGATACTCATTGCATTGATATGATGTCTGGTTTGAGTTTATCCAACGTTAATGAAAGTTTATGTATGCTTTTAAAAATTATTTAGTCCAACTATATTTCAGTAGTTGCCGATGTGATGAAACAGTTGTTATACAAGTCATATTGAACTAATGTTTTTTTGCGAGTGTTCCATCTTAAACTAAACAGCAAAAAGGTCAAACATTAAAATCATAGACGTATAATTCAGCTTCGGAGATGGGGAATACTATGTTTAAGATGACTCTGCGGTTTGTGTGATATTATCATTTGAATTCGAATGGTACTCCAAAATGGACGAAACGGTTATTGAGTTATGCGATACAAAAAATTCCAAATAAAACGATCAAATTTTGAAATTAAAACATTGAAAATACTTTATTAAATGTTTCAACTGTTGGCGTGGAATGAACGTCAATCATTCAACGCTTTAACAGATAAAGTTTTAAAGTCTTTGATATATTGGCATTACTAAAAAAACGAACTTGACAACAGAATCTACTTCAAAAAATTATGAAACTTGGAAGAAAGGAAATGCTAACACTAAATCTCTACAGAAAAACTGTATTGCAAACTCGTATTAGGACTATGGGAAAAATGAGGGTATGGCATTTCAGCGATGGAAATGTTTAGAGAGCTTCTACTTCGTATAGAAAGTTATTATCAGTTAAATTCAATGAAACTGGATCATTAGAAAGACACTGTAAATTTTGGCTATTAAAATCTGAGTAAGGACCAAGTAAGAAAATTTGGAAGTGCTTCGTTGGCCAGGAATAAGTCTGAAGTAATCGATGATGGCGATCATATTGTTGGCACAGGCATATTTCCTGAAAGTTATCAAACATTTTTGGACACCTAGAAATATGCAATATGTACGAATTAGTGAAGTCACAAATGGTAATTGGAATGGACGTTATTGTGACCCAAAAACAGGATGTTTATCAGCGACGTTTATCGTTATTATGCCCGTGGTCCGATTATGACCTGATCATGGTACAAAAGGTGATGTCTTGGTTACATTTATCACTCGAATTACACTACACATTTTGCTATCCCTTCCAATCAAAAAATGAAGGTTTTGAGAAATTTGTAAAATTTGTAAATTTTCGGCAACGGCAATTGTTAATTTAAAACTATCATGGTTGGGATGAGATGGCAGTGGTGAAGATCTGGGTAATTGGTAATGGAAAATAAAATAATGACCCAACAGTTATGAGTTGGATCAAGCTGCGATGTTTATCGAAACTCTTATTATGGTCCTTTTTGTTTCGAGAAAATAAACGGACGATGCGATAAACAACTTTAGAGAGACAGAGAGATGCTGTCATTGATGAATTCAAATCATTGGATTGGTAGATAGGTAGGGTAACGTTGAATTGGGTGTTTTATAAAAATGTGATAGACATGGTAAAGACAGAGGAGGGACGGGCTTGTAATGAGGCTTATTGATCAGTGGCTAAGATTGGAATTCTGCGAAACTTCAGATTTAAGCGCATTTACGTTAAGACCACTTTTCTAAATGGTTTATTATAATTGCCTTTACCTCAAGAAGGTTATTTACGTGGCTTCCACTATTAGAGTAATATAACCAATGGACTAGTTTTTAAATTGGACAAGTTTTTGTACGGATTGAAGCAATCACCGAGATGTTGGCATATTTGATTTAATAAATTTATTACAACCGCTCAAGATTCAAAAGGTCAATAGCAGATTATTGTCTATGTAAAAATAACTATCAAGTATATAATTTTCTTGGTTCTATACGAAGATGATCTGACGATATTACGTGGTGACGACGATTTGGCAATTGCAAATGTGAATGAATCTTAGGCAGATCAGATATCTCATGAAATGGGATATCTCATGAAATGGGTTTTGAAATGGAAAGCTTAACAAAAATTCCGATTGAAATTGGTCTTGTGTTTAATCAGTACTGTGGAACTGAGACTTTCGACCTTATCTATTTTAGTTGGTTCCAGGGCTGTTTTGTTGAAGAGAACGACAAGCAACTTGTTCAGCACCATGGCTTAACCTTACTAAATCTGCAATTAAAATTAAATGATCCAATATCTGTTTTAAAGATAATCCAGACTATATAAACCTTGCAAAAAACCGAAATGTAAAAGCTCGAAACTTATTTGGATATAAAGTAAAGATATATGGTACCAAACATAAATTTACAAAGGATCAGTTAACGAATATTCTAACTAAGCACGGCATTAGCAAGAGATGTGTTTGAGTGACTTTGAAGTGAGATGTGTTTGAAACGAGGAGATGGGGCATTGAACTGGTTCGTTCATACACATCTCACAACAAATGTAGTAAAGACTTTGAAATGGGAAATATAAATACAAACAAATTACGAAACCTACGGAATTACAGATTTGGTTCCAACGGTGCCAATTGTAAGTTTGGCTCTCAGTTTTATTGAGGTAAATACAATCAGACCAAAACATGCCATTTTTTTGTCGAGGAGTCATGATTACTCGCCAATGCGGTAACCATGGTTGAATGGTTGATATGCAATAAAGAGCTAAAGTACTTAATTTTAATTTTTGAAATATTAGGCAATCGAAAATTAAATTAAAAGGCTGATCTAAGCCTCATAATATTTTGAAGAATATTAGAAATATTTTGAAAATTTCAACGAATTTCGTTTCGGGCGTTCGATGAATTCTTGAAGGAATTTTGCAAATAAAATACTTCTCGTATGTTAATGCAATCTTTCTATAGAACAATTACTGGCAATCATTTACTTATCTGTCGCTTTGTGATATAATATTTAGGTGTGTGTGTGTGTGTGTGAGAACACTTTTTCAGCACCAAAAAAGAAACCGGAAACTAGCTTTCGTGAACAATATTCGCTGATGATGACTGAACACGCTCGCATTTCTAACCATTTCTCGGATTGTCTATTTTTGAACCCGCACCATCAACGTCAATTAACCGTTGTTTGGGTTAGTACAAATTTGGGTAAATGTATGGTAACCGCCACAAATATGTAAGGAGATCATCCTCCCACGGCATGTCAATATACCTCATCCAGCAATAGTATGCCTCTTTCAGCCACTCGAGCTCCTGGCTAGGATTCAACGAGCCAATCACACATTAGTCCGACGATAACCGATTACGCAGCTTTAAGTATGAGGCGGCTAAATCCCTCCATGGGATGTAGGTCCAGCAAAATAAATAAATAAATAAGTCGATTTCGAACCGAAGTTGTGAAATCTTCGTGAAATTGCAGCTAATTGCGGTAGTTAGGTAATTTAGATATTTCATATCATAAATCAAGGAGCGAATATTTTAATCAAAATAATTCAAGATGCAATATTTTTAATTTTCATTAAGTTGTGTATAACAGCTAAATTAATGGAAAAGAAAATGTTTACGTTAGAAATAGCAATTCTTATAGCACCTGAACAGTTTTTTTGTAGATCTTATGTAATATTGCATTCACATGGCTCTTACATGTTTGAAACATTATCTTAGGTGACTAACTTCTTTAGAATCAGTTCTCGGGAAGTATAAATTTTCAACAAAAAATATCAATTACAGCCCAAACATTATGATAAGGCATCTGTCTAATTACTAAGTGATAAATTAAATTGAAAGTTTATTTTCTGTCCAAAACATGAGCATTTTGCATACAATTGGAGCACGAAATTAGACTACCGCGCACTCTGTAAAGCTTTAGGAAATTTAAAACTTTTCATACTGACCCTCAATGACTATATTATTATTGTAGAAGACAGTTCAAATAATAGTATATTTCAACCAGTAGCTCCATGTATAAAATAAATCGATTACGGTGGTCCAAAAACTCCAAGCATAATTCTTTTGTACGATTGAATCTCAAAATGAACTTAAGAACCCTTAAAAGATATAATATATATCATAGCCATGAAGATGAAAAGTATATAGGCCATACAAGCATTTAAAGAATAAATGAAAATTGTTAAGTAAATAAACATTTAAAAAAAAACCTTCTAATTGTCAAATAGTCGGTTCCTTTTACTATTACATTGAAGATGTTCAATCCATACGTTGGGTACTCTTCTCTTCGAAAATACCTTAGATATTTTTCTCGTCTATTTATGATTTCTAAATTCTATTACTACATGGTTCTTTATATTCAATTAAAAATCTTTATATTTTCTTATTGTTATTATAAAGTAAATAAATAAATAAATACATAATATATACAGTGTGCATGGTTGTTGGTGTAAATTCACGGTTAACTGGAAACATGTTAGCTTCTGTATTTTTGGTGCGAGCGCTCATAAGAAGAAGACGATAGATTTTAAACTATTAATTATTTAAATATTTAATTATTTAAGCACGAGATTTTTTTGTTCAGTTGCTTGGTTAGAGTTGAATACATTGGATAATAAATTATAAATAAATTTATATAGAATTTTTGTGTTATAACCAAGCCACTATAAAATGTAGTTTTTAATCGATTATCAAATATTGAATTAAAAATTCGGATAAAAAAAATATTTGCAAAATTTATTATAAAATCCATCATCACATCATCATTACTAGCAGCTTTATTCGAACCATCTGCAAATTTGCTTACCAATTTTTTTTTGTGGTTTAGTGTAAATAAAACATTTTTGTTTCGTGGAGATTACAAAGTTTAAATTTTTTTTTATTTCTTTCAGGTTAGTAAACAGAAAACACTATAACGGCTACAACATATACACAATATGCGACATACGATACACGGTATTATAAATGGTTAAACTTCCTGGATTAGAAACGACGATGATGCTGATCATCATGCACTAATAGATCATTAGTGTTGTCGTCGCATTGAAAAAGATGATCAGCTAATTGGATTTTATGTTTAGAAAATCTGTAAACAGTACAACATAAATAGGTAAATATGCACACGATCGCAGAAGAGAAATGGTTTTAATGCATTTGCAAATATTATTTTTGGACTTAAATTTATTTGACATAAAATATAATGTTACAATATATGCGGAGACATTGACATGTTGCTTTGTCAATGATCATAGCGGTATAGGTCAATTTCGTTTAAATTGATATAAATCATATTTCTAATTCCTAAATTAATCAATGATATATATGGGCATTGTTAAAGAAACGTTTAATATTCAGTTACATTAGTTTCAACATAAAATCTATTTAATCCTATACTTCGGTTTTAAGAATCAGAAACAACCAAAACTCCGGCATTTCAAGGGATTCAGCGAGAAATCCTTCTCATGTGCCATCAGTAAAAATAAATTTAAGACTGAATTTTCAATTTAAGGAACTTAATTATGAAAGCCTATTCTGAAATATTTAATAGTGTCGAAAATTCTTGCCTTATACAAACATCTTGATAAAAGGTGGAAATAGCCTAAAACAGACTAGAAGGCGAAAGAAGAAATCAGGCAAGAATCGAATATGTTTATAAAAAATATTTCAAACACATTTTCTGGCCTCAAATATTCTAGTGGAAGCAAGCCAAAATTTTTTTTGTTGACTCTGTCTACATCAACGTTCTTCTTATTTCGTCTGGCTCTCATCTTTTGTACTTGGGATATTCGTTGAGATTTCCCAATGCAACATCTTGAAATTTTTTGCAAAACTTTGTAATATTTCCCTTGCACCATGTGACTGCTTGGATTACCGTTGCCGTGTGGTACATGGATTATATTTCTAACGATGATTTCAAAAAGATGACGCGATAGCTCATGGTCAGGAATTTCAACAACTAACAATTTGGCCAATGACTTCCTCTGTTCATATTTTTCATTCCTCATTTAGAATGATTAAAATGTGAGCATGTGGCAATCCTCGCTTTTGAAAATTTATTACATGAAAATTGCCTTCGCAAAGAGATTTTTTCACAATTTCCGCTTCTAAATTATTTAACTTTAGCCGGAAAACTCTAGATACCAAGTCTGGCCGATATTCCATTTATTGCCTGGCTCAAGGTTTTCCACCATGTCTTTCCATTTAGGATTGCAGGTAATGATGACCCATCCTGGTAATACTGTTGCATATTGCGGAAGTTACCCTGCAAGTTAGATGGCAATATTACAGATTTTCCAACCTGCTTGTTGGAGAGTCTGCATCACAATTTATCTATTACATGTTATTTTTATAACCATTTACACTCAATGTCGGTTGATTGTTTTGGGGCCATACTGAAGATCATTTAACTCTGCGCGAACATAAGCGTCAGCTACATACTTATGAGTTTAACGACCTATGCGTTCAACGACTGGGAAAACTCCTCTGTAACTGACTAATGATAAGAAAATATTCCTTCATAAATGCTCGAAACCTCTTTTGTATCTCGGCTTTTTAAATCCACAAATTTTTGTGTTCCATCCTTTCTGACCCGTCGGAAATAAAATCGGGTAAGTTATGGTATGTTAATGAGGATAGCAAGCGTCAACCCGTTTAAATTTTGGTTGAGGCTGATCAGCACGTAAATGCATATCAATATCCCGATGAAACGGCGGTTCTCCATCTTTGCTTTGAAACACTATGACCACTTTCTCATGATCTTTTCTAAGCATTGCTTGTTCCCTAGAAAGTTCATTCTTGCTAGACTGCATCATCAGGGTTCAAACGTATATCTGGACAAATTTTCTGGCAACATTTCCTTCATGATGCACTGTTCCAAACCGGGAAACTGTTTGTCCGCATATACGCGAAAACAATATGGACCATTTCCTTGAGGTGGCTTATTGTTAGTCGATGCTAACGCAAATTAACTTTTGTACTATCGTAGATTCCTTAAATTGTTTGATTTCAGGCAGAGTATTGATCAAAAGATTTTGTAAATACCCGGGATAATTATCAAGTGGAGATAGTTTAACTGAGCCCTTCTAGCAACATCGGGTAAACTCATCAGTATTATTTCCAATTTTATCTTCTGCAAAGTGAAACGAAGGTAATGTCGTAATGTCTGCACACGATGTTCACTAATCCCAAAAAAAATCCAGAATTGCTGCTTCACTATTGATTGCACTTTCTGCCAGCTCTCGAAATGCTTGGGTAACCCGGTAGGAAAACGGCGAGTAATTTAGTTTCAAGATAGTTTATAAACTATAAATATCATATTTTTAAAAGACTGTTCGAATCTACTCGTATATACTCGTATGTTCAACAATGCGATGTTCTCAAAAGTGTTTGTTTTTTCTTTTGATAATGAACCAAAGTTTTGCAATTTTTTAATTCTCAGCGTTTTCTATTACTGATTTAAATGAACTTTCATTCGGAAGGTACCCCTAAGCTTTTCATGATTCATGTTAGTTGTATCTAGAGTTATTGGAAGTATATAAACTGACCTGGACCAAATATGATAGAAATCGGAAAAAATTGGTCCGAGTTATTATGCAAAACCCGAAAATTGAACGTACTTTTGTTCGGTAGGCACTCGAAGGAAACGAAATTTTGAAAAAAAAACCATACAAGTCATACATGGTAAAAATTTCATGGCGATCGGTTTAGCGGATAAAACGCACATTAGACATAGACAGATTCATGAATTATTCTTTTCTATATAAAGATAATTCTATTTTGTGCCCTAACTTGTCAAATAACATAAAAGTAGGCTCAACAAAAGCGAATCAAAGCTAAGTATGACCCTTTGAATACCATCCTGAGGCGAGGATTAACAGAGGAGCGAATTTTGTTCTCGGTCTTTTTTAGACGATATCTACGTGTTTAGATAAGGAAGTATATACATAACAAAGGTTTGTTTAAGTAAATTAACAAAAAAGTAGTTTGAAACGCCGCTGAGCAATCCGATTTGACTGGATAGCGAACTTAGCATTTTCTTCTCAAAAACAGTGGTTCGAAACGTAAATTGAGGAACGATTAATGTTTTGCACGCCAGTGTAGGTGCACTTTAAATCGAAATATCTCTTTATCGGAAAGTTCGTCGTTAAAATTGGATTCCTAAGTTCTACTCAGGAACGAAAAGATATTAAATAATTGTGGAGTGGCTTGGACTTAGTGCTAAAATTCCGAACTACAAACACCCTATCGATCATATATTGTAGAAAGGAACTTTTATGTTTCATATTGAATTAAGCCAACGTATGGGGATAGAACGCACTATATATACGAATGTGAATTGGAGTTCAAGAGAACTGAAAACTTTATTTTTGTATTTAATTTATAAATGTGTCAAACGTTTTACAAAGTCGATAGGATAATAATATATAAATATAACCTTTTGATTTGGAGATTTAGAAGGTACCGCCATTTTCAATTCATTCCAGTTTTTATATTTACATATGTTATATTATTTTATACAAAATTAGCCGGAATGAACTTCTAAATGATAAACACTTTCGAAATAATTTTTCTTTCGCATTTTCACCATCGATTCCAGTAAATTAATAAAGAAACACTGTACAAGGCAGCGGATTTTTATCAGTTCTGAATCAAAGTCTGACTAACGAAACTTAATCTTTTGCTACTTCGAATTGCGATTCATAGAACTAACTCAGTGGTAATAATCGTTAAAGAACGAGCGTTACCCGACTCGGTAGCAAAGTGGCTAGAGTGTTTACTCCATTATTCGGAGATCCACGACTCGATTCCCGGTGGTCACCAGAATAAAAGTTACAACTGTGGTTCGTATTATGTTGTGTTGTTAAGTAACAAATCGAACCGAAGGAAGTATGAAGCAGGACGGTGGGCCGTAGCCGATATCAGTAAAAATTAAATTAAAGTTTTATTTGTATTATAGAGCAGAACATGTTGAACACAGAATTTTACATCTATACAGTGACCTATGTAGAATACAATTCTCATTCAAATGCTATATATTACGAGTATACTATGCGCATTCCGAAATAAAAAATTTATCTTAAGAATTGAATGTGTATTTGAATTTTACTCTATATCGTGCCCCCGGGACGAGGTTATCACATTTTCAATGTCTTGATAATAGATGCGCGCTGGGTCAAAGTATTTCAAATTATATTTCAACAATTTTTCTTTCAGCCTCTCTTAAAATCTCAGAATGATGTAGTAATGCAATACATATACAACATTGACAGCAACAACAAGCATAAGCATATTTATTAAGACGTTATCAGTAAAGTATAATATTTTATATTACACACAGTATTAAATGATCTAAGTGAAGCGAAATTGCTTGGAAGAAGGGTAAATGAGATACTTCATAGCTTCGTACTGTATAGAATAAAATTGAAGATATAATTAAGCATAATCAAACAGATTAAATTAATTCAACTTAGAACTGATTATATTTATTTATAAACATGTTTATAAAATAACAAGTTGAGGCTCATCGATTGTCACTATTCCATATAATTATATTAAATATAAATAATCGTAGATATTCAAAAACTATTATAGTTATATAGTTTTGTGTATTGTAAATAGTTGTAATACATTTTCAACGAGTTAGTAATTATTTATGAACCGTTCAATTTATATTATTTTATTTACATAATAAAGTAATATGTATTACAAATATTTGTTAAAGCAAAATCGTTTTTTCTGCTTTTTAATTAATTATTTTACGTATTAATTAATCTTTTTCTTGGAATTGATAATCAATATTATATGAATGCTCGAAATGTGAAATAATTATCGATTGTATGCTATTTTGTTATAATATAGAGAACTTGGTAATGAGGCGAATCACAACAATTATTCCGGTGGTGCCGTAGCATTAAAGTGAGTCAGGCGTGCTTAATTATTCGTTAGCCAATCTTCTTCGAATATTTTGATTTTATGTAACTTTTATAAAAACATGACTAGTTAAATTTCTTCGGACAGCGACCGTAACGAAAGTAGAGCACAACTTAAGCAATGCGACTGTTGTGTGGTTGTCGTAAAGGGTAAAACTGGCCTGAGGTCTACAAAGAACAGTGCGACGTCTGTGATTTGATTTACCAAGAATGAAGACACACGCCTAAAAATTATTTGTAGTATGTTTTATTATGATAACGGGCGGGACTATGAAGAACAGAAATTTAAATTATGTTAATACTCGGGTCCCATACGGAAAAGCATATTTTACAACAGGATGTGCTAAAACAGGATGTCATAAAACAGAATATCACAAAAGCAGTACATAGTACACTAAAGGGCGAGATTTATATTTGAATATATTCTGCAACAGTGAAAAATGAAAATTTTTCTTTAACATAAACTCAATCTTCAAACAAAATTATTTTATAATTAGGTACTTTAACTGAAGGCAAGACTCTACTTGATAATAATCAATTCTTGTACAATGTACTGTTTGCCATACTGTTTACATGTATTGTATGTATTGTTTTGTGATATCCTGTTCTGTTGAGCAGTAAACCACAAGGAACCTTCTACCGTACCCCAAAAGATTTCGAAACAAAAAGCCCAACAAAAAGCGCAGCAACCTCGAAATTTGTAGAAACTTTCTGAAAAAATGTTATCTAACACACCAAAAATTTTAAAATTTCAAAAATTAGTCTAAACAAATCATTCCTCACAGAAATATTGTTTTCGACAAAATTTTACTTTATATTTGAAAATGCAGAATATGCAAATGAAAAAATTGTGTACCCGACTTCATTTGATTGTCCGTATTGCTTTCTTTTAGACATTAAAAAGTGTAATATTCATGAAAAATGGTGACCTCTACATTTTGGCACATTTACCATTCGCTATATCGCCGAAGTCAAAAAGTCTCTACTTCAATTTATATAAAAATTATTTGAAAAAGTGCTGCTCAAGAGGCTCAATCCACTTTAGAATAAAGATGTTTAACTCCACCACGCCAATTTAAGTTTAGAGAAAATTACCCAACTGTTCACAACAAGTTCACAGAAAGAATAACGGATGTCATTGAAGATGCACTTGATAATAAGAAGATATGCTCCTAGTATTTTCCTGGATGTAGCTCAAGCTTCAGGAAAAGTTTGGAACCAAGAATCGAGACCGGTTTAAGCAATTTGACCGAATTCTTAAATCCCGTAAAGCAGGTCAACCCTTCCGAGTCAAACTTGAAATCGGGTACTCTGAACTAAAATGAATATCAGCAGGTATACCACAAGGTAGCATACTTGAACCTATTCGGTTCATACTATATACGATTGTTTTACCGAATATTTAAGGCACTACTAAAGCTACATTTGCAGGCGGTACAGCTACTCTAGCAATTGAAAAAGATATATCGGAAGCAACAAGTACACTTCAAAATACAGTTAACACAGCGAGTAACTGGACTAATTTTTCTCGCATTTTATTCAATGAAGGCACCTAATTTTACAAAACACAAAGGTAGCTAGAAGTAGGCAGAAGCCCTTGTAAGTACTTTAAATGTGCGTGCGTTTGCAAAACGACTAGTGATGTGCTACGCAAATGTTTTGTTCGGTTCAATTTTGTTTTCTAAGGCTCACCAAACAAATATACAAACATAACCAATTCATGCGCTGGGCGTAGAGCTGTAAAAATAATTATGTATATTACGGTTAAAGACCGAAATCGGTAAAAGTTCAAAATTTTAATTTTATTAATTCGTTTACACGATTAAAAACCGGTGGTCCAGAAGTCCGATGGCTACGAAATCTTTATTGACCTTCCCCTTTACAACCCCGTAGTTTAATTAGCTTCCGTAAGAGATAATAAAGCTGGTAGTCCCTCCTAATCTAAATTCAAATTTAAACTATTACCATAGAAAATACTCCGTGGGGCGAAGGGTGAACCATTTCGAGAATATAACATTTCATATAGATTTCGAAGCAATAAAAAAATTTTTTACAATTTTTATTTGGACATTTACCGATTTCGGGCTTTAACCGTAACATGAAATCACATTTTCATGGTATACTTCGATTTATATTATAAACTTTATTCTCGTAGTTTTCTACGTACGAAATGATTTTTAATGTGGTATTTTTGGTAATGGGGCACTGATTACCTCCGTTCCGAGTTGATTTTTGTAAGATACATGAGGGTTCGTTCATTTTATGCAAAACTGATAAGTTGAAATACTATTTGTAGATTATGGATGGTTTAAATCAGCTATTTATGGACGGTCGCTCGACTAACAACAGGGAAATTATTTAAATCAAATTGGCACCGAGTTCTATTTTAACAAGGATTGCTCTGTCACAATAGGGCGTACAAATCTGTTAAATTATACCATTCCAGAATTTCATCCTGTATAAAGAAGACAATTGTTCTGTGACAACTAAGACCTATCCAATATACAGGCGAATGGTTTGCCAATAAGGGAATTTCTAAATCAATAAGTTGCATGATACTTTGAGACGGTACTAAAAATAACGTTTCACTCAACTCAAACTAGCAAACTTGCAGCTCAAAATCTCTAAACAGGTTATATTTTAAGTCCGAAAGCAGAGTATTGCTCACTTTGCTTATATGAAGATAAATAATGTTAGAATTTGATTAAAAAGGATATAAGATCCTACTATAATATAAATTTAAAATTCGGGAGCGTATAAAGTTTCTTTTGACAGAGATCAAGGAAAATTACCTGGATGAATTTGGTGGTAAAAATTGGTGGTGTGTCGCAAAGTATATTGTTATAAAATACACCTAAAATCGTCCTTTCACAACTCAAATAATGTTTTTGACTGAGACGAATGATATTTGTTTTCGTATTAAAAGCATAGCCCTCCAGAGCAAAATTTCGTTAAATAATTTTTAAAATATGTCAGTCAAAGAGAACACATTCGACGCTGGCTCTCTCAATATTCTATAAGCTTGCTAAAACAAAATTAACAAAATTAGTGCTGTCGCCTGTTGTGAACTTTGTTTTGCCAAATTTTTTAAAACATAATCTTTTTGAACAATAATTAGCGTAAACAAAGTAAGAAACAAATTTAAGAGCAGGGTCCAGACCTGTAGCTTACTTCCTTATTCGAAAAGCAAAGAAGGTCGGTTTAAAATGTTTTTCTACTATCAATTTTAATCTGGAACGGAAAGACGAGTAGATCTCATTCAAAGGATCGCCATATGTCTGAGCAAGCAACAGGCCAACCGTTTCATGGTATTGTTATTATTATTAAATTTTGGTACACCAGTATCCTAATTCATTGAGTCTAGTGCTAAATTAATGCAGATGACATAACTGATAATCAACAGAATTTGTAACTGCTCATCAAACATTCAATTATACGACATTTGCATCAATGTTATGTTAATTAATTCTTAATTTAAATGTCCTAATTTTACCTCATGTTATATGTTTGTCATTTGCATTATATACTTGCATTATATAAAGTAAATTTTGTTAATTTTTTTAATTGTTGTCTTTGCAATCAAATTGCCTCTCTGAGATTTTATTAATGTCATATGCAAAAATAATTTTGGAAAATAAAATGTTTTGTGAGTCGTAAAAAGTATGTCAACCTCGGATTTCGGATTTCAATTTAAGCCGAAATTTACAATTAGAAATAAACAGCTGATAATTTATATACAGCTAGATTGAATAAAAACTGCAAATCATCAATTTAAGATCGCTCGTGAGCGAATTTTACAAGCCGGTAATGCCACGATCAAATCGAAATCAAATCAATTCAACGAATTGGAAAACGCTCCGGTCCATTTTCAATAACACATAAGAATCTGTTTAAAATTATTTATGAAACATTCTAAACGGTTATCCTCAATTGTAATCTAAACAATAAGACAACAATAGATCTAAAACAATGGGAAATGAAAATAATCGAAAAACTTGAAGTTGAAATGATAGCAAGCAGGATAACGACAAACATAAACAGCTGTTTTAACAAAATTGTTCTAGTTGGTATGCATATACCATGGTAATTGTATTTCGGAGTTATTGCTTCAAAATCTCAAAATCAGTAGCGCCTTTTGATTATAATCTGCAAAAAGTTATTAAGTTTGTTGATTTAAAATGAGAAACTGAATAAAGTACTGTCAAGGAAGTTCCATGACACGCACTAAAGAAAAGAATTGTATTTCTTCTAGCAAATAACCTATCATTTCTTCATCGCCTTTTAGTACTGTAGATTATGTTATATCGCTTGAAACAAAAATTTTGCGGAAATTATTAAATTGCGGGTTTTAAAAACCTTATAGTCAACTAATATTTAAAATGATACGATACTTTAAATGAATTAAATAATAAAGAAGGAATTAATTTTTAGTTGCAGTTCAGACGATAAGTGGGTCAATAACCTTTAACCTCGGTCGTTCGGGTTGTCCATTAATTTGAAAAGATTAGAAATAATGCAAACATATTTCACTTACACTATAGACCAAAAACCAAATAAAACGAATTTTTTCTGAACTAAAAAAATGTACTTCTTATTTACGCAGTTCCAGTTCCAGGTTACCACCATCGAAGTTCTAATTCCAAGTATTGCGTATATAAAATCATCATAATAATGTACTCCATTTCTTATGAAACCCAGAAAATCATATCTAATTTTTTAAACCGTCAAATCCGTATGCTTCAATAAAAAAAATTGAAAAATTAAACAACAAAAAATACTCAAAGGGCCAACGCTTATAAAACAATGCCCGCCTTTGTATAAAATCATTTCCCAGAATTATGCATACTAAAATATATAAGACAAGTTCTTTAAGTCTAAAGAAGTAAGTAGTAATAATGATGATGATAAAGGGAAACATTTAAACATTTTGTCTTAATACTGCAAAAAACAAGAATAAGAAGTAAAGCATTACCATATCATATGGTACAAGCAGATATAGACTTAAGATTTGATTTTTTTTTTGCAAACGGCTTGTACATATATTGATTAATTACCATATGTGTTTTGGGATGTTTCGTCTACTTAGATGTATGCTACTCCTATAAGAAATTTAGAAAATTTATAGTATTTTGCTCCATAGAGAATTTTCGGGTTTCTTCAAAGTGTGTGCATCTTTCTGATATACATTTTTTATATATCAAATTACAAATTAATTTTAAATCTTCCAGTTTTGTTATTTCGCGATATTTTTCAAGGAAATAGGAATACGTTAACAACACTGCACAAGATATAATTTTCGGTTTTCACATTTCATTAGGTTTTGAAAACTGTGCGTTTTATGTAAAATGCGATGTTTAACTAAAATTGTTTTCATTCATATACGAATATAACCAAACCGCAACAATAATTCTTGAGCACTGAAATCTTAAATAAAAATCGTGAACAAATATTTAAATTGATTTGACATGCTACACGCGACATTACTGTAATTTACGATATTTAAATACTGCGAGAGAGACACACATAGAACAAGTACCGGAAATAATCAAATATTTTTCTATGAAACATTTTCAAGTCAATGTTTATGTCAAAGGTTTACAAAAAAGTATGTATAAATATTTGACATGGGGTAAAACCTTGCATAGTTAATTATTTTAACAGAAAAAAGGTTAAATAGTCTAAATACTTTCCAGTTTACATTTTGACATGTAAATATGGCTTTAAACTATTTTAATTAGATATTGAATGTTTAGACCTTTTCATTATATAGAATCCAAAAATAGAAATGATATAAATCAATCGATATCTATATACATGATCGAATATAATGATTGAATTTTTGGGGTTTTTGGTCTGTTTAATTCTAATTCTTCTAATATTGTTCAAAACAGCTTCAATCATTCATAATTTTAATTACAACATTTTTTATAACTTAACAAAAATCACGTTTCGAATGAATAAATAATGTTCTAAATTGCCTATACGGTGGCACCACAAATTTATCATATTTTAATATGTCATTATTATATTATTATTGTATTAGATATAGACGACCATGTTTACCCTGCTAACGCTAAATCATATTTTTTTAATTTCTTATGTGAATAATTTTGTAGCCCGGGTTATAACTCTTTCGGATAAGATAAACAAACAGTTGTTGACCAAAATCTTTTTCTATATAAATTGTACAGTACAATTACGCCAGAAATACTATTTAAAATCCAATTGGTTTTCCAATTTTCCTCGAGAGTATTGGATTGTACATTTTTGTGCCTCTAACGGTAAGATATGTCCATATCGTATTTTTCGAAATAAATATCGTAACCATCACATCTGTGTGATTTTTTTACTTTAGTCACGCTGTACAAACTTGTTCTTGTCAAAAATACTGTAGTTAAATTCTAGCATCGCCCCTGACACTATACAAGGTATACCAGCAGTGTAGGATCAATCGGATTAGAATGATAGTGGAGCTCATTTCCAATCTAAATTGCCTAAAAACTTATTATCGAATTATTTGATGGTTAAAAAGTTTTTCTACTTTTAGTATTTTTTGGTGAAATCGCGTTCGCTCCTACCAATAAAATAATTTTAAAAAACCATGGGTTCTTTTATTTATTTTTAATACGATCTTGAGTGCAATTGTTTTGGCCTAAATCGCGTTGTTTCTAAAACGAAAAGTTGAACCTATCGGGTTTTTAAAAAATCCTGTCTTGCAAAAAATCATTATTCCTGCTTAAATCTCAGAAAAACAATAAGGTCAACCCTTGTTGAAAATTTATCCTTCACCGCTAAAAATTGAAATCACCCAATTTATGGAAAGTCTGAAGTTTCACTTTCGACAACATTTAGTTTGCGCGGCATCACACACAGTCACAAACACATGTTTTTTTTAAACTACGGTTATTAGTATCTGAATACCCTTTTTACAAAAGACATCAATGCGTTATGCAGTTAATTCCGCATATGATGATCGATGTCATGTAATATCGATCCTTGCAAAGAAACCGACACCTATATTTTTGTGATAATAAAAATTTAATTTAACGTACAAAAAGTTCTGTGTTCTATTTCCTAAATAATGGGTTCTTTTAGGTGTCCCAGCAGAAATATGGTGAGTTAAATTACGACCAACGCTATGTAAATTTTAAAATCAAATTGGCGACGCTTTCGCTATCATTGGTATCAATAGATGGGCCTGAACACGCTTGCAATGTGGCGAACGCCACATTTGGATGTAACAAACCGATGTAATTTATATTTCATAAACTACTTGATCGAGTTATGTTAAATCAGGTTTAATAGACCCCACTTTGCCAATATGGTGTTGATCTTTGTTTCCAAAATCTAATTCTGATATTTTTTTTTATTAAGTAACATTATTGGTTTTACTGCCCATGTTTTGACCAAATATGAAACAAAACAAATCTTCAACAATTACACGCCATATTTCTTATCCTTATCACAAACCGTTCACCCTATTCTTGAACTCTCTTATATAACACGAATAAGAACATACCACATATTAACACGCAACGCAAACAAATTTCTAATTTTGTTTTTAATTTACATGAATACAAGGAAATGAGGCTCGAAAGTATTTTTTAAATTTTATGGTTTAAAAATTATTTGGCTGATAAGACAACATTACAGAGCGACACGCTATCAAATTTTCAAATAGCCATGACATTATGCGACATTCCTACTTGTGTTTTTCGATTATCACATTGACATAATTATTACTTCTTTTTACAAAAATGACGACAATAATTCTCAGAAAATTCGCATTGCTATATAAAAGAACAGTGCAAAAAGTATTAATTGTGACCTAAATATTCAATCATGAAATTGGTTCAAGTTTAACATTTATTTCTTATATTAAAATAATAATTTCCGTGCTGTACGATTAGCTGGAGGTTCAGCATAAATATCGAGAAGTGCCCCTAATTAAAAATTTATTATACCGAAAATATGTTTATTTTTGTTTACTTTCATACCCATAACTGTAAGAACTCGTACTTACGTTTTAATAACGACAAACCTATAATGAATCATATACGCCAATAAAAAGAAGAAATAAAAATTTCTGTTGCAGAAATTATATTTCAATTGAACTATAAAATTTTAATATTTTTGCATTTTCTAAATAAAAATAAATATATAATTTGAAATGCACAGAGGAAAGATAAGAAATTTATTACAAACAACGGTTAGGCGTTGTTAATTATTCTCGTTGTTGCATGTCGTGAGATAATTGTACCTGCGCACTTATACAGGGTGCACCGCGCCCATTTGTTTTCTGATGCGCTGTTATTCACCAGGGTTTATTAGTAGAAGCCAACGGAAACCATCTCACTTCAACAACGGTAGCCATAGATAGGTTTTTCATCAGATAAATAAAGTTTGGTACCACACTTTTAATGCAGGCTGGAATAAGGTTTTCGAAAATTCGTATCTCTAAGCGACGGAGCAAGCAAGAGCAAGCAACACTGAAAAGGTAAGGGTTATGTGGCTCAGTATTCATGTTAACCAATTTCAATGTTATTGTAATGTGTTTCTTATATCATGTATATTTGTAACACTATTTGCCGCAGGTACTTGGAGAAATACACTGACACTTAATTAATGTATGTTTTGTTTCAAAATTGGAATAGTTGTAATTCATTGAGTTGAGTTAATAAGCGTAACTTTCAAAGCAAAAATAATTTTATAAGTTTAGTGTCCGTTAGAAACACTGAATTTGTGATGAACTTGTGAAATCAATTGGTTTCAAGAGTCACCACTTTGGTTATGCTTAAAATATTCCCAAATTTCATATTTCTAAGAATTTGTTAGAGATTATAGTTGAAATATATTAGAACATCCCCTATATCCGTTAGACCCACAGCACCATAAAAATACCGAGACGAGAAAAAGAGGGAATATTTTTTATAGAACAGATGAAAAAAGGAGTTCACTAAGGATCTGTTTTGTTTTTATAAGGGCAACTACGCTAATCTCTTCCGCAACAAATCACTGGAGGTAATAATGAAAAATAAATAAAATTCTAGATAAGTTGGTATTATAACAGATTGTTCCTTTAAATCATTAAATTTTTAAAGTCACTTAAAATACTGCAGCTTAAGGTACTGTATTTAAGATAATTTAAAATTAGACCAAAGATATTCCAGCGTTCTATTTGGTTTAAGATAATTAAATTTATTAATTAATAAACATTTACAATAAGAAAGAGACAAGTTAGATTTGTAAAAATACCACGATTTCAAGCGCAAATCATTTGTGGAAATAAGTAATTACTTCTCATATACAACCCCAATTTAAAAAAAAGGAAAAATTATCTCCACAAAAGTTACCCTTCAAATTTTTCCATAAATATGAATATGCTATAAATGTCAGATCTTAGGTACGGCGTGGAAAAGTCACTTTAAAGAAGCGGTTTGATTTTCGGAAGTAAGCACAAATTTGATAAGCTAAGGATACCAAAGCAACCTAAATTGTGTATAGATAAAAAGAGATCCATTTAAAATTAAATCCTCATAAAAGTTACCGAGTCAAAATTAACATGAACTATTGAAAGAAAATGATAAAACAGATTCCTTCAAAAAACGTAGAAGCCAATGTTCAATTTTTTGGGCATGACCACAGAAGAAAGGAGTAAAACATCACCCAATAGAAAGGGGCTAATTTAATAAAGTAGGCTTTAAAACAAGTTCGATGCTCGAAATTATTGCTCGAGTGAAGATATGGCACCCTCTGACGCTGAAGGTCCAGCATTAATGCAATGATCGAAGTAGTTTTCATTGTTATCGTCAGCAACCTCTATGTATACCATTAAGTGATCCTTTTAAAGGTAATCACATAGAAAATGCACTTAATTCTTTAAATACACCTAAGCTATTGTCAAATACCGAATACCGCTTAGGTTGAGGGGACCATTGGTTATCGTATACTATCCCAAAGTCGGTAAAATTAAGTATTGCTTCATCTGTTATAAAAACATGTTCTGTTCTTATTAAAATGTTGTGGTGCCAACAAATGTTGTTGTTGAGACTAAATATACCCGAAAGCAACAAATGTTTCCTCGCCATTAAGCAATTAATGCTTTCTAAATCGCCCGCTTACCTTTTAAAAACTTTAATCTACAAATGATAATAGGTGTGTGGCAATTTTTCCATAATTTACTTTATTTTCAGTAAACGGTTTCAGTAAAAATGTTGGCCCTTTATTTAAAAGTACTATTTGCAACCGATAACTCTTGCTATACTGTCACATGAAAAGTCACTTAAGTTAGTTTGGAAATTGTTTTTGAATTTATAAAAGATTAGTTTTATATTTTCTGCGAAATAAGTCTTGTCATTCGATAAGTTTTATATTTATTAAGATGGGAACTACTTCGAAATATATGTGGCGAAGTTTAAAAATTTCGAATAAGTTGCATCAAATTTGTGATAAATAGTGATTCTTTAAAATTTAAATTAAAATAAAAACGAAAAAACATAAAATAACGACCCCGAACTTTAACGTTTTAAATTTAGTTTATAACTTAGTTAGTTTAGTTTATAACTAACAACTGGATTGTTTTTGAACCCAAACCCTAACTAAAAGTAAAACAAAATTGTTTGTCAACCGACCGGAACCAAGCCAGCAACCCTGTCACTTCTGTTGAATGAGGCATACTGGCATGCCTAGTTGGTATGTGTTTCTATTTAATTTCATTTTTGCGTATTCTTGCGTATATTTGTAATAACTAATATCAATGGTTGTTTACCCCCAATTAGTAAATTTAGGAGGAAAAAATTGAAATTAAAAAGAACTGTGTTTACACTTGGTCCAAAGTGTTAAAAATAAAATGTCGTAAATCAGACTGAAATAATTTTCAGTTCGACTGAAATATGTTCAAAGCCGTTTGAAGAAGAAATATTTAGTTAAAAATGAAGGAAGAGATCGGACGGGTTACGTTTGCTCATAGTACTGCTGCTGTGAAAGGATGTTTCAAGATTTATCTAATCCGCCAAACTTTACTAGAATCAATCCGAACCAATTCCCGTACGATTGTGAACTTATCGTTTCATAATCCAAAAATCAATGGCAGATCGGTTTAAATAATTTATGGGTGACATATAACGAATACTTTTGCTATATCCGCGTGGCCATCGCATAAAAACATAATTTATCTGCGTCGACAAGTTTTCTGTCTGTATTTAGATGATTACAAGTACAAGAGAACTATTTTAAGATCTGCGGGTAAGAACAAAATGCTATAAATTAGAATTAAATGTGCGTCGCATTTTGGTTGTAATTTTGAAAATTTATATTTCATGCCAAATTTATATTTACAAATTAACAACAAAAAATGTCTACAGGTACATAAAGGGTGTTCCAACTGTTAACGAGTAATATATAGTATGTTGAAAATTCAACATTTTTTTATTGAAAATCAAAGTTGGTTTTATGTCATTTATGTATGGAATACAATATCGTTCATGTGATCTTGGACGGCTCCTGTCACAGGCTTGCATCCGAACATCAAAGTTATCATGATTTTTTTTTTCAATAAAAGCGGTTAAATCGCCTCAATTTCAGCTCGAATGTTGTTCTTAACGACCATTTTTGTAATAAGTTTGGATAACCAAAACGCGTTGTTGAGCTAACGAACACATGACTAAAAATGGCAACAGATGGAACACCCTTTACTAGTACAATATTAGTATAATTTTAATTAACAAATGTATTTTACAAAACAGCCCATTAATTATTAACAAAGATTGTTCAAAATATTAATTAAACCGATTTGTTTTTCTTTACAAGCATGCATATAGTAGGTACTCAAATTATTATCGTACCAGGTCCCACAGTGAATTATATGTGTGACTTCATTTTATTTGTTTGGGCTGACCTTTGGTCCGAGACAATGTATTTGCATGCATACAATATACGAATTATTGTTAATTTCTTTTATTACACCAAAAAAATTTGATAAGACAACTAACAAAATGTTGGCCTTCATAATTTATAATCTCTCGTTATTATTTACTTAATCAGTGTAATTGGAAATAATAAATAATTCTCAAACACGCTTTACAAAATTTTAAAAAAATTGATGAAATTTGTTTTGTTAATTATCGTCCTTGGGCTGAATTTTGCGTATTTATTATGTAGTGTTAACCTCAATTTATATAAATTTATATATTAATCGTAAATATTTTATTCAAGTTTTGATACTTCGCGGTAACCAATAATTCAACTATGTAAACTCATAATAAATTACTAACACTAAAAGTAGTTTATGGCAAATTTATTTTAATACACCAAAAAATGTTAAATCAACTTACATTTTATTAATAAAAATATTGTCAAAATGCCAAAACTAACATATTACAATTAATTCTTATAGAATGAAGTTAGAAGCGAAACTAAATAGAACTGTTTCTAATTTTATTATATATAATTAATTATAACGAATAATTAAATTACTAATATACAAGAAACTATATTTGTTGTTTTTTTTGGGTGTGGTTACCGCATGCGAATAACCATAGCATGGAAATTACACTACATACGAGTATATCCAAAATAAAAGAAAATATTAAGAAATGGAATTTTTATTTTATGTAAGGTACACAGAAAAAGAAGGTGGAGTTTGTTTTACGTGACCAGGTACAAAAACACAATAAATTGATTGGTTGAACATAATCGTTACATAGGTTTACTTGTGATTTGACAGTAAACCCGTCTAATAATCTGACGTCGTTTAGTAAAGACGCTTAATTATTAACTGAAACGCACCGCATATTTATGAATGGATATGTCCTCGAATTTCCAGAGGTATTCAATATTTCAGAAAATCTATATAGGAATTAACGGTATTAGAAATTTTGTATTTGCTTTTTTTATTTTTCTATTTATTTTACCGACAAGAACCAAATTTCATACAAATCAATTTTTTCATTTAATTTCTGTGAGTGATTTAATGAACACGTGTTTTGGCCAGTATATTGTTACAAAGTATAGAGTCATGGAAGAAGGAATTTGACCCCAAGGGATGACCGGCAGATGATGTTACTCACGAAATAATCATTTTAATCGAGTAGCAAGATATTAAATAAATGATTTGGCAGTGTTAGTTCCATTTTACACAATCATCTTAAGCTGTCTAAAGTTAGTGCAAAATGGGCTACTCAAATGTTGTTCTAACATAATTTTAGAAATGAATGAAACCGATCGGATTAAATTTATAAATCAGACAGCCATCGGTGATGACACCGGTAATACCGGTCTAATTTTCAACCATCTGCGAGTAAGATTGTAACGAGCTCCGTAATTAAGCCATACTGTTATATAAACTTATGAGAAGAAAATACTGAGACAGAGCCTTTGAGCAGTTACCTCAAGAGCGGGTAAGGCTCAGGAGTCATGGGATGGGATTTTCAAAGGATGACTCAGTTTTGTTAAACCGCTAACTTAAAAAAAATATTTAAATCAAATAAAAATTAAATTGATAGCAACTATTGTATTTACGAAGTAAGAAGAAATTTTACCAGAGTGGACAAATTTGTAGGCGGAAACGAAATTAAACTAATTTAATAAAAAACGAAAAAAAAAATTATTTGAAACTAACGGAGTCCTGACCTGAGGAGAGAAAGCAACGGAAAGATGAAATAAACAAAACGAATGAAAATCCAATCATCAATAATCAGCAATGTAAGTTATGTCGTCCAGAAGCAAATTTGAAACAGCAAAACTAGTGATAACAAGTGCTCGCGTTTACTGCTATACTAACCCCGGTCTCACTTAAAATCTTAACGTCTCATATTTCAATTAGATACTCATAATTGAAAACGAAAAAAAATAGAAATTGATTTGTTGAATTTCATAATTATTAACAAAATTGAAAAATATTAAATTAATGTATCTATATACGAATATATAATGTACAGAAAGAAAGAAATTAATTCTAGAGCCTACCCTAAACCCTAAGCTAGCCTACGCTAAATCAAAGAACAATTCATAAATGAACTTAACTAAAAGAAATTTAACTAAATTAAATTATTTAAGAAAATTAATCATAAAAAATTTAATACATAAAAAAATATACTTAATCATGATACGATGAGGCCTTGTTGATGATGAGATGGAAGTTGATAGATGAATCCCGAAATGGTGGCATGCAATATGGCATGAAATTGTTCAAAGTTTGTGAAGCACTCGGTAAATGATGACGTAGCCACACTTAATTTTTAATTGGACTTTCAAATATTTTCTTTAGTTATTTAGAATAGAATTACGAATTTATTTCAGTGTTATTTATTTGTTATTATTAATTATTGATTATGGTAAAATATTATTATTTATTTGAAAATTATTGACATGTATTAATCAATCTTTTATATATTATTTATCAAACTTTTAATTATTAATGTTTAATTGTACCGTAGTGATTGATACTGGTATTACGTATAATTAATTTTATAATTTTTATCGGAAAATGCACAATCGTCTATATTTTTTTTTGTTTTCAAGTACCGCAAAATCAATGCACACATTTTGGTTTTATTCTTAATTTGCACATGGTACCATTTATGAAATTTTCACTATCAAATTTACATTTCACGTAAATTGAATTTGAGTTCAAAGATAATTTAATCTCTTTATCTTTTAATTTTAGTTCTACGAGTATTTCACTATTTTTTATTTTCGTGTAATATTATATTACAACACTTATTTTATATTATATAATTTTATTCGAGTCAATTACTAATTAATTACTAACTAATAATATTGCTGTTTTATGATAACGCACCAGTGCTTAAGGAACAACAAACAATACGAGATTGCTGGTTCAATGAAATACTGTATACACCTTATACAGGCCAGATCCGGCTCCAAGAGATTATTTCCCTTTTACAAATTTGGGGAAAAAAAATTAAAGGGCCTAAGATTTTCAAATGACAGTGAATAATAGGAGAAATCATTTTATTTTGATGGTGTACATATTAATTGACAGGTGTAAGAAGTGCAATGGCGTTGGTGGAGATTATGTTGAAATATTTTCGAATACAATTTAACGATATTTCATATAGATTGAACCGAACTTATTGAACTCCAATCGTACCACTGATTTATTAATAAAGCATCCGTCTATGAGAATTATTATTACCGATATTTAACCTTTTTACTTATATTTAAACATATCTGCGTGTGAGCAACTAAAGTTGACCGACCAAATGGCGCAATGGTTAAAGCTTTGGCGTTTCGATCGGGAGGTACCGGGTTCGAATCACGATAGGGAAATTTTGCAAAAGGAAATTTTCATCAACAGTACACGATCTGTGATTAAAATGAACAAAACTATTATGACTCCCTATCGGCGTGCAAAACACATGGGCCGACCCATCTTCCATGTCCAAGTGCTATAGGCTGGCATAGAGCTATGCAATGCGCAGATGGTAAATTAAATCGGTCTATGGCCGTGTCTTCGAGTTGGCAGAAATTGCGTAAATTAAGACGGGAAAAATTAACCGCGAAAGAGCAGGGAGTGCTTCGGTCCCAGAAAATATTGCATGGATTAATAAAAAAAAGTAAAATTGAGACCAAAACTTAATGTTTCTATATATAGGTTTGCAGATGAATAAAATGATTAAAACGCTGCGTGCAATATAATTACAGGAACAAAATAAAATAAACACTTCTCTACGTAACATTGAATACAATTGTATCAAAACTTCTTCACTTTTATCTTATACTAGGGCCTATTTTTAAAATGACTATTTTTATAGAAAAATCACATTTTCGTATGTTAAATTACCACATCAAATGTAGTTCATTTTACAATTTAATTATGTATAAATATAGCAAATTCTTTAAGTTCTAGTTAAATTATATTAAATAATAAAGTAAATACCTTTGTTAAAGCTTTTTTGTTATTTTCACGACATTTTTGAGCATGATTTTTGCTGCCAGCGATGTATATTTACATAAAATAGTTCGGAATTGCTGACTGCTGTTTAACTTTTACGAAATATTTGGTTCGATTGTATTTAACATACATTTATCAGTCCAGAAAATATGTCAATCACGAAACTCATACAAAATATCACAACACATACGTTCGGTTAAAGCACGCACGCAAATGAAATTTTTTTTATCAAAACAATAATAACACACTTACTAATTGCACCCCATTTCGACGTCAATGCTATTTCCTTATGGACAAGCGACAATTTGGTTCCTGGTGTTTTGTAATACTGCCTGATTTGTTTTGTATTAAAAAACGAACATAAATGAAATAAAATTTACAAAAAATATCTTTATTTAACTGCAATACACAGAAAAATTCTTAAATCTAACTGTTCACTGTTAACCAAATCAAGCGTTAGTGCATTGAGTCACTCAACACCATTGAAAGTTGATTCAAATCCCTTGCATTAACATAGTAAAGGAATGGGAATGAATCCAAATACGAAATCATCGTTATTGTTTCTCACAATCGAATGTTTATTCTCTGGATTGTCGATGATAAAGTACACAATACAAATATGCTGAAGGTGCGATAATTTCACAGCATGTTTAACTTTTTCCTCGTCTCCACTAAATATATTTCAACTATCACTTACGATACGCATCAGATTATCGAATGATCCGTTTCCAGAAAAACCGCAGTCGTCCAAATTCGATACACGTACCATATATATTTAATAATTCCGCTATCCAACTCTGATTTTGCGCAAAATTTATCCTCGAATTCATTTTCGTATCGCTCGAAATCATGAGATTTATTAGTCGGTCTATTTTCATCAACAACGTTTATGATTTCAACTACATATGTAATAGGATTACACAGAATCAACATATTACATTTCCAACCAAACATCAATATACAGAGTAGTAGTGGTTTGATGCCAGCTAAATTCGTTTGAAAGGTGTTTAATACGTTTTTATTGAATAACTACTTTCTTCTATTTATTCAAGGCGTTCAACTGGAAGTTAGCTATTTTCAAAATTATATTAGAATTAAGAAAAATTCTAATAAATTTATTACTTTTCGGTTTAAAACTAAATCCTTACCGAATACTGAAAATTCAAGTCATGGGCATCCGAATCCCGGAACGTTTTTAATAGCAGCAAATATTGTTCAAAAACATTTAATCTCGCATGAATACATTTCTTAATTAAGTTCAGTAGTTGACCAACTCGGCACGATTTATGGTTTCGGATGTATTTTTTCGTATACAATCAAGCCTGTAGTTCTTCGGCCTCGATTATACATAATTTGCATAAAACACTTTAACTTGCTTTGATGTGTTTCACTCTCAGAGCATGCGTTATCGATGGGAATAGGGAATTCTACAATAATTTTAAATGGCAATTTTTTCAAAAATCTAATATTATCTGACAAAAATATTATATTATCTGACACACCTGTCAGATATGACTAGGTAAATATTAAGAATTATTTGAGAATCATTCTGCGCCAGCAATGCGTTCTTGTAAACCTGTTGATATTGAGTTAATCGTTTTTACAAATTTAATATTCTTACTAATTACTTACTCACAGAAAGGGTTGCAAACATTTTAATCTCGTTAGAAATTTGTATCTAGCCTTTCCTAGCTGCCCGTTTATTTTAAATCGATTAACATTCTAAAATGTTTACGAACACAGCCGAGAATTATTTCTCTTGCTCCCCTTAATGCAAAATACTTGTTTAAAAATATTAATAGAAGGCACTGTCATTTTAATTAATTAGTTAATAAATTTAATTGAAATAAGTCTACAAATTTGACTTGAAAAAATACTAAATATAATAAATCCGCGTTGGATTTAAAAATTTGAAATTACAAGAAAAATCACTCAGGGGCATAAAATTGCTTTAATCTACTTTTCAAATTATTTTTAGTTACACAAAAATCAAATAAATAATTAATTCTATTGAAAGACTTACACATCATCTTCACTGGTTCATTATCGCCATAGTTGGTTAGCGACTCTTATGACAACATTCACTTACATGGTTCTAAACAAGAAGGAGGTAGTGCAGTAACTACCAAGTATGGCTTCCGGGACTTGCGGTATAGCTCTATAAGTATTCTATGCTAATTCGTGTTTTCTATTTTCTATCAACAACAATGCTAGATTGGAAAAGTCTACTCTATAGAAACCACTAAAAATGAGATTATTACTGTGTGAAAGCATTGCCAAATATACATAGTTATATTCCTTGGTGCTTGATGATGGCCTCAACTGTTAAGAAGACTGAAAAGTGTGTAGCCGCTAGTTGTAGCAATCTGTTGGAATTATATTTTATATAATCGGAAATTAATAAAATTGGAAAAAAATCATTTTATAAAAATTTACATCAAACTGTTTCTCAGAACACTAGAAAAAATAATTTAGTCAGGAAAATAGTACCTTAGTACATGTTTAATAGTCATATCGCTTAGAATACCACTTGTAAACAGATATGTAAGAGCAACGTCGGTCAGATTATCTGGCTTTAATACTGATATTACCTTTAAGTTCTTATTTTCAAGACAAACCTGAGAGAAGGTTCAATTCATTATTAACGATGCTTTGTATTGATGGCATTCTTATAGAAAATGCCAATTGACGACTTACACTTCGAACGCTAAAACTTATTCTTGGAATATATAAGTTAGTATTAGTATTTAACTACATTACGTAACCGCTACGTGTTGGTTTTTAATAAAAAAAATGATGTGATTTTTCGCTGTAAATCCAACAGTGATCGTAATTAGTAACGAAAAGGATAAAAGGATGAGCAATAAAATATTATTTTATGTTTTTAAAGCCTCTTCATACCACCGTATCAATATTACATGCTCATTAATCAAATCATGACAAATTTTTCATGTACTCACATTCAATATAATTTTAATTTTCTTCATTGCTTCGCTGTTGTCAAATTGGGTTTTCCACATTTTCAATTAAGTAAAAATACGAGTATAGCAGCCTTTATCCATATGATGGGAAATTAATTTTTAACGACAAAAATATGAGTATTATTCTGGTACATATTTTTTTTGCCGAATACAATTAAGGATCGACTTGACTGAATTTAAAAATTATAAATTAATTTTAATATTATTTTTCATACAAATTGGATGTTGAGATTTTATTAATTCTATCGTTATGTACTTAACATTAGTTACCATCAGCAGAGTAACAAAAAACATGATAAATTACCGGAAGTAGTAAAAACAGATGAGTTCACAAATTTTTTCCTATATTAAAACACACGCAAGTAGGAAAAACTTATGATTTTATGAATTACATGTTAAATCGTAAATCTGTAACATAAGATAAATTCTTTATATTGATGATGAACTTCCACGCCTTCAGTGGTGAACACAACACACATGCGGATAAAATATGCATGCAGTCGGATATTAATTTGTTTAAATTTAATAATAAATTATTCTACAACTCGTTATAGTAATCCGAACTGACGTTATTTTCTACCATCAATAATGTAACTGAATTGACGCACATAACTAGGTAAATATACTCGTAAGTTCGAAAATTAGCATAATTATAATTTTTTTAAAATTTCACGTCCGTATGTAAGCTTGAAGATAATGAAATTAATTAAACCATAGAAATTTTAACACTTCATAACGCAAATCTTATTAGAGCTAATGTTATCGTCAATTTACCACATTGTGTACGATCCTCGCTTGTATAATAATTTTTTCGGGTTGTAATTAATTAGCGTCAACTAATTAACGTTCTACTCGTAGCTATTAGATTTTAGTTTCCATTTGAAAATATGTTTTATTTTGTGTACAAAAATGTAACAGGTGAAAAGCGCCGTGTGCATCTCAACACTGCATCTGTATGTGCTACACAGATGAACGCTACGTCAAATTGAGAAATCAATTTTAATTCTTTGGGAATATGCATGCAAAAACATAGTTAGTAGCTAAAATTCGTGTTCCAAGAAATGGCGGAAAAGAAAATTAAAAGAATTTTAAGGTTCTGCTAATTATTCAATGTGTTGTACATTTTTTCTTGACTATATAATTTTAATTTTGTTTTTGAATGATTAATGCATTCATGTGTACAATATTTATTGTATTTTTCAAGGGCTTTATTATGAAAATGTTGGAAGTTTTCCAACAGGATGTGGAAAATTGATGATTATTTTAGTTAAAGCGCAATGATTTTATGTAATTAGTATTTAAGTTAAATAGAGACCTCCAACTAGGAAATGATTAGAAATAATGTATTTTCTAAAAGGTAATTTTTACGTATTAAGAAATTTAAGTTCTATCATTACTAATTGAAATGGTTTGAACAATTATCATATCATTAGTTCTAATAAAATGAAAAGAACTAATTACATTAAGATAGCAATACATTCCAAAATAGAATTTAATTAAACGTATATAAAAAACCAAGTGGAGAGACCTACTATAAGAGTACAAGCCAGCTTTTCTAAAATTTGAAGTTGTTTGAAATGTTTGGAAAAATTTTCATTACATCATACTACGAGTATATTGACGACTGCACTTGATAAAAATGAGGCGGGAACCATGGCATGAATTCCGGTTCAATGACTAATGAAAATGACTAATGACCTTGTATTTTTGCCATTTATTTAGTTTGAATTTTTAAGATATTTATTTGTCCGGTCCTTTATGGTAGTTTCAATACCCTGGTTAAAGAAGCAAAACCGATAATTATTTCAAAACTAAGACAGAAATTACCAATAAATAATAAAATTATTACTCAATGTCATTTATCATTAAACCGGAATTTGCATTTGAATCAATTGGAAATTGCTCGCTACCCATATCTAAATTTCTGAGTGGTACATGTTTTGGCGGTATAGCATCGTATAGTAAATGCACACGCTTGTTTGTAGATATTTTAATTTTCGTAACATGCTTCCAAATATGAGACTCGTTCAGGCAGTTCGCAAGAGGGTGTTGATCGTGGAATAACTGGCAAAGTTTGACGAAAATCATCTACTAGTAAAGAGCTCCTTCCCTTGGTCGGTTACATTGTCGCTAATCGCACAGAGTACGATCAAGCGCTTCAAGTGTATTTTTATGTGCCATGGTTTATTCATCCAAAAAATAATTTTGCATAGTTTACTGCTGTGACAATTCCTAAATTTAAGCTATATTGCAAGAAAAAATATTTGCTTGATTCAAATTTAATGGTGGTTTGAGAGTTGAATGTGCTGTGCATCCGGCGATTCCGATTTCGTTCTTCTGTCTAATTTTGGCGAGTATCAAATTAAGAAGAAATATTTTTCAGTGCCGTGTAACATATGTTCCTTTTTGGTAAAGGATGAAACATTCCTTATAAATTTGACCTAGGAATTAGCACGGCAGTTTGAGTGGGTACGAAGACAACCAGAAATAAGATTGTTTATGCGTAAACCATCATCAAAAGCTCCTTCTCATCTCGAAATCCCTAACCAAATTAGAAACGTAACATTTTTTATGGTTTCGTAACAATTGCCAAAGGAAACTCTAATGTGTATTTAAATAAACTTAATTTGAAACTAAACATTACTATAAAATATTTTCTCCTTTTTCTAAGCTTTTTACATACATTAACGAAAGTTTGAATACTCATACCGGGAATAAGGCAAAATAAAAGAAATAAAAGAAAGAATTGAAATATAACTACTTACCGTTTTAGTCCGGATCTCGAGTGCTCGGATGTCCTTTCCAAAACGTTACTTAAAGCAATGAGCTGTTTTAATAAAACACTATATGTGTATCCAGAACTATAACAAAAGGATCATGCACAATTTATGGGCTATTACGGAACCAACAACAATTCCGATATTGTTTTGTCTAATAATAATTTTACCGCCAAATAAGCGCCTTATAGATTCCACTATCCAAAGCTAGTTTCTGAAATTATTTGGTCATCAGCTTCGTCTTCGTATAACGGTGATGCGGTTGTTTCTCTTTACTATATTTATAACTACAGTATTTTCCACCGGTTCGGTATGTTATGTACACCCTCGAATCTCGTGGGCTTTTGAATATGTTGGCTACTGATTTCGTTTTTATTCAACACATGATATTTCAAAGTAAGCCGTTGTTTTGGTTTGTTTTATTTAAGGTACGTATAATCCACTAATCTGCGTAGCGATAGGAGGGTATATCGACACACACTAGGAAGTAATAGGTAACACATAAAAATTGATTAGAAATTATCATAAAAAAAATCTGTATGACGCTCTATTTACCTTTGTTACGTATGGTTAACAATCACTATATGACGGGACACTAAGATACGGACGATAATTTACCCCGATACTGATTATTTACAAGAATGCCTAACGAATATGCAAGAGAGAAACAAATTGGTGTTTGGGTATTTATTATTTTTGCTGCGTTTTTTTGAAATATGGAGGTCGAGGCCGCGATAAAATATAGGGAAAATACAGGGAAATTTAGGCAAAAAAATTTAGAACAACAACTTTAACTAACTTCAAGTCAATCATTTTGACATTTAATTTTTGGTTTATAATTAAACACAATACTATCCAATATTAAAATAAATTTATTAATTTCACCAGCAAACATTACGATATTCATTTCTTCTTATTGAAAATACAATTCAGTCATTTCATTTTCATTCTTTCAAATTTCAAGTTGTAAATGAAGTAAGGAACAATCAAAAAATTGCGTATTAAAGAATTTCCCTGTTTCGTCAGTTCAGCAATTATTAAGATTTTTGATGAACTCGGTTGTACTCTACGAGTACATAATATCCAGAGTTGTTCAGAGTTGTTGAGAACAAGCATAAATAAACTTTATTCGATAATATAATGCAAGATATTGACTTAGTATAAGCTCTTTAGGATTCGCTTGAGTAAATCCGAAGCACAAATATTTTTACAATATGTGAATTGTTTAAAACATCAAAATATAATTTATCGCGGTCTAGAGCAGCTTTTTCAAAGAAACGCAGCATTTATTAGTTCACACTTACAATGTGAATATTTTCTTATAGTGGAGTGCGGCAATAGGCAAAATGATAAATTCAGAGAAATTTGTTGTTTTTTCTACACACGTATTGCACTATGAAGCACAACACAATTTCATAATATAAACTCCGAAAACTAACTAAAGGCAATCCAGCAATAACGTTTCAGGCTATAATATGTATATACCAAAAAAATTGTGTAATAAAATTGCAATTTCAGCTCGCCCTCGACTAACAGCATCGATATTTTCTAAAAAAAAATTATAAATTTTTATATTATAACACGGAGACGTTAGACAGAGGTAACATGTTACAATACAATAACAACACTAGTCAATATCTTGACTATATTAGAATTTGGAGGTCAACAAGATTAATACCGGTTGGTACAAAGTACTACGTTGCAATTCGAGTTGAGAGCTTCAACTAGCGATCAATACATTACAGTCTCCGGGTGCATCAAAAAAAATAATTCCTCTGTTACAGTTTTGTTATCATCCACGAAAAGCCTTTTTCGACACATCCGAAACACATCCGAATAATCAAATTATTATAAAAATGCAATTTATTAGGTCGCTACTGGTTTTAGCATTTACCTGTACATAAGCAATTTGTTGTGTATTGAAAACTCAGAATTTCTAAGCATGAGCCAGTTGATTTTCTTATATTTGATGTTTAACTCTTCTTTTTTCTTCTTGATGCTCTCAAGCTCTATTTAGCTGTATAGTTGCATATGGAATTTGGTTTGAGTTAAAGACCACGGGAAACCAGTTTACATTTCGCTTTGTAAAGTTGGCATGTACTGGTTTGGCTTCATTTAATAAAATGCCTTATTTTTTAGTCCAGTTACTCACTGAGTTAACTGCATTTTGAAGTTTGCCTGTGGTTTCCGATATATCTTTTCCAACTGCTATAGGATAGCTGTATCTTCTGCAAATGTTGCTATTGTAGTACTTTGAATATTCGGTAAATCTCTCGTATGATGGCAAGAATACGTCCATGTACGCTACCCTGTGATATATCTGCTGATATTATTTTTAGTTCAGAGTACTGGCTTTCAAGTTTTAGTCGAAAGTGCTGATCTACAATGTATAGGATTTAACATTTTGACAAAATTGCTTAGGCAGTAATTGAAGTAATTGAAACTATGAAATTAAAATATACGATAAAAATTCTCTTCGTATCTTGGCCCTGGAAGTACAAGAAGCACTACACGACTTGTTTGTTTCAAGCCATTTGTTACCTCAAGCCAACATTTCCTTCGGAATTCTCTTAGGTTTTCGATTCTTAGCTACCTAAAAGCTACTTAAAAGGTAAATTAGAAGGTGCTGGGGTCGATTTATCCAAATTGCAATCAGATTTGGTGATTTTTTTGCATTTCTGCAATTATCTTGTTATTCAATTACCTTTAGATAAAAGTTAAATATTTAATAGATGTGCAAGTAGAAACTCGGCTCTGAAGTTGGTTGCATTAAAATATACTTGAACACGTCCAAATCATCAGTCATTTACAAGCTCTCGTTCCGTTTGCATCAATTTCGATAAGCATCATTTACGCCATTGCATTCTTTTCGGTTGTCAAAGGAGAAAATTTGCTGCTCATGCTATGGAATTGATTAATTCGACTTTGAGTGAACATTCTGTGAGTCATTCAACAGTAAAAAAGTGGTTTGCAAGATAAAAAGAAAGAATTTTTTGCACAAAATCATTACGAGTGATGAAAAGAGGATTTTATACGATAATCCTAAACGCAGAAAACCATGGGTTGAATCAGGCCAGCCATCAACATCAGTTTCAAAAATGAATATTCATGCCAAGAAAGTGTTACTGTGTGTCTGGTGGGATTGTAAAGGAGTCATTTACTACGAGCTTCTGGAACCTGGTCAAACTGTTACAGCTGAACATTACCAGACCCAATTGATAAAATTAAGTGATGCTCTGATCATTTACGGACCAAGGAAGGTAGAAGGTGATATTTCTGCATGACAACGCTCGTCCACATACAGACAAAACAAACCAGGAGCTCATCTTCTCCTTAGGCTGGGAAGTACAGCATACTGCTTATTTTCCCGACTTGGCTCTCTCTGATTCCCACTTATTCAGAGCGATGTCATCATATTTGATAGACCGGCGGTTCACGAAAGTTGAAGATGTGCAAAAATGGTTCGATGACTAATTGATGTCGAAACGTAGTAGTAGTAATGGCGAATATTTCGATAACAATTATATTTTCCATAAAGTTGAATTTGACCAAAAAAAGCCGAATTTCTACTTACACACTTAATAAAAAAACTATTTTATATCCGGAATTTTTCTGCTTTCGAAACAAATTTCGGTGTGGAAATTTTAGTTAGCGCTGTAAATAAGTGGCAGTTAATTTGTTGCAATCTACATTAATGCAGGAGGATTCAAGTTCCCCGTTGAAGTTTGGTCAGTTGTACTAATGTTGTAGGTTCGCGGTTTTTTCCTTTATACATGGTTATACAAAATTGGTTGTTGGTCATAAGATTATCTCTAAACTGTTAATTACATAAATAGTTAAAAAGATAATGAGATATCCAACGGTGCTCGTGATTTCAGCCACATCATGAACATTCATTTTTGCATCTTGGTTGGATTAGATAAGATCCTCTACGTCACCTACGATGAAAATTCTATGATTAATGAAAACGACCAGTTTATTTATGTAATTGGCGGATTATTAAGGAGTTAAATTATCTAATCGCGACTTAATCGAATAAACTGTGATATATCAGCGATACCTTCACATAAAATTACTATGTAGCACAATTCATTAATATTTTATAGTATTTTTGAATCATAAATACAAAACAAATCTTATATTACAATGTAACAAATGACACGTATGTAGAGTTAAAGATCACCAAGTTCTACTTACATTCGACTACTAAAATATGTACATAACACAACACAACACAAATTAACGAGATTTAAACTGTATTAACATCTTAAGTTTTGTTTTGAAAATATCATAAAAACCAAAATACAACATAAACAAATAAATAAACATAAATATGATTTAGTGAATTTCTCAAAAATAATTATCAACACTTGTTACACTGTTCCATATTTTTTATCCACAGCCACTAAGAGCATGGATTTATGTTATATCGTGCTGCGGTTGTTTTAGTTTAAATTTGTTGTTGGTTTCAAGAAAGTATTTTATGAATGAAATAAGATTGAATTACGAACATATACGTAATAAAACTATGATTGTTTTTAATTTTTTAATAGTTTTCTAATTAAAAATTATGAATATGAAATATATGAGATCCAGATGGTTAGCTATGAGAGATGTGTGTGAATAAGAATTGTTTACTCTTTTTTTATATAGAATATTGCAAAAATATAGGAAATTCGCGAAAACTAGATCGGAAATTGGAAAATTAGTATTATTGATTGATATTGAATTACAGACATATGTAAATGTTTTCCCACGTGTATGAAATGTACAAACTAAGCCAGTGAACTCTTAAACGTAACAACTTGGGTTATTTCTCTTGACTAATATTTTACTAAAAATAATGCTAATTTTCTTTTTTGTTGACCATCCCGTGTTTAAGAAGATATTTTTTGAAAATGGAAACAATTTTGCGACATGTTTGATTTATAGTGCAAAAAAAACGTGACTTTTGGTTCCAAATATAATGATAAATTGAAATAAAATCCTATAAAACGGTTGCAATAGCACCGGTTTTATTTAAAACCCCTAAATGAAGACTTTAAAATAAATCAATTAATATTTATTAATAATTTTAATTAAAACAAAATCACAACATGTGTGAACTTCAAATCATAAAGAAAATCAAAGAAGTTAAGAAGACCCCTTAAGCTAAATTATATCACGGAACGTTTAATTTGACTTATGATACTTTCTTGTCATAAATTGAAACACATCAAACAAATTCCGAATAATCAATTATCGGGTTTGACTTGAACTACACAAACGATAAAATTAAAGGAACGGAAGAACATTTTTTTGGTTACTTCTTGGCTTTTCCAAATTATTATTAAAATTAGTTTCTCTCTAGAACTCCGTTAACAATAAATTAAGACACAAAAACTACCGAACAAATAATGACAAATATATAGATTATAATTAAGAAAACGAATTATCAGATATTTTTAGAATTTGTACTGTGTGTAGCGTACCAACCACATAATATTTTATGAATTATTGTTTCGCTTGCGCATACATAAAAAATCCAAGACAAAATATTAAAAAAGTGTTAACAAGAAAATGTTGTATTCGTTCAAAAAAATTGAATGAAAAATGTTCACAAATTTGTTCAAAATAATTTGTCACATGTGAATGAAATGTTATGTTAGAAATATGCAGAATAAGAAAATTTTGATAAATGGTTTTGGTATATCGCTTTAGATGTGTTTTAAATTAATTTCGATACCTTATAGTAGCAGTCACCACAATTTGTTTTAAATTTGTAAGATTTTTTAATTAACATGATGAGATGGATTTCGAATACATTAATTTGGCATTTCAGGCGCCACTCTTGTGTGTTATTTTTTTTATTGTATATAAGTGGGCCTAAGGAAATAGCAATTCCATGATATATTCTTCACTTTTGTGTAACAAGTTTATGTGAAATATTTAACTATAATTACACATTAATATTAATAATTAAACTTAAATATGTAATGTTTAGGTTGATTGACAAGCTACTTTCAATTCTTACTCTGAAATAGGCGTAATCACATTTAAACTGGAAAGGAAATTGAGTATATTAGTTCTTAACCACACACTTCGGCGAAAAATGATTCTAAGGTAATAATTCTACGCAAATCATTTTCTTTTTCATAATAATCGCTTAAGAAATGATTTCCAAATAACCTGTCAATTTACTAAAAGGACTTTACTTCGTTCTATCGCAGGAGAAATGATAAAGTGGAAGTTATAACATCTCCTCTCTTCCTTTATTCCCATTGTGATGATTGGCCGATCCAGCAGCCCTGGGATCTTGGGTAAGATTGAATGTACTAACTAATCATTAATCCGAATATAAATCCCTATAAATTTTATTATAAATTAAAAAAAAAATTATTTGAAAGATGCCTGCAAAGTGCCCTAATCCTCTAAAAACTAAGGTAAATTGCAAAATTTAAATGTGATAACTTTTACACATGAACAAATTTACCGTTAGACTTCTAACCAATCGTGATGTTTTAGTAAATTCTTTAATTTTAGTCAAGATAAAATGTGAAGTGGCAAGATAAATTTATGTCAAAGAATATCACAAATAATTTATCGTGGGATAACTTTACTTGTAAAAGGCTTTCGTTTGGATATTATTAATAATTAATTGCAATTTTTAATATTTTAGTTTATAGTTTTATTTTTGAATTAATTACCAAGCTCTATCATTTTAATTAACTGTAATACCAAACTTAGAATGTAAATTTGTGGGCTTACAAAAATGGACTGTCACCGTTGGGTTTAAAATATTCATTCAGTAAAGTCCAGCATTCGAATGTTTTACCCGATCGTCTTCACTTCTACCCATACTTTTACTCATTTGTGAGAAAACTGGAGATAAAGAGTCTTTCCACAAATACAACAGCACAAATAAATTTATTATTTATAATTTTATGTTTAAAGTGACAAATAAAAGAAATTAGAAGGAAGAAGACTTATGGGGGTAGAATATCCTAACACAAGGTGGTCTGTGGATTACTGCAAAAGCCATTATATTTGTTCAATTTTCAAGTATAAATGTCAAGTGTTTCAAGTGTCTGATTCAAACGACATAACAAGGAAAATTTTCAACTTGTTGTGTTCTCGTAATATTTTGCTAGATTATTACCGTTTTGCTAAATACGGCGGCCTGTAGAAAATCTAAATAAAAATGTTTAATATTTCATTTAGAGGCACTATTATTTATTAATTCCGTGTTTGAGAAATTTGCATTTAGGACAAAATTAAAACAAAAATGAACGAGTACAAAATTTAATTATACATATTATGCATTAAAAATATTTTTTAACTAGCACTAAGATCAAACAAGATATCTATATCATAAAATCGATTTCTAAAAAACCGTTAATTGCTCCAAGTCTCACCTCATACTCGTTACTGATCCTAAAGATTAAACTATACATTTAACAAAGATTAAAAATGCACTCAAGGTATGGTTGACAAAATCCATGATAAGGTATTGCAAGACCGCAGAGTGGCTTCAGAGGCAGGTTTGGCGATGTTCAAGTGAAGTAAAAAGGAGTTTTTGCGTCGTTTCATAACGGAATGAAACATGGATTCATCACTATACACCGGAGACCAAAGAATGATGCTGACTTTTTTCGATCCTATTTTCGAAACCATGAGATTTTAACACTAGAACACCATTCCACAAACTATGGGAAAATAACCCCATTAGTAGGTTGTCTAAATCATTCAACATAGCCGACGACCTATTTGACTTTAATTTATCAAAAAACTACTTCAAAAATATTATAAAGAATTATTTTTTAAATTTTATTTGTTAAATCAAAATTTGATTTATATTTTTGTGTTTTAAAGTTCGTTATTTCAATTTTTATTTTTAATATTTTTGTCTTAAATTAAATTATCTGAAATCATACATGTAAATGACAGAATAGATTTCTTTAAATAAATAAATAAAATAAATTAAGCTTTAACTGTGCTAAACTGCGTTTCGATCTAATCATTCTCAATCGAAAAAATTTCAGCCAAACTGCGCTCATTCTATTCTCTCTATTTAAATATGCTAGTGCAATATTCTCACCGTATTCGTGGTCAATAAAATATACGGTTGGATTCACATACCTGCAGCTTGAAAAATGCGACGTATTCCGCGTATTAATTTCACTATTAACAAAGAGATCGGTATTGTCAGCCGTTAAAGGAACAGAGGTTGTGTTACCATTTATAAGATTGTCGTACGAAACACCGACGAGCGATGTCGGCCAGAAGAGTGATGCCACCTCTGTAGTCGACATGTCAGCGATTTTTTCTCCAAACGTACCGCTGTGTTTACGCTCTGCTGACCACCCTTTTCTACCTGAATGTTCACGTTTTCCACCTGAATGTTCAGGTGGATTATGGGTTGTAAAATTTCAAGATTATTAAACCGCAATTTATACCTTATATTTACGAGTATTTACATACCATAGCAAATATATCCTACATACCAATCTGAGCTTATTACCACGGAGTTTACTTGCCATTGTGAAATTTTTTAAACCCAATAATATATATTGGTGATAGATATTCCGCATAATGACATATTTGATAAATTTTTAAGATGAACCCAATTCAAGGAATCGTCGGGTTTACTAACCGACGATTTTTACTACCAATACAGAAAAAATAAAATGCTTCGGAAGACTAAATCCAAGAGATGTTACTTTGAGATTTAAAATTTAAGCTAAGCTTGGGTTACTAACCACGGCTGACAAAAATTTGTAAGTCATGTTGTACTTGTACTACTAAATAACAATCTATACATTTTTAAATAATTACAAAACCACCGAGTCAGTTTATTTTGAACATTACTCGTTTCATTTTGGGTAAGTGTACAACATAAAATATACATATGTAAAATGTCTTAAAGATGCTGATGATGATCATGATCAACGTTTTTGTTTTATTTCATCGCTGTGTCGCGCACTTAAAAATATTTGGTCGTCGGGTCGCTCTATACAAATTTTATGAAAAAAAAGCAGAGTGATTTATGTATATTTACGATTAATGTCGTGTACAACATATTTATTTACAAACGTTATTTTCACGTATACACAACTACAAAATGAAAAATGAGTATACGAAACGGGAAGATGCATTAGAGTAGAGATGTTGTGATTTGTAAAAATTTGCATCGTTTTTATAAAATTTTATTTCGACGAGATGATAGAATAGTGTGAAAAATTAATGAAGTCATTGTTAAAATGATTATTTCGTGTAGTAAAAGCGACAACATGGTGTTTATGACCAAAAACACGTTTCTTAATATTTATTCAATTACATAGTATGTATTTAGGTTTTATATTACCTCATCTACTGATCAGTAAAAGTTAAAAGAAAGTTCCGCCAGATTCTTTCAAAAATAATGTACTAATGGTTTTTAAATAAGTTTTAATAAAACAAAAGAAAGAATAATGTTAGACAATTAGGCGCTGTATTTAAATATCAATATAAGAAAAAATTGAAAAGCTAAACACAAATTTAGCTATGCATGATCGAATAAATTGCACATTGAATACTTAGACATGAGGCTTAGAGCGGAGAAGTAATTAGTTGTCTTAAAAAAATATAAACATACATAATTAAAAAATTGATTTAAAGGTGAAGCTCAAGTTATAGGTAAATAAAAATTAAAATTCCGAAAATATTTGAAGATATGTGTTTTTTTATTTTTGAAACTATCCAGGGGTATAGTATAGAGGTGGTTTAATCGTTTTATTTATGAGTAGGACGGGAGGAATCGGTGAAGCCTGCAATCCAAAAACATTTTAATGATCTTAAAGTTATTTAATTACCGAAACACGAGTGCACGAGAATTCATTATGATGCAAGTTATTGCTGTAATTATCAGAAGCCGCCATCCTGTCTGCGCTTAACATACGAGTATAAATGTTAGTAATATGGAAAGGCGTAGGAAGGGCAAGCTATTTCCACATCATAGATGTTCCCTAATCTATTAATTAGTGTTTAGTTATATGACGCATTAACCATGTCTTTATGTATCTGGTTGTAATGTCTATACATACTGTTAATTAAACAGATGAGCCTAGAGGTCAAAAACTATCGAAAATTTGTACTACCGATAGTATTAGTAGCGAAATTAAAAAAATCAATCGATTCCAAACTATCGAATAAATCGAAAACAATTGATAAACTATCGATACTATCTAATTTTAAAAACAGATAAATATTTTAGAAAGGTCAAGGAAAATGATTTATAATGACATAGTATAGTAAATTTCCATCTAGCAAATAAAACAAAAAATAGATAAATCATAACCGAATAAGAAAATAATTAAAATAAGGTAATTTTACAAATTTAAGTCGACAACCGATAGTACATGTAAAATTTCGATAGTGTAAAACTATCGTTAGTACAATCGATAGATTTCAACCACTAAGATAAAGTACTCCTCAAAAAAGTATTTAAAAGCACGCTTGTCAAGATGATTGTTTGTTACATTACTCGTTTGCCATTTAAGTAATAAATCAAGGATTTGGTAACGTCGTTTTCTAAATAACAATTTCTCGTACTATTGAGAATTTCGTCTTATTGGTAACAAAGAACATTCGGTCTATTGAGCAATCTAGACAAGTTTACTTGAATATTCGGGAAGTTAAGGATATCGAAAATGTGGCAAAAATTGCCAATATAAGAGTCCATCTCCAATAAAAGAAAGATTACACATCGGGAAATATTCCAAGTAAAAAATGGGTATTCAGGCTCTCATCATTTGACATATTTAGGTTACGGAGTACGAACAAAAACCAAAAATTTACATTTTGTAAGCCTCCAAAGAGATCCTATCTCGAGGTGAGTTATATCATTAACTATGTGTCCTCAAAGCTTAAAAAATTAACTTTACTTGGGAGCTATAAGTTGTCAATTAGGAGATAGTAACAGTCGAAATTTATGTTTTAACGGAAGTTTCCCTATGTAACGATTAAATTTTAAAAATAATTTGAATACATTAATTTGTTCTTCCTATAATTTGTTTGTTTATTTATTTGTTTTGTTTTTTTATCTATTTCCAGATACCCAATCACAACAATATGGTGAAGTAAATCAATTGGGCGGTGTATTCGTAAATGGGCGACCACTTCCAAATCAAACTAGAATACGCATCGTTGAATTAGCACGCGTCGGCATTCGACCGTGTGATATATCGCGACAACTACGCGTTAGTCATGGCTGTGTATCAAAAATATTAGCCCGGTATCATGAAACTGGCTCGATACTACCAGGCGCTATTGGTGGATCAAAACCCCGTGTCACAACACCAAAAGTGGTGACATATATACGAGAAATAAAACAAAAGGACCCAGGAATTTTTGCTTGGGAAATTCGTGACAGACTCCTCACTGACGGTGTTTGTGATAAAAATAATGTACCAAGTGTTAGTTCTATATCACGGATATTACGCAATAAACTAGGAAATTTATCACATTCATCGCAAACCGGACATCATGCACATTTGTACAATCCCATTTACCCATCGTATTCATACGCCGGCTCACTAAAAAGTCCTAACGGATGCAGCGGCAGTCCGTCACCGCCACAAACAACGACCGGCTATCGAGGAAACCATTGTTGGCCCTCATCACATTCAGTAACCGATATACTGGCGGGGGCACATCATCAGGCCACACTGGCAGCATTACGATCCCCTTGTAATGGTAGTCCGACGGGACAAACACATATTCCACCTCCACATTCTATGCCCTCACCACAAATGGTTGATCCATCGAATGCAACGCCGGGATCGTACAATTATTACATGTATTTTCAAAACAGCGGTATGCATCATCATAGCGGAATAGCGAGCGCTAGTGGATTATAATTAGAACTAAGTTGTAACTTCATAAGGTGATTAACTTTAAAATAAATTTGTAAATAATTTAATAAAATTTTAAGAAGAAGAGATGAGAATTTGACAATAATCGAGATGACATTATTCTGTAATTAAATATTTATTTCATTTTTTTGTAATAAGTTAAATAAGACAGTTTTCTTTAGAAATTTCTTTCATACGTTATTGTGATCAAAAAATAAGAATATTTTATGAATTCTATTGTTTATTATGCTAATAATGTTAAAAACATAAATTGTTTGAAATAAAAATCATCATTGATCATTTAACAATTTTTTATGAGACGCAATCATTGAAGTCACATGTAAATCACACGAAACAGTACTACAGACAGTCTATCGAAAGGCTTCACGTTTTTCTTAGCCCTGGATAAGTTTTATTGCCGATAAATCAGTGTTGGTTGTCATTTATCTGTTAGAGTCGAGTCGCCGTGATCATATCTGTTCAGTATGACCCAAACCGACAATCTTGGATGGATTTTAGACATTTTCCGAGAATCAAAACAATAGATATCGTCCGATATCGGATTTCGATCAAAGTTAGAAATATTACACTGCTCTGATTGGACGATGCTTTGGCGAGAAAAAATTTTTTTAGTGGCCCACAACAGCGTAGCAATCGCTATTAAAAGAATATTTTCGTTAAAAAGAAATTGCTGTGGGACCGCATACATGCGTGGGGTTTCGGAAAATGTAGCTTTTAGCGTGTGGTTTGTTGCTATTTCAGCGTTCATTTTTCAGTGAAAATTTTCATTTAGAGATTCTGACTTAACATTTGGCTATCACTTATCTGATACGTCAACTAATCAGTTAATGATTAATAAACGTTAACGTTAATATATAAAATGACATTTTCAGGCCTGACTGATGCCTATATTAGAGATGCACATTATTTTGCCAATAACATTGAAAATCGTTATTTGGAAATTCGTGTCGTCAAAGGGTTTCGTAACAGGGATCATAAAAGAACGTTTCAACTGACAGACTCGTCCAATTAAAGAATCGATTTGCGTGCATTGGATTCAAATATCCACGATATATTGAATATAATTAACTGGAAGGCAAAATTTCCTTTTATGGAGCCACTTTAACAGCCCAGTCTCCATGGAGATAGTAAAGATGTGGGTATTGAGCTTTTTATCAACGAAAAAGCCAGTCAAAAAAGAAACGAAATATTCGGGTAACTAAAAACAGAACCATTCACTAGTCCACCAGAGCTAATCCAAATAATATTAAGCATCACTAAAAAATCTTTCGTACTATTATACTTTTACGTGACACTTTTATTTTCCAACGTACTATTTATAGTTTGGTTAAGTCGTTATATCAGTTTGTACAAGAAGCAGAAGATAGGATAGTATAGTATCCGAGTATGTTCGCATAAACAGTATGCATTATGCTTAGTTTTATGTTATTTTTTATCGTAAATAATTTTCTTGTACAGCTACGGACAATATAATGTATGTAATGATTACACACGCACAAAAAATTAAATAATAAAACAATTTAATCAATTACTAAATTCAGTGAAAATGTATAGTGTTTAACAATTAATAATTATAAATAAGACGTGACTTAAATTTATAAATAAATACAATATGAACTACTATAATAATATTACTACATTTTGTTATTATTGAACAAGAATTTTAATTTTAAGTCTTCGCTTAAGCAATTTGATGCAAAGAAATTATTTTTGTGACACACTCTCTCACATTTATTTAAATATTATATAAAATAATTTGCAATTTAATATTAATGTTTATATATTTCAATTTACATAATATAAAATAAACCAATATTGTTATAAAATTATGTCTAATTTAAAAAATAAAAAATTAAAAGAAAAATTTTTCGTTGGGAATTGGGATCGATTAAATTAAAATTTAAATTATGTATGTATTTTAAATTGTAAAAATGAATAATAAACATATGGTTATAAATCAAATTAATTGTAATATAAAAATTTAATTATAAAATTTTGTTAAGATTTGTGTAATAAAAAAGGCATTTTTGAAAATTTATTTGATTTACTTTTAGTTTTAATGTTTCAACGAGAATGGGGTAAACCGCATAATACTCGTATAGGAAAAACATACTTAGTAAGTAGATAATACAGAAGCAAACAAATTCATTGAATATCAGTTGTTTCAGGTGTTAAGCTTCTAAATTGTAATGGAATTAGGCATAATTTGTTCATTTAATTAGTTATTTTAAATATTATTCAAAATATCGAGATGAGTTGAGATGAGAACCAAGTCGTTTGGAAGTTTGGTTTCAACACTAATAAAACATTGAATTATTGAAAACCGTTGTATAATTACAATAACTTAGTGAACTATATTACATCTCGCTAAACATTTGTTTAAACCTTCGTAACCTCGAATTTTATTATATTTAACGCATACAAGCGAATTCTATATGAACATTTTGTTTTGCCTTAACCAGAGGACACGTAAGAGCTTAAGTTGTGCACTGTTTATACCATTGTTTATACCATTCAAGTGCCAGGAAAAAATAAAACATTGAATTTTCGAGGAAAAGAGTACTAAATCCAAGTTGAAAACATTTTCAGCACCTTAAAGCTCGAGGCACATAGTACTACTACACATTTCGTTCCGATCCGTTTCGTTTTCAATAAGTTTTTATAAATTTTTACGCACATAGCTTTCGTTTCGTTTTCAGTTGTTTCTGTGTTATTTCTCAGTACGAATTTTTTTAGTTCTCACAATATTGTTTGAATTATTTATAATATTACATCATAATTTAATAATGACTCAAAATTTAAAAAACCTCGAAGATTTATATTATAATTTATTTATTATAATCATATATTTGTATTATATACACACTGACAAAAAAACGATATCCATAAACGTCAAAATTAATAATGTGAGGTTATTGTTTAGGTTATTTTGAAATTTGATCAACAATGTGACAATGTTTTCGGTTTTCCATACATTTTGACATATTCAACTTAAAGGTTAGAACGAAACGAAAACTATGTGCCTCGAGCTATACCGACTCCACCAATATTTCAGCAACTTTATAAGTAAATTTTCAGCCAAATTGAATTAAGTCTGTTCGGGCTCACACCAAAATAATATTTTGCAGAATTTTAATTAATGCATCCTTGCACACAGCAAGTTAAATCTAAACCATGTTCATATCAAAAAGTTCTTGTAAATCTATCGTAATTTTTGGGTAATTTAAATTCTACGAGTTTATTTCAATGTAAACCATGAACAATTAATAACAACCTCTTTAAATAGTAGTATTTCACTATCCACCATTTATGGTTCGGCAAGCAGTAGGATTTTATCTTTTGAGTGGCACTTTTGCTGTTATTGATATTTAAACTAAATTTTTTGATTTCCTCGTTTTCACCTACTACTGTTCTAGACCTGCATTGCTCTTACAGATCTCACAGTATCTTGCCAATTATTAATGCTAAACAGCAATAATAATTGGCAAGATACTGCAATTGCTCCTGCACTTCGGACTGAAAGAGCGCTGTTAAATAAGTCCCAAGTAGTTATTGGATAGCTTTGGACACTCAATCCAACCGTAAGTACGATAATTATTAAGTACGAGTATATGGTAGTATCAAAATCAAATGCGTTGGAGTAATTATTTTAACGACAAATCATAAATCAGATGTTGCAATGGAATATCATCTCTTCTAATACATTAACCGACAAAACCAATTGTTAATAACACTGCACAAATTTTAGATCTCTGCATTCAAAATTAATTAAATGTATAGCCTATGGCCGGTTATTCTCTGTATCTGAAAATTATTACTCGACTATCGCAACTAGCAAAAAGGGGTCGAAAAATCTCGTCTCGTAAGTTTTTTTGTAATTTTTGATATTTCCGACCAATTTAAATTTAACGTTAAATCTAAGAAGTACTATTGAAATGAAATGCAAAAACTTTAAAAATTTCTATTTGTTTAGGGATTAAAAAAAATAGATATTTTCTGATTTTTCCATGTAATCCTGCTGCGCCAGGAGCCAAATTAATTAATCGCTTAAACCTATGTTTAAACCTTGGCTAGAGCAGATATTTTAGAATGCAAGCACCAGTGTCATGACAATAACACTTTTAACGGAAAGTTACTCAATTTAGTAACCTTTCAGACCAAGGTACTTATTTAATTATTTATTTCTAAAGAAATCTCTACAAAAATTAAATTAATAAACTTAATTTAAAAAAAGGTCACTAAACAAAAAATAGAAATCAAATTTGAATTAACAATAAAAATTTAAAAATAATACTTCGGGATTTTTTGAAGTTGTCCTTTGATAGATTAAAGTCAAATAGGTCATAGATGCTGTTGAATGATTTAGACAACCTATTAATGGGGTTGTTTTCTACGTAGTTTGTAGAATGGTGTTCAAGGGCTAAAAACTCATGGTTTCGAAATGATCTGCATGACACATGAATTGATATGTTTTCCAAGGTATAAGTTGGATCAAATTTACCAAGCAAAATCTTACCAATAAAAGCCGCGTCCAAGAGAAGTCGCCTATATTCAATCTTGCATATTTTGTAATCCATGAATCTTGTTGAGTACGGAATAGTAAATTTTGGTCATAATCCCAGTCACTTTCCTTTAAAAAAAATCCAGAAACTTCTTTTTGATACTTTCAATTTTTTATATACACACCATAGTATGGGTTGAGATCGGACGTAAGCAAAATAGAGTAAACATGAGGTTTGAATATCTTTAAATTCACCTGCCCATCGTTTAACAAATCCAAACATGGCGTTCGCCTTCGTAATACAATTTTCAATATGCCTATTGAAACTGACTTTTTCGACAAATGTAACACCTAAATCCATAATCTCATTGACTCTTTGCAATACTTCGCTATTGACTTTGTATGAAGTGATTAACAGATTCCTTTTACGATGAAAAGAGCAGATTTTGCATTTCTTAATACATAAATATAGTGAGTTTCGGTCACTTAATCACTCACTTAATCTATTTAAGTCTTTTTGAAGCTTCTCCGTTTCTAGCATTCCATCAATAGTATGAAAAATATTCACGTCATCTGCAAATATAAGCACGTTTGGGTTTGTGATTATCTCGGTTATTCGATCTATGAAAACAATAAAAATCCAGGGCCCAATGTGTGATCCTTGGGGAACACCAGATGTAACGTTAATAACGTTTGATTTCTCATTTCCCATTATTACAAACTATCGCCGGTTTGATAGATGACTTAAACCAATTTATGTAATCGAGTGAAAACCCAAAGGCGAATAAACTCTGGAGTGCTTCATGATGACAGATAGAATCAAATACTTTACTGAAATCCGTGTACGCTACATCAACTTAATGATGTTTTTCTATCTCGTTAATTATTTTACTGGTGAATTCAACCAGATTAGTCGATGTGGATCGGCATGCATACATCTATACTGGTTTGTCGGTATTTGACGTTCAATTGGGGATTTAAAGTTGTTGCATATATCTAATTCAAACAACTTAGGAATTGATGATGAGGTTGATATTCCACTGTAGCATGTCATGTCATCTCGTTTACCCGATTTAAAAATTGGTGTAACTTTGAAACTTTTGAAATTTTCCATTTTTCAGGAAACACGCCGGTGCTTAAGGAATGATTGAATAGGTAACATAATTGTTAATATGTCAGCGTACTCCTTCAGAATAGAAGAGGATATATTGTCAAGACCACAACCATCTCCAAACCCCTAAACCGATAAAATGTTATCGTCAAATATTACAGGAGGAGTTATTGATGTGTTGTTATTGCTGGGTTGATCGTACAATCGGTACTGACTGGCAAATTACTGACAAATTAAAGCGACCCAAATTTGAATGTTAGTATATCTCCTCAAAATGGGTGATCAATGTTGAAGATTTTGTTTGAACAGCATTTTTTTATGCTATTTTGGCATATTACGCCCCAAATATTTTGCGAAATGGGGTTAAACTAATCGATACAACTTAAGAACTTCTTAAATTATAGTTATTTACCCGTAGCGTGCTTTTGTGTAAGCATTGTAGTATTTAATTAATCATTAACTCAAAAAATAAATTTGCCGAGAATTACTAAATTTATATATATATATATATATATATATATATATATATATATATATATATATATATATATATATATATATATATATATATATATATATAATTATCTGGGTTTTAGGCATAATGAATGAAGCTTTGGCGTTTGAATCGGGAAGTACCGGGTTCGAATCCCGATAGGGGCAGGATGCAAAGGGAATGTTTACCAACAGATTACGATCTGTGATGAAATGGATCACATCTATGACCCCCGTGTCGGAGTGCAAAGCTCATGGGCCGACCCATGTTCCATGCCAGTATAGGCTGGCATGGAGCTATGCAATGTGCAGATGGTGATAAAATCGGACCTATAACCGTCGTCCTCGAATTGGCCACTGGCGTAAAAGTAGGGACGGAAAAAGCAAACCGCAAGAAAGTTGCGGGAGCTTTGGCCTCAGTACAGATTACAGAGATTGCAGATTGCACATTTTAAGCTTATCATTCAAACCAATAAAAGATTAATACTTTCTTATATCACAGAGTTCCATAAGAAAGAGTTGCATTTCACATGGGGTGTTTACGCGTTACGCGTTTAATTACTAACGTAGCTTTAATTATTAAAGTGATTAAATATCTTAGTCTTTGTCTTAGAACGGTTGAACCCTGATTTCTCGATAAAACCCAATGTTTGTTACTTAGTTCTGGTTTAAAATTTTTAATTAAATTTATTGTTCAAATTTAAAATAAAATGCTGTTGTTAAGAAGTCTATAGCTCAAATTTCAAGAACCGTTAGGATTCCACAAAAGAGTTGATGCCATAAATTGGCTGATTTATCTGATTATCTTGTATGTACTTTGTCAACGTTACACAAAATAACGTGCAGAACCTATACATATGTTGTTACCTTATCCTTTAATATCCAACAGCACATTTAAGCAGCAAATTTTCTATTTTATTAGTTCCGGCCTCTTAACGTCCTCGTATAAAACTATTTTTTAAAACAAAATGTGTGGTCTTCGCCATCATAAAAAAGAAAATCAGTGAAAAGTTTAAAATATATACATCTGGACATAATATTCTACGGTTTGTCAATTTTATTATTAATTCAAAAACAGTTTTTTGTTTGGCTTCAGTCTCAGCTTTATCTCGTTTGTGTTATGTATGTATACTAACGTGGCGCGGCGTGTGTGACACGTATTGTTGTAATTGCTATCTATTATTGTGAACTGTCAAGTCTTTTGTGAAAATGTATATTTTTGATTAATGAGATACGGAGCGATAATAATAGGATCGCGATAAATTATTATTGGTTGGGTGTTTTTAATTAACCTTGAATAAACGCGGTGATGAGTTGTTTGTTCCTCATGATTAACAGAAAATGTTTAGAAACTGTACCGATATTGTAAACATGCGAATGCCAATTAGTATAACACGTCTATCTACATATACATATATCTACCAATAATCTTCTTCCCTTAGTGCTTTGAGATTTAAATTAACATGTTGTTCACCGATCGTGTAGTGCTTAGCTCATTTAATTTTAATAATCATTTTATTAATTTATGTTCCGCGAAAAATTATTTTTATTCAAAAATAAATGTTTTCATCGTGGAATTTTAATATTTCAAAGGTAAATTTTCACCATAAAATTTATTCAACTTTTTTAATATACATACATACATATGTATATATTTATGTATTTTATATTTTGTTAAAGATGTCACTCGGTTGAAAATTTATTATCTGTGCAATTTGACGCATTTCATATTTTTTAGATTCCAATTTCTATCGTTTTCGAATTTTTAAATTTTGACCCAATTGTAACAAGATCACTAGTTAAATACGAAAACAAATGATTTATGTACTTAACTATCGTTTTATAAACAAAAGAAACAACGAAGAGACGATGGATGTACAAAAGAGATACAAAAATATACCAGTAGTGAGCTATCATCATTCTAAGACAGATCAACTGGATGTTGTTGTGTAAAATGAAGACGCTGCAGTTTTCGTTTTGGGTTTAAAATTTCAAAAGAATTTGTGAAAAATATATATAAAATGGGGCGTTTACAACAGGAAGTGGGTTTGTATCATTCTCCGACTGAACATACAACAATTTTTCGGCTACTTTGAAATTTTTTTGTTGACCCAGAAAATGTGTTATGTTATTTATATAAAAATAATGTTTGTGGAAGAAGAACTTTGTTAATAAAACGATGGATGGAATAGAGCAAAAGAAAATATAACAGAAACGGAACTCAATTTTCATTTTCATCTTTTGTGTTGTTTTAGAAGACATCATTTGAAAAATAGTCTATAAATTAGACGAATTTCATTCAGTCAATGTCAAGAGATCATATTTTGTCTGATTTATGGCATTCTTAGAAAGGGGTAATTGTTGTTGACTGATGCTTTTTGTTGGGAAATTATGAGGAATATGTGTAAACTTAACCTAAAGTGGTAGTAATTAGTAACTTTTAATTCACTATGTAAACCCGGAATATTAAACTAGCCTACACAAAGTAACGAATAGGTATATGGTAGATGCGGGATTCAGAATTGCTCAATCAGAAAGTGCCAGGTTTTGTTTTATATTTTCTTTGGGTTTCGTTAGAATAACGAAATATTTGATCATTTAGTTCATAATCGTTTTTCTAATAAATAACATAATTTTCGAAATATTTGCAAAACACGAACAAGCTCCTATGTAAGCTGTCACTTCCGGGGGGCCGATTCAGGCCAAACTGCACTAGGATCTCACGATTTATGAAAAAAATCTCAATTACGAAGTTTCACCACGATCAGATAAAATGACTGAGCTGTAGAGAGGTCGCATAGACAATTAGTCTGCACACACAGCGACCCAGCAATTTGTTTAAAAACTAAATTTTTTACTTCGGCGATATAGCGAAAGATAAATCTGCAAAAACCCAAATTTTACTACATAAAGGAAAGTAAAACGTCGTTTTATCATGCTACTTAGAAAGTCTAGAAGTGGTAGACTGAATTTTACTTTTTTATCAGCTCCGAAAAAGTAAATAAAACTTAAGAATTTGTTTTTTCTCCGTCACTGTAACTGATAAATTCACATTACAGTACGAACCTGACAATTGGAACTAACTATTTGAATACAACATACAAAAATTAAAATAAACTTATCTATAATTCTTTTGAGGTCAATGTGGTTGTTCATAGTAAGTGTATGTATATAAGTGTAACTTAATTATTTGTTTTTATTCTATTTTTTTTTTTTTGTAAATATCAATCAATGATAAAATTATTATCATCACATTAAGTAAATTACCTTATAACAAAAATTCGAAACTTAAATAGGGAAAATTGTCGTCGCAGCGTGAAGTATGCACTAATATTACACATGATTAGCGTTCTGACTTGATTTGTTTTTGTGTACATAAAACGTGTGTACAAATACAATTACCCAAACTAATCTAGTATTGCCCCGAAGACGACAGTGTTGAGTAATTCAGTTTTCTATAAGATATCTATGCTCGTATATATAATAAACAATTCACGGAACAGATCGCATTATTTAGTTACAAATTATCCACCTGTTGGAGTGTACAATATCGGCATTACTCAAATATTTGTAATCCAAATGGATCACTCACATGTGCATGATGCTGATGAGGCTGAAGAATCTTGTAGTATGATTATGACTGTAAGTTTGCACTTTTAAAAACACTAAGAATTCGTAAAAATATTTTTTCACTTGCAGTTTCATGCGGGCCACTGTGAATCGATTTTATTCACTGATTGGACTCCAAGAAAAATCGGACCGTTTGTCGGATCCACAATTGCTATTTTTATAGCAGCTGTTCTGTACGAAGCATTGAAATACTACCGTGAAGTATTATATGCTGCCGATGCACGTCAACAGTTGGCTTGTTTGCAACAAATTAAAGAAGGTAATCCAATCATCGTACATAAACGCAGCTTCCGTGAAAGCATCACCAACAAATATCATCTTATACAAACCGTACTACATCTACTGCAAGTGTCAGTTTCATATTTGCTTATGCTCATTGCGATGACTTATAATGTGTGGTTATTCGTAGCGATTGTACTTGGTGCTGCAACTGGATATTTCTTTTTTGGTTGGATTAAGTCAACATCATCGACTAATTTCACCGAACACTGCCACTAATGGACTTTGTCTTCTCCTCACTGTTTGATTCTAAATTCATTTTGTAAATATTATACGTTTTAAGTTGTTTTCGCATCAAAGAGATCAAGTCTCCACTTTCAATTTTAAGTTATTTTTTTAAATGTTATTTATATTTTAACAAAAGATATCAATATTATAATGTAACTTAATTTAATAATTATTAGAAATAAATAATAATAATTTTGCTTTATGAATATGTACGTAACTTGTTATTAACTTTGGTATATTAGTAAAAGGATTATTGCCTTTACTATGACTTAACTATATATGTAGTCGCATTTTATTGATAATTTATGATATTTTGTCACTCCGAAAATGAAATCCGTAATGTTTGGAATACCCGTAATGAAAGCGTCGTAATTCTTGCTGGAATATAATAATTACATATGGTTAAGGATAGTTAAAAATAGTTTACCCAGTAAAAAGTGGGCTATCATTTGAAAATAAATATTTCTGACAAAAAATAAGAAAAACAATGCCTAGTGTTTCTTAGCTGTAGTGTCGGGCTAGGTGATCTTTAGGTAAAGACAATGATAATATGACGAATGAAGAGTCTTGTAATACAATTTCGTTTAGTATTTATCAGAAAGCACTAAAATAAGAAGTGTAAATGGTCGGTTTCGTTTTCCACTCCCAAATTTGTAATTTGGTAAGTAAAACTTAAACTGTTAAATCAATAATCAACCTGTTACGATTTCAATTCCTCCAAAAGCCTTGGTATTCATCGGTTTAGGCGCAAATTAATTAAAATTTGTTGAGTTAGATTCTGCAATATTCTTCAAAAACTGCCAAAATAAGAGACTCATCGAAACTAAAAAGAAATCCGGCTCAAGCGTTTAATATACACAAAATATATTTCATTAATTGAAATGTGAAAGGTAATAAACTAAAGTTAGTTGAATAGTTGCATGGTTTATGATTTTGAGCGCTTTAAAAAAATTTTAAAACAACGATACATTAGGATTATTGTATCTCTCGAGCTTAAAACAGTATGATTAAAGCTTTCCACCTTGATAGCCGCAAATTACACAACCAATAGCATTTTCTTCAATTCAGTTTATATTCTCGATCTGACTGATACGGAAAACCATAGTTTCTTATTATAAGCGAGAGTTAAACTAATTGTTTTATAAATATAACATCTTTCTGATATTGGTTATCCAAAATTGCTCTTTACAGGAAAAACCTGACATTTCATTTATTATCAACAGCAATATTATGACAATTAACAAATGTAAAATCAATCAACGTCAATATTCAGTTTATATTGCGGTCACCGCCTGATTACAAGACCAGCAGATCTGATTAAATTTTCAATTAAACACACTTTCATGCTCGACCAAAATTCAAACTTTTATTAAAAATAATATTTTATTCGTTTATTATTCGACTGAAATAATTATTATCAAGTATCGGGCCAAAACCTACCTTTTATACCTTAGCGAAAGGCGAATGAACGATGCCGTGTGCAAAATATACACTTATCACCAAATATCAAGGAAAAAGTGTGCCGTGTGAAATATAACGTTTAAGTGCACGTTCGTATAGGAGCATTGAGCTGAAATATGTATAGAAATTATTTAACCGTTGCCAGGAATTGTTGAGTATAATTATCTTTTAAAATTCGGTCTGTTTTACGTGCAGCTAATCAGAATTTTTAGTTGAAGTATTTATTATTTATTGATAAGATACTTAAAAGTATTCATTTGGGTGTAAGCAAGTGTAAAGAACTTTGTATAGAATTTATAAGTTCAAATGTTTTTAATTGATACATTATATATCGGTATTTTTTTATACATAAAAAATTTGATTTAATAACATTTTATAATTTATGATAACAAGACATAAATAAATTACTTAGTGTTGGTTTTATATATTTGCGATACTTAAAATTTAATAATCGCATAAGTTGCGAAGGAAGCGGTATTTGTTTTTTCTTTTACATTTAGCTTTGTTTAGATGCGCAGATTGCGGACGTTTAAACGTAGCACCTCTAAAACCTGTTAAAAATCTTACAACCAACACGGGGTGTTTCTTAGATTATACGTATAGAATTATTGCTACCTTGAATGTGTTTATTGCATTCTGTCTCATGTTTATATTAGGTAAATTTGACACAGAAGAACTAAATGGCAACCGCGTATTATCTAAAATCAAATCCAGATACGCTAACCACCTAGCCACATTCTTCCGCTTGGAAGAAATAAACATTTATAAACCTTCATATAACTCCATGACAAAATCAAATAAATTTTATAAAATAATGAGAATCGAAAAATCGAAATCAGAAAGTAATGTTTGAAAAATGAAAGATAAAATAAAAAATTATCCAATAAAGAAACTTTTACAAAAAATTTAAAGAAACAATTATTTTATATGAACTTGTTTCTAACTCTAGGGTTGCGTAATAGCGCGGTGTTAATCGTGTTATATAATTGGAAGAGGTTGGTGCTGGACGCTCGTCACCAGACTTGATAGCAATAATCTCTGCATGGCAAAGATTTACGCTTTCCTCAATTAGATCCACTTGCTAGTCATAGACTTCGAATCGATGTCAAAAATTTATAAATGTGATGGTTATGCCAGAGACTGGTTTAGGATGGGCGTTCACAAAAGCCAATTTCTATATCTAAAACAATTTGAATAATTTCAAAAAATGTATTTTTCAAAAAACCGTCAATTTCGAAGTTTCGTATGCCAACTGCGCAGCTCGGAAGAATCCTAATTTAGAGAAATTTTGAAGAGAAATACATGCAGTCAGAGCCAATGTTATGGTTTGTGGGGCCGGATGCAACGTTCAATAGCGATACATTTTCTCTTGTCAAATTTGTACTTTTTCGTTGTTCTCAACGTATCCCAAAAATATACAGTTTCTACGTCTTTATCTCAACCTAACAAAGAAAGTTAAATTTTTTTCCATATCATTCCGCATTTTACGTTTGCTGTCGTGCAATTTTCTTACATTTTTTTGTGTTGGAATATTATTTAGAAGTTTTTTGCTTTCTATTTAAAGAAAATATTTAAAACTTGATACGCCTACAAAAAAATTACCGATGAGATGGTAATAATAAAATAGTGTAAAAACGCCATTCGGGACAGCAAATTTTCCCGACGTTCAAAATTTAATTTTGCTTAAGCACATTTTTTTACATACATTTGTATACATATCTTGAATATCATTTGCAAATATACCACAAAGACTGAGTGATTTCTGAATTCTATGATTCAGAAAACCAACGAAAGTCATCAACTTAATTTAATCACTATACCTGACAGGTATCCTATACTATTTATTCAGGACTTTGCAAGTATTTTGCACGTTAAAATAATTTTCTCAACAACTTATTTATAAAGAGCGTTCATCACACCTTGTTTGATCCTATTGGCCTTTTTGAGATATGTTAACAACCCCGAAATTGTTATTTTTTAAATTCGTTTACACGACTAAAATTCGTTTTTACAGAGTTCCAATGTTAACGAAATATTTCTGACTTCCCCCTTATATCGTTGAAGTTTTATTTATTCCCCATCAGAGGGCTAAGCGACGTCAGGGACGCAATTAACTCCTGCTAGCACGTGAAAGCTAGTAAAGCCGTTAGAACTCTACTATTGCAAATGTCTTTGTACCGATATCATAAAAAGCGGCCCAGTGGATGAAGGGTGAATCATTTCGTAAATATAAGGCTCCCATTTGATAGAGTTCTAAGCAATAATTCCGTTTTTTTACACTTTTAGTTCGGACATTTACCGATTTCGGACGTTCACCGTATACATCCTACTTGAAATACGGAACGCGACACAAACACAACAACGACTGATTAGGGTCCTTCAAGGATTAAATTTTGCGTTTTCGTATATAGATGAAATTGCGATCACGTCAATATCTTAAGAGGAGCACAAACAGCATTTAAAACTCGTATTTCACTGACTTCGAGAATACCAACATATAGTATATATAAACATGAAAAGTGTAATTTCGATAAAACCGAGTTAAAGTTTCTTGGCCACCTATCCTCATTTCTAGCGAGGATAAATTTATATCGTAGATTATTCTACATGCGATAGAAAATTGATGCTGAAGAATTTGGTGAAATGAAACATAAACCGTGACTATACGTATGTAGTATACTACACCAATTAAATGGTCTGATAAATACAATGTGACATACGTTGGTGATTTAGTTAACGCTAACATCCTAGGACATCCAGCAAGGCATGATGAACTTCTACTAGTAGTATAGACACCTCACAGACATTGGAGCAAGAATTAATCAAATAACGTAAAATGTTGAGCCGAAGCCGCTTGGTTTATTTCTAAGCTCGTTCACTAACAAAACAACGTTACAGGACATATGATAGAGACCTGGAAGCTTGTATGGAGCAGTAGATCATTTGCAAGAGCGACAATTTTCGATTTAAACGGATCATAAAGCATTATTGGCTTTTTCAAAAAAGAGCGATAATTTACCGATATTTCTACTGCATCAGTCAATAAGAGCACATACGTTATATTCAATAAACACATTTTTTTAATCATTTGTTTTAAAAATACATTTTTGAATATTTAAAAAAAACCAAAAAGTTTAAAATGGCACAGTGGTTAAAGCTTTGGCGTTTGGGTCGGGAGGTACCCGGGTTCGAATTCCGGAGCACACAATTGTATGAACACACAAAAAAATGTGTTTATTAAATCAGTGTGTCAGTGAGTTTCGCCAAGTGCCTACGGCAAATAGTGTTAAAAATATACGTTATATTGTAGGGCTAGAGACCAGTCTAGAGGATTTTTTATCCATAATCAACGTGATTGATGAAAGGGAAATCGACTTTGAATGTATTGCCTAGTCGGAAAGAATCGATGCCGAAATTAAATCTATTATCGATGGTACAGCAACGGGAATCACCATCTCACTCAGTTTAGTTGCAATACCGTGTTCAGCTTCACAAATCTATTGTGATATTTCGAATAATCACATCCGACTATTCATAACTACCGAGCATATACGAGAGGTTATAAGGAAATTACATAATTTCTTTATATCCATTTGACAAATTTGGGAATTCGTAGAACCAAAAAGTTGGTTACGAAATGATTCGTGTGGCCAGCTAAGGCTCCACAATATTTTGTGAAGTGTATATATTTTGCAGGAAACATACAAAATCAATTTATACCTGAGCTGGTTTTAAGCAACCAGCACAATGGAGTGTTTACATCTATTTTACATTTTGCCATGTTAGACCTGCTTTTATTAGTGGGGCCTTGACGCATTAGATGGGCGTCTATCTCTCGATAATAATAAAACAAACTAGAATAAATGTTCTAATGTACAAAGAAGCATAATATATATTACATTACTTGTTAATATATGACAAAGGTTATTCAAGCTTCTAAGGCCATTATATACACAACGCAAATGTATTTTTAAGAATTTTGGAATCAAATAACAAAATGTATATTTCGATGAGGTAGGTACCTAACAAAATCGTATATAGAAAATCGTAGGATAAAGATCAACAATTTTTTTCAAATATCTTTAATTGACAGTACTCAGTACTATTATACATATGTTCTGTTTACAATCAATTAAGTAACGAACTTGGAATATGGTTTAAAATAGTATTGCCATTTACCAAACCTACCTTAATAGTCATCTTACGCGTGTATGTCGCTATCTAGATGCATTTCTATGTACCAGTACACAGTAAAAATTACTAATTAATCATCACAAAAGAAACGCCATAAATATTTTTATAAAAGAATTTTCAAAAAAATTTCATTTAAAAAAATACTTACTACAACAAAATGGCACCCAAAATTTATGAATTGTTTAATTGTTGTTAAAATTCAATTACATACAATAAAAAATGTGATATAAATATCTCTTGTTTGTGTGTTTTGTGTGTAAAAAATGGGAATTAAAAAAAGCTTTGTGTTGTAAAACCGGATTTTTTTTTGTACACTTCTTTATTATTTTTTTTTTTGACAAATAGCAAATTGACAAACCAATTTATAGTTGTGTATAATATGGGCAATTAAATTCAAATAATAACAAAAACAATAATAATTGTACAAAAATGTTTTGAAATCGTCGGACGACGAAAATATAGTTTTAATTATAAATTTGTGGTTTATTTATAAGTGAATAAATTGTATATATTGTTCCTTAAATTTAATACTAATATACCTAATTGATATCGTGATAATGGAGCTTAGTGTAAGGCATAGTGGAAAGGGCACATCTAAAAAATCGACTAAGGCAAAGCAGCAACAACTGGTGCTGCAACAACAGCAGCAACAGCAACAAATCATCCAACATGCCCAAACGCAACAACATCAAATCTACAATATCACAACCACCGCTCAGCCAAATCAAATTACATACAGCAATAAGGAATTTAATATAAGTGAAATTCTTCATACCACCATAAATAATAAGAATGAAATAGAAATAGATCCTAGTTACATCCTTCTGTATCGAAATAATTATACGCCCGATGCTACTTCCAAGAAGCAACCGCAACAGGCTCAGCAATATATTTTGGATACAAGTCACAGCAACAAAAATAGTATTCGAGTGCCGGTACCAACGGTACAAATTCCCCTTCCAGCTGCGACTCCCAATATCAGTTTAGCCGACTTGACCGAAAATAATAAAATACTTATATATTATTTGTGTTACATTTGTAACAAAAATTTGCCATCTAAGGAAGCGCTGCAGGTATGTAATGTATAGGCAATTATTCATTCCCGCTAATTATTATAATAAGTTATGAACAAACAGCGAACACGTAAGGGCTTCTCGCCAAAACTAAAGGAACTAGTCTAAAATGTTAGTGATCGCACTGCTCTTATAAATGGTCCAAAGACAGTTGAACAGTAATATTACTAAGAAATTCTTTTCCAAATTTAAATAGTTTCACGTAATTTCCAAAAAGTATTTAACAAGTAATTTTTATTCGTTTAGATATCGTCACTTGAATATTAGTTTCGTCCATACGCCAATTTTGGATTTTCTAAACTATGAGAATGTAGTAAGAATGTAGTGTGTTTTATAAGAATGTAGCCTAAGGTAAATTTGTATGCTTTCAGGGTCTGCAACCGGTTCTTTAAAATTGCTGTCCTTTGCTGAGGTATTGAGGACTTATTTGGTCCACATCCACATTTTTAACAATCTTTTAATTTTCGTGTTGGCCATATCCAATTTTTTGGCGTATGGAATAAAAAATTAGTGTATTTGAAGCAACAAATAATGTTACAATTGGCTTGGATAAACACCCAAACATTTATTTTATACGGAAATGGAATAATTCGAACGAGAAACCTAACAATTATTATCATAATATTGCCAAGGAAGAGCTTCCTGAATGTCTTTTACCAAAGCAATATGGTGGGCAGTCCTATTTTCTTATACGTTAGGAAACTGAGTTTTATTGTAAAACAATATAGGTACCTCAAAATAAATAAAATTAAATTGTAAACTTAAATTTTACGGATTAAATTAACTTTGAATTGTCCAAAAGGTAGTCAAGCCAATTTTTACGTAAAATAATCAAAACATTTTGTCAACTACTTTTCACCTTAAAGTTAAAAGTCAGTTTCCCGCAATTAGAAAATCGTATGGAACAAACTACAACAAACGACAGGTTGATCATGTTTATTGTTGGTTGTTTGTTTTGACCTGTTAATATCGATAGCTCGTTCTTTCGGCAGAAATTAATTGTTTTCTGTTTGTAATTGCATGCAAGTGCATTAATGTAAAAATGAACTGTTGTAGTTAAAAAAATTGTATTTAGTATAATTTTGTTAATGCCATGCCATGCCGTTTATGTTTTCTTTTTTTTACATTACAGGCCCATATGAGTTTGCACAGTGTGGATAAGACTCATATCTGCAATATTTGTTTTAAAGCTTTTAAAAAGTATGAATACCTTCAGGTAAGTGTTTGGTGAAATATACGCCAAGATATGCCAAATAAATTCGTAATTTACTTTTCTTAATAGAAACATCAGCGGATTCACACGGATGAGCGACCATTTCAATGTCCTGTTTGCGAAAAAAAGTTTTTAGAGAAAGGTGTACTGAAAGTGATTAATACAAACCTATAACTAACTGCCGTTGTTTACTGATTTTTTTTGTTTTTTCAGACTCATTTAAAAACACATACGAATGAGCGACCCTACAAATGTCCTGTGTGTTACAAAGCGTTTTTGGAAAAGGGTGCTTGGAAGGTAAGTTTAATTTTTCTAACTGTAAATATTACAATTTGCTTTGACGGAATTATTTGGTTTTAGCTTTTTATTAAATGTCTCTACCAGTGATTCTTAACCGTGTGCGTAACTGGAGAACAGCAATTTGTGGTTTTCCCTTTTCTAACTATTTTATTTAAAGCATAATAGACAAGGAGTCCAGGTCAAAAGTTTGTGTGGAAATTCAAATAATTATGTGTTGCAATTATATTGCCAATACATGTTACGCAAACAAATCGAACAAAAATATGAAACCGGGTAACCAAAATTCAAAGAAATAAACCAGAAAATGTACACCTTGCAAAAACAGTAAATAATCTTAATTGTAAATACCATTTACTGAGACCAAAGTACCTAGTGTACCACCATAAATGTAATAATTTTATTCGTATTAAAAAATTTCAGAATATTTTTTGTTGGTTTGGCGGCAAAAGAAGTGACCCACGAATAGTAATTGTAATTCTTTATTTCAACATTTTTGTTTTGCAAGGAACCGACAAATTATTATGCCATACCATAAGTACATTGTAAGTAGGTAGGAGTAGTGTAGGTAGTGTAGGAGGCCGTACCTAGTAATAAAAATAAGGTATCGCCGAGTAAACGATCAGGAATCTTTTTTTTCCACTTAAATTTTAAATCTTGAATCTTATAGTTTTTTCCTCCTTAATTCTTACACATCAATAAAGAGAACTCAGGCTCATTGACCGCATAAGAGAACTCTTGAATTTACTTATTTATTACTTGAGAGTTTTTACAATATAGTACATTATTTTTACTCGTACCTCATTGTATTTAACAGATATTTTTTGTTCCAATATTTTTTTTTCCTTCTATCTGTTTTCTGGAGCCAAGGCCCTTCCAACTCTTTCGCGGTTTGCTTATCTACGTCCTCACCTTTGTATTGGCATCAGGACGTACGGGGATGATAGGTCCGATTTTATTACCATCTGCACATTCCATAGCTCCATGCCGGCCTATACTGGGCATGGATGATGGGTCGGCCCATGAGTTTTGCACTCTGACAGGGGGTCATAGATGTGTTCCTTTTCATCACAAATCGTAATTCCCTTTGTATTCCTGCCCCCTACGGGATTCGAACCCGGTACCTCCCGATCCAAACGCCAAAGCTTTAACCACTATGCCATTTGGTCGGTCCAATATTCTTTTTTATCAGTAAAAAAGCATCACTTTTATATGATTTTGGATTTTATAAGAGTAAGTCACGAACTGAACACGAACGAAGACTGCTAATTCAGCCGTTTATTGTTAAAGTGGCAGTGTATTGAACGGTCTCTTTATTTTAAAAAAAAATCCATCAATAATATAAGTATCCTGAGATAACAAATACAAGTAAATCTTCTCGAAAGATGGCATCAATTTTTTAAACATGTTAAAACTAAGCCAACTGAAATATCGCGATTTAAAAAAAAATGACATACATATATCACTTTCAAAATAAATGGCTCAATTCGTGTCAGGAACGCAACATTCGATTCCATTACTAATTATCTTGTAGCCTCCGTTAAATGTTTGGAAGTTATAATTTAATCTTTGTGTGCATATTTTTTCTGAACAGAATTTTTTCTGTATTTCAGAAGGTATCAGTTGCTCTTCCTCCTTCTGTACCACCCGAGGAAACTACCTCGTAACGAAGCGAGGTATAAAACAAAAATCATTTGTACTGTACTGGGCAGAAGAATTATACAAACGAACCCTAATCCAGTAATATAAAATGTGGTTAGGTGGTGGAATTTACTGTTGTAACCCGAGTAATTTAATGCGGCTTTGAAAAAGAGTAACTGAAGATGGGTTCTTCTGTAATTATAGCCAACTTGCTGACATTCATACGTTAAAAGCGTATTATCTAATATCTAGAAATCAAAGTCCTAAGTAGCTTTATTAGCTACCGATACATTAATAGGTACGTAACCATAATTTCGAGTTCATGATTTCCCAAAGGAGCACTCAATACTCACTACAATTTCTTTTATCTTCTCATTTAGTTTTAAAATAGTAATGGAGTAGGCGTTCAGAAAAATTCCAAGATTGTTATTTAATGAACTTCTAAATTGCCAGAGATGACTTTTCTAGCGGCAGAATAGAAGATTTGTTCCCGATAACTAATGCGTAATTCTTTAGAAGGTAAAAAATTGATCCCGGATCAAAAAAATTTCATCCCAAACCAACAAATGTTGATCCCAAATATCTAGAAAAAAAATAATTTTTTGAACGAAAATATTGATATTTTTGTTGATCTTGAAATAAGAAAATACCAAATTTGTATAGAATTTTTTTGAGATCAATTTTTACCCATGGGAAAGTTAAACGTCAAAATCAAAATTAAACATCAAGAAACGCACCAAAAAAATTTATTTAATTTAGTAATTTAGTGATATTTTACTGGGGTAAATTGTTAAAAATAACTCAAATTGCAATTTATAGATACATAATGTTTTTAGGTACACATGTTTATTTTTTTAAAACATCAACAAATCTAGATTTTTTTTTCGTATTTTTTGAAACATAAAAATTTGATCCCATTTTAAAAAGTCCAAATCAGATATCTCGTGAAGATTATCTCAACCCACTCCTACGCAATTATTTATTTAAACATATGGAATAGAAACATATCTCTAATCTACCTCCAAGGCAAGAATAAACCATTTTAATATATCGCTGCACAGATGGGGTTGGTCCTGAGATTTATCAACAATCTTTCTCTTATTTGAGTTTTGCAATTCTTTTGGAAAAGATCATATTCCGAAACGTTGTATAAACCAAGTTGTAAATCATGGTTAGGAAGGAATATTACAACGAAATCCTTAAACTATAGTTATGAAAACAGTAGTCTGTCTATAGTATTAGCTCTTTTCCAATCCCATATTTTAAGCACTTACGAGCAAATGTCGATTGCAACACCAAAAATCGGCTTCTATGTATTTCAAACTAAAGGCTCAACCAGTTAGTCCGTAAGAGCTATAAGTTGACCTCTATTTGGACCATTTCCATTACGATTTCTTACCAACTAAGTTTTGAAATCATCTTGTAAACCAATCAATAAACAAATCCTAAAGTCCTAAAGGTTTGTAACTGTTATCCAAATGGTCGAAATTGAATTCAACTTTAGCTCTTACGGACTGCCTGGTTTAGCTGTAATTTTATAAAACTCAAGGATAGCTAGATATAGATAAAACGACTATTATTTACTTGTATTGAGCGCAATACATCATGACAATAAAAAAGGTACATTTAAACGAGCGAGTATCCACTATAATTCTATTATTTTTTAAATTGTTTGTATAGTTTGTGACAAAACATGGGTCAAGCACACATTATCTATTTTACATATAGTAAATTCAATTTAGTGAAAATCTTGAAATAATTTAGATGATGTGTTGTGCTCAATATTCGTTTGCAAAGGCACATTGAAGGCATTAGACAGTAGTAAACCCAGCCAAAATTTCGAACAAGCCGAATTTATAGTTTTAAGTTCTTAATTGGATCTATTATCGGTAAAAAGATCTTCCCAAATTTCCTTATTTTAAAGTTAAATAAAAACCTTAAATAAATGATTAAATTTTGAAAGTTTTATTTTCTAATATTGTTTCAAAAGAATTTAAAAAATTATAAATTATCCACAAATGAAGATTTTCCGTACGTGTTTCAACAAATTTTGTTATAATATTCAGATAACTCTGGTTCTTATGTTTTATTGTGACAAACCGATTAAGGAACAATACGCTGCATGTGCTATACACATTTTATTTTATTATAAGAATCGGTTTTCATCCACATTCTTTTCATCCATTCTTTACTAAAGTAGAAAACATTATATTTTTATTACCTGTATATGTTTGTATTTCTTATTTGCAGACTCATTTGAGAATTCATACGGGTGAAAAACCGTTTAAATGTTCTGTGTGTCCAAAATCATTTTTTGTTAAAGGAGCATGGAAGGTAAACAATTGTTTTCATATTTTCTCCTTTTTTGTTTTGAACGTTATCAATTTTCCAGTTTTATATTTAAGTATAAGACATTTCCAATTTTTGTACTCTATCTACAAAATAGAATTAATTCAAAACTTGTAAGGATTGCGTTATTATATATTATTCGAATATTACCATTAAAAATTTAACTCAAAATATTGACGTTGCATATTTTTTAGTAATTAGTATTTGTATATTTGTAGTGTATAGTTTGTATTTTTATCTATCTATTTTAATATAGACACATTTAAGGATTCACACTGGTGAAAGACCGTATAAATGCACCATGTGTACACGAGCATTTCTCGTTAAAGGAGCTTGGAAGGTAAAGAAAGCATTTTTAAATTAACATTCAAAAATTCTTTATATTATTAGTGATTGCCAAATGATACTATTTTACTAAATTTATTGTTGGCCTTTCTTTAACTTATCTTGCTCTAAAACCACTTTTGTGTGGCCAATAAGTCTCAAGCCTTATTAAAATAAGCTTATTGGTTACATATTTATTCCTACACTACAACAACGTTACGAAGTAATGCTATAGTTAAAACCTTCGTTGTAAAAATAATGGTTTTTTAAAATATTTATTAGACACATTTAAGGATTCATACTGGTGAAAGACCATATAAGTGTCCAATGTGTTCAAGATCATTTCTAGTTAAAGGAGCATGGAAGGTAAACAAAATCGCGTTTGTTGTTAATTTTTAAAAGCTTTTCTATTTTTCCAAATTAAACAATGTTAGCAACGATATTTTATAGCACTTAAATTCTGACTAAAAATCACCAGTAATTTTTCTTTAAATACATAAAGGCATTTATTCCTAACATACAATCTCCGTTTAAGTTTCGTTTATATATTTTTGTATTTGGTAGACGCATTTCAGGATTCATACCGGCGAAAGACCTTACAAATGTAATATCTGCCAACGAGCATTTCTAGTTAAGGCAGCATGGAAGGTAATAATAGCATTTATCGTTATTTGATTTAGATTAATATTATTCATAATTTTGTATTTCAATTTTTTATTACTACTATTACTATTGTAGTTGGCCAAGAATGATAGTATTTGACCTTGTTTCGGTTTATTAATTAATAACATGATTGAAAAAAATCAAATATGTTGATCGAGGTAGATGTTTATAAAAAATCTACCAGCTAGTACATCTTTACGATCCGTTTATTTTGTTGCAACGCATTCGTAATTGTCTACTCTCTAATAATTATTTGTCTAAATGTTAAAATAGATTTTGGTTTGAAATGGAGAGTATTCGTTTTGGTTAGCTTTAGATATTTAAAAATCACACCCTCGCTCAGAGACATTTTTCACTTCCTTTATTTATCTTTGTGTTTGGGAGACTTGTCTAGATGGAACGGTGAGAGAATGGTTAGATCGTACAGAGAGAAAGAGAGAGAGAGATACATAAATACAATACCACCGAAATCCAGCCAACCAATGATTGGTTCGACGATAGGTACAATAAATTCGTCGAACATAAAAAATAGCTCCGCGATAAATGGTTAGCACCTAAAATTTGTTCTCAAGAAATACAGCGATTAAAACTGGCAAAGGAGAACTGAGGTCAAATGTGAGGAGATATCCCACAGTAGAGGAGGGATATTAGTAGTTTGAAAGACGGGAAGGCAGCCGGGACCCCGAGCTTGCACGAATTATAAGGCCGATGATCCGAATTCGTCGAAAATAAAGAAAAGCTCCATAATAAATGGTTGGCTCATAACAATAATAGCACTGTAGCAAATCATCTCCGTGCTAAGAAACGAGCCTATCAGAAAATTCATTGAAAATATCAGGGTTGAGGCGAAACATAAAAAAAATTTAGAATACGGTTTTCCTAAGGATGGAGAACTGAAGACCGACAGAGCAGATGTTCTGCTTCTCAGTATGGGAAATATAATCTACCATGTCGAACTGATATAGAGCAATTGCTCTGCCATGTGAGGAGATTTTTGTTCCATATTCCACAGTAGAAGATACAGATGCGGCTAATACTCGTAGTAGCTTGAAAATAGGAGGGCAACCAGTTTTAACAGAACCCGGCAGAATTAATTAAACTTGTTGACACTATCCTTACATCAAATCGCCATCAAACCGTCTCATCGTTGATGTTTGGGATCAAGAGGACATTGCGCGTATAGAAATATCATGCTCGCATGTCTATGAATAGCTCTATTGAACACTGCCTAAGTATTGGCTAATGTTGTGCTCACCGAAAATAATATCGGTGTAATTTTCGTCCAAACCGACCGGCCACTAAACAGGAATAACAGAGAATCTTTAACTTTTCTAAGAAGCGCTCGAGTGCGAAATCAGGAAGTTTAAAATAGAAACTTCGCGCTATATAAAACAACAAAGTTCTTGAATAATTATGCAGATAATTCCGTTGTGGCATGAAGGGCTTGGTTTTAAAGTGAATACTAAAGCAAAACAAATTTCATGTTTCGGCCTAATGACGTCGTGTTTCTTCAAGTTACGCCAGTAGCAACAGTAGTAGTCGAGACCATCTAAATAAAAAAAATCGACAGGAAATTACTCTATCCCAATCTGTTATCCACGACATGTAATTACGGGCAACGTTTGCTTCGTAGTTTGGTCCATTTAATGTTTGGCAAACTGTTTAAAATGCGAGCGATCGTATCGTCACAGAAAGCTCCAATATTTTCTTTATTGGGCTGCTTGATAACCGATGTCGTGCTACACGAATTTGGCCTTTCTGGCTAGCTGAGATATTGCTTCGGTCTTTTTTTGGAGCTTTTATGCTATATTTTTTATCCTTTTTAATAAAATTACTAACAACACTTTCAGAACGTCCAATTTTCCTGACGATTTCTCTATCGGAATATTGCTTTTCCATATAAATTTTTATAGACAGCTGCTCCCCTTCAGATAATCTTTTACCCTTAGGCATTGTTGTAAATAAGCCTTTTAAATTTAAACATGTTACAAAATATTACAAGTATACCTTCGAATTTTAAAATTTTAATGGCAGAAAAGTTTGATTTAGATAAACACAATTAAATATCAAGATCAAACTGCGCTGCGTTTAAATGAATGTCTCAACTAAAAAAGGAAAATTCAGTAATTTTTGTTTCTATTTATTTTTTAGATGTATTATTTTGTTTTTAAAGCAAATATGTCTTCGTTACATATAGAATTAAATGTAATAATCAAAAAAGTTGGTTTATGAAAAATAGTTGATGAACAGTTTTAAAGTGAAAGGTGGCTCGCTTATACGAAATGTGGACCACTGGATGTGTCTGATTGACAATTTGCAAACAAAATATAAAATAAGAAAAATGAAGGAAGATTAAAGGAATGAACTCCAGTATGTACATTGAACTCTTGGAAAACGCTTTTTTAAATTATCTGGTTGATAATACAGACGAAAATTACCTATATTTTCCAACAAGACAATGCTTCGATTCGTGTTTCGAGAGAGGCCAAATATGGATTCTGGAAAAAAACTTATATGGGTTTCTCGAAGAAAACATTAGTCTTGAATGGCCAGCTTGTTGTTCTGATTGCAATCCCATCGAAAACCTATGGCCCTGGTTGGAAAAGTATATGGAAATGGACGACAATATGATTCAGTAATTGAATTAAAAAGTGCCATCCGTGGCACGTCATCCGTCTTAAAAACTTATCAAAATCAATGCAAAATCAATGGATCACACCAAATATATTAAACAAATTAATAAACGATTTTTTCTTAATTTTGCTAATTATTTTTTGTATTGCCACACGTGCGTTTCTACGTAGGGCTATCTAAATTTTCAATGTGATTTAAGTAAACCTTATAGGCACAATTTAAACTATCTAAAAAAACGCAAAATAATTTGCTTCTAGAAGTCCGGATATTCAAAAAACATAGTGCGCTTAAACAAATGTCTATCACTGCGAGTGAAAATCAAATGAAAGTAAGTTTACATGTTTTCACCTACCATAACTTTTCTACAAAAAATAAATAATTTGTAGACAAGCAATGCTATGCCAAAGTTACAAATATACTATCGAGAATTATAGCAGTCAACCTCGGCGATCCGTAGCGATCTGGTTTGTCCCCGATACTTTTAAACTTATTATTATTAGTAATAAAATTATAGAAACGAAATTATGGTTTGAAATTAGGCCTAACTTGTTAAGTCCGCACCCAACGAATGAAGTTGTTTAAGTTCAGTTTTAGAAAACTAATAAAAGTTCCCCACATAATAGAAAACAACTTATTATCTTTAGATTATCGGCGGCGTAAAAAAGAAGAACCTTGAGGCCGAAACTTATAGAATCATATTTTTAGCACCAGATTGTAAATATAATTAGCCTCACGAAATGCCCGCAAAACATCTTTGTGCAATTATTTATTTTTGTTGAAATTTAATAAAATTATTCTAGGAAGAGTACAATATATTGGAATATGACAGTCAAAATTTAAAATTGCCAAATGAATTTACTGCTTCTTTTACTATTTGAACTACCAAAACCATTTACTCGAAAAATTTATTACATTGTTTAGTATTTAACAAAATGGATATAATGTACATATTCAGTTGTAGTTTTGTAAATTTTTGTATATTTGCTTAATTTAGACACATTTAAGGATTCATACTGGTGAAAGACCATTTAAATGCACGATATGCCCAAAAGCATTTTTTGTTAAAGGTGCTTGGAAGGTAATTAGAAAAATTTACTTTACTTAAGAAGAAACAAACAAAATATAAATTGGAAGTTGTACCACGTTCCATATCAAAATAATCTGACTCTTTCGGAATTTGGTCAATACACTAAAATCTATGTAGTTTGAGAATGTTTTTCAAAATTTGAAATTATTTTCTTGTAAAAATCGGTCCGCATATTTGAAATGGAACGTTTTTTTGTTTAGATTTGGAAAATAGTAGCCTTTATCAAAAATTTAAATACAAATTATTTAAAAAAAATGTTTAAATTAAACACGAAATTAATTTAATCCTTATATAATATTTAATTATAGAGACATTTAATAATTCATACAGATGAAAAGCCGCATGTATGCACAATTTGTGCCAAAGCATTTTTTGATAAAGGTGCATTAAAGGTAATTCATTTGAATGAAAAAGTTTTGAGTGAATTATACTAATATAGTAAACTTAAACTTAAATACATATGTACATTGTGTCACTGTAGCCTCTTACGTTGTTTTTATTTTTATTTATTCTTGGTTAGACTCATTTACGTACACATACAGATGAAAAACCATATGTATGTACTGTATGTTATAAGGCATTTACGGAGAAGGGCGCTTTAAAGGTCTTTATTTGGTTTTGTTAACTATGTATTTTTAAAAAATTATTTAAGAAGAAGCTTGTCCATTTTTACTTTAATTATTCCCCCATTTCCTTCGTTTCAGACACATTTTCGAATTCACACGGGAGAGAAACCTTGGAAATGTCCTACTTGTACGCGGGCGTTCAATCAAAAGGGCAATTTAAAAGTAAGTTTTTAATAGTTCGCATCGTACATATATAAATAGTCTGGAAACCGAGTATTTTAAGCTTAGCTAATTTCTTTTAATATAAAAACGGCTTAACCAATTTCATCCTAGAATACTGTCTCAAAAATATAAAATTTAACATTGAAATGTTATGGAGAGCCGAATTTAAATGTGTTCGAAATTTTTTTTCCTCATCATTTATAATGCCTTTAAAACCCACAACTACTTTCTTGCACAACACATACTCGTATGTTTATACATACACATAACATATTTCTTATTTTTTTTATTTACCTATATACAAACACGTTTATCATCCTTGTTACTCGCTCACCTAGCAACTTCCATTTGTAATATTATTTTACAGTAGTCATTAGTTATGTATGTTGTTTGTTATTCAAACATAAGTTTTGTTTCTTTTTTCTAATTTCAGGTACATATTCCAAAATGCAAGGGCAACCGGGCCACACAACTGTAAATTGAGTAACTCGATAATTTACTCACTATAAAAGTATCGAAGCACACATTCTTAAAGGCCGAAGAAATTACAAATCATTCTTTCAATTCCAGGAATGTAAAATATAATATATTAAGCATTAATAACAAACAAAACAACAACAAAATCTATATACATTTTAAGTATTTTTAAAAATTACTATTAAATAATTAATTTATTATAATTAATTAAATCTGACAAATTGATATTAATCGGAAATAACATTTTAAGTGTTACAAACCAAAATTTTATTTTAAAAATTATACAAAAAATTTTATATAATACATAGATTTTATTTTGTTTGAAAAAATTTTATAATTTTCTTGAATACAATTAATTGTACTTAAAAAAAATGCAAAATTAATTATTTTTTATTAGTTTTACTTTTTTTATTGGTTGGATTATTTCAATTCAAGGGAATCATTGTATACTTCATTTTTGGTTGATATGCAATTTATGTAATTACGTTATTTTATAAATTTTATTATTTCTGTTTTGTTTTTTTTTTATTATTTTAAAATACATATACTTAAAATATATGAATATATTAAAGTATGTTTATTAAAGCGAGATTAATGTTTTTAATATTACCACCGCATTATGAACTGTTAGGAACATTAGCTGTCTTCCTTGATGCTTGATCCGATCCGGTTCAGTTCATGTTTCATGAAACAACGCAAAGGCACTTACTAGATTTCAAATCAAAATTTATGATCTAAAACAAAATTTGAATCAAGTTTTCCACATAAAATTTGAACTGATCCGGATCAATGGTTGTCACGAAACACGGCTAATATCTAACAAGCATACCAACAATCTGGATCGTTTCAGAAGTTAAGCGTATGCTGTATGATTTCTAAGTTAATGAAATGAAATTCTACATCATATCGAGCCACAGCCAGCTAAAGTTCGCTTAGTCTTAGTAGTAAAGTGTTAAAGTAACTAAATTTGATTTCGTTACATTATTCCATTAAAAGGATTGAGAATGAGAGTTTGAGATGCTTTCATGTCAAATATATTGAAAACCACACCTTCAAAATGTTCAAAATGTTGAAAAGAGATCTGCAAGAGATGTAAAAGTTTTATGGAACCTATCCTCTTCAGCAATAATGGAGCATATGCTATTGAGTTTCGAGGATTATGGACAAATATAACGGTATAGAATGCCGCTACAAATACAATCAGGATGTAACACAACTTTTAAAGTAAAGAAGTATATTATTAAATCGAATTATAAAATAAAGAAACAAACATATATGGCGTATTAAACACCTTCTTTTTATATTTCATTATGAGGGCATATAAATCTATTATTGGTTTTCGAAGAACACCGTAAAATTAAAAGCGATTAGAACAATGTAAAGATTTTAAAATTTATTGAAAAACAGTTTATAAAAGAACATTACTTTCCCTTTAACGTACTAACAGTAGGACTCCAATGGTCTCAGTCTTGAACAAGTCAAGAAAGCTTGGCTTAAGCTATACTTAACATTGTGGGATCATCGTCGCGAACAGCTACCTTTGCGCATACCAAACCAAGTAGGTAATTAATTAAATGAAAAATTTTAATATTAGTTTATTGTGTTGTTTGTATCGAGGATGAAGTGATATACGATTAAATAAAGTGTTCTTAGATGCCAAAATCAGCAGTTATTTGCGAAACACTGCTAAACATAAGTATAGAAAATCAATCAAAGATTCTGTGATTATGTACTCGTATAAAGATTATTTAGCTAAACATATATTATTTGCCTCGAAAATAAATGTCATTTTTTAATTTATTGTTGAACAATGTAGTCGATTAAATGAGATCTTTCCTTCGTGGAATCTCATTGAAATGAAGAGCGTAGTTATTGTACCACCCGAAACTATGATTCAGTCATATGTAATGTTTTGTCGAAGTAATATAATAAATATTCAATTGGCATTTTCAAATCAAAACTACGCGAAGACAAAAACTCTAATAAAGCAATGTATTCTTAAGCTCAAATATGGCATCCAAAAGTTTTATGACAATGTAAGATTGCCTTATTTAGAGCCTCAAACAAGGGCGATCAAATAAAATGAACAAAATTGTAAAAAAGGAATACACTTCTGCAGGTCGATTCTGGCTTTGCTATAGGAAAAAGGAATTGGTAAAAATATTTACATAGCGTTTTTATCAAGAAACTCATTTTCTGACCTGCTGAGAAATCATGTTTGATCTAGATTTTGATAATTTAGGAAATATTTTTTCCGTATCGGATAGGAAAAGTATTTTGTTTTGAAGAAAATGCCAAAAAAATTTTCGACAAAAATACTATGAAAATATTATACCTTTTTCCTATAGCAAATGCTGGTGATAGTTTTCTCAGCCCTCACTCCTTCAGTTTCTAAAGTGTGGCATACAAAATGTAATTTATGGCACATTAGACATGTTCTAGCTGTAAAGCAATCAGCATATTAGTAAAACAGTTTTTATCTTAATTAGATTTTTATTTAATCCCGAAACATTACCCAGAAATGTTTGTTTCTTCTGCTAATGCTCCATTTCACGGGGAAATATCGTAACCAATTAAAAAGTAAATTTTACTACACGAAACCGATACTTTACTACTAACACGTACGATATGTTTGAGCTTATAAATAATCATATCGCGCGTCACAAAGAATAATAACACCGAGGTAGTTAATTTTTTAGTAATGAGGTCAAATAATTATGAAGCTTTAAAGCTTTGGGATTTGGATTGGGGGTACTAGGTTCGAAGCCCGATAGGGGTAGAATGATTATGCAACATCTGATTACAAAAGGGATTTTTCATCATCTGAATGTCAATCGGTGATGTAAATGAACACAAATATGATCCCTGTCGGAATGCAGAACTCATGGGCCGACCCATCTTCCCGATGGTCCTGCTTATTATTATGTCGGAGCTGGAGTCGTACGTACTCTAGTTGGCTAGTAAGGCATAAGGTGTATTAGCAGTTGGTGTAAGGTAAGACGTGACAAGCAAACGAGAAAGAGTTGGGAGTGCTTCTGCGCCAAAACAGATTTGCAAAGATTACGAACAAAACTATGAAGCTTCGTAACTCGACCTATCGATCATTTTCAGCATGATATTTGCGAGTATAACCGACATGTTTGTAAATACAATGCAAATCCCTATCATTGAGTTGAAAAATACCACAAATTAACGAACGGACAATGCGAGAATAAATGAGTTGTGAAAGAACTACTTAGACATCATGAATCCCACTACTACAATATTTTCTTAGATTCTCTACATATTTTTTATATTTTAATTAATTAATTTTCCAGTTATATTTTAAACAAATTTTAAGAATCATAAATTTATAAGACCATCAGAATACCGGATCATGTATTAAGTACATACATACATATTTTAGTATTTTAGAAAATCTATATTATTTTGTTAACGGTATTTTAATGTCAAATAGTAATTCAAATTACCCAGAATTTGCAGTATGTAAAGTGGAGATTCCTACGACATCTCTTATAATATAAATACGATACTAAAAAATCTACACTGTTACCAAGTTTTATATGCAACAACAACAAAATTACAAAAAATTTTTCTTTATTAATGTTTTTTGACACAAATTTGACAAGCTAAGTTTTTTTTGTATAAGCGAGATAAGTGTGTTGGGTAAACAAAACAAAAAATTCTAAAATAATAATAAAAACAAGTATAAAAGTTTAAATTATTGAATAACAAAAACATTGAAAACAATGAATAATCCTATGATAACTCATACAATAGTTAATAAAATAGATAATCTCAATATGGGGAAGGACACAAAAATTTTGCCACAAACTGCAACTCTGATACATCAAAACCCATATAACGTAGTCGTTAGTCCGCAAACGTATCAAGTCACCTACACGAAGGATTTAAACATTAGTGAAATATTAAATACAACATTAAAATGTGAAAATGATATTTATACAACAGATAATAATATAATTTATAAACACAATTATGGTGAGATTAAAAGTGAGATGCCATTGACCAGTGGTACAAACATTATTATAAAAGCCCTTGATAATGCGGTAAATCATCATCAGATCCAAGTAACCGATCCAACTAATATGAATTTAACCGATTTAACGGAAAATAAAGTATTTTTTGGTATATATCAATGCAATGTCTGTAATAAAATCTTATCAACAAACGAAGCTTTGCAGGTATGTACATCTATCATTTCTATATAAAGCGAGCCATTTTGACAGTCGTCATACAGCAAACTGTATGTAGTACACACGAAATATTTTTTGTACGATCCCACATATGTCGATCTATTTTATGATTTACTTCTATTATTTAATTAACTTAGGGCTATTTCATCCTCCAAAAATTCGTATAAAACCTTTGAACTTTAGGGGATTTTGAAAAACCTTGAAACTCAAGGCTGTACCTCTTCCAATATAAATACAGGGTGTTTGATAGATGCAGAGAAGACTTCAATATTACTCCAATTGTATCGTATAATAAATATAAGTATCTAAATTCCAGTAAAAAATGGCAATGTCGACGCACAATCATTAGACGGAGTTTGAAAATACATATTTCGGGTTGATTTAATTTATGTAGATTAATCCTCTGAACTCAACTGACTTACAAGACTAACACAATAGATTTTTTTTACTTTCACCTTACAAATTTGTACGAAAATTAAATTTAAAAAAACTCAGATTCATTACTCATTTATTCAATAATTTTAATTATGAATTCCTTAATTCTCATCAAAAAGCGAACATCAAAGAGGCACACATTTCTGTAGAGCAGCATCAAAGAGATTGGCGATCCCACGATTACGCAATCGCAATTAAAAATTGTACACAAAATTTGTTATCCAAGAGCTAATATGCACAAATTTGTTGCGCAACATCAAACAAACAGAAGGGATCTCACAATTACGAATTATTTATTATAGCAATAAAAAAATTAGTCTGCAGACCATGAAATACTAAGGGTTGATAAAGGTGTATGTATCTGCGACATCTGAAATTGATCTTGTGGTGGTTAGATACTGCCATAAGTAGTCCATATTTATTGTTGTTGTAAAGTGGCATTCTAAAGGCAAACGAACAACAACAATTGCATGAAAATACTTCTCAAAATGCTGGTAACTTGTCTAAGATAGACATCTGCACATCATTAAAGGGAAAAACTAACAATATGGAACGGAACAATCAATAAAACGTATTTTAAACAGGTAAAATATCGGAACAAAGAGTATGTTTTGTTAAAAAGCACCGAGACAGTTGGAAACATTTTGATATAAAAATTAATTCGTCATGCAATTTGAATGGGTTATTATGCAATGAGTTACTGTTTTCAACACAAGGGGGAAATAATTTTGATATTCTAATAAATATTTTATTTAATTACAAAATACAACACATATTTTCAAAATCAAACAGCGAACATATTTTACTCATAATTTATTTTTAAAGTGTTAGTTCTGATTTACGTAGTAACTTTAAATAGGATTCCAATTTCATGCTTATTTTGTTTAAAACAATTTGAATTCCAACTTTAATGCCAATTGCCCGACAAATAAATAAGGCTATTCCCACCAGGAAAGTCATTGACGAAACACCAATGACTCATCAGCGGTAGTTAACACGTATATAGACATTTATCAGCAAATGGGACTAATTGTCGTTTGTGACAAGTCTGAGATGAATCGTTTATGACATGTCTGAGATGAGTCGTATATGAGAAGACGGACGAATGTGAATTATAAGTGCTTCATTTGATTAAAAATATTTTATTTAAATGAGCACATTTCTAATTGATTTTTAATAAACAAATAGTATAAATGTTGCCGCCTTTAAAAGTATTATAATCATTTTCCGACCATGTATTAGCTTTTCAAATGTACGGACTATTTATCGAGTATAAAAAATAAACTGATTTGCTTATGTTAAAATGTTCGGAATAAAACAATTACAAAATGTCAACTTACCAATAACCAAGAAATAAAAACAATAATGTTCGATGGCGTTGTCACAACGAGAGAACATGAAACGAAATTTTTCATATCTCTCGATTGTTTACCTATACTATATTTAACAGTGTGTGACAGGATGAGGAACATCGAGGGCTTGTCATACATATTTCACTTAAGACTTTGTCATGAAAGAAGAAATGTTTTGATATATATATCACACTTATTGCCGAACGTAGACAGTTATTAAGTGAGTCATTTGAGAAGTAATAAATAGAAACGTACGTCTTTCGCTAATTTTCACATGCATGTTGAAAAATTTCCAACTGGGTTATTCCCAATTTAATTTTGTTTCCGAAAAATTTTCCGCTAACTGTTTACCTTTTTCCAATTCCATATTCTCATAGAAAGCTAGAATAAGGCCACTGCAATGAAACTGATTAATACGGGCTTTGCGACCATTTCTTGTTTCTTTTCTCGGAAGCCTCTGGTATATTTTACTATCTCTCAGTCCGATAGAAAGAGAGTAGAGATAGAAATAGATAATTACCGCTATCCCAATAATAATCGACAAAATGCTGTCTTATTGTTTGTTTTCGATAGCCCGAACCGCTGTAGATCAGTAAAATCGATTTACCTATATTCAATTCAGCAACTCTACTTCGTAATTGAGCAGCTATCGTTCCATATATTAAAAGCCAAGTAATTAAGTCACTTGTTATACTTGTTTTTGTTCCGGAACATAAATTTCCCTTGAAGAGTTTATGTTTATATTTGAATCACTTATTCTATCAAACGACCCACGTATCATTCTCCTATCTATTAGTTTTCTGGTATTGTTTGTTTTTAATTTCATTGAATTAGTTAAGTAGTTCTCGTACTGCCGATATCAACTGTTAGAAATTGAATTGTATAATTTGATGTTAATGGGAGATAAAACGTCAGGCTTTGTAATCGGGAAAAATCATAAATTTACTTTAGATCCTAAATAAAATTTATTAGGTGTGCAAGTAGAAACTCGGCCCTGAAGTTGGTTGCATTAAAATACACTTGAACGCATGCAAATCGCCCGCCATTTTGGATATAGGTAGCTTAGTCATTGCTGTTTGTATGACATAAGTTTCAGTCATCGACAATGGTAGGTTCCGTGTGCATCAATTTTAAGAGATGGATGTTGTTAAGTAACATTTACGTCATTGCATTCTATTCTGTTTTCAAATGGAAAAAAATGCTGCTCATGCTATGGAATTGATTAGTTCGACTTTAAATGAACATTTTGTGAGTCATGCAACCGTAAAAAAGTGATGAAGATTTCGTGGATGGCAATTTTAGTCTTGAGGACGGTCCATGTAAAACAATTTGAAGGCGAAGAACTTACCGAAGTTTTACTTGATGAAAATCCGTGTCGAAACTCAAAAAGAGCTTGCAGAACAGTCAGTTAGGCGTTACTCACCAAGCAATATCACTTCGATTGCATGCAATGGGAAAAATATATAAAGAAGGAAAATGCGGGTTCCTCATAAACTGACTGAAGAAAACAAAAACCGAAGAGTTGACATCTGCAAGTATTTGCTTTCTCGGTACAAAAAAAAAAACAATTTATACAACATCATTACGGGTGATGAAAAGTGGATTATGTACGATAATCCTAAACGCAGAACCATGGGTTGGTCCAGGCCAAACATAAACATCAGATGCAAAAACGATTATTCATGCCAAGAAAGTGTTACTGTGTGTTTGGCGGGATTGGAAAGGAGCCATTTACGACGGGCTTCTGGAACCTGTACAAACTGTTACAGCTGGACATTACTTGGCTCAATTGATCAAATTAAGTGATGTTCTGGAGGAAAAAATACCATTTACGGGCCAAGGAAGGCGGAAGGTTATGTTGCATGACAATGCTCGTCCACATACAGTAAAATCAACCCAGGAACTCATCTTCTCCTTAGGCTGGGAAGTTTTACAGCATGCGGCGTATTCTCCAGATTTGGCTCCATCTGATTATCACTTATTCAGATCGATATCATCATATTAGAAAGACCAGCTTTTCACGAAAGTTGAAGATGTGCAAAAATGGCTCGATGACTATTTTGCTTCGAAACCACCAAGTTTCTATCGCGATGGCATTCATCATCTACCTGATAAATGGCAAAATACCATGATAGTAATGGCGAATATTTCGATAATTAATCTTTTTAACAATTATATTTTCAATAAAGTTGAATTTGACCAAAAAAAAGCAGAATTTATACTTGTACGCCTAATATATTAGATACATTTTTCGAATTTTAAAAATTATTTGACAAATAATGGTTAAAAATAACATAATAATTAGGTTTTAGAAGACCGTCTGTAACCATCTTCTACGTAGATCGTACAAAATTCTTTATGTTCTGTTGAAATTGAAAGCTGTCAGCAGATTTAAAAATTGAGGTCATATTTTTTAAATTATTTATCTTTTAAAATGTGTAGTAGATAACGAATAAAATTGTAAAATCCAAATCAATAAATTAAATTCAGATAAACTGTTATTAATTTTTTATAATTTTTCAGACCCATATGAATATTCATACCGATGATAAACCATTCAAATGTACATTTTGTCCGAAAGCATTTCATCGTCGTGGAAATTTAAAGGTAAGTAAAATTAATTGTTCACGATAAATAAGAAGAAAAAATTATAAAAAAAGAAATTGATTAAAATTTCGAAAAATGATTGTTAAAACGATAAAACGCCATTTTATATTTCTTTAGAAACATATAGGATTACACATGGGCGACAAGCCATTTAAATGTAATGTCTGTGCAAAAGGATTTAAAAAACATAGAAACTTACTTGTGAGTAAAATAATCATACAAAATTCTCTTAAATAATTTTTTATAAACCGGTGGGTCATCCTTTCTTTTTAATTTTATCTTGTTCAGATTTCTGTTTTCATACTCCATTTTGTTGTCTTTCATATATATCACATGCATACAAAATCTGCTCTCACACGCCACTTGTACCACCGGTTGGCCAAGCTTCTTAAATAATTGTTATATACTTATTTATCAATTTGAAACAAATTATTATCATTTTAACAGTCATTGTTTTATGTTTTTGGCGTAAGAGACACCTGTCTTATTAGTAACCAAATAAATTTTTGCATGGCCGATCGGTGGTACTTGGCGTGTGTGAGCAGTAGAAACAAGGATGGCCCACTAAATCTCTTTTGTTAGTTTTTGCTGTTTTGATTTATTCAAATTTGTGTTGTTATAACGAAATTTTAATGTTGTTCATACTTAGTGTGGTAGCCATTGTCTGTTTGGTGCTTATAGTAATCACGTAAAAGCAACTTCCTACTTAAATATATATATCTTCAAAATAAATGAATTTATTTTTCTTGCTATCAATGCATGAATTAAATTACATTTATTTTCTTTGTAAATGTTAAAATTTGCCTGAATGGCGCTATTGTGACCACTATTTATATGAAGAAATTTTTAATTTCTTATTAAATTTACATCTTAACAGCAATCAAAACAATCTCTGTTTTTTAAATTTTAATTAAAGCAATTGATTTAGAATCTATTATTTCTTAAGTTTAGAATTTTAGGGTTAGTCCAAAGCTCGATTTTTTAGAATATTCGTAATATAAAGAAGAGTTTATATATGGCATATCAAACTGATTTAAATTTATTGGTGTACAAAATGTAGGGTTTATTAGGATTTTGAATACTATATAAAATAAGAAATGGTCACTTGGATAATTTATATAATCTGTTGTTACAGTTACTACATGTTGTTTTGTTTGGTGTGGTATCTCATTTCTATTTATGTTTAATGTGATTGTCGTTAATTAGAAAGTCATTCAAAATACTATGTTCGTTAAATGATAGTTACTTGTCCTATATTTGTATTTTTATGTTTTATATTTCTAGAAACACTTTAAAATGCATACGGATGAACGCACATTCAAATGTACATTTTGCCCGAAAGCTTTCTTCGATAAATTTATTTTGAAGGTAAGAGGTTTATTTTTAGATTTATAAATACACAAAATTATTGAAAAATCTTTTTTTTTCAAGTCCCATTTGAGAATTCATACCGATGAAAGGCAATTTAAATGTTCTGTTTGTCCTAAAGCATTTTTGGAAAAAAGTTTTTTGGAAGCGCATATGAGGACCCATACTGGAGAGAGACCATTCAAATGTTCGTTTTGTACTAAAGCATTTTATGTTAAGGGTGCTTGGAAGGTTTGTAATTTATATTTACAATGATAAGCAAACTCATACCTAACGCGTTTTGATCATTTTATATTCAGACTCATTTGAATATTCATGCCACTGAAAAACCATTCAAATGTACTATATGCACCAAGGGCTTCTCACAAAAAGGTGGATTAAAGGTACGCGATTAAATTATTTTTAAATTAAATGTATTATTATATTATGCATGGCAATTAGAATTTATTATGTAAATCGCATTTTTTCGACATAGAATGACTCTAAACTCGATAAATCGACAAAATTGAAAACAAACACAATATTACTCAAAGATCAATTAGCCGTTAGAAAAAACAATTTATTAATAAAACTAATAATGACAAAATAATTATTAACAATTATTATATAAACAAAAAAATTATGGTTTTTAGTTTCAAAGAGAATTTTTTTCTTTTTGTTGTTATAATTGCTAGACACACTCAAGAGTCCACACTGGTGAAAAACCATTCAAATGTAATAATTGTGATAAAGCATTTTATCAAAGTAGCAATTTAAAGGTAAATAATTTTGGTTATTGTTTTGTGACTTAAATAATTTACTACATTACGGTACATCAACTTAGAAAAAATTCTTATGTTGTTGCGCAAAGATTATACAATTATTTTAAAATGTTTCTTTAACACAGCCAAGCAGTATTTCACGTTAGGTTTCAGTTTGTAGGTTTACGGTGAACGATAATAGAATTATTATGTTTTAATTTTTTAAGGCTGCCACCATGACAACGATTCAAATTTCTGTTATCTTTCTGTATCTTAAATTTTATTATTTCTTCTAATTTTGTCTTAAATTTTTGCGCTTTACTACTTACTTACTTGCACACTATTTTCGAGATATACTGATTTTAAAACATCTTTTCACGTTTAAGAAGCTTAATTTTTATTTTTGTAACGTAATTAACTTTGAAATAAATTTTTGATGTTAGAAAATTTGGTTAATTTTTTATTTCCTCCTCGAATATCATCCCATTGTAAAATCATTTTTAAAATTTTGAAAACGTAAATAACTCTGAATAGAATTTTTAGCTGAGAAGAGTTATGAAAAAAAATTTTCTCTCACAAATTATTCCCAATAAAAACTATTAGGCGGACTTCACACCAAACACAAATTGCGAATGCGAATAATTTATTCGTGAAAATATAAATTAACGATAACAAATAAATATTTCGCTTTGGAAGGGCGAATGACAGTTTATTTAAGATATGTATTACAAATTCGCGCAAAATTATCTTTGGAATAAACATCGTAATTCGCGTCCGTTGTGAATACCGTCTTGTCTTTTGGAAAATGGTTTGACAGACAGAATTATAAATTATCATACTTCTCTAAGGCTCATCTTTAAAATCATGTTAGATTAAAGGTGAACATTTCAGTTTTCCTTATTATCAGTTACTTCAGTTTTCAGTTACCATTCAGTTTTCTAATTATTTTCTTTTTTTACGGTTAGTTTTAAGTTGGTGCCTAGATAAACTTTTAAAAAGTATTAGATAGTTGCTTTTAATTGTCGGACCTCCTACACTTAACGCCATTGAGAAGATTAAATGAGTATGCATTTTATTCCAATGGAAAAGTATAAGTTTTTCAGCGAAGTACACTTGTTTCGCACTGTATTTTATATAAATGAATTCAATTCTAAGTTCGCAGTTCTTCACCGTTAACCTATTTGCATTCCTTTGTGAGATTCCTTTTGATAAATATGGGGGTATTGTATGGTAGCCTTGTTTTTTTAAGGATTTTAAAGACCATTATTCGATTTGAACGTTCGTCAGCACTGAAGAAGGAATGCGAGTTTCTCTAAAGCTGATTTAGCCAATGAATCGGATGTGTTCATTCCGTTTAAGGTTGCTACTATAATGCCATGTTATTGCACAATATCTTATGATAGAGCATTCTTTGACAAAAAGCTTACATCTTTAACATTATATGTAACGTAAATGAAACTAGTAGTTAACTGCTAAGTCCTGATTTTGTACTAAACATAATTTGAAATTTGCATTCTTTAGTACTGACCCCAACTATCTACTCACGAAAATCAAATTTAATTAAATTTACATGATTGAAGTTTAAAGCTGAACCTGTCAGTCCGTAAGAGCTTAAGTAAACTCTATTTGGTTCATTTCCGTTATGATTTTTTACCCAAAAACGCTTGAGTTCTCATTGTCCAAACTCAATGAACAAAACCTTAAGTTTCGCAGGTCTCTAATAGCATTGCAAATGGTCAAAATTGTGGATAAATTATGCTGTTCCGGAGGTAACTAGTTCAACCACCTATCACGCTGTGATTTTTAAAGAGCTAAAATCTACAATAATATTTACCATTAGATCAATCATGTCAGTCATAAGAGAAGAGATTGATGCAAACATACCGTCAGTGTCATTTAAACATGGCCATACCAATATATTTTTGCCGTAGTTTCTTATTATTTTTAATCTCTTATAAATAACAAATCAATCAGTAAAATAATAATTAATCTCTCCTAATCCGTCCTATTTATGATACCTTCCCCCTTCATTGGCGTTGTGTTGTAGAATTTAATAGGGTTCGTCGGTTTCTTTAGTCACATCCTCCCCCAATTTTCAGCTGTGTAGTATAATTCACCTATTTTTGCAATAAATTTTATGAATTTTTTTGTTCTGTTGAGTATTAATTTTTGCTTTGGTGATTTTTCATAATGAAAAATGACCCTAAAATGCAATTTGGCCCAATTTTGTATGTTACGTCACAAATCCAATGTTGTATTGCATATTGAACCATTTTCCATTTTTAGAGAGATTTTTCGTAGGACATTATTAGAGTTCCTTCACGGGTTATAATTACCAGTCTTTGCGATTATCTTACCTCGTACTGTTTTGTTAATTAATTACGCGATAAATGAATGCAATGGCAGTAGCTCAAGTAATTCAGTTGCTGCATTATTGAAAGGAATGTGGGAACAGTTGGCATGGAAGGCAGCAAAGTAAAAGTATGCCTTAAAAGCTGCCTCAGACACTGCTGTGCGTTTTAATACCCTTGACAGATTACTTAGAGATTAGTTATACTCGACTAATAATTGTTCGAGATTAACCATAGTGCGTCAAGTTGAAGATTAGCTAATCTCGTTTTTCGGTAATTACTGTTTAAATGAGGTTAGGGGCGGTGATATTGAGCGAAGTAATAAAAACTGTAACATTTAAATAAATACATAATACATACCTGTGCATAATAATAAATTTCCTGGCTGTATATTAAAAAAATAAATAAAAATGAATTCCATTGATATACAGTTATATAAATTGAAAATTTAAATTATCAAGGCAACCATTTATTATTAAAAGATATGTATAAGCTACAATTTTCTTGTAATGTAGTCAGTCAATACACGTGTAAATTTGTTATTAATCTGTCAACTCAAATGGCTTAGTTGTGTGTGGTTTAACTAATATTATTCCACTAATTGAGGTTAGCTAATCCGTACTCTGCCAAGAGTATAACAATCGAATTTAATCAATTGGTATATTACAAATATAAAGCCATCAACACCATATTCCAATAGTAAAGGCATTGCCCATAGCAACAACTATATCATTTATTAATGAATGATTGCAAATTATGTTTGATTTAATATAATGAATGTGAGAATTTCAAATTATTAAACAAAATGATAAATTTACAATTAATTAATAATTTTAATGAAAATAGTCATTTTCTGTTTTGCCTTTTCTAGAAACGGAAATGATTATTTTTCAGAATTATAAAAATCCTATTCGCTTTTTCCATCGGATGTTGGTTTCTTCGTCTGCAAGGGGGACGAGAATAGACCTTTTTCCTTCTTAACAACTTCTTCAAATTGTTACGATAAAATATTTTTTGCTTTTTCTCGGTATAAAACCGCTATTTCGTTTGCACAAAATTCTGATTAACTACATAGGTTAATTAATTAATTACATAGGTAAATACATTTTCTTAATTTTTTATGCGGCGAATAAACAGGCAAAATTAGTAAAAGCACAGTTATTTCATTTTATTTATTTAACCAATACAGTTTAGCTATAAATTCCATATACACATTTTAAGCTTCAAAGCTCGTTTGTAATGCGACGTGCAATATATCTATCTATCCGTTAGTTTCTTTTAAATTGTTGGTGCAGCACTCTAAGGAATATCCCCTTGCTTAAGTGTTGATTTAGTAATTTTAGTTCTCCCTCTTACTGATGAGATGAATATTTCTTGCTAAAATATCATGAAAAAATGATGCTACGTTTTTTGTAAGTTGGTTTGTAAGGAATGGTCGTATGCACCAAGTTGCTTGTGTGTCAAATACTAAATGCTCGCCACAATCTAATTCGTAACAAGAGATTTCCATTCTGCCGTACTTTAAATACTCAGTCATATTCATTTATTTTAGGTCATCCTAGTTAAAGGAAGGTGGCAGCCTCAAACACACGGATCATACATGTTTTATTTAAATTAAATATGGCTGCTCTCTCGTATCGTTTTAGAGTTTAGAGCGTTCTAAATATAAATATTAAGAACAAATAAAATAATTCATTCGCCATGAAAATATTTAGCAGGCCCAAATTTTATTAAGCCGTTCCTAGTTCTATGGTACAATTTTATAATGCATATTAACAATGTTCTTATGCTGTGTGCCTGGTACAATTTTTTTTGACTGTATTATTGGGGTAAGCTAAATTGATAATGGTTTGTACCAATTATGAATAGATAACATAACTTTACTGAACCTAAAATTTAATTATAGCTTGCAAGTTAATTGAGTTTTACAAATTACTGAATGAATGTATAATATGCTATCGGTGTTTGATAAATCTCAATTCGGTTTGCAGTTTTACACTTTGTTTTATGGCTTATATGATGGTGCGAACTAACATCAAAAATTGGATGCCAGGCACATAGCATTAACTGACTTATAATAGAAAATAACAATTAAAATTGGGTCTGATTTATAAAATCTAAATGGTAAATAAATACAATTTTTTTTGTTGTTAATATAGACCCACTTAAGAATTCACACAGGTGAAAAGCCGTACAAATGCCATAATTGTGATAAAGCATTTTTACAAAGTAGCAGCTTAAAGGTAATTAATAATCAATTTTTTTACAAATTACACATTTTTATTAAGACGTACATGAATCCATTTAACACATTGTTGCGCAAGTTTTTTCTTTACTTTACAATATTTACAATAATTAACTTTAAAATAAATAAGAAAACAGCTACATTGTCTTTGGTAATTAGACGGACTTTAGTGATTATTCTAGTCGAAAATTATTTAAAAATAAGTATTATAAACGACACGGGTCTTTAAAATTTGGGTGTGTTATTTAAATACAAAAACTACAAATCTAAAAAGAATTAAACTTTAATTTGAAAATTTAACTAATATTTTTTTTTTGATTTAATTTCATTTTTGTTGTTATTTAATAGGCACATTTACGAATTCACACCGGTATTAAGCCCTACAAATGTGTTACTTGTGACAAAGCATTTTATCAGATTAGCAATTTAAAGGTAATTTAAGCTCAACCTGAAGTTGAATGGATTTCTTAATTCTTTGCTAATTTAATTATATATTAAGCATTTAAAAAAATATTAACGTTTCTCTTTATCGCATATTTTACAGGCCCATATCTCAAAATGCCATGATAAAGATCTCCCATCGACTTCGTTAAGCCATCAAATCAACCAGCAAATAAAATCGAACCCAACTACAATTCAAGGAGCAGCAATCAATTCATTAGTTATGTAAGAGTAAAAAAAAAACAAAACAAGAATAAGAAAATAATTTGAATTCAAGTTTTTAAATATACACTAAAAAGAAGTAACAATTATGAAAAAAAAATATAATTTTAAATATAATTATACTTGAACTGAAATAATTTTCTTTTTTTTATTTTATTTTCCCTTAAAACAAAACAACTCATACAATGATTTAATTATTTTTTATTTATTATTCAATAATGCTTAAAAACTGTTTGCTCTACGCGCCATTTAGGTTTTATACATATTTAGAATTTTTTAATATGTATAAATTTTTACATACTACATACATTTTATTTTTAATACGCATAACAAAATTCGTAGTAAACCATAAATGAAATGGCGAGACAAATAAGAAAACGGGTGGCGAGAAAGTATCACCATTATGGAGTAGTGACATCTGTTGGGAAAAGTTTTAATTTTTTCAGTACACAGTCAATTTATCGTCTATAAAAATCGTTGTACATATAAGATTCCGAAATTTTTTCCGCCTGCTTGTAAACCAAACATAATCGAAAGCTAGCGATTCATAAGTTATAGGAACGCTTGAATCATCAAACATCAGGAGCACAACGCACAATTGACAAAATCAAGTATAATACGAAATTATTTATTAGAAAAAATATAGCAAATTAACAAAGGCGATAACATCAACTTAACATAGACGATACAACATCTTCCTTTGCATTCGATGTTGTAGTTCTCCTCGCCGAATCATGGCATGAATAACTTTAACAACTGAATTCTCAGGATACTTCTGACGAGTAAAATCATTAATGATATTCTGTGTTGAAACTTGTGATCCAATTGCAAATCGACGTTTCATTTGCTTTTCAATCCGGTTTAACATTTCTTGATCCTCTTCGGATGTAAATCCTTCAGCACCGGCTAATGTACCTGACATAGCCGCGTCAAGCGTTGAAACTCGGAATAAACGTAACGCCTCATTGATATGCACTTCGGAGGCAAACGGTTGAAGTTGCATTTTAGCTAGAGATTCGGATATCCGAATGATAGCTTCCAATTGCCGCACCGTAATTGGAATGCTTATACGCTTGTCTGTATCTTTTTCGTGTTGAAGCGTTCCGCTACGCATTAACACATATCGACTTTTTAGTTTTTCCCCTGCTTCGAAGTTTAATCGCGGGCCACAATGAGTACGACAATAGTGGATAAATTTCTTGAGCGTTGCAAGTGGAATTTCACCTTCATTTGTTTCCTGAACTGCCTTGTTGGCAAATAGATGCACGTTGATTATGTGTTTTGCAAGTGTGATATCGCGAGCTTCATCATGTACGTCCTTAACGATAAATATCATATCGAAACGTGAGAGGATTGTGGGCATAAAATCAATATTTTCTTCGCCCTTGGTATCGTCCCAACGACCAAATACTGAATTTGCTGCAGCAAGCACTGAACAACGCGAGTTTAATGTCGTTGTGATACCAGCTTTGGCTATGGAAATGGTTTGTTGCTCCATAGCTTCGTGAATGGCGACACGATCATCTTCTTTCATTTTATCAAATTCATCGATGCATACAACCCCTCCATCAGCTAAAACCATTGCACCACCTTCCATAACAAAATTACGAGTTGCTGGATCTCTAATTACGGATGCTGTTAAGCCAGCCGCACTTGAACCTTTTCCTGATGTATATACTCCGATCGGGGCCACTTTCTCAACAAACTTTAACAATTGGGATTTGGCTGTACCTGGATCACCCAAAAGCAGAATATTAATGTCGCCACGACGCGTTAATCCATCGGGCATTCGTTTACGGGATCCACCAAATAATAAGCATACAATAGCTTTCTTTATGTCCTCTGAACCGAAAATACTTGGCGCCAAACTATTAACGAGGCGATTATAGATATCTGGAGTTGCAGCCAAACGCCGGAAAGATTCTTCTTCCTCTGCGGTGATATTGTTGAAGTGCGATACTGTACCCATTCCTTCAGTATCAGCTGTAACACCAACAACTCTCATATACGGAACCCGCACACCAACAATGGATTTTTCGCGACTGTCTTGTTTCTTGCTCTTGCCAATTGTTTTGATCGAAAATATTCCATGAATAAATACTCGATTGCCGGGCACAACACGCTCGCATAAGTTACGATCGCAGAACAGTTGCATGTGGCGTGCCATTTCACCCTGTGGTATAAAATCAGGCAATTCTTGCAACTTTAATACTTGAAAATCGACACATTTACATTTATCGGGCATGATGAAAAATGGATCCAACGGACATTTTGAACCGGCTTGTTCGGTATTACATTTTCGAGGTAACTGATAACCCTCGAATCCTGGATTTACAGCAATATTTGGAACAACATTGTTACATGATCGACATTGTATTGAAATTTTTGTTGCTTTTGCTTTAATTCCAGACGCTGCAACAATAATACCAGCTACTTTTACTAGCCGTGAAACCGATTCGGATTTCAAATCGCGTATATTGACGGGATTTGAGCCCGATGTTAATAGTATTTGAATATCGCTGATTGTTTCTTCGTGCTCGGGACGTGGTGCTGTTATTTCATCAGCAACTTCTTTAGCGGCTTCTTCAAATATTGCTAAATGTTCGGTAGGTTGTTTATATAACTTTTCAGCCAGTGTTTCATCATAACCGGCCACATCTTCAATTTCAACATCAAGATAATAGCGACGTAGCAAATAGTTTCGTTTTAAGTTATCTCTAGAATTTTAAGAAGTGCAACAAACATAATTTTTACATACAATTAAATAATTATATATTTGAACAATTACCTGTATTTATAAAAGAAATTATCTTCATTAAATGTTCGAATAAATTCTTTATATTTCTTTTTAATTGCCTGCATGTTAATTTGGTTTCCACTTTGCCCTCCATCACCTCCACCAAAATTATCTGAGTAGAAAATCCCTCCTTCATCGAAACCTTCCATTTTATAATAATTTAATGGGATATATTAGAATCAAGCACAGAGTTATAGTTTATAATGTTAACTTTTTCTTGTTTGATCAAATTTTTGTAATTTAATTCCACACTTTTGTAAGCAAACCACAGCACAATGAAAATGACAAGATAATGGAATATTTACCGCCAAATTTTTTATTTGTACCCCTAAATGTATGTAATTTTATGGTTATTAGTACTTTTCTTTCGGACAATATAAATACCCTATGAGCCGTGAGAAAACAGCTATAAACCGAAACCACTTCGATAAGAGACGCCCACAAAAATACCAGTGTGCATTACTTAAGGTCCGAGAATATTTCCCATTTAGAAAACGTTTATTTTTCAGAGAGACTTTTTAATAGTTTTGTTAATATAGCCACAATATTGTTTTTAGTGCACATAAATACAATTACTTTATAGTGCATATAAATACAATTACTATTATGAAACTGGATGGAAAACAGTGCAACACAAAAATTTAACAATGACTAGGACCGAAACAACAAAAAAGATTGAGACATCACTATTTTCTAGATATCATGTACATTCTGTTGGTAAACAAATATTTTGTGTACCAATAAATATTTTAAAAATTGATTAAAACTGTGTAATTTATACTTCAAATAGTTGTAGAATGCAGTATTTTAGGTTAATTCACTTAAAGATATTTGTTTAGTCTGTATTTAATAAAAACAGTTGCAGATGTCAACAAATATCGCAACATACTCTAAACTGCTTTTAATTCTAAAAATTTAGAATTAAAAGCAGTTTAGAGTATAATAAGCAGTTTAATTTTGTAAATACCGCATACAAAGTTAAAAATTGAGGTGAATATAAATGTCAAACATCTGCTTCAAAAGCTGATACAATTTTTATACGAGAAGCATTTGGCTGTCACAAAATAGTTGTTTGTAAACAGAAGTTTGCAATGTACAAAATTTGATACAAATCGTAATTTTTAATTATAAGCTGATCCGTAATTGAAAGGTATATTTTGAAATAGTATTAATTTTATTTTTTCCCCCATTTTTTATCTTGTATACGTTCATAATTAGAGAGAGAGCGAGTTCAATATCAAAATCATCTGTTATTTGCAAAACTTCTATAATTGAAATCGATCGCAACTTTAGCTTTTGAAATCCCATTTTGAATATTTCAGGAAGTATATTTATAGAAAAAACTTTTCAGAAAAGATTGAATTTTTTTCTGTTTGATACTAAAATCACACAATACAAACAGAAGAGATATTGAAAACTTCGACCGTTTTTTTATCCTTGATTTGTATGAAAAAGAGTAGAATATAACTATAGCGATGAACAAATTATACACTGAACTTTTTTACATTCAATAAGCGTAGTGAATTTTTTTTGGTTCACTTAGTAGAGTATACACTTACTTTATAATATATGCTAAAATGATCGAAGGAGTGATTAATGAAGACCGTCAAAATTCAATTATTGGAAAAGAGCACGAAAGTGCCCATAGAAGTACTAGGATTTGAAAATCGAACCATAAAAAGGTTAGGATTGCTTCAGCTCCAAAAAAGATTGCAAATATAAGGTATACACAGAATCATAGATACAGTGACAAACGACTTTGTTTAGAGTCTATTCCAAACTTTGTTGTCCATGCGGCAATGCTGCCGACTAGTTGCAGGTGATTATGTTATGGAATCAAAATTGAACTGGGTTTTTAACAAGTTTTTTTTACTGTAATTAAATGAATTTGGACAAAAAATGAATGTTGTAGAAAATGTTCTCTGTAAAAAAGTCAAAAAATGAATCGATTTCAGTTGATTACGTTCTTTTTAATAATGGCCCAGACTCCATAAATTTATATCATCCAGATATTCCTACCAGAACTGGATGATTTTATGATTTAATGATTTCCGTTGTATATAATGCGATCTCATTAATTACATCAATAAAATTGTTATATACTGTGTTAAGATTGTTTTATTCTGTTGAGATTCACTCGTTCATTTGATATCAGCATAACATAACATAATAATAAATGTCTCGAATATCTTATTCATGCATATAATCCTTTGAAACAACTCGTTCAATGAAAAACTCAGAGGCAACACAAATATATTAATGTAATATTTATTTACAATAAAACTTTCATAAAAATGGTTATGAATTCACTAACATAGTTTTTTTAAATTATTAAAACTTTTAAACACATAAAAATTATATAACGTAAAAGTGATTTAATTTAATTTATACATGTGAACATTATTAATATATTATTTTTTCAAACGAATAATAAACGATATTTATTAACTCAGCTATTTAAAAATATAACCGTTATTTAATGAATAATAATGAATTATATTCCAATATTTTATCTGAAATTTAAACCTATAATAAAATACACTTTTACGGTGCCAACGTTTCAATTGTTTATTTACAATTATCTTCAAGTCGTATCAAAATAGCTATAAACTTATAATATTTACAAAAAGTTAAAAAATAGATATACACTTAAAAAATTAATATAAATTAAAGTATTATTTAGTATTCGTATTGTAAACCGAAAAATAATTGTAAATGAAATGTTTTCATTTACAATTTTTTTCGGGTTACAATACGAATACTAATGCCCGTTTACACCAGTAGAATAAAAGTATGTAGCAAAAAAGTATGTTGGTGTAAACGCAAACTAAAATACTTTAATACTTTATCACGTACTATTTTGCTATTAAAGTATAATAGCTATCAAAAAAATATTGGTATTAGTCGTGGTGTAAACTCTACTTTAATATTATAATACTTTAATTTTGTTTATTATTTTCTTTAAGTGACTGGTAAAGGCATTTTTTGTTTGAGTATACATTTCCATTTGTGATATTGAACAAAAAAATGTATACTCGTACTTGCTAACAAAAAAAGTAATAAAGTATTATAGTATGGGTTTACACCACCTGTGATGTAAACTGGCCGGGTATTATACTTTATTAGCAAAAAAGTATTATACTATTAAAGTAGATTTGGTGTAAGCATGGTATAAATAATACTTTAACTTATATTAATTTTTTAAGTTTATATCTATTTTTAACTTTTTGTAAATATTATGAGTTTATAGTTATTTTTGTACGCCCTGAAGATAATTGTAAATAAACAATTGTAACGTTGGTACCGTAAAAGTGTATTTTATTATAGGCTTAAATTCCAGATAAAATATTGGAATATAAAAAATTCAATAAGCCTAATAACCATAATTATAATAATGAATTAATTGAATAATACCGATTAATGATAATAGATTGATTTACTATATTATCTATGCTGTATACTGATTAAACTATACTGTACCATACTGAATTAACCATAAAACAAATTTCCACTTATATATATAAAGAAAATATTGTTAAACCCGGCTTCTATTTAACGAAATAAAATATTAAATATTTTACAGTTGGTATTTCACAACCTTTCAATTTGTCAATTAAACGTACTTATTTTGCTCAACAATTTTGACAATTAACAAAAAGACTTTCACGATAACACAGAAAAGGTAAACAAATTGAATATAAAATAAAATTGTAAATAAAATACCCAATTTAATTTAATTTTTAACTTTATTAATCTGATAAAAACTCTAGACTACAAGACAGTATCACCACAGACCACACGATATAAAGATAAATGAAATATTTTTGGTATGTTATTATTTTTCTTGTTTCGTCGCTTCAACATGGATGTTCTTCTTGTGTTTACCAAAGTGGTTTATACCAATAATGTAAACAAATATTTAATACAATTTTTCTCGCAATATTTGAAACTGGCATTTCTTTATTTTGGTTTTTCGGGGCGATAGACAATTTTTCGGAAAAGCAATTGGTTTCGTAACTCCATGTTTTGGTTACTCGGGTAATCGCCTGACACATTTTTGAACTACTTATATCTTCGAGCAAAGTAATTGTGTCATAGCCTAAAAATTAGTTATTTGTTTAATTATTTTGTTAAATTATCAATAATAACTTATTAAAATGCGGTTAACACAACAACTAAACCGGCAGCATTTAGGTTTTATGTTTAAAAAACATTGGCAAGTTCAAGGTAAACGGATACCAATAGAAACGGGTGCTGAAAATGAATTGGCCGCACTTGGAATAAAAGTTGACGAGGCCACGAGTATTATGAAGTTCCCGAAATATGATTTGTATGTTAATACGTTGTATATTGGAATTATTTAATTTTGATTGATATTCCAGCTCTAAATTAGACATTGTCGGCTATAAACAAAAACCAATTAAATACGACGAGAGCCATCCCAATTGGAACTCGACGCCGGCCCATATTTATGGCGATTGTAATGTTTTAGTAAATGGTGTGAAACAAGCTCAACTTCTAACGAAATCAATAAAGGTTGACAAACTTCCCGGGCGGTTGGAAGAAATTTTAGACAACACAAGAATACCCGAAGCAGTCGACAAATCGATGCGACAGGCTGTTTTAATGTCACATGTTCTAGATGCTGAGCAAGTGAAAACTGCAATTATAAAAGATCCTTTAAAACCTGCTTATGTTTTTCCGAGAAATTATGGAATTTCCGATTCACGTAAAAAGTGAGTTGTTAATAATTTATCCGAAAATTTTCTTAAATTCATTTTTCTTTACAACCAGCAAACTCATTATTTCCAAACTACTGTTCCATGTTGAAAAGTTAGCAGGACGGACTATCACTTGTACTCGAAAAATTGCCCAAGACTTATTTTTCGGGCTGTCATGTGAGGTCGAAAATAATTTGCTGAGGTATGAAGTTCATGTTGATACACTTCTTTGTTCAAAGAAGCAACTAACCGAATTTGAAGAGGAAGCCAACTTTAATGATATGATGTTACCTAATATCAGCCCGATGAAGCCCGTTATTTCAATACCTACCACCAACATTTATAACCAACGTAATATTTATCGTAAGCATTGTAGAAAAATTAGGTTTCGTTTTGTTTTAATAGACAATTTCATTTTTAGCCATTTCTGAAGCTTCGAAATTTGGTAATCCTCACACAATTTTTATCCACTATTCACCGCTGGATGTAAAAAATCTTCACGAAACACCAGTAACAGACGATCAAATAGAAAGCCGTAATTTAATTAAAGCATTTACAGTTGCTTCAACTAGAGCCCGGCAACTGTATGGAAATGAGCTTACGATACTCCCAAAACCAATAACAGTTCAATCAGTCGAAACTGATGGAAAAACTTTTTTTTTCGGTGTGTTTCAGTTGAGGACGCTTAATTTTAATCCGAGCGATATGATTAAGAACCGATGGTACTCAATTCCAAAGGTGGATCTCTTTGCTGAATGTCGGTACAAGGATGGTCGACCAATTTTAACAGATTACAACAGTCAAATTTTAAAACTGTGTAAAACGTTTTATAGTAATAATTAGAAAAAAAATCAAAATTAGTAGAAATTAAATAAAATTTAAATTAAATTTAAAATTGGGTTCATTTCATATCCACTTTTACTGTCTGTAACCATTTTAAATTTTGCTTCCAATAAAAAAAATCAATTCCGAATTTTTTTTAACTCCGAAACATACCCTACAAACATTTAACTTTGCGTATGCAACGCCAAAAAGTAACCGGTTGCGGTATAAAAAAAGACAAACTCTTAGATGTTTCTTTGAACAAAACTTCTTTCAAAAGCAAAACGCATTGTATTTTTGCGTTTCGTCTTTTTTTTAAGTAGATTTATATTTTTTATTTTAAATAATATAAAACAAATTAAACATTTTGTTGCGAAGCATAAAGTTTTATTCCAATAAAAATCTAAATAAAAAGTGTAGATAACATAAAATAAATTAACAATAATTTTTTTTTGTCGATTTTACACCGTAACTTGGGTTGTGCACAGAAAAAAAACATGGTGAGATTTATATTAAAATTATATTTAACGTAATTACAAAGAATTTTATAAACATATTTTTAGAGACTTTCGTAAACTAGATAGTTTTGTAGGTAATCAATAAATAAAATATAAAAAATTCGCAAAATTTGGTTAGCCCATATAAAGTAGGGTTAGGTTTGTCAACTCGGCATTTTATAAATTCAAGTAATTTGTACAGTTTTTTCGTACTAATTTAATTCGTTTAACTTTATTAGTCTTCAACGATTGACGTCCATATGGATACAACAGATATTAAATCGAACGGAGTTTTACCAGTAACCGAGGATGCGAATGATAATGATCCATCGAAAGATGTTTCTCCAGATGAGATGACATCAAAGGATTACTATTTTGATTCGTATGCCCACTTTGGAATTCACGAGGAAATGTTGAAAGATGAAATTAGAACATTAACATATAGAAATTCGATGTATCACAATCGGCATTTATTTAAAGGAAAAGTAAGTATTCGTCTCCAATATCGAGAATCAATTTTAGCCCAGGATAGGATGCTTATTAAATTTTTATTTATTCAGGTGGTTTTAGATGTAGGCTGTGGTACAGGAATTTTATCAATGTTTGCGGCAAAGGCGGGAGCAGCTAAAGTAATTGCAGTTGAATATTCAAATATTGTGGAACATGCCCGAAAAATTATAGAAGCAAATAATTTGGACAATGTGATTACTGTTGTGAAAGGGAAGGTCGAGGAAGTAGAACTACCCGAAGGTATTGATGGTGTTGATATCATTATTTCAGAATGGATGGGCTATTGTTTGTTTTACGAGGCAATGTTGGACACTGTTTTATTTGCACGTGACAAGTGGCTCAAACCTGATGGTCTCATGTTCCCAGATCGGTGTACATTCTTTATCACTGCCATCGAAGACCGACAGTACAAGGATGAAAAGATTAATTGGTGGGATGATGTGTACGGTTTTAACATGAGTTTATTCCGTAAGATTGCTTTAAGTGAACCACTCGTCGACGTTGTTGATCCTAAGCAGATTGTAACCAATTCCTATTTGATGAAAGAAATTGATTTATATACCGCCACAAAAGCTGATTTGGAATTCACATCACCATTCCAGTTGACCGTGCGCCGGGATGATTTTGTTCAAGCTTTGGTCACTTATTTCAATGTTGAATTCACAAAATCCCATAAACGACTTGGATTCAGTACATCGCCAGAGGCACCGTATACGCATTGGAAACAAACTGTATTCTACTTTGATGAATATCTCACAGTTAAAAAGGGTGAAGATATTTATGGCACATTTTCAATGAAACCTAACACTAGGAATTTTCGTGATTTGGACTTTAAAATCGATATACAATTTAATGGTAAATTATCACAAGTTAGTGAAACCAATCATTATAGAATGCGTTAAACAAATTTTTACAACATGATATACCTCATTTAATTATATATATATAAATATAAAGAGAAGAAAAATTGTTTTTAAATTTAAATGATTACTATTTATCAGTTATTAATAATAATCAGTTTTTGGGAGCTATTTTGATAGTTAAATTACATTTATAAAAGTAACGCTTCCCACACGGTACACGTCTCAGTAATAAAAATGGTCTCGTGACAAATTTATTATTAATTTTTTAGTTTAACGTTTTCTATTATTATTTTTTGTGTGCTCTATAAATTGTCAAGCCACTCAATATTTTGAAGTATGTAAAAAATTGAGATCTTTTTAAATTAATAAATTATTGTTTTTTATTTGATTTTTTTATATTTAATTAAAATAAAAAATAATACTGATATACATAAAAATGATAAATTTATTATTATTATTAATATGAAATATATACATGCATATATAAATTTGAATATTATAGGAAATAAAGTTAAGTAATTGAACAAAACAGCCAATCATTTAGTAATTTTGAATAAATATATGAAGGTACTTCAGTTATTGTTATTTATTTCTCTCGGTTATTTTGCAAAAAAAAAATATTTAAATATTGATGTTTACTGCTAGATGGTACTAATTTGAAAAAATTAGTTACACTAATACACGCTAGATGCCTTTGCAACTGTATAGTTAAATTTTCTCGCTCTGTATATTAAAGAGCGGTGTACATTGACGACGAGTAGTGCGAACGGTTGGTTTTCTTTGACCAAATTATAAAAGAAAATTTAGAAAATTGTGAGAATAATAAAACTTATCTGAGCGATTACTTATAATTCTTACATTTATTTTATACAAAATCTATAATTTTAATAGTTTTCATTCAAATTTTTTTATCGTCGCTAATTTTGAATTGACAACGATAAATTAAAATTTTGAGAAAAGAAAAGTTTTAAAGGTCTATGTTTTTTTTATATACATATAACATTTATAAAATATCGTTAATTAATTTTTGCTACTCGTCCTCTATGTGCACCGGCCTTTATACATTCTTTAATAGTACAACAATAACAACATAAAATAAATTTAATTGTGTTGAATTTACTAGACTATACTAAACAACGATAGATGAGGAATTTAACATGCGGGAGGGGAACTACAAACCAAAACTAATTTTTATTTTTTTTATTTCGTTTGCAATTTCTGCCTGCAGGATTTATTAATCCACACGACCATTGCGTATATGAATACGACCAAGTAGAAGGCAAATAAAGAAATACGGTTTGTGTGTGCAGGCCCAAATAACGTAAACACGAAAAAACACTTTCATACAAATACTATGAAAATTATTATTTGTTAATTCATTTTCAAATTAGTTTTCATTCCGAAGTTTACCAGTTTCCGCTATGATGTCTTTAATTTGATGAGCATCGTATACTATCTAGAGCAAAATTTGTGTTTATTTACTTAAGAGTCACCCACCCTGTATATCAGATAGTACATTTGATCGCCGCGGTTTCGTACGTAATCTCATTTTTATAAGGAATTACACGAAGGCAGTGGAATCAATTCACTGTTGACGTCGAAATGGTACAATAGAGACATCAGAAATGTAGCAAGCTCACACTCGAATGGAACATATCAGTTTTATATTTTCAAACTTGTCTAATATTATGAATTGTTATATTTAAATGAATTTTATGTCTCATTTCTAAATATTTACTACTGAATTCCCATTGTTGTGTCACTTCATGTGAAATGTCAACAGTCGTGTCTCGTCACGTGAACATTGATGTTGTTGAAGTCGATTCAAGTGTCGCGGGTTAAATGGTTTAGAAACACAAAATAAAATTATATACTTTAGATGGATTCGGCAAAAATTCTTGTCACTTGAAAAAATTAGGTGACAGGACGTTATATGAAGTGACTATAGTCGTAATTTGTGACTATGAGAATAAGAAAATGTAGACTGTAGTCGCATGATGTGACGTGATACGATTATGGGCATTGGGATGTTAGTGAACCCCACACCCCAATATAAATGTTTAGATAACGAAGACTATTCGTACAAGAAACGAAATGAGCGCCCAAAAAAGAGCTTCACGTCAGCGATGTGATAATAAAAATGGCAGTTACAAGAGGGCAAACACGCGGTAAATGAGAATGATGAAAAAGTTCGATTACTTGATTGATGATTGTTAAACGAGCAAGAAATAATCTCTGAATAGTGTAAGAATCGTCGACTGAATTGCATATAATATCGTTAACATTTTTAATATTTCGCCCAAAATTAAACATCTACAAAGCGCTGATAATACCATATTTCACTATACGAGTCTGCTGACATGAATCTGATTGCTACATACATCTTTAGAAACGCATTGATAAGATAGCTGATTGATCTAAGATAGTTTATGATAGCTGCTAGTTAATGTTAAACCTTTTTTGAAGTTTATATTTTTTGTCTGATAAAATTCAAATACAATCGCTCGAAAAAGCAACTATAGATCTTTTCGTTCACGACGAATATACTTGATTTATCTGGATTTTACTAATTTTATGTTGGTAAATATTCATTAGAAATCATAGTCTATCATTACAGAACCGTTTGATAATAGTAGGGCCAATATTCGTTTCAGTTTAGATAATATAGACATGATTGTATTTTTCTCAGAGTGACCTCAGTGTAGAACCAGGCAATAAGGCCTGCACTTTCAGAATTCTGTAAATTATTGTAATATAAGAATGGGCTTAACAATTTTCTGGCGTATTGGGAGCTGTTAAAAAGAGCACAAGTACTTGGTGGGAAATAATAAGACGAATTGTATAATCCCAGCTTGTAAAAATTAATGCACACATAATAATAGCTAATTTTACTTCATGAATTTGAACATATTATATGGATGCTAATAGGACTCTTAATAAAAGCATCAAACAAACCGCTTTTTAAAAAAATTTGTTTATTTTCTGTCATTTTTCAAAAAATATTGATTTTTGTTCTTTTACGAATTCTAATGTTTTTCGTTTTGTATCATTTTCCTTTCTAGGTGTTGCAACCTCTCTTCTTTGTAGTTGTCGTTTGTTTTAGAGTTGTTTTTTCATAATTCTCGTACGTGTTTTTTTACGAAACGCCAAAATAAGCGCATTGAGCTACTTCCCTTGGGTTGGGACAACTATTATGCTGTACTGCCGCTTGGAACTGCTTTAAAATTGTCAAATGGTGTCTCGTCATCGAATATCGGCAACTTTAAAATTTCTCTTGAGCTTCCGGAAACTCTTTCTGCTGAAAAGGTTTTATTCTGCTTGCGTTCACAATAGCTTGTGTGGTATGGGTTTCAAAGTGGGCTTAAACTTGTTTAATTTTATTTTCAAGCTCTTGCCTAATTTATCCTTTAAATTCTTTGAGGTAGCCGTCGAATTTTATCTCAAGAGAGTTTATTTATCTTTCTTTATCTATTTATCTTGATCTGCTCGTAGTTCTCTGTCAATTGGACGCTTTACTGCGTAGATTTTACACTTTTCTAGTATAATTCGGCATTCACTCCATTCTATTCAAGCAACAGCTCCTTTATCAGGTCTCTCATATCCAGGGTTGGTTTCTGTTGTTCGGGAAGAGGCGGTTTTACTGATATGTTTGATTTTGCTTGATCAACCATTCTGGGAGTTTCCCAGGAGTTTATCCCTTAATTGATGGGACGATGTTATGTTAATAACCATTGCTGATATGTGCAAAATCCCTTTATTGACACCAAACTTTAATTATTTACACTGTTTATACTTCTTGTATAAATCATTATTTCACTATGCGCTCACTGTTCTCACTTTGCATCATTGCTAAATCAATGAACAATTGATCAGTTCAAACTGTTCAACTTATACTGTTCCTGCTAACAAATTTCTCGCGCTTTAGTACATCACTGTATATTTTGTGTATCAGTTATTGCAGTCATCGATGTATGTGTGTTGCAGTTGTAAACCATCTGCGTGTAGTTGTATTCGTGAAACTTCCAAGCCAGTGTGTCAAGTGCTTTGGAGTATTAGAGGCACATTTGATCCGGTAGAATAATAGTCGCCAAATAAAATTATAGACTCTGACTTGACTCGAACCTGCGACCGATGTAATGGTAACACTTAGTGATGTACACCTTTACCGCTCAACCACCAAATGCTATATCATCCTGATAGTGAAATTTGGCACGCTTCCTGTTGGTAACCGGTTCATCCTCGTCAACAAAAATCAAATACAGTGATCTTACTGATTTTTATTTTTTTTATGTTCTATTAGCGTTGGCTTCGCCAGAATCCATGAAGACGCGGCCTTTCTAGAGAACTTGTGAAGGGCGAAAATTCGAGAATAAACCCCGGTTTTCCATCTGAGGTAATGTTTCCTTTCGGAATGTTTCCATTGCATTGGCCTTTATGTTTGTTCGAGCCAACTATCCTCCAGTATCCATAGAATCTGACGAGATTTTTCCGATTGGCACCTTAGTGTCGCGCTAACTAGCAGTTACAAGCTCCGTCGAGAGAATCTTTAAATAATTAAATTTCTTTAAGGAACTGCAATATTTGGTATTCGAAGTGTTAGTCTTTTCCGAAAAATATAATTCGAGAATCGAATCCATTCATCTAATTAATTATTCCAATAATGTACTCAATATTTTCAATTTATCTAATTTGAATTCATCTTAGTTATAATAAATATAGATACGGAAAATTGAAGTATCATCATGATGGTATATCATTACAATTTTCCATTTAAATTTTTTTCAATCCTCATGTTTGAAATGTCCACAAAATGTTATTTTCCAATACAAATACAATTTACAAATTTCTACTTCTTTATATTTATGATTATTGCTTAATAAATAAGAATGCCAAAACCAAAATCTACCCTGAGAAAGAAATTGGGAAATAACAATCAAAATAAAAATTATTGAAATTGATTGACAATTTTTACCCAAAAAATACAAGACAAATTTTTAAAAGGGAAAGTCCAATATTTCATTCACAACATTTGAGTTGCTTTAGTAAAATGGGACGGGTGCAAATTGTGGAGTAGTAATAAAATCTAATAATGATGACAGGCATGTCTATACCATCTTACAATATTATTGGTTATGAAATTTAATTTTTTGATTTGGAAATTAGTCGAAATATTTAGATGGATGCGGTTAAGTGGATAATTGTGTTGGAATTCGTCAGGTGGCACAAATAAAATTAAAAATCCTCACTTTATATGACATCACCAACATTATAAAATCTTAATTTATCACCACATTTTATCAAATGAATTTCGGGGAAAAATTATCTCGCAATGATGAAATTATTCCGCAGTTATAGAAAATAAAAATAGGGAAACAAAAATTTGATTGATTGAATGGATATCCTGTAGGAATGTCATAACCATCTCTGGATGGATCTGGATATGTTTTATATGTATGTATAAATTCGATGTGAAGGGATGGAAATTGACCGTTTATTGTCAAATCAATCGAGACGGAATAAAAATGATTATTTTCTATTGAATAGTTGGTTGATGCGATGAATATATTAGAAAATCGGAGTGAAATGGTTATTCCAATATCATAATGGATTTTCATATAAACGACAATTGTATATTATACAAATGTAGAGTAGGAGGAATGATGACATGTATTTTCATTCTATGTGATATTTCGTATACTAGACGGAATAACGAATCAATTATGGTTCAACATTATACACATAGATTTGAAACGTACACACGTTTCTGATATTGGTGGCGTGATTGTATTTAGATAGCTGCGGCAATTTCATTTTCTTTTATATTGTTTTGATAAGATGATACTATGGTTTTTGATGAGGCTCATTACACTTCCGTCCGATGAACAAACAGAGCAAAATTATTCTTGGCCGAAATTTTGCACAAAATGATAATGTTTTGTCTCTTCTTCTAAGAATATATTTGTATTTTTGTCCATTCTAATGAACTTGGTTCATGGTTATAGGAGTCGCTTTAGAAGAAATTTGCCCTGTGCAGCGTAAAAGTTGAAGAATCCCTTTATAAAGTACCATGTGACAAAACTAGTCAAATTGCGACTAAACGAAAATCCGATGACATATGAAAGGAAACCCAAATAGACACTTTAGATAATAATGGTGGTAAACGTACATCTAATTTAAATAATATAAAGCAGCAGATGAAACTAAACTGAAGTCATATTTTGTTTCGGCGATTTCATACAAAACGGCTGGACTCTGTCCTCACCTCTTCGATTTTTATGAAACTTGGGGGAAAATGTTCTCTATATTCATTCGCACGCTTTTAGGCTTTCGTCAAAATGTAAATTGTGATGCGTTTAAAAAATGATGATCATTATTACTTTTGACGACAACATTTTATTACTTTCGTTTATGTAGTTAAATAAAGCACGGTAATCATGAACATTTTGACCTCGAGATCTTTGCAGATTTACCCTTCGCTATATCGCCAAAGTCAAAAAATAGTTTTTAAAAAAATTTCTGCAGACCAGACAGATTGACTGATAGAGATGAAACTTTATACTTAAGCTCTTTCCTTAAATTGGGAGTCCCAATGAATTTTCGCCGTAATCGGTTCACCGGAAGGGATGGCTTCCATAGGAGCTCTTTCGTTTTTTGCAAATGTTTTGAAAAGTATATCATTTACGAAAAAACTATTAAAACAAAAAGATTGTAAATTAAGATTCAATCAAAATTTGTTCAGATAATTTTTTTAAATTTTACCGGAAATGACGAGCTTGGATAAACAAAATTTATTTCGCCAAAATTCGACATCTCTATTCAGTCCAGGCGGATTGACTATTAGGAATCAAATTTCGTACTTAACCTATATTCATTAATTGGAAGATCCGTCGATAATTGGTGGAAATCGGTTTACTGGAATTAGCAAGTCCGTTGTTTACCATTTACAAAAACGAAAAGAAAGAAAGAATTAAAAGTTCAAATAAATTTAAATTTTAATTTTCCAGCAAATATTGACCTTGTTGGTTTTTTTGCGGGAATAATGATTTGTATTATACAAGGCAGTTTTTATCACAAGCCCGGTAAGTTTAATTTTTCGCTTTAGCAATGAAGGGTGGTGTATTCGAGATCTATGTAAATATTTGTGGCAAAATAAAGTCGGGTGTTGGCCACAAAATATTGACCCCTCCGTTTATTGTTGATCATTCTCAAATCAAAAAAATAAAAGCACTACGTTTTTAAGATACGATTTCTTGAAAATTTCGTGTCATATTATTAGTTAAACCTGATCAACTGCAATTTTGAAGATCTACAAACATAGCTTATCCATTTACTAAAAATGAAAATTTAGTAAAATAAATTTTACGTCTCTAGTATTCTTTTATGGCTCATTTTATTTATGTACATATTTTATTACCGACTGTTTGTTATTGTTAGGAGTTACAACCAAATCTGAGTTTAAAGTTTTGCCACTAGAGGGGTAGCTACCTACATTTTTGAACATGCAATATCCCAACCTTTCCAGAAAACCTTCAATCATTTTTGGTGATGATTTTTCGGGGCTCTAAATTTGACATTTGTGTCATCTTTTGCTTGGTTTCTAGAGGGCTTGCAAAATTTTCAGTATTATATAGAAAAAGTTGTTTAAATTTTATCAAACGGGTGAGCGTTAAAAAAAAGTTTGAAAACGTTCTTTTAAACATGGTCATTCTCTACATCCGTTCATCAACAACAACAAGAAATCGAATTCCAATTTGCGAGGGATGGCATAACATCGAATCAAAGGTGTCACTTTTGACTACACTTATAAAACAGATATGGGTAGTACAGATGAAAAAATAGAAGAAAGTGTTTTGTGTTTAGAGAAATATAATAATTTGAATCAAATTTCGATGAAATCCTCGAAAACAAACTAAGCAAATTAAATAGATCTCAGAATCGGTTCCAAAATTATCAATAGATCTTGAAAAGCAAAATTCAGTATGTGGTGATAGATTGGATGAGATTATATATGATCTTGTGGAGTGGAAAACAGAGACGAAATCAAAGAACTACTTTATTATCAACCATTCTATAAAATAATTACATTAAAAAGCCAATCACCAGTATCATTTAACCAGGCTTACTTGTTGAGAGCGGATCTTACACCCAAGTTAATTTTACGAAACCTGAAACTGCTGCTACTTATTCGGATATTATTTTTCACATCGTCCATCTTGAATTCAAATAATATTACTGATAGTCTTAATTTTATTAGTTGTAAAAATATTTCACAATATAATGACAATGTGGTATCATTTAAAATTTCTGTTCCTGAATCTATGTTTGATTTACTTAAGTCCCCGAACTCATGGCCTACCTTTATTGGATACATCAGAAAACTTAATTACTCGTCTCTGTACTACCAAAATGTAAGTGCACTCCTCAGACATTACCCTTTGATATATTTGTTTTAACTGAAACTAATTTAAATAGTGACTTTCATAACAGAGAGTATTTCACGGATGATTTAAATGTTTTTCGTGGAGCTGTGAAGGACTAGCGATTTGGATCCATCTGGTAGAGGATTTCTTATAGCGGTACATCTTAACTATGGCAGTTCTTTACAATCTATTCCAGTAAGTGATAATCTTGTTATGTTTGAAAATTAAAATTCAAGACAAAGGGAAAAATATTTTCGTTTTGTGGGCCCGTGCCTGTTCCGCATGTGTAGTCCAACTGAGACGTATCAGCTTTTAGTTAATTCCGTTGACTTGTTGTCGGATAGTATGAATATCTACTAAAATGACCTTTTGATTATTGGGGATTTTACACACTAAATTGCTTCAATCTCAACTAGCATATGCGCAGCCTTATTCACTAATAATACGTTAAATGCATCTGTTGCATCTGTGATTTTTGCTTAAACTGCGTATACAAAATATATTTTATTGTGTGCAACTATTTACAGAAAAAGAAGATAGAGTTTCAATTTTTTCGTTTGCAAAGGATGAAATATCTCTTTTAGGTTGTCTCTGGTTATACTAAAACCAACTTGAAATTTTCACAAGACGGTGTGCCCTGACAAATAAGTTGTCTTCGCTGCCCTGGTATAATAATGAACTCTGCACACTTCACAATATCCGAAATAAACATTGGCAAACATTTTTAAAATCTGAGTCAATCATAATCATTTCGATTATCTGATCGCGTGCAATGATTTTAGCAGCATCGGGAATGAACTTTACAATGAGTATGTTCGCGTCATGCACGCCGATCTCATTGTTAACCCCAAACGTTGTTGGCAACTTACCAATCTTAAAAATATGTCCGATGTATACATTATCCACGTAATTTGGGTTGGTACCAATTTAAGTGACCGCATGGGAACAACGCTAAAAAAATGGTAAAATGTAATGAAAAGACAACATCTTCAGTCCATTCGGCAGTCCTAATGGAACCTGGCTAGGATACAATGGTCTACTTTAATCAATTAATCATTAATTCGAATCCCCAAAATTCCCCTATGGGATGTAGTGCCAGCAAAATAAAATAAAATAGTGTAAAAGGAAGTAGAAGTTTTTTTTCGAAAGTGGACAAAAATCGAATTAAAAAAATAAAAATTTCTAAAACTACTGCTAAAATAGTTTTTTTCTTGAGGAATCGTAAAGTGTTTGATCATTTCAAAGCGGATTGAAATATGTGAAGCCTGGCTAAAGAAGCAGGAGTCTTATTGCTGTTCAAAATACGTAAACCGAATCGAAAAAGCTGAATCTAATAATGAAAATGCACATATTTAATAGTCAACAAACATACACAACCTGTACTACCGAATGGATAGATAGATAGATGCGAGAATATTAGTACGTATGTGTAACGATAAAACTTTGTTCAGTTAAGTTGACGAATCACACAGGAAATTAGATCCTTGTTTGATGGTAAAAATTTGGAAATTAAAGAAAATAGAACGGTTAGAAGAAGGTTGTTAGTAGTAACATTCAATGTAACGTCAGTAAACTTGTCAGAAGGAGGCACACCGTCGAATTAGCTAAATATGAGTACAACAAAAGTTTAATTATGAATCTGCTATTCATCGTGAACTCTAGAAATAACATTTACAATTCCAACATATATTCTGGCATATCGAATTTAAGCACAAAGAAATATATTCATGGATGTCATAAGGTACTTGGCCATCAGAATTTATAAGATATGAAAATAATGAAGTGAAATGGCAATAAATTTGGAAATCTAAAATTGTCATGATAATGATGATTGTGAAATTTGCTTTCAGAGCCAATCAACGCGTGATTCATTCCCGAAAGAATTAAAATTTAAAAGTCGGAACTACTAGACTTAACACGAGTACATATTGGTTGATGTAGGCCTATGCAGACGGCTAGGGTAATCGATATATCTTAATTATTCGATGAGTTTACAAGGTCTTTGTTTATTTATTTATTTGGCTGCGAAGAAATCAGTTGTGGCGAATAAAACCATTGAATTCGTGTAGTTGATGAATCTTAACAAGGAAAAAGTCCTATGCCTTTTCGTTTTTAAAGGTACATCGAATATATCATACAAAGTTTTTCTTGCCAAGAATAATTGTATAAAATACATACATCAAAACGGAATAGTGCAGCTCAAAATTCGAATATAGAAATGGTTAGATGCCTGTTAGTTAGCCTTGTTCGGTTTAGATAAGAATGGCTGAGAAGAAACCGAACATACACAGAACCATATTTTGAACGACTACCAAACCAATATTTGAAGATATATGGCGCGGTATAAAACTAAATTAGAGTAGTATATCTGCACGAACTCGGAAGTTTTTAGGGATAAGGCCAACGTAGAAAATTAGACAGTAGCACCGAAAAGTAGGGATTTGTAGACAAAATTTGTAATTTGAGACAAAATGGATAAGGAATATAATGGTGTGATGAGGAAATGGTAGCTGGTGACTAAATTACGTTATCATTTTTTAATGAAATTAATGATTAATTATTCCGCTTTCTTAAGAAGTTTCGATTTCACTGTTTTGCGCTTACTTCGCAAACGTCATACGCAATGGTTTGGGCGGGTAAATATTATAGCTGGGCTGACCGTTGACCACAGATACTACTTTGAATGTTCATATTTTACCAGCTAACCAACTGATTATATCTTTATATTATAATATGCTGTATTCAAATAACAATAACTATTATGTTTCAAATCACAACATTTTCGTTGATGATAAATCGGTTAGTTAAATCTCGCGTGTAAAATCTCAATTTACCACCAAAGCATAATATTGTATGGCTATACACAGTAGTTATGGCACAAAGAAAAACTTTGCAAAAAGCAATTTGGATTGTGTCAATTTTTAAATGGCGTATCATAGTAATAAAATCAATAAACCAAACACAAAAACGGCAAAAACTAATAATAATTTCAATTTTTAACACAATTAGTGTTATATCAAATGTACTATCTCAAAAACTATAAAAAAAGTTATATATAAAATTTAATAAGACATAGAATATTACTACTACTACTACTTCTTCGTCTTTTTTATTTTAAAGGCATTCAAAATCTATGACACACTAACGACTATCTAACATACTATCTGTATAGCTTACTATTTGTTGTATACAACTAGAAAACTAAAGTTATACCACCCCCGATTTTGTCCCCAAACCACCCGCATATACTAGTATTTTCCGTTAATACAATAAAACTGTAAGCATAACAATAGAGTAGAAGAAAAGTTAAATAAAAAAACTTTTTCGGTTTTCCGTTTTGTATGTTGTGCTTTTAATTCTATATATGGATGACTACAACAGCAACAACAACAATGAATTACAGAAACGAAAAGAAAATTTCCTTATAGCGAAATACGAACTGTAGTTTTATAGCGATAGAAAAATCGTTTAAAACGACAACAACAACAAGACAAAATTGTTTTTAAGTTTTCCTACGCGATGTTTATAGCAAATGCTTAGAATTTTTCACGTTTCCAGCATAACAAAGTTAATGCATCCAAGTGGAAATTTACATAAATCACATTGTGCTTTATTTTGGGATGGGTTTTCTGCGTTCAAGCGTTCGAAAACCAGAATGTTTTTGATCGAAAATATAATTTGTCTAACTCGTATTTGTCTAAACAGCTTATGGCAAGCTACTCACTATTTTCATCCATATGAATTGTTTATCAAGATGATTTAGTTAAATACTTGTTAATCTGAAGTGCGGTAACGTTTCTTCTAGTTTTTGGTTTTTGAGGTGGTCTGATAAGGTTTGATTGTAGTTGTAGGCAGTATAAAGTTATCGCTTATAATTTTGAAAAATGAACTTACGTAAAATAAACTGTTACTTTATATTGGATGTTTCAATTGAAATGCACAGGATGTTTGCACCGCAGTTTGGTGGTGATACATTTTTGACCGTTCATATTTGGAACTCGTGGTAAATATCATGGGCAAATAATCTATAAACCAAAGTGTTTTAGTCGTAAAATCATATGGTCAAAATTAATCATAAATTATTGTGACGACTAATAAATGTGAATGATTTTGAAGAAAAGGGTTTTACAGTTCATATACACAAGAACATGCGACGGCGTACGAGGTCAGCTGATAACGCTGTGGCTGTTTTAGAAAGTGCTCAACACATTCCATCAGCCTCAATTCGACACCGTACCTAAGAAATTTATCCATAAAAAATTACATTTGTATTCATTAAAACTTTTATTTATTTATTTGGCTCCTACAATTACCTCCTTTTTTCCTAAAATTTTGTTGCCATCTGGCTCTAGTTTTCAAAATTTTAATTTGCTTTTCAATTTTTCTACCTGATTCAATTTAATTAATTCATACTCCTTCTTATACGAATATATAGTGCACTCAAGAGAACATCGAACACTTCTTTCTTCATCTTTCTCAACGATATTGGAATCGAAACCGATCCGAATCAACAATTTTCCCCAAGCATCATTCCTCTACCCATCATACTCTCGAATTCACATTCATAGTACCCCAGAAACATGCCACTATTTCCATGCACTCAGCCATACAAATCCCTCACGACTTTCTCTCTATGACTGATATAATTGGGATCGCATATACTCTCACAAATGGCCGCGATTATAAAATCCGCGACATTTTGGCGGCGAGAAGCAAAAATTCATATAAAATAATTAAAAAAAACGAAATTTAATCAAAGTAATCCAAGTGTACCATAGAATTTAGTTAACGAATCACCTTTCAACCGCAATGATAAGTTTGCTGATTTTAAATGCCGACATTTGAATGAATTGTAATATCATTAGAAGTTTTTAGACTGTTTCGATTGAAATTGATTGATTTAATTTTTTGGTATGAATTTTTCTACAATCAGGCCTAGATAAGGTTCGGTCTAGATGCCGGATTTTGGTAGCGAGTACCATCGGCCTTTTGTCTGGGTATAAATTGTACCCATTTACACGAAACGTCTGATCACGCTCCCATGCCTCACACAAAAGCAAAACACTGACGCGAGTATCATTTTTCGCCACATCAGTTCTCACACACTGTGGATGTTTGCCTAAGCAATTGTCACACATTAAATTAATCTTATCATTAGCTCTGTCATTAAAATTGTAAGAGGAAGGAAAACAAAGTGTTTTTCATCTCCCTCCTCTATCATTCCTTATCACTCATACCTACATCTTCGTTCAAGATTATTAACTCTTTAGACTGTTAACTGTTTCGATGTTTGTTGAAACCTTGCTGTTAATGTTACAATTGGTTTCAATTCTGGCTTCCCTGTTAACTCGGTACTGTTATTTATATTGTTGTTATTATTGTATTTTTTACCTCCCACGCAATTGTTGTAAAATTTTACCTGCCCTGATCTTTCAAGATCAAATAGGCTCTAATGAGTATTGCACTTGAAACATAAATTTTGAATTTTGATTAACATTGTGTCGAATTGCTGTTTTATGATTGATCTGATCATTCTGCATGTTCCTACTAGAATGACTTTCAGTTTAGGTATTTAGGGATTTCTCCGCAAGCTCCGAGAACGGCAATTAGAATCATAACTTTTTGTTGGTTCGTGTCTTATATTCTTTGCAGTTTTTTATGTATAATTTTTGCTAAATTTGTATGTCTCTCAGTATAAGTAAGTTATTAGCTATTGCCCATCCGACATTTATCGTGAAATCGGTTGGGATCTGTGATAATTAATTAACGATAGTTTTTGGTATTTATTACTTGACCTTGAATTGCTGTTATAAATGCTTCGGTTTCTGTAAATAAATCTTTTGGGTCTGGCTATCCCACAAAGTAATTGTTTAAATTCCTTTCTTACTTCATATAGTCATTGGGTTCACATTCGTCTAATATGCCTGTTCCTCTATATTTTCTTACTAAATGGACTCCAGCTATGGCGTGTTTAGGTAATGGATCCTGAAATTCGTCATTGACATGCATATAATGATCTTTTCATTTCTTTCTAAGTCAGTTTTGGTAATTTTATAATACAGAGGATGTACGGCAGGTAGGCGATGTATTAATTATTTTGATGTTCTAATAATGTTAATATAATATATTTTATTTGTTAGTATTGAAGTGATAATTTTGTAGAAGACATGCAATTAGTATATCATGTAGAACCAGATCATTACTGGTTATTTCTGTTTTCGGTAACAAAGTGCTGATTCCTGTATAAAGTATGGCAACTGTGGTTCGAGGATTGATTTATTTGGTTTAACGCTCACTTACTATGAATTTTGTATCAACTTTTAATGGTTTACATGATGATGCATTTTCTATTGTAAATTTCAATTCTTCAACAGAAATGAAATGATCATTCATGTATAAAACTATCTCATTTTTTATTCAGGTTTTATCCAAGCGTCTCGTTTATGTTCTCCGGGATTTTACAATATGTTTAGCCAAAATTTGCTGAACTCATCTAAGTTAAGGGTTTCATTTATAATGAATGATCGAGAGTGTTTGGTTGGGTTTGAAGTGATTGATGAAAATTTTCCTTTCTCATTCTCATAAATTTTTTCTTTGATCACACTCTATATCTTCGTAGTCGTGAGATTTAACATTTTTTGTATTTTTAAATATAAACTAATTTTTTCTATATTTCTGTCCGTAGTCATTTATAACCATCTAATATATAGATATGCTCCTTTCAATTCTCCGATTGCTTCTAATACGCCACCGTTTTAATTAAAGAAATCCATTAAGTAAAAATGTAGTTAAGATTTCAAAATCCAAAAGGTTATAATAAAAAAAATCGGTGTCTTTGGATTCGCCAGGGTTGATGTGTAATAAGTTTGTATAATATAGGGAAAAAAAGAACAGATTCTGTACTCTTATTGTAATCCTATTTTGAACATTATCAGAGTTCTACCAGGTTTCGATTGCTACTTTCAGTTACATAATAATCGCGTGAGAACTGCTTGGCCATTACAAGGCAGTCCCAACAAAGGGTGGTTTTACCAATTTTTACAAAATCTTTCAGGTCAAAAGAAGTCCAAAAAGCCAACCGGCCTACCGGAGACGGAGAAACCTATACACATTTTTTCGAAATCAGGTCGCATCTCAATGGCTTGTTGGCACTCAGAAACCCCTAATTTTTATCAACATTAAAATTGTTGGAGCTGGGAGAACTTTTAAAAGTTATTCGTTATCCATCGGACGTCATAGTATCATTAAAATCGCTCGAACCGAAAACTGTTTTTTAAAAAGATCTGGGCCCTCTAACCCGACGACCCCTAAACGAGTTTTTCGATTTTCGAACTCATTGGAATTGACATTCAAAAATTTCGTCATACCAATTTTAATCAAAATCCTCTAACTTTAGCAATTTCAAATCATTTCTAAAACCCGTACCAGCCAACATTTACCGAGTTTTCCTGAAATTAGGACTCATCCTAAACGCTCTCTGGAACTCGAAATAAGTCCTGAAAAGAGTTCTGTTCGTCATCGGGGGAGCATTAAACGAACTATCCAGAATTCAAGAAGTTTTTCAATATCTGCCTTGCTCTCTCTCACCAACAATTGGAGGTCTCTTTAAATACATTTTTCAAAAACCAGGACACTCAATCGCTTTCTGCCACTCGAAAAGAATCCACACCAATTTCACGAAATTACAACAAAAGGAACAGGCCTTCATAGACTAAACGAATTTTTCGGAAATTAGGATTCATCGCTACCCAACAGGTTATTCGTCTTTTTCCAGAGTGCCGAGATTAAAATTCAGGCATCCGGTCTTATATGGACTCTTTCGAATACTTTATTCTCTCGGAAAGGCATGCCGTATTCCTAAACGTTTTTCTTTAAAGACAAGATAAATTTTTTTGGAAACTTTCGATCCTTTCGATGAGGTCATAGTAGTATGGGCTCCGTACACTTACTGGAGAAGTAATGGATATAAATCATTAAAGTCACCGGTCATCGTTTGATAACACCAAACATTGAATTGGCTTTAGAAATAGTATGGTTGATGTACCCATTGGAAGTCATATTTACAATGAATTGGGTTCTGGACCTCCAAATGTGTTATTTCATAAACTCGCTGCAATTCAATGTTGTATGTCTTTGTTATGACATTTCAGTGTTTATGCAATGACATTATTACGCGACCTTTTTAAGTTTTTATATTTTCAAAATGTACAAAGACTTTCAAGAAACTGTTAATGACAAATAGAATCAAACGCTTTAGTGGTGCTTTAAATTTCATTTGGCACGTTACTAGTGAACTCAACTAAATTAGTACTGGTAAATTTTTCTGTTTATAACTCATATTGTGCGATTGATAAGTGACTCACTAATCTATAACTAGAAGGGGTTGCAGTTAGTTGTCTACACATAATTTAATGCATTTACAGAAAACACCCGTTTCTACTGAACGATTAAAATGTTTTCGCAATGGGTTTACCAACAGGTTTGCATACGTCTTTACAATTTTTTGTTTGTTAATTTTTAATCTTTGCAACCTGTTCCTAGGCTGAGGCACCCCTAACTCTTTCGGTTTGCTTTTCACGTCCTACCTTACGCAGTAGCTAAGGGCGTACGGCTATATATCTGATTTACGAAGAACCATCTGTGCATTGCATAGCATCATGTCATAATAAATTGTTTACAATTGATGATTGTACCTGTGATGTCCAGCCCGCATCCATCGCCAAAGTATTTCGGTGCTACAGAAACCATGAGCCTCAACAGGAGGAATTGTTTACAAATTAATAATATCATTAGTTTGTCTTAGATTAACATTAATACTTTTCGATCTATAAAATGTTTGAAAAAAGGCAACCATCACGTCTGCACATTCCTTGTCATTAGCGTTACTGGTGTTGTTATAATAGGACATATATATGTCATATTTTCGGACCCTTAAATTGCAGACTTGTAAACGACTTCATGGGTCTGTTACTTCTGTATCTTGAGCTTTCGCAATCAATACGATTACATTTTAAAAATTATAAAGACCAAATTTACAAAATAAAATGTCTTAAAAAAAATTAGAATAAAGTTTGATTTCCGAATAGCCATCCTAATTTTAGGTATTTTTTCATAGCCACTAACTAAACGAACAGCATTTTGATCTAGGTTGCATTTTCAAAGTGGCAATTTTTTTCTGTGAACAAATAAAACTTGACTCAAAAATAAATTAAAATGCATAATAGGATAAGCCGTCCACCTAAGCTTAAAATCGAAATGTAAGAATTTCAAATTACTAAATTTAATCATATGAATTGCCAATGTACGCGTAATCACTAACAATATTGATCGAATCGTTACTGGATATACGACATCTACAAAATAGATTTTTTTTCTAAATTTTGTTCTTTATCTAAAACTTTGACATTGTCTAAGCTGCTTGTAGTTTCCGAATTTTTGATGTTATATTTGGTGTAAATTTTGAGTTGCACGGCGTAAATTTTAATTAGCACCAGTTAAATGATGATATAACAACAACTTTTAGATTTTTAATCATTTTGTCTATGCTTTAGTTTTGTCGGCGCTATTGGAAGCTGCTATTTTGTACGTTGTTTCTTGGGTTTGATCTGGGATATTCTGGGATATTATATGTTGATTCTGGGATATAAGTACTTCAAAGTCGAATATAATTTTCGCATCGACTACGCTAATTCTGGTAGGCTCATTGGTGAAAAACAAGAATGACTGCAGTGTACCAAAGTTTGCTCCAAGCAGTAGTAAAGAATTATATTCGAAATATTAGTTTTAATCATCCATTCATCTGCTACACATATATACAATTGTCAAAAAGTTAATATATACATAATGTGTAATACATCATGTGGTTCCCATTTTTTGCTCTTGTTAGAAGTCTATCAAACTGCAATCCCTTCGTAGTCTATCACAGGCCAAAACATCTTTTACATTTACGGTCACGTGACATTCATACTAACGCATCAATAGAATGAGTCGTATACTTTCGTTTGTCCAAATTTCAATGTACTTTACGTACCGAGTATGTATAAATAATTAAATTACTCCGAAAATCTATTTTCTTAAATGCTAATTAAACGAATTTCACTAAACGGTCCACACATAAATTTTAATAAAATTAAGTCCAGTTTATTAATTCTTTGTATATATATCTACGAATACGTACATATTATGTATTTAGAAAGGCACTTAAATGAATCCATTAACTTGGCTTCATTGTACAAAATGTACAGGACCACACTATGTAGAAAATACGAAAGTAAATTATCATTTCTCCCTTCATCTACTAAATTACAACCAGCAACGGTCGGATATAAATCATTTTCCAATTTTCCTGTATACACAACATAACATAACAATTTCTTTTAGAGTCGAGTAGAGTAGATGATAAAATTTATGGATTTACAGTTGAAATATCACCCAAACGATAATAATTTTTAAATTTTTTGTGTTAAGAATTTTGCCTAGAAAACCAAAAAAGTGCAAAACAAACTGTCATTACCACGATGTGTATGTATCCCGTATATTAAGGATTTCATCTTGAGAAATTTCATTTAAAATTCAACAATTTTTTATTTTTGGTCCTGTTCATTCACAAACACGCGTTATACAATATAAAATCACACAAAATATTGTTTTATTTATTTATATCTTCAACAACAACAGAAATATGAAATACTAAACGTGTATGTATATTGAAAATGTTATGTTACCCCATCTAATAAATATTCCACAAAATTTAATTTAATCAAACAACAATTAGAGGAACAAAGTGTATCTCGCTCGCATCTCTTGGCTTTTTATTAGAATATTAATAAAAAATATTGGATGTTAGAATAACAATAGGAATAACAAAACCACTTTCTACTTTTTATTTTCGAAAATGTATGTTACTATTGAAACAATAATTTCCACTTTTCCCACTTTCACTTTGAAAACGAAATAAATTAAATGATGATGACAGATTTTATTTTTTTAAAACACTGAAGTGGTTGTTTGCGCTTTACGTGCACCCCTTGTCTGAATGGTAAATACAAACATGATAGTTATTTTCTTTTGATTTAGATTTGGGATGTTTTGGGTGTATAGTTCTAAAAGGAGTGACTCCTTTATTAAATGGTGTATGTATAGATTCATTAAGGTTAATGTAATTGTCAATAAGCATAACAAAATTGATCCTGTTAATAGTTAAATGCCTGGGAATTTTTATAAATTGTGGTTTAATTCTTTGTGCACTGTATACAATTTGAATAGATTGGAGAATTGTCTTACATTACTTACATTAAATTGAAATCTTTCATAAGGAATTAAACTGTGTGACGTTTAGAAATGGTAATTAAAAGGGAAAAGTGATGTGAACGTAATAGCTTTTAATGACAGATATTGGATTTAAAAGCAGATTTCGGGTAATTGGGACAGAATTTGTACCTAAAACTAATAAATATTTTCTAAACTCGTGAGTCTTGTTTATTGGTCACTTTATAGTTTTAAGCAGTAAAGGCGGAAGTAGTGAAAATTAATTGATTTTGCATATATAATTTCTTAAGAACGCATTATGTTCCAAAAATATTGTATTGTGACTAAAACATTTCATAAATTGATTCATCTAAATTGCAAAGTGTGTATACCAGAATTTTGATAAAAAAAAAATTATTTATCAAAAATAACAATTCTATAAATTGAAATTTTGTCGAAAGTCTTGACTTTCGAAGTTGTCCGCAAATATAATTCAAAATATAATTGCAATATAATTTCATTTTTATTATTATTAAACAATTTTTTTAACATACCGGAAGGTCAGGGAAGTTTGTGATTTCAATAATCATCAGGGGGTCTACTTAATTACTTACGCTTTGAGCACAAACTCAATACAATCAAATATGTTAACGATCCAAAAACTTTTTGCTATGGAATGTTGTTTTTCTACGATCTTTCTGGTTGAATTCAGGTTATGTTTTAGTCAAGTTGTGTGAATGTTAGATATAAATCAACCCTGCTATTAGATGGATGAATTTAAATATAGGTAGCTGAATGACAATACCGAATTTAAATTTGTTTACAATATCAACGGAATATTTAAGTCATCAGATGTATGATAATACTGCCGAGTTATTACGAACGTAAAGTCTAGATGGTGTTGGTTGGGAAGATAGGGCAAAATAAGGTTACAAGCTGTATATGATGAGGTGACCCCTAGATATGAATTAAATAACCTAAGTAACCAGTCCATTATAACTGATGCCGAATACATATGATGAATATTAGTATCCTTTACCTCAACCACAACTAACCCAAATTGATAAACTAACAAAATCTAATCTAGAGTGTGAATTTAATTGAGACTAACATTTTAATATATTTAAGTAGTTAGAAAATGACTTTGCTGCGGTTCGCCCTAGTTGTTTCTGTGACTAACATCCTTTCCTAACTAACCTTATCTGTTAATGATGCAGGCAGGGCCTGGGCCCGTATGATGCTGAAATAATATTCGCATTCAGATATAATTTGTTATTTGATTGTTGATATTTCAGGATTAAGGTAACGTACCTAGGATCGCCGTTGGCCTGTACGTTTCTATCATATCAAATCATATAAAAAATTTATTCATGAAAAATCATTTCCGAAGAAGAGTTATTTACGAAGCTTTTTGTTCTCATTTGTATTATTCGGAAAAGCTCCTATGGAAGCTGTCACTTCCGGTAAACCGATTTTTTCGAATTTCTCTGAGTTCTTCCAGTTTACCAATTTATAGAAATAGCTCAAGTGTCTCTTAACTGATTTCGGTCAGCTGTAAAGGGCAATATATTTAGCATAAATTAAATTTTAAAATTGGCTAATAATCACTATTTGGGAAAATATTTATAAACCTGAAGATTTAATTCATTTATGGATACGATAATTTTTATGTATACTCGTAGTTAAGATGATGTACTCGGGTCGTATATCATTGAATGGTACACAATATTTCATTTTCCGGTAAAGTCGAATTCACGACTATATTAAAGTGCATTAAGATTGTCCGGGCAAATTTTACTGAGAGTATTGAAAGATAGTAGAAACCAACAAATTGTGTTGTGTAATTAACATCAACTTCGATAAATTATCGAAAAAAGTGATCGTACGACATGTCAGCACTGAACTGAACTTAATGTCAGGAGTTCGATGATCTTAGTGAACAAGCTTGTCCAATGCTTTTAATAAAGCATATGGATGCCGTTTTCACACAAATTTTTGCTTTTAACGCATGACTTAGTTCCACACTGTTAAAATAAATGCGAATTAATAAACGTGGCTATTCCAATATGAATTTTAGTTCTAAAAGCTACTCAAATTGCAGTTTTGTGCATGCGTATGCCAATTTGCAAATCATACTGGAATATTTATTTTCTTATCCCAGTTTAATTGAATTTGGATAAAATTCTAAATAAAATTATGAATTTACTGGGTACTTCATGAAATAGCAATTCAAATTAACATTAAGATAATAACATTTACAGTTTGATAAAATTACGTTATTTAATTACTATTTATTCAGAATTAAAATGTTTATTATTTATAACGTAAAGTAGGCTGCTGTTTCAGGCCGTGTCACTCGTAATTTTAAGGAATTTAATAATTAATTAAGCTATTTAAATCAATAAAATTGATTTCCATTATGTTCATACGAATTTGACTTGGATTTAGTCTTACTAATTTAAGACAAAATTGACAAGCCAGCACATAATCGTTTATTATCCTGGTTAGGAAGTAGTATTTGCTTTAGTTGAATAATAAATTTTGAAATCTCTAGGTAGGAGTTACATGTTATAATTTTTTCACGCAAACTCATAATTCAAATATCGTTTTTCGTTATAAATTCGTGCCACTGTTAATATTCTGGTCTTATGATTTGATTTGGGCTTGTCATATAATACATTTTTAAAGCACTTTCAGGTACACATTTCTAGGAAGGAGAGTTAATGACCATTTAACGTTTTCGCTCAAACTCATAGTTATACAAAAGTTCGTTTTAAATTTGCTGTCCTGGTTAGGAAGTTCAATTTGGGCTGGGTGTGTTAATGACCGTTTTTGCTCAACCTCATATTTCATATACAAAAATTCGTATCAAATTTGTGATCCTGGTTATGTATTCTATTTGAGCTGACTGGATGAGCAACAGAATTATTATATGCTGTTTCGGGCGTGCAATTTTAACATGTATTGCCAGGCAGATTTTTATACCGATTCTCTAACCAAATCAAGTACACAAACCAATTTAACCAAATAAGTTAGCACATTTAAATAATTTAGTACAATGGATTGTACGTTGGATTTTCATTCGCCAAGTGTCTCTAGCATACGGGTTTATAATTTGGATTGCTGGCAACTATTTTCTAGATAACAAACAGATACAAAATCTTTATTATTAGATGCGAGATATATATAAAAAGATGTCTTTAGAGAAATCTCTTGCTAGAAATTTAGATTAGATTAATTAATTTTCGGAAAAACTCCGAGACATGTAGCGAATGAAAGATTAACATATTTGTACTAAATCAATTCAATGTACTAAATTATTTTAATTGGTTAGTGTACATGATTTGGATTAGTTTTTTATAAGAATCCACCTGGAAATACTAATGATTAAGACTACAATAAAAATATTTATTTATTTTTTCTATACCTGGAAATTAAAAATAGTCTAACAATTTCAAAAGCAACAAAATCTCATTAATAAAAACTAAATTTAACATACATTTTTGTCAATTAAGTATTTGATCAGTTTGAGTGAAAATATTAATCGGGCATTTACTTCCCTCTCTGGAGGTTTGGATTCAGATAACCATCAGCATTCATTCATCATTTTTTTGATTCCAATTGTTAGTTTGAGTAAAAATTATAAATGGGCATTAACACACTTTCTCAGAAATTTGTACTCAGGTAGCATCGGCTGCACCTGAAATATCTTATTAAATTGCTCATTCAACCATCTCAAATGAAACTTCCTAACCAGTGAATGATTCTCTAAAAAACAAGATAATGTGTTAACGTGAAAACCATAGCTAGCTTTTCGACTTTACACAAATTACAACAACAATCCTGTGTGATTTTGCTGCAGTTTGTATTTGATTTATGAGAGTTGATGTTGAGTGAAAATGGAAAACGGCCAGCTATTTGAATAATGGATTTGAGTGAAAATGGTAAAGGTCATTAACACACTTTCACAAAGATTTTAAGGTTATATTGAGTTTCTACCAGCTCAAATGAAACTTCCCTCTTGAATTTTTGTATTTGTATTATGAGTTTGGGTAAAAATAGTAAACGATCATTAACTTTCCTGCCTAGAGACTTGGATTTACAATACCTTGAGATGGTATTATTTTATTATTATATATGAGTATATATCAATAAAATATATGTGAATTATAAGTTCGTTTGATAATGATATAATGATATGAGATTTGGTCTCGAGGGTTGACAATACTTAAATTATTATATACTATTTATCACTCAACTAGCATAAAAACAACCTCATAACCAAGATGATAAACTTAAAACGAATTTTTCTACTAATTCTACTAAACTAAACTAATCATTGAACATTATGAAAATAAATGGCACTCCATTTCATTGAGGGATTTCGCCGCCTTATTACACTCTTACGTAAATAAATTTTAATTTCCGATTAATGCATGATGAGGGTACTGGATGAGGTATAGTGGCATGCCGGGGGAGAGAGGAGGAAGAATGATCTGGTCGTTTTCTGCGGTTACTCAAATTTGTACTAACGCAAGCAACGATTGTTGATGAAATTGTTGTCGCATTGTCTCACTCTGTTACGCGCCCTCCTAATTTATAATAATTACATGAATAACGTAATTTCATCAAACTCTAAATATTATTATCCTAATATTAACTGCATTTTCAAGGAATCTATTTAAATAAATATTTAGTACTCTTCTATTATTTGTAACTCCTGTAAACCGACATACCAAATCTAACAGAATCTGATATGAAAATAAATATTCCAATACGATTTGTATATACGTACACGTATGAAAAACTTCAAAATCGGGATACGCAAAATGATGTAGGACTGGAACTCCTTTAAGGAAGTCTGCAAGACGTACAAATACGAACTAAGAAGACTGTGAAAAATTGCAGTAGTGGTCTAAGTTTTATAGTCTACGTAAATTTCTAACTATTATATAGTTCTATCACCCCGAGTTATCTTTATCTTCAACCGACCGAATGAACTTGGATCACTTCGAGCGGGGTACCTTTGGAGCTGATATTGGAGAGCGTACCAAATGCCGACGACCACTAAGCTCCCGGGATTCTAAGACAAACGACAAACAAGAGAAAAATCCGGAGGTTAACAAACAACTTTAAGCCATTTATGGCGACGAAACTTAATGGATCATCGTTTAGGCGCGGATGAACAACAGACCATTGAGTTGGGGTTGCCATAATTTGAAGCTATATTTAAAGCCCTTCTAGAGATCGACCGATGCGCAGGGTGCCTGATTCGCTGTACTTTCATCAACGAATTTAGATTCGCTAGAACATTTAAAACCAGGCAATAATCCCTTATGAGTCCTCCAAACCCTATATCATCCCATTATCTTTTTTAAAATATTAGGCGTCCAGCTTAGCTTGCAATCTAAAATAATCCCCAAGTACTTTGTTACTCCGTTAAGAACATGCTGATACCGCCTTATTATGGGGAAGATTGTCCTAGACAAAAGGATCAATCCAGTATGCTGAGCGCGCTTTGCAGACGTTCATTCAAGATGTCGATCTTCCTCCTGTTTCTAAAAATAGATTTATTGGTGGCAATATTCGTTTTCGAAAGAACTATATTCGTTTTCTTTCTTCTCCAAAGTACATAGTTAGGACTTCACTAAGTTCTACTATTCCGTCTGCATTAAGACAATGTCAATCTGCTCTACATTTCTTTAGAGCAGAAAATCAGCCGCAGCATCGAGTGTGATGGTGTAAGTTGATTTGCAAGAACTTGCACCAGACTCTTCGTCTGTTATCTGACTCTTCCTCGAGTCTATTCAGTCACGCCATTCCACTCGACAACTCCGAGTTGGTCGACGGTATTCAAAAGTCCCGCTAATCCACTACTAATGAGCATACCCTCTCTGGGATAAGGGAATTTCAATGATAAAGTATTGCCTATTTTTTACTTTAGTGGCCATGCAATATGGAAACGTTTGGACAAAGTACTTCCAGTACTTTTTACTAAATTCTAGATCTAAATATTTTAAAATAAGTTAATTATTGGACCGAGTTTGAAGGGTAATTTCACATCGTTTTCCATTTGTTTTTGGGTAGCTTAATTTCTCAACTGTTGATGTGCGACATCTGCAAATGTGCATTTATTAGGATAACTGAAAGTAAACCAGTTAGACAGCATGGAGAAAACATCGTTCAGTTGGTTAATCTTATAAAATCATAGCGTGGTAATTGATTGGAATTGAGCCATTAATGTTAGTTGGATAACCATCGGATGTATTCTTAAAGTCAAGGGAGTGCTCAGGGTCGGCTAATCTCGGATTCCATAAGATTAATGTTGTTCATTGAGAAGAGAAAATTCTTAAAATGCATTCAGGTAGGTTTGGTCCGATGTACTATTAATAAAAGTTTCCCAACGTAAGTTTAATTTTCTAAGAATGATAAGTTCTTTATTGTACCATTGCGTTGAAATCAATGTTCGCTAGTAACTGAGGTTCACAAAATCCTCGTTGACCTAATTTTATTTTATTTAAAATTTACTTTGTGATTATGTTTGTTGCCTGATTTTCCCCTTCAACATAACATTATCATTTTCAGCATTTTTATACTTTGACCAACATTTTATATAATTTTGGTAGCTCCGTAATCGAAACCCCCCAGTCAAAAGTTACCATCAATACATTTAAGCTTTAGATACCGTGTTTGAATTTTTTTTTTAAATTTATAATCAACCTCAAAAGAACAAAGGAAGAATAATTTTTTAATACATACCAGGATACATGAAGATACAACAGTGCCTTGAAGTGCAATTCGGACATTTTAGATTTAGTTCGGTGTATTTTGAATAGTTCACTATGTTGAACGCTATACTTGTACCTATATCCACTGTAATTTGTTACGTAAGGGGGGTGATGATGGTTGTAAGTAAGCTACGTACTAAATCAAATCGATTCTTCGATCAAAAACAATTACACATAATAAAATCGATCTATTGCCACCACATCATTTATAAGTTATATTTTCCAAGTCACAAAGTTAAATATCGTCAGCCAAGTAGAAATGAAATGTTTCTTTTTTTTAAGTCTCCGTAAGTAAACCCATATTCCTAACCAAACATTAATATTAGTCTAAAACCATTATTAGTTCATAAAACTGAAATACATAATAAAATTTTAATACAAAGGCGAAGTATTTATGCAAAAAACTACTTTGAATATTATATGTCTTGCTCCACCATCATCGTCATCAGCAACAACCTATCAAAATACCATAATGTGCCTTAAAGCATAAAATCATACTAACTATTGAGCTAACGAAGAGGGAGGGATTGAAGGAGGAATATGAAATCCAAGTTCTTACTTTTAATATTTCAATTTTTGAAAACACGATCCGTTTTTCTCCTCGTCTTCAAGTCGAACCATCTTTCCATTCTAAGAAAACCACTTTATGCATTAAAATCAAAATCATTCATCCTTTTTGTATAATATTTTTTGGTTAGAGTAATATAAACTAAGTACGATGACGACTAACTAGTTGTAGTTAAGAAGATGGAAAAATAAAAGAAAAGGATTCTGGAAGGATGAATTTTCCTAACCAAATTATTGTTATGAAACGAGAATACTTAGGTATGATCACATTTTTAGTGGTTTTTACTTTTAGTCCATAGTTCGTTTTATACATGCCTTCCCTTATATATTTTAAGTCATTTGTTATAAAATTAAAATAGTTTTGATGTAAAAATGAGGGTTGTTTAGGTACCTGTTTTAGTTTCGAAAACGGTGGTAAAACAATTTGGATTTGGTGAGGTGTTATTATCAGACAATTCGAGCAATATATGATAATACAACGATTGCCACTCATTCACCCTCTTATGTCAAATAGAAAACTACGAATTCAGCGTCGTGTCAAGGACTAAATTTATTTTCATTATATACACATTTTCATTTTTTTCCTAATCATTTCTCTATCACATCATTTCCATCATCATTGAATTCATCTCGGATGGACCAATATCAAATTTATTGTTTATAAAATTTATCATAATGAAAAGAAAATAATAACAATAAGCATCATCAGAGAGCAGGGAGTAAGATGAAATGGAAGTCGTCGAAGAAAATGGTTAAAAGAATTGTGTTGTGTAAGATAATATCTTGACAATAAAAATAAAAATTCCGTTAAAATAAATTGTAAGCAATTTGTAAAATAATAACAATAATATGGAACAGTAATAATAGTGGTAGTGTAGTGTAGGAGTAATAACAGAACGGAAAGAAAACATTTCACAATATGTACGAGAGTCTCAAGATCTTACCCTCTATCAAATATATAATAATACATACGAGTGTGTGGATTAAAAATAAATGAACAAAACTTTCTCTGGTGCTTTGTGTAATACACAACATTTAATCTACTCGCATCTATTCTATACGTACGCCATCCCCCAAATAAATATTAGATTCTATATATGCCATCGATGGACAAAGATATTTTTCCAGTTTTCGTTGTTTTTAGTATAGAATCAAGAAAAATATCTTGAATTTGTCTTAGATGGTGTTCTTTCGAAAATTTTATTGGCGGACATTTATCATCATTCATGTAATGAATCCTCTTGAGTTCATATGTTGTGTGTACTGCAATAAAATAGATGTTATCGCAAATTGAAATTAAACTTATGATACTTACATTTTATGAATGAATTAATGATTATTATATGAATTGAAATACAAAAACAACAAACCGAATTCAACTGCGCTTCTTATTCCCTTCCGTTTGAGATATCATTGGGATATAATATCAATGTTGGACAAGTTGGATTGGGTTTCTATAAACCAGTGTCTACACTATGCTAAAATGTCATTCCTATGACGAGCAATTGGAAAGGGACCTACTAAATTACAATACGAGAAGGCAACATTATCAATTACCATATTTATGTTTCAAACTAATTATTATTATTGTTCTAAACAAAACCTCAATTATATGGAATCAAGGAAGGAGTTTAGCATAGAGAGAAATTAAAACTATGACTATGACTAAATTGATTTAATACTCTTAGGGCCTTTAGAGGTATCTCAGAAATCTAAACACTACTTCAGTTATATGTAGTATTAGTTGCGGACTGTGTTAGTTGAAAAACATAATCAAGAGCTCTCCTAGCAGTGGAATTTATTAAAAATTCTTAGGGCGTATATAGAGATCTGTAGTGAAAATTTTTAAAATAAATTTTCGCTGAAAAAGACCTAATCATACATTGCTGCTTCTTACACGCTGTTTGCTAGGCACCCCAAATCATTACTTCAACTAAATTGTAGAATCTTTTAGACACACAAGAACACATGGCTTTACGAGTCATGGCTACATGAACTAACTTAACAGAAACTCTTTGAAAATTTTATCTCTAAAAAAGTGTACCTATATCATAAAAGCAAGTTACTGAAGGTAACATTTCTAACATTTATACTTCCGCACCTACGATAAGAGTTCTAATTCGATCTCTTAAATAGTTTTGCTTTTTATTGCAATCATATAATTTCTTGCGATTGCATTGCGACTTCAAAACCATTGAGATAACCCAAATTCTGTAATAATTCATATTTCGTTTTATGAAGTCATGCCCTTCAACATTTGTCCGAAATTTCTTTACTAATAATACTGCGGCATACAATTTTAGCTATATCACTGAAAATAATTTTTCTGAATGATCAGAACCATCACGTGAACGTTGATACAACATGCTACCAACACCAGATAAATCTCAATTCAAATTTGGATTTAGCAGAACTGGTGAGTTAACTCGTATTAATTCGTATTTTATTATGTCAAATGATTTTTGAGCTGTTTCATTCCAAACAAATTCCAGTGGTCTTCTCTCGATGGAAATAGATCGTTTCTTGTAACATTTTCATTTTAGCTGGAGTTAATTCATGCGGTGGCAATACATTTGGTATATTCAAATAAGAATAATTTTGAATAAAATAATTTGGGGACGGTACCAAAAATCAATGCTTAAATATAATTTTTGTTTTAAAGTTGGAATAATAAATAATGTCATTGGTAATTTTCTCGTTACATCTAATCGTAGTTAAAATTTAACTTTTGAATTACAAATATGTGTTTCAGAAATGTTAGCTTTTTTTAATTTTCTATTTTGCCTGATATTGCTAAATGATTTATCAGCTAAAGAAATTTGTAAATCTGGACACATATTACTCTAAACAATGCAAAATTTCTGATTCTGGAAACATTTCTTTTGATTATAACAGACTTTGTTATAACACTCAAGAAATGACTCTCGACAAGAAAATGTCGAATTTCTTAATAAGTCCGACGGCCCTTAAAACATATGGTTTGTAATCTATTTCCTCAAACTCGCAAAATTCTTGTAAGAATTCCGTTCTAATTGCATATTTGGAAAACAAGTTAACTAATTTACATATGATTGATCCTTTATCAAACGTCATTGAATCAAATCCCTGTCGTCCCGCGTTGTGGATAATATGAGCTGGACATCCGTTGCCTACCAAATTTGTTCCGGTTTTATTTTTTAGAAGAGTGTACACGTTGTTTTCTCCAGCTCGATTCAATCCTCTAAAACTTGTGTTACAATTATTAACACAAAATGCTACAGATTTAGGAGCAGTATCATTTGTTAGATAATTTAGTGTATGATTAGGTACTTATAATTGTATTTGCCATTCACAATTTTTATCTATTTCGTAGTTTATATTACCAATGAATTTGGATGGAGTTATAACGAGTATATTGAAGTTAAAATTACAAAGCTATCGTTTTCTGTTTACTCCTGCACTATTCATAAACTTAAACGAGTGCATTCCATTTGTTTTAATTCATTCTTCATTCATGTGGCTTATCCAGAATTCAAATGTATAACCATCATAAGTTTTAAGTTAGACCTAATACTGTGACACACATAACTCCTTAGTTTCATAGCTGATTTTTATGAAAAGCTTACCAGATGAATGGTTAATTAGCATGTGCATTAGCAAGATTGGAAATAGTTTGATTAAAAATTAACCAAGACAAGACGTGGCAATTATTTTCCATTTTTTCCATTAAAACAAATGAATTTGTCTTAGAATTTACTGATATAATCCAATGGATTTAGAATTCTTAAAGTAGCAAAAAATAAGTTAGAACAAATTATCAGGAGCTCCAACATCCAGGAACTAGTGATGAAAACTAGTTAAGGCCTAAATTTTTTTAATAAATTCTATTCTATAATTTCTAGAAAAACAAAAATACCTTGGCAGGAACAATTGAACTCCTCCAACATTCCTGTCACTCATTAGAATTTTGAAATCTTAAAGTTGTATGTTTATAATCTTACTAACATTAGAAAATTTTAATAAGGTATACGTATATTTAAATTTAAAGGTTTGAATTTATTTGATGTTTTTTTGATGTTCATTTAAAAGCTTCTGAAAAACCATTCAGATTTTGATTTTTAAATCAGAATATTATAAATTTCTGTCTTTTATTCCAGTTCCTTCTTTACAAAATGTATAATTTACAAATAATCCCGTTGTTTGGTTTTGTCTTCTATTTATTCCTAAGAATAAGGAGTAAACCAAATAACAATTGAATTTATTCATTTAGAATAAATCTTGTATTATAGACATCTCCTTGTTGTTCTACTGTCAAACCTTGTTTTTGTATGTATTCCGAACATAAAACAAATATAATCATGGGGCAAGGAGATGTTTTTGTGTTTGAGGATAAAACAAAAAGAAAACTGATTTTTTTTGTTTTCATTTATTTCATATATTTCCGGCTCGCATAACAATACTTTCCATCATCTTCATAATCATAATCATAATCATGGATATTAAAGAATCGCGTCATTTTATTTTACTTCAAATTTCAATGCTGTTTATGTATGTACGAGTATGTAGATATAACATAATACACCGTACAACAAACAGCATCCACATTAGACGAGAACAATTGTATAAGGATGTACCGTAAGCAAACATAAATATAAGATGAATTGTGTACTGTGTGTGTTTATGTGCACAGCATATAAAAGAATTCGCAAATGAATAAAACAATAAAAACCGCATCGCACCAAAAAAATAAAATGATGAATTTCTAAAGATGGGATTGTGGTATGAGTAGGTACACGAGGAGGAAAGCAGAAAAAGTTTTCTTTTCACAACAAAAAATTATTTTTTCGCTGCTGCCTTTTTCTTTAGTGTTGTTGCTTTAATGAAATTTGATGGCTGGAAATTGCACAAAACAAAAATAATTTTTTGATTAAATCACTACAGAAGAATAGTTTTCATTTGTTTTCGGGGGAAAGTTTTCCGGATTTTCGTTTGTTTTGTCTTGCTGAATAAATTAAACAGTGAAATCGTATCGTTTCGTTGGTTAAAAATTACAAAACCGTTGTTTTGAACAATACATGACATAATTTCTATTTCACAAGGCATTGAACTTATCATCTGTCCAGAAAGGATATGCACACTGAAAGTTGGGACAGCGAGAGATATTTAATAAGGAAGTTGCTAAGGATGAAATTCAAGCATTACTATGGAAGGAATTAAAAGTTCTTATACTTCCAGTGCTCTCAAACGTAAGTTACATAACTTAGGAAATACTTTGATTTTATTTGAATATTTACTGTCAATTACTTTTACACGTACCCTTTTTTTAGCAAAAAATGCTTACGTAAAAGATATTTGTAGAAACCGTACTTGTAAATTGACGAATGCCTAACTTGGGTTTCAGACACCTACCGGGAAATAATAGTGTTATTTAGAATTTCTTAACAAATTTAAAGTTCGAGAATAATTTTTTTTTTAATTTTGAGACCTATTTCGTTGAAATTATTGTGAACACTACAAACAAATTCAGTAAAATTAGTAGTTAACGTCAATTAAATTTTGTTCTGCTCGAGCACACTACACCATTCGTCAATTAGCAAAATATTTGTGAAAAATGTTATATTTAAATACTCTATAGCCTAAATTTTATAAACATATTTGTTTAGTTCTGTTGTTAATTCCTCTTGATGATTTATTGCATAAAGTTGTTCCAGTGTCAATACTAAAGTTTCATGTGGCCTCAATAACTATACATCGCGCCAAACAGAAAACGCGACAAAGAAATTTTTCGAAAATCACCAATTTTTATTTGTGTCCTAATAAAATATTGCATTAAAAATATTCTTTTAAATTGAAGGATATGCTATCTGTGTTCTGATGCTGGTGCTAATTTTGATTTGTTCTATTGATTTCTTGAATAATTTACTGCTAAATTATTTTTTTCTTATTCTAAATTTGAACTAGAAATCAGTTATTTTAAATTGAATTCTGAATCTCTCCAATGAGTAGGATCCTTAATGAGACCAAATCAAATTTCGATTTATAATGTCCTTTCATGAGCCTCATCGATAATCATAACGCCCCTGTATCTGATTATTTATATTGCCACTGTAAATCAACTGCAATCATATAAAGTTTGGTGGATAGTGATTGACCGACTCTCATTTTCATAATCAACTAACTGAGCTTAGCCCACTATGAAGTGGGGGTGGTAAAGATATCAATTTCATCGCCAACGTCACACAACCATTGCTTGGCTTAGTACAAATTTGGTTGACCGCTTACAAACATTTTAGAAAAAATAATGAAATGTAACGACTCCCCACCCAACAAAGAACCAAATACATCACGTAACGACCAATAAAAATTTCTCACGTCATTACAAGATGTCAGGGATATGAGAGCTGCAGACATGCACAGCAAGCACCATCTGGTAATATCACTGTTTCAAATTAGTTTCGCCGCTGTAAAACGAATCAAAACAAATCAGAAGAAATTTAACACCGACAGGTTAAAAGATGCCGACACAAGAAACACATTCTGCGAGGTACTCTAGCTCAGTCTCCAATCCAATGAAAAAGCCATCAGTGTAGAGCAACAGTGGAAACAAACTGAAGAAGCATTTATCTAAAAGCTACCAACCCACTCGTGGTAGTACCACGAATACAAAAGTAAACCCTGGAACAAAACACGTCGGAGCTGAAACGTTTCGTATTAATGGTACGGCACGAGAAATCAACAAAATGGGTAGCAGTGATCTTAGTCAATATACACTGAAAGCATTCTCAATACATCACCAATAAGGGTTTCATCTTGTTAAATCTGAACAACAGATGAAGCACATCAATTGAGGAGATGGAAGGAATATTTCGAAACTATCAACACCCATCCATCAATGGAACGGGCAGTTGGCAGTGTCATTTCTAAAATGAAGAATAAGAATACTTCTGGAATGGACAATGTTTCAGCTCAAATATTCAAAGGATACATATCGACAACTGCAATAGCTCTAACACAGAAACAGCAGAAGTAAGGAATTCTAGCAGAATACGGAATGGAAGTAAGGCTTTGACTATAATGATTCCTAAGAAAGGTGGCCTATGAGCATTCAGGCCTGAGCATTCAGAATGCAAAAATTGACGGGGTGTCTTCTCAATACAATTATAAAGATATTAGCAATGATCATCCTCCTGGATAGAATTTCACCGACAATCAACTCGAAATTAAGAAAAGAACAAGCTGGCTTCCGCTGGCTCATATCTACACGAAGACGATGGGGCTAAACACATCAATATCTACACCGATATATATATATATATATATATATATATATATATATATATATATATATATATATATATATATATATATATATATATATATATATATATATATATATATAGGAAAAATAAAACGGGACAATTAATTGTTTTACCTTGGTTGTACACTGGCGAACACAGGTGCAACAGATGAAGAGATAAACAAATGAATCAGCAAAACCAGTTCGATATGTAACATGTTACACAAAGTCTGGAACGCACTTGTTCTGTCTCGCAACACTAAACTTAGAATGATCAAATCGTGTGTTGGGTAATGGAAAGAAAATTAAATTATCCCTCGGCATGCCAATATACCATATCCAGCAGCAGTATGCCCATTCCAGCTGGTTGGGATCTAATGGGCCAATTATTCTACAATCATTAAATTGATCATGTAACCTTAGCAATGAAATTGCCAAATTCCTCCATTAGATGTAAAATAAGTAAAATAAATAAAAATAAATAGAGCCTTTGGACGTGACTTTGCGATCTTTATTTGGAGTTATCCAAATTCTTCTCCATTTGGAAGGAAATTATCGTTTACGTGGTAATAATAATTTAAGTTTTGTAATTATAATCTGATTTATTTTTACAAGCATGAAACCATTTGAAGAAATTATATCCAATTATTTTCAAATTTTGAGATCATTTATTAATTTAACTAGAGGAAGTTCAATATGTGTTTTGGTAAAAGATGAATAAATAATCTTTTACCAAAACACATATTGAACTTCCCCTAGTATCACAAAAACTACGAAATACTTTATAATAACGGAAAATTAATTAGGCATATCTCGTAGTATGTCAACCAAGCCTTAACAAGAACAATAATTTTCGAAGGTAATTAGAGGTATACAATTCATCAACATATTCATCTTCGACTTCAAGACCATGATATGAAAATAATAAAACGTTTATCGAATCAATTTCCAATCGTTCAATATTGGTACATTCAATATTGCAAATATCGAAAACCCGAGTCGTTTTTTACATTATCTAATAAATCCGTTATTGATGTTATACCATTATCAATGTGTGTGTATCATCATCTGTCATTAATCAAATAATATACAAAGTTAGTGTGTTAATTATGTGAAACTAAATAAATAAATTTAAACTTAGTAATAAATAATAGTGAATAAATAATATTGGCCGTAAATAATATTTAATTAGAGTATAATATATGGTAAGTTAAGTGGTAAGTTATTTTAATTTTTGAAGTATATATATAAGATGTGTGGGTTGTTGTGTCTTCTGAAATAGAATTCTATTGTCTGTAGTCCATAAATTCTGAATTCAATCTTGTCCGACAACAGATTTTTGAACGTTTTATTTTTCAAAATATTAACTGTTAGGGTAAGTGGGTTAACTGATCTATCTTGTATTCCCGATTTTACAATGTTTTAAGGTTTTCCTTTTCTTATAACTATTCCACCTCAGATTCCAGCTTGTATATGTTCTAGTTGATGCTTCAGTTTATGATCTCCTGAATAAGATTTGTTATTTGGTTACGAAGCTGTAAAAGTTGACCCAGAAGTTATTGTTTAGATCAATCATTAAATGTGTGAGTCGTTGGAATCCATCACTTGTTGTGATATCCTTTACAACGGCTTGTTTTGGAGGTAGCTGTGCTTTGAATTAACGTTGAATCGGTTGTAGGATTTGGAGACCGAGTCTCTGAACTGCTTTGGGCGTTTGTTTTCAGACTAGTCCGAAAGTGTAACCCACCGAAAGTGATAAATTTCCTAACAATTAATGGTTTTGTTCCTTGTTGGCTTTCACTTAAGCCAGGAACGTGACAGAACCAATTTTACTACACTACCACTTTGAGTGCATCGAGTCAGCAAAATTAATAATTTAGATGTCCTTATATTTTCTTTGACACTTTATCACAAATTTTTTTTTGGATACTGGTTTTCTATACTAAGTCGTGTAGTGTCCACTAACGCATTCCAAAGAACATAGCAGTCGCGTACAACGAATTTAATCTAAACCAGTCAATAAATGTCTTTGTTCCGAATCTGGTTATATTTCAGTACTTTATGGAACACAATTTTAAAGATAAATTCTATGTCAAATTTTGCATTCATCAACGTTTGATATAATATTTCAATTAAAGTAGCAATATAATAGACAAATTACGTTTAATGCCATAACTGTAGGTTTGCCGGCGTAATTGCTTGTTAAATCTGATTAAGTTGAACCAAAAGGGGTTAACAAAAACCGCTCTTGGTGAAAATAACAATGGGTACATAAACGAAAATTTCGCACATACATACGTACTGGTACTGGGTTATGTTTTCCTACAATTCTAATAATGTATATTCGATTGAATTGGTCCATTATCAAATCCACCCTCACTTTCACTTCATCATTTATATTTTGATTTGATTCACTCGTAAATACAAAAAATAAAATCTCAGAAAATATTTCTTCCTTTCCAAGTACATAGGTTTAATGACCTTCTAAATTACGGACTATCAAATAATAGATTTTAATTTATTTTCTCGGTTTAAAGAAGGAAGATACAGACGGAGGAAGGAAAGGAATTTAAATGAATTCCTTTTTAAGACGAAACGAAAAATAATAACGAAAAACCACCTGGTATTTCTCTTATTAGGTATTTCTTATTAGGATTTAATTGTTTGTCTCTTCTTATTGTTAATTTGGTCGAATAGCAATTACGGTTTACGGAAGATCAAATTGAAATGGAAATAAAATTATATTATTTTCGGATTAGTTTAGGAAATTATAGAAAAATACATTATGGTAAGGTAGTAACAGGGTTATTCCCCATCTCATCTGCCAACCAAACAACAAAGCCGTATAGGTTCTAGGTATTTAAAATTTAAAAAGCTACCATAATTCAATTTAAATAAAAGAAGTTTATATTATCCTAATTTGCAAAATACATACACGCAAAAAATGTTTGCCAAACTAAGTAAATATACAGGAACTGAAAATATCGGAGAGCGGGAAGCAAACTGTAGTATTAGCATTAATTTAAAATTTATATCATAATCATCTCATTTAAATATCAGTCGATTTTCATAACGTCATATATGATATGAATAATAACAAATATGCCTTGGTAATAGTTATGACTAAATCTCTAACCCCTCTAAATCTGCATATTCTCGTATATCCAATCCAGTTAATAATTTGTGAAACGTATGAATATGTTAATTATAATTGACATTAAGCATTAAAATAAAACATTAACCAAATACGCGTACGTTACATATTCGTATATATACGTATTTCACCATATCGCCTCACTTCATTGTGCAATGAAATTCATTCTCGTTTCCATCATAATAAAAATTATCACTAAAATATTATCACCATCATCTCCTCATCAACATCGTTTCATCTAATTTTTGTGTCATTCGAGTCGCTATGTTTCAAAAATTAATTCATGACATATCTCCCGACAAAAATGTATAATTATGAAGCATTTTTGTGTATGAGTTTCAGTACAAACCCATCAACCGAGCACAATTTTTTGCCAAATTTTTGCGATTGCTTGGTGTTGTTACCGTTCGATGGAAATTTAACCCTTTTTGTATTTTTAGGGAGCTTTTCCCGTTCGTACTTGTATATTTAATTTTGGAATTTACAATTATGCAAATAAAGCAAGTATTTTTTTAGATATTACAAATTTGTTGTGCGATATGATTATTTAGGAGTGGTAAAGCTGGTTTGGGTGTTATATATTTTATTATCCTTTTTGATATCATATTCCGCAAGTTGTCTTATATTTGAAATATTGACGGTAAATGTATACCTAAATGAAATCACGAAAGTCGCGGCCCGAGTTTCTTATCGACTAAAAGAGAATAGTGCATGTAAAAGTTCCTCCTCCCTAATTTCAACATACATGTAGGTTTTATGTATACTGCCTATCCTTGTACAGGACTTTCTCCACAAAACCCATCCATTATTATTTAACGGCGCACAGTAGCAAATACTTAATTCGAATAATGTTTGTCCAAAAAATTTAATTATCTTTAATAATTAAATTATGTGTCTGTGCAAATTCATATATACGTTCGAAGAGTGGAAACGTGTTCGGTGACCATTACGCTCCATGTACCATAATGATGCTGAAAAATATATTTTTATAATCTAGGAAATCAAAATTTATGTTTCTTTTTAGTCATTTCGCCGGTCGGATACAAGTGAAAGTGAAAATTTTCGTTTCCCCCTTCGAATTTATTACGTATTAACGATGAAAACAATACTTGAATATTGTGTAGTACCATGCATTGTTCCTTCGTATAAACGAGAATATGATTGTTAATGACACGTGTAATGCATTATGTCATGTTACAGTTATTATATTTTGATTTTCTTTTTTGTCCAGTTTTGATTTGATTTTTGTTATTTCCCATAAATTCAGATAAATACAAAAGTACTTGTAGCGAGTATACTTTGGAGACGATCTCCGTATCTAAATTTTGATTTTTAATTGAATTATAACGAATTTACGATTTTTAAGAGATATTTCTAAAATATATAAATAGTTAAAGTCATTAGAAAAATTAAATGGTGTCCCTTATATTTTCCTTAAATAGGTTGATTTTCCTTTAATATCCAATTTATGTACAGCCAATAATTATATCAAATATTTTTATTTTTTAAAAATATTTCGGGCTATCTGCCCATTTTCAATGGGCTACCAAAAAAGGTACTTAAAGCGCAAACATTTCTGATTGGTAAACTTACTCGATAATAAATTTAAAATTAGTGGGTATAATGCTAACTAACTATATATTTGCAATTTTAGGCCCTGTTGGTTGTCATTATTATGAAAGACATTATTTTAAAAATAAAAGTTAATTATATGAATAAGGTATACTCAGTACTAATCGATACGTTAGTTGATTTGTCGGTATGCTAAACATTCAAGAGTCAACATAAATGGCCTAACCTTTGGCGTTGCTACTAGACTGTTTCGTCGGGATATTCAATATTGCAACTAAAAGCTTTTTAGTTTGTTTATTAGTATTACATTTGTGTGATTTTCTCAATTCATAATCTTCTATTTAATTTGGTAGTGGAATGTTTATTGTTGGGCTCAGAGTCAGTGAAATTCCTGTCTGCACTCTGTAGACCGGCATCGATAGGCCTGAGTACCGCATTAAAGTAATTTTGATATTCTCACCTAGGGCAGCAATGCTGCTTGCCGGTCCGAGATGATTTAAATTCCTTTTTCCCCGTATCTCTATTTGATACATTAAGATGTACAGACCACTTGTAACGTCGCACTCGACGCTCCGTCACAATTAGAAGCATATGGTGCATTGTGAACACTGACCGATTGATTTCAAAACAAAAAAAATGATGAGCAAAAATGTTGGTATTTTATTTTCTGTGGTGGTTCGAAAGCATAACTATAGATGGCTATTTCCTAAGTTCGGAAATGCAAATTACAGATTGCTTTGTTATCTTTATCTGGGCTAATGATTCTCTCTCGAAATTGTAGATGTCAGACTGTACGCTAGAAACAAAAATAATATTTTTTTTCAATAATGATAAATGCATTTATGATTGTACTGTTGATTTTTTTTTGGTCAGTCAGTTGTGAGTTACAATAAAAAACAAATCGGGGATTAAAAAAATACAAAAAAATTGAGTTGAGCGAGTTTCGAGAAAAGAAATTATTAATCGCTTTGTGTAAATCTGTTTGCAACAGAAATTGTAATTGTAATTTTTTTTATATAATAATGAAAGTGTAACAACGATAAACAAAAGATATAATATATATAAATCTACATAATATACAGTGTGTAATCCCTAAAATTTGAACATTTATGACAAGTATAATATATCATTGGACATAAAGTTAATTAGTGCGCGAACCAATAGTTACCTTGTGAGTGATATCGAAGAACGTTAAATCGATAATTACTAATAGTGATCATATGTGAAAAAAAAAATCGTCCGTTATAACATAAAACGCAACCACGTTGCTATAAGACGGACTTTATTATTATAAATAGTGGTGATAACTGGTAGTAACTAAGGGGTGCAATACTGGGTACCTTGATATACGACGAGTAGTACGCAGTCAAATTAAAAGCAAGCATACTACTTGGTTATATATTAAAAGCTAGCGAATGAACTACCAAGAAAAAAAACTCTCGTATATAAATATAAACGGAAACGTATAAACGTTTAGCGCGCGCATAATAATAGTATAATACCCCGTTTATATAAAAGCGCCTTGGTTCACATAACGAAGAACCTCATGTTTTCTGCGCGGGTATAACACGGTATATGATTAGTACATACCGTTCTACCGTTAAACTTGGATTTTGGAGCATCATCACTCAACATACCACAACAAACCGTACATCATAAACCAGCTGAGGGTAACAAAAACAAATTTTTTTTTTTTATTATTTTTCTGTTTCTTTAACAATTTTTTTTGTTTATATAATTTATTTACATATTACGTTAGTTTTAAGGGTCAGGTGATTAGGCATAGCTAATATTTACTTAGTTCAATTATTTTTCTTTTTGCAAACAATACTTTTTTTTTTCATTTGTTCTATTATTCCGTTTTGTTCAATTTATTTCATTTTTTATTTACAAACGAATTTAAATTTCTTACTATTTCTTCTTATAATAAATGGACTATGGTAATATGTATATATACATCTTAATTCTGAGTGTTTTTATTAGAAATATGTGGTGATTTATTATAACGTTGAGGATGAACTGGAGCCAGGTTTCCTTGTCTCACTAACTTAGAGGTAGGTAGTCAGCATGATCTTTCTGCGGTCACTCGTGATATCATCATACTCCTGAAAACCCACCCCGATTCTCTACTGATGCTTAGCCGGCAACGACCGCTCAGGAGTCAAGGATGATATCAACAAAATTTTCTATAACATTTGGATGTCGTGCTTCGAGATATAAGTTACCTAGATTTTCTAGAATTTTATTCTTTGAAATTTATCAGCAAAAAAAAAACTACCAAATGTTACAGTGGCGCCCAATCATAGGACAATATGGCTTCTTTTTCTTTCAATTTATTTTTCATAATTTAATTTTTTATTCAAATTTTTATATGCATGTTTACCTTTAGCCTAATTTCCAAGGTGAATAAAATTTCATAGAATTTTTATTCTCTTTTGTTGACTTAGATATTTATCATAAACATAATATACAAATTAATTAATTCTCTCGTTTATTGCTTCATTTTGCTTTAATTTTTTTTACCAGATCTAGCCACCCCGAAATAATCTCCTAAAGATTTTACATGTTCGTGGTGTGTTTGATCTAGTCTGGAAAGTGGTTATATGAGCTGAATTGCATGAACTCCCTAAGTTTCAGGTTTGATGTTATGATCCAGCTGATGCGACCTTTTGTCGAAAAATTCAACCTCGCAAGCTATGTCTCCGATACGTTGTTTGAATCAGTAACTTGTAACGGTTGAATTTTGCGGCTAAAAATAAACAAAAATAAAAAAAAAAAAAATTTTTCCTCTATCTTTAAATTTTAATTTTTTTTTCTCTAAGAATGCTGACTACCTCCAAATATTTAGTGTTACGACATTATTAATATATTTAACCTTTCTCCAGTTCATCCTCAGTAATCATTACATTGTTGACATATAGCTCCTCAATAATCTTAAACTTAAGTAATATTTTTTTTGTTAATATTAAAAGTTTTCAATCGAAAAATCCAGTTACAATCATATAATTTAGAATCGGACTACCGGGTTCTAACAACACAGTCCGACATCTTGTTCATTTCCGAAAGCAAATACGATAATTGTAAGTTCGTTTATTTTCAAATTATAATTAATTATATTTACTAAAAGCACTGAAATTTCCAATTTCGATATCAACGACTTTTCTAGTTTTAATTTAACTTTCGTACTGGGAATACTAACTTAATTACTCATATTCATTGAAATCATCCGATTGTGAGTGTTCTATATGCGAAGTATCAATTGTTAATTTAAATTCAAGTTGGGTGGTATAGCTAATACCTAATTTGCAAATTTCCATTTATATTTCACGTTCCTAAATATTATTATAAATTATAATACGTTATTCATGCATTCATTATATTACTATTTTTATTATTATAATTAGTCCGATAATTGAAGTTTTCGTATCTATAAACCAATTTACTCCACCTAAATTTCCGGCCTTGCACTGTGCTCTTTTGTTGCGCTTTGAAAAATTATAAAATTAAGATGAGAGTGGCGGCCTTGAAACCTGATGAAATTGAAGTCGAATGCGAGTTACGTGCAATTTTATCGGGATCTGACAATGTCCTAATGGTACTACAGCAACTTGTAGATACCGAGGAGGATGGAACATCAGATGCCCCTCAACGAATGCATAGTCGGGCGGCAAAAAATCCAAATGCGGAAATCGAAATTTGTCGCGGTAAGCTGATTCGACTCCAAGACGAAATTGTGCAATTAAAATCCATTTCGACAGCTGAACAAACGTCTCGAGCCGAACAAATATGGTCTCGTATGTCACACGTACGAGGTCGACTAGAGCGCGTGTCCACCTCCCCGACATATCAAGACTCTGCTTTGAAGTTATTAAAATCATGTTGTCGTCTACTTGAATCACTCACGGAATATTTACAGAATTCAGGCGACTTAGATAATTCAGTCAAAGTAGCCGAAGGCGAAGTGATCGAAAGGACCCAACCGTTAGCGACCCAATCAACGATTTCAGATAATCAAATTTCGAACCCAAAACCATTGAACTACGAGGCGCCCCCAGCGGAATCTAACCTCAGTCGATTAGGCCATGAAGGAAAAGTATATGATTCAGAAAATACAGCATCAGTTGCTAACGAAGCCTTCAAACTAGAACAAAACCCTCTATTTCTCGTGATGATGGCTCAAATCAAAGAGTTATCTGATCAAGTTAAACTGCTAAACCAAAATCAGTCAATGAAGGCGCTTCCAACCGGAAACCCACATTTTGGTCAGAAACCATTAGGAAATATAGAGGTTCCTACTCCCCCGCCCAATATTCAAAATCAAGTCCCTCAGGCTCAATTCCAGGGCTCTGGTTCTAATTTTATGGCGACTAACGATATAATACCTCCTGCCACTATTGTGACTACTACGCACGGCCCACTTTCATCTACAGGTGCAAGCCATTTCGGTACGCAGCATCATAGCACTTTTAATTCTCCGGAGGCCGAGGGGCACAACGTAGTTATGGGAGCTTGTAACAATAATTTCTCTGGTCGACGTCAATTATCTCGTAGCGGTATTTGCTATTCTGGGAGCACCTCCGGGATAACGGTGGACATGTTCTTGTTCCAATTACAAACCATGGCCGCATCGATGGGCTTAACGGAAGATGTTGTAACGCTAAAAGTTTACCGTCTTACGACCGTATACCCTAACGCTAAAGAAATTTGTCCCCATTTCATGCACTAACCCCATGTGCGGCTTTGATTCCCGCAGCTCAGTCTTGTAGGGGATGTGGTCGTGGGTTTTTGGGGTTAGACGAAATGCGGGACCTAGATTACCGCACAATAACAAAAGAGAAAGAGAAAGATGGCCTAATATTTACCATCTAAAGGTTGAAAAAAATGAAAAGTGGGGTCCTCGGACCCAAAACTGGCGGGTCCTACATATTTCAAGCGGATGTTTTACCCATGGTTGTTAATTCTGGTTTCTTAGGGTAACATAATTACCCTAAGAAATACGCACCAAAAAAAATATTAATAGAGAAGCTTAACGATTAGTGGTTTAATGGCGTGGAGGAGGTCCTCAGCAGAAAGAGGGTGTCCCGCCTATGGGCAGGGTTACTTTCGATGCCCTCGCTCCTAGCAAGACTCAGCTTTGCTAGAAGCAACTAAGGAACCTCGCCACGATTAGAATGGTTAGTATCTCTACTGCACTAAAATCATACTTACCAAAAAAAAAGAAAATTTAGTCTGCAAAGCACTAGACTAAAAAACTCGCACTTTTAATTTACCTCCCGGATCAGTCTTTCAATGTATGTATTTCACTAACGTTTATTTTTATTTTTAAATTAATGAAAAAAAATTTTCTTTGGTGTCAAACATAAATCAAACTTGCAACACTCCCACAAAACGAATTTTTCGGATATTTCACATTTATTGGCACTTGATTTGATTACATTCCCCGATTACATCAATTTATTTATGTAACTTAATGAACACTGTATAGTATCACGAGATAATAAACACATCCAATTTTCTTAATTAAATTTATTTCAGATTAATTTATACTTTTTTTTAAAATTATTATTGTATTTCACTAAATTTTACACATGTTAACAAACGCATTTTATTTTAGATCTCAGGAAATTACCCAAAAAGAAACTGAACTTTCTACCTCTTCTAAACACAGCTGCACGGCTGACTGTCTAGCACGCAGCAACTCCTCCTTCTTTCTTTCCGTTGTACATTTTATACCAAAAATTGAAAACAAATTATTGTACATTCATCAAAATGTACGAACGCAAAAACGTACAACAACGTGACATTGATTTTCGCTTACTCAATGCACGCGCAAAAATTTATTTACATCAACAAAAAATCAATCGATCGAAAGGTGCAATTGTAGGTATTTTCAATAGCAGAGTTTTTTTTCATGCCATTTACCTCAAGACATATCGATGCAAAAATAAATTGATAATGTTGCATTATATATTATTATGGTTTACGTTTATTCACCTACTGCATGGATATATACAGTAATCTGAGTAACATAAGCAACCAATAACAATGCGAAATACGGCATGGTAATTTCTTTTGGTAGAATTTGAGGTATCACCTCGAAGGTTATGCCGTATGTTAAAATTTGATGTTTGGGTTGATAACGGAACTGAATAAAATTCCGTTACAGCGTGGGGAAAACCCAAACCCTGAGATGAAAAGGGATCTCATGCCCTAATGAAAGGAGGACAGGAGTAGAAATTCAGTTTCCTTACATCCCACGTGGGGAACTCCCACACCCTGAGCTAGTCTCAGTGCCGGGCTGTCTAAATTAAACACCTAACCTATATCTAAATATCTAAATTATAACTATGGGCTACTAATTATTACTACCAATAAGCATTAAATGTCTAAACCTACGTTCTATCCTTGTTATCAGATCAGGTTTCCCTGCGCCCCCTCAGCCTGGTTTCCGCCTTCCCGTGGTGTTGGCCGTTGCCTTATTGGTCCCCGTTGTCTCCACGGTCTATTCCAGAGTTTGCATCCCAAGAGTAACAGAATTAAGGTTAGTACCAAAGCTGCCCCAGTGCCCGTATAGTTCCCGATGTGATGCCAATTGACTTGGGACCACGGTTCCTCTCTTTTTAGTTCTTGGATGGTTTGCTGTAGTTCGGACACCTCGACCTCTAACGCATTGGCGGGGAATGTTAATGTACGCCTCTCTGTTTTCTGCGTGAGGTTGAATCTTGGAACAACATCAGCACGGATTACTGTTTTGTAAGTAGTCGTGGCCTTAATGACCACCGAGGCCCCCCTCAAACTACAGCCAGGGTCTAGTGATAGAATTCCGCTCCCGTTCATAGCCACTGCCTGAGATTGTTGCTGGCATTCCAGATCAAAGACTACTTCGCGGGGTAGTACCATGATCCACCGGTTATCCTTTAATGGGTGAATGTAAATCGAAGGTAGTGCTGTTCGTATGGGGCATCGGCTCGGTTGCTCATTGGCATGTGAGAGCAACGCCATTTCACAATGCTCATCTTGACTTTCAATCTTGTACGTTGGTCCTCCTGCTTTGCAAATTACCGTTCCTTCTTCCCAGCGTCTACACTCGTCCAACCTTTTTGCAGAGATTGGTTGGTACCACACTCTAGAGCGGCTAACCAAAACATACTGGTATTGTGGCTCGAGGTAAGCATACCCCCTTTGGTATCTTGTTGGAACCGGGATGGGGTGAAATATCTGGTACTCTTCCCCCTGGATAAGAGGTACCTGAACTTCGAAAATAATCTGATCCTCGATGATTGCTGCCTTGGTCTCCAGTAACCGATATACATTGATCCAGTGTGCTCTTGAACTAGGAACTTGCAGGTTCGTGGGGATCTGCTTACTTATTTCCCATAGTTGTTTTGCAAACTGCGAAGGAGGTAACAATCGCACTCTTGCTCTCCCATGATGTACATCCGAGAGTATATCTATCAGGTCTCCTTGGACATCCTTATACATCCAAATGGCCGCAGATAGCTGGAATAACACGTCCATATACTCTTCATGCACCATCACAGACTCGATTTCCTCCTGGATTACCCGATAATGCTTTTCCATTTCCTCATGCTCCTTACGGATAATGTTTCCGGTCAAATCTAATACATGCATTTGCTGTTGGAGCATGGTTTGTGTTTTTAGTACACCGGTGTTCAGGTGTTTGATTTGCTCCTGATACCTCTGAGCATCTCGTTGGCCCAACACTCCGATTATGTCCCCTGCTAAATCTCCGAGGAAATCCAAAGGAGCCCTCTTTTCCCGTCCGTGTTGTGCTTGGAGAAGCCTATTACTGTCCTCGATTTGGTCCATCAAGTAAGCTATCGGACTTAACAACGCCTCGCAATGTCTAACGTACCTGGTCGCATTGGCGTTTTCTGCACATGTCGCTCGGAGATGTTCTTGCGTTAGTCTCATGTGCTCCCACTCCCTCCAGTAGCTCGATAAGTTATAGTACCCCACTATGGTCCAAATGTTGGTGGATAGTTTGGCCCTACCTTCCTCCGCAAAGTATATACCTGGCTCAGTCTGAAACTCTTGGAACTGCAAACCCTGATTACTCAAACTCGCTGCTGCCACCAGTATCGTCGTTAGCCTCAAACACCAGTTGAAAATACCCATTTCTAGACATGAGATAACAAGCATAAGACCGTTGTGCTGATGAATGGCGCTAACCCAATCCCACTTTGCTGAACCATGTGCATGGAATGTGATTGGGTCAACCTCATCCTTTCCTTAATCTTAAGTTAGTTTATATCGATTTATATAAAATTTGTGTAAAATATATTAACTTAGCTACTACTCTAACTATCATGAGAGGAGGGCGCCAAATCAATTTTACTTCCACAGAAGAACAACTGTAGTAACTAAATTGAGTCAGCCTCATTCTCTCATTTAACTCAATTCTCTTAAACTAATACCGGTATCCTCTAACCGCGCGGGGAATACCGATCTTCACTTTACCGTTACATCACCTATGTAAATGCCCAATTATACATAGATGGTCTAATGGGAAAGTGGATGGCGTATGCGTCTGTTTTCTACGGCGGCGCTTCCAATTTCGATATAAAGTTTTCACTAGCGATTTCCAGTTGTAATACACTTCGTAAACGGACGTAAGTTTCACATAGTCCAATAACGCCCTAATGCCGTGCTCAGTCTCACAATGCCACTTCCGATTTCGAAAGTTCGGAGTCGATTGTAATACTGCGGCGGTTATAACGTTATTGGCCATTAACTTTAACCTTTTTTGGATGTTTTTCATTACTCTAAAATTAGCCCTGCTTCTTAACGAATCAGCTTGAACTACCGGGAACACTTCTTTATCACTATGTTTGTTGTAGGAATGTGAATTAGATTTATTAAATTTTTGCCAAATTAATTGACGGTCCTTGGTTGTGGAAATTGAACCCACTTTAATTGCACCTGGCGTTGATTCTAACATTAGAATGTTTGGTGGTAAACATCTAAGATATTTTGTTGTTAGTACTAAATTCAAAGGATTTATGTAAAAATGGTAAGTCATTGACGAAGTAACCTTGATTAAATCAGAAAGGAAAGTCGTCGATAATTTAATTACCTTAGCTGGTGGACTTGAAATGATTTCGATCGATTTGATGGTATTTCCTGTCTGTAGTTTACATTTACCTCTGATTATTAACCTTTTATCTCTAACTCGACCGTTCTTTTTATCTTTAAAATATTCCAAAGAAAACCTTTTGGAAAATTCCCCTTCAAAGTTAGCTACGGTTTCATTTTTGGAAGTGCGTGATGTACATTGTTCTATTGCCGATGAACATGTTATTTGTGCTGCTTTAGGTGATGATTCTCTACTTACTTTATGTTGAGTTAATCGACCAATTCTTTCGGCTGACGACGATTCAACGTCCACTTCCGTCTTGCGCATAGACGGTTGTTCGTAAAATGCCTCTGCCCTCAAATTTTTGCACACACGTTGGTTTTGATCTAATTTTTGAACTATCCGTGCATTTTGCTTACGTGTTCGTTCATCTTTAAAATAATTCCTTCGCGAAGGGTTCGAGTGTAATGAGTTTTGGCTATGTGCAATTTTCTCCAGATCTAATTTCGCCCTAGATTCATCTGAGATGATTTTCAAATAATATAAGCGTCTTGCAGCTACTTGTAACTTATCGGTTACTTTTATAAATGCTAGTAATTCCCACAGATCCCTTACAGCCAAGATCATCTCATTGATTATCTCTTGTAAAGGGAGTGTAAGCCGGATACGATCTAATCTACCTTGAATGTGTAGCAACTTTGTTGACACCACTGGCAATTGCTCATCCGCCGTAATAACTCCATTCGTTATTTGGCGGAACAAATGTTTGACACCTTCCAGCTTGTGAAAACATGTCACTATTTCTTGTTTAGGAGATCTGACTGCAGTTTCATGTACAACAAGATTATTCCCCTTAAGGTTCACCTGTTCTTCCACCAATTCTCTTTTCAAAGCGAGAGCCGCTTTATGGTAAGACACGACGGGGATCTTTCGACATTCACATTCGATTAAGAACTCGTCACTGTCTAGATGTTCTACCTTCATTTTTCAAAACAAAACCTTCCACTAAAGAAAACTAAACTAAACTAAACTGATCAAAAACATTAATTTAAAATTCAAATGAAATCAATAACAACCATGGGTAATATCCCCCTTCAATGAATAGATTCCGCCAACTTGGATAAAAATAAGGATAAGATAAAGGCATTGAAATTGAAATTTTGATGAAATTATTTCCTTGTTCCCTTTGATGCAGCGGTAGTCTTAACCTGACATACAAGGTGATCCTCGCTGCTATGGTGAACTTGGAAACAGATGACATTTATGGTACCCAATAGACCATGGCAAGTTTGTTGTCCCCTTTTCTGCAGCTGGCAGTCTTACCCTGAACTCAGCAGAGGAGCTCACCTACATGGGTGACAAAAACGTTACCATGTAAGTCAACTGATGTTGATGAGACCTTTGCAGGCCTCTAACAACAGCTGCTATTGCTGTCTATTGGGGATGATAACACGCCGGTTATCACCAAGGATTTCAACAGTGTGTGGTATAATAGTGTTTAGCTTATGTCCGAAACCTCATCAATATCCGTTCACTGATAGAAAACCGGATTGGACAGCTAAACACATTATACCCTGAACGCGCCTACAACTAGCAATGGGAGGACTGGCAACCCCATCCCGGAGGATGATAAATTTTAAATGAAACGACAAAGTGGAATTTGCGCAATAACCTAACTATACACTGCTTGTTGGAAATCCATATTTTGAATAATAAAATTTGCCACAACTCGTAATAATTTCTTATAACCATTGTGGAATCAAACCGTAGGAAAATTTAGTGACAGTCGTGCAACTTACTTTAGGATGCGGAAAAGTAGTTTTAGTATCTGAGAAATGTGCAGCTCTTAATACCCCCGGTCTTATCACTCGGCAAGGAAAGAGATGATGCACATTGTTTCAAGGAAAAACCCTTTTCACCCTTACTAACATCCGTTGCACCACTGGTTGTTGTACACGGTACAGAAAACCGTACAACTGGATTATTGTTTGAGTTCGGTTATCAACGCATGCTCCAGCCTTCCCACCACATTAGATGAATTCTTAAACTCCTATAACTACCACGAATGTTGGTTTATCCCCCGGAGTGCGGGTTGGGACATGCCACGGATAAACCATCCATTCGGGGATCTAGCATAGAAACTCAACTATCATCAATCTCTGTCGGTACGCGTATGACCCACCACGTATTAGGTCAGGCTTGCCGCTGCCATACTCGTATCGATAGAAATTTACATCTAACAATGATAAAAACCAAGCACACTGTTTTTTAAACCGATTTCAATTTTACTTAGAAGTATTTAACAATTTTTGAACATTACCCAAAAAGTAATGTCGAATATTAATTTAGACGAGAGTGTGAGGGGATCCTCAATTGAATTTCTTAGACTTATTGTGGTATTTGTTACCAGAATTTTTGGGCCGAATTATGGCCCCGTTTGGGCGCCACTGTAACGCTAAAAGTTTACCGTCTTACGACCGTATACCCTAACGCTAAAGAAATTTGTCCCCATTTCATGCACTAACCCCATGTGCGGCTTTGATTCCCGCAGCTCAGTCTTGTAGGGGATGTGGTCGTGGGTTTTTGGGGTTAGACGAAATGCGGGACCTAGATTACCGCACAATAACAAAAGAGAAAGAGAAAGATGGCCTAATATTTACCATCTAAAGGTTGAAAAAAATGAAAAGTGGGGTCCTCGGACCCAAAACTGGCGGGTCCTACATATTTCAAGCGGATGTTTTACCCATGGTTGTTAATTCTGGTTTCTTAGGGTAACATAATTACCCTAAGAAATACGCACCAAAAAAAATATTAATAGAGAAGCTTAACGATTAGTGGTTTAATGGCGTGGAGGAGGTCCTCAGCAGAAAGAGGGTGTCCCGCCTATGGGCAGGGTTACTTTCGATGCCCTCGCTCCTAGCAAGACTCAGCTTTGCTAGAAGCAACTAAGGAACCTCGCCACGATTAGAATGGTTAGTATCTCTACTGCACTAAAATCATACTTACCAAAAAAAAAGAAAATTTAGTCTGCAAAGCACTAGACTAAAAAACTCGCACTTTTAATTTACCTCCCGGATCAGTCTTTCAATGTATGTATTTCACTAACGTTTATTTTTATTTTTAAATTAATGAAAAAAAATTTTCTTTGGTGTCAAACATAAATCAAACTTGCAACACTCCCACAAAACGAATTTTTCGGATATTTCACATTTATTGGCACTTGATTTGATTACATTCCCCGATTACATCAATTTATTTATGTAACTTAATGAACACTGTATAGTATCACGAGATAATAAACACATCCAATTTTCTTAATTAAATTTATTTCAGATTAATTTATACTTTTTTTTAAAATTATTATTGTATTTCACTAAATTTTACACATGTTAACAAACGCATTTTATTTTAGATCTCAGGAAATTACCCAAAAAGAAACTGAACTTTCTACCTCTTCTAAACACAGCTGCACGGCTGACTGTCTAGCACGCAGCAACTCCTCCTTCTTTCTTTCCGTTGTACATTTTATACCAAAAATTGAAAACAAATTATTGTACATTCATCAAAATGTACGAACGCAAAAACGTACAACAACGTGACATTGATTTTCGCTTACTCAATGCACGCGCAAAAATTTATTTACATCAACAAAAAATCAATCGATCGAAAGGTGCAATTGTAGGTATTTTCAATAGCAGAGTTTTTTTTCATGCCATTTACCTCAAGACATATCGATGCAAAAATAAATTGATAATGTTGCATTATATATTATTATGGTTTACGTTTATTCACCTACTGCATGGATATATACAGTAATCTGAGTAACATAAGCAACCAATAACAATGCGAAATACGGCATGGTAATTTCTTTTGGTAGAATTTGAGGTATCACCTCGAAGGTTATGCCGTATGTTAAAATTTGATGTTTGGGTTGATAACGGAACTGAATAAAATTCCGTTACAATGTGCTTTTGGTTGAAGTGAGTACCGTGCTTAAGGATATTGCGTTGCAGTGGTACTGGACGTACCGTCGTCATAACCCATTGGCAACATGGAAAGATTTAAAACAAGATTTGTTTGAGAGATTTAAGGATAGGCGCACAGATTATGAAATTCGTCGAAGTATTGAAGCCCGAAAACAGAAACAGGGCGAAAATTTCATAGATTTTTACCACCACGTTTGGGCTCTTACGCTGCAATGCCAGACTCCCTACCGTGATGAGGAATTGGTGCAGCTGTTGATGTCAAACATGACCCCCGTCTTACAATACCACCTAACGGATCAACGTTTTGAATCAATCAACGCCTTGGTTAAAACCTGCACTGCTTGGGAAGATACGTACAAACGTTTTCGCATTTCATCCGATAACGTACTTGCGAATCGACGTAGTATAAACGAGCTACACCACGACAACCTCCATGTCGCTTCCCAATACGACCAACATCAAGCCGAGCGGCCCAGGGATGAACCGGGTGACGCAGTATGTTCTTTGAAACCGTCACTCAATATTCCACCCAAGCAAACAACCCGATTTATAAATGTGCCACAAAACAATATTCGCCGGAATTCGGATATTGTAGCAAATAATCCCGTCTGCTACAACTGCTCGGACATTGGTCACACATTCGTAGATTGTCCAGTACCGCCAACGGGCGTGTTTTGTTATCGTTGTGGGCACAGAGACACCATTACACCTAAATGTCCGAGGTGCTCGGGAAACTCGTTAAGGGGTCAATGGAGATCTGGGATCCAGGGGCCTCCGAATTTTACAGTGACCAGACCAGCCCAAGAAGATTCCGGCAGCAATACCGATCCGGAGTTCCACCGGAGAAACAATACGAAGTCGTAAATACACGCAATGCATCCTCGGCGGTAAGCTCGTTACCCACCACCGCCAAACCGCTTATTATGTCATCGGATCGAAATGTCTTTACGTTTGATTCACCCAATCCTTCTCTTTCGACTAGGTCCGTGGCTCCCCCCGGTCTTGTTAATTTCGAAGCATCAATGGATTTAAATACTTGTGCCTATTTATCCAACGCGCAATCAAAAATGTCTGGGTCACAAAACCAAATAAAATCCGAGATGACACTGGATTCAAATACTACCGCCTATTTATCCAACTCGCCGCCATTGACTAGGCCATTAGATAAAAATTATTCGACCGAGAATACAATGTATTCACGTCGTTCCTATAGTGTTAGGAGGAAAGATAGGTCCCGAAGATACTGGGAAAACCGTAAAGTTATAAAAGCCGGTATAGTTTCGTCTATATTAACCTCAGACAATTTGGATAAACGACCGTACGCTTCGGTAACCATAAACGGTGTACCGTATACGGGTCTTCTCGATAGTGGAGCCAGTGTATCTGTATTGGGTCGTGGTTCCGAAAAAATTCTATCAGATCCATTAATCAAATTTCACCATTTTCCAACACAGATTCATACAGCTAGTGGTCAATCGCAGCGAGTTTTCGGATATATCCATGCATTAATTACATTTAATAACAAGTCCCACACTCTCCAACTGTACATCGTGCCATCACTCGAACAACCGCTTTACCTGGGGATTGATTTTTGGAATCGGTTCGGGATCAGTCCAAAAATTTCATCCCTTAGTCTAAACCAGGAACTACCCGACAAGACTAACCCTCCGAAGTTCCACACCCTCTCACCTACGGACCGAGTGAGACTAGATCATATAATTGGCGAGTTTCCATCCAGTACGAAATTAGGGCTGGGTAGGACCACTCTTTTGATGCATGGTATTGATGTTGGTAACGCCAAACCAGTGAAACAACGCTTCTACGCTATATCTCCCGCCCGACAGAAGTTGCTGTATGAGGAGTTAGACCGGATGTTGGCCCTAGACGTCATTGAGGTAAGCCAAAGCTCTTGGTGCTCACCAGTTACCCTCGTACATAAGGCGAACGGCAAAGTGAGACTCTGTTTAGATGCCCGCGAAGTGAACAAGGTGACCGTCAAAGATGCGTATCCGCTGCCTCTTATCAACGGCTTGTTGGGTCGGCTGGATCAAACACGGTATATATCAGCTATTGATTTAAAAGATGCCTTTTGGCAAATCCAGCTCGACCCACAAGCCCGCGATAAGACAGCGTTTACCGTACCTGGACGGCCCTTGTATCACTTCAAAGTTATGCCATTCGGGCTTTGTAACGCTCCTCAAACACTTTGTCGCCTTATGCATCGAGTAATCCCTTACCAGCTTCACGATAGGGTCTTCGTCTATATGGATGACTTATTAGTCACTTCCGCTACGCTAGAAGAACATTTTACGTTATTAGAAGAAGTCGCCCGATTGTTGACCAAAGCCGGACTTACCATCAACGTTAGTAAAAGCCAATTCGCGTTGCGAGAGGTTAATTATCTTGGGTACATTGTGGGTGACGGTTGCCTCCGCCCCAACCCAGAGAAATGTCGAGCTATTTTGGAGTTTCCAACTCCAAAGTCGACTAAACAGATAAGAAGATTTCTCGGTATGTGCGGTTGGTACCGCCGATTTATTAAAAACTTCGCCTCATTGGCTGCTCCACTAACTGATCTCACTGGTAAGTCCAGAACTAAGTGGTCTATCGCTGCTGAACAATCATTTAGCGCTCTAAAACAGGCTCTGGTATCTGCCCCCGTGCTAGCAAACCCTGACTACAGTAAGCCCTTCTATATACAGTGCGATGCCAGTACCGTTGGCGTAGGCAGCGTTCTTTTCCAGACCGACACCGAGGGTGGTGAACATCCCATCGAATTTATATCACATAAACTCAATGCGGCTCAAAAGAACTACTCGGTGACTGAATTGGAATGCTACGCCGCGGTACTCAGTGTGCAAAAGTTCCGGCCATATATAGAAGGGTATCCTTTTGTGATATACACAGACCATGCCAGTCTCAAATGGCTAATGTCACAAAAGGATCTGTCTGGGCGGCTAGCACGGTGGAGCCTTAAACTCCAATCATACGATTTCCAGATCGGTTACAGGAAGGGCTCTGTCAATATTGTGCCTGACGCCTTGTCCAGGGCTTTTTGTGATGAGGTCACACCCGCTGGCCTAAACTCTAGCTGTTCAAACGGTCAAATCTCTCTAGTTTCTCCCGACCACTCCGTAAAGCATAACGCGACCAGTAATGCCAATTCAAGTGGTCTTTCAATATCTAGTTTAGATAAGTCACATCAGTTACCTGTATTACAGATTGACTTAGGCTCACCTTCGTTCTTAGACGAAGAGTATGTCAAACAAATTGATCACATACGGCAAATGGCGGATTGTGAACACAACTTTCGTATCGAGGGTAACAAACTGTTAATCGCACCGGCTTACGGATCTCGGTATGTAGATACCGACCTACCCACCTGGAAATTGGTTGTTCCGATCTCAATGACCAGCAGTCTAATTACACAGGCTCATGTTTCACCAACTTCGGCGCATATGGGAGTAGCGAAAACTCTTGAACGACTCCAAAGACAGTTTTTCTGGGCTCGTATGGCAAACGCAGTTCAACATTTTATCTCAAATTGCACCAAGTGTAAAATGAATAAAGGTGTGAATTTTTCAACACGGCCAGCTATGGGAGCGCAAACGGTATCAACTCGCCCCTTTCAAAAGCTTTATGTTGATTTTTTGGGACCATACCCACGTTCTAAGCGCGGCAATTCTTATATCGTGATAGCACTCGATCATTATTCTAAATTTGTGCTCGTCAAACCGTTGCGCGAAGCATCAGCCAGTTCATTATGTTCTTTCCTGGAGAATGAAATATTTTTGCTTTTTTCAGTCCCGGAGGCGATTACTTCCGATAATGGTAAACAGTTTACCTCAAAGCTTTTTAAAGACTTGCTTGAAAAATATCAAGTTTCACATGTACGAACACCAATTTATTCTCCTCAGAGTAACGCGTCGGAGAGAGTTAATAGGACGTTGCTTGCCGCCGTTCGATCGTACATGGGCGATCGTGAGCACAATGAATGGGATCTTCATCTCCAAGAAGTGGCCGCATCCTTACGGAACGTCCGGCATGATTCAACGCATTTCTCTCCACACTACCTTGTGTTTGGCCAACACATGTCACTGCATGGGTCCGATTATGCCTTGCGACGACTGTTATCAAATAACGACGCGAACGAAATCGTGATGTTGACTAAACCAGACCGATTGAATTTGGTTCGCGACAAAATTATCCACTATTTGAAGGTTGCCCACGAAAGAACATCTCGCCATTATAATCTTCGCAGCCGAAATAGGAGTTTCATTCCTGGACAATCTGTGTTTGTACGATCTTTCGCACAGAGTGACGCACTAAATAAATTTTCTGCCAAATTGTCTGCCAAATTTATACCCGCCATCATTGACTGTAAAGTGGGCAATGTTGCATATTCTATTAGAGACTTAACGGGGAAATCGCTTGGAACTTACCATGCTAAGGACATACGAGTTTAACCCGGCTAATTTATGGTGAGTTGTTGGAATTAACCGAATAATTTTTGAGCCCGGCATGAGACAATTTCAGGGTGTGAGGCAGCCCCACGATTTGTAACGTCGCACTCGACGCTCCGTCACAATTAGAAGCATATGGTGCATTGTGAACACTGACCGATTGATTTCAAAACAAAAAAAATGATGAGCAAAAATGTTGGTATTTTATTTTCTGTGGTGGTTCGAAAGCATAACTATAGATGGCTATTTCCTAAGTTCGGAAATGCAAATTACAGATTGCTTTGTTATCTTTATCTGGGCTAATGATTCTCTCTCGAAATTGTAGATGTCAGACTGTACGCTAGAAACAAAAATAATATTTTTTTTCAATAATGATAAATGCATTTATGATTGTACTGTTGATTTTTTTTTGGTCAGTCAGTTGTGAGTTACAATAAAAAACAAATCGGGGATTAAAAAAATACAAAAAAATTGAGTTGAGCGAGTTTCGAGAAAAGAAATTATTAATCGCTTTGTGTAAATCTGTTTGCAACAGAAATTGTAATTGTAATTTTTTTTATATAATAATGAAAGTGTAACAACGATAAACAAAAGATATAATATATATAAATCTACATAATATACAGTGTGTAATCCCTAAAATTTGAACATTTATGACAAGTATAATATATCATTGGACATAAAGTTAATTAGTGCGCGAACCAATAGTTACCTTGTGAGTGATATCGAAGAACGTTAAATCGATAATTACTAATAGTGATCATATGTGAAAAAAAAAATCGTCCGTTATAACATAAAACGCAACCACGTTGCTATAAGACGGACTTTATTATTATAAATAGTGGTGATAACTGGTAGTAACTAAGGGGTGCAATACTGGGTACCTTGATATACGACGAGTAGTACGCAGTCAAATTAAAAGCAAGCATACTACTTGGTTATATATTAAAAGCTAGCGAATGAACTACCAAGAAAAAAAACTCTCGTATATAAATATAAACGGAAACGTATAAACGTTTAGCGCGCGCATAATAATAGTATAATACCCCGTTTATATAAAAGCGCCTTGGTTCACATAACGAAGAACCTCATGTTTTCTGCGCGGGTATAACACGGTATATGATTAGTACATACCGTTCTACCGTTAAACTTGGATTTTGGAGCATCATCACTCAACATACCACAACAAACCGTACATCATAAACCAGCTGAGGGTAACAAAAACAAATTTTTTTTTTTTATTATTTTTCTGTTTCTTTAACAATTTTTTTTGTTTATATAATTTATTTACATATTACGTTAGTTTTAAGGGTCAGGTGATTAGGCATAGCTAATATTTACTTAGTTCAATTATTTTTCTTTTTGCAAACAATACTTTTTTTTTTCATTTGTTCTATTATTCCGTTTTGTTCAATTTATTTCATTTTTTATTTACAAACGAATTTAAATTTCTTACTATTTCTTCTTATAATAAATGGACTATGGTAATATGTATATATACATCTTAATTCTGAGTGTTTTTATTAGAAATATGTGGTGATTTATTATAACGTTGAGGATGAACTGGAGCCAGGTTTCCTTGTCTCACTAACTTAGAGGTAGGTAGTCAGCATGATCTTTCTGCGGTCACTCGTGATATCATCATACTCCTGAAAACCCACCCCGATTCTCTACTGATGCTTAGCCGGCAACGACCGCTCAGGAGTCAAGGATGATATCAACAAAATTTTCTATAACATTTGGATGTCGTGCTTCGAGATATAAGTTACCTAGATTTTCTAGAATTTTATTCTTTGAAATTTATCAGCAAAAAAAAAAACTACCAAATGTTACACACTCTTGCTTGATTTTTCGCTTGAAATACGGTGTCCTATAAGCCTATTGAAGTTGAACCTGTATAGACCCTAATACTACAGCAACCGTCCTTATAATTGCTTTCGGTAGGGAAGGGGATCGTTTTTCAGATTTTATTTGGACACAATTCTACTACTATGTATACAATTGTTTCTTCCCTTATTAATTACAACTGAGACTGTGCTGATCTAGCAATTTATCTTTCAAATTTTACAAATTTTACATTTCTTAAACAATTCTGATTTGCAGGGGTGAAACGCAATGGTCCCAAAATTAATTAAACCTATTTAAAATATAATTTTAATTTGGTATGATTACTAGGTCAAGTGGCCTCGTTCTTTGAAGTCTTCTTTCAACGACAGGGTTATCTATCATTTGGCGAATATAGGGCTTTCCATGTTGCTGGAGCCTTATTTCGTGTTTGGCGGCATGTTATTTCTATTTCATCTTTGATGTATTCCATCTGTAAGTCCCTGTGAAGGTCTTCATTTCTTGTGTACCAGGGTTCAGCAGCTTGTTGTGTATTGTAAGCTCAGAGCCTTTACCTATGAGCCAATACATTTTTCTGAACTTAATATTAAGTTCTTCTTTTTTCTTTTTGACATGCTCTCTCCGCTTGAGCTTGGCATCAAGTGCCATGCCAAGATATTTAGCTTTGTTTGCATATGACATCGGTCGTGAGTTAATATTTATATCAGTAGATGGGAAGTCAGTTAATATGTAAAGTTAATATGCGTGAATTTCGTTTCATTAAGCTTGATTCTCCAGCGCTTAGTCCAGTAACAAACCGCATTGGTAATCTACTGGAGTTTGCTCGTTGCACCAGCGACATCTACTTCCAATCGCCATGATTGCTGTGTCATCTGCAAAGGTGGCTATGGTTCCTTCATCTGTTGTTGGAATATCCTTTGTATATAATAAATACAGGATTGGTCCTAAGACACTCCCCTGTGGGACATCGGCAGAGATTTTCTTTAGTTTGGAGTATTCATCCTCATATTTCACACGAAAATGCCTATTGTATAAATAAGACCTCGGCATATAATTGCCATGGCAGATCTCTGTGCAGCTTGAATTCCAGTCCACTGTGCCAGACTGTATCGAATGCTTGGGTGGCGTCCAGAAATATGCTGGAGCATACTTTTTTATGTTCTAACGTTCTTTCAATAATGTTGGTGATTCTATGCACCTGTTCAATTGCAGAGTGCTTTTGCCTGAATCCAAATTGATGTGGAGGAATTAGTTGTCGGCCCTCAATTATTGGTTTAAGTCTTTTTAGTAATAATTTTTCAAAGAATTTTGACATAATTGACAGCAATGAAATTGGCCTGTATGATTTTTTATAGTTTGATGGTTCATCAGGTTTTGCTATCATGATTACTTCTGCTACTTTCCATTGCCACGGAACATATTTTAACCGAAAGCCTTGCATTTATTATGTATAATAGCTTACGAAATCCTTTACCTGGTAGAGCCTTGATTATTTGGCAAGTAATCAAGTCATATCCTGGGGCTTTTTTAACATTCATGTTGCTTTCTACTTCTTCTTTTAATTCTTTGAGAGTACTGGGCGTATATCAAAATCATCTAGCTTATGGATTGACAATATATTTTCATTGCCTGTTGCCCCTAGGTATTGCCCCTAGGTAGTGGTTGGAAGGTATCCTCGAACAGATCAGCCTTCTCTTAGACAGATAATAATCAGAATTTTTTCCATCGGTTAGGCTAACTAGATATCTGTTGATTGATACATTTTTAACTTCTTTAAGAATAGATTTGAGGCTGTTATCGAAATTATTTTGTTCTCCGGTGTTTTAGTTATTTGTCATGTTTTACGTGCCCGACGTTTTTCTCTTACCAACTCTCTAACTTCCATTGGGTGGGATATGCCAAAGCAGTATAGTGAATGGCTTCATTGAGTTGTTCTAATTCATCTTCCAACTGGTGGGAATTTCTTATCGGTACCTGAAGATTGATTTTTTCCTCCAATACTTCACGAATGAGATCCGAGTTTGTTTTTGAATTTATTAATCTGGGTGCATTCTCCCTTTGAATTACCATTTCACAGACTGTCGTGATAACCGGGGAATGATCCGATACTAGAGAATTACTGTCTTCAATGTGAATGTAGTTCTGGGATATACTTCTTGCTACATAAAAGTCTATTAGGTCAGGTGTCGTCGTTCCGTCACCGGGCCAGTATGTTGGAGAACCACCAGAGTAAAATTCACATTTTACTCTGGTATACATGTTTTCGGTCATAATTTACATATTAGTTACACATGTGGAAACAGAAATGACAGCACGTATTTTAATCGCTAGAATATTTATTAATTTCCCCATATTTTTCGGTATCATTTTACAATTTTATTATATTTTTAGTCGATCCTGATTGGAACCAGTAGATCATGTGGTTTCTTCCTTCGCAGCCGTCTTACTGGGTTTGAATCATCTAACATACGAACTTATTCCTTCACTGACGAAATCCATCTTCAGATCTCTGTGGAGGTTGTCATTTCTCATGTACCACGGTGCATTAACTATTCTGCTTAGAACTTTGCTTTGGGGTGACTGAATGATATTGACATTGGTTTTCTTTGTACAGCCTCAGAGCTGAATACCGTAAGTCCACACAGGTTTTAGCATTTGCCGGTATAGTAGCAATTTATTACGTAGAGTTAGCTCAGAATTTCTTCGTAAGAGCCAATCCATGTTTCTGTATTTGATGTTTAACTCTTCTTTTTTCTTTTTCACATGCTGTTGCCATTTTAGTTTCGTGTCTAGGGTCATGCCTAGATATTTTGCTGTGTTTGCATAGGGAATTTGCTGAGAGTTCAGTTCTACTGGTATCCAGTTGACCTTCTTGTTGGTAAAGTTTACGTGAACAGATTTTGTTTCATTAAGTTTTATTCGCCATCTCTCGGTCCAGGTACCGACCAGTACCTTTACAATTTGCCTGTAGATTGTTCTATGCTATTAGCAACTGCTAAGATGGCCGTCCGAGGTGTATAGAACATATAAAGTTGGTCCCAGAACGCTACCTTGTGGAACTTCAGCTGATATTTTCTTAATTTCTGAGTATTCGCCATCTAATTTAACTCGAAAGTGTCGGTTAGATATGTAAGATTTTAGAATTTCATAAAACTGCTTTGGTAAGTCTCTTTGTAATTTATATTCCAAGCCTTTATGTCATACTCTGTCAAAGGCCTGTGCTACATCCAATAAGATGCTTCAACTTACTTTCTTTTTTTCAAGTACTTCTTCAATTATGTTTGTAATTCGGTGTACTTGTTCTATTATTGAATGGTTTTCTCTGAAGCCAAATTGATGTGGAGGAATAAGATTTTTTCTACTATTATTGGTTTCAGTCTCTTTAGGAGTAGTTTCTCGAATAATTTAGAAATTATTGGGAGTAAGGAAATCGGTCTATACGAACTTTTGTCATTTAGTGGTTCGTTGGGTTTAGGTATCATAATTACTTCTGCTACTTTCCATTGATTTGGAACGTGTTTAAGTCTGAATACTGCGTTAATCATTTGGAGTAGTTTACGTAGTCCTTTATCAGGAAGAGCTTTTACTATTTGTCCTGTAATTAAGTCACATGCTGGAGATCTCTTTGTATTTAGGTTAACATTGATTTCCTCTTTTAATTCTTGTAATGTGACAGGAGATATATATTGCGATTATCCATTTTATATGCTCGACTTCTTTGCCAGGCCTTTCTTGCTTTTTATTTTGCTGTAACCAGTTCCCTAACTTTCAAAGGATAAATAGCATTTCGGCGCATTTTCTTTGAAGTTTAGGTGGTACTCTTGTCACATGTCAAGACATGTGGCAAACGGGGCAACCCGTTTGAGATTTTTATCTCTAGAGAAACGAAAGTTGTAATTGTTGTGATTGATTTGGGAGTAAACATGATTTCGTATCTCAATTCGTATGGTCATGGCAACCTTTACTTTCTCCTGACGGGTGGTTGGGGTAATGATGTTTAACAGTCCACCGCGTACATGTCATGTTTTGAATAGAATTTTAAAATTCTGTTTTGTAAGCCGCTATGACCTACAGTTATGATTTATCGATATATATTTTATCGTTGTCATATTTTTAATAAATATTAATAAACAACATGAATTTGCTAGTTGATATAATTTTTTAAACAACGTATGAAGCACAACCTGAATATATGTATTCCAATTAAATATCTCTTATTATCCTTGTTACCATTGCTATAATCAATTAAATTTTATATATTCGGAATTTCGCTATAAAAAACAGTAAAATCGTATTTAATTCCGTCATCTCTGGATTTTGAAAATTTTATTACACAAAAGACAGTAGATTTATTTGTATTCGTTACTAAAACGTTGCAAGCCCTTTTAGCTGAATTTTTCGTATTTCTTCTGTATATGCGAGACCCGGAACCACAAAGCATAACCAAATAAATAAAAAGGGAATCTGAAATCGTAAAAACATGAAATCGTAAAAATTAGTCCTTTGTTGTTCACATTTGTATTCATTCGTTAAAAAATATATATAAATACACAGGACATAACAATCGGGAAAACGGGAAGATGACTATGTATGCAATGAACGAGTATTGTTACGAGCATTTCGATTCCAAACTTTTATTTATATTTTTTATTTTATTTTCCAAAATGTGTAGTGATTATATGATTTAGACGTACGAGTATATACATTGTTATGATATTCTAAATATCCTGATATTTAATTCCATTTTATAGAAAAGGATACACATATGGAAGTTTCTAGGTAAACAATAAAAATAATAAAGTAATATGTTATGCTGGATAATGAGGACATACAATTAAAGCTAATACAATCATATTCCGGTATGGCACAACACATAACTTCCCAACTTTTGTCACGGCAGAAATGACTTTAAGTAAATACTTTCCTTTCTTCGTAATTGGAAAATATACTTTGGTTTCCGTTTGCCCTTGGGTGGACGAACACATTTTAGTTTTTCCAGTATGACATAAATAATTTCACGATCACGGACGATTTTATAGTGTTTGTTTGTTCGACGGCTGGATATTAAATAAATGTCGACGACATATCTATAAACAAACTATCATATTTTATTATGCCATTTAGTTTATGGTTACACGGGAGATAAACTTGTTTGCGTGATTTCAATGAATTGTACCAAATGCTGTGAAGCTAGGTGGTCGACACTCGGCCGGATATAACATCTAAATAAATATGCAAAGCACATGTCCTGTGTACTTTGTCATCACCAGCAATAAAAAACTACCCTCCAGGATTATTTATTCCATATGTATATACATACGAAATTGCAGTTATCTTTTGGTATTTTATCATTTCCTTCAAGTTTGGTTGAGGTTGAATTAGCATAAATGATATCATTTTTCTGGACAATAAACTCTGTTTCAAATTTATATTTATAGCAACAAAATTTCCGTTTGCCATTAAAGGATACGCATCATATATATGACAAAATGATTTTTGGTAGGATCCAAACGACATCCAACTAATTATCGCGAAGGGCGTATATTAAATCCACCTTCTACATGAATCACTGACATCTAAGCCGATTTTTTCGTTTTGTACAAAATATAATTTGCACAACACAATACCAATGTCTCATAAAAATCGTCCCCTTCACCAATCTCGTACAATTAATTCGTGTATAGTTGGAAGATAACAACAGGATCCCAAAAAAGTCATAAAATTTGGAACATTTACAGTAATAAATTATAATTTTATGGATTTTTAAAAACCGAACATTCATAAAAAATTTAAAAGTCTAAAATTTAAAAAAGAAAAATTCATCAATAGGATTAGATACTGTACAACAGTATGTACGTTACTTTCCATATATCACATGAAGAGAACTGAAAATTCGGAAAATTGTGAGAAAAATTATTATTAAATCGAGCGAAAATTTTTCAGTTTTCTAATTTTTGGGTTTGGGTTAAAAAATAAAAAAATAAAACAGTAATAATAAACGATAAAACCGTCATTTGGAAATGACACCGCGCGCGATATACAGTAACTATCTAAATTATAGTGTATACGATATATACGAGTGCTGTGTCTGCTGAAGGATAAATAACACGAATTGCTTGATTATTTATTTTTAAACTGAAAATAATAAAAAAATTAAGATTTATAGGGATTTGCTTTAAATTTTATGTTATATTTATGCGGCAAGGAGAAAATACGGCTGGAGTGAGAACGAGGTGTGTGATATAACTTGAAATTCTTTGTAAAATATTATTTTTACCAGTGAATTTTCAAACGAACCCTTGTTTACTGCGGCCAAGAGACCTGCTACATCTTTATTAAAACTCCAAAGCGAATAAAGCGTATTAGGGTTGTGTTGCTTGTGTGGTAAGCGGGTTGCTTCAGGCATATGTAGTTTTTTAATACGGCTTTCTAAATAAAAATTGTAAATATTTTTAAAAGAGTCGCTGGAACAATTTCCCAGCCCCTATATAAATAAAATAAATTAATTTTTTTAAACACAGAAAAATTATAGGCATTTACGAAACAGAAGCTAGTCCGTCACAAAATGATAATCAATAAATATTAAAATTATTTATTGAATCATAAATTTATTTCAAGTTTCTTTATTTGTGACAAAAATTCATTGTTCTACAATTGAATAGCGAAAAAATGAGATCATAAATTTATCATACGTCATCAATTTTCTGCAGAACATTTACCATGCATTAATCTATAGAACACACAGGGTTCTGCAACATCGCTGCGATTTTGTAGGCTGCCTAGGTCTTTTGTAAGTCTGGGGTTTCATATTATTTGGAGGGCACGCCGCTGATTCCTTTCTAGTAACTGGAGGGCAATACCATATTCTCCACCCCAAACTTAACAGCAATAATACTCTATACATTGTCTAATGAAGGTCTTATATGTAAAACTGGAGAACCTGATGCGATTTCTAGAACCTTCTGCATCTATCAGGAACCCAAATTTTCATGAAGCTGACTTGGCCAATGCAACAATGTGGTCAATCCTTTTTGATTTATTGTAATTTGAACAAGCAGATCAGTCTTTTACCACAAAAGGGTATTCGTTTTGACTTCTTTTACGCCTTAATGTGAATATTTGTGTAGTTTTTTCGTTAAACTTGACGTGGTTTTTTCTCCCCACTCAAATATTGTACTCAAATCGGAATTAAGCGAAGTGATAACTTCTAGCCGTTCAGTTGTGAAGAAGTAGGTTCCACCGCGAATGAAACGGAAGAGTGCAATGTGGTGTCTGGTTCATGATCTCCCGTTTAGCACAACGTTGATCTTTCGGTCTTTAAGAAAACTTTTATTCCATTTGATCATCTTCGAATCCATGCCGTATGCCACAAGTTTACAAATGAGATAATCATGCCAAACCTTGTTAATAGCCTGTGAAATATTCAAAGTGGTTGCAAAGGCTTCTTCTTGTTTTTCTAAGGCGAGATTCGATTTCCATTTGTTTGCAACGTACATTAAGAGATCGGTTGGGAGCGAAATTATTTTATTAATTACAAGATACTTCCCTAGACATTTCCCAAAAACTTTTTCTCTCGAAACTTTTAGAGGAGGAGTACAATCCGCTGCAATAAATTATTATACCAATAAATTATATTTAAATAAAAGGCAGCGATATTTTTTCGAGGAATAGCCTCTACAAGTACAAACAGACGGATGACGCCTTTCGAAAACGATGTTTCGTGGTTGACTTTAGCTAAACAAGCTGATGACTTAGATTTAATAAAGAGCACACTATTAAAATCCTTAGACACAGCCAGTATCTCAAACAATATTCATTCGATTGAACTAAATTCCATTGACGCTAAATTAGCCTCATGGAAATCACAGTTCATGTAAGAGAGCTCAACATTAATACGTTAATTAGAAGCAAAGATTCCCGCAGAGAAAGTCGAAAGCGATCTAAACCGGATTCTAGGGTTAATCATTATCCCTCTAAATCTATCAAAATGAGAAAAAACAAAGCCAGACAATTGTCGTGCAAACACCACGTCACATCCATAACTAATCTAAATTTACTTTCCTTTACTTTAAATTTACTTTACTTATAAATATTTAAATTTACACCAAGTGATAACGGCAAGCATTGGTGGAACTAATTTTAGTCTCTTATGATTTTCGAGCGATCATTCAAACAAAAAATTTTAACCGATGCAGGAGCCGATGCTTCTGTAATTCCTTCATCCAATTGAGAAGCATAATTCAGATAAGATGCAATCTGCATGCTGCAAATGGTACTAGCGTTATAGTTTACGACAATCGATCATGAATCCTGATATAAGACTTCGACGGAATTTCGTCTAGATATTTATTATCGAGTGGACGTGATATCGCGTATGATTATTGCGAAATTTTTGCGTGATATCGCGTATGATTATTTTTTGCGAACAAGTGCTAATAAAAATGTGTTTATCAAGTATAACCGATGATATTGATGCAATTTTAATGAACGATTTCTGAGAAAGGTATAAAATTAATTCTAAGATTGAAATCAATTGGTCCGATAAAGCTTTTGTTGCATTCGAAATTGTAACTCGTAGTTATGTCAAGCAATAATTTTGGTTCATTCTATTGCGGAACCAAACATTTCCATAGCACTGTCGCAATACTCGATAGATAACACCTTACAACCACTGGGTTTGTTTGATTAGGCTAAACGGCACACAGATACGTTACAGAGCTTATGACCGCAAATTTTTAGCAGCCTATCAAGAAATTAAACATTTTTGATAAGTTTATGATCCCATTTTGTCACTCTTCAGAGTAACACATGAACTAATCTCATGAAGGCACCAAACAATTAATTTTTGTCACAAATAAACGAACTTGCAATAAATTTATGTTTAAACTGTCTTAATCCATATTTATTGATTAATGTTTTCTGACAAATTAGCTTCGCAAATTTTTCTGTGTTTGAAAAAGTAATTTTGTTCGTTTATATAATGGCTTGGAACTTCTTATTACAGCCACACTTTTTAAATTTATTTGCCATTTATATTTGGAAAGCTGTACTTAAAAACTATACGTAGTCTCACTTAATCAGATTTCAATAACCCTGTGTTAATGAAACATTAAAGTGTACATTGCAGATTTACTTAAGTCATCTGCTTAAGCATCGGTATATAAGTAAATTAATACATTTATAATTTAAGGCAATTCGGTTATGCTGACTTCCTTCATCGGTGTTTGAAACGCAATTTTCAGTGCTATCATCACTTATCTAATTTTCTCTTAGATTGAACTTCTCGTTTTGTTATATCTTTTTAGTTTGATGTTCAAATTAAATTTTTTTGTGCACAAGCACATTGATTAGTTCGAAAAATTGGATGGTCTAATTGGAGATTGAAGAATGATTCTTGATGCAAGATGCATTTCTCAGGTTCTGCTTGTTCGGGTTTCCTCGAATTTTATAACTTGTTGCCTACCTGAAATGGCTCTAATTATTTTCTTTCGCTTGTTAGTCCAGATCCTTTAAACAACTGTCTCAATTTCTGCTTTTTATGGGCATTGATATTTTGTTTTGCATAATCTAACTTCTGGCACTAATTATCATTTATCAACAATCATCTGAGTAATGTTTGAATCTTTTTGAGGAAAGGTACTTGGTCAATCAGCTGAAGTAATTAAAAATAACTAATTAATTTGCTTTGAATTTTTAATCTCTTTTTTCTTGCAAATTTTAATAATTTTGATCCGCACTAAGCTCGCATTCATGTGGAAGGTGGTAATCCAAATAGTCAGTATGTGGCCAAATCATAAAATGTGTCGTTTAATTACACTCAAAATTTTAATATTTCCAAATGACACACATAACAATTTAATAAGCTTTTTACCGGATATGGTACAGATTGATTAAAATAATAAACAAAAGTATATCCACCCCTTATCAAAGATAAACACTTATAAGAGTGTATACCGTTTCCAACATCCATTTGATTTATTTTCCTTTTAACATTCTTCTTGAGATGTTATATTGATATACCCGAAAGAAAGTAAAAATTAATAAGAAAATGAATTTCATCTGCGGATCCCCGGATGAAAATGATAGAAAATAAAAAAATAAATTATCACCTTTGTATTATTGAATTTTCGTTCGAGATATCCGTATGAACAAAAAATCAAGTTTTATAAATCGAGTATCATCATCATCATGAACCGCTGGAAAGAAAATCAACGGGAGTTCATCTCCTCCAAATACTCGAATGTATTATATAAGTCGTTATATTCGGATAAATTCCTTTCTTTATATAGTTTTTAATCAATTTAAGACAAAAATAATTTTGCTTTCTTCACTGGTTACTATATATACGATATGTGGTGTTATATGTTATCTTAACATATGACATAAATATCATGACACACCCTTAATATGTTGTGTGTCTGTCGTATATGTTGATAGATAAAATTCAATTATATGTTTCACATGAGTACATATTTTCTTGTTAATTTTATGCTGTTTCTGAAATTGTCAAATTTTTTTAATCAGAAGCATAATGTGTACTTGCCTCCTTGCTGTATACTACTCGGATTTAATCATACAGCGTTCTTATTGTGTGACGTATTTGGGAGTTATATGTTTTATGTAGTTAGAAATTTTTTATATGCAACAGCTCAGTATGAGATATCCACATATTGTGTTTTGCCATAAAAAACATTATATCACATGAGTAGAGTGTTAGTGTGAGAGTGGGTGTTATAGTTTCAATTTCGTTGACTGTAGTTATTTACACAAAAAAGCATCATCATTAATTATTTAACAAATAATTATAAATACTTCTTAAGATTATTTGTTTTAATCTCCAATAATCTATATTCGCATAAAACCACAGCGGTAAAAGTACAATTCATTAATCCCAATCAGTGTCAAATTATTTTTTCTTATATTCGCCCTCCTTTGTCTTTACTAACAGATACGTTATCCGTAGAACTCAAATGTAACACATTTTCCAATTTGATTCATTTGTTTTTCAACACAAAATAATCAATTAATTTTAATACAAAGTTTTCACATCACAAAACAGTAATTTAAAAAAATTTCCGAGTTGCTCTTATTGTCGCTGTAAAGTCTGCACAAAAAATCACCCTCGCTGAAATTTTTTAATAATTAAAAGTTCTATTAATAATTAAACATGTCTAATATAAAATTGCGGGGAGTTTATAGTGAGTTGATTTTCGAACAAATGTATTAAACTGTAATTAAAATGTCACAATTGTTGTTCTATTTTATTGAAATTAATAATTACTCAAGTTTTAGTTTTTGGAAAGAGTATCTTCGTGGTTCAGTCTTTAAATTATCAACTACCACAGAGGTTTGAATAGAGTGAATAATGTATCGGGATGTATTAAATCTGTTTAGGCAGCTGTTGTAAATCGGCTGCTAAAAACAATGATGCTTGAAGTCTGACATCAAGATATATTTCCAAAAAACAACTTATCTCTCTAGTAATCTCTCGAATACTTTGCATGAGACAATATTTGTAAGCTTGGTAATACTCGTATATTTATCTAGACGGGATATGATGATATCGGTATCAAACTTCGTTTCTTTCCCCTTTACCAATAAAACCGGTTTTATCGCGGCGCAAAATAACCGGTGTTATAGGTAAAATGGAAAGAAACGATGTTTGACACCGGTATCATGATATCCCGTGTGGACGCATATTATTCAATTTTAATTACGAGAGGCAAACTACTTTTCATTTTACGGTAATTTTTTTTATTATTTTTAAGTATATATTTTCGCCAGCATGTTAGATCTAAGCACTGACCGGTAGGTGTAAACGTGAAAAATTACTTAATCTTTGAGAACTTTGTCAAAAATGCCAACGAAATTGTTATTCATAACGCAGTACGGAAAATTCGGAGCATTCTAAATGTGATTTAAAACCCAGCCATCGATTCCGATTGTCAGAGATGAAGAAACGTCACCGGGCATACTGCTATAGAGGATATCATTGTTGATCTTGAGAAAAATAAATAGATTGCATTTATAATCGTTTATGAACTGGTTTAAGTTTTAGGTTTACTGCATTCACAAATGGTTTACGTCAATTAAATCGGTAGTTTAGCTCAACCGAAAATATTTTTGTTACTTAATTTTGTGTCATATAGCTTCACGATTCAACAAACATGCTATATAAGTACTTACAAAGAAAGTCAAATTTGTCATCAATTGGTTTAATCTTGTGTAGATAATTCTAGTTCGCATTCAGCAGTGAAGCTATGTCAACGTCATTGTAATGCCAAATGGCAGTAAGGCCATGGACTGCAAACGGGTTTCGGTACAAATTGGAGAATGTCACTAGAGTTCTAGATGGGTTGTTTGAGAGCATTGTTCAACGAATCAAATACATTTTTTAGTTCCTGCTTCCAACTATCCAGTATGTCCATATTAAGATCAACCATTATTATACCTGTGTCGTAATTATCGGTAAATTTAGTTAAAGGACTCACTTACTTCATGAAGCAAGAGGCCACGCACATCCATATATACTACATAAACAGCAATGTTGGTTAGATATACAACAAATTCTAGAGATAAATATTTTAATTTAGCCGTGGACCAACCTATGGACGGTATTTTGACATTGAATTGTTTGACAAAATCAGGGCGCACGTTAAATGCATCTCCACTCCCTCTTTAACTCTAACACTCTTATTCGTATATATGCATGGTCTTGAGATATGATTCCAATCAAACAATAAAAAAATATTTTGAATATCAGTGAAATTAGCTTTATGAGACATATAATTGTATGTCATTAATGCTTGAATATGCTTTCCGCTATGTGGCCTCCGCGGCTGGCGCATACATGGCGTAATCTGGAGGTATCTCGCTAATAACTCGCCGAATGTTGTGTTCCAAGTGTTCAATCGTCTCTGGTTTATAGGCGTAGACAAGTGACTTAACATATCCCCAAAGAAAATAAAATTCAAGTTTTTTGTGAATATGGTCGTTTGTGTTCCATTTTTATTAATGTACCAAATAACAAAATTAGCTAATTAGATCCAGTTGGTAATTTAATGATTTTATTCTACAGAATCCTTTGGTCCAACTTAAGATTAATATATACTCGCATTTAGTCAAATAAGACAAAATATTTAGAGACAAAATTTGGTGAAAATACAGCAGATGATGTTATGCATGTTTTTGATATTATCGAAATATGAATCGTAGCAACTACATTCCGCCAGTTTAGTCACCTTTAAACATCCATTAACCAATCTTGTAAAGGCCAATTATTATTTTCCTGCCATATATCTACCTGCACAACCAAGTAGAGGCCTTATACTTGTAATATAAACCCAATTCCCAAATGATGGAACACGACCTCGGTTTATATTTCACTGCTTGAAATAACCAAAATGTTTTCAATCTTCAATACATGTAACTTGCCAGTTTTAAATTTGAAAAGTTTTCTTTTATACTTTTCCAAATTTTAGTAGACAAATGGAAGTTATATTGTTTTAAATGAAATATTTGAGATTTGATGTTCATCGTACATTCTAAATTCTAAAGCTTTCAACTGTGTAGTGTCTCCTTTATTACTTGTTATGAGTGTAATGTCGGTTCACTAGTAATTGTTAAAAGAATGAAATGGAATATTTATCCATATTAGCAATTTAGTATATTTTTTGTAAAGGGCAATTAACCAAACCAAAGACATTTATTAAGCTTTCACAAACGCGAGCTTTTACAACTTGAAACACCTTTGTTAATTTTCCAGATAGATCCTTCTCTACATCGTAGATCCATCGAGTAGCCTTATTTCCTAACTTTGGATATTGCCAACTCCGGGATTACCGTCGATTACTAAAATAATAGCTGGGTCGATTTATAGTATAAACTATATCTAACTGACGGGTAACATACTCCAAAAACAAAATTTACGCCATTAGGTCACCATGTCATACTCTTGATGTTATTTGAAAGGTCTCCTAAAGTTTTAATTTCACTATCATTTGGCATTTTGATTCATTTATTAAAATCCATTGTATGGGTTACTCAAATAAAACAAATGATCCCATAGCGTGCTTCTCTGCAGCTAACATATGCGCTCGCTGGATGTTTACAAATATACTATGGACCGCGATGTACTTCAGAAAACCACATTGATAGTCTCCCAAAATTCGTTAGCCGTAGATTGATAATTTCATTAAAACTACGTTGGCCAGCGTTTTGTTCACCAAAACTTTGGAAAAACGCTTATTTATTGTAGCCCGACAATTGAGTTCAGATGGTCACCTCTGTGTTTCAATATTTCGCAACAATTCTCATTGTAGCTAAATAAATGCTTCGCTTTTATTCATTTTCTAAAACCCGTTGCGCACTTCACCGTCCGAAGAAGGAAGTGATCTAGTCATCTCGATGTTGATATCACTCTGGTGAAAGGAGAATGCTAGATTATTAGTTGGTATAAGTTGTTTAAAAGTTGGGTTTAATAGTATCACCATATTTTGAGGACAACCTCTCCAGAGAGGTTGCGAATCCCGTTGTTATGTGGGTGGTAGTTTATGGATCTCTAACGTGTAAATTTTAGATATAATACATCGCTTTGTATTTTGAGGAATATTTTGCTAACGTACGCGGGTCTCCACTCAAATAGTATTCTTACATTTATCATCTAACCAATTATTTTTGAATTTCGTCCTAAAGAAAAATCCGAATAGTCTGTTGTGTTGTTTTATATCCTTCTCTCACTGATTTCTAGGAGATGTTGAATGGATGGTTCTTTAAAATTCGTAAAACGCTATTTTTGAAATCTGTTCGGTCGATGATTAAAATCGTCGATATTCAAACGAACAATTTGTTGGAAACGTTTTTCGTACGCACATATAATAGTCATATTCAATATTGGCTCCACTGTGCACAACATCTAGTTATTTTGATTGACTGTTACACCGTCGTTTGAGTTCCATGTGATTTTTTCGATTCGTTTATGTAGCGAATATGTCCTCGTCTCCATTAAATTGTAGAACATGGCTAGTTCAGTGTACACGTCCCATTGCTGTTATAAACAGAGTGTATGGAGCGCGAGCCGATGATCCTATTAGTCTAGAAGGTTAGTAAATTATTGAACAACTCATGTATTATATATTTTTCAAAGTGGTAAATTCTAAATAGTTTCAAGTATCTAATAAGGAACTAACATTTGCGAAAAGATTCTCCTTTAAAAATTGTAACACAAGACAAAACAAATTTCCCTCACTGTATATATCTTGTGATTTATGTGCGGTTTTTGAAATACGATAAGATATATTTTGATGTTGGAAATTCTTACATTTTTTTGTGAATTAAATATTACGACTTTTGTGGCTTACCTTTTTATTTTTCCAAATACGTACGACATTTCACCCAACAGCAAAACAATTGAATTAAAAGATGTGTTATTTTATTATTTGTATTTAGGAAATTTAAGACGTACGGAAGATTAAATTTTATTTTTGTCATGTGTCATTTCATTTTTGTGAGAGGATTTATTGAAGGGGATTAGAAAATAATAAAATTTCGTGAAAAAGCCAAAAAATTAATTTCCTTCCATTAACTTCAATTAAAATTGATAATAATCATAAATTTTATGTTTACTATTTTTACTTTGATGCGATTAAATTTTTCTGCCAACGATGTTTCTAATTAGAGGGACGATCTCCTTTAAAAGTAAGCACAAAGCCATTTCAGCACAATGTAGAGAGGACAACAACCTTTAATGAATCAATCAGTATTCATGTTGTTGGGTTTGGTATCATCGGAAAATTATATAATCCGTCAAATCCGTTGTGTGTGTGCTGTATGCATATTATTCGACTATCTAGCAGTCGTTGTGTAGAATTAAAACTCCGTCCCACCACACCCAGGCAAAATCAATTCAAATTAATTTTCCATTAAAATTCAATTTGATTTTTTATTTTTGTATGTTATGGAGCTGCTGTCGTTGTTTTCGCATCGCATGCAACTATATACTCGTATATACAAAAAATATGTCTACTCGTATCTTTAACCCGAGTGTAATCAAAAATTCATTCAAACTACACAACAGTTTTTATTTTGCTGTCGTTTATCAAAATCTAGTCATATGTCTGCGATTAAAAAATATCGCATAAAAAATCCATCAAACGTAACAAAAACACACAATCGAAATCTCCATTAAAATTAACAATAGACCGTACAGTTTATCCATAAAGTTCACCGCAAGAATATAAAAATCATCTAGCATACAAAAAAGGAAATTGAATCGTCCTGTGTATGCTGTGGAATCATAAAATCAAAAAAAAATATTCTAATTCGGTTATCAGTTTTGGTCGTCGACGATTTTATTTCCTTTTTTTATTATTTTATTTTCATATTTTTACGAGAGTTTTTTGTTGTTGTTTATTTTCTTCCGGGATAAAAAATAAGGATAATGATCAATAAATCAAAACTAATAAAAAAAAATATTGTTGTTATAATGTTGAAACGCAATTCGAATAAGAAAATCGGTATAACGAGGGCACAATCCTGTTTACACTTTAATATATTAGGGGATTTAGGAGGACACCTATTGTTAATTTTCTGTATTGTGATTAAATTAGAAAGGATCGATGCTACCAGATAATCACAAAAGAAACACGAAAATTAATAAAACATGTACTGGCGTTCTCTATTCTGATTTTTTTTCTAATTGTGGTAACGGCCCGTCAAAAATTAGAGAGATACCATTTTTCATGTTTTGAAAATGGGATTACCTGTGAATGACTAAGTAAAATTAAGAACTTTATAAGCCCCGCGAAAATCAGTTGACAGATATACCGACAAACTAATAAATGATTATTTAAGAGATCCGTTGTTTATTTCTGGGGCGGTAGAATATAAATTTCAGTTTCCATTCAATCCCATTATCGCAAATTATAAATTCTATGTTTTTACTGTTACTCGTATTTTCTGACCTTATTACCGCTGAGATATATTCGACGACAACCGATGTGACCCAAAAATAAAAACATATGATTTCAAGTAGAGCAGTTACACTCAACTCTTTACCGAGTTTTCAGTAAGTTATGAGGGCGCATGAATGTGAGAGATAAAGAGACTATAACTTCACCATCAACACCAAGCAACCATTGCTTGGATTAGTACCAATTTAGTTGGCCGCATGGGAACAGCGCAATAGAAATGCTAAGAATGAAAAGAAAAGAGAATATCACCCGCTCTGCATGGCTAGTTTGCCTCATCCAGCTGCACTGGATACTGGCTTGAAATTAATGTAGTAATCAATCATTAATCTGAATATAAACTTATTATGTATCCTCAGAAATGAGACGGCCAAATTCCTTTTGAAATTGTCTCACTCGCGTCGGGTTTATCTCAAGGATTTAATTTAAGTAACAAGGTTTCGACCTTGCCATTCAATTTTTTGTCAAACTAATGCCAAATTAAATTTTTATGCAATTTTACTATAAGGATGAGTATGAATAGTAAATCGTATCAATAGTATTAATAGTAACTACGGTGAAAATTGGTTTATCACAACATTTCGATGCTAGTACACATCAATAAAATTTTGTAAAAATGATTGAATTTACTGAAAAATTTACTTAAAATTTAATGTTATCTCACAATTGATACGGTGCCTTTGTAGCGGTTAAAGATCTTTAAATAATTTAATGGTAGTACACTACCTTCAAAAAAGAGAAAAAGGGTTTTTATAGCACGGTAACAACGTTTCTTAAACGTTTGCCATAGATCGATAGATCTATATGGCCGATCTTCGTGTTAAGGTTAAACAAATCACACTCGGTATAAGAATGGGAGCAAATTGCAATTGTTTGCACATTGTTTTAAGTTATACTCCAATTTAATCTTAAAAGTTGTGCAGTTTATAATCAACAATGTACAATATCAGTCATACAGCGATATAGACTGCGGTTCAATTCGTGATTTATTTTGTGGAGACTGACTTATTTGAAAGTCTACAATAAGTCATCGAAATAATTGAAGCATTTTTCCAATAAGTTTATTCGACAGGAGAATTATTGTAGACGTTCAAATAAGTTAGACTCCACAAAATAAGTTACGAATTGGAGCTCAGTGATAGTTGTAAAAAGTCATATTGAAATATTGAAATTTGTCTAAGAATTTGTTTTTTTAAAGAAAGTATTAATCATCCAATGGATTTATTGTCCTTTTAAGGTTTTGGCAATTGACGCATACATTTGACTAAATGAACTAGGAGACCGAGTATGTTATGGCCACCATCTGATTTTACTGTACCGCAAATAAACCCAATTCGGCAATTCGCGACGTGGTACGTGATTAATGTACAAGGGTCTACAGTAAATCCGATTCATCAGTTTTTTTGGTTGGTTTTGATGTTGGTTCCGTGGGAGAGATTACGTGACTCTGTTGTATTTATGTAAATCATAATTACTAAACGTTTAACGTATATAACAAAAACAAAATTGTCAATGAGACGAATGGTGTTCGATCATAGAGGTTACTGCACGGGTTCCAGATAAAAATTAGCTGATTGTTTTCGCGGAATTTTTTTTCCCAAAGTTGAATAAATTTCACTTGAAGAGGAGGAGAGAAGGAGAAATTATGATTGTTTTTTACTTTTCAATACTTTTTTGCTTGGAAGTTTGAGGTCAAAATCTGTTAAATTTTCATAAGGGAGATATTTCTGTGAAATGAAAAGAACAAATCAAGCAGCCACATCCACCTGTGTGGCGTCACGACAAAAAAAAAATACGCTAAGCGCTCTAAGGTTAGAAGACCTATATGTTATTTCGATACAAGCAATCTGAAAGCCGAAAGTTATTCGGCGGATACGGTTGGTTACAAGATGGATACATAAAATAAAATATATAAAAAGGGAAAGTGCGCCACTTGAAAGAAGCCGTAGTGGTGTAGATATCGGTTTGAATGGTGTTTAATTGTTATTTAAAGAGCGCAGCAGTAAGCGACGAGTTAGTAGTTGGGCTATTATTAGAAAACATAATCTTTGAAAAGTAGAAAACGTCCTACATGAGTGGGTGGCGCGATAGAAAAAATATTATATAGAATATGTAACATAATTAACATGAGAAACAGTATCATACGTAACGATGACGTATTTATTACAATAATAAAATAATTGTAAATTAGTAAAATTGTCAGCAATGAAGTGGAAGACGATTATTTGCCGGAAAGTGCTATACATTGGATTAATAAAGCGCGCTAACAATTTGGTGAAAGTTATACAGAAGTTGTACATTTTTTTTGAACATATTAAGGAAGAGAAAATTGTCCGTTAATTGCGGCCTTTCGAAAAATTGGTGTAAAATTTGAGGAAATTGGTTCGGTTAAGGATGAAAAAAGCGAAAAGTACCACCAGACTGTTTTTCAAAACGACGCTGGAATTGCTGTTATTGTAAATGGGCCTCGGAAATCGGAATATGCTTAAGAGTTTTTTTTGACAAATTGGAAAGATGTCATAGATTTTGGTTATTTGAAGACAAAAGTCTATGCCTCAGATTCACAGACAATAGATCATATAAAGGAGAATATTATTAATTGTATTCAAGAAGTTGAGACAATGATTTTTTATTAATTTCAAAGTATAACCATAACTCTTAATAATGGAAAAATTAATCTTAACCGATTTTTTTTTTAAACAATTATCAGCAAAAAATCGTCGCTCTTTTGCCTTTTTGGTTTTGTTAAATACCACATTTTTCTTAATATTTGCAAAAATTAAAAAACTTTTTAAGGCAGCTATCATTTTCTTAGCTATACTGTAAATGTAACAACAATATAATTAAAAATAAATCCTAATTTGTTTCAAGTAAAACGTCGAATTTGGTAAATTTTGAATGACATCAATTTTACCATGCTTAAAAATGAATTGGAACTTCGCTTCTTAGTCCTTCTTCTTAGGATTGGAGGCTTAATTAGAAAAATAATTCTGTGGCGCATGAGCCGGTACATTCATTACCTTATTGGGGAAGTCTATTTTGACCTTCATGGCGCAACTGGTGGACACAAAATGCCCAAATCATTACTTCTCGAAAGTTTAATTGGCTACAATTCTACAATTTTCTTCCCGCCCTTTTATTTTATCAAAGAAAGGGTCAGACGGCACCAAAAACAATTTCAAATTCCACTTGCTTTTATTAATTAAATTATTCCATTACCCAACAAAATTATTTCAATTCAAATTAATCCAAAGGCCATATATGGGATAATTATATAATATTTATAAATTAAATATAATTTTATAAACCGTTGAAAGGGTATTTGATTAATTTTTATTCATATACTGCTCCGAAGCTTTATAGAAGAGAGTCCAAGAAAATCCAGAAGAAATAAAAACCACCATAACACCTCCACCCAACCCGAACCCCAACTCCATCCCTAACCACAATTTTTGCGCCCGTTACCACAATCTTCGGCAAATATTAATTTAATACACCAAATAAAAAACACAAATTTTGACAAAACAACGCATAAAAGAATATTTGATTTGGTTTTGACTTTAAAGCATCTTGCCTTCCAAACGGAGGGATATGTGGTAACTTCTTAGATTTAGAATAAGACTTAAGCTGTTAAATAAATCTATATTGCTTACATATAACAGTCGAAGTCGAACTTTTGTCCGTCGGATGATGACGACTGCATCGAAAATACCTGATTTCAGAGTTGGGTTCTAAAATGAGTGAGATTAAAATTGAAGGGCTATCACATTGAACTGAAATTTGGACGTATTTTGCAGAATTATCAAGAAAAATATTAATATGTGGTTATCAGGAATGGTTTGTATAGGAGGCTCATTTCTGTCTGCTTATCATATTTACCTATCAGAAGAAATTACATAAAAGTTCTAGTTTGCGAGTTTTGAAAGAATTTTGACCTCTCGCTGTAGCACTCCAAATTTATAATCAGTCTTGTAAATAAGAATTCAATTAAATCCACACGACGTAACAATTTTTTACAGCATTCCGACAACCCATCAGTATTTTATGGCATTATAATTTCTTCCCATCTCATAATTTCTAATTTTTTTTATCATAACATTGTCTGCCTCGTACGTAAGTTCGCAATAAAGAAAAAATAGTTAACAATAACCGAACGAACTGAAGAAATCATAAAATTTTTTGTTATCCTTGTGCGCTGAATCAATTTTAAGTTTAGGGCAAAATTTGGATTTTTTATTGTAATTCAAAGGATAATTATATCAGTGTAGCGAGAAAAAGAAGAAGTATAAAAAGTTTTTATTGCTTTTAAATGTCTTATAAAATCATAAAATTTATTAATTTTTTTTTTTCTGTAGAAAAGATGGGTTTTATTAGAAATATGATTTAAATGGTAATCCTGAGTATGAATTGTATCACCTGGTTGTTTAAACAGCTGAGCTGAGTGAAATACCTTAAATTTATAAGACTATTAAATTTGTGTTTTTAACTTTTAATGTTATTGACCTATTATTATATCCCATAGGAGATAGGTTCAATAACATAAGGAAGGGTTGCGTCTTAAAAGGTTATGCATTGGAATTTACTTTCAACACAAAGAGCGAAATGAGATTATGGTTATATGCGGCGTTTGTTAGCTTTTAAACATTAAATGTTAACCAATATACTTGGTACAACTTAAAACATATTAGAACCAAAGGTAATCGTACTATAGACTAATCGATTACCACTGTGTAGTCGACAATATTTCTCTATGTGAAAGGTACCGAGAAAGTATTATCTTTGTCTTTTGGAAGACAAATTTATATATATTTTACAACACCTTGTGAAACTGTCTAGTAATTGAAACAATACTTCATTGATGGAAGTGCTGCAAAATATTTGTCAACCAAAACTAAGATTAAATATAGTAAGTGGTTATGGGATGAACTTCGAATAAAATTTATACTGCTATTGAAGGTCTGATCGACCATGAATACATTGTTATGGTTTAGCCTATCTTCTTGGTTTACGTAATCGGTTGTTACTTGTGCTAAAGTTTCTACACTACTCAGAAATGCACAAATTTAGAATGATGCTGTGCCATATATTTAGATATGAAGTGAGAAATTGTAACACTATACCATTTATTAAGCTCTCCTTAATCTCAGTTTAAATTCTATATACCTTCATTAATATTGATCAAGTAGTGTATGTATGAGACTTCGAGATAAACAAGCATCAAAAATTCATAATTCTTAATAGAAATACAATAGAATAATATTGGTATCGACTAACATCGAAATAAATTACTGGTTGTTTTTCAATACTTTCTTATATATGGAGCATATTCGACTCGTATCTTGTCGTATAATTCGAATGAAAATTATGGCATAAATAAAACATAAAGTAAAACCCTTTCAATAAAATTAATCCAATTTTTCAATAAGTTTATTTTGGTTGTTCGTTCGATTCAGAAAAAGGAAAAAATAATAATAATAATCCTTGTAAATGTATCTGAGTACGTTTTATCCTTTTCTGGTAAACAAAACGAACAATGTTATAATAAACACTGCCACGCAAAATGTACTGTGACCGTATCTCTAAATTCAAGCCACATCTCATTGAATGTCTTCGTATGTACGTTGAACTATTGTTGAGCTAATGGTTCATAAAAAACGAATCATAATATGTGTATGACAATATTGCCAATTTTGTGTACACAACTTGCGACAAAATCGAATCATTTTCGATCAATTTTCTTTATGGCCGATGGAATGGTATTTCGGGTTGTCATCAAATTGTTCGTTTTGAATTGGGAGGTAATTTTTTGTTATAAGCATTATCGTAATGAGGTTTTTCGATCTCCTCTCCTCATCCCACTTTGTCGAGGATGTAAAATATGTATCTCTAAGTATCTGTTATATAATTTTTCGAAATTCTTTGGCAATTTTTTTTTGAGTTTTCTTTTTTTAAAGTTCGTGAAAGAACATTGTTTATATTAGAAGTGTTCCTAGGCCTACAATGGAGTTTGTGAGAAGTCTTATGAGGATAGGGTGTAATTTCCTAGAAATTGCGAAATTTTCGAAACAAAATTAATAAATTGGTTCACATCTTCAGAATTACCCACTTGCGCATGGATTATACCATGGCCATCTGATAGGTCCTCATTCTAGGTAAGCCAAATCTGACATAAATATTGGGGCTTTTAAACTCCTGGGCTCAGAATGAGAGCATAATTTTAAATTGGATAAATTTACAAAAACGCAGCTAGTATATTTCTATACCCCCGGTAGTTTTGAGTACTAAATTGAATTTATGAATACACAATACCTTGAGAATGACAAGTGACACACATATATTCTATAATAAACTATTAACTTGCCAACGTCAACAATGGATTTGTGAACTGGAGTTCATATCAAAATTGTTGGTTATATACTTCAAACGATATACACCACACGATTTTTCTTAGTCACTTTTGGATAGTTGCCCGACCAAAGTCGTTCTCGAGGTATGCGTTGGTGCGTAGTTCTTTTAACCATTTATCTTGGGACGAACTCAACCTTCTTGACGTACTGGTCACAAAAGCAAAAGCAAAAGCAAATTCAAATCGAACAAACTGTCTTCGAGATATCGTGAATGCCGACAGATGTCGTGGATGCAAACATATATCAATACAACCGGGCATTCTTTATTTTTATTTTTTCGCACTCAAAGATCTTTAAGAACTTGTTTAAGTTACTCCTCAGTCTTGCTAAAGTGTGTAATAATTTTTAGAATTATTGTAAAATAATTGGCTTCAAAAATGATTTTAACATAAATGTCTTCTAACACCTGTGATAGTTTATGACCCCAGACCGCTACCAGATGTTGGATCGATTGTTGCTTTATAAACAGGGTGAATTTACCCTTAAGCGTAATTAATTTGTGAAAAAGTATGTGATGCTATAGTGCTTGTCTGTCAAGTATCTTCATATTTTATTAATTGCAAGTCGAAATAGAAAACAACTTTGGATGCCTCACGGTTTGTTATAAATTAAAATACTTTAAAAAACGTTAAGTTGTAACAACAGTAAAATCTCTTAACACAAGTTACTCAGAATAAAACTACTTAAGTTAAGTAGAATTTTATCGAAACAAGTACCATTAATGAAAAATAAATCGGAAAAACTCATGGTGATTGGTGAATGAAATTACTGACAAACTAAAAGGTAAGACTAAAATCACTGAAATTCTTGAGAAGTTTTTTATTGCTGAAACTATTAATAAATAATAATTTATTGAAGTTTCAACGAATTTGAAATATACCAATAATTCTGATAAAGCCGTTGGTGACAGGTATATGGTCAGTCATAAGTTGGAACCGAAGTCAATCGATTTATCTCCTAAAACGCATAATGAAATTTCTAACTATGGTTATGGATTTGTTCATTTACACCACCGATTGTATTCAGATAGTGAAATTTTTTTTTGCAACCTATCGCTATCGATACAAGATTGGCACTAGGTAACTTTCGATCCAAACAACAAAGCTTTAACCAGTGTGGCTTTTGATCGGTTATATTTTAATATATTTTTATTTTTAAACTGCATTTTTTGTAGAGAAAACACTTTTTTAATTGAATGTTGAAATTGGGTCTAGAAATGTACCCTTCCCGGATATTACATCCCGACAATACCCCGGCTAATTACTCCCTGGTTTATTACCTTCCAGCCATTAACTCCACGGTATTTTCTCCTTCGATCACTACCCCCTAGACATTCCCAACGATATTAGCCCCCCTCCGCTTGTTCATTATCCCTGGCTATTACCCCCCGGTCATTTTACCTCCGTCACTCCCCACGATTATTAACCACCCCATGAATAAATATATAATTTTCTCTTAGCACAATTTGCGTTTGCGGATCACTTTTCGGAGCGGATTACTTTTCCTTCGGAAAAATTATTAAACAAATTTATTTTCGTTTTGATATAGATTAGATGCAAGAGTAGCTACTTCGTATTGTAATAATTCTTACTTCTATTGTGGAGTAAGGGACAAGTACCTCATCGTCTGGCGGTAATGACGCGAATAGGGGTCGACTCATCATTTCGATTTAGTAGAGTTTGAAAGAAGAACGAATAGCTGTGGATCTTGGATGGAAGTCCTTGGCAAAGTGGTCTCTTGAGTTTCTGTTTTCCTCTTAGAAGCTGAAGTTTTCGATGCAGGTCCTCATATATGCGCGTTTCTTTTTCATAGGGTATTTGGTCGCATGTTTCCTGAAACGGAGATACTCTGCCTGAGTGCTCGGAGTGTTACGACCTAACCATTGTTCATTCAGCTTTTATCGTGTATACAGCCATTCCGTGCTCTTGGTGGTCTTCTTTCAATTGAACTTTCTACTGCGGCAGCAATAGCTCACTGGTAGTTATCCATTGCTTCTGGATGTTCGGTGGAGTTTCGTAGCTCCCTTTGCTTGTCTATTAAATGTCGATGATAATTTGCACTTTTGAATACATTTTTGAACAGAACAATCATATGACCGCTATCCATGCCGGCGCCTCTATAAGATCTAACGTCAGTTCTGTTGGTGGAATGCCTCATTCATGTAATAATTTCCACTGGTTATAAAACAACAACAGTTATTCTCTTTTGTAACAGCACTATCTGTTGTGGTGAGTAAAACTAATATGAAAATATAAAAATCAACATGCCACTTTATTCGAGAACGTACCTACCGGTTCATGTTTGCTACATTTATGTTACAAAAACTCCTTTTTTTGCAGCATGTTCAGTATAAAAAATGAGTACTGTGTACACCCCCTGCGTTCACTACAACCTAACCACCAAGGTGGACAAACCCATTCATGGGATGTAGCTACCCGCGTAGTAAATAAATAAATGAATTGGATATGCCTTCTTGAGTAAGCTCCATTAGGTTGTCACGTAGTTTAAATTGATATCCATATGGTCAGCATAACAAAACATTGTAACTTGAGATACTTTAAAACTCATTTCAAATATCCTTTTCATTGATTTTTATGTTTACAACTTAACTAAACCTAAATGAAAAATTCCAATTTTCATAAGTATAAGCCATAAGCTTATACATGCATATGTAACCATAATAAAAACATGTTGGGGTGTATAAAAGTATATAACAATGTCTTATAAATATGAAGTAAAAAATATGTACTGGAAGAGGATCTACTTGTGAATCTGTTTGTACCCCAGATTCTAAACAATTGTTTCTATCACTTCATCTAAAAAAAGTGATATGAATATGTTTTTATGTAAATTATGAATATAAAAAATTGCAATAATGATAATGGAAATTTTATACTTACACGTTGTATGTGTACCATCAAGCGACTCTTCCCCATTGTATATAGTAAACTATCGATCAGTTGTTTAACAATTTCATTCTTTCTAAATTCAATTCCACAATTTACGTCGAAAGTGGTCAATTTCGCATATATTTTGTCCAATTAAAGTAAAATAGAATATCCTCGTCAGTCATTTTATTCAACTCATACATACGAAACAGAAAAGTTATCGAACTGATTTTCCGAGTCCGTATTTATTCATATACTCCTCGTATGTATACGGTAATCATACAAAAAATTTAAAACACCAACACAATATCGTTGTGTGTTCCGTTTCAATTGTTAGACAGATCTCCGACATACGAGTACATTTATAATCGAAAACTGGAAAACTAAACATGAAAATGTTTTTGTGAAATTTTTTTCAATTTTCCTCGTTTTTGTATCTTGGTCAATGACCAGCATATCGAAAGCAAAGAGAAGTAAAAGTTTTTTGTTTCGTTGTGTTGACCATTTTCATTCATTTTATTTGAACCATCAATTTTCTCATTCCTCGTCCATGTCTATTGCTGTATCCTTTTTTCTGCATCATGAAAATTGTGATATTTTTATTAGAAATAAACTATTTTAAGTGTCGTTTACTTGTCCAAACCGAACACATATACATACACGACAAACATACGTTCATATAAGAATTTTATTTTTAATTTTTCGAGTTTAAAAATCTCTTAAAAGTTGGAATTATAAAATTTTCAATTAAAGATATTAAAAAATTGTTACTTCTGAAAATTGAGTTGGTTTTAATTATTTGAGAAAACAGGGTCAGTTAAGGTCAATTTACGCAGGGGTTAGTCAAATAACCCAAAATCCCGGGCCATTTTAATTATCTTAAAACTGATATTCACCGGAAACTACACTTGATTGAAAACAACAATTCAGCCACATATTTAAATAACTCCTTGACGGGCTTGCCTGTCGCCCTCATCTTTATCAGCCATCGGCAGATAACAAAACAACATAATATTTTGATCATCTCTCAAAAATATTAAACTAGATAACACTTCTTCATTTATGAACGGACATTTACGTCACACATTGTACACCAAATTTATAATCTTCTCCAAAATGCAGGAACCCGTTGGGGTGAAGCACCATTATATTATACTCCTTAAATACTAAGCATGAATTTTCTTGCTTATTTAATTGACATGTGGTTCGTACATCAAGAATTGAAAAATCGGAAAAATACCTCGACAAAGTTCTTGTATTAGCTTAAATCGTTTGAAAGCACTCATTTCAATCTAGGTAAATGTTTAAGACACTCTGCATATTTGTTCAACCTAGGATTGTCCTTTATCTTCGGTAAAGAAAACTGCTCGTTGCGTTATTGTTTATCGTTGAGATCTATTAATCACTATGTGACACTGTTCGTTGTTAGGTTGCTATTACACCCAAAGCTATTTTTAAGTGACTTTTATTTAACTGTAGCAACGTCTTATGACCTTAGAAAGGTTCCTACATTTAATCAGTTTTTCAATAGAGTGTATACATCTGTTAAAATTTCATCTTCATAGATATCGCCTTTCATGACTTGAAAATTCAAGACAAATGTGAGTTCCTTCAGCCAAAAAGAAGCAATGCGATTGTGCTCCTTACGCCATTGTAGTAATTCGAAATCTTAGAGTCATTCACTATGAAACTGTTGCGCCATAGAATCGATTGATAATTGGTACTAAGAGATATGATACACATCGAGCTCTGAAGAGAAGTTTAATTGACAACATCATTTTTAGACGACGGTTCAACTAACAGTATTTCATTGAAGACTTTTCACTTTCGAGAATAACAAATGGATAAGGTAATGCTTGTTGTCTCAATGTAGGATTCCCGTCAAATCTTTTTCTCAAATTAAAAGATCACATTTAAACCATTGAACAGGGGGTTCCTAACCAGCAGCGTTTCTTTGATTGCTTTTAATTTATTATTAGACTAATTAAACATTGTCGATAGACACGACTCGAATAATTATTTATCTCTAATACATTTTACTGTGGTGACGTAGAAGAGGCTGATACCATCTGGTCAAAAATAGTAATGTTAAATATTGGAAGATCATAACCATGCCGAATTTGTTCATTTAACAGCAGTTCGCAGAACAACTCAGCTTCCAACAATAAATCTATATATTGGGGTTGATTATGGTTGACAAGTGTCTGGCAAAACAACATGATTTGGTTGGAATTTTCTAACTCTTGGAATTCAAGAAGTCAGAGATTTATAGGTAGTAAGATTTTTTATAGCATTTAACATTTATTATTGCACGGTCAATTCCAAAATCGACATAATCGGAAGTCGCAATGCCTAAACCGGTAGTATGAGACTTTCTAAACTTGAGCTGTAATCATGGCAGTGATGCTACTGTGGTATAATTAACCTTAATGATGATATACCATAAATGATTTTTGATAATTCGACTCTATGCCTCCAATCAGGAATATTTCTCGGTAAAAGTTGTTGTTTTTTTAAATACATTTTAAATACTGTAAATCTGAAAATGGGCGAACACATATAAATAACGCATGGCACGTTAAAAACACCCACTCCCAACTTTCTATTTACTGGTCACCACCAGGAATCGAACCCGTGGGACTCGCGAATAACAAAGCAAGCACTCTACTTACTATAAGTTAACGTGGGAGAGATTTTATCGATGTTTAGACAGTCGGAATCGGACCGATTACGACGTCACAAAACAGTACATTGTAAGTAATAGATTATTAGTGTATTATCAAGTAGAGATTTGCCTTCAGTTAAAGTAATTATAAAATAAGTTAGCAGAACATATTTGAATATAAAGCTCGTCCGTTAGTGTACTATGTACTGCTTTATGATATTCTGTTCTGTGAATTTCTGGTTTTGCAGATCCTTTTGTGAAATGTTCTGGTTTGTATGGAACTTATAAAATGTGTGTGACTCATAAATGATGCTTTCGAACAATTGTTGAAAGCAGAACACCTTTGCAATTAGAGTTTTTCCAGATGGACGAACAAAACCTTATCGAGAACAATTTTTGAAAAGAGCCATAAGTGGCTAAGCCAGACTACCACTTTATTTTTTAAGATGATGGACGCAAACCGTCAATGCAGCATGAAAAATCTTTTTTACGTTAGTAATTTTCTGAACTAGTGTCGTAATCAATATGAACGAAAACCGGAAGATTGAACGCCGTTGTTCATTTACTTAAAATAGTCTCCGTCGGGATCCGACACGTTATTCCAGAAAAGGGAAATTAAGGATTCAGCGAACTGGTTGGTAACAGCTCTTGAATAATTTGAAGAATTTATACTGTATTCCAGGATCTAATATAATGTAGGATTGGATTTGCTTCTAGCGTTGTGCTTTCTTTTTATTTGTTTATTGTACCACGGAGGACTTGGAAAAATGATCTTTGGAAAGAGTAAGGTACTGACTGTTCGATACCTTCAAAAATTGCTGAGTATTAGCAACCATTTTGAAGCTCAAAGCGCGTTGAAGTTCAATATTAGCCGATAGTTATTGATTTTTTCAAAATCAACTTTAAGTAAATTAAGTCGTGTTAGGGAATCGGAGGTGAGAGTAGTACTCCTTTGTTCACAAAAGTAGATTGAGATGGGAGAATTGTATTGATCCATGGTGCATAAGACTAGATTAGCATATGTAACAACAATGTTAGATTGTAAAATACATGAAAGGGTCTAAATAAAATGAGACTATATACCGTTAAACATATACATTTTTACGATACCTTGTCATTGGTCATCGAAACGCCATTATACTTTTAACTATAGTGAAATTTTAAAATAATTAAAAATCTATGGCTGTCCTACTATACCTAAATGGTAGACTGGCTTCTGAAAACGTAAATAAAGATCATGGCACATGGTTATGGCTAAATTAGTTTGCTGATGCACTTATGTTGTTTAACAATTATTTTTCGTTTTGCTTAATAATTTGTAAAGTGTATAGATTTACACTTTTTGGGCTGTTGTAAAGATTTTTGGCATTTTTAATTTGCCAGAAACTTCTAGTGAAAGTTGAATTCTAATTCATTAAAAAACAAAATCTTTTATCCAATTGCATAGAAAACCATATTGAAGAAATAATAAGCAAATATTTAAAAATTAAAAATACTGGAAAGTTTCAATTATACGAGTATAATGGAAATTTTCTATTAGTTTTAAAATTTTATTAATTTGAACAATTTCTTTATTTGATTGTAATTTGGGTTACTTTGAGGGGTTGGGGATGTGGGGGGGAGGGGTTAACATTTTGAGTTAATCTCTTTGTGAAAGATATGATGATTATTATTTTTGTCTTAATTTGTAAGGTAAAGGTTGTACGACTATAAAAGGGCATAGTTCCGCAAAGTAATTCGGAGTAGGGTATCGATTAATGATTTGGTCCATCCTCTGGGTTTCGAGTGATACTTTACCTACAATTATTGTTTTTCTATTTCTTTGTGTTTTTTACACTCGCTAAACATTTATTTTAATACAAGTAACTCGTCTAATACTCTTGGCGAGGAGTTGGGAGTTTGAAAAATTCTCCATTCAATTCTTTTAGGATTATTATTTTTAAACCCTACACTTTACAGGATTATGTGAATCGTATATACAATATAAGTATATAAGTCTCAAACAGAAAAATATCAAAAGGCAACCAACTTTCGCGAATTACAATAATTTTAATACTGCGCGAGTTGTAATGTTATTGCTCCCGCACATTTTCGACGTACATACGTAAACATTTTTCATTACTTTTCCTTTTTCATTTCGATAATAATATTATTTGAACAATAAAAATAATATCCTTATAATACAGCTCTATGTGTATATGGATATATGATTTCAAAATAATGTAGCATAAATATTATTATGCTGTTTTGGTTTATTTGGTTACAGTAAAAGTATTTCTCATTCCTAAATAATATCGAGTACTGTTTGTATGCACGATTATATCCTATTGCTTGTTAAAATTTCTATATCCCACAAAATTTTCCCATTTTCATATCTAACAATAATCATCATTTTCCTCGCAATCTTTATAGAATTCATCATAATAATTTTTAGAACAGCAAAAATACTATACAACAGATAATAAAAACCACTGATGCAGAATTTATCTTAAAATAATAAACGATTCTGTGTGTATAGCATTAAAGCACAATAAGAAGATATCACTTAAGCAGAAAAGATTTTTTTATATTCTATTTTATTGTTTAAAAGATTTATTAATAAAATTATTTTATTTTTATATTTCTAAAATGTAGCCGTGGTATGGTGTTCCGAGATCTAAACTTGTATAATTATGAATTAATTCAAAGGAGAGGTGGGTTTTTCCACATATTTTGTTGTCTGATTAGGGCGGGGAAATGTTAATTCAACCGGACAAAATCTAGGACCGTATTTACAAATTTTGCTCTCTGAAATAAAGAAAAATGGCACCTGTGCATAACACTGCTTTGACCTTCTGTTTTCTTTTAAAGTATTTGTTTTTAAATTATCAATTTTTCAAAAACGACCAAACATTGGATAATTGATGGATATCAGCTCTATTGATGGAATCCTTGAAAAGTATATAAGCTTGATTGTTAACGTATTGGGGGTATCACCTTGCTAGATCGTACAACGTGCCTGGTTGCAATAACCTTACCTGAAAATCTCCAAACCAACTGTATCGTCCACAAAATTTTGCAGAAACACAAAGAATCGAAATCAATAGAATGAAGTTCAATCAATCGTTATTGATTCATTAAATATATCAAAAGAAATTTCAGAATCTTCTCCTCGAAACTAAAAATCCTAAACAACTGCAATTTAGGTCACTTTTCGCGCAAAATTCTAGAAAAAAATTGTTTAATGGAAAATGTCAGTTACGATATTTTCGTATCAGGTCCTTAAAATAGTATAGTCCAGTAGTTCAATTTACAGCGAACCAAAAATCTGGACAGCGTTTGTAAACAACAGAGGAAATATTTCAAAAGCGCGCTCTAATTTGGGATATGACCGTAAAAACTACTCAACGTCCTCTAGTTCTTGTAGAGAAGCGAAAAAAATAATTTCTTTCATACTATCGAATGAGTGCTTTGTTACTCTAATTGGAAAGTAAACTAGTCTTTTGTCAACTTTACTCATGCTAACTTAGAGACGAATGTCCTTCTTTTTAAGTGTTAATAAGGATTTCGAATGATTATCACTTTAGATAAACTTCCGACCTACTATCCAAAGATCAATGGAGGTGTGTGGCAAGTGATTTACATTCAGCGCTATTCATTTAATTAACTATATATTATGCTACAGAGTGGGGATTCAATGCTTAATTAATTCTAGCAAGACATGCAGTACGAACTAAAAGATCTGTTTTACCTACGATACTTACTTAATGCATTATACAATTCTACATTTATTTCACTTGATCGGAGATCTTAAAGTATGATGTTGGATCTGTCATACAATTTAATGTTCATAGAACGACGAGCCGAATGGAACCCTAGAAAAAAAATTTCTTTAAATTTCAAAACTCCGTTAGGATTTATTTGTAGTTCTCTTTGTTTAACTCATATTCTTCAATGTTTAGAAAAAAAATTATTTTAAATATAAGGTATCTGTCTATTATATAGAACTCTAGCATAATAGAAAATAAACATAAACCTGCAACCTAAGAACCCAAGAACAGCGATTCAACTTGCTATTTCTAAATCCAATTAAAATTCCATATTATCCAAAAACCCAAGCCGACAAACTGGTTTCTTTCCTACAGGTTCGCACCATATTGCATTCCAGATGTTACAAAGTATTAAACAATCTGTTTTATTGGTTTGTGGCTCTTTTTAAAATTAAACTAATTATTTACTACAAAGCTAATCTTTGAAAATGATGTCGAATTGACATCGAAAGCTCAGTAAATAATTAGTTTAATTTTAAAAAGCGCCACAAACCAATAAAACCAATATATTATTGCAATTATTTTTGTTTATCTTGGCATTAAAAGTTTGAGGACTGACCGCGTGGTACAATGTGAAACCAAACGGTCAAGAAAATTTCGTGGATTCCAAAAATTAATTTGTGTTGAGAGAAATGGGTAGAAAAATCAATAGAATTTACACATAAATACTGCGTCATCTGGTTCAGTGCCGTTGTACATAAAGTACAGCTGATTTATAGTTTTGATTTTTATCAAAATCAATTAGCGCTTTCAGGTCTCCTATCATGATTAGTAAAATCATCGCCAATTTGATTTGAAAATTTCGTAGTGCTAAACATTTTCATAGCGTTAGCCGTGATTTTACTCAACATGTTCCCAACTGTTGGGTGCCCTGAAAGCGCCCAATGTTTGACGATAAGCAAACTTTTCTGGGTCGTTTTGAGGCTTTTGAGTGGAAATTCACGATTTTGGGTGGGCCGAACCGAAATTTTTATAAACATAAACGGGATGATTGTTATTATGTCAACAAAGCAGTGCTATATTAGTTAGGTGCAGACATCTCGTACTAATTAAATCAAATTATTAACACAATTATTTCCATTTAGAACGATTTATGTACATGGATCATGAATTAATTAGGTTTTTATGTTTTGTATGGTAAAAATAAAATTCAGTATAAATACATATTTCATTATCGACAGCACATATAACTGACTTAACACATTAAAATTAATCCAATTAATAATTTATCAAACAAATTCTAAACTCTCTGCACCATCATCGTTTACCAAGCCATATAAACAACAACAAAAGTAATAAAAATGTATCCAAATTTATTTACCCAACAACAACGGGCCCATAACTATATTCATAACTCCCAAAGTCTTAAATCATTTCAATTTCACATACAACAAAACGGGACGAAACTTCTGAAGAAGAGAAAAGTTTTCGTCTTTCTTACTAAATACACCACAGCAACAAAAAAGTTTTGTATAAAATGAATTTATATTCGTTCGTCCTTATGCTTATCGTTATATCCTTATGTTTTTCTCATTTTCCTTCTTATGCTGTGTGTGAGTTTGTAATATGGCTTAACTCGATTAAATGAGTTCAATAATTTATTTTTGTCTTATAATGAATCTTAAAATTTATGATGTTATGTCATTTTATTTCGGGTACCATTCCTATCCTTTATTCGTCTACTACTGTACTTGGAAAATATAGACAAACGATAGGAGACACAAGGATGGTGTGTCGTATTAAATTATTTGGATGGAAGGACGGCATGTATATACAAGAAGTATTACGAGTATATGCATAAACATAATCATGAATTATGAATATTGAAATTTTTCTTGTTTAATATTATTAAAAATTAAAAACATTTGTCACAATTATTTTTCAATTTTGTTAATGTAAATTATTGCTGTTGTGTCGAATTTGGTGTTAATATCCTTTTTGCATATCCTTCTATATTATATACATTGTAAAGCAGCAAACACCCATAAAGAATAAATTTTTGGAGAAAATGTCTTTTGCAAACAATGTACAATGAAATACAAAATAGAAATAGATTATTTTGGTACATGAGAGACATTGTTGTTCTATGTTGTAATTGTAATTGAATAAATAACCAGAGGCGATTTAATTTTATTTTTTCTGTGTGATGTCATGGCAATATGGAATTGGAGTTTAATAACATTTTAATGATAATAGATTACCTCAGTAGACTCTCAGATGGCGTAAGAAGCATTAATCTATGTGTTTATGAATTATTGAGCACAATTTCTAAGAATTTTAAAATTACGAAACAATAATGTGAATCGACAAAGTAATTATCGGTATGAGTAGCGGGAAATTATACGTAGATGAAACTTCTCCTAAACCTTAGGAATAAAAAATCGTGTAGATGTTTGTAGAAAATTCTAGAATGTTGAAACTAAAATTTCGTATAAGAGTGCGCTAATGGGAATGGGCGGCCGTTCACCCTATGTGACGATTTGTCCAGAAAACGATTTGTTCTTTTAACAATTTCCGGTAAACTATCAGTTGATAACTGATTAAAATGAAAAGTGAATCGAAACGATGTGAACCGGATTTAAAAGTGTTCAGCCGTCTTTCAATCTCGAGAACCCAAATTCTAAACAAATGCTTATAGTCTAACAGTCCCCAGTGACAGAGGTCACCTCTTCAGTAGCATAAAGTAGTCTCTACAAAGATAATTTACTGGTAATGAAAATCAAAAATCTGGAAATTTTTAAATTTACTTTTCCAGCACAATATATGAATCGATACTGCCAACAAAATATACAACGGTTCGATGCTTACTAAATGTTTGTAAATATTTCTTCTGGTTCCTCATTGTTCTTACTTCGTTATTGTAGCATGAAGTATCTGGTGAGTGTGATGTAACATTCCAAAAATTGGTGACTAAAAGCAACTAATCTAAATTTCAATGCTATTACTGTTATTTAAAATGGCGCTGAAGCCTATGTAAGCAATAGATTATTGAATTTGTATCTGTATCTGTATTACGAAAACTAATTCTTGGTGGAGACTCAAAAGCTGCATTAACACTGCCGTTTCGCGTTGAGCTAACGATAGGTAAGGAAAATATCCCGAGTAATGAATACACAACAAATTTATGTAGGTTACAAATGAAATTCAGTTTATTTCAATTTTTTAAAGATTTACAAATGTTATTCGCGTATGGTTTTGTTAGTTATGAACTTGCGGGAAATAATGTCTGAACATTGATTGCGGTAGTATTATTTAATCTGAAAACAAAAATAATTTTCGGTTTAGCAGGGTTGCACTTAAATGGATAGAACTATAAAGTGTAAATGATGGAACTACTGGATAATTTTAATATGGTTTTGATGCTCTATTGTTTGAAGTGCTGGGAGTAAAAGAACCTGGATAAAGGGTGCGTGTATTAGGCGGTCATGTATTGATAAATGGTGTATGGATATATACGGAATTTATAAGTTCGTGGCAGTTCCATGTTGAAGGTTGTTGATAAGGTGGTATCCGTGTTCGTGCAATCTTTACCTTGGGTACGAGTAATTCTTTTCACAGTAGCTAGACAGCCTTGAGATTGATTCAGAATTTGAAACAATATGCTCATTGACGAGCAGTTTATGGTTGATGTAGTAAGGTGCAAGGTGATTTTTGTACTTTTAGTGTGTCGTAATTATTTTGATTTTCGAGACAATAGAATCAAATTTATTTCTGACTGCCTCATTCAAAATTATCGATGGAATAATGAAGGTCGTTAATATATTTGACGATATTATTCGTAAAACACAACATCGGTAAGCCTTAGCTAATTTATTACCATCTGCACGGATGCTTTGGCTGGACGGCCAAAGAAGTCTAACTTGTTGTTTTCTGCTGAGCCGATTTAAGGTATCAATCCTTTCCCACGCAAGCTTTAAACAAACTGTAATGAAGTCAATAACACTTAAGCCAGCTTGGCTGTATAATGCAATATATGTTAAGCGGCCCTACAATCAGTTTCAATTGTATTGGAAGCTGTCTTGAGGATTGAAACAATTTTGGTGAGAGCAACAATCGTTTTGGTATTCACCAAAGTGCCGCAGTTGGTTTGTTATTCATAGCAACAATAATTCCCAAGCAAACCATTCTCTGTAACTTAGCTTATGGTTTCCTTCCAACCCCAGTTTCAACTCTAGAGCGTACAACTAGTAAAGGTATTAAAATAAAAATTCAGAAGATTAGCTTAAATTAACGCTTGGTTTCACCTAGATGGGACGTGCTACGTAGGAAACATAATTTCTAAGTTAGTTCTATGAATTAATATTACCATTTTGATGTAATCTTTTTCAAATAGGTTCTCTAAAGTTCACCTAAATCTATGAATAACGTAAGATATTTTTTTAATAAATGAGTGGAAAAGGTGTGAATATTTTTTAAACATGTTTTAAAATATTTCAAAAACTGCTTAAACAGAAAATGTCGAAAGAATATATTAAAGATCTTTAAAAGAACCCCTTTCTACTAAAACCCCACATACTCAAATAAAAAATAAAAAACTTCAAAGGGTGGTAAACTTTTCCCTCCCAACTTAATTTAAAAACATTCTTAGTTTCGGACAATCAGAATACTTACGAATTAGTACGTTTTAAGTGGTGAGCCATTTAAAAGTTTGATTTTAAAAACGATAGAAAATGAGTGTACATTTTTATTTTGTGGAAACTTTTTTTTTATTGTGGAGGTTGGAGTCTCCGATTTAAGATTAAAAAAACGATTTCGTTCATGTGGCTTCCTCTGCTGGCCTTACAGTAAGCCATGCTGTTAGTCCAGGTTTTAAAAACTTTTTCAATGATTTCGGCGCCTATTTGGCAAATAACTGTCGCAATGTTATGTTTTAAAGCTGGAATTTTCCGCATATCATCTACCCTTAACGAAACCCCATAGAACAAAGTCCAACGGCGTCAAATCGCAGCACCTCGCAGGCCAACTGACATATCCAAGGCGGCTGATTATTCGGTTGTCAAATTCGGCACGCAAAAGATCGATTATCGGTCGGTTTGTATGACATTTGTCGCCATCTTGCTGAAAGTAAAGATTTCATATCGCATTAATATCGTCGATTTGAGGCTACAAAAAGTTGGTCAGCATTGCTCTGTAACGGTGCCCATTGATGGTAACGGCGTTTCCAGCAGTATTTTCAAAGAAAAATGGGCCAATTATGCTACTACTCCAAAATTCACACCAAACAGTCACTCTTGGTGGATGTATTGGCTTTTCTATGGTTACGTGTAGCTGTTCCGAACCATAAGTTCGATAGTTCTGCTTGTTTACATAGCCCCCGAGATGAAAATGCGTTTCGTTCGAAAATATGATTTTGGACCAAAATCGACGTCATTATGAATCTAGTCTGCGTGGATCAGATATCGAAGCAGATGCTTTTAACTGCTGAATCATCTGGACCTTGTAGACGAATAATCCGAGGTCTTTGTGCAGTATTCTCCTCAGGCTGGTGCGACTAATGGCCAGTTGATGTGATCGGTATCGAGTTAAGATCGATGGATTTCGTCATACACTTTCCGAGCACGGAAACCACTTCTGCCATCCAATAGAAAGCCTTTATCACGAATTATGTTTACCACTTTCACTACAGCGGTTCCGCTGCGATGCTCTTTCGCGTTCCATATTTGCTTGCAAAATTCGCACGGTTTCTGCTACACAACACTGACCTTGTAAATAAGTTTTCAATATTTCGAACAAATTTCGAAATTTTTCAAAAAAGAGTTGCCATAGTCTATGATTTAAAAACAAACCAATAGATGGCCTACTCTGTTTGACTATTCGAAATTTCACCTTTATTAAATACGGAGTAATTTGACTGTTTGAGACCTGAAATAAAAAAGTTCTGTTTGATACCTTTTAAGGAATGGAACTCTAAAAAAATATATAAAGTAATTTTTCATGAAATATATTAATCATTTCTAGAGTGTGGAAGTAACTATTACTTCTGGTAAAATCATCGTACGACAACATCTCTGAGAATATATCGTCTAAGGGGAAGATAATATCTAGAAATGTTCCATGCCTGTTGCAAGCCTGATTCAAATATTTTGTTGAGATATTGGCCAAGTACTGTAGTAAAATGTTAACCAACACAACACCATAACGACATCCCTTCATCAAACCACCAATTACCATTAGTTTTTCATTGTCTCGTACTATTGGTTGGACGACAATGCACATTAATTTTGAAATCTCGACATAATGGTCTCTATATGAAACGGGATATTCGCAGGATAAAAGATAATGATCTCGGTTGGAACTACATTTTTTTGGCGAGCACGCCCATGAGCTCAATATCAGTTTTTGTCGAGTACCGTCATTAGCGCTTGTTGCGTTAGGGGAATAAAGCGACGGTGTAGCTGTTCTTGTAGATTTCAGATTCGTTGGAATAACGACTCAGATATTGCTGAGTCTCGTTCGAATTCTGGAAAGATGGAAGGTGATATTGTGTTCGTTCTTAAGCTGATGAAGGAATGAACAACTATTTCACTGGACCACTATGCTATAGGCTGCTATAGGCTACTAGAACATTCCTTTCTCTCATTTTAAAAAATACATAATCCATTCTCCAATCGCTTATTCGATTACAGTATAATATTTTAATTTAGACAACGAAATATTTTTAGGATGTGGGACAAATTTTGTAATGTTCAGCAAAGTAGTGAAATGTGTCCCAAAATATACTTTCTTTGTTTACAACAGTTTATGACAAAAACACTGCAAATCAAATTGAACGTAAATTCCGAAATTCCAAATTTACAGAAATTTTTTCACATTTTCGTGTTCTCCCAGTTTTCGTTCGGTCAATGACCCAAGTCTAATCAAGCATTATTCAATCCCTTATTCCTTTGTTTTTTAATTAATATTCTTGATTTGTAATAACAAAACCGATTAAAACCAAATCATACCGTCGTAACTCAGGTTTTGTTGTCTTAAGATTATCAAAAATTTACAACAAGACGGAAAATTTATTGTTGTTAATATAAAACCTCCTCTTCAATTTTTCATTAAAACTTACTAATAAAGCTAAGCACAACAAAACATTTTCTAAAAGAAATTTTTTATTTCTTTATTTTATGGTAATTTCACGATTTTTCTTCTTCACGAAAATGTAAAACGAAAAATTCCAAATAAATTTTATGATTTTTATTTTATTTTTATTTTATGTTCCAGCAACATTATGAAGGAACAACGGCATCTAAAAAATGTTCTGTACCCCCCAAAAAATAGCGCGGGCATAAAGGAAAAACAAATAAGAAAAGAGAATTATAAAAATTAGATGAAAACAAAGTGGTTTAAGGTTAAATAAGAAATATTGTAATTTGGCGAAAATACAAAAAAAAAAATGGTAGAAATCTTAAGCTGTACCAGCAAAAAAAAACGGGCGAACGAAATAAATAAAACAGAAATTGAACGATTTAATTAAGAAAATGGTTTAAAAAATAATACACAAGCAAGAACAGATTGATGTTTTGTTGTTATTACGGGAAAACTTTCGGAAAAAGAATTTAGTACTGTTGTTGTTGTTGTTATTATGTCTGAAAATGATTTTTTTCTACTTGTTTTTCACTTTGTATTTGTAGATATATTTTTGTGTTTATTATTTTGTCTTGTATATTTACTTTTATATAGCTACATTTTTATATCTTTCTAAGATGTTTCATTTCATGGTCTATTGTTGTTGCGTTTCTTGATATTACCGCGCTATTGTTCTTATTTGAAACAATAAAGCAATAATCATAAAATTTACTGTACATTGCGAGCTCGCTGCTGGCTCAGCGAGAAGAGTAGATGAAGTAGGATTGAAAGGGAAATTTTGTGAAAATTGTTCTGCTGGAATATAAAAAAGTGTAGAATGGTTTATTTAGTGAAGGTGAGCTTTTTTAGTTGCGCTTTAATTTGAGTTCTTTTAACTGCCAGTTTTGCGTTTTATAGAGGTTACTACGTAGGTAAATTAAATATCCAGGTGCGGTGAGGATAAAAATGTTATTCACTTGGGTTTTAACGAGAGTTTTATGGCTTTTATATGAACCGATACTGAATTAAAAAGATTTTATAGAAACCACTTGGAAATTATTAATTGTAATTGAAATTTATTTTAATGCAAACAATCTTACAGTTTTTTGTTGTATTCGTTTATTAGGTGTTTGACCGAAACTGAAAAATATTATAAAATTGGCTAGGAGCACAATATTCAATAACGAAAATAATTTTTAAAAGTCACCATATTCGTAGATGGGCCAAAGAGTACTCTCCAGTGTCTAACTATATGGATGGATCCCTGTGAATCAACATTTTTTGCTTCACACATACTTTCTACTTTTGCATAATTTTTTGTTTTGGAATTTTCTTTAAACTTTTTTTTTTCAATTAACTAATTAACCAAATTTTTTTTTTACTAAAAATCGTGGACTATTTTTACTTGTTTGTAAGCCACTAAAATATTTTTCTTGCAGCATCCAATTCACTAGAATCAGGTATGTACTTGTTGAGGCTATTTCTACGAACTTATATCCGTAGGAGAACGTATGCCGATACAATTTTATTTGTCTGCAAATAGATCCTAACAATAACAGTAAATACAAATTTTGAGGACCTATTCCTAACCATACTTCTTTTATAAAGCTAATACTTACCCGCTGTTAAATGAAGAAAGCACTAAGCACTAGATGTGCGTTCAAAATCAGCAGCGAGAAGCTATCTGCTAAACGGTAATATTTTGGAATATCGCGTCTCAATTAAATGAAATTATATCCATTTAGTACGCTCATGCAAAAAGTTTTTATACTAAATTTAACCGCATAGTTAATTAAGTTTTAATCAAATAATAATATTAGACTATTAAATAATTAGAAGTTTAAATATTTTTGAAAATATATGTTTCAGGCGCTCACAATTTTTGTTAATTCATAAAAAAACTTATGTACGCCCGACACTTGCATTTTTAAGGAATATTCAATATTTTAACAGTTTAATAATCTGTCACTACTAATTTAATATGTGCGTAATTAATTATTTTAAATAGGATATTGTGTTGACGTTTAATAGTTTTTAATTGTATTGAGATTACAAATTTGTGTTGACACATCTTCATCAACTAGAAAATCGGAAATTGTCAAACACTGATGAATTCTGTTAACGACAAAAACATCAAGCTTGACAGTTTTTTTGGTATAAGAAATTAACATTATTTAATGATCGATTAAAGCTGGGAAATATATTTGTGGTAATCCTTCACCACTAAATACAACCGCTAAAGTTAAGGATATTGTTCTCATGTACGAGTAAGTGCCGACGTTTATCACAAGTCAATACGATTCCCGGCAAAAATATTTAAAAAAAGCTCTGAATGATCTAACCATAGAAAAAATAATATAAGATAAGAGCTGAGCTTCTTTCACAGCTCAATTTTTCTGTATCCCACTTCTGACAATCCCTATGGCTGTATTTGTGACTTTACATTGAGTATACTTTTATATCCTAAATAAATAGTTCTGCATTAGGTAATTAAATAAAGTTTTTTTAATTTAATTTATTCAATATTATAACTGATTCAGAGATCATCTAGTAATTTTTCTATTTAAAATTAGTTTCTCTTCTGGTTACTTATTTTACAATAAATCCTTATTCTAATTAAAACTGCCCAGCTCCTCCGCCTTGGAGTTTCCCCACTCCATTGGTGCAACGGCGATAACATTGCTTAGGCAAGCCTGGATGCAGTTTAAATTCAATCCCTTGGTGCCAAACTTTCTCGAAAGCTTGAGCTACATGTAAGAAAATACTGGAGCATATCTTTTTATTCTCACGTATATCCTCAATGAAATCCGGAAACACTGATATCGGTTTATACGATCTTTCATCATTTGCTGGTTTAAATGGTTTAGGAATCATAATTGTCAGCCACCTTAATTAAGTCATATATCTCATGTTCAGATCATCTATTTTGTTTACGACAGTTGTATTTTCCAAATGGGATACAAATAGAGAGACTTTCTGCTTGTAACTTTTACCCTAGGATCTGTCATCGTTTTAGATAAATGGCACTTGCATTTTGGTTTCTTTTGATCAACAGTTGGTTCCCAAAATGAGCAGATAAAATGTTGGACATTTTTAGTGATTTCAATTTTTACAACACTTCCGCTGTTTAATATTCTATCTACAAGTCGAGAGAAAAAAAGTCCTTTATAGCGAGCTATATTGTTCCTACTGAGTTGAACCGAAGATTATCTGGAATTCTAAATTCATAGTGCTCTAATTATTCAATTCTAACTAGTGAAAGCTACAAATTTCGATTCCGTTCCAAATTTAAATATAAGCGTTAATCTCGTAAAAATCCTAACTTAACCCCCTGCATCTAAAAATCTGTAACATATCATCAAATTTCGGATATTTGTTTGCATTTTTGTTACAAAATAATTAAACTTTAGTCGAAAAAATTATATTTTAATGATGACGATTGCTTGTTATGATTACGATGATATGATTGTTGTGAGATTAGAAAAATTATAATTTCTAATTTTCTACAAATTATTATCATTGTTAATATGAGTCCCATTATTATGATTATTATTATGAATACTTTCATTAGATTAGAGATTAGAGAGTAGTATATACGAATGTTAGAATTTTTGGTTTTAATTTTATTGGTATACGAGAAAGCAAATATAGTTATAGAAAAAAAGATTTAATTAAAATCTATCCTTTTATAAATGGTGGACAAGATTAGATTTGAATTGCGGTTCGACGAGCACGTATTGGTCGTACATATATGCCAGGTAAAGTGCTTAAAGCTCTTATATAGCATCATCATCATCATATGTATACAGTTCCATATCACTGTATAAACATAATAAATATACTTAAATTAGTTTGTTGTCTTCTTCTTCCTCGACATTTAAGAACAGAAACATAATCAAGAGTATATATGCGATAAACGAAAAATAAGAAGACTAGTGGAAAGTTTTCATATTAAAAGTAAATAGAAATGAAAAACTAATGAAAATAACAATAGTAATCATCATCATCATCATCATCTTATATACGAGTACTCTACTGTTAAGTTTCAAACAAAAGGAATTTACGAAAACTAAACAAAACAAAATATAATAGTGTTTGTGCAATAGTAATAAAAGCTTGACAATAGTGATAAGGATAAGAAAACAATTTGATTTTCTCACAAAACAACAGAATGCGAGTGAATTTTTTGCAGAAATTTAGTTTTCTTCTACAAAATAATCATATCGTATTTTGTTTTTGTATTTTTTCCCGATTTTCTTTTTGTTTTTGATTTTGTTGCTATTGTATAGTTATTATTGTGATTGCTATTATTTATTGTTGTTTATATTTTCTTTGCAGACATCATTTTGTTACAATTAATTTCTTGAATATTTATTCCAAATATGTTGCAGATGGCAGTTGGTATTTTCCCTCGGTGGTACATGACTATGTTTAAAATTCAACGAATCCAACATTTTTAAAATTTAAGGATAAAGAATTTTAAACAATAGTCCATTGTTATAATCAAATTTATGCTATAGTTGACATCTTTTTTGAGTTTTTCAAATCATTTTATTGTTCGATCTACACAAATTATGTAAACACACCTAATGGTTTTACAGCTGTGTTAAATTTTTTTTCCAAATCTTGAGCTTTCGGAATCCTTCCAATTCCATTTTCAAAAGTGTAATGAGCAAATTTCGTCTTATAATTTCATTTTTTGTAGGAATAGCGTAACTTTTCGAAAACTATAATTTTATGGGTTGGCATCTTGTCTCCAAAAAAATCTATTTTGAATTTGTTAATAATGCAAATTATCAGATTTTTATTTCTCTTGCACAAGGAACAATATGAAGTAGAAGAAAGAAAGTTTTACAGAAAAGTTTACAGCGATATTTTAAATTTACAATTAAGAATATTTACGTCGTAAACGTATTTTATATTTTTCATAATTATTTGTTATGACATGAACATAAATCGCATACTTCATTTCCTTTTATTAAATTTTTGCATTCCAAACAAAAAAATCGTTTGGCTCTTAATTTGGACACAAATGTCAATCCTATTCGAATAGAAGTAATATTTACAAAGTAAGACCGCATTGATTTTTTCAAAAATTGCACAAAGAACATCGAAATCAAATACATCTGAATTTTAGCAAGTTTTCAATTCAAAAGATCGGTAAAAATACCAACAGAATTTTTAAGTTTGTTCCATTTCCCCAGTAAGATTTGTTTCTCTTTGAAAAATTAACTTCACAAATAAAAGTCGTTTCAAAATCGAAATAAAAATTCATAAAACGCGTTGCACACTTGGGTGACTGATGCGAGCTATGTTTTCATTTCATAGGTTTCAGTTTTGCTCTTTAAAAGTCAAATAAGAGAAACATTATCTCAAAACTCTATCTGTGCAGAAGGCTAATCACATATATCATGGAGTCTGACTAAGCAAATACTTTTATTTTCCTTTATTAAATTTTGGTGTTTTCTGTGTGATATCGAGCTATTGTTTTTACATCGAGGTGAGATTACCAAGACGTTGGCGGTTTGGTTTCGCCACTAAAGCCGCCTTTATTTTGTAAACAAATCTTCTTCATTTTATATGTTCCCCACGAAATAAAAAATGTTTATCTGGTCCAGCTCATGAATATTAAATTTATTTATTTCTCCTTCTATTAACCAGGCGAATTTTGAAGTCTGAGAGCATAACTGGCGTTGTTTGTAATACGTTGGTAAAGTGTTGTTAATAATATGAAGCGTTGAATGTACGATCATAAAGGGGTTTTCAATATGGACGGGCCGATGTTGAAATGGAATTCGAGTGACATTTCCGCGGATCCCAATGGTCCAATTTTCAATGACTGCTGCATAGATCCGGCTTATTTGAGCGATGGTATTGGTTATGTTGGCTTTAAGTGCATCGGTCGATTGCGGCTTATTGCCATAGACCTGCGATTTGAGGAAACCTCTCAAGAAAAAGTCTAGCGGGGTCAAATCGCACGATCTTGGTGGCCAATTTACGTCACCTCTTGAGAGCTCTCAAATCGTTCATGCAGAATGTTCACCGTTGCGTCTGCTGTGGGACACGTAGGCCCATCCTGCTGGAAAAACATGTCGTCTACCTCCATATTATTTAATTTGGGTCAAAAGAAATTGGTTAGCATTGTTCTGTAGCGCTCGCCGTTGATGGTGATGGTCTCACCAACGTCATTTTAAAAAAAAAACTACGGAGAAATGACGTCGTCGCCCCAAAATCCGCACCAAACAGTAACTTTTGTGGATGTATTGCAACCTGGTGAACCTCGAGTGGGTTGGTGTCGTCCCATGTACGGCAATTTTGCTTGTTAACATAGCCACTCATCCAAAAATGCGCCTTATCACTAAAGATGATTTTTCGACAATAATTGGGGTATTCTTCCAAACGCTCTGAAGTCCAGTCGGCGAACAAACGGCATTGTCTATGGTTATTAACTTTGAGCTCCTGGGTCAATTGGATCTTGTACGAACGGATGTAGGCGGAGTCTCGACGCAAAACTCGCCAATTTGAAGTCTCTGGACGTCCGAGTTTTATGGCACTGTGAGGAATTGACAGCTTAGGGGTCTCCTGTACACTTTGACGGACCGCGACAACGTTCTTAGACAATCTAGCGTTCCTTTGACGCACGAATGTTGGCTGATTGTTTACTGAACCAGTTGTTTTGAATTTGGTCGCCAAACGTTGGAGAGTCGACTTTGAAGGACCACCGCATCTGCCGTAAAATGGGCGCAACGCGCACAAAACTCATTTTGATAATAAAGTTTTATCATTTAGACGTGCTGCTCAATCGTGTAACTTGTCATTGTGATTTGGCATTAGTAGATTAGACAGACGCCACCAAAAACATGACCGCCAAAGGCTGTCAACATCGATCCGCCCAAATTGAAAACCCCTTTATATTATTATATAATAATATATTATAATATTTTCAATAAGCTCAATAAAATATTTAACTGATACGCAATTTAGACGATGTACTTGAGTTTGTTACTCAGTTTTCTCACATGTTCAATCTTCAGCCAGTCCAAAATTGCCATTCTCTCAAAACTCTACTCAAGAACCATCCTTATATTTAAATGCACAATTTTCACATTGAGATAATATATTTTTACTAAGCCACATATTTCCTCTAAGGCTAAAAACGTAAACTTGCCGCAGTTTTTTTATGTACTTGTGTTCTCTGCTATCTTCGTCACCCTCGTTGGTTTAGTAAGTAGAGTGCTTGCTCTTCTATTCGGGGGTCCCGGGTTCGATTCCTGGTGGCGACACTATAAAAAAGTTGTGACTGGGTGTTTTTAACGTGTCATATGATTATATATATATATGTTTGTCCATTTTCAGATTTACAGCCATATTAGTTACTGCTTGTCCTTGATATTTTTCGTCTTGAGAGACATTCAGAGGGGACATTCTCCTTCCCGCAGCTCTACTTTGTATTAAATACTTTAGCTATTGACGTAAGGTTGAGAATGCCAATACTACCAAATTCAATGTGGATTGATGGTATACATTTCTCGTGGAAGTGTGCTCTTCGGATAATTGACTTTATGATATTGGTGATGAATCCAATAGTTCCATTCAATAATCCTTCTGAGACGTCAACATTTGACTGCTGTTTTGTTGTTGCATCCCTTAGTCCGTCCTGAGCCTTGATCTTGATCATTTGCATTTCCTTTCCCAAGAAAATGCTTCAGAACTACTTTGTTGTGGCTGTCAACTTTCTTGATTGATGGGTACAAGCGCAACCCTTTTTTAATTGGCGTTAATTAACGTTTGACATTAGTACACAAATGTGTTTTAGATGAATTTCTAAAATTATCAATGTATTCAGTAAGTCTGCGAGGGTTGTATCTCCTTACTGTCGCATATTCTGCGTCAACTCTGCCAATCTCCAAATCCGCCTTAGATGTGTAGTAAAGTATCAATCACTGCGGCTCGTTGAATACTTGGTGTCCTCTAACAGGTGGCAGCTGCATCAAATATCTGAGCAATGGAACGTTGATAACTCATCAGTACACTCGAGTTGCTTCAGGCGTGAATTTATCATTCACAAAGCATCTCATATCGGATAATACAGATCTAGTTAATAAAGAGGAATTCAATGTTTTGTCACTGTTTCTGCATTACTCGGAGGTAGTTCTCAGTCACGAATTTTAAGGTAGTTACACTCTTCCTTGGTACGAACTGACTGCTGAAGGGTTTCTTTCGATGGGGGCTGCCTTTCATCTGATTTTGTATGCTGCAAGTGATGTTCAGAGAAAAGTCACGTAGACCTAAGTTCAGGCCATTAATATTTCTTTACGAGTTTCATAAATGTCAAGATTGCTGGGATCTTCATTTGGCCTACCACCGGCGATCAGTAATATTTCTTCTTGTGTTCAGTCAATGTCAATCATTGCAGCTGAGGTCCCAATGCACTAGCTGCTAAAAAAGCTGGAACGCCATAATAATAATTAAGTTTTCTAAAATTATAATTTGATTGCTAAATATTTTCGCATTGGTTCCACCATATAGCCTGATTTGTTTTCGTTCATTAACATTTTTTAGACACACAAATTCGTTTTTAGGTATTTCGAAGATGTATCAGCAACAGAATCTATTCCAAACGTGTTCCGTCAAGTTCATTCACATTATGGCGGTGGTGCACATTATGGTGACATCATAAAAATAGGTGGAACCTCCTAGACAAATTATTTTATTGAAATTATCAATAATATTTACGATCCATTGGGATTGATTGGACCAGTAGATATCTTAAGTAAAACTGCTGTTATGGAATTAAAATCTCACTGGGATTTTGGATGAGTTTGTTGAAATGGTTGAAATGGTTGAAATTTCGCCAAGAACTTTGTAATTTAGACTGCTTACTAATTTCACGTAATGCTTTGCTATTTGAAACATTTGAAACGATACAGCTTCATGCTTTCTTCTCCGATAGTAGTGAAGCTGCAAATAGAACATCAATCTACATCCGATTCGTAGATAGAATTAACAATATACACGTTAGTTTAGTATGCGCGAATTCATTTTTAGCTGTGTGGTGCTCTTATAATGATTGAATAAATTCACCAAATAACCGACATTATTGATATTGTTCTCCATATTGATTGAACACAACTCTGACCACCTGTCGGAGTGCAGAACTCATGGGGCGAGAATTGTTTAAAATGATGTATAAAAATTGATTCAATGAATAACCTACCTAGGAAAAAATAGAATGTTAATTATTATCAAAAATATTTATTAGTTTAAGCTTTCCCGAACCACTGAAATTTTAAATAAATATTGTGGCATTGCCAGAACTTGGAAGATACTAAAATTAACTAAGTACTACAAGATATTTTTTAGAACCTAATTTTAATTAGTAAATTCAGTTCATTTAAGTTCAAGTGCAAATGAAATTAATTCGAATTTCATTTAAATAATAATATTTGACGACCCTGTGTTTGGTGTCAAAAACATCCGCACCTGAGATAACGCACGCATATTTAAAATATGCTTAAAATCTGAATGTGTTTGGATGTAGTATTGAGAATCGAACCATTATTATGATTTTTTTAGCGGAAGCGTGTGTTCGCAACCGGTAAACTCATTCTCAAGATTCCACTCATAAAATTCATTTTCCATTTAAAATGTAGCTTTGTTTAATAAATGGAGGGAGAAACAAAAATATTTTCCCGAGCTAACAATACCATTAAAATTTTTGAGAATTAAAATCAATATAATTGTTTTTCAATAATTCTTCAAAAATAGTTTTCATGTTGAAATTGGAATTTGGATTCGTTATGAATAATGAACATTTCGCTCACATCATAAAGGAAAAGTAGTTTGGTTTGGTGCCACCGGCATTAAATTGTGGCTTTTTCTCACATACTCGTACTCTTTTATACACGAGCACGTACAATGAAACCGATTTATCCTAAAATTCAAACAGTGCCCTGAAAAGTATAGCAAACTTTTTTAATTAGTTTTCATTTCTACTATAATTATTAAAAAAACCTCATATAACTCCAGCACCTCATCCTCCCGAACTGGTCATGACAACAAAAGGATTTAGAAATATGTAATTTTATATTTGGTGTGTGTGTACCATCATACGTAACATATGTAAATCGTGCTGTACATACATAATAAACATAATATTTACCTAACATAGGAGAAGAAAATATACGAAATATTAATTTTACTTCCGTCGAACTAATCCTTAGACCATTTTTTTGTATCTTTGTATATTTCTTTATTGGTCTTGTACCCCCATGTCTTATACGAAAAATAAATATTCAACCACATCAAATTTTTGATGTTATTTGATATAAAATTCGGATAATTTGTTATATGTTGTTGATGATGAATATTAAATTTGGTTTTGTGGGATCTGGTTCCAAGAAAAAAATTAGGGTATACGAGTATAAGATATGCAAAAAGGTGAATAAGGATAAACATTGACATTTGAGATTTGCGTATTAAAAATTTTATTTCATAAAATTTGTATCAAATTATAAAGTTTATAATGAATTTTAACACAACTTAGTGTTAATTAATTTTTTATTTAACATTTTTGAATTTAAGATGTGTCGTGCCTCGTGAACGAGGAAAAAATAATTGTTTGAGATATTACCGCTGTCAAAACATCAATCTCTTGTACGTGTGTCATGGGTGTATAAATATAGGTAACTAAATGGGGTCCACTTTTAATATACAAATTTCATAATAATATAAGCTTGTCTAAATAAACAAACATGTAATGAAACATAATTGGGTACATTGTAGTTTTGGGAAATAACAATAAAAAGAGATTAGTTTAGCCTAAGGGGCAGTATGTGAAAATAAGGGACCAGAACAATGAAAATTAGGCAATAAAAACCAATATAAGATGAAAAACAGAAGTTAAATAAAATGAAAATGTACTTTTAAACCAGTTGATTGTGTTTTAGTTGTTATTGGTTTAGGATTCTAAAATATATAGCACACACATCTTCGAGGAGTATTATTCCTTAATATAAGAGATACTATTTAGAAATATGACATGATACTTGTAAAAAACACTTACAAGCACTGAGTTCATTATGCAAAAGCTCCTTCAAAAATATTTTGCAAATAAGTGGTGTAGCAAATCAGGGAGGGACCCAAACAATTTTGTATTGAGTTCAAATTTTGAAATTAAATCAATTTTTCAGTAATGATCTTTAGCAATAATAAATTAAAATTCTATATCGAGATTCTAAAATGAATTTCAATGCTCGATTTAAACATTCAAAGTTCAACATTCTTAGTATTGACGGTTTTACAGAATTGAAAATGAAATTCATTCATATCTGAAACTTCACAAAATAATTTTGAAATTTCTACGTTCACAATCAATCTAGATTTGATCAGTTATATTTTTAAACTTTTCCAACAGTCCAATTTTATCTATTTTGCAAATAAATAAAGCCGTGCTACACGCATAATCAGTTTAAGATTCGCATTCCATAACCAATTTGGCTGAAATAAACAGAAATAAATCCATAAATTCATTCAGAAGCATAATCTACCCATGTTCAACATATTCCAATAAAGTTCGAGTTTATTAGATTTACTACATTTCAGAACACGATCATGTTTGTTATATGATTCCGAATTTACCGAAATGCTTGTGATTTTCTTGAAAATTGAAAATGTCGTAAACACATTTAATTACTCGCGACATTTTCAACAATGGGTCAGAAAGTGCGTAGAGATCGTCACATATTAGACAAAACAAGTTATAAAGAATAAAACATTCAATAACATATTGTTAGTAATCGACCAACTGCAAAAATTATTTAAATCATTCTGCAATTTTAAGCAATCTGATACTTTTTAAATTGGGGCAACAATTTTCATATCATCAGTGCAAAAATATTAACAACGTAATTAATGAATAATGAAAACAATAGTGGGCCAATGGTGCTTCTTTGCGGAACACCAGAGGTAACTCGAAATATATCAAAACCGGAATTGTCCACCTTAACAAATTGGTGACGATCAGTAGAATGCGAACGCACCACTGATACGGATGAAGTGACAATTTAGTTCTTCGAGTTTGTTGGTCAGGATCAAATGATAAATTTTATCTAAAGTTTTAAAAAAGTGTGTGTAAATACACTTGTTGCGTATTTTTAAGTTACTAGTTAAATGTTCGCAAAATGGAACTAAATTAGAAACGGTGGACCTGCTCGAAAAAATAAAATTTCTGCTACTCTACAGATTTTTGAATGGCAAAAAGAATAGCTAATCGCGATAGTTACTGATTTCACATATTTTACCAGATTCAAATATTCGATAAATTCTTATGATCTGGAAAAACTCCGGGTCAAGGACTTTCAGGCTTTCATTAAAAATAATTTTTATCATCGAGTTGAGACAAAAAAAAAATAATCAACGATCAAGTCAGATTTAGAAAACTGGCGTGCAGAAAAATCATAAAATCGCAAAAGTGTAAGAGATCCAAAGATTTTCCTTTAACAATTTATGAAATTCTAAAACTGTTTGGGTTAGAAGTCAACCCCACTTCCATTTGTAAAATATAATTTATTTATAGAAATCAATTTAATGTTTTAAATTATTTTCGAGCCCAAAACGAATTCGGTAAAACTCTTCAACGTATGAAGTATATAATTGAATTCTCATTTAATTATCCGAGTCACAATAGTTCTTTTTTAATTAATGGAACTTACATTTCTACATCAGTCTTGAGTGGCTTGCAGAACATTAAAATAGTTTCGATTATATTATCTCATCGTTCCTGAAACCTCCAGTTAGAATTGATAAGAAATTCGTTTAGAGTAATGTAGTCAGAGTATGGTAAGTATGGAGTATGGTAAATACTCGAATAGAATATCCAGTAAGGTCATCACAGGAGAATATCTCCGTAACAATAACATCATGAACTAGTTGGAATACAATTATTTCTTTTATAATTAAATATTTTAAGCCGGATGGCAGTTATTCTTCAGATTTGAAATTTTTTGTAAACCGGAATTTTACAGATAACAATTTCATAATAATCGTCTTCGAGAATACTAAGCGGAAATAGTTTTGCTTTACCAAGAATACTGGAGGCCTTGTGGTTGTAAATTGAAATAATAGTGTTTTCTCGGGAATTTTTGTGTTGGACAGCTGAGTTGTTTTTGTGTAAAACTGTGATATTTAAATTTTAGATGGTTTTATCACTACAGCCGGTATCACAAATTCATAATTGAGACAACTAGCCCGAAATTTCGGCTTAGGATCTGTTTATTATATACGACGCTATTGGGCCACTTTTCTGCATAGTGAGGCTTTCATCAGTTTTTTCAGGGTTCATATTAATTTTAGCTAAATTTTTCTCATATTTATCTCAACTATTATCGCAGGTAATTAATGATATTTTTCCCCAAACTTTGTTGATGATTAATGCACGGCTTCAACTATTGTTAACGTATATTGCTTCGAATCGATGAGATTGTAAGAGTACTTCTATGCTGCCAGCGATTCCCAACTTATTCATCCATTGTGACCACACGCATTTTGGTCTGGATACTTTGCGAACAAACTGTATTTTTCCGCGAACGATTTACTGTGCCAAATTTAATTGAAATTTAAAACTTCATTTGAGAGTAATTGAGGCAAATCTTAATTTACCGCCAATCAATGAAGCTTCGGATATGCAATTAACCAAATTTAGATCATATATGTTTCAAGTGATAAAACTGTATTGTAAAAAGTCTCAATAGACTATATCCAAGATTTGTTTGTTGTCCCTTTAATCTGTAATTTTTGCGGACTTCCATCTTTGTTGTTTAAATTTCAGAAATAAGATTACATTACAAATAGAATTTTCACCATAGGGTACTTCATCCTGCCCACCTCGTTACCAATGTTTATCAAATATTTCTTATGTATACTCTATCAGAGTCTCAGTATATTCTTGGAATATATTTTTTATCTTTACCTAATCCAATTTTAATCCAATTGTCTGAATTCCTTTCATTTTTTGTTAAAATACTTTTTTATTGCTGGTACGACCGAAAAAGGTAAAAAACTGATTAAAATATTTAAAAAGATGAACTTTTTTTGTTCAATTTAAATAAATTTCTTGTGCTTTATTTAATGTTTTAATAATTTTTTGTTACTTCATTTTTTACGTAGCATTCGCAAGAAAAGGGTTGGAGAATTGGTGCCAATTATTGGTTTTTCTTAAAATAGAACAGAAAGAAAAATCTTGGAATTTTAAAAATTAATAAATCGACGGTATTCTATCAGTACATATTTGCTTTATGAATTTTAAAATGTCTCTTTAATAATACGTCACTCATCTTGTATAAGACTGTTTAATTTAAAATATGCATTTACATTAAATAAGGAGTTAAACCGAACAGGGGTATAGGTATCTCGTCCTTTATCTGAAATTTATAACCGTGAAGTTGTGCACTTTATGTTGTGTGTGTATGCTGTACATCTTTACCGTGGTACGAAAATGGCGAAAGCATAATAAAACTGCATCGATTAAAAAGGAGGAAAACAGTTTGTTTCCATAAAAATAATTTCGTTATATGAAAAGCATTTCCGAGAGATGCTGTTTATTTATATATACATACATATAAGAGTAATTCGTATATAGAGAAGAAACAATTTTATAATAATATGTATACGGAATTAAATAAAATAAAGGATATTTTTTCAAATGGAAACACATAAAATCCTGTTTAGCATTTAATGACGATTAAAGCCCTTCTTTGTTCAGGAGATGCTGCTCGCAAAAAACTATAAAATGTAAATTTAAATTCGATCGTAAAGATGTTTTATTGCAGCTAGTCGACGAAATCGCATGTGATGCTATGTTGGAAGAGTGTAAACAGAATGCTGGAATACGGGAAAAGGATATTCCTACATACATAAAAATGAGGTCGGAATACATGCAAACGGTTGAATAAACTAAAATGCAATTAAATTAATTGGGGACGGTTAAAACGTTATAAACAACAAATAACCTCTTGAAGCTTTATTGTAGATGAGTGTAATTCATTGAAAATGTCTCTATGTGAAATTCAAGAATTTGTAGATGAAGTTCCGCTTTATTGTGGTAAGCTAACTTCTGTGAATATTAATTCGGCAATAGTTAATTATACTTTTAATGAACTAGTAGATTACCACTGGTGGGGTTTACTAGAGTGAGAGCAATTGCTTGGCCGAAGTGTGAATTAGTTCTGTTTAATTTTGGAAATTTTAATTCTTATATAAAAGGAATTTAATGCTTATCTCAGCATTATAACAATAGTTTGTTTTAGGACAAATGAACATAGATCTCGAATACACCACACTTAATTGCTAAAGCGAAAAATAGAACGTACGGGATTTGTGATAAAAAATTGCCTTGAATAATCATAAACAAAATTACCCGTGGTTAAAAAATTTAATCTGAATTGCAAAAAATGGGAAAGCTCCTATGGTAGCTGTTGTATCTGGTATGAAGTTGTCTACCAAATTTCGCATAGCTCCCCTAATTTATGGAAATAGCTTTAGTATGAAGTTTTTTCCGAGTAGTCAATCCGCCTGGTCCGTATAGATGCCGAATTATGATGAAATAAAGGTTTTTTTTTTATCAAAACTCGTCATTTTCGGTAAAATTTAAAATATCATCTGAACTAATTTGGTTTGAAATTTAATTTACAATCTTTTTCTTTTGATCGTTTTTTTCATAAATTATATACTTTTGAAATATTTGTAAATAACGAAAAAGCTCCTATAAATTCTGCTACTTCCGGTAGACCGATTTTGGACAAAAATCCCTGGGATCTGGGATGAAGATGCTTAAATATTAAGTTTCACTCCGATCACTTAATCCGTCTGAGCTGTAGAGAGGACATAGACATTTAGTCAAGAAAACGTTGTCAAAAATTTTCATGATTACTATACAAAACACAGATATTGTCAAAAATCGACCTTTCCGCTCAAATTTTGGTAAGTTTATCTGAACCGATATTGTTGCAAATTTAATTTAGAATATTTTAATGCAAAATCGATTACCTCATAATTGAGATACATGATTGAGCTGTCACTTCCGGTGGATTGATTTCGATCAAAATCACTGGGATGTTCTAATTTATTCTGGATAAATTAGAAATATCAATTATTGCAAGAGCGCTTCTTGACCGTGGCCCAAAGCTCAGTCATTTTAAATTAAAATTTGTGAATCGACTTCGTTTCATATGTCCGTAAATCAAATTATCCATTCAAACCACTACCGCAATATCTTAAAAATTAACTACACCTGTAGGAAAAACCATTTGTTTGAAAGTTTTGAGAGTGCTAATTTGGCGCCTAGAGCAAATGTTTGAAAAATAGGTTTCCAATGCAAAATTTGGTGAAAGCAATACGTTAGTGGTTGGTGCTTACAATTACAATAAAAAAGTGGAGGGGGGTATATGTTCAGGCCTACACACGACTTTCTTTTACCACGAATTCATACATAAATCTCGACTACACCACACTTGATTTTTAAAGCGAAAAATTTTAGTTAGGTCAACCGTTGTTGAAAATTTAATATTTAAAAAACGCCAAATATATTCGCAAGGATCTTTCAATTAATCTCAAAATGTTAAGTTTGAAGTTTGATTCCAAATATTCAATCCATTCGCCTGTCTCGTAAAGATGCCGAATTTTGATGAAATAACGTTTTTTTTGATCAAAACTCGCTATTTTCGGTAAAATTTGAAAACTGAGAATACTGATTTGAATTATACTGAGAAATCAAATTGAAACCGGCCACAAAAATGCAACGTGTAATAATTATTGTAATTAAGTTTCCATAATGCCTTCCTCCTTCATTCCTCCATGTCCGACACATCGCCATGGCGAAAAGTATTCAAGGCGCTTTAGCAATGTGAATGAATTAACCGTGTAGTACGCCCATCGCCCATTGCTAAAATAAGTCGTTCATATACCGTCTACGAAATAAATATTACAGTGATCGGTCGTTGTATTTGCTGTTAACAAAATAAAAATTTTATTTTCCAAGTTTGAGTGTATTAGTAGCTCTCTCTATACACCAAACATGAACAAATCCACTGGAACTTTCCAAAAATTATGTTGCAAAAAACTTTAAGTTGAAAAAAGGAAAACGAAAGAACCATTAAAAAAATTAAAAATACGACGAACAAAAAACTATTTTTCCCATTTACAATATTAACTGAAAAGCATTCATCAAAATTAAAAGCTCTACAAAAACGAACTGAAAGCAAAATCATTCATATTCAATTTTATACGTTTTGTGTTTCTTCAATAAATTTTTTTCGAAAAAACTGTACATAAAAAATATAATTATTTAAAAAATGTAAAATTAAATAAATTGAAAACTTGAAAAATAAAATTTTCAGCGCAAAAATAAAAATAAAAATATTTTTACGAAAACTTGAAAAGCGAAGTTCATAAATAGAAAAGGTAGATGATTCAATGTTGACTGAAACCTACACGACAAGCAAGAAATTATTATTTTGTACGTCAATAATTATATAAATCAAATTTGATTCATGAACTAAAGATCCGTATCGTTGATTAAAAACGTTATATATGTATGTTGTGTATGCATAGAGACGAGAGCGGGATGATAAATCGTAAAAACTTTTATTTAATTTTGTTGAACAAACTTGAAAACCACCCATACATATACACAAAACCGATTCATTTACAAAATTATTATTAAAAGGATCTAATTTTTTATTATTTTTGTGATTTAATTTAGATTTAATTCAATTTTGAAGAAAACGTAAAGTTTGTGCTGTGCAGCAACAGCTATATGTTTCTCTTATATACAAACATAGATCAATCTTAAACAATCACGTAAAATCAATTTATTCAATCAAAGCCAAAAAAGAAAACCAAAAATTTCCTTCTTCTTCTAGAAAATTAAAGTATGTACAGTTACGAAGCAATGATTTTTTTTTGAGTTCGTTTGTTGATTTGGGAATATTACAGTTAATCGTGAAAATTATTTTAACGCTTATATCGTGATTTGGAGTTAAGCTCGTACATATTTAGTTGTGATTATAGTATTTTAAAATTCTAGATGTAAGAAAGCTGAATGGTATGCATGTTTAGTCAATTATTATAGAATTACTCGATTTGTTTGATAACGATTTGGTATAGAAAATATTCATACTGAATATAATGACACTATGTAGCTTTAAGAACTAGCAACGCTTTTATGTTCAAATTATAATGTAAACGGTATCGCCTCTCAAACATATCTACGTAACTCGATTTTTCAATAATTTACTAATTAGGATCTTTTTGCTTAATAATTTATCAATTAAAAAGCTATAGTAGAAAACGCATGGGTACTGGTTTAACGCGTTTCATACAATATCTCCGTAGATCATTACTGTGCGAATTCAAACACACAGAGCGTGACACAAAGTTCAGATCGAGAGACAATGGTGGTGATTGATTGATGCAAACATAACTTTAGCCGTGTAATAGCTTTCACGAATCGAAATATGTCTTCGATAGTTCGTCAAGAGAGCAACTCTAACATACCTACCTTTTCTAATAATTTAAATTTATTTAAATATTTTTTTAACACGAAAATAGGTCAAAAATCATAAAGATCTTCCAATTTGTGGAAAAAGATAAGTCAATCTTAAGTCTGAGGTTTCATCCCGATCAATCAATCCATCTGGGTTGTACAGGCTGAATTTTTGCTGCTCGTCACTTCCGATTAAATCTTGACCGGTATTACTGAAAATTTTCAAAATATTTGCAAAAAACGACAAACTTCTATTGGGGGACCAAATTTGGTGAAAAATTTCCGAGACCTCCCAAATTATGGAGAAAGCTTTAGTATGGAGTTTCATCCCGATTGGTCAATCCGTCCGGGCTGTAGAGAACCAATAGACATTAAGTCTGCACGACAGTACACACACATACACACACACACAAACAAGGAGATCTTTTAAACACTTTTTTTTAGTTCACGTAATTCATTTAGGGTAACGTATTATATTCGATAAATATTTCAATTTTCGATTCTTTTAAAATTCAACTGTTTTGATTCGAATGGTGAATTTGTTTTTTTCAACGTTGAGGGTTCTTTTGTTATAACCAAGTTCAACTTTGATGATTTTTAAGCCATTACTACTAATATCAGAAAAATATTATTTTGAACAGTTTTTTAAGAATGTTTGTAAAGGATGATTGGAAATTTTTAAATACATACACATAGTGGCGATTCATACTATACGAGTATGTTCAGGTGATGTAAACTATTCTAAAACTGCTCAGCTCAGAAACTGAAGTTTACCTTAGCAAGAGTATCAATTCTGTCTTGAAGGAGACACATATGTATATTGTTACGAATTTGCCCTGTCAAATTCGGTTCGTATTACTGGATTGTGAACCATAGTACCAAAATACCGTAATACTTACACTATCTTTGAATATCAATTTCGTTTACAATTATTTTTAATTATTCCATTACTTGCTCTTTTATTCTATCGCGTACCGCGTCTTATCCAAGACTCACCAAATACTAACTTAAGAAAATAACTAATAAAGTTTTAATCACTTGGTTTTATTTGTGATGATTTCGTTTATAAAAAAAACATAAAGAACTAGTTTCGAGCATTTGTTGCTCTTCTTCAATTTAAAACTCCTTAAATAAAATCGAAAAGATATCATTACTAACTTAAGACCGACCCACTTTTGCGTTCATCGTACCTGTAATCATATAGCTTACTGAACATTATAAATATATTGACCGCGGACAATCAATGTGATGTATTATGCAATACAACTAAACTGTTATAGCACGTATGCTGCTACTTGGACCTACATGTCACTAATTCACAAAACTCTCACTAAACCAATTTACGTTGAATTAACTAGGCCAAGCGACAAATCCTCGCATAATTGCACCCAATAGGCAAACTCATATTAATACGTGATTATAATTTGCATTGATTGATCTTCCGGATGTTTTTACTATTAACTTTCACTAATATTTTTACAAAAATTACACATTTGAATAGTTTTTTTTATGTTCTGGTTTGGCCGAATAGATATGATAGGTCTGAAAGGCGATAATGCCCCAATTGTATTGTAATAACGTTTTTAGTTTAGGAATATAATTTGCTGTTGGCCGACTAGCTGCAAAATGTTTGTAAATCAAATTGCACTGAGAGATTAGCAAAATATTTTGCCACTAATCGGACAACAATAAAAATGATATGAAATATCATTAATATTAATATTAATTAATATTAATATTATATCATTAAAAAATATTACAGCTTCTATTATTATTTGTTTGTCGCCCTCATTACGTTAGTAAATAGAGTGCTTACTCTGTTATTCAGGAGTCTCGGGCTCGGTTCCTGGTAATTACCAGTAAAAAAGTCTCATCTGAGTATTTTTAACGTGTCATATGTTATTTATATGTTCGTTCCTTTCTAATTATCGGCCATAGTACTTACGGCATTTGTCCCAAATAATTTGTGACTTCGGCGAACAAACTTACAAAAAGTGAGCAGAAATAAATGAAAAAGGTTAAAGTTAATGTGCTTTATAATATTATGTTGAAATGGTACAGAGTGCTGCCGTGAATGCTAATGTAGATTTAGAGAGCACAGAGTAAGGATAAGAAACGTCGACGTTTTCATTTCTAATTTGCATGCTTCCTTCTGCTTCGTAATTGCGTATACTGGATGTTACGTCTGATTTTTTAGTTCAGGCATAGTTAATTCACATTGGGACAAATTTGGATGAGGATGAATAGACATTTGTATTCATCCTTGTTCTTCGGCGATTTATAAATTGTTTTGTCTCCAGCTACTAGTTGGTTGGTTGGTCGCTTTATTTATTCGGCACAACATTTAGAAATTACTTCTAGAAGAAGTACTCCATCTAACAAATTTAGGAGCTGTGAACAATAATGGTTGAATGTTCAATCCCACATCTTTCATGTGGTTTCGTTGTTAGTTCAAGGGTGTGCTATTTTTAGGGCGTTCCTAGATACCACAATTATTTTAATTTGGTAACTTCATACTTATTTCCAGTTTAACGAACTCAGTACTGGGAGATTTGTATCATCTGTTGTCAAAACTGCGGGTCCCTTCAAATTTGTTGCGAGCATACATTTGATTGATTTGCTCATTTTAATATGTCCAGCGTGACATCATCAATTACATTCCTAGATAACGTTAGTTCTAAAATTAATTATTTTGTTTTTGAAAGAACACTTTTGAACTCGTACATATCAAAATTGGTTGTTTTAAAAACTTCTTTGTTGGTCAAGCGGTTGGTTGGTCTCAACATTTCGGTGACTATTGATCATCTCAGCCTCTTGGTTCCTAAGGTGTTCCATCCCAAAAGCTAATCCATTATTCTTGGTAGCATAGCTTCTCTCAGTTGAATAACTGTTAACGAGAAGAGAAAAGAAAACAGTTAACTACGAGTTTTACATAATAACTAGTGAATATTAAAAACTCTAGAAGTTTCCACGCTGTTACTTTAATAAACAACACTCTTAACCATTTTTGCGAAGGATACAAATTTTTCTATACATTTATCGATATTGCAGTGTTATCACTAAAAAATCAATTGTTTTATTATTTAGTGCAGCATCACTTTCCAAAAATAGGCATATAACTTTAAGAGCGGGTCCTTAAGGCACTTCCTCGTGATGCTCTAGTTTTGATCTTTTTAAGTTTTCATTATGTTGGTTCAATTAAACACGAAAGGAACTTTTTCTAATGTTTGATTCTAAAAGACCGGATTTCGATGTTAACATTCGCCATTTAACATTGTTCTGTCTCGTTCTCCATTGATTGTTACTCTTCGACCATTTTCTTCAAAGAAATACGGACCAATCACTCCACCATCATGAATTGCACACCACACAGTGATTTTATCTGGATGTAATGGTGTCTGAACAGTTTCGGATTGATTTTCGCCACCCCAAATTCTGCAATTCTGTTTGCCTACATAGCCATTTAACCAAAAATGAGCTTCATCACTGAATAAAATTATTCGATAAAAATGTTCATCATTTTCAAATTGTTCAAGAGCAAAATTAGAAAATAAACGACGTTTATGGTGGTCAATTGGCTTCAGTTCTTGAACCAGTTGAATTTTGTACGGACATAAACTCAAATCTTTTCTTAAAATTCTCCATGTTGTTGTTTGAGAAAGATTTAATTATTGAGAGCGACGTGGAACTGATAGATTTGGATTTTATCGTACACTTGCTGCTATCAAATCAATATTCACTTGTGTGCGTGCATTTCTTATTGGAACGCTTGTATCGTGTAAAGAAAATTTACTTTCAAATTTTCTACAAGACGACGAATAGTGAGTCGATTAACTGAATAATATCGCCCGTGAATTCTTCTTAAATTTCTCTCAGTATTCACAAATGAGCACTGATTTTGATAAAACAATTTAACAATTTCTAAACGTTGTTGAAACGTGTATCTTTCAATGATTAAATGGTATAATCTACTGAACAAAAATTACATAAGAAATGTCAAAAAATAATACGCACTGTTGCCATTATAACCATTTTAAATTGTATCATTCCTATTGGAAAACCCGTTACATAATTCCTCAATTCATAATTTCAGAAATTTCCTCGCTTGCGAAGAACTCAAGGCAGTTTGAGTAATATTTTAGTTTATTGGAAATTCTTATTATTTTGAGAGATGATACATATGCTGGAGCTTTGTAAAAATTGGTTTTTGTAAAATTAAAAGAAAAAAAAATTGAGCGTCCTTAACTCATTGTGTTTCTACTGACAAAAAATTAAACACTTTACTATGTCTACCATGAGTTCAGGCTGCTTGGTTCAGAAAAGGTTTACCTCAATTTTTTTGTAGACACAATCATTCAACAAATAAGTTTTTGTAAATTTTAAGGTTTTTATAACACTAATTAGTTTTAATATAATTCAATAATGTTTGTTTCACTGAGTAGAGATTAAAAAAAACTAAAATCAAATTTCAGAAGAAAGAAAAATTATCTATTTAAAATCATTTAATTAAAAAGTGGTTTATCCGGTAACTAACTCCCATTCTATAGCACGTGTATTGATTGATTACCCTTCGGTTCGCACAGAGCATATCCCATTTCTGATCCCTAGACAATAATCATATATACGAACCAATTCATTTCCCAAAAAATCAAAACTAAATGATAATAATCATTATCAAACGAACTATATATGTATACACAGCCAAACATTGCAAAAGGATATCCATCCATCCATTTTTATTGTCGAAAATTGTTTTCTGATTACTATCTTGAGCCAACAGCAACAAAATTGGCAAAAAATACACGAATATCCTCTTGAGGTTTCACTATACACAGTTTTTTTATGTTGGAAATCGGTTACTATGGGTATTGTTGTTGTTGTTGTCATGTTTATTATTATTACAACTACGCGTAACAATTTTCATTTCGTTTAGTTATTAAGTAAATCGTTAAATTGATAATCATTTGGGAAATCTATACAAGAGAAGAAAAACGATACGTATTCGTTTTATATGTCGCTGGCGTATAGAGAGAGCGTCGATGAATTACAATAAGTCGATTTAAAAGAATCGATTTATGGATAAATAAAACAAACAAATTACAAATCCTAATTTAACATAAATGTTGCGAAATTAGCAATTATTGATGATGGGTAATTCCTGGGAGGAGAGGGATTTGTCCAGAGAAGGCTATACAATAAGACGTATAGTTATTTTAATTCGAACGTAATGCGCGTCGTTTGCTACACGCAGTTAAAATTCCATTACAAAGCGATTTTTGTAGTACTATCACCGATTTAATAATATTTTTTCGAGATACAGCCGCGTTGAGAATATACCGAAGATTGTATTTTTTATTATATAACGACACACGATATGCAAGGAGAACAACTGTGTTGTAGAAAATATAATTTCGTCTAATGAATGGATGAAGATGGTTCGAATTAAAATGAATTCTTTTTAATAACAATAATCATAAAACCGAATGAATGTTGTAATATGTTTTGTTATTGCTTTTAAGCTGCCTGGGATCTCTTCTCGTCTTGAATTGTGATGTACAATATAAATGCTGATGAAGAAGATTTTTATCTTTCGTACAATCTTGTTTCACTATATATGGTCAATTAGAATTAGTGGGGTGGAATGGATTGAATTAATTAGCAGTAATTTTTTTGCAGTTTTAGTTTTATCATTCGATTTATAGGTGCTGCTGCTAATTTTATTAATAAAACTGTGTGTTATGTAGTTGTTAACAATTATTAACGGTAATTTGACATGAATTTATTATATCGTTCGTATAGTAATTAGTATTTTAACAGGAGTCTTGTGGTAACCATTTCAATTGTGTGGTATACGATTTTCAATAAGATTTATCTTAAAGTGCTCATATAGCTGTGCTATAACATAATAACGAAGGGCTGCCGTTCCAGTTATGTGGTATATAGAACCTTAAATAGATTTGCCATGGTTGAAATTACCGGAGGATTCATTGGAGAAAATACTTTTACAAAAGCTCCAAGGAAATGGATTAAATCAAGTTTTGTATTGATTTAAAATTATGGTATGATCCTTCCTTGACAATGATGGATCGCACGTCTTAACGTTATGGTTGTAATAATAGTTAACAAAGATTTAAGCTTATTCCAATTGATATTTTCCTAAATATTGAAATTGTACGAAGATTTGGCAAATCTAATTTTGTTTAATTTACTATTCAAATGAGTCTAAGCAATAACTACGTTTCGAACAAAGCTTTATATACAACTAAATTAAATGAAACTTGTTAAAAATAATTGAATATCACTAACACCTTACTAATGGCTGCATTTAGAAAAGTTTACACAAACTCCGATTTTGGATACATAGAGATAGAGAGCAGCCATAAATGCAGAATTAGATGTAAAGCCGATACTTCGTAACTTGACAATAATTGCGGAATAATAATAATCTGTGAGACTTGATCTACTAGAGGAAGAATGTTCTTACGGGTTATTAAGGATATTTTTTAGACCTAGCAAAAATAATTATTATTTCGTATGTATCTGGTGATCTCCTGAAATTTAGTACTAAACTAATACTTTTCGGCTTCCTATTTGACCAAATCTGCTCCGAACAACTGAAACTTAAACTAATTCATTTGAATGTCTAATTTAATCATAAATATATAATAATTTATGTTCCCCCGAAACTTATAATTAGGTTAAATTAAAGGAATGTCATGAATCTAGAAGATACAAAAAATAACTAAGTAAAGCAATAAATTTTGGAGGTTTAATTTTATTAGTAGTTTCTTCGGCTGGAGCTATAGATATCTGTAATTTACCACTCTTCATCTAAAAATTAATAAAAAATCTAAACGGTTCCTCAGTACCTGAAATCCACCTCCTGAGCAACATGAAATCAATTCTTTCTTAAGTTTCTCGTTAATATATATTAAAATTTACAAAATATGTGTCCAAGTGAATTATTCGAAATCAGAGTTTTTGTAATTGAAATTTACTTCTACATTGGTAAGTAAATCAAAAATTTGTCACGAAAATTAGAAAAGCATTTCCGAAATCACAATTATTATTTAATGGTTCGAGTACTACTGTATAATCAAATAACAAATCAATCTATTAATCTATTAATTCGTGTTACTAAACATGGTTTTACCGCCACGAATCCGCAACGTTGACATCTCAAAAGCAACCTACAACTACAGCAACTAACCAAAATAATAATATAACTAATAAACAAGCGAGCATCAAACCTCCATAAGTTGTTGCGGCATCAGAAACTCACCATCACTACTACACTTCTCCTAAAAAATAAAAAAACTCAAAAAAATTCACTCAATTGCATGTTCCCACAAGCACTCGTATTGTAATACTCTGAAGTCTTTGTAAAATTTAATTTTATTAGGGTCACGAAACAGTAAGTTCTTAATTGTATACTTCAAATTTATGTTAATAAGAATGCCGAACGACGGCTATCTTCAGGTTCTTACTAAGCATTGCGCGGAAAATTTATGTATTCCAATTGTTCATTTTGGATCACTGGTTCATAAAATACTAAGTTTCCACATTAAACCAATTATATATTTGGCACAGCATGGTTTTTATCTATAGGGAGGCCTACAGTTACGACCCTTATTAACTTCTGTTGTAACTTATTTGATAGTTTAAAATCGAAGGCATTGGACAAGTTTGGTCACTCAATTTTGCGTGCAAATTCATTCCCATAAAGTGGTTGCACTCTTACTCTTCAGACCACCGGCAATCTGTTAGACTTCTGGGTCTATCTTTCTAAGTATATTGCGTGGCATCAGAAGTATGACAGGGTACTCATGTAGGGTCTTTGTTGCGTTCTTTTCGACGATGACTTAATGTTCAATGGGGTTAACATCGAATTTGACTGTAACAAGTTCCAAAATGATTCAACTGGTTCAGTTGCAAGATATATCTGTCAGAAAAGTGATTGACAACGTTTATATTTTTTTTAAAATTAGATCAAAGTTTGTGAAGGTCAAGAAAAGAACAATAATTGGTTTTCTTTAAATTAATTTTTTTGTGAATGCTCGCAATTTATTTTGTCTACAGTGTCACGGTGACTCAAAATTACAAAAACTTTGACTTAGATTAAATTTTTTATCAATGTTCTCTGAAACAAAACCTTCTTAATGAAATTACTGCACTGCGTAATTCAATAGATTGACAGAGAAATGAAGAACAGAAATGTTATATAAACATATTTAAACAAAACTATCTTGAAAGAACGGGAATTGTTCACAATCACACTACACCTTCTGTTCGAAACATAATTTGCCGTTTGAATTAGCGTCCTAAAGAAATATCACGATTCAGAAAACCTTAATCTTTGCACCGTTTAGAAATATCGGAAACTAGCAAAATTCAAAAATTCGACTTTTTAATTACGTTGATTGAACTGCCGAAGCGGAACTTGAATCCACCACTGCAATCTATTTAAAAAAATCGTTATTTCATCAAAGTGGGTGGCTTAATTAAAATTTCCACCACTTGGGAGAATATTTCGTCACATTTGGAAGATTGCTGAAAATTAACAGGATCCCTATAGATCCGTGACAAATGAACTTTATGTATCTTAAATTTACATTTGAATTATTTATGGCCATCTGATGTTACTGTTAATTTGTCGAGATGGTATAAACTTTTCTTTCAAGTGGATTGACATATTTTTATAAGACAAAAGATTTTCATGTTAATTGAATTGGATAATAGCATATGGGATACTATGCCATGCAGTTGTTCTGCATCAGAAACTATGGGTGTTGGCAAGGGTTTGGAAAGAACTCATCTTCAATTATATTGGACTAACATTGCTAAGGATATTCGGATGTTTGTATAAATTGTGATCAATTCAAAATGATTAAACGTAATAAGCGATTACTTAAGCATGCTTTGCAACAACCACAATAACTATTGCAATCGTTTACCGGTTCTTATTTAGGGAAATGGGTGAACAGAATCACCTATTCCAATAGTGGGGTTAAAAATTACATTTTGTGTTGAAAGGGACAAATCACCTAATGTATGATGTGTGATATTTACGAGTACTTGGTTCTAATTTAATCAAAAATTTAAAATTACTTTGAACATTGAATGAAACCGCTCTCACATGAGTCGGTCCCAAAGGTTTGTAACATACAGCTTACCCAGCTGTATACATTTCAAATGTAGTTTAGATCACCTTGGACCTTATACAAGGAAAATTTGTTTATGATTCGTACTGATACTTGTTTTTTGGTTAATGCATTTATAATTACCAGTTCAAACACGATTGATAACGGGGTAATTTTTTTTTATCGATATGCATGAAAGCAGTAAAATAATACCAGTTGAATTGCGGGTGTGAAAGCAATATTATTTATTTCAATGAAGTGTGTACCACCACTCAGGTGCTTAAATTATTTTTTACGACCTTATAGGTCACTATAATGAAACTTAATAGTTTTTGTTTGTTTAGTTAAAATTATAAAAGTATCTAACGGTTTCTAATACTAAAGTGTTTTGTTTTGTTGTAAGCACGTGCTAGCTTAAACCTAAAATGGGCGGTGTAATGCTCGTTTATTAAAAAAAAGCTCATACATCGAATACGTGATAACGGATAGTTGAACGGACGGACAATAAACAATAAAAATTGTGCAATGTTTGTTAATTCGATTTTAGTGCGCGTATTAATTGTGTTGAAATTAAATTTGCATAAGAGAATTGTTGTAGCAAAAGCCGGATGTTGGTCGATTTTAAGTAAAATTATAAACAGTAAAACGCAGTGTCAGGTAAATGTTAATTTGTGTTCTTATTTCAATTATTGTTCATACATACCTACTTAAAAGTAAATATTTTTCTCTTCATTCCCATATATTAATCGTGAATGAAAATTCAAGCCTCCATTTTGAAATTATTAGTTCTAAAATTGGCGATGGCGTTCTAAATTTTTCATTGTTCGATGTTAATAGTATTTCTGGCTTAAAGAAAAATGCAAGGTTGTTCGCTACAATCAGTTGGATAGTATTTGAACTGGCCAACTAGTGTGTTCTGAATGGGAGGGTTGCATTTAACATGCATGCGTTCTATTTACCAACAAAGCGAAAATTTTTAGTTCCACTGTAATAAAGTTTCTTGTGACTTTTGCATTATGCAAATTTGGTATGTAAAGATATAGCAACAATCTTAATGTAATAAAATTAAACTTTTTTTTGTATCTTTCAAAAAAGCATCTTTGCTATGTTCTTTATTCTATGTTCTTTCTCAAAAATTTGAATGCTTTTGCAAAATTTTTTTCTCAGCATATTGTTATTAAATTGGGAAATTGTATTCTGACAAAACAACAAATAGTTTCAAAACATGAAACTTTTGTTGTCTTCAAACTTTGATTGTTTACAATTGAAATTTTACCTTTTGTTATATACATATTCCTGAAAACGAAGTACTGAGAGAATAACAAGAACTGCGAAAAACTAATTTTAATTTTAACATCAACTAGCTACCACGACTACGAGCAGAAAGAGAAGAAATAAAATGATTTTCTAGGTGGGTGTTAAGTTCAAAGTTCATCGTAGAAATTGTTCATATTTCAATTACACAACATAGATGCGGTTTGTGTTTGTAACGTGTGGTAAATATTAAGAAACTATAATTTTTACTCTACTATTACTTGGTATTTGTGTATACCCATTTAGTCAAAAGCAAGTTATTATTTTTACCCAAGTTTTCCGTTGTAAAAATAAATATTTTCCAATTTTCCTCGTCATATCCTTAATCATACTTTTTTTTTATTTTGGTTATATTTGGAAACACTTTCTATGAATGCGCGCGCTATTAACTAGATGGAAATTTTTTATCGTACTACCTCATGCATGCATAAAATATCCGCATATGTGATAGATACAGCATTACAATCTTTGCATTTTCCGATAAACATGAAATAAAATTATATTCTTTTATTTTGAGTCTGCACATACACACAAATTCAAAACATTTTTGTTTTAAATCGAATTCTTTAAACTTTTAAATTAGATGAATTTCTTCAATTGATGATAAAGATGTTTGTTTATATATTTTGTTGTGCAATCTTGTTATTTTAAAATCACAAAATAAATAAGAAGCGCACAAACAATAAGAATAAAAAGAAGCAGAGTTTTTCTTTTAGGTTAACATTAGATTTAAATTAGAAAATAGGAAAGGGTATTACGAGTATGAAAATTGAATTTCAAAATAAATAAAATTTCGAAAATGCCTGATATGAATAATATTAGGATGTTGTTTGTGGTTTGTTAGCATAACGAAAGCCTGTCTTTATATACGTCGATTTTCAAAAAATAAATATTACGGATACGAGTATAAGCTTCAAGAGTTTTGCTAGATGGCTTATGTTGGTTTTGCGGTAAACAAAACCGTCTTACAATTCAGCTATCTCCGTTAAATTACTTTTGCACTGAGTTGCTTTTTGTGAATTGTATTTTGAAGCTATTGTTATGATTTGAAGCGGTCCGGCCATTACAACAAACTTGAAGGTTTTACTAATAATCGAGTTTCGTGACAGACTCTAAGGGATGATAAACCTTCAATTTGATATCGGACGCATACACATTTTTTCTCATTCCGATTTAATCATGTGGCATATCATTTGAAAGATCTTGGGCCACAAATTCATCGTTGTTATGGCACTGTTATATTGATTCAATTAAGTGGTTCATGTTAGCTTATGAGACACCCAAACAGGCTTACTCGAGCCTTTCAAATAATTCGTCATTATTTCTGATGATTGTGGTGAACTTTCTATTTTTGATCTCCCATAAATTCTCTATATGGGATGTATTTCAAGTTTTCAATTGAATTTGCAGTAAACCAGTTTTAAACAATAGGTAAAGTGTTTCTGATTTGATCATTTGTGTTATTAATTCGATTAACTGAGAGAATTTCAAGACCTGAAAGCTTCCCAAACCATTACAATTCTCCCCCAAAAATTTACGGATTTTATGTAACGATTGGTGATGTTCCGATGGTCGTCGTACACGAAAGATTCGGTCGCCGCCAACTAAATTGGACTTGGATTCAACGTTTAACGACGTTAATGGCCGTCCTTTTACTTATTTATTTACATTTCAATTCACCTACGTATAAGAAAATTGTAAGCGCATTTTCTGTTGTTTATGAAATTAAATGAATTTTGGCATGATGGACAATCCTGAATTATTAATGTTGTCGAGGACAAAACGGATCTCTTTTCAGATATCGTAGGATGTCACTATCTTCTCGACTAGTTGTGTGGAGAACGTTCAACTTTGTGTATGTTCACAATAACTTTTCAACATTATTAAATTATTCTATAATGCGGGATATTGTGGATTTATTCACTCCATATTTTTCAGAAAAATAGTTTCGCTCCATATCATTGCAAGGGCTTGAAGAATTGAACTTGTTTATGTGAAGTACCGTAATACTAAAATTTATCACTAGATCGCTGTAGACACTTGCACTTTTTCAATCTGATTTAATCATATAGTAAATCATTTAGGAATGATTTTTGGCCAAGTACGAATTCTATTATTAGCACTTCACGTGTTCAAATCCATTTGTTGGCGGTGAGGATAAAATATTTCGTTTATTATATAATTATGTCATTAAGGATGTTATACCATGCATAGGAGCTCACCAATCAGGGAGAGGCATCCCTGAAATAAAATAAATTTCTCTACTAAAATACAATTTTTAATCAAGATTCATCGAAAGCCACGAAATCTTAGAATTTTTTTTGTGAATTACCGAAAAATTTAAAATTGAATACAAATTTCCGAAAAGGTCACATCTCTACCGTCACCAAAGGTCCCAAATATTGACATGATGAGAAAAGGAATGTTATGTCAGATTACCTAAAAAAATGGTCCTTTAATGCCAACCGGTGCAAATGTTGCGTATACTTACTATGCTATAGCTGCTCTATTTTATTACCCCCAATAGCAGTTGAATAAAGCTGGTTTCAACATCGCAATTCATTATATTTTGGGGTTCCTTGATTTGTCTTTCAGACTGTTAAAAACATATTTTAGTTGACGGTTGCGTAATTTTATATTTTATTCTAAAGATTTTTGGAATTAACAGCCCTTGTTAAAAGATCCAAAGAGTTTATTGAATAAAAGTAAACAAAAATAAACAAAGATTGGACAAAATTATATTTGTAATTTCTTTACTGTCCAAACTTAAAATTGACGATCTTCTGAACTCTTTATCATGCTTCACGATTTCTTTGACCGAGTAAGACCAAATACAGCTTGTAGAATCTGATTAGAGTTCTTTTGATTCGGTTGAGAGACTTCCAAAATAAAGAGAATGCAACTTGGAACACTTAAGGTTTGAAGGTACAAATGAAGCCTTTTGTCGAGTTTTCGAGAACCTAATCTATTAACTGAAATTTACTTTTTCTAGACAGAATGCACCATTAACGATGTATTCAAAACATTTATTTCTAGAGATCAATACCCTAAAGTTATACTGCCCATTTACAATATCTGTGAATCTTATAATTTTCAAAATAACTGTATGGGTTGATAACGCACTTAAGGTGCTTCAGACATTCCGAGAAATACTTTGAAAATTTATTTGATGCTACAGTTGAATGAGAAAACCTCTTTCGATAAATTTATATTTTCTTATCGAGTCTGAGAAGAAAACCTTAGTAATTTTGTTTTGTAAATATATAGATGCAAAAAATAATTTATTGTGCGACATGATTTGAATATGGTTTTGCTTTTTAGGGGATAGCATCGAGTCGGAACAAGCAGAAACTAAAACTGTAAAATGACAAACCACGGTTTATTGGATCCAAAACACTTTCAAAAGATCCAAAACTTTTCAATTTGCGCTAGAAAACTTTTTCGAGTTTCCTTGTTTTCAGTTTGCACATGTACACGTTTTGAAATTCCAGACCAATTCGTTAAAAATTCTATATATACGGATAACTCCTTTAATCTTACCAGAAGAAAAATTTCCTATCTCTCTGGAAATAATTTATGAACAAAACTTATTTTTTGGTGAATTTTCAATTTCTTTTATATTGTTCTGTGTTTTCTTATACAATACATACGTATATTGTAACTGTAAGAGTCGTGTGAAGGGAGTCGAAATTGTCGAAATATATACGATAAGGGGTGGAATTATCTAGAACATGTTGAAGTAAAATAAATTTCTTTTACGTATGCATGAATGGAAAAGTACATCAAACTTTTATTTTCATTTAAGTATTACCCTTTCTTATCTTTGTAAAGCGCTCCTCGGATAAAGTCTCGTATCAACATTTTCTTATCTATAAAATGCGTGGTTTTTTAGGTACATGTATTAAGGATTTGATTATTGAAAGGATATGCATGTTTGATTTGATTTGACAAAGTATAATGTTACTTTGACTATATACCATGCTATTGAAAGAATACAGATAGAAACTCGATGATGGGTTTTCTTTTGTACATGCACATTTAACATAAGGAAAATGGATTTTCGTTAATTTGTGAAATGTAATTTTTATAATAATTTTACAAAAAAGGTAATTTTTGATTTTGTTTGTTAGGGAAGTACATATGTATACCATATTAAGTAACATACTCGTACATAACAAAAGGATATGCGATTTGAATTTGTATTAAATTACAATTCGTCGAAGAATTTGTATTACAATTCAATTACGTTATCCTGTAATCGAATTTTGTGCGGTTTTATGGTTTTTTTTGCAAATTTAGATTACTGGGAAAATAATTAAAGAGTTTTCGTTTTCTAAATATGGGGGCCCGTTCCGGGCCCAACCCTTAGCAACCAGACATGTTTTTTAGGATTTGAAAGATTATGTTGAATTTGCTTAAGACTGATGAACGGAAATAAATGAATCCGAGCCAGTTATTTGTGAGTGAGGTAGAGGATGGTAACGGAGCAGTTCCATAGACTAGGAGCTCCAAAGTATGAAATTAATAAATGTTATAATATAATTACAATTATCATTTATAAAGGTTTGGTTCGGTTTCAGAAAGGTTTGCCTGAGACGAAATATTTTTGGAAAGACGTTTAGAAATAGTTAAAAATTTATTACAAGTGTTATGCAACGGCAGTTGAAGATATCCTCCTTGATCGTGCGATTGATGCTAAATGATAACTAGATTAAGATGATCCTATCGTTTGTGAATTGTTTCTTCTGGTGGTTTAAAAAGAATTTCAGCTTTCGGTGCTGCATATAGGGTGGGCGTCATTTATATATTACTCCATTTTGAGAAGGATACCTACTTTTCTAAAATCTTTTTTCTACATATTACCGTGCTTCAGAGTTCAATCACCATGAATAACATAAAAAATATGTCACTTAATAGTCTATGCCGTTACAGACATATTTATTATACCAGTTGTCCAAGAAGAGTAGGATCATGCGATTAGGGGTGATACGGGAGGTCAATAGCCAAACAAAGTATCTCGAATTGTTTATGGTTGAAAAGTTACTGCACTTTAAGAATTTTATCGCATCCACCAAAAATTTGTTTAAATTGTTTTACAAAAATTGAGGGGTGAATATATAGAGGCATAACGCTTGACTTTCTTTTACCACGAATGTAAACATAGATCTCGAATATAACACTCTTTATCTCTAAAGTAAAAATTTAAACTTGCCGCAAAACTGTCTTGTATAATCAAAAATCCTTATTTCTGCTTAAATTTCTGAAAACCAACATGGTCAACCCTGGTTGAAAATTTAATCTTTAAATTATTTTGAATCTTTAATTGTTTGTCATTTTTTGAAAATGCTATACTTTTCATTACAAACATTGGAAACAAAATGGAAGCAGCCAACTTCGCCGCTGTTTCAACTAAAATGCATGTACCTAATATTTTGAAGGATAGCTTCCGAGTTACTTAGAATTTTTGACACGGCGTTACTTTATCGAATCTCTCGTATAATCTCGCGAATGCCTGCTATAACTCAACATACTCGTATTATAAAGACTTTTCTCACTAGTTGCCACGTGGCTAGAAAATTTTGAAAAAACACAAATGGAGTTGCCTATAGGTTTGTGGAAGAGTCAAAATTTTAATGGATATTAAGAACTAGAACTTAATGAGGTTGAGGATAGTTAAAAGTGATCGTCAAATGAGGTGGACGTAAATTATTTCCCTAAAACAAAAAATAAAATTCTTTGCCAAGAAAACCTGGAATATATTTATACCCAAAACTTACAAAAACAAAACACAATAAATATCATCAGCACTTCATATGTTGTGGATATAGCATACTCAGTAACGAGATAGAATATCTATGTCACTTTGCTTCATGTATCTTCGACGAGATCACACAGTTTGTCCAATAGTATATGTCGCTCCTATTTTATTTTGTTTTTGAATATCATAAAAAATAATAGTTAAAACGTGACGTAATTTTATTATCACACTCCCGTTTTTTGTGGTCTCGAACAGCACTGTTTCAAAGAACACGGAATTAATTAATCGAGTTTTTCGAGTCTCGTACACTGACATTTATTTCAGAGTAAGATTTGAGGAACAACAAACAACAAATTAAAACGCAGTATGCAGAATAAAATTACTCAGGTTGAATAAAAAACATAGAGTAATTTTTGGCCGTGCACCGTCTGCTCAGGTTAAATTAAAAAACAAACCCAGTATAGTTAATTTTAGGTGTGCGAGATGAGAATCATATAAGGGACCTAAAACTTTCAGTTTGAGTTTGGTGTAATTTTGGGGTGGCTATATACAAATGCGTAGTTTACCGTTTCAAGCTTGGCAAGGCAACTGTGGTTTCATAGTAAATGAGTCCTTGAAAAGACAAATGACATGATTAGCGGAATCTAGGTTTTGGATGCACTAAATAGTTAACGAACCAAGCCGAGCTAAGCTATGGAACATATCGAAACAATAGACATAGTTTCTCACATGGTTTAGTCCCTGTGTATACACTGATTGATTTAAACGCTTTATATTGCAGAACATAGGTAGAGTGTGCGACAGGCTGTAGGCTTGCTTCTGACAGCATATAATGCAGTGTAAAAATAAAAAGGACCAACAAAATACAAAGAGATTTTTTTCGGCTTTTCGTACAAAATATTGTTTTTAATGGCATTCATACAATGTTCATGACTTTTTTAGTCATATAAAACAAAGAGGCCATTTACTCACAATTTTACAAAGAAGGAAGTTATACCATTTCGTTAGCACTAACGCAAGTCGCAACTAGAAATATGATTTTAATGTAAGAAGTACTTGAACCGGGTGTTAAAAATTAGGTATTTTAGGTATTAGGTATTAGGTATTAGGCGTCGATGCTAGGCTTGGTTCATAGTAAATTTTTGTATCTACTTTTGCTTGATCAATAATCTTTTTAAAATCCTTTTATTTAGTTCCACTGTTAAATTATCTGAAGCGCACTACAATTTAATTCTATATTAAAAATAATACACGTTAAAAAATAAAATGCGAAGTGTAAATGTTTAATCGGGAAATACTCGACGGATCATCGTAACTCGTGCGAGTAATGTTCACATATTTAAGTAGTCCTATATTGCAGTAATGGTAAAATTATGAATGAATTTGATTTTAGCATTGAGCAAATTGCGAAAATGTTACATTTTTTTCAATAATAATAAATAAATAATAAATAAATTTCATGAAGCTTCAAACTAATAAGCTGTAGCTCGTATTACCCCAACTATAGCCCAGGTTACTCGATTCCAATGCGAGATCCGTTTAATTCGATTAGTATACATGCATAGACGGACGGTTTATTTAACAATTACTAAATTCTGATTACTAAATATGAGTTATAATTAATGGCCCATATCCCATATGTTTGGTACAGAATGTAAAGATCTTGATAGATGGGACCACGATGAAATTATAAGCAGCTGATTCACGAGCGACAATTTTTTAGGTATGTTTTGTCATAGTAGAGTCGTGTATATTCTCCAATTAGATGTGAAAGTCACTTATGCTTAGTCTGAAAAGTCTGGTACGTTTCTTCGTTGTGGTGAAATGCTAAAAACGAACCCCAACTAAGCCTTGTTAACTAGCAAAAGTCACTTGAAAATAACTATGGTGGCCACAATTCCATATATTTTTGAGTCGCTGACACCCTGATAATTCCATTGCTGTACTAGTTTCAAATCAACCTAAAAATAAATTTCCGCAAAGCCGCGATGAGGTATATAAAGGGTATTCCAAAAGTCGGGCCCAGATGTTTTTTTTAAATAAAACATGGAAATACTTAGATTTTTCTGGTATTTTGCATTTTTTGTAAAAATATGGCTTTCAACAATGACATAATTTAAAAAAATCAAAATTTTTATGAACTCGTTCAAACATTACCGCATTAAGTTTATCAATTTCGGTCCGAATATTATTTTTCAGCTGTGCAATTGTTGTTGGTTTATTCACATAAACTTTACTTTTCAAGAAACCCCAAAGAAAGTAATCTACTGGCGTTAAATCGCATGATCTAGGTGGCCAGTTTATGTCACCATTACTTGAAATTAATCGACCTGGAAACTTAGCTCCATCCTGTTGTTGTAAGGATGCAAATGCAAATACTTATGTAAAATTCGCCTAACAGTCAATGGATGAATGCCTAATTCCTGAGAACGTCGTGATTGAAGATCGATGTTGAAGGTTCCTCCGCGCACTTTCAACCACAGCAGCAATGTTCTCACTAAAATATCCAGTTTTTGGTCTGCCACACCTTTTTCGAACCTCCACAGAACCAGTCTCTTAAAATTTTTTCACTAACCTTTGAATTGTTGACTCATTTGGACGATTATTCACACCAAAAAAATCACGAATTTTACGCCACGTAAAGATCGATGATTTTCATAATAAGTTGGAATAACTTTAATGCGTTCTTCTAACGTGTAAGCATACATCATTAAAATTGTACATCTGTCTACTTCACAAATATCAAAGATGACATAAAGAAAAGGTTGAGTTTATAAATTATTTACTACTGACATCTAGGCGTGACCTTTGAAAGACAATTTAGTAGTCATTAATGGATTTTACAGCATAAGCTTCCTTTCAGCACTAAATTATTAAAAAAAACTTTTCTTGTCGTAAATTTATTTTTTTAGACTTATGAAATCAAAACATTTCTGCAATTTTCGGTGGTTTTGGATAATCCAAAATTCTTTCATTAGCTTTGCTATGTGGCCAATCCGAGGAATTTTCTACATACCATAATAAAAATTGTCTTGGCCTTAATATGTGTCTCCAAACCAAAAAAAATGGTTTTAATTGCAAATATACGTTTATAAGAAGCTGTCTAGCTCCCCTTTGAATATTACCATTGTGGCAATGTCGATACAATTTTAGTACACGAAATGGTAACAAACTTAATATTTATCTCGAAAAATGACGTACAAGATAAGAACCAATCCATCTTTATATTTTATTTAGACTTCGTTTTCCATATTATTCAACAAAACATATTTTAGCATAATTTTCGTATATGTTTACCAATACATAAACGTAAAGTTTTCATTTTGCTATGATTATTATTATATTATATGTGTGTAAGTATATCGTATAGAGTACCTTAAATTTTTGAATGACTAACAGTCATCTTACCAAAAAATTCAAAGAAAAATGTAACAAGAAACGTAGATATCTCTGTCTGTAGTCTGTACATCGTCGTGTCATACTCGAATGTAAGTATGGATGTTCGGTTACAAAAAAAAGGAAAACTGGAAAAACTAAAATAAAAAATAAATTTTTCATAAAAAATATTTCCCTTTCTGCTTATGGATATGTTCATATGAGACAATATAAGCATTGTCTTTTTTTATGCTGCTCGAATAAATGACAACAACAACATAAAAATTGAAAAAATTGAAAGAATATTTTATGTATCAAGATATCCTCGGCATGACGTGGAAACCATAATAATTTCAGTTTTTTTATGATTGACTAAGAGAGATATACGAGTAGTGCAACTCCCGTGTATATATCCCGTCCATATTCCATAACGGAAATTTATATTGTGATATTTCAATTTATTGTAATTTCCTAATCTCTCTTATTAGATTGTCCATAATGTATTAGAATTAAATGAACTGTGAAAGGTATTTAGCCGCCTTCGATTCTTTATATACCGTACGAGTTTATATACGGGGTTTTAACGGGTTTATTTTATTCTACAAATTCATCTGAAAATGAACAATAAAAATAAACTTTATTGATAACATTAAACTCAATGCCTTTTATTTATGCGCTAAAGATATCATAAAAGTTGTGTATCACATACATAAAGCTTTTGTGTTACATACGCGAGGGCAATGAAATCAATGTGTCTACAGTCCCGATTAAAAAGAAAATTCCACGTGACCTTTCCATCCATCGTTCTGATATATACATACTACAGTATATACACTCACGTTCCAATGCCAAAACTGATTTAAACCCGAAACGTTAAATTTACAAAGAAAGATTCATCTCAACAAGGCGTACATTACATTACACACAACGAAAATTTAAATAAGTTGCTAGACCGTATAATATTGGGAGCTGTTACAGAGAGTGGTAGCAAAAAATGCGTTTTTCTTTTGCACGAAATGAAATGCTTAATTTTTAAGATTTGTTGTTTGTGTTTGTGATTTTGAAATTTAGAAAAAGGAACAAAAAAAAAGAAATAACATAATAATTTAATTACATTCAATTTATTAAATTGTGTTTTTATAATTTTGGTGTTTGGTTTTTTGGAATTTTTTATGTGCTGTGGAAATTAAATGTTTTCTTATTTGGCTGGGGATTTTGGAAAAAATTAAACGGCTTATCCTTTTGGAATGTTTAAGTTTTAAAAAAGGTTTTATTTAAGATTGAAGATATCAGTTTTAATCGTTGATATCGAAATAATTTACTCGTAGGTAAGATAATTGAACCACATGATTGTGGTCATTTAACCAATTTTTACCATAATAATTTATGTCATTGACCGAAGAAATATAGCCTTAAAAAGCAAGAAAATGAATAAATTTTCAGAACCGTTCTATACAAAGTTTAATTAATAACATTTTCTAGTCGCTCACATGCTTTAATATGTGTACTAATATGGCGTATTTGGGCCATTTTACCCCTATAAGGACTTTTCCGCATGTAAATACTATGGTCCCCCAGTCGGAGTCTTCCTCTACGACATACCCCGGCTGGTTGTTGATGAAACATTTTACTAATCATCCGTTATTGAGGAGACCTTGCAACGTGGCCGAGCCATCTAACTCGATTGGGTTTGATGAATCCGAGAAGTTGCTTTATTTCGCTTTCCACGACCTCCGAGAAATTGCTTTAATTCGCGGTTCATACGAATCCGATATTTGTTGTTCGCAACTTTTATTGGACCCAAGATTAAAGAATAACCTTCCTTTTGAAGGTAGATAACAATCTACAATCTTTAGAGGTCATGGTCCAGCTCTCTTTTTCGAAATCCAGCACAGCCAATTTTGATTGGGCGTAGGAAACTCGTTGTCCGGCAGAGATTCGAGCCTTTATTTCTAAACGCGAGTGCATCTCTATATCGAACACCAGGAGTTATTTCAAAGGAGTCTGATACAGTTCCATAACGATTCTATACATACAGACCCAGACGTTGTTAATTTACACAGAGCAACGAGTTTCTCTGGAATTCCTATAGGCATATGAGCGCGGCCCTTTTGTTCTCGCGGTTTATAAAGTCATATGCCTGTCGGAAGTCTATATGTATGGTTATGGTGTATAGTTATGTTGCACTCCCAATATTTTTCCAAAAAACAAAAACCACTAGACGCCGGCGATAGACGCCAATGATATTTTTGACAAAAGGGATGAGTCTGGCAACATTACCGAATACTTTGTAAGCATTGTTAAATAGAACTTTACCGCGATAGTTCCACATTTACGACGGTCACCTTTTTTGTGCAACCTTAAGTTAAGTCCACCACCGTTAAGTCCGTATTTAATGGCTGTATTTCTTGGGTGGAAGTCCTTAGTGAAATTCCTGGCGTTAGCAAAACAGTCACAGAACAGAACTAGGAAATTCAACTAGGGCCGCTTGGAAGCTGGAAATTTGTTGGAAGCCAATATTGCTTAAGCCAACATCGAAAACACAGTTTCATTATACCACCTGATAGCAAGAACCTTTTCTATTTGGTTTAATTGCTTTATTAATTATAACGTGGCCATTCTGGTTCATGTTTTTGAATGAACTTTTATGGAGATTAGCTCGCAGGTTAGCATTTTCCAATTTTTTCCGATATTTACCAGATGTTGGTTATGTCGTTCATAGACGTAGCATAATGTGAACTCTATCAGTACGTTATAAAATATTAGTTGATTTTATTCGTTGAAAGGACTTTGGGCACATTTCCATCTAAATGACTACCATCAAAATTTATAATAGGTAGGGAAAAAAGTTCGTGACCTTTTTTCCGGTAGATGGCTATACATTCATATATTTCAGTAACCATTGATCGTATCGGGCAATTCTTATGAACTTGCACCATCGGACTACCATTTGTCCATGTATCCGGTCCATGCAGAACCATCGTAATGGTTTTACATTAAATTCAAAAGAGGCCTGCGAAAATGAGTTGTCTCGATTTTTCGCCTCTAAACTACAGAAGTTCTACAGTGATGGGAACACGGCTCTACCAGAAAAATGGCAAAAGGACATCGATCAAAATGGCACATACTCGTATTTGGTTTAATAAAGGCCACGATTTTTTTCCCTAACCCTTTATTTAGGTGTATCTTCGGATTCTATTTCCTCTTGATTTGACGGAATCCAGAAGTGGGGTCGATAGTAGTAAACAATTCCGCAGGTTTGCATGAATATTCGATGTATCCGTGATCGGATACCTTTCTGATGTTACTGCATTTATTCTTTAAAATCGATTATTAGCCTCTACTTCTTTGTGCCTGAAGCCTTTAACTTTTTTCCACTTTTTAGATTGAGGAGTAGTTGTATAGCTTAATGTATATGTAATATACATTAAGTTGGTATGGATATAAATGGGTTTCTTCGTGGTTGGGTTTATTTCTGCCCTCAGTGTCGACAGTTTCAATATTTCTAACCAATTCAAATAATATCTTGAATTTTGACAAAACGATTTGAAGATTTAGTTTCGATTCGAGAGACAGATCATTATCTTAATTTCCGAGTTATTTACTTACATCTCTGCTTTTCCTTCAGCGTGACGTCATCGATGACAATTCCCATGCTTTTGAAAAATAGCTAACAATATTTTCCTTTATTAAAATGTTCCCACGGGCTTAATGTTAAATTGGACTTTAGCGAGAATTGGATACCTCATACACGGCTATGTCTGGTTTTATAAATTTTTATTGGATCCGGTATCAATAAAAAATTTGAGCGTGTTGTTTGGTCTAATTTTATACTCTAGGTATGGTACGCTAAATTTAATGCGGAGGTCTTCTTCCTTCAGAGCTTCAAGATGATAAATAGCATTTTGGTGGATCGTTCTGCGTCAAAGATGCTCTCTTAAATATTGTATAATAGTTTGTGTTATTCGGGCGATTTATGTTGTTGGTGTTGCTGGTTTTGGCCCTGGTGGAGCTGCCAAATTATAATCAATATTTCTTTAAGGTGTTCTCATATTGACATCGGAGCTACATACTATTGAGTTGATGAAATTTCTTTGCAGATTACCGTGTTTCTTAAGTTGTGGTTTAAGTTGACTTAAGTTGACTTGATGCCACTGCTATATACGAGTACATATAACATTATACAGATAAATGTTTGTGATTCATTTAGTCACGTAATGCCAGTAAAATGTTTACAAAACACACATTTTATAACATCCTTGTGGGTTGAAAACTGTTTGATGAATAATTGTTTGTTCGATCATCCAAAGACTTGTTACAATTTAATTAGGCATTATGTATATGAATATTTCGCTAAAATTCTGGCTTCCCATAAATTCCTACATACCTACCAACATGTTGCCACCGATTGGGTTTCCTGAAAGCGCACAAATGATAGTTAAATTTTAGAAAATTTATCATTAAATATGGCAATTTATATATAAATAATTTAAGCTTTTCAGGATGTTGATAATTTTAAATTTATTCCATCTTAAAATCAAACAATTGTGTTGTCTTGTGCTAACCGTGTTATAGTACATTGCCTAAAATTATTGGTTGGTAATCAATCAGATCAGAATCAGAAACCGGTCAATGACTATTGATGATTGTTTGAAAATTTCATTTAATGAAATTATCTATAAACCAAAACCATTAAATCTGCTTACAAACAAAAACAATAATTTTACGGATTCATAAAAGCAAACCATATTGTTTAATTTTTAAACCAACATTTTCACTCGTACAAATCATTATAATTTATAATCTAAATTTTTATTTTTATGATCTCATAAACTATAATTCTTCATCGTATTTGTCGATTTTCATGGTGTTTAACTTTCCAAACCAATTTAAATAAAAACACAATGCACATATTTGTAAAGACTTAAATACTTTTAAAGAAAATCTTCTTGAAAAACATAATTTTAACTGTTTAAGATATTCAACTCAGACGACGAGTTCACATGAGGCTCAAATCCAGAATGTTTGTATTTAATCAATCATATTCGGTTATTTATATATTCTGACGTGTCTATGAATATGCTTGTTATATTAGCATTAAAAAGAAATAACGCTTCCATCATTTTTCAATGTCACCACAATTTTCCACTATTTTTAACATCATAATGTATAATGAATGCATCTGTGTGTGGATATAACAATTTTTAGCAAAAAAATCCCAATAATCCTTTGAACTTTGAATAGTTTTGATCTTTGGCATCCTTTTTTATACCGCCATAAAATTATTTATTACTAGCATAAAATGATTTATGAATGGATTTTCCAAAAATGTATATAAAAACGGATCCTAGACCTAAAAGATACACAAACGACACGAAAAGTCTAACCTATTGTTTATCATCCATAATTTGTGGATCAACAGGTTATACAATATAATCTTGTGTTGTATACCGCATACACCGAGACGAGACGATACGGGTAGGAAAAAAATTAGACACTTTAAGAGCAACAGAGAATCATTTTTCTCGTCGTATAGCTTTTCTAATTTATATTCAAATTCAATTTTTATGACATGACAAAAATTTTCGAGATTTCTTCATTTTTTTTGTTATGCAAAACACTATATTAAATTGAAGTTGTGAATGTCATCATCATCATTATTATATCAAACATAAACATCATCATCATCATCATGATTGTCATGAACATCAGCCATCACACAAAAATAAACCGAAAGGAAGAAAATAAAAATCAGAAAATTCATTTATCACACAGCCAAAATAATAAGAATGTATACTTTAACATCATTGTTATGAGGATGGAAAATTCTAAAGAAAACTGAAAAATAATAAGCAAAAATTACAATATATACATACATACATAAGATGAAAAGTTGATGAAGATGAGGAGGCAATGGCAAAACACATCGCATACCCTCTACGTATATAACTAAATATATATACCAAGGAGACGGTGATGGAAATGAATTTTTCGTTTTTATTATCGAACATTTTTTTTTTTATTTTTTTCCACTTGTAGAGAAGTTAATTTTTTTTAGTGCGGTTGACACTTAATAAATTTTATTTCAATTTTTGTAACACCAAAATAAAATCTTAAAAATGTTTTAAATTAAGTTGGCGAAACGACTTTTACTAAACATAAATATGTTGCGTAAGGATGTGGTATCAGATGCGGTGACAACAACAGATGGGACTGGATATGTTAAATGGCTAATATTTTTAATAAGATATTACATTTTCTACTATTTTAGTAGAGAACCATCGATTTCCTACTCAAGACCTTACTTCTTGTGTTTTACTCTAAAAAATATGTCGACTATGTAAGTTTAATACCCTCTATGGTACAAAAAATAACGTTTTTTAAGCTTCAAGATATTTCTAGTTACACAATAATTTCTGTTTAAATTGTAACCTAGGCATTTTCGGAAATATACCAACTTTGGGTAATTTTAATTTTTTAACGTTAGTAGCAACGTTACTCAACTTTTTTTTTAATTTTTTATTTTTTTTATTTTCCCTGATCTGTTCTGGGGCCGAAGCTCTCCCTACTCTTTCGCGGTTCGCTTATTTACGTCCTTACCTTTACGCCTGTATTGGCCAATTCGAGGACGTACGGATATAGGTCCGATTTTATTACCATCTGCACATTGCATAGCTCCATGCCAGCCTATACTGGCATGGAAGATGGGTCGGCCCGTGAGCCCCGCACTCCGACAGGGGGTCATAGATGTGTTCCTTCTCATTCCAAATCGTAATTTGTTGATGAAAATTCCCTTTGCATCCTGCCCCTATCGGGATTCGAACCCGGTACCTCCCGATCCAAACGTTACTCAACTTACCAAGTCTATATACAAAAAGTAAGACTGTATTTCGCGCGTGAATATTTATATTCAACAAAATTCAATGACGTATTTTAACAGATACGGCATTTTTGTTGTTTTTTGCATAGCTTGTACTTTAAAAGTGTGTACTTTTATTTTTCCGACACTTCTAATTTAATACCAATGAAAGACACATTTGATACATAGAAAGACAGAAATACAAAAAACTGAAACTAAATTACCCTAAAGTTACTGTACATGTTCGGAAATAGATCGGGTAATTTTTTGTCAGCATGCTACTTAAAATAGTTACCAGGGCCTATTTCCGAAAATGCCTTATTTAAGCATTCAATGATCTATTTTCATTACATGTAACAATATACGAGTATGTATCTAACCATGCCACATGAAAGCATATAGTGAGTCTTTAAAATTAGCTGATGTATTTTCAACATAAAAAGAAAACGCGCGTATAAATTATGTGTTAAAGCTCTGCTAAACAATTTGTTCTTGTTGTAATTAAAAAAGAATTCAACTACCTAGTAGGGGCGTCATTGGCGGTACGCTAATCAGCGTCAGCAGCGACAGTCAAGCATGACACGTTTATAGATATTTATCAGCAAATGGGACTTATTATCGTTTCGATGATATAGGTCTGAGATGTATCGTTTATAACATGCCTGAGATAATTCTCATGTGAGGCGTCATAGGCTAATCTTAAGTGATATGTGTGGTATGAATAGTATGTAACCTATATAAGATGGATATATGGGATCGATATTCTAAATGGATGAACATGACAATTTTTTCTAGTACATATAAAAAATTAAAAAATTTTGGTTATGTTAAAATTTTCCTTATAATTACAAAATATCCAATCAAAACAGACAAAAATTATTTACTTACCAATTCGACAAACAAAATTTTTGTTACTTTTGTCATATTAAAAGGCACATACGTGTTTGCCGTACGTGTTTCAATTAATACGTTATCATGAAAGAAGAAATGTTAATGACATGTCCTACACTTGTCCTCGAACGTGGGCAGTCATTGTAAAAGTAATTTCTAAGCTTCAACTAATGCGACTTGTCATAAAATAGTCCTACGCAACATATCGTCAGAAAACTATATTTTTCAATTTCATGCACATTTAATAAATGGTAAAAAGTAGAAAGTGTAATGTGTATGAGTATACTATTTTTATATGCTGCAGAATTATTATTTTCCTTACTCACTTTAAATGAGTACCTCGTTTCAAAATTTGGAACAAAATCGACGTGGAAAAAAATAATACGTGGAAAATAATACACGATAATTCACAAAAAATGTGGTTAAATCGTCTGAAGCTAATTTCGTATAACCTGACATAAAAATAATTTATTGCACACCTGGATAAGGTTAACTGTTCTCCACAAGGACCAACGACCTTAACATTTGACCGATTGTAATAATAAATTATTAAAGGTGTTAAAATCGACCTTTAAAATACAAATTTGAAATCAATTCCGTCTAACCTAACACACAAATAATTTAGTACACAACTAGTTAATTTTGGCCTGTCCATTCATGGCCCATGGATTACTATTTCACCCAATATTAGATTACAATTTGACACCTACATCTCCTAATGCAAATTTCGTCTAATATGACACAAATATAATTTAATACACAACTAGATAAGGTTAACCTACTCTCTACAAGACTTCTAGCGCAACATTTGGTCCAAAATCTGGTGGCGGTCTAGTGTAATAAATTATTAAAGTTGATTAGATTGACTTTTTTGAAATATATAATTGTTTTGGGGTGGAATTTCCCCTTAGGCACTTAGGCAAGTTATCGGGGTGGTCTTGAACTAGCCAATTTAAGGTAATTAATTTGTGATACATTTTGGTACAAGAACCATCCCGTGCAGTTTTATTTGTAAGCTAAACCGACAACTCGTTCTTCGTGAACGATAACAGTGATAAAATCGGGATTTGTTGTAATAAATTTTAATAAATGTAGAACAAATTATGGTATAGGTTTCATTGAGGCGGGCTAATTTGGTCGGTGCAGGTTTAAAGCACTGAATTATAACAATTAGGACCACAAAATCCCTTAAATTAAATAACAACCATGCCATTGAACTATCAAATTCACATTATCACGTACTACACTACATACAGCAGGATAATTATAACTGACATCGTGTTACCGTTGTTTGTTTTTTGGCATTAAAGAAAACAAAATACTATACCAACTCTGTGAAAACTGTCATTCAGAATGTGACAGTTAAATGATATATACAAAAATAAAATTGTATTCTCATTTCACTACCGTCTAGACTTTTGAAATTATATTTTAGTTAATCATATAAATAATAAATATTCGTATGTACTATTATGATTACAATAAGTTTTACTATTAACTATTATTACTATTTTTATTACTCTGCTTGATGAACTAACTTTACATAATTAATTATGTATGAGTGATAACCGTTCAACTACTAAAAAAATCAATGAGCAATGAACTGTCTAAAGCATTTACACATACATACAGACGATAATAAACAATATCGATGGGATGGTAAAAAATGGAAAATGACATAGGTCAGGAAAATTGATTTTTCCAATAAAAAAGTGAAAATTAACGATAACGACACTTTATATCGAAATTATTCCAATTTTTTGTGATTTTTGTGGATTAAATCTAACGATATTCTTTGTTAAAGCAGATATATCCGTATTGCACATACGCCGTATTGCACATACATTTTGTAAAATAAACTAGGAATTTTGTCTTCCAATATTCAGAATCTTTTATTCAAGTCTACCGACCATAAGTCAAGCAAATACACAAGTATCTTATGTCAATAACCTCTTTATCCAATTTATGCATATGTGAACACTTTAAAGGAAAAAACATAAAATAACTGTAACCATATACAATTAAAAATGCATTTTCATGAAATCTATGATCCAAATCTAGAATTTTGGCGAAAATGAATATTCGCATGCACAAAAAACACACGATTCGCACAAATCACTGAAAGGAAATAATGATTTTGGTTTAAATTTTTTTTGTATATCCAAAATTACATACATCTTTGTGAGAGCATGCATTAAAACTCTAACTAAAAAAAGGGCCGCGAAATTAGCTGCACAAAAAACTTTTCGGTTGTGATTTTCATTATTTTACTTTTATGATTAAAAACAATTGCAACGGAAATCGTTATGTTATTTTCGTATTAATGTGTGCACTGTGCAGCATAAACCAAATTTTAGGGTCTTTGCACAAAAAAAAAAATATTTTGGTGGTCTTTGTTTGAAGCAATTTTTATGCTGCATTTATAATTTCACCTGTAATTAATGCGCTATCATTACTTTTCTATATATGTACGTAGCCTACAATATATGTAAGTGCATTATATAGTTGTTATTGTTGCTTTTGCTGGTTGCGTGGTTCAATTCAAATAATAATTTATGCTTACAAAATTTCATTTTAGTTTTGGGATAATGAATTGAAAATTATATTTTATATGTTTTGCAATTAAGATATGAACATGAATAAATATTAAATTTGTTTCGTTCTTATATGCAATTTTTTGGGTGAGAACAATAAGAAATTTAAGGAATTATGAAACCGTGACTGATTGGCATAAATATAAATCCGGGATTATAGTTAGGCGACTTTCTCTACATACATATATTAAACCGTAAGGCATAGTGATGATTTTATAGTTGCTAACTCTGTGATTGTGATTCATGACCACTGGTACCTTACTTTGATTATATTTGGGAAATAAAGATAGCATATATCAGTTAACTATCAGTAAACCAGGTTTTCAATCATTTTAAGCCACTGTGTACCACGATAATATCGCTAGCGTAGCTAAATAAAATCTTACAAGATTAATAAATATCTATAACCATTAGTTATAAAATAATATTGTTTCTTATTATGATCGTGATTATATATCTTTGGGAGCACTCAAAAAATCGTTTCAGATTGTAAACTTTTATCAAAATGTGTGACATGCGTTGAGTTAATTTTATCTCTAGTAGTCACCGTAACACAAGTTTTATTTTTCGAGGGATCCATCTCTCCATCCTCGTTCTTCGTATGTGCGGGCATCCAAGGTATCCGAATTTTTCCTAAAAATCATAGGCCTCTTCACCACTTAGAGTTCTGTATGTTGGGCTTCTTTAATAGAAAATGCACCGCACTTAGTTCCGACCTTAGAACCGTTAAAATTCTCTTGACTGGAGCGACATTAGTTTTTGCTAAATTGAGACTAGTTGTTTTAATTTGTTAGTAGCTCCTTAATATACCACTGCCGCGCAGGCTTTTAGAAACCCATCTTGAAATCTTTACTTTGTCTATCCCCGCTAATTCGGTCTTGCATTTCTCCCGTTTCTGTACTAAATCAACGTCCCATTCTATATTTGTTCTTCACATTTTTTTGTAGTAACAGCTTCGCTGCTTTCGTTATTGTGATAGCCAGCTCAGGATGGAGCAATTTTGTCGAATCAAATAATAGTAAATGTTTAGTTGTCCCTTCATTCGAATGATTAATCCTGGTTATATAAAATTCAAAAATATTACAATGTAAGTAATTCTTAGTGTTTTGCTGAATTTAACACCCATTTGTGAAATCATCAATTTGCTGCAAGTCCTTCCATTTGTTGTTGAAGGTTAATAACCACTGCTGTCACTTCCAGTCAGCAAATCGCATATCTAGAAATTTAATTCCATAATATTCACTGGTGCTGTATATTTGTTCTTCTTATTAATTGCTGGTAGTAGCAAAGTTCTCACTGCGAAAAATACCGCTCCTGTTGTTCCGACAGTTTCCGAACATGAGCCATTAATACAAAATTATATGTTCGCCATCTTAAAATTCTATAAATTAGTTCAGCTTGATTTTAAGCCTCGTTTATCATTATTCATTAGTTGAGACCCTGAGGTGGATGGTTTATCTATCAAAAATCGTTTCAAATGGTAGTAAGGCTACATATTGTATCTTCCTTCAACAAGTCGAATAGTTGATTCTGGAAATGGGTTTTCTGCTATCATTTCCTCTTCACTATGCACATGGTTTTTCCGAACCCCCTTTTATTGAATTCTGCTAATCTGGTAATTGCCGTAATTGTTTCATTTTTTTAACTTACCGTGCCTTATGAAAATTTAGCTTTGTGTCTAGTTCCGAATTGTTCCAAAGCAGTTGGAGAGATAATTCATTGATTTCACGATAATTTGACAAAAGGGCTACTAGAATAAAAGTTAGAGAATCGAATTAAGAAGCCATTATTTTTATTTTATTCACCTAAACTCGATATTTAGTGCCAAGTTTTTCGCCAATTCATAAATTTATTTAATATTTATTAAGGACCCGAATATGTGATAACTATTTTCATCTCAACTTCAAATTTCTAAAAAATGTTTCATTGATCGGACGGGAATAACGAACTTATTGATTAAGTGGAAAAGGCAATTATTCGGCTAATGTCACAATTATCGCACACTGATTTATTGTGGAAATCGGACGCATTCTAAATGATCAAATGGTAGAGTGTCCTTTTGGCATTTTTAAACATTTTCCGATTATAATCTGAGTACTAGGCTTTTGTTTGTGTTTTCTCCAGCTAAATTTCCGAAACTCGGATGTTCGTTTTCTTTATCATGTAAACCTGAAGTTCGTGCAAAATTTGAGTTCTATGATCATTTGAAGCCTATCAAAAACAAACTCAATGTTAAATAGTGGAGGAATGCGAACACCACCGTTATATATTTCAAACCACTAGATAATGATATCACGATTATATGACCTCGAAGAGAATGTTCAAAGTAGCAGATACCAGTCTGAGAGATAAATGGGAACGTAATGGAAGCATCTCTGATTTTTATCCATGTAATAATGATTCATAGTGAACTCGGAGAGTTATCAATGCACACAAACATTATCCTTGAAGTGGGCGAAATTATTTCTGCTTCCCTTTAATTCTTAAAGGGTCTTCTTAAAACGAACAGCACGCAGCAAATAATATTGGCAATATTTGAGGTCTTGCTGTCTAGAGTTCAAATATGAATACTAAATTATTTGGTTTTTCCTTGCTTTTGATGTTTAACGTGGTGTTTAACCCCAACTTGAACAAAAATTTATGTAACAGCACATATGCTATCTGTAACCGTTATAGAAATAATCAAGGTCCTACTGTAAAATTAGTCATTTTCCAAATTCTTCCTTCGAGCACCCGTGCTGCAAATCCCAATTGAAAAGTGATATGCTGGTTCATATCGAATTTGTTTACTTGCAAACAAAATAAAATCAAACCAAAAATAACAAGTCTAATTAAAACATAATCAAATCCAAATAATCGTAACCAAACCAAACACAAAATTGTGAAAATCGTTCTTACTGTGTGTCTGCTGTCTATACCTTCCAATTCAAAATATTCAAGTGGACCAACATTTTTTCAAATCATTATCCGCCTGGTTAAAAATGTCATAGTGCAGATGTTTTTTGTTATCACATCGCTTTATTATGCGAGAATGAATTCGTCGTGGATTTCAATATTCAAATTACACAAAAAATATTTGTCTGTGTAAATTTTCGCATCTGGATAATCATTATTGTGATTATAGCCACGTAAAATTTTTATTATTTTTTATTAATTACATTGAGCTACCTTACGTTTCTGCATGTAATAATAATTTGGAAAAATTATTTTGTATAGAGTTTTGATTATAATGATAACGATGATGATATAATTATGATGGCGAGTAAAGGAAAAATTAACCGCTTTATGGATGTTTTGTAATTTTTTAATGAGCTGTGATGTGAAATTAAGCACTTGGAAATTTTATTGTTGTATTGGCAGATTGAATTAACTACAATTTCATAATATTAATCTCATTAGTTGTGTACACAATAACGAGAAAAAAGCACAATTCAAAAATAGAATCCCACCAAAGCTATCTCATGTTATTTTAGCACACACAAAATACAAACACAGACACAAGAAGCGTCTACGCCATATCGAATATTACTTAAACTTTAAAATAAAGCACATATTCTATGAAAATGAAGCTTTTAACCGTACAACATGGCAAACGAGATTTTATTTCTCGCACACACACAACAAACATAAACCCGTACACAATGGCAAAGCTTTTTATTTAAATTCTACTTTAAGACAGTAAAATTTAGAGATTGAGTTGAACGACGTGTGTGACACTCGAGAGATAGATAAAATAATCATTATTTGCATGAGATAATAAGAATAATAATTAATTTTACCTCATCTATGTGTACATACATACATTTAAATAAAGATAAAGTTAATTACATGTTTGCTACCTCGAGATTTTGAGCAAAAGTTTTTTCGAAATAGCTTTTGTCAATCCATATTCCTAAAAAAAGTTAACTTTCTTTAAAATTTTCGCAAAAGTTTTCACACGTAAAACTTATTTTAGTTGTTGTTGTTTTTTGAAAATTAATTTCAATTAATGAAAGGATATATTACGTGTAATAGAGTACATGTTTCAATATGTCGAAAATTAAGTCAATATACTTTGATTTAGCTAAATGCTCATAATTTATTATCATTATTATGGTGAACGGTATGGTGAAAGATTAATTAAGATGTTAGAAAAATATACCCTAACTTTTGTTTTTGGAAAGCTAAACACGAAGGTCTGCTTCTGAACATGTTTAAGATTGGGACCGATTCCGGTATCAAAACAATTATATTACGTTATTTTTGGTTTCCGAAATTGTACCCAATAGGAAGTGGGGAGTTAAAATAACAACACGAATTTTGTGCAAGGGGAATCGCCCCCATTTTAAAAAGTATCTTACAAACAACGATTGGTATGTATCATTCGCTATATTAAAACCCAATTTGGTATGTATCATTCGCTATATTAAAACAAGTTGTTTAAAAAATCTTGGTGTGTCTGGACACGGTTCCGTGTAGACTAAATATCTGTAGCTACAGTTTCTCTACAACCCAGACGAGTTGACTGATCGGGATGAAACTTCATACTTAAGCTTTTCTCATGAATTTAGAGATTAATGATTTTTGGCTGATACTCGTATCGTTCCAACAAAACTGGTAGCCTCCGTAGGAGCTCTTTCGGATTTAGTAAATATTTTGAAAAGTTCTAACAAATTAAGTATTGATAATTTTTTAATTATAACCGGAAATGACGAATTTAGGTAAAAAAAATTATTTCACCAAAATTCGGTATCTCTACAGTCCGGTTTCACTATTCGGAGCAAAACTTCTTACTTAAACTTTTTCCATTAATTGGGAGATCCTTGCGAAATTTGATGTACATCTGTGTACAGGAAGTGGCAGCTTCAATGGGAGGTTTCAGTTGTTTACAATGATGTTACATATGTTTTTATATAAGGGAAAGGCATGAATGTGACCATCTCAAAACCACATAGCCTCGATCCGAAAAATTTGTGCTTTTTACGTGTCAAATTTAAATGTAAGAATTATTCATCGTTTAGTTCAATGAATGGCTAAAATTCGCAAAATAAAAAATGTAAAAAATTTTATTTTTTAAAAGTCATTTTTAATAATTTCCACGCTGGACTGACTTCACAAATAACTATTTATTAGGAATCAATTTAAACAAATTCTTTGCTAGAATGTTGTTTCATCACTATTTTCGATGTAATTTGCGTCTTTTTTTTCTGGAACCAATTAATATTCTAAGAAGAAGATTTTATCACGATTTCAACCTCTTATAAAATTGTGTGCTCTGTCTCTTTTCTACATTTCGATAAACGTATCACGAAAAATTATTTGGTGTTCAATAAACTCAATTAATCTAGTAGTCTTAAAAATCGTAGAACAGAAATAGACAAATGTTTTACTGAAGCAGCTGAGAACACAATGGAAAATACGCAATTTATGTCCTTACGCGCAAAAAATGAAACATAAACTAAGTCGGAAGCAAACATAGTGATGGAACAACATTCTACCCCTGGCTGGGCATACTTTACATTAGAGCAAATAAGTTTTTGTTGTTGATTATAGTGTTGACTAAATCGTGGGATAACTTCAAATGTCGTAAACTACGAATATTTACATTATGTTACAATGCCTGACGACCTCTGTTGCAAATAGTATTCCTCAATTTTTTACGGTTGAAGAACTGACAAATCATCGTATTAAGAAACCAGCTAGGCAGGTGATGCAAAATTTTGAAATCGTTTCTTGAATTTAAGAAGCTACGGAGCCAAGTAAGGTTCTATAACAAAAGCTAAAGCTGCATCCTTCAAAATCATACTGAAACTGCTTCATTGAGCCATTTGATGACTTGATTAAAATATAGGCAGCTGTTGGGCTATGTTGAGCTGCCGTACTCCGAATAATATTTGAAAGGTTTTCATCATTAATTTGCACATAAGTATTAGCTTGACGAGATATCTAGATATGGCAGGTTGTCTCACAACGCGTGTTCTTCTGTATGCTGTCGTTAATGAAAACCTTCACATAGTCTGTGAACAGAATTGCCATTTTCATATAATTTTTCCAATACAATCCTTAGAGTGTGTCCAATCGGTGTTAGTCTGTTTGGCCTAAATCAACAGTGGCAGTCGCCAGTATTAGTATACTGCCAGTAAAGTCTAAAATATTTCAACATGTAACTAAATATTCAATTGTGAACTATGTTAAAGAATTACATTTTCATCCTTAAGTACTTGGTGGAAATTTATACAAAGTGGTTTTTTAATAACTGCTTGGTTTTTATCTTGGAAACGATGCGTGATAGGAGAAAATTACTTATAATGAAAAATTTTCTGTGTCGATGTGGACGTTGAAGGACTACTATACTGTTGAGTGTACTTGATTAAGCAATTAAAAATAAATAATGGAATAAATACTTTTTGTACATACCAAATTTTTCGTAACCGTAAAACGTTTTGTTAAATATTCATCGAACTATCATTATACTAACTATTGACTACTTAGGTGTCTGTAATCGTGTTAGGTCTTTCTCATATTTAACCACCTTCCCCATCCCTACATCTTGTTATGTGTAAAAGGGTGTACGGTATTCCCGGCGTATCGGGGTCATTGCTTAGTATTGGCCGTACTTTCTAATCAATCAACCAATGTCTGTATGTATGGTTTCGAAGATAGAACAAAATTTGATCTGCATTACAGGAAACATGTTTTCTCTCGAAACGCGAGTGACAGTTGTTTGAAATATTTTTCGTGCAATATTTAGAGTAGGTGTATGTGAGTCTTGCGATACTACAGGCAGCAAATCTGAAAAAAAGTTTCGGTTCTGGTAGTACGGAGCTTATTTGCTGAACGAGTGAATTCACCTCTTCCAAAGTGGCGGTGATCCGGATACCGTTCCACGTATATTCTAATCTTAAATTTTTTTGTGGAATTAACTAATTAGAAGTAAATAATTTTAAAAATTATGTTAAAATAAAGATCTATTAAACAATTTTCTATATGAGTATGGGCCATTTCATATAGTATTGTTACTGCAAATTAGCGCGAGTAGCAGAATATATCCGTACTAGGAAAGCTACGACTAAATACTACCGTCAAAAGAAGCGTGCACATATGAGATTGATTTCAACGGACTGTTTTGCTAACTCGTGAAACCTCACTAAAGACTTCTACCCAAGAAGTACAGCCAACAAAGACGAAAATGGAGAGCTGAGAACAAACGTTTCTGATGTTCTCTCAATATGGCAGACCTACTTTCAAAATCTGCTAAATCGGAATGGTGAAGTGACACTCAGATGAATTGCTCTACCAGGTAAACAGGCCTTAGTCAAATACACCACAGTGAAGGAAGAAGACGCAGCTACTCGTAGATTGAAAACTAATTAGAAGACCGCGCTCATAGGTCCGTTACACGAAAAAGGCAAATACTTGCCAGAGTTATCCCCCTCGTCGAAAACATCATTAGCGACTATCAGTGTGGTTTTCATGTCAACCGATCGACTACTAACCAGTGTTCCACTATGAGGATTATTTTTGAATACGTATATTATTTTCACTAGTGCGATTGCAATATAACCACTCAATGTAACCACTCATAGACTTGCGGCAGACATATGACAATATCAACCGCGAAAACCTAAATGAATACCGTCTGGGTCTGTATGTAGTATCATAATCGAAGGATCGTAAGAGAAGGTAAGAAAAAGCAACATTGAAACTGCGCGCAGTATAGTTAATAAATCAGGCCAAATGTTTAAATAAGCAGATAATATCGTGCTGTTTTGCCGAATACCAAGCGGTTTCAAGGACGTTTCAGCAGCTCAATCACTACACAAGATAATCAAAAGGCTTGGATTGGAGGTGAACAGAAGCAAACCCGTCGCCGGACTTCCAGAGTTTTCTACATTCAATCAATCAAGATTAGAAGGTTATCTATTTTTGAAAGGAAGGTCATTCGTTCCACCTTTGGTGCAAATAAAGATGCACAAATCGAATATCGCAGTAGTATGAACTACGAGATAAAGCAACTTCTCGGAGGTATAGCGATACCATCGGACCCATCAAATCCAATCGAGTTAGAAGGCTATACCATATTACAAGGTCCTAACAATAACCAGCTGGTGTGCGTCGTAGAGGAAGACCCTAACTGCGCTGGCGTGAAGGCGTCAACAAAATCTACTTATTATATGATGTCGAAACTGAAGGGTGAGAGTGATGGATTGAGACGGATTGAGGACCATAGTGCGGGCTACAAAATCGCTTCATATGGCGAGAATGGGTTTAAAGGAAAGTTAATGATGACATTTGCCGTACATGCAAATGTAGTTCTGAGGACCAACTTTTATTAAATACAGTGAAAACGCCGTTTACAGATCAATGGTCAATTAATTCCTTTCTGTACTAATGTGAAATACTTGGTATTTACATTGATGAGCTGAGTGATCTTTAGGTTCGGTGTATTTTTTCTAAATTTACATTCTGCATTATTGTACTATTTTTTGCAACCCTTTGGTATTACAAAATATTTGTTTTATCAATAAAATCTGTGGCGATGTATCCAAATATCCTAATTACTTATTGGATTGCGATTTAGCTACGTACTACAATTTTACGAAGTGATGGTTAGATTTTATTTCAACTTGCTTTTATTGTTATTTTTCATATTATGTTGTATGTGCCAAATTATCTAGGATTTGCTCAACATGATTTTAATTAATCAATGAAGCAGATTATCGAAATTGGGTGAATCTAAGCGCTATATTTTCTATAATATGAAAACATCTGTGATTGTATGGTACAAAGGTATGATCTTTCCAATAACGTCCTCCAAAGAAAAGTAATGGAAGAGGTTTTATACGTTTACTTAGTCTTATATAGTATTCCAATTTTAGTGTTAGAAAATTCATTGCTTCCTTACAGATGCATTTATATGAATGTAGTTTAAATTTTATTATAATCATAATCATTACAAAGGAATACTTCCTTGCGTCTTCCGCGAAAAATAAACGAATTTTGCTTCTTTGATACAATGCAAAAAGAAGAAAAAGGCGGGCAAAAAAGTTCAAAAGTTCATTTTCCTTACTAAGATAAAAATACATAAATAACAAAAAAAAAATCGAAAACGCGAACGAACGTTGAATTTACCTAGGAGAGATAAGCGTATACACCACAAAAAATTGTAGTATTGTAATTTTTTGATACCATAATAATGTTATAAATTTAATAAACTTAATTTCATTTTTTTTTCTTTATTTAAAATACACAAAAAACTTTATAAATGTATATGTTATATGGTATATTCTTAAAGAAAGCACCAGCAAAAAACCCCGTAAAAGACTATGAGAAAACAATGATGATGATTATTATAAAGACGAGGAAGAATCAGGAGATTTCATAATTTCATCGTTATATTTTTCCGCTTATTTTTCTTATTTTTTTATTAATTTGCCAGACTTCTCTTCTTCTTTGTTTTGAGTTTTCCTTATAAATATTTTCATTGTAAATTAAAGTAAAAGTAATTTAAGCTAACACAAAATAAAAATTAATGTAAGATACACAAATTGCTAACGATTTTATGTTTTTATATGCGAGCATCAAACCGAACCAAACGATAACGACTCGAGACACTATACAACTTTAAACACATTACACACAATATACCAAACCGACAAAAAGGTGTTACAAACAGTACCGTATTATGTGGCACGGAAAGGTACAATTAATTTGAATAACAAGTTAGGTAATGAGTTCTTTTAATTGTTATCACTTCCCTCGTTTTTTTGCGATCCTTTCAAGACACTGACAAAACAAAAAAAAAAAATCATCACCCAATTGTTTGTTTTAATTATAAAATTCGTTATTTTTTATTTACATTGTTTTTGTGTCGTTCTAATCTAAATCTTAGTAAAGAGAGTAATATAAATAAAGACGTTTCTAGGAATTATTAAATCAAAATACTAAGATTTTGTTTAGACTAGCTATTAGCTAATATTGACAGTTTCATTTAAAATTAATTTTTAAATTAACTTTTCTGTTAGTCAACGTTCGTTATAAGTATATATACCCTCCATACCCCACAATTTTCTTCAGGAAATTTCAATTTCGCAGCATATTTACGTCATCGTTTCATACAGGCTCGCGGCTTACCTTGCTTACGCTTTAAGGGATCTGTATAAAATAAGGTCATGAACTTTGCAATTTGTCGTCAAAACAAAATAAAATACCTTCACTTTTAATTTAGACTCGGAAAAGCCGATTTTCCGACTTTATTTTGTTATAATAATCTAATAATTTCTGTATAAAATAAGAGAGTGAAAAATAAAAACCAAAAATAATGTAATCTTCAATTTGACCACTCAAACGTTTCTTAAGAATTCATTGTGTAATAAATAAAATATTTTTTTTAGAAATTTTGCTTTTCACCGTTCGTCTAAATGGTTATACCGTACATAAGACGAAGGAATCCAATTATCATAAAATCATTATAATTGAAATTTGATATTCTGAATAATAAAAATGATTTCATTTTTTATTAACTGTTTGTAGGTGTTCATTTACGGATATACGAGATTATAATGGGCTGCTCTGTAGCATTTAAATTGCATTCAGTTAAATTTAATGTGATTTGAGTTTACGTTCGCAATTTTCACATATGGTAAATTTTCGCAATATTTTTTTTTAAATTAGATTTTGTGATAAGATATCGCATGTGAACTACCAAACCTAACCCTTTTCTACATACATAAGAAATTAGATTTAGTTTTTTATACACATACATCGAATAATTTCAATCAAAGGAAGTTAATCAAAATAATCCACAGGGAAATTTGTTTATTGGGAAAATGTTCATATATGCGGGGGGTTCAATGTACAAGTTGATCGGAAAATAGATTTGATATTCTATACACGTAATTTTCATTCGTTCTATACCCAATTTACCATTACTATGCAATTTCTTCACAATTTTTGGTAACAATACTTGGTTAAATATCGCGAAGTCGAATTTCTTTGAAATGTTTCCTTATTAACGTTAAACATTTTTACTAATAAAGGAAATGTTAACCCCTTTCCTAAAATGAACATATTTTATGGGGTTAGTAAGTGTTACTCTACAACAAAAATAACGAAAAACTTTCATGCTGTCACTTTACAAAACACTTTAAAAAAAAAAAAGTTTTCCAAAGATTTATTTCAGATAAAATTTTAAGCAACACACCAACAAGCAGAAAGGAAAACTTTGCATCTCACAAGTTTTTTTTATCAACACAGTTAGGGCATGAAATTGAAAATAACTATAAAGATTTGTAAATTTTTTTTTGGATTATAAAATTTTATTAAAATGGTTCTTACGTCTACTATACACTAACAAAAAGATTATTTACTTTCTAAGTGATGTTGATAAAATGATTTGATAAGAGTTTTTATATGAACGAAATGTTTTTTAAAGGATCAATTGGAATGATTTGGTTTTGACTTGTACATACACAATACATATTATCGAGAATATGCATATACATATTTTGAAGTATTATAGATTTGTAATAATCATAAAAAATTATGTTGTTAACAAATTTTTATGGTGTTACGAAATTAGATTACGTATATAAAGACGATTTGATGTTATTTTTGGGACTTATTTAGCGATTTGATGGCTTTGGCGTGTATCGAGCGATGATGTGTGCATTGAACTGCGCAAAAAATTATAATTGGTTGCCATAAATTTAATGAATGTGTACGATGATGTGTTACTGTATAAATATAGTTTTGTCTGTTTCTGCAGCTTTAAATTTATATAGAGAAACAATAAGGTGCTTAGTAACAATATACGTACTTAGGATAAACTAAGCAATATAATGTGTGATTCTAGTCTGCTTTAATTGTGACACTATTACGATGATTCACATATTTATTCGTTTATCGACATAACAATTTTGGTTGACAATTCAAGTAGGCTACGCTAAATAACACGTTTCGAAAGATTATAGCGTCACTGATCTCTTAATATCTAACGGAATGAAATTCCAAAGACAAATACCTCTGACATAAAAGGATAAATTTAAAGATTTGCACAGATTTATGAGGAAGTAATCGTAAATTTGAAGAATGGGACCTTATTAAATAAATAGGGAGGTTATTTAATTCTAAGAAGCTTAACAATAAAAAGATATACACGAAGTTCATAAAAGTCAACTAAATTACAGCCAAACATGAAACGAGTACAATCATTGAAATAGTTTTGGAGAGCATTCATATTCTCCTGAAACATTCCAAACAAAACAACGTCATAATAAATAAAATACGGATACGATGTAAGCGGCACATACGCTTTTTAAAATTACTATCATTGAACCCTACAATTTTACATTAACAATTAACCATACCAAATGCCGTTATGCTTATCTTAAATAATCAAATGGTCACCTCAAGTAAAAGTTTTGTTGAGAATTAACCATAAATTTCTTACAGTTTTAGAAATGGAATTAATAAATCACGGAGAAAAATTCCAAGAAAACAGGAATACTGTCTCAATCATCCTTAATAATAGAAATATTAGAGTTAACGGAATCATTATAACCGACTATCCTATATATTTCCATATCATTCCAAATATATGAAATGAAGAATGGCGAATCGAATACACAACGTCATTAATATACTAATAGATTAGTAAAAGACCAAGAATTGGCCATTGAGAAACGCCCGAAGATACGAGTAAAAAGTCAGAAAAAGAATTGTCATAAAATATTGCCTGAAAACGACCCGAAATATAGTCTAAAATCAATTTAGCAGCAGAGAGAGAGGGGAGAGAGAGAGAGAGAGAGAGAGAGAAATTAAAATTCGATATAAGCTTATTAAGCAAAATTTGGTTATTAATTGAATCGAACGCTTTTGAAAAAGACTAAGCTATCTAAACCTATCAATATGAGATTAAATTTAGATTTTTATTATTTATTCAAACGCCTTGAAAAGGGAACTTAAAATGGTGATAGGGCGGAAATGGGAAATCTTAGAAGGATCGCCAATTTTAGGAACAGGAATAATTTTACTCAGCTTCCACTGAGCGGGTTATGAAGAGGTCGCTTGACACAATAGGTAAAATTCGCTTTAATAATTTTGTGCGTGGACTAAGATAACCAGTGGATTGCGATTTAACTTCCCATATTGCAAAATGCAAATCGTGAATTGATATATTTGCAAACGAATATGAATTTACCGATTCAACAGATACAAAATCCACATTAAGAATAACATGGGTAGGATTAAAGTTAATTAAGTATTGGTTTGCATTGAAATCTATAAAAGTACCTTTGCAACCGCCAAAGCTCAAGTTGCCCACGTTATGGCAATATATCGTAGAGGAAGTGAAGGATCTAACTTATCGTTTAAAATTTTTTGTTAATCGACGTGAATTAAATTTACCAACCACTCTGATTCGAGACGAATGAGAGAATAAGAGCATCATTATTATAAACCGAAAGATTAATGCTATTGAAGATATTTAAATAGTTATGAGAAAAAAAACTTTCTTGAGAAAAGTCAAAATTGAAATCATCAGAAATGAAAACCTTATCTTACCGGCAAGGAAAATAAAAAAAGACACTCAACTTGATTTTTTTAAACTATTCGACCACGTGTTCGTTTTAGGTGGATTATAAACCACATCCAAATTTCTGTTTATTGAAGAAGACATTTACAAAAAGAAACTCAAAATCAGACACGAGCTTTTGAAAAGTTAAGGGGGTAGCCACAAACTTTGCATTTAATATGCTCATGAATATACATGCATAATCCACGATAATTAACTGGTGGAGTAACCCTATCTTGCCTTAACAAATTATAGTTACTAACGGCCAAAGCAGATTTGGGGATATTCGAAGATAAAAACGTTTTCGAGAAATAGGTGATATAAACTGGTTCTCATTAACACTATGACGAAGTTCATCAATCTTTAAAAGTAGACTCTGAACGTTTAAACTAACAATATTAAACAAGTTGGACATAGTCCTGAACATAGATTTTGATAAAACCGAGGGCAAAGAAAAACTCTCAATGGGCATCGCGAAACGTGGCGCTTTTGAACACAATACTTACTTGAAATATTATTTTATTTAAATAAGTGCACTTCCTCCAAAGACAAGGTTTACGAACTCTAAGCGTCACATGACCCAAAGTGACCCAAATCTGAAAAGAAGAAGAGTGCCAAAAAATACCGGCAATATGTTGCAGGAGCGATATTTATCTTTCGACCAAATCCTTCAATCTGGTGGAGAAAGCCTCAAAATTTGATTTATTTTGATTTGAACGATTTCGTTAAATTCATAAAAAATTAACAACAAACTTCTATTATCTTCTAGATCGCCAAACCCCAGCATTACCAGAGTATAACTTAGAATAGAAAATAGTTTCAATTATACGATTCAATTATTATTTTACTTTTATCTATTTTATTAACATAAGTGTTCTTCTCACATTTTGATGTTCCGGATTAGTCTTAATCATCGCATTTTTAATTTTCATGAGATTTTTATTTTGTTGTTGCATATTTTTATTAGGAAATAAATTATGTTTTAGACCTTTTCCTAATAGCCGAAAATCGTTTAAATGATATGAAATGCGGTAGAACAACGCAATAATAACAAAAGCAAGTAAGGGTTAGCGACCAAATGGCACAGTGGTTAAGGCTTTTGCGTTTGGATCGGAAGCAATCGGAATTTTCATCAACAGATTATGATCTGTGATGAAATGGAACACATCTATGACTCCTGTCGGAGTGCAAAACTCTTCCATGTTAGTATAGGCTGGCATGGAGCTATGCAATGTGCAGATGGTGATAAAATCAGACCTATAACCGTACGTCCTCGAATTGGCTGACACTGGCGTAAACGTAAGAACGGAAAAAGCAAACCGCGAGTTGGGAGAGCCTTGACCCCAGAACAGGTTGCAGGGATAATAAAAAAAAGGGTTACACAAAGGTCGTCATGGATGAGGCAGTTTACAAGACAAAAATTGAAGATAATATATAAACTAACAATATAAAATATATAAAAATAATTAAACAATATTCAACAACAAAACACTGATCCTACTCAACAATACAGCGAAACTGTCAAAGAGGCTCTAAACAAATCCACACTTTTCATGGACAAAAGCGAAATATTGAAAAACAAAGTGATGAAACCCAATGCTCCATTAATAAAAGGTTTGCCCAAAGTTCATAAGGTTAGGATAGCTTTTCACATTTTATTTGTTCTCTTTGAATTGAAACATTTTTATTTCGAATCAAATTTTGATCCAGGCTTGTCAATTCACAAAAACAAGCGAATACTTTGTGTATGTCGTGATAACGGTAATTTAATATTTGACCAATTCGTTGTGATTTTTGAGTGGGTTGGTTCAAGTTGTGGTATCACCCTGTGATCATTTAACGTTTGTCAATATCTCGTTTGTGGGTATCTCAAATATATATAAACTATACATCTGCAGTTCACTGAACTTTCATTATTTATCGGCAATATGCTTTTTTAATCAGTGCTTACTCGTAGATGTTGTTAGAGACAAAATTACGATGAACCCTCAAAAATTATTTTAGTATAATGATGGGAGCAACCTCTTCCCTATAAACTAAGTTTATGAACCGCTTTTATAAAATCTTTTTGTATATTTTATGTAATTTAATTATTTTAAACAAATCATGAACAACGAAAATCAATTAAATTACAAAACCATAATTAGAAAATATTTTTTTCAAAAATCAATTCACGAGAAAACCCCAAAAACGAAAATTTTATTTTGTTCCCAAAGAAAATTCCAAAAATCTGTTTTTTTCGTTTTAAATTAATTATTCAACATTAAAATTTGCACAAAAAATTTAAATTCAATAAAAACAAAAGAAAATGGATTTTTTTCATTTTTAATTTTCATATATACAAGAATTTTAATGAATGCTGTATTGTTGGTATTTTGCGTATATTAGATACATATATTGGATGCTGTTAGCTGTTACTTATTTCGTTGTTATTCTTATTATTGTTAAATAACAAGAAAAAGCAAAATATAAATATATTTCCATTTTTATCGTTAACTTATAATAAAATTTTAATAATTTTTCCAAAAGTAAAAAGGATTTTTTTAAATAGACATTTCTTGTTGTTGTTGGTTCAGTATAATACAATAAAAATCGTAAAAAATTAATTTTACAAAACTTTTATCGTTTTGGGAAAATTATTTTTTTGTTTTGTTATTTTAGGGAAATTTATATTGACTAAGTATAAATAGAAAAGATAAAAATGGAAATTAACATTTCAAAAATTAGTGTTCGTCTGCTAATTAAAATGTGTTTATTGTGCATACCGTTTTTATACTGGCGAAACTAAAAACTAAAATAATGTTGGCCCTAAATATGTAAAATGTGGATGCATCCGTTCTGGATGGAAATCCTAAGCCGCAAACTTTTGCAGCTCGAATTATATATTTGTAAACATACGAGCAAACGATACTAGCATACAATATAGAAAGTGCACGAATGAATCGGATAAATCCTATGAAATGTAATAATTTGCATAATACGGTTGGCGTTAGAATGCAAAGGTAGTGGTAGAACAGGTTCACTAGCTCAACACATTTGTTTATTAAATTTTTAGTAGTTTACTATTTTAAGCAAGATTCACTTTTGCTTCTTCAAGTTTTGACTACTTTACTACGACCACTGTTGATCAGTTTGTTCACTTGGCCCAAAGCGGGATTTACCTCAATTTTGATAAGATTTTATGCCCAGTTCTTCACTTGGAAACTTCATAAGTGAGAATGTTGGATAACAATAAATAACACCCAACTGAATTGAAAAAATGAAAAAACATAAAATCCGAGAGAACATTATGAAGTGTGAATGCATAATTGCTAACATTTTAAAACTAAATTTTCATATCAATCGAGCGAGGTGAATTACTTGATTTAGCCACATTTTAGTCATTAGTCAAATAAAAGAACACCCTTCCCGTTGATTTTTTATAACGCCATACACGGAACAAATTTGTTTTATGTACCACGGCACGATGCTCTACTTTACATTCATAAATAAGTCGCATCGTTTATAATCAGTGTCAAGCACACGTAACATAATTAACATTTCTTCGGTTTATTTTATAATTTTATGAAAAATATTTTGCAAGGTATATTTTACTTAGCATCACGTTCTTAAAGTATATCAGATACAAGCGACGTGGGTTGAATGTTTGGATTTGTCATCAGACTGCGCAAAATAAATTATTCAATCTGAAACACAAACAGACACCAAAAGCACTACATAAAAAATTAAGGTAATAATTGAGGTGACAAGATGAATTCTATGTGTGTATTGTTTACCAACCATCATCATGTAAATATTATCATAAATTTTCCCGAAAATTTATGTTGACATCAAAAATTCTACATCGAGGTGGCAGATAAAACATGCAAAACGCTAAAAATCTGCAGAACAAATTCAACAGCAACAACAATAACAGTAACGCAACAGCCAAAATACTGTGTAATTCATAATTCATGAAATTCTCGCCAAAACACGAGTACATACAAAAATGTGAAACATAAAATTGAATGTTTTATGCTGACCATAAAGTCGAATATATTAAGCTGTTTGTATTTCGTTTGGTGTGGTGCTCTATAACGTTTTAACAGGAAAATGAAAGAGAATAATGATGATTAAAGTGATAATGATAACAATAATGTGAGTGATGATAATAAATTTTTCTTCTGTTTTTCCTTCTTGAAATTATATTATTTAGACAATAGTGGTACCACTGTAAGAAATAATAGCCTTAGGATTATGTTTTTGGTATATTCAGAAGTGTCAAAATGGAATCGACATTTATTTTGTTGCTGTGAAATTTCGTTTGGCGCTTTTTGAAATTTAAGTTGGATTTAGAGTAGTTTGTGATATTCATTTTGTGACCACTTTTTCGTAGTTACCTGTTAAAATCCACAATTTATTCTATAATGAAGTAGATCTAGAGCAAGCGAGACGATCTTTATATTTTTTTTTACAAAGTAAGAAAAGTAGTGGCAAAACTTCGGCCCCTGTACAGCCCAGAAGGATTTATTGGTCTGGGTGAAATTTCATACTTCACCTTTTTTCTATAAATTTCGAGATCCTAGAATTTTTTGCCAAAATCTGTTCAACAGAAGTGGCAGCTTCCATATGAGCTTTTAATTGTATGCAAATATTTTGAATAGAACAGCATTTATGAAAAAGAAACAACTATAGGAACAGAAATAAATTTGTGACAGATTTAGGTCTATGGTGAGGGTAGCGAGTTTAATTATTAAATTATTACACTAACTATTTCTATTATAATAAACTATTTATTTACCATGAAATATAATTTTAACGATTTTTTTCGACCCATCACATTTTTATTGAATACCGTGTCTCTTTGACTTCTAAAAACCCAACTGTAATGATTTTGAGTTTGTCTCAATTTCGATCTACTGTTTTTGAATTCTCGATTGTTGTCGATATTCGATTAATATCAAGATTCGTGAATGTACGTGGCGAAATAGTTACATTCAGCAGCATTTTTTTTGCAATTCAAGTGCGGTCCATTCTTTGTAAAAATGTTCGACTTCGAAATTTTTGTAGATTTATCATTCGTTATATCGCCGAACTAAACAAATGTTGGATTTAAAAATCTTTTTATGAGAATCTGTGTGTATAGTGTCGTGCAAACTGAATGCCTGTTCGCTCTGCTCTCTACAGCCCAGACGAGGCGTCTGGTCGGTATGAAAATTTAAATTTAAATTTTTTCCATAAATTGGGAGATCTAAGTCTTTTTTGATAGCTGTGACAGCTTCCATGGAACTATATAATTTTTGGGAAAAACGAGTATGAAGTTAAAAATTCGAAATTAAATTTACAACAGTATCTGCTCAAATGACGTTTTTTGATCAATACTATTTTTCAACAAAAATTCGCTCTACAGCAACTAGGCCTGCATAGCCCAGACAGATTAATTTATCGGAAGGAATCTTCATTCTTAAAGGTCGATAAGTTTTGAGATCCCATTGGACGATATCATTTTACCGGAAGTGTCATATATTTGGCAAATATTTTGAAAAGTATATCATTTATGAGAAAAACGAGTATGAACTAAAAAATTCTAAATTAGTTTGTTTTAAATATCGGTCCAGGGAGTAAATTCGCGTTTCGTGAAAATATGACAAGGAAAAGTATTTTTCATTGTCAATCGAGATGGTTTAAATTGCTCATAAGAAATTTTGATTTCAGACAGTAAAATTTAAAATTATGTGCGAATAGTATAAGCTAATAGATTGCAACTTGACTTATCTTTTTCATTATTTCACGGAACGCGACTTGAAGCAATCATCCAAAAACTAACAATTAGCTACCCTAAGTACAACCAACTGGAAAATTTAAAAAGGGTACACAACAACAACAGACGAAAAGAAAGCCAAACTACCAGTACAAATTTCAAATAGCTACTAAAGATGAAGATGAATTGGCTCTTAGGAAGAAATTGTGAGCTAATTTTAATAATAAATTCCTACTATACCGGCAACTTCTAAAACCTGTGTGAACTTACGGTATTCAACTATGGGTCGGTACAAATAAAACCAACGACAATATCATCCAATCATTCCAAAGCAAAGTCCTATGTGTAATAGTTAATGTACCGTGGTACATAAGAAATGACAACCTCCATAGGCATCTGAACATGGATTTCGCCAGTGAAGAAATAAGCCAATATGCGAGAAAACATCATGCAACGTATTAGTATATAATAAAATGTTGAGATACTTCGAATGATGGATGGCACAAACCGAGGAAGATCGCTGCGAAGGAAGAGCCCACTTGATCTACTAGATCCAATCTGGATCGGCTAAAAATATTATAAAACTGTAAAGGGGACTCGCCAAAGGGCTACAATCCTCCAAACGAGAATATAAATTATGAAATATAAATTACTAAATGATTGGTAATAAATAAATATAATTAAAAAAAATATTTCTGTCACTATAAATGTCATTTTTGACAATTTTACAATCAATTAAATGTCAACCTTGGCATTTTAGCCAAAAACTACTCGATACTATTTTAAAACCAAATGATACTTTGTTAGTAATAAATAACGTATAATAGCAACAACAATAGCAATAACACGTAATCGTAAATAATTAATTTATTCAAAATGGCGTTAAATAAAGCTCACAGCTTGCTATAAATGAATGATACATCCATGGCCGTCGGGTACTGTGCTCTACTGGAAATTTGAGCTCTCTAGCTAGCAGGGAATTGGTTTAAATTTCGATAGATTCTATACGGGCAAACAAGAAGAACGTGATAAAATCGATTGCAAAATTTGTACCGAACAGACCAACAAACAAACAGACAGACAAGAAAGCGACTTAATAAAAACGTGTTAAAAGTGGCGTAGTTCGCGTTAAAAGCGGCGCATGCTGTTTACCTTCATGTATGTATATCGTTGTTCGAATTAACGGCAAATTATCAGATTTAGGATAAGTAAGAGATGACTCATGTGCTCCATATGATTTACTGTTCATCATTTGAGTGATTACTGAGAAAGTGAACTCCTCTTTTACCGAGTTCCATTTTGCAGCTTGGTATTTTCAAATGATTAGCTTTGCAATTGAGCAATTACTGCAGCCAAGAATCAGATTACAATTTTTTTGACATTTAATTGATACTTTCTTGTAATTCAATAAATAGATAATATATTATTAAGGACATTTTGATTAATAATCTATGAAACTAGCTAAAATATTTTGAAGTGCTTTTAGCTCATTTTTAACATGTTTATTGGTTCACAAAATTTGTATGCACATACCAATAGTACTTGACTTGTTTGACATGGGGTGTTTTATTATGTTATTCTTCTTCTTCAATTATATATTTGTGTTTTATTCACACATTACTTGATGTCTGCCTTTATCAGGCAGTATCATAATACCTAAGGTATTTACAAATTTAAATGAAAAATTTGTACTGAATTTTTGTTTAGATCATAAATTATGATCAGAAAAGTAATTGACATTTTTTTTATTCATTCTTGAAACATAAAAGACAACGGTTGTACCAGTTAACGTTTTTGTAAAAAAAATAAACAGATGTATGCGTTTCTCAATATTCGTGTAAACTGGCACATTATATCTGCTTCTCCAATTTACATTTATATGCTAATGTATTTTAACATTAACTAATATACGATGGCATTTCCAACAATCTTTCTATCAAAAAACACGCCGCTTAATAATTTTCTAATCAATAAAATTCATTACATCCAATTTAAAATAAATAATTTAATTTCATCAGTAAGCCAAAATTACATAAAACAAATTGATTGGATAACATAAAATTCTGCTGAAAACAAATTCACAAAACTTTCTAATTCAAGTCCTGCAATGAACAAAAAACGTACTCAAACACAAAATTTAATTACAATTTATCAAGTCGGATTTGTTATCTTCTAAAAATAGAATTAAGGTAGATAATTTTTTTTTATTAATCCTCTTTACAAAATTTGAGGTGTCTAGAAGCGAGCCACAATAAATAAACCTACGAAGAGTATAACAAGGCGGTTAAAATTAAGACAGTAGCAGTTGAAATTTGGATGATAAAAATTAGATTACAAATTAAGATAATTTTTTTTATAAGAAACGTCCTCTCGCATAGTCTTTTATAGGGTGTAAATACTGATACCGAAAATTATGTTGGTTTTGATATTGATAGTATTCTGTTTGTTGGATTAATTTAATTACTCTAGAAAAAAATAAAAACTGTATTTTAATTATGAATAAATTTCCACAGCAATAAATTAAATTAATATATCGTTGGGCTATTTTTGGGGTAATACTAGGGTAAAATGCGGGACTGATTTAAATATGAATCATTTGTATAATTAAATGTCTTCGCAGATAATTTCACACCCTTTTCAACTACTCGTCATTTACTATTTGTCCTACAGCAATATGTAGTGTCATCATCATAAAAAATTTTCACTCCATACTCTCGTATAAAAAGATACGATAGTACAACGTTTAATTGTCTTATTTTTTCGTATATTGTTTAAAAATACTTCATTTGCATAAATTTTATATTTTTTTGTATTGAAACGAAAAAAAATAGAATCATTATAATTACACCGCCCACCCACATCATTTGTGCTATTTATAAAAAAATCGGTCCCTAAATTATGCCACTCGAGTCGCATAGTTGCTCTCTAATTAAATGTGGTTTTTGTTTAAATTTAACATCTCAATATAAAATTATTTAAAATATGTCATATGCCTTTTTAATTTTTCATTCTTCGGTTACAGAATACAACTTTTCCTATTATAGCCACCCGTTTATCACACCCTTACCTAACGACACCAACAATTTTTTTTAACTTCATGTATTTTACATTATTTATATGGCACAGTTCTTCCTGTTTCCTTCACACACTTCAAACAATTAAAGTTCATTTTATTTTGCCTTTTTTAGCATTGTGTACTCTCGCTATATCTGAACTAAACATTTTCTCAGTTGTATAAAATATTTGTAACATGAAAATTGAATTTGTGAAAATGAACAAAACCGAAAAAATGTATGTCATGGGCAGTTTTTCATGTTAATAACCCTTTGAGAGGCGTGCAAAGCTAAGTAAGCGGCTTTAGCAGGATTTCTATTTCCATATGCAAAAATTTAGATTGCTAATTACTTCTAATTCAGAAGCCTTTCTTGTAACTAAATAATTCCTGTTGAGCTGCCTCGACCTTGTAAAATAGGAAAAATGGTGTAGTACGAAATTATGAGTTATTTATGAGATCTCGAAATTCGCAATCAAATAATTTTGAGCCCACTCCGCTCGTTGGAGGGAATTTCAAAAATTATAGTGGGAAGGGGTAGCTTAATGTTGGGATATTTAATGAAAGTTCATAAATAGCTTCTTATTCTATCTAGGACTGGTGAGCGCAGGACTGAGTCAACGTGGACCTACTCCTCCCCATTATATTTCTTTAAATTTCGTTCAAAACGAGCTCTATGGCCTCATCATGTTTCATCCTAAAATAATACCACTTTTTCTTTGCCATGAATCAGTAATCGAAAAACCCCATCATTCATTATACTCTAAAGTGACCAAACACCGTGCCGTGTGGGTTTCACCCGTTACATCGTAATTCCGACAACCTACATCCATATTATATTTTAGGCAATCTCACAAACATTGGGAGTCATTTAAGATGCGATTCACCGTATTTCTGATGTCCAGAATAATAATGACGAAGTATTTTTGGCTACCTTCAGCAGGTGGAAATGTTGTATTTTTATTGCTTTAGCCAAATTATCGTTCAATGAACAGTTCTAAACCCGTATTGGTTGCATGTTACACAGTCTCCAGCTCTCTTGAATTTCTCAGGTGTGTTCAGATTATGTGTGTAATATGCAATTCAGTTTGAGGTTGGTGATAATGATGGTTTCTCGCGTTTGGAAGGTAGAACCAAGAAATAGCTTGTAATATTTTCAGTGTCCAAAAAATATTTCTTTATTTAGGTAGCAGTCCACAGAGTCAGGATTCTACGGGTTTATCACGAATTATTGTCTTCAGTGCAATATTTTGAATATTATCTGGATTCGTAACGTTGCAATTTCCAACTTTCCCATAAGTTTTCATCTACTCCTCCATCGTAGTTGAAGGGACTACATCAAGCCGCGCCATCCATAGATGTTCCTTTTTGATCAGTTTCATATGATATAAAAACTGGTAAACGTGGTTATTTTGGTTTTCGATTTTTTCAAAATATTTTGACTCTATTTCAAAATAACGAACTCTTTTCATTCTCATTGATAACATTTCTAATTTTGGTTTCTTTCAAATAACTTTTTTCGTAATGTTTTTTTCAATACTACAACTGATTATGGGATCATCTAGAAAACTGTCTACTCCAATTCACAAGTCAGCCTGTAAAACTACTAACCAAATTGAATTCGTCTCCCATTCTCCTAATGCTCTTAACGATAATGAAGTGTTTAAATTAAAAACTGATATGTCTAACGCCGAGAGTAGTTTTATTATTATTTGTGTTGATAGAAAAGCTATTTAAAGTCATCTTGTAACATTAAAACCCCTAATTATTGACCTCCACAACCTTTAATCTCTAAAAGTTCAAAAAACAATTTATTGAAGTGCACTTTAGGACATGTACGGTGGTGTGTATACTATTAATTATAAATTTCCACAACGGTAGCGTCGTTATATATAATATTTTTAATGTATAAAATACCCACAGAAAATGATCATAAAACTTAATTTATATTTCAAATTAAGGTATGGTAGCTCAAAAACTAAAAATTGGAAAATATACACGAACATTATACAATGGCGAGAAAAGATACCTAATTATATTTTAATTAATTTCCATCCCATCTTTCGAATTTTCTTGTCTGCATAGATATTAAATACATAGTTATCTCATACCAAATCAATATTTTATTTAACATCTCTATACAAAGTCATTGTATCGGTGGAAATTTGAAAGCCGATAAACATTTTGTTACAAAATTTATAAATGATACTCAGGAGCTAGAAATTAAAATACGTCCAATCCAGATATTTAATATTTTGGCTGAAGTTTAGTAATAGAAAATTACCATGAATATGTATGGGTTCTACAAATAATTGAGAGAAATTTGAGACAAAGGAAATACACTCTCCTATAAATTTATTTATTTATAAACTTCATACACATTTTCAATAGCGTTTTTTGTAGTTCTCGCATTCTTCAAATAATACAAATCGAGTATTTCACCAGTTACGACACTTCTAAGTTCCAACTTCGATTTAGATTCATTGATTGCAAATTTCAGTTGATTTAAGTCGATCCACGTATCCTGATTTTTCTCGTCTCGATATCCAATGCCTAATCGGATTTTAAATTGAAACTCATTGAACCTCAGTTTATCCAAATAATCAAAAATATATTCATAAATATAGTGCCAGGTTGTCTCTTCTTCTATGATTGCGGCCTAAAATACATGAATTATAAGAATTTCTAATATTTATTATTATTATTTTGGGGACTGACAAAATAGATCTTTAGTTCATTCAGCAACTCCCATGCTGTAATATTACATTCAACGGTGCATTTCGTAAATGCCAGCAAAGTTCGTTTAAATCCACAATCGTGAAATTGGTTGAGCGCTTCGCGTGTAAGTTTAATTTCTGCGAATTCAATTTTAAAAATATTTAAATCTTTTAAAATTCGGTAATCTTTTAGCTCTGTTGTTATCAAAAGTCGCCAATTATACGAATTTAATATTGTTGACAATGATGCTATAAATCCTTCAATAAAATTGAAAATATTTTCACCTTTTAAAATAATATCAACAACTGAAAAGCCTGAGTCGGTCGTATTTAAATTTACGTTTGAATTAGACCACTTGCAATTAGTATCTAGCACAATACGCTCTACATTCCGGCATTTTATGATATTGCAAAACAATTCGTGGTCCATTGCTTTGAAATTTTCACCATCAACTATAAAACGAGAATTTGGCATTTCGCTAAGTGTTTTCAAAACATTAGGCTCCTCTACTAATTTGATTGTTTTGTGAAGGTGAAGGCTTTGACTAACAGAATAAGTTAGATCTAAGTGGTCTAACCTCAGTTTCATTTCCTGATGAATATTTATACTTGGTTGAATATGCGGTAATTTTACGAGTTTAAAATAATCTTGTAACCTATAAATAAAATAATAAAACTGGATGTCCTGCAATATTGATACACAACCGTAATCAATAACATATTTTTCTAAATTAAACACATCATTTATTATGTATTTTCCCTCCATTCTCTTTAATGAACGTTTAATTAAAGCTATTATTTCATATTCTAAATCCGCAGTGTATGGTGTCACTAGACGATCATCACAAAATGCCAGCTTTAATGAGCATAAATCAAAGAAATTGAGATGTGGTTCCCTATTGTAGCTTAATTCCCGCATGCATGTTAGAAATGTTTGCAGTTCAAGAAATATTCGTTTATTTTGGAACGGAACACCAAAATGCATTAGTCTCGATGGTTGAAGCCATGGTAAAGCAAATGTGACATAATAATGGACAATATTATTAGTTTGAGTGGGCGACTTGGAAAGCATAAACTGCGAAAATTTTTCTATTAGTTTAATATTATCAATTTTCTTGTTGAAGGTTATAATTCTAATGGGTTGATCCTTTGAATTGACAGCAAGTTCCTTGCTCAATGCCGCACTCACATCATACTCGTAGTTCTTAAAGTTATTAATAGAAATAAATTCCTGTAAAACGTAATTACTTTTAGGAATGTGTTTAGTATTTTAAATAATCAATTACCTGTAATTCATGATATTGATCGTCAGTGCAGAACAAATTAGCTTTCTGCTCCCAGAAAAACGTGAACTGAGATGTTTGAACCACTAGGCACATCATTTTAGCGAATTCGATAGATTTTTGGCTTATAAAGATCAACTTCATGTCAAATAATTTACCGTCCACATTTAGCTCGTAGTCCCAGATATCCCATAAATATTGTACGCAATGTCGTTTTAAAAACTAAATTTCGAAATACAAAACAAATAATTTTTTATTTAATTAGAACTGCATGCATTTACCTTTCGAAAAGATGATAAAATTGTTGGATGCACTAGAAATCCCCATTTACAATTTTGTTGCCACTGCCCAGTCAAAAAAGGCAAATTGTTAAAAAGCATTGGATTTATACAAGCGTTGTTACTACAAACGCTCATTTTGAAATATTGATTATGATTCAATTTGCACTCAAAGTTATATTTTTATTTAATTTGTCAATAAATTCTTATCTAGTTTTATTTTGTATGTGATCGATAAGAGTTTGGCATTGCTTGCAAACCAAATAAGAAAGTCAAATTTTGTAATGGACAACATAGAGTTGTGTTTGATGAAATGGATAATTTAAAACTGTTTATTGCATCTGCTTTTAATATCGCGGAAAGCAAGCTTATCTTATCACTTAAACATGGGTGAACCAACTATTTTCGGTCATTTAACACCCTTCCACTTCGTTGAAAATCACATTCCATAAAGACATTATCAAAATTTATGATTGATAATTAGTGATAGCAATTTTTCTGATGTCACTTCGAAATTTTTTATTAATTTTCACTTTCCAGACTTCCAATTATCGGTGTTAACTGAGTGAATTTTGTTATATCGCCTATAAAAAGAAATCCCAGTTCAACGATCAGTAAAGCCCAATTCCCTCACATAATATACAGTTAGAGAGTTCATATAAGGTACTAGAGACTCGAATACACGATTGATGAAGTCACCGAAACGTCATTATTCTCTAGATGATGGAATCATCAAATAAAAGTTACCAAAATTAGTTGTAAAAGAAGAAATGAAGTCGAGAGTATAGCTCCGGTAGATAAGAGGAAGCGTTCAATAAGTTTTACGTTACAAATAACATCAAAGTAGGAACTGACGATCAGCATGTAAACTGGTACTAGAAGTCACATAAACATTTTTCTAAATCCCCCAAAATTCTATAATAAGCAAAGCAGACTTGCATTAAGTCGAATAGAATATTCAAGAGAAAGAAGACGGATTAAAATGTGTCTCTAATAAATCTATCAATGATTTTTGGCCACGCTGTCCACATGCATTTGTTGTTTGCACCAGAAATTTCAAGGAATATACCCATTGAATATTTTGATGTGTGCTCATTAGGTTGTGCAGCCATATACAAATTTTTGTGTAAGTCAAATATACCATTCTAAGAATTTTTTATTTGGTTCAATCTGCTTCTCTAGATTAATTTATTGATAGTACTTGATGATTTTAGCTTATTTAAGTTCTTTACGTAGTTAAACCTTTCGAACACAATATATTTAGGATTGTTGCGCAACATATAAGATTTCAGCCGGAACCATAACAATGACAGCCGCAACAATTTCAGCCGGAATATAGAGCGAGCTGGAACTCTGCCGGCTGACATCAACCGAACTTTGGCACAAGTAACACAATGCATTATGCATCACTGCTATCTGATTTTTCTTCCGAAACTAATACTTTTCCAGTCGGAACCATAATAAAACCAGTCGAAACCAGAGTTTGTTATGTTTCCGGCTGAACGCGTATATGTTGCACAATCAACTAAAATATATTGTGCTCATTGTGCAAGCTTCAAACGATTCCGGATTCCGGCTGGTAAAACGTTGTTCCAGCTGGATTTATATGGTTTCGGTTGACAAAGTACTGGTTTTGGTCGGAAATTCAGATAGCGCACAATGAGCGCTCTCAGGGCGCGCAACTGTTGAGAACATATCGTAATTGTGGTATAAATCCATTGTTATACCTTTTGTGCCGGGGCTTTATCACTATATTTATTATATGTTCTGTTTGTTTTAAAAAACAATATTATAATTTTATTGAAATAACATTTTTTAATAATAGTTAGAATTTCGTAACGTGATAATTTTAATTTTATTTTAAAGAAAAGCTAGTTTCCGACGTCGTCCTTCTTCAGTTTCTTTTTCCAACTATCTGTTGGGGTCATGTTGATTAAAATTGAAGCCACCGTCATAAAAATATGAATGTAAATATCACTATAAATGTTCAAATCAAATTGATGATGATTTCACTAATCATGATAGGGGACCAGAAAGCGCCTAATGATGACAAATGGACCGTGCAGCTTCGATCTTAGGTTTATGGTTCCGAATGAAAAATAGTTGTTTGAGCCGAACATATTTGAAACCTAACCTAAGCATTACAAAAATGTACAAATTTTATAAGGAACGTACCAGCTATCCGGTTGAAGGAAGTTACTGTACAGAAACATATTCTGTACCAAATTTCATATTGATTTTCTACGACTAAAATCAATCATCAAGATGTGGTGAGTGTGATAGTGTATAAAAGACAGAGAAAGAAGCTCTGATTAATGATGATATGGTTACTGAAAGAGGCAAGCACATTAAATTAAAATTGAAAATGCTGGCATCGGAAACCTACGGAAATGAGGGAGAGATTGACCGCTCTGAAGCAGTTTAAATTACTGAAATAAAACCAATTCTCTACAATGTATTACCAAAAAAGATTGTTGTTTTTGGACAGAGTACACCTGGACGGAGTGGAAATGATCTAGCTTCTGCTCTAGTGAACATTTTTAATAGTTAAGTTTTAAAAATATAGCAACATAACTGATTTAATTACATGGAACGACTCTTGCGTGCGCCAAAACAAATAATCGATCATGTCAACTGCCATATTGAGTATATTGGCACTTCCCCACACATCAATTCCATTAGTATGAAATATTCTGTCGCTGAGCATCAAGTAACTCATGAAGTGGACAAACATTCACAGCAGTATTGGTATAGATCTCGCTGTAAAATAATATTTATCTCCGATGTGGGTCATTCGGTTTCTGATTACGTAAATGAGTACTAACGACTTTATTGACTACAAAAGTTCCCAATTTCTTAAGTTGAATCGACAGTAAATTCAATATTCTCTGAGCTACAAAGATGCTGATTTGATAACTCAAAGTATAAAACGTGTAGAAAGACGGACAAAGAAATTGAAGCTCTCTTAGCATCACAACAACAGAGCTACCTCCGTTGAAGAAAAACTCAGAAATGTCAGACTTAAAGAAGCAGCATATTCAGGTCATGCTCCAGTACGTGTCGGCAAGTTAACATTATTTATTACAACGTGATTCTTCTTCAATATCTTTTCAATTGACCTTTGGTAATAAATAGAATTTCTCTGTTAAGGGGAGAAATTACCCATTTATATAGCAGTACTCTACTAGTAATAAGTAGCGTTGGACTTTGTCAGTTACAAAAACAGATGGCATTTTGAATAAAAAATGTGAAAATGGTTTGAAATATCTCGAATTATTTTAACTGTACTAATCTCACCTATTTGTTTATTAAACATTTAGATTTTAAAATGTTTAGATGCGATCTTGTAATAAAACGCCAATGGAAAATCAATAAATAAGCAGTAATCGACATTGTCTTCTTATACTAGCAATTGTCGACATTGTATATACGCAACAATTAATTGTCTACGCTATTTTCGACACCAACGTGTGGATAATTTGTATATCAGCGTAAGTGCACAACACTGTGGTAGTAACGAAATTAAGCTAAAAAACACTTTCAATTTTGCAACTTCAATTACTCCAAACTATACAGTCGGTTCTGATATCGCGCAATGTACAAGTCGAGGTGATATGCTTAGTTATTTGCATTTGTATTCATAGAGATGAAAGTGCGGACAAATTATGGGACTTCTAAATTATTACAGTAAACTTGCCTCTCAACCAACCCAATAAAAATCGTTAATAATTTTATCTATAGACTTGGAGAAAAATTTCTCCCACAACTTTATAGAAACGCGTTAGAAGTGTTATAAACGCACAATTGTTGTTCGATGATCCCTTTAAAGGAGTTACATTATAAATTTACATATTAATTAGTAAAAACTAATTGGTCCAAATACGAAAATTAATTTAAATTGCATATTCCGCATTAAAAATATTAAATACTTGGCTAAATAAGTAGAAGGAAAAGAAACAACACCTAATTAAATCACCTTTTTTCTATGTATTTTATAACCCTCTTGGTAATAAACCTAAATAAATACTTTGGATTTTTTTCGGAAAATACAAAAAAAAGTTGTTAAAGATTGTTTATTTCAATTAAGATGTATACGTGGAATACGTACATATTTCCCCCTCACATTAAATTTAATCTAGTTATATACTGTACTGCGCGTTTCTTAAAATTTTCACTTAAATCAACTTCCTGGTATGCTAATAATGCCACAAACAGTACGCTTCTTAAATTAAAGTATAAGAACAATTTATTATTGTACCGATGCTGTATGTACGGATACGTCTTTGTTAATAAGGAAATCAAGATCGTAAAGTTTAAAATTTTTAATAAAAAACTTTTGTTAGCAAATTTTATATAAGGATTTTCACAACAATGGAATTGAGAAATTCGCTGAAAGAGATTTTAAAGTAAAACAATGAAATTATATGTTTCTGTTACCATTTTCCAGATGTATGTATACTTACACAAACATGATTAGCGCAGCATCACCACAGGATACAGTTTTATTGCGATTTGATGGTGAGATCCTTGCGTTACATTTTTTATTAAAGCGTAATCATATTTGCAGAATTTTAAAAATAAATATTTTTTTCCGAAATATTGATAACCCGCAATTGCAATTCAAACAGTTATACGAAAAGTAATTCCTATACGATCCCATCATGTAAAGTCAATGCTATGCCCTCTTAGAAAAGTTTTTCAATAATTATATTGAAAGCCAAGACACTTTAGATGGACTCCTCGTGGTGCGTCAAAATACAGACATTCGTCAGGCCAAAAATAGATCTGTCCTCACAGAAAACACCGTTATGTTTTACTGCCAGCCCAAAAATAAAATTGTCGCGATTCTGTAAAATTATCGGGAGAGAAGAAAATTTACTCATTAATAACTCATTGAAATTATTTTGAAGATGGTCTCAGTTATTCTCATTTTCACAGCGTTGTTTAATGATTAAAAAATCCGTAGATTAAAATTATTCTTGTTACATATTATATTTGTTACATTTAGTTAAATTATTATTAAAGTTTAATTATAATCAGACCTTGTAATCTACAATAATTTTCAGGTTTCCCATTATCCCATTACCGTTGAGCTCCAACCGAATTTGTGGTAAATGGTTTTATCTACCTTCCTAATTTTTTTTGTGTAAATTTTATGCTTTAATGGTTTAGGATTATATATGATTTGGTTTGAAAAATTTTCATTTATTGCATTCATTTAACTAATGTAACGAGAGCCCTTTCGCCCATATTGCAGTTTCTGCTTCTAAGAATTTTAGGGATAATGATTTAGGTTATAAAACTTAGGGAGTTATAGTTGATATGCGTTTTATAAGTTTCACAAGTGAGCCTTAATTTCTTTGCCGTATAATAAAGTACAAAACGAGTTGAAATGTGTACTGTAAGGCAGAGATAGGTTGCATTTAAGCTAGTTTCACGATAGCAGCCACGAGTCAATGTATTAAAAATCATGATCGTCCTATTGGATTTTTCCTATTTGATTGAAACATGGATAATTTAAAACTCTTTATGCATTTTATATAATTTATTTTTCCTGTCAGAATCGCGATGATATTAAGCTGAAATTCATTTACATTTTTTTTTAAAGAGTTCAAACTGATGCAAGGAAGCCTGAAGTTTAGTTTAGCCTTATTGTAACGAGAAGCAAAATAACAACCTAATTTTTGTTCGTTAATTACATCTTTTTCTTAAATCGAACCGGGATTGATTACCAAGAAATCGATAGAGACTAATATATAAAATACCAAACTAATATGATTGGTTGGTTAAATTAAAGAAAATTCTGAAATGCTTAAAACCACCGAAAATAGTTTTTCACTACAATGGCAAAGTTATACTCGCAGAAACCTCACGAGGTAATCACTAATCAGATCTTCGCTCTGAAAATTGGCAAAAACGGAAAACTCACGGAATTGGGAAACATCGTAAATTTCCGTTAAGAAAATTGATTGCAAAACGAATCAGGCTAACATATACTTTTAATATACGATCGTCACTGTTTTTGAAAAAAAAATTGTTATCGTTATCGTAAACATCATAAGAGTTACAATATTTAACACACAATGAAGCAACAAATTATAACTATCATACACTGATTTGCATAAACTTGGTATAAAATATATGTATATGAAGAAAAACGTTTAAGAAAGAATAAAATTACCGGTGCAACGGTCCATCCCAGGAAAACTGAAAATCAAAAATTTCCATTAAAAAATTCGCCACAACACGACTCAGAAAAATATTCGGATTCTTCATTGTTATGTTATTATTATATATTAAAGGATTAATTTGTCACCAGCGTCAAAGAGGTGAATTTGTGCAATAACGTGCCCGGAACTGTTGGATGGTCCATGACATTTCAAAATGCCACATGATTATATCAATTAATTTGTATAAAACTAGTGCCAAAACGATGAATTTATCAACTAAAGGACTTATAAGTCTTTTTCAAGGCTTTTTAAACCTACGACTTTTAGATATGTCGCTTGACTTTATTGGAAGGAACAAAGTAAGAATACTTTCGGCGCCTTAACGGCAGTCTAGAGTACTAGGTGCTTCGACTAATTTTGTGATTTTCATTAAAACATGCATATATCCTATACATGTATAGAATATATGCATGTTTTGATCAATGCCGGAAGAATTTGTAAAATAAATTACTGATAAACAAATCTTTGCTTCGTCTAAAACCTTTAGTCCAATAATGGAAATTTAGAATACTAAGGTCTTCAGCTAAATTCATGACGTCATGGACCAACAATTGTTGGTTTGTGTTTATATATTTTAATTTTTATTGAAGATGAACTCAAAATCTCTATCTGATACGAAATTATTACGGTCATCAAAATTTACATAATGACAATTGAAACAAGAAAGCACTGACTTCTGATTGCGATAGTATGTTACTAAACACAGCAAAGACGTTGGAATGAACTTGCCACGTTTAGATGATATACTTAGTAATAGTATAAGTCGTGATGTTTAAGTAAAAGGAAAACATGTTTTAAACATAATTAAGCTTTTATAAGATTGCCCTTCTTCGTCCAGAACTTTTGTTCATATCATTTTATCCAATTCGGAAATAGTTATTGCTAATTACAGCATGGCAAAGATAATATATATAGCAAATTAAAGTTAATAAATTGACATAAATTAAATGTTTAATCAATAGCTTAGTATCGATGATTTTACCGACATCGTGGATATTAAATCATCTTCACCTTTAATTTTAATAGGTCTTGTAAAAGTTTTTCTAAATACAAAATTCTTTCTTAAATAAAAATAAAACCTATACAAAATACCTACATCTAAATCGTAAATCCATTTCTATTTTCCTTTCTTTCACAAATACCTTTTTCAAAATTTTCATTATAATAAAAAACTTCACCTTTCAATCAAACAAGTAAATAAATTAAACCTTTCATAGCGTGTTTTTCACAAATTTGTATATAAACATATATAAAACCCATAAACTAATTGTAATTCATCAATTTTTTATTTATTTTTTGTTGGTTTTCAATTTTCAATTTTTCATTTTCCCGTTGAAACTTCATTCAACTTTGCAGAAAATCTATATAGCTACCGATACGTATACTATGTATAGTAAAGGTGTATATACGAACAAACTACTAAAGGTCATCCGCTTTTCTATACGAGTATATACAAATGGTTTTTGTGAAAAACGTAATCATATTGTAAAATGAAAGCGAAATAATTTTTCCAGGAAATTTTCCTGCACAGTAGTTTTTATTTAGAATCACGCGATTTAAGTTGATTTTAATTTGATTCGCTCGAATTACTTTCGATTTATTTTTATGTCGAGTTAATGTTGCTTTATAGCGAGTGTCGAAATTCAAATTATCTCTTCAACAGACAAAGCACAAACAGTGTTACTATTGCATAGGTGAAAATGCATTCTTAAAGCGAGCCATACGTATTAAAACAGTACAGAATGGCTTTAAATAATAAAACAAAAATGTGTTTTAAAAAACTTAATTTTTCATTTCCCATCTTTTTGTATTATAGATGGAAAACTACCAAGAAAATATATTTAGTATAAAAGGAATGTTAAATGTGTCTGTGGTTCATACATAAACATAAAAAGTCTTCTTTTATATATTTGCTGGGAAACCAACAATAGTATAATGGGAAAGTTTTAACCATTTTGCTGTGAAAATCATCCCCATTGAAGAAGTACTAGCAGTACATATTTTCAAAATTTAACAACAATAATAATAAAAATGTTAATGTTATATGAAATTTATGAAAATTATGTATATTTTGGGAACGGTCTTTCTAAATATCCTTGTTCAGTATGGTGGTTAGGTAGCAACAAAAATTTGTATTCCTTAGCTGCTTTCTACACACAATGTTATATATGTTACCTCTACAGAACACAGACATTCCCAGTTTAGTTGTACATCACACTTTAAAAACATTACATTTTCTTTTTATTTTCAAATAATAATGATAATCATAATAATTGTATGAAGGTCTGCCTCAGGTATAGGATATTGTCTGGTACATATATATATATATAAAATATACATACAACCGCATGCATGATGACAGTCACTAAAGGCATTATCTTTTGGGATAACGGCACACAGCACACACAAAATAAAATAAATGGCCAGACATTAAAATTAATTTATGTTAGTAATTAAAATCATTATTTATACTGGATGGGAATTGCTTTTAATTTAATGGATCGATGATCTGGAATGGTTTTCATATTTCTTTTGACTGGTCTGGCTGGTTAAATTTATTGAATGGGCACTTAAAATCTGATTTTTGCGAGGTTGTGTGAATAGCCCTGACAGTGACAGACAAGACAAGATAATCAATCCGTTTCACAGTATATTTTGCAATGCAGTTTTCTACTTGGGGAAATTAATTTTCATTGATGTTCATGTCTAATTATAATTTGCAATACTTCATACTACATCAGCTAAAGTCAGTATCACTTCGCTCTCAGACCGGAAACTCTTAAATTACGTTTGTCATTAATTTTGGCAATTTTTCAACATTTCTGGATGATTGTTAAGTTCTTGATTATATTCAGCTATATTTTTAATAATTTCTACAAACAAAATTATTTTATTTGGTTGACTTCTTAAATTTTCAAATTAGTGCCAAACCAAATAAAATAAAAATATATAGAAATGTGTTATATATGTTTTGTGTGACTTTCATTGCCGCTATATGGTGTTAGCATATAAGACGAAGAAAATTTGTTTCATGTTGTTGCTGTCCTTATTTAAATATTTAATGTTAAGTTTTTCATAAGAATTTAATAAAATTTAATTGCAAATTAAATTATAACTGTCACTTATATGTGAATGTTTGGTTAGCATATTATGTATATGGTTGTTGTGTAGGGGATCATTTTAATTTAGGTATACCGTTGCAAATCAAGACTTTTAGCTTACTCGCAATAACATTTCCAAACTTAAATTTATTCTACTCAGCCATTTCAATTACAATTGGTTCATTTTTGTTTGCTGTATAATTTTAATTAGAAACTAACAAAAAAAGTTTAACAGTAAAATTAAATTTATCGAACAGAATGAAAAAGTTTTCCTCAATTTCAAATTGAAAAAATTCTCAATTCAAAAAGAAAATGCAAACGGAACACAAGAAGATAACAAATTTTTTTATATTAAAACATTTTTACCATTTCCATCCATGTCTTATATTCATTTCGTCTATTATCTTTGGTAATTTGCATACAAATGGTTGGAAATAAAATAGAAAATGAACAAAATTATATAAAATCGGAAGATGGTTGATTTGAGACAGATTTATCTATTTATTGTGGTGTGGTTTTAAATATTATTGAAAAACCAGTTAAAATATAAAGCACAATAGCCGATATGGTCATACAAAATTGTCATTGAACAAAACGGATTTCTAGCACAATGCCACCCAATATTCACCACCTATTTTGTTCTGTATCAGAAATAGGTAAAGTGGTGCTTTCGCGATGCGAAGTAATGTAAAAAGAACAATTTACTTCATATTTACATTCTCATCGTATATCGTTTAGACTTATCTTATTTGGCCAATGAATTACATTACATTAAAATAATTTTTGTTAGTTTTGTTAGTTAATTCTTAAACTATATAATAAAATTGCATTACGGCGAAACTTAACAGTCTACGAGGTATGCATGCAGCAATCGTTCAGCCTAGGTGCGGCTCTCGAAATTTACAATTTATTTAGTTCATCTTTATCAGAAATCAATATAGTTTATAACAAATTGCTAAAGAATTCCGTTCCGATAATACTTTCTCGGTGGTTTATCCTTCGAGGCTCATGGATGTGCGAAAACTTCAATGACTGGTTGTTAGTCTGAATATGATGTGCGATTTGGAACCTACTGACTTGTACTTGATGTACGATCACACAGAAGTTTAGGCTTGGTGTACGATGTTCCAAGCCCAGCTGATAGCTCCAACACTTTGTGCATTTGATGCTTCTAACTTTTATTCTGTGTACAAAGAGTACAGATTTACAATTTTTATACATAATAATATTTTCCACTGAAACTCGCTCAGAATCTTACTTTCTTACGGAATCCTTTGACTATACTTCCAAACTGATCTGGATTCTGGCTCGTTGCGATGTTGAGAGAAATATTATAGATTATGCGTTAGTTAAAGCGGGTTCATGTCTAAACTTCATTGGATGGAACCGGCTGCATCTTTGACGTTTTAAACTTCATAACGAAAAGGTCCATAAGATTGCTTGAGTGACGACTGCCTTGAAGAGGATGCTGGTTCATGCAGTCAAAAGTATACTATTAATCTATTAAAATTCGCAACCGATTAAAATTGTTTTCGTAAGCTGATACATATTTTTTGAAAAATTAATTTGATGTGTATTTGAACATTAGTACAGCGAACATTATATGTTTCTGATTGGGCTTAAAGTTTGATAGATTTTTATAATAATCTTGGAATAACGGTTGTTTCAATTTTTCGTTAAATTGTTGATTGGTCCTTCGAGTCGGATAGAGGAATCCGTATACGAGTCGAACAACTGGAGACAAATACTATTACCAATGATTAATTATAACTTAGGGTAATACCACTAAGAATTACAACAATAATTTTCTGCTTTTGTTTCATCTTACACATGGCAAAAGAAGACATCCACCAGTGATTTTTGGCTGAGATCGGTCCACCGGAAGCAGCATCTTCCATAGGAGCCGTTTCATTTTTGTGCAAATATTTTGAAAAGTAAAAAGCATACACAAATAATCATTTGAAAATTATAAGATTGTAGATTAAATTTCAAACAAAATTTGTCCAGATCATATTTTAAATTTTACCGTAATTGATGAGTTTTTATAAAAAAAACTTTATTTCAACGAAATACGGCATCTCTACAGACCAGATGAATTGACTATTCGGAATAAAATTGCATACTGAAACGTTTACATAAATTGGGATATCCTTGCGAAATGTGGTGATCGTACCAGAAGTGGAGAGCTTCCGTAGGAGTTTTTTCAATTTTTGCAATGAAAATTAACTTTTTTAACAATGGTTGACTTTTTCGTTTTCTGAAATTTAAGCTGGAGTAACGGTTTGTGGTTGTACAAGACAATTTTTATCCCAAATCCGGTAGGTGCATTTTTTCACTTTACAAATTAAGTGTGGCGTATTCGAGATTATGTACATTTGTCGTAATTGAAAGTTGGGTGTTGTCCACAACATATTTACCTCTTCATTTTTGCTACGTAAAAGAAAGTAAAATAAATGTTACAATAGGTGTAAGTATTAAGTTTAAAAATCACCAAACAAATTATTCTGCATTATTATGGACTAAAATTTAAATATGTGAAATGACTAATGCTGCACTATTGTTATTCTCAATTTTTTTCAGTATGTTACCAAATGTGGTACGTTATCCACTAGTTAATGCCTTGGGTTGGTTAAAACAATTGACCATAATACAAAAAAAGATTTGTGGTTGCTCCACGTTATTTTTATTCGGAAAATTTTAGAAAATTGAAATATTTGTCATAATCCTTGGTACCCTATGACCGAATCCAAGAATCTCATAGTTGTTATCAAGTATGAGCATATGTCCTTTAAAGGTGAACAAATTAGAGTATTCAAAACAAGTAATTAAAATAAAAATATTTGGGGTTGGTCGCCATTATTTGAATTGTTCTAAAATTTATCGAATAAAAATCAATCGCGGAGCACGCTATACAAAAGAACTATGAACATAAAATCCCTGAAACCCAGCAATATATTTTAGAGCCTGTTTGAAAGGGAATTAGGGTGTAGAATCCGAAAAATTAAACATTTATTTATGTATGTCGTAAAGAAAACCTATGCTAACAACAAAATTAACTCCGAAGATCTGAGCATTTTGTTTTCGTAACAACAGCTTGAGTGTACGCAATATCTTGAGGCCAAAGTGCGCACTTAAAAATGAAAATAGATTTAATTTAGTGGTAAAATGTCAGGTAGATTTACAAAGAAATTTTCTCCATTTTGACTTAAATAAATAATTTTAAAATGACCGTAAAAATACCGCAAAAGCTGCTAGATATCATAAAGTACAGGGATGAAAAATTCATCTCGATAAACATAACACGAATTTCTATAGTATCATACAACATAAGGCAGCAGCAAAATAAGTTTTCGTCTATATACATATTTCTTCACGTACGCTTCATGGAATAAACACAAAAATGACGTAAATGAAGAAAATCCTGTGCGAGGTGTGGGAGGAGGAGATTAATACTCGTGTTTACATTTTTATTACATTTAAACATATTTTCAAGATTTGTGAGTTAGTTGACACTTTTTGTATTTTTTGCAAATAAATAAAATTATATTTGTGTAGTTTTCACCTGGAAATTTTTCTTTATTTTCCATATTATAAATGAAATTTTATTATTTGTTTCGTTTTTGTACGTTTCATTTCATACATAAATATTTCCCAACCATAAGATGTGTTGAGTCATTTTTCATCTTAGAACGGAACATTTTATTTGCTTTTTAAGAAGGTCAACAAATCTTTTATTTGGTTATAAAAATTTTTTACAATAAAATAAGAAACAAGGAAATTTGTGTACACTCGAACGGTTCTGCTGGTACAAGAGCGAGTCAATGAACGAATATAATTTTTAGTGTGACATACATAATTTAGTGTGTATTGGAAATTTGATATCTTGTTCATCTTGCTTTAGTATTTCAATGAAAATTATTTGTATTTCAAGATTATTTCAACATATTTTAGTTTGCATCTATGATTTTAATCTATTCTTTGCGTTCGATTTCTTTGTATAAACTATTTCTAAAGCAATTATCGGAGCTGTGCAGAGCAGTAATTATTAAATCAATATCAAGATTGAAGGACAATAACCCAGTATCATACGAAGATTTGATCTTTTTGTTTTTATTCGAAATTTTGTCACACCAGAAAGAGAAAATACTATTTTGGATACAATAAGCTAAAACCAAAATGCACTTAAAACACTGAAGAGTAAGGGCAACCACTCTGAACAACTTCATTATACAGGGAATAAAAAATATTATTAAGTGAGAAAATATTTTGTTGCTACTGATGCTCTTGCATAAGAATCAAACATAAACATTTATGGAAAACTAAATTAAATTTTCTAAAAAACAACAATAGTATTTGTAACACAATTCAAAAGCTTTATTTCTACAGAAAGCTTTCATTTAATTTGGTTTGTTTAATTCTCAAGTCCATAAAAACTGTTTTATTAAATTTGAACAGTAGAAAACTTTTTTATACTGGTGAGTGTTGTTTTTATGTTTAACCTGACATGAAGAAATAAATTTCATTTGTTTTAGCTCTGGATGTGCTATATGCATCTCAGACCAAAAACCCGAATAAATGACATTTAAATTTTTTTATTGTAAATTCAAAGTTTCTGGGATAGTCTGAATATTATTGTTTGAATTCGTCAAATAAGTCTGTTCTTTCTTCCTGTAGCATCCACCTATCGCTATTGTATTTTTAACCATATGAACATTGTATTCTTATATATTATAAAATCAAAGGTCCATATTTTATAAAGCGGTTTAATATTAATTTGGACCTAGGGAGTAACAAAAATACCGCACCAGTGTCAATCAACATTCCAGCACAATATTTATCAATATATGCACTGCTTCGGAATTTTATGAAACCCGGCGAATTAGAAAAATGATTGCCTCCATCTTCACCATCACTTTGCTCCCTGAAACATTTCCAGTGTTTGTATATGGGGACAATAAATTCCACATGTGATTTAATTATCCTCATTCATCGACATCAATACATTTGCTACGTTAAGCGCGAAAGCAAGCAAACTGCTTCCCATTTATTACCTACCGTATTATTTATTTGTAGTTTGCTACGTTAAATGGAACGCTAATATACATATAGTAACTGATCGGGTTTAATGAATGTTAAAAATATACAATTCAATAATATGAAAATATTATTTCCAATACGTCAAAATAATAGTTTAAGTCCCTTACGGTGTTCTTTTCGCCATCCAACATATTCTCATAATCAGATTATATGTACAACAGAAAGTGATTGTTTTCAATAATACAGTCCTTTAATGGTAAATTTAAGTTCATTTTACTTCTCTATATTTAAACAGATCATATTGAATGGAACTTACATTACTTAATTGATTATGACGACACCTTCAATCTGATGGAATTGGGAACTAAAACCAATTTTGATTGAAGTTCTGGAATTCAGCCATTCTGAAATGAACTTGACTACTTCTTAACCCATTTCGACGGAATTTGGCTTGTATGATGGTTGGCATTGGGTTTCTAAGATAAATTTTGAGCAATGTTTTGGAATATGGCCAATTCTGATTGAAATAAAGCCGCTTATTACTCAACAAAACAGCCTGAACGGAATTAGGTAGCCTATAATTGGTAACCGTTGAAATTTTAAAACAAATTTTATGAATGATTTTTGTAGTTGAAGTTCAGTAATCGAACCCTCCACATGTAAATTGTTTCCAATTTCGAGAGGTCTGCACGAATAGTGCCATTGCTGAAAAGCTCTGGTGATACTCACATTAAAACATAAAAGCCCTTTGAGATTAATGCGTTAAACCAACCGGTATTTAACTTTCAAAGGACAAGACTCTCGACTGTTTAGACATTAGCCACTTCCATGACGCGACATTCCTGGAAATCAGAAAAAAAAATCATGAACTTAGTTACTATCTTAACCTTCCATCATCCGAAGCTTACTGGCTCTCGAATAAGCAGAACAGCTGGCACACTTTCATCTCTGGAAAAACCTTCTTGGCTACACTGCCAAAAACGAGTAATTTTAATTTCCAAAACAGTAAAGAATTCTCGCGAGATGGTTAAGTCTTATAGACATCGCAGTAATTATTCTTTGCACTGAAGATTTGACATAGGGCCTGAAATTAAGCCCAAAGCACCTCATCATTTCTTAGTAGTTCAACAAATAATTTTAGAGGGAAAGTGACTTCAATAGAGGAGTCCTCTGGTCTTATTTGTAGCGACTTCTGTCAGATTAACTAATGACCGAGCTTAACTATTTTGATATTTCGAATATTAACTAGTATGAGGAATTAAGTTACAATGACACTGTAATTAGACCACTGATTTTCCACCAAATTTTTGAACGGGGACCAAAAACCGGGGAAACAAAAACTGGCGGAGAAATAATTAATTCAGGCAGTCGTATATCCTATTAAAAGATATCATAATAACAAATACTATAAACATAAGGATAAATTGTACGACATACTTAGTAACTGACAGCTAAGTTGTATTATTGGGCTTGCCAGCGCCGGAGTTGCTACTGTAACTGGACTGAAACTGACCAATTGCTTAAGAACGGTTCCAAAATGTTAAGAGAAACAATATGAGCTACGAAAAATCTCGTGATATAATTAACTAAATCACTAGTTAAATGACCACGACAAAAAAATGTGGTGCAATAAGCGACATATATTAGAGAGACTATAGAATTTATATGATAGGCCAACGAATTCAATTTTTTAAATTATTTACCAAATCTGGGGCTAATTTTCAGATAGACGAATATTTTCAAAATTAATGGATGGTAAAATAGCACAAATAAGGAAGGACTGCAACAATTTCATCAGAACGAAAAGGTTTGGTTATGTTTATAACAATTATTTTACTGAACTTTACGTTGAATATGTAAGTAGCCAAGTTTATAATCAGAGTCGTGCCGTATTGTCTATACTGCTTAGTTAATTAATATTCTACGAGTATACAATGTATGTAATCAATTAAAAAGTGACATCGTCATTATAGTGAATGTAGTCAATATACCGACATTGCCAAAAATGGCAGTGGAACAATTTTGAAGATAGGGAGTTTCATCCTTACTGTGAATTCTGATGTTAAGATTATTAAAAGGCTAACAATTAAAGAGGTTTTTCGTAAATGACTTTTGTAAAAGAATCTCTTAATGGTGTTCTGTTGGTACTACTCTTAAAATTTCTATCAAAAACCCTCGAAATATTTGTGGAGACCTGTCAATTGTGATTTTTATTAATGCGAGCCATTGAATTTGTATTTTTATTGTTAAATAAACGATAAAATACGTCATATTTTTGTGAAAAATAATGTTTTAATAATGCTACTGAAGTTAGCCGAAAATTTTACCCGAAAAAAGCTTGCACTGTCGACATATTTTGTGCCAGAAAAAATATTTATTATTTGTCGTTTTAGGGGCCAATGAATTTGAGTTATGGCATTAACAGTGAACACTTGTGCCAAAAATCAGGCCATATTTTATGTAGCATCATGTAGCATCATGTTGATTATTTAATCATACAAGTTCATCGGTTAATAATCCTTACAATCGTGATACTTAGACTGAAGACTCGCTGAGCATTTCAGGCAATACATATATCACCTTTGAAAGAATGTGCGAATGAGGTATCAAATGTAAATTTTAGTTGGCCACAACAAAATAACTATCACCGACGTAACAAGCGACCCTCATTGTATTGCCCTATCACACATTTAAATTTTAATCTGGTAAAAACACACAAATAGACCATAAACAATGGGGAATTTTGGATTTTGTCACATGAAACTGAATTTAGTATTAACTTCCAAAATTTTGAATTTCAACTGGAAAACTATAAGATGGCAGCCTTGAACTGAAAAACAATGGGAAAAACTTCACAAAAATAATATTCTACATTTTCTGGATATTGATTACATACGCTACCAATGATCGACATTGCCTACACAAAATTAAATTGTCTACAGAATTTTCGAAAGCAACAAGTAGATAATTCAAATATTCGCAAAGACGCACAACAATGTTTATAATTATATAAGAAGACTAAAGTTTTAGCACCAAAACCAGATTAATCAAATTGATTTTAACGTTCGATAAAATACAATGAAACACACATAGTGTAATTATTATGACATTACTCAAAATTATTTTTTATTAATGGTAAAATATTAAATTTTGAAAATATGATCTATAAACTTCGAAAGCAAACATTTTTAAGTCTGGTATACTTGTAACGTTTTGTAAAATAATTCAAAATTATCTTCAGTTTTTGATTTCGTAGCCGACCAACACGGTTTCTGTTCGATTAGCTTGTTCACATAAGATATGTGCGCACCCTTGACAAAGCCATGCATTTCTAGTTCTACTCAAATAACTCAAATCTGGCTTGGTTAAATTAATGCACACAGCTAGAAACACGGTGGCGCATAGACGGCAATCAAAAGCGGCAATCAAACATTGGTCCATCCTAAGCAAAAATATATAATAAATATTGATTATTTTACACTATAAAAGTATTAAAAATAGCTTTCAATTCTTATGTACCTTTTAATAAATTGAACTTAGGAACAATAATATTTTATCAATAAATGTCCAACGTGCGAACACTCCCAATGGAAATTAGTTATTTACTGAATACCAATAAGGAAAAAAATAAGTTAATAGCCTTCTGTTATCACATATTCTGGTAAATTACTAAAGCGATGAATTGGTATGACATACAAAAGCCTCGATTCGTGCATGCATACGTTTTGATTTGTGCATGAATTGATTTGCTTCGCCAAACGGTTTTATGCTTAATTATGTTTTATTATAATTTCTTCCATCGACGCGACACCAAGAATCCAATGCTCGTATGTATACATACATACAACACAATATTTGTATTGATCATAGTACAGTAACTAAGAACGTCGAAATATTAATTACTAAACCAACAAAAGATTGCTTGTTTAGCATGTTTATGTTTCAGTAGCAAATATATAACTAAACATTTACAATCTAAAAAGAGATGGATGAATATTTTGAGGCCTACACCCGATTTTCATTGGGGGGGGGGGGGGGGCGTTTACGTGTCATTTGCTAATTTTGTCATGATCGCGTCGACAACGTCGATAACTACTTATAGTATAATTCACGCCAGTAGTAATCCTTCATATTTTGAACATCTCTTTTCGTAGATTTTAGTTAAAGCAAATTATTTTTACTATATAAAATATATTCGCAAGTAACTTATACTGTGTGCCTCAGATCGATTTTTCGAGTAAATTAGTGACTAAACTAAATTGCCATTAGTCTGTACTATAGTGATTGATAGTTGTCCTTAGATCCGTAAACCGAACTGCGTGCGTAATATATAATTTGTTAAATGTCCACCATCGATAATAATTATTTTGACAATTGATAAATCTCAAAATTAGTTTGCAAATTAGAATACAACTTTAGTGTATTATGTTTCACGCCATCTATTAATAACTGGTGCGGACTAATATTATTAGGTAAGTTAGTAATTTGGTTGAAATAATCGGTGTCAGGCATGCAATATTAGAGTTTTTTCAGGCGTTAATTTCAGACTAAATACAAATTTTTTATACGTATGCTGTGTGCTCGATACCGATATTTTTGACTAAATCAGAGACTTCTCAGTTCAAAACCATGTTGTGCTATTAGTCAACAGGTGGCTAGTGAATACCCCAATCGCGAGCTTGCGGTTTTCAATTTATTTTTGATTGTTTTTTGTGCATATAGTGAGCGCTTTGATGATGGGAAAAATCGCAGTGGTTTTGTTTATCATTTTTTTTATTAAAAAACTAAATAAAATGATAAAAATATAATTTCGTCTGTTTCAATTTATTTCAATGATAGAAGCTGGCATTTGAGTCATCATCTGACGTATGTTACGGGTCACAATTTTGACTTGAGGGATGAGAATATAGTGTCCACCGGGTTTAAAAATATTGTGGAATTGGTCTTTGAGTTGTAATTCACCAAAACAAATCACCAAAAATAAGAAGTGACTTCATCAGTTATTTTAAATATACTCGTAAACTATTATGAACTATTTGTTGCGTAAAAATTGAATTAAAACGTTACACAATACTGGAAATTCGCAATTTGAAGTGGAATACTGTGAGCTGGCCAATTCCAACTGAAAAACAATGTAGAAGACAACAAAATAGCAATAATCTACATTGTCTACGAATATTTTATATAGTCTACGACTTGTGGACATTTTCATCACCACAATAAAAATGAATTGTTTATGCTACTTACAATACCATCATGTCGCAAATTGCAAATTATGCATATAGACGTACGACATTGATAGACACCTACGTTAAAAAGTAAAAGTTTGCACGCCGATTTCCTATTTCATTGTTCAATTTTTTACATTTACTTTTATGCTGTTCAATTGCGACCACCCAAATTTATACTAACTCAAATGCAACAGTTGATTGACGTTGTTGGTAAAGTTGTTGTCGCATTGTCTCTCCCTGCTACACGAGCCCTTAGTTTTCTCCTGAGTCGTTTCCGTTAAAATTTGAAAATACGATCTTTGTTCAGATTGGTAAAACTTTATTTACCATTTTTGTAAAAAATGCTATATACTTTTCAAAAATGCTTTATATTTCTTTTACTTGTAAATGCTAAAAAAATAAATCCTCAAAATATGTATTTGCTAAGTCGAAAAAGCGTCTATAGAACGTGCCACTTCAGGTGGACCAATTTCGGCCAAACATCACTGAGACCTCCATATTTATGGAAAAACTGCACATGAAGTGGTAACTAATTAAATTTATCGTTGAATCTAATCTAAACATTAAATTACAATGTGTCTATGCATACATTTTTCGGTCATACATCTATCGGTAATGTTCTGAGTTAGTTTTCAATTTTTTTGGAATGTACTTGAATGTACTTAAATAGGGGTTTACTATTTAAAAGCAATTAAAACTAGGTACGAATTTAACGTAATTAATGTGGGGAAATTTGAGTTTATTGCATAAATGTATTATATATTTTGTTATTAGCTCTCAAACTTTGAATAGTTGAGCATCCTCAATCCGAATATAAATACAACATATTTATATTCCGATCGAGGTCGCACAATTTTTCAACGTTTGAGAGCTAATAACAAAATATTAAAATAAATTTTCGAAAATAGTAAAAACCAAGCACGAGTTTTCCACAATGGCTATTGTATATTAAAAAACTCTACAAGAAAATGTTTTCACAGATGCTTAAATAAACAACTTCTTACGTATAAAGTTTCACCCCGATCAGTCAATTCGTCTGGGCTGTACAGAGGCCAAATTTTTGATGAAGAACTTTATTTTTTTTTAATTAATTTTATTTTTTTATTATATTTGCAATCTGTTCTGAGGCCAAGGCTCTCCCAACTATTTCGTGGTTAGTTTTTCCCGTCCTTATTTTTACGCCATTACCAGCCAATCCAGGACGTGTGGCTATAGGCACATTGCCTAGCTTCATGCTAGCCTATACTGGCATGGAAGATGGGTCGGCCCATGAGTTTTGCAAATCGAAACTGGGTCATAGTTGTGTTCCATTTCATTACAGGTCGCAATCTGTTGATGGAAATTCCCTTTTGCATCCTGCCCCTATAGGGATTCGACCCCGGTACTTCCCGATCTAAACGCCAAAGCTTTAACCACTGTGCCGTTTGGTCGGTAATGAAGAACTTTTTTTTTTATCAAAACTTACCGTATTGTTGAAAATTTAATTTAGAATCGTTCAGTTCATAATAGTTTGGCAAAAAAAACGAAAAAACTTCTATGGAAGCTTGCGCTTCCGGTGGACCAATTTCGGCCAGAAATCATTGGAATTTCCAAAATTATAGAAAAACTTAAGTAAGTAATTTTGACCCCGATCAGTTAATCCGTCTGAGCTGTAGACAACCAATAACCTTTAGTCTGCACGACACATCGCACACTCACACGTTCACTAACACGCACAAAGAGATTTCTAAAAAAATACTTTTTTTGACTTCGGTTATATAGCGAATGGTAAATCTGCAAAATTTTCGAAGTCAACCTTTTTTATGATTATACTTTACTTTATTTTACTATGTAAAACAAAGTGTTACATTCCATTGAACGCCAAAATTTAGTCTTCGATCTATTTATTGTGCTTCAGTCATAAAAATATTTTATCATCATGATACCGATTACTCATGAGCTGTTTTGAACACATTCAAGATGTCTTCAAAGTTGATGTAAAACTGCCGAACTATTAGATAGGTTTATTTGGAATTTTACATTTGATAGACAGGCGTCAGGTAAATTAATGTATTTTAATGAAACTGGAAATTAACTTCAAAATTATAATTCAAAAATAAATAAATATTATAATATTTTGGACGGTGATATTGTCAATTGCGTAGTGAAGTTGTTTGACGAATGTTGTCAGGTATGATAAAAGTTATCGGATGACGGAACACAAATAATATTTAAATGTTTTTTGTATTAAGATCTGCACTTAAGATCACTGCAAATATTACATGACCATTCATTCTATAGTCATTCGGTTTCATTCTACAAATTATTGTTTGTTGTACACAAGTTAACTGAGTAACTAAATTTATTGTTATTCTTGTTACAGATCAAATTTCTAGTAACCACACAATAAAATTTACATAATTTGCCTAGAAAAATCATGAAAAATATTGACCTGACCACAAAATCTAAAATTGGGTAAATCCAACGAACTCAATTCCAAGAACCTGAGAATCGATTAAAATAATAATTAGGAATAGTTTTTCATCTCGGCAATCAAAAATTTGATTTGAAATTTGTTCCAACAATTTTCAAGAAAGAAAAACAGTTTATCCGGTTAAATGTGTAATGTTGGTAAGTTTACGAAATCCTCAAAGTGGATGCTTTAAATTGAGACATGCACAAGATATATTGTAACAGCTTTCAATTAGGAAATCGGTTCATGGATTTGACAATTTTCGTTAAAATTTACTCCTGGTCCTGAACTCTTTTAAAAGTAAAAAATTTTTGTTTGCTATTATCTACTATGTGAATGAAACCATTTTTATACGGTATAAACGTGAAACATCTGGTCTATTTTTAAATCAACAGCTTACCTAGGATATAGTACACCGAGCGAAGGTTCCACAGTGTCGTATGAGCCGGTGTGCATAGAGTATTAAATTATTTTTTGGATCGAAATTACGACCATTTCCCGACTAGCCAGCGTACTCAAATTTAAATAGAAATCAGTGCCCGATAACGATACATGAAGAGAGGATGAATTTAACTGTCATGGTACTAAATTTAACTGTTTTAATACTCGTTTAAGCAACAAATGTTAAGGCTAGGAGGCGGTAAAATTTTGATTTCAAGATGTGACAAACAGAAAACTGAAAAGTAGCAAATAATTATTTCAAAAAAAAATCTTTTAGATGTTCCACGTTTTTCTAGTGAAATAAAAAGAAAAAGAAACTTGTGAACAATTATAAATGAAAATTTTCTATACAATTTATATCTATTTAAAATTGTGTTAATTGGCCTGCAATGTAATTTGCTTTGGTCTCCTACTATTTCAACATAGCTCACCTCCAATAATTCATTTAATAAGGTTTTGCAGAAGCCTATCTATACAACCAGTATCAATAATGTTATCGTTATAAATTTCAGTACATGCAATCGTATCTTAACATATTATTTCTCTTTTACGTATCCTTTTCATCCGGTATTCCAGCAAGACAAAATGAGAATTTTACATGATTTATGGCTCCAAAAGCTCGTATATTATAATTTGTGTAAAATATTAATTCAATTGTGAAAATAAAATTTTTGCTTTTTGAAATCAAAATCTTTTAAGTCCGTTTAATAGAAATATTTTTTGTCGAGTGAACCAAAATCAAATCATATTCCTAAATTCACAAGAAAGGCAGAAAAGCAAAAAATAACTTTACCACTTGAAGCAGCAACAATTTACAAATTCAAACTTCAAATTTCCATAAATTTTCGTTTTTGGATTTGGCAGAATAGGACAAAGGATTGAAAATTTATAGGAGATAAATAATATTATTAATTCAGTGTCAGTCCAAAAAAGGACAACAAATTTTAAGATTATATGTATCCTTTTTAAAAGGAGGATAACAATATGTATCGAAAGTTATGTACTTTAGATTCATATTGTCATCCTCCTATTTCCACGAAAGAAGGAGCAGCTTTAATGTTAATTAGTTGTTAATGTTATCCTAGCTGTTCAAACAGTTAAAACCATTCAGCGCTATGAGAAGCTGAATTAGGCCATCAATTTAGACAGTTTTATTAGATTATTTACTTTTTAGTATTCTGAAAACGTAAATTTAATCGACATATTTGTGTTGTCATCGAATAGTGTGTACATGTTATCTGTCATACTGATATACATACGGTTATATTAGTGTCATATTCGAAACTTTAACCGCATTTTAATAAAAATTCTATAATGATACGCTTATGCCATAACCCATAAATATTCAATATTTTGTGTTCGCAAAAACATGCTTCTGTGAAAACATAACATCGTCTAATAATAACAGCTAACCGTCATATAATGTAATCCAATCTACCCTCCATGAGTCACGCATACGAGTGTAATATACCAAGACATAACATAACAAAACTTATAAATTCTGAAGATATAAAACCAAATATATACCGACACAGGGCAAATACGTAATATAAATAATAGAGGTTTGGTGATGCGGTTTTAAACCAAAACAGAAAATGGAAAATGTGAAAATGTATAACGTGAAAATCTATTTTCAATAGTCACAAGAGAATCACTTATAATGTAATTTATTGATAACGAACCGTAAAAGCAAAACAACATCTTCCACGTAGTGTCTTACGAACAGCTTTCTAAATGTATAGTGTATGTGTGTAGCATACTTCTTTGACAGGAACAACATAGCAAGTGGTATACGATATACAAATATACGATTATTATATTTTATTTGATAAGAAGTGTATACACCAACAACCATAACAACCAAAAACCATATCGTATTGGTAAAATTAAAATGCGATCTTAAAGTTAGTAGACGACATTTTATTAGTTACGTACGTTACTACACACAGCGTTAATAAGAATTACAGGATATTACAAAGTCTTATATCACCGCAGAATTTTTACGTTACTTTTAATATGTTTGCCGTTAACTGTTTGTGTATAATAATACCTAACACGGATATTGTTTCATATAAATTTTATTATTTTCCTTTCCCTGTGAACAAAGAAGCTACAATTTCTTATTCATGCTTTTTATGTCGATTCGCATAAAGCACGTTTTACGCGCGGATATACATTTATGTAGCTGGAAAATGCAAAAGGGAGATTAAGATGTGAGGAATATAATTTAATCGTTTATACAGTTGCTTTTAAAAATTTAATATGACTATCACACAAATTTTCCAAAAGTAAAGACAAGCAGGTTCGAAATCGTTCTGTTCAAACCGAATTCAAGACGTACCATAATTTTGAAACGTAAAAGTTAGTGACCACAGCGTTATTGTTACAATAGGTCCTGAGTCTCGCGTTGGTGCTCTCCTATAAAATGTTTTATAATTGGACCATGATGATAGAAAGAAACTTTAAAACCGAAAAGCTCTCAACGTTAATAACTATGATCACTACGTACAGTTACGATTAAGAGAAATGCAGATAAAAAGACTAATTTTGATTTCTTAGTTTTCTAAGAACTGAAAATCGTCATAATTCGAAAAATTTCTCAACCTAATCGTTTAAGCATTACCCTGAACAGACTAGACTGAACATTCTTAAACGGAAAATGCGCACAGACGGAAACAAGATAACAAAGAAGGCAAACGAAAGTAATAGCAACACGCAATGATAATTGATTTCGAGAACAGAATGCAGCATTGCTACAGATCAGTTACTCATACATATGTAGCAGCTAGTTCCCCCACAAAAATTTGCACAAATACACTTGGACATCATCAGATGGAAGAACCAAAAACTAAATCAACCATTATTGGTTGACAAGTTACAGATTTAAACCAGTGGTAAAGCTAGTTATAGTAACATTCGAGGTTTAACAAGCAGTGGTAAAATGTACAAAAATTAATTGAAATAAATTCAACATCAAAAGACTGAAAAACCCAGAAAACTGAAATCTCCCAGATAACGAAACCAGTAATATCGCTCAGATAGAAACAAATAGAAGCAACATTTTGTGAAGAGTATACTACCAACGTGACTTCTACCAAACCACTACACTAGCAGACCATAGATTAGAGATGGAACATGGACGACAATTGAGAAATCCCATCAACAAAAGTTTCAACTCTGTTATGAAAACGCTTCAGAAAATTTAAAAAAATATAAAGACACAGCTAATCAAATAACGAAATTTGCATGAAACGACCTCAGAAAATGTATTGAAGACATTCTTGAAACTGCAGAAGCAACAGTAGAGTAGCATCAAATAGAAAGATGCGCAGTCTACACCATCACTGTGAAAATAAGAAGTATCAAACGGTAACTATGTCCTAACAATCAACAATCATCCACCAAGGGGGGCGGGAAGTTATAAATCCTATTGAAAAATTTAAAAACATCAAAGCGGCTGGTATGGATAATAATAAATGACGCTATAGATAATGCAAGAACTGAAGAAGAATCTCCCTCCTCAACAATATATTGAAAGCTCAGCGTTTAAAGAAATAGTAACTAAAGAACTCACAACTAATACAATCATGTATTTCTTAAATATGAAGTTTTTTACCGAATAGGCAATCCGCCTGGACTGTGGAGATGCCGCATTTTGGTGAAATGAAATTGTTTATTTATCAAAACTCATCATTTCTGATAAAATTTGAAAAATGATCTGAACTTTGTGTGAAGTTTAAATTAATTTTGTTTGAAATTTAATTTACAATCACTATCTAATCAATTTGTTAATTTCAAAACAACGGAAATAAAGAATTGCGTGTGGTGATTAAACACTGCTTTTGATAGCAGAAAATGCCGTTCAAGCAAAGCTGTGGCTTGATAAGTATTATCCGGACCAAAAAAACTGGTTGGTACGCTGAATTTAAACATGGTCGTACAACCACCGATGACGCACCACGCTCTGGACGCCGATATGAGGCTGTAACTCCAGAAAACATAAAAAAAATCCACGAAATTGTTTTAATAGACCGTAAAGTGAAGTTGCGAGAGATAGCTAACATTGTAAAGATATCAATGGAACGTGTTGGTCATATTATGCACGGACATTTGTCCATGAGAAAGCTGTGTTCAAAGTGGGCACTGCGTTTGCTCGCAATGGATCAAACACGACAACGCGACGATGATTCCGTGCGCTGTTTGGATTGCTATTGCTGCAATAAAATGGATTTTTATACGGTATGTGACAATGAATGAATCATGGATCCACCACTATACACCAAAGTTAAATCGGTAATCAGCTGAATGGCGAGAGGCCGGTGAACCTTGTCCTAAGCGACTGGAAAGATTATGGCGTCGGTATTTTGGGATGCACATCGTATAATATTCGTTGACTACCTTGAGAAAGGAAAATAGATCAATAGCGAATGTTATATCGGGTTTTTGGTGCGTTTGAATGAAGAAATTTCACCAAGACAATTCACCATGTCACAAGTTGATCAGTTGAAAAATTGCATGAATTGCACATTGAATTGCTTCTGCATGCATCGTTTTCGCCAGATTTGGTCCCCAGCGATTATTACTTGTTTGCAGACCTCACTAAAAGCTCCAGCGAAAGAGACTCGGCTCCAATAAAGAAGTGATTGCCGAAACTGAAGCTTATTTTGAAGACGAAGAATAATGTTTCTACAAAAAAGGCATCGAAATGGTAGAGAATCGTTGGACTGATTGTATCGTTCTAGAAGAAAATTATGGTGATGCATTTTCCCTTTAACAGTATGTTTTCTTTGTTAGGCCGGGAACTTTTCGGGGGATGTGTTACATTTCAGGAAAACTACAGTTTTATTTATTTGTCACCAAGTGGTCTTTGGACCAGTAGCTTTTGTAATTAAAACCAATTTATGGATAGGAGTAGTGCGATGGGGTTTCAGTTAATAACAGTGATGGAACACGTATATATTCTCTAATAAATGAATAATTTGCCACCGGTGCCCAAATTGTTGGTTTTGGAACTTTAGTGTCGGTAACAGAATTGTTGCTCAAAACCTTTTGAACTAAACACTACCATATGATTATAACGGAATGAAAAACATTATTACTGATTCCAGTACTATGAGTGGCATTAGTTTAAGGCGCTTCAGCTAAATTTATGACAATTCTCTAAACCTTTTCAACGATATACGACTCATATTTTGCACGTAGTAAAGAGCAGTCACAACTCAAAAATTTACATTTTTCAGGAGAACAAAAACAAAAACTAGTATTTACGTTATTTAATTCAAAAATCACAAAACGAGGAACGACACTTCGTGCTCTATCACTTTTGGTGAACGAAAAAAATGTTTTTATTGCAGGATATGAAATCTAACATTGCGCAGTTGCCATCAGCGTCAAGCCTCACCGTTTTGGAACTCAAATATTCGGTAATTTTAATTTTTCGTTTTAGAAATCAGAGATTCTGTCTAAATTCTCGATATTCCCGAAAATACCGTGAACTTACCTATAATGAGGTTTCAGCCCTAGCACTTTTACAAACTGGGGATCATCACAATCGACTAAGAAATCGAACTGTAGAACTGTATAAATAAATATATTAAATTTGTTAGTGCAAATATACATATATCCGTGATTTCAATTTCTAAGATTTTGATATCCGGTGTTTAAGTATCCGGGAATTTGATAATTGATCATTGGATTCCGGGATGTTGATTTCCTGGAATTTTTTAAATTAAAGATTTGCGATGTACGATATTGAAATATATTGTATACTCGTAACGTCTTGTAACGTTCAAAAGGTTTAAATTAAACGGTAATAAAGTTCTATCAATTCTGTTCTCATTGTTCCTGAATTAAGTTATGTTTAGGTAAGTTAATGTAACATAAATAATTCTTTGTAGATTCTGGTAGCTAGTTTGGTTGATGTTTGGGTATATGTTTGAATACGAAAATGAAAGAAGAAAAGTGTTGAACTGGATGCTGCTGTCTGCAGTTCGTTGCTAGAAACCAAACTCCAAACGTCACATTCGTTATCCTGTGTAACAATCTTGAAAACAGGTGGGGTTTTGTCTTTTAATTAAGCAAGCCACGTACTTAGAGTGTTATGAAGAAACCATCCCACTAAAATATTTTCATCCAATAATTTAATTAAAATGGCCTCACATCATGATTCACTGAAGTGTTGATAGCAATTAATGCTTCAGTTACAATTGAGTTTTTCACAAATACACAATTAAACCGTAAACAATTGATTTAAATATTTATTATAACCCAAATTGACAGAAATTGATGATTATTGATTATGGTCAACAACATAAAACATTCGTATGTTATTCATTTGATCATAAAAACGTATCACACATTTATATTTTTGTTGGACATAATATAAAATCATAAAATTGATGACCATTCATCAAGATCAATATAAAACATATTTTATGTTATATCTCAATCATCAAATTCATAACGGCCACACATATTCGTAATACTTAATGTATGATTGTAAACTATTGAATGTGTGGTTCAAAATAATATTCTATTAAAAGATTTTATTACACAGCCAGATGTACTCGTAATGTTCAATGCTGTTTCGCTGATGTTATTAGTTTGGCAAATATTTTTTTTTAATTTAGAGATGCCTCAACTCATTACAGTTTAGAAAACTGTTTTATAGCATTCGTACGTCATGTACTAACATTTTAAATTATGCTGAAGCAAAATAAATTGGTATTCTTCTAAAGTTGATTTTGATTAGTTTTCATCGTTAAACTTTTACGAAAAGTAATCTAAAATTATTAGTCATGAGTCATGAGTCACATAATAAAATTTTGTGAACGTGTAAGTAGATAAATTTCACGTTACACAAAACTTCAAAGTATTTTTGCTTCCTTTTAAGATAGAATGAATACTTAAAAATTATAATTTTAAAACTATTTTATATAGTTTCCTATATATAAATCTGGTAGCTAGCTGTGTTATTGAGATGATGGAGCATGGAGACATGTGAAAATATTTTCATTAATTTTGTTAATCCTTTATGTATATGAATTATAAAAATAAAAAAAGGAAAATTTTATATCCCTTTAAATTGCAAAACAAGGAAGAAAATAATAATAATTAAAAAGATTTGGGAAGAGCAGGAGGGAGGACTCGGAAAGAATTAGAAAAACATACATTAATTTTCATCTTAAGTCTTCTTATAAATGAATATACATGGTACGAGTATTGTATAGTAAGTGATCATATTCCCTCCCTCAGTTCTTCCGTTATCAGATAATGACAATAAGAGACTATTATAAGGATAATAATAATAATTTTGTGTGTCTTGGCTTTTTTACAGTGCCTTGGCATTATCCAAAAACTTTAAGTAGTTTTTTATGTTAATTTCTTTTTGTTTCAAATATCGCTTCTTGTCGGTCTAATAGTGTGTTTCTCGAATTATACAGGAATAATATCATTCAGAATAGCATGGGGTTTTACTTTTATGTGTTTAGAGATTAGAGAAAAGAAAGCACAACAGTTTACAATCACATACTTTTAATGAAAGAATATAATAAATTTGATTGGAGTTTAAATATTTTAATTACCTGGTAGGTTTGGGCTGTCCTTCTCAAACTATATACCCTTATTGTGGATATGGAGTGATTGCTTTGTTTGGTTTATAATGAAAATGTCCCCACGTGTGGGTGATACACATTGATACATCCAAAAATGTCCATTTGCTTGTACATTTAATAAATATTGCATCCCACCAATCTAAATCAAGCGCATCCGCTCAAAATACGAAAGGAAACAGATTACCGGAATGATTTATTCTATTTTTAACGATTAATGTAGAAAAAATCATTTTGACCAAAATTTAAATGTTCCCATTAATTGTCATTCCCAATGTGCACGACACAAAAAGGGTTAAATTTAATTTTCTTAATTGTCGCCAAGTAAAATAAAATTTTAACGAGAAGACGCCATTAACTAAGATATTATGATAAGATGAGAGGGAATATTCTCGTATCTTAGTAGGGTTGAAAATAAAAAATAATAAATTATCTGTTTAAATTAAAAACAGAAAGAAAAAACAAAACCGTTGGGCGAAATTTTAAATGTTTTAAAATATCCCCAATTCATATAACCGCCAGATAAACATTAGCCAAACGAAACCATAGTGCAATAAAAACCAGTAGAGCTTTCTTGTTGTTGTTTTCTTAATCCTTGCGGTTGATTGTTTGGATAATTTATAATCTTACTTCTAAATTTTAATAAGATTTTCATTTTCATTTTCTTCTTGAATTTAATCGGTTCCTCTACCGTCCTTATAGTCGTCTTCTCATTACACGTTGTATACTTATTCGTACATACAAAAGTAAAAACTGTTACGCGGCTTGAATGAAAAATGTAAGAAGAATTATATCCTTTTTTCAGTATCCATTCCAGCTTGACTAAACAAGTGAATTTAATTAAAAAGGATAAACTGCATAAATTGGATGTTGATGATGAATCGAATATTAATTATCCGCGTTTCGCTCGTACCGTATAGACATTTGACAGTATCGCGGAAAATAAATTTAACGATAAAAATTAAAAATCGAAAGTTGAAGGGTAATTTAATTTTATGAATGGAAAAATGGAAAATTTATTTGCATTATTAATTAATAAAAGTGCATTGTACAAATTGAATTTTTATGTATATTATCATGCGCGCCAGCTATTGTTTATTCTATTTTGAGCAAACCAATAGATGATGAGTTGAATAAATAAATATTGGTACGAAATTTATGAATCATTAAGTCGGAAATTTAATTTGAATATTTAAATCATACTGCGGTAAATAAACTTTGGACGAGGATTTATGATGTTGTCTATAGACCGTAAAGGAAATAAAGTTCCTTTTAATGTTCTTTTTTTAAAATGTAAAAGCCAATATTTAACAAATTTAATAAAAATACTACTTAACTACGCAAATGAGTGTTAGTACAGAAACAAAAACAAAAATTAACAACAAATTAAATTTACGTTACATTGATAGTGTAACCAACACAATCGTTCGTAAACATTTTTATATAGATATTTCTCATTGAAAGTTGGAGCACGTTCTATTTGTAAAGATTTTGTTATTTCTCTGAAAATTCACAATTAGGTAATTAATAGAAACCACAAATGGCAAAAGATTACTTAAGAAGTTCTCAAAATTATTTATCACCTCAATGGGTTGACCATGGAATATAACAATCTCATGGCTTCTATATTTTTAATAGTAATAAGTTTTGCATATGATTCAAAGAGGAAGGATTTTTTTCTTTTTCGTACTGTCTGTAGATATCACAATCATAATAAAAATACATTAAAATCTTTTGCAAATCCGGTTTAACCGTATTCGCTAACTTTTCCAAATCACCCAAAATATTGCGTAGTGTTTTCACTATATACTTTAACCAGCATTGCATATTGTTGTTGTGACTTGAATTCTAAGATCGAGTGTGCTCATTGCTCACAACGGAACACCATAAGAATATTTAAAACAGAAGAACTACATCAAAAATTACAATAAATTAATATTTAGATTTCGTAGTAAAGATAAACAAATTGAATTCGGAATAACCTAACTTTTCATAAAGTAATCAACATGATTGTTATAATTCGCTAAATTAAAATGTTGCTAAAATATGTATATATAAGGTATTCAATTGAAGTTATTGGCTCCACAGCAAAAATGTTTTAGTGAATTATTTGGCGATGTTTCTGGAGCTGTTCGGCCTACTCTGTAATGAGTGTTGTTTGTTCTCATGATAAATTGTCTCGCTAGAAAAATGTTTTGGATTTTAATTTGATTTACAGTGTTCTCGACCTGTTTTTATTGGTGCTTCCCATCATTGATTGAATTATTTGCTTTGGAATTATATTTTATCTGATTATTCTTGCGGTTATTGTACATACACTTGCACATACACATACACTTGTATACAATGTAATTGATATGCGGGTAAAATTTCATTACAATCACCGTTCATTATATGAGAAGAAACCATTAAAATAAATGTACAGGTTGTCCCAGAAGTAGAGATTCAAACGAAGCAGGGTGTTAGAAGAGCTCGTTTCCAACCAAAATAGCTAACAAAAGTTTTATCGAATTGTTAATGGATAAAAAATTATTCTTTTTTTATTGTTTTTGGTGAAATCGCATCTACCAAGAAAAAGCTTCCCTTCCAATAAAATCATATAAACTGTATTATCTCCTGTCAAATATAAATAATGGGTTTTTAAACTCTTCCACTTTCAAAAAAGTTATTGTTAATTTTTAAGAGACGCTAACAGAAAAACAATGTACTACAAAAAGTTGACCAACTATTAAAAAAATATGCGACACTAAGGCCCGTTGCACATTTCAGATAAGCTAAGCTATGCGATGTAAGCTATGTTTTTGTAATATAAAAGTTTAAATAGGTCGCTGCACATTTGAACTAAGATATGCGAGCTATGTTTTTTTGTTTCGAGCGATGCAAACTAACTTAGCTCGTAATTATCCCAACTACTTGTATGTGCCATGGCACAAGAATCGGACGTTAAAATTAGTAGCGAAGTATTCGTTTCGAAAATGTTCATGATACGTAGTTTTTAGATGCGATGAAACAGTTGTTATCATTATCAAATTGAACTAACGCTTCTCCGTCGAATCCAAGCTGGTGGTAGTCACATATTTTAACTTCAATACAAAAATTTTGTGAGAGCACTCAGAGTATGGTAGAATGCCAATAGATTTGCTGTAAATCCTCGAAAGATCATCTATCGTTTATGAATTGGTAAATTTCTTATAGTATAAAATTTCTTTTTTTTAATTCCGATAAGAATAATCGTCGTCTTCCAGGAATTTATTTACTTATTTATTTATTAAGAAATCGATTTAGTAAGATTACAGTCAACATTTCATTAATAAAAATATAAAAGCAAAATGTTTAAAAATAAAATAAAAATAAAAAATAAAAGTAAAATAAAAACATAAAAGTTTTGTCATAACTGACAAATGAACGAAAATCCAAAAATATAAAGGGTGGTTAAATTTTAAGGGCCGATGTTGATTTTGAATAAAACACAAATTATTTAGCAAACTATTGTCAATTCTTTTTATTATGATAATATGGTATGGTTCAATTATGTGTGGAATAAAATATCGGCCAATTGGCCGCCGCGACCTCGGCGGCACACCTCCACCCGATGGTCCAAATTTTCGATGACGCTTAAACATAATTGAGGTTCTATGCCGTTAGTGTGCCGAATTATCTCATCCTTTAGCTCTTGAATTGTTGCTGGTTTATCGACGTACACCTTTTCTTTCAAATAACCCAAAGAAAGAAGTCCAAAGGTGTCAAATCACATGATCTTGGCGGCCAATTGACATCGCCACCACGTGAGATGACACGGTCATTGAATTTGTCGCGCAAAAGAGCCATTGTTTCGTTAGCTGTGTGGCAAGTGGCACCGTCCTGTTGGAACCACATATCGTCCACATCCATATCTTCCAATTCGGGCCATAAAAAGTTCGTTATCATCTTACGATAGCGAACACCATTCACAGTAACTGTCTGACCGGCCTCATTTTGGAAAAAATACGGCCCGATGATGCCGCCAGCCCATAAACCGCACCAAACAGTCACTCTTTGTGGGTGCATTGGTTTTTCGATAATCACTCTTGGATTATGATTCGCCCAAATGCGGCAATTCTGCTTATTGACGAATCCACTGAGGTGAAAATGTGCCTCATCACTGAAGATGATTTTCTTCGAAAATTGATCATCCATTGTTGCCATTTGTTGCCACCATTCTGACCATTGACGACGTTTGGAATGGTCAAGAGGCTTTAGTTCTTGAGTCAATTGCACCTTATAAGTGTGTAAATGCAAGTCTTTATGCATAATGTTCATCAACGACGAGTGTGAGAGGTGCAATTGTTGGGCACGACGACGAGTTGAGGTGGACGGCTCTTCAGCCACACTATCGCGAACAGCAGCAATATTTTCTGCTGTACGAGCTGTACGAGCATGCACTGGTGTTTTAAAATCTCCTACAGACCCGGTTTGCTCAAATTTTTGCACGATTTTTCCGATTGTACGCACATTCGGACGATTAAATTGACCGAAATAATCACGAAGTGCACGATATATATTTTGATTTGAACGCCCATTTTCATAATATGCCTGAATAACTTTAACGCGTTGCACGATTATGTATCTTTTCATGGTTCAAATTGAGTTAGTCTGAAATTGAGAAATGTCAAATTGAATGCAGAAAAAAACTTGACGTTTAGGTGTGGTTTACATTCAACGTCGGCCCTTAAAATTTAACCACCCTTTACATTAAAATTAATACTTCAATCACTAATTGAAGCAGTCAAAGGTGAGTTATAAAAAAATTTTAAAGTCTCCTTCTCGGAACATGAAGTGAAAGGTTTTCGATGATGTATGGTGAATCTATAATGCCAAGTAGCACATTTCCTTTAAATGCGGTATCCAATAATATTATTTTTTCAAGAGTGCGGAGATTATAGGCAGGCATCTGGTCTTAATATGCAAGTAGTCGCGCCACATTATTGAAAATGCATGAAAATACATTTTCATCAGTGGCAACAGGAGGAATGGTTGATAAACTGTTATTATCATTATTTTTACATGAATATAAACTGATTGAAAAAGTCAGCAAACGTAGCTGTATCCTTAGCTTTTTCGCTATACTGATTAGTTCATATTGGCGGGATACCCTTCAATTATGGTCTTGGATCTAAAATATTTGCAAAACTGTTTTGGGTTTGTTTCGATTTTTACCTGGATACCAGTTAGATACAAATTGTTTCGTTTAGAAGCAGACGTTAAATTCATTACTGCATTGCAGAAATATTTGTTTATGCGGATCAAATCCACTTCTAAACATTTTAGCATACGTCTTAATTTTGCGAATTTAAATTTATAAGACGATCGTCAATCCAAGGAGGATGACTATATGTTTGTTCTATGCATAGCGGCATACAACTCTTAAACCCAAGTTATAATAACTCATAAAACTGATGTATTGTACACATTTACATCGTTGGAATTTAAAATATCATCCTATTTAATTGCTTCGAATCGCAGTTGCAGTCCCGAATGATCAGATTTTTTGTAGTTGGATGTTCTTACTTGGTTTTACACTAATTTATTCGGCATAAGTACTTCATAGTTGATTATAATTTCGAAAGCCTTGTGTCATATGTCATTAACCACAAAAGACGTTAGTGATTCAATTACCCTGACGAAGGTAGGCTCATTAATGTAAAATAAATCTAAGGTACACCATCATTGGACACATTATTAATTAAACAGATCTACACTCAGTATGGTATAGATGATGATGAGATTACTTGCATCGTCGAATTTCCATGTGATATTTGGTAAATTTAAGTCACCGATTGAGAGTTTTATATCCGAAATATTAGGTTTAATTAAGAGTTCGCTACATTTAGCTTATACTTCACTACTGGAATGAGGTGGTAAGTAGGCTGTATGTACAGATTTATTTTGATTATATTGATTCTCACGCAAACTTGTTCCCACTATTGATGATGTTAAATTTATCAAAGAATTACAAAATGTGGAATGAATGGTTATTAGATTTTGTCTTACTGGTATCTGGGGTGCGATCACATCATACTCGACATAGTTTAGCCCACAAAATTCCGTACTGCAGACTCCTGAATTGAAGTTGGTTTCACCAATGACATAAACCAAGTAAATTGATTTTATTACAAACTTGTAAAAAGTTCATGCTTTTGAAGCCAGTCTATTTACGTTCTGGTAGTATGTATATTGAACACTTCTTTCAAGATTTAATGTTTACTTACTAGACGGTTAATCTCTTGGTTTAGTTATTGGTGGTGAACTAATCTAGCCTAATTGTTTTACAACTATTGATGAAGCCTTGTGTGTATATAACAGGGCCTTCATAGCAAGTGAATGTAGTTTATCATCCTCAACTGGTGAATAATATCTGAATGATCGGGTGGCCATTGCAACAATATAATGTGGTATGCTATTGAATAACTCCAACGGAGATGTTAAATCTTGCACCTCGTGGATTGTTAGTACTTTACTACCTACCTTTGTGAATATTAAATAATATGCGTGGTCTAATAGAGGCAACATTGGGAAATCTGGTGGCAGAGTAAAAACATCGCCCGTTTACCTTAAGATAGTTTGGTCATCGTTAAGCGGTATTTATTATAAAATTTTAAATCATGTACATATAATTATCATAGCTCTTTCATGATCAAAATGGATTATACCGGTTCCATATACGAATAAAAACGCAAAATTATTTAGAAATTTTTGAACGCCGCAGAAGCCAATAAAAATATGAATATCACGTATTTCTAAATTCAAAACGTGAAATGAAATATTTCAACAAGAATAAATATTTGGGCGATGATACCATGGTAAGCAATTAGTAATTGTAGTAATAACAATAATAACTATGTTAATTGATGTTTATTTAAATTATTATTTTATTTAATTTTGCACTTAGGAATTAGCGGCACAACATAATAACAATACGAATCATAAAAAAGTATTCACACAATTAGCACCCTCTTTAATTTTTAACGTACGATATATTCATTTAAATCGATATTAACTTCATCGTACACCAACCATATACATATACGTCTATGTGCCTAGCCGAGAAGAATGAAAAGTGGAAAACTCATTTTTCCCTCGTTCCTTTGTGTACACATTATATGGTTTTGGTAAAATTGCTAAAATCTTGAAAAGGTAAAATTTATTCGAAATTTGTCTGTAAATTAACTCAAATGATGCTTATCTCGTTCTCTGCTGCTTCCATCGCATGAAATTAATGTCTTTCTACATGGATTACAGTGGGTTTTGTTTTATTTTAAATTACACCATAATAAAGAATATAAGTTTATAGTTCCATTCCATTCGTTTATCTATACTAAACTTAAGTTTTGTGATAATTTTACGTTAATTTATATTTACTGTAATTAGAATAATTTTCTTGTGTGTAAATGTCTCAATATAAAAAAAATTAATTCAATCGTGATTATGGGTTATAAATTTGAAATAGTTTTTTGTGTGATTTCTTATTAAAAAACAATGCAAACAAGAGTTTTGTGGTAACAGTGATTTCTTGGAAACTAATTTTCTTTGTGTTTTGTGTGATCTACTTACGTACCCGACTAAAGAATGCTATACCTATAGAATTATTGGAAGCGCTACAACCCTAATGTAGGTCGGTCATTTTTTTCTCCACAATATTTTAATGTCTGAAGCTTCACCTAGATTTGGGAAAATAATCGATTCTGTGAAAAAAATTATTTGATACGTATTATTGTCGTTCGTTATTTTAATAATATTTCTCGTTATTTTACCTCATCCAGATTAATTGCTATAAAGTTGGTAATATGAAAACCACACTAAACTTAATATATTAATTATTAACATCAAGAAACGCCCTACTCGAGCCTTTAAAAAAATTGCAATCAAATTCTGTTACCGAGATACCAGGATCATCTTTACAAAAACTGAAATAAGTGGAGGGCTTGCTAAAGTAAAACAATTGCACCATAAATAAAACGTATTGGTGTTACAGTACTGCCTTGTTTCTGTTCTCGTCATTGGGTTTAAAATCTTAAAACAGCTACCATTCCGAGGGCTGTCACTTGATAACCTAAAACAAACAGGTTGGTGGTATATTGAAAATTGAAATACTGCCCATAAAAACTACCCAAAAAATAATCCCGAAAAATTGAATCCTGAAGTTAAAAATACTTTACAACAAGATATTTTTAAAGAAACGGGTTACTGTAACTTTATCATAACAGACTGTGATAAACATGTAGCCCCGGCTTTAAAATTATATAATGCAGGACCATAGAACTATATTTTGTTATTAACTATTACTACTAATTTTTAGTAATAACTACTCTCTGAACTACAGAATCATCACGATTGTAGTTCATTAGGATAAACAATATTTTTGGTTTCTCCATTTGGTGAGAAAATGAACATATTTTTTGGCGTTCACACTCTGGGGCAAGCTACATGTAGTTGCCCACGTGAAAAGCATGGATTTTCCTGGCATTATTGATTGTCATTGCGAAAGCAAGGCGTGGTGGAAACTGTAGTTTCTTGAATTGAAAAGACAAGACTGCGAGCATCATAGAAATGCGCTTTACTTTTAACACTAATATTCGTATAATCGTTGCTTCAATCACATTCGGCATCACGCATTTCTTCTCACAAAGCCGTGCCTCGTTGCAAAATTTCAGTGGATTCAAATTACGGTGAAGTGTTATCAGGAACCCTCTTTCAAAAATAGTATGCGTAGTGGACTATGAAATTCCACCACCGTTCCAAAGAATTAAGAAACTTTATTGAATAATTGACAACTGGATTCTCATCAATAACTGTGTCAATAGATTTATATTTTATTGGTGAACCGAGGTGTTGCAATTGAGTTTCAATATTTATTTTATTCACTAAACAATTGCTTTAAATAAATGAGAAATGGGTGAAATATGATGGCCTTAATCCAAGTGCAGTTTCATTAAGGAATATTAATATTCAGTCAAATAATCCGCAGTTGCTTATACATTAACACAGAGTCAACTTCAATTATAATAAATCAATAAACTTTGTTTTTAAATTAAAACAATAAAATTAAAACAACAACATTTATTTTTTATAGAAACAGCATTTTACAAATGAGTCTTGTAGAAAACTTTATTCCGGCTCGTCTAGAAATGAACACATTCATTTTATGAATTTCAGATAGCCTACACCGTAACGATGGCGCAAATGTAAGGCATTTTCTGTGAAAATCGTCACAGAAGTAAATGTTTTGGTAAATATTTTGTTAACAGTCTCACGTAATATCCATAACATCCTAAATAGGGCATTTTAAATATTGTCTTTTAATTTGCATATACCAGGCTATTTGAAAAGTCCCTGGGCTATGCTCAATTGAAACAGTAAGTTTTTGAGGAAATTCACATTTATTTTTCTTCCTTCCAACTCGATACACTTATTCCTATTTCCACACTTATTCCATAACATCTTCATTTGAAAAAAATAATCGGGTAACTAGCCATATCTTCAAGTATGGGAACAGGTAATAACCTAATCGAGCGTGACAATTCTGAAGAATATTTGAAATTTGGAGGCAATTCATACCTCAATTCGGTCATCATTTTAATTGCTTTGTGAGCCGATGCATTGTTTCGATGAACTAGGTTTTTTTTTCGCTAAATGTAATCGTTTGGGTTGTCTTGTAGCTTCAAATCGATCCATGAGTTTTTTGTAATATTAGGCAGTGGTTGTTTTTTCGATGCTTCGAGGCATTTCCACCAGCTTCCACGTAGTCACGGCAGAAGGACTTCCTAAACGATGTTCGTCATTTATGCTCGTACGAATAAACTTAAACTCTTGTATCCACCGTTTGACAGTTGTTTTCGATGCATGCAAATGTGCCATAATATTTACTAAGCTATGCTTTCGTTTTTTTAGTCGTTTTGTTTCTCAAATAATAATGTGTAATGAGAACACGAAATTCTTTTTTACATTGTTTGCAAAATCACTGAGATGATGAAGTGCAAATAACTCTCAAACATCAACAACCTTGACAGATTGTTATCCACGCTGTCGATTTTAATACTTTCATCGGTTCGGTACTACTGCTACTACTTACAGATGATCTACTTACAGATGATTTATCAATTGGTAAGTATTTAAGTATTGTTTGGTTAATAATTTCGTAAATTTTTTACTCAACTCAGCTTGCAATTTATATAAATTTTTCAATATATATTTCGGTAGAGGCAAAATGAGTGTTGCTCAAATGGTTAAAATCAGATTTTTGGAAACTTCAGATTTAGTTTTTTTAAGGTGGGTACTTATGAAAAATGATAAAGATTTAACATTATTGGCAACATCTAGTAATCAAGCCCAAACATATATTTTCGGGCTACTTTTCGGGCGACGTTCACACAAATGCATTGGAGAGGTATTGTGTGTATAAACGAGAGCAAACACATATGTTAATCCGTTAACCATTATAAACAGTAGTTGTGGGAATATATATTTACCTTTACCTTACCTTACGGTCAACCTTTGAAACAACATTAAATACATTTTTATCGATGTTCTATTTGCGGTTTCGTTCTATATATTGTTGTATGTTGTATAGCCGTTTGCAATAAAGCAAATTATTTAATTTGAGTCGAATTATAAATACACGTAAATACATATACCGTGAAAAATACTAGAGAGACATACAAATGCATGAACCGAACTTGAATTTTGGGGGTTTGCTTCTGCAAACACTGATTACGCTGCTGGATCCTAATCCTGAATATACAAAATTGCACTGCACCTCTGCCGCCACATATAATTAAACTTCTAAAATTTAACATAATATTATTATTACCGCTCTTGTGGATATGCCAAAAACATAAAACCAATCAAAAGAGCGCGCAAATCTACAAAATTCTATATCCCACTGGAATTGATTTGATTAATCGCTGTATTGTTTGTTTTAAAACGTAAATAAATAAAAAATTATCTTCAGCGTGTATATAGCTATGTGATGTATACACAGCAATAAAGGATTCCGGGAAAGCATAAACATGTTTTGATGTATGTATGTTTTGTGTACATAAAAAAAATTTTTTTCCTTTTTTTATCAAAACAACAATTTTTTATACTTGTACAATAGTATGTACTCGTATATCTAAAGTTGTACATCACATCACATATTATTATGTACACATACTTTCGCTATCGGGAATTAGCATTCATTTAAAAAATAATAAACAAACCAAGCATCGCGCTGATACACATATTGCACCTCATCTCTAACAGAGCACATCATCTCCCGGCCATAGTAAAAATTCGCATTTTGTTTATTTTAAATTTTCGCGAATATTTTTTTTATCCGCGGTTCTTTTTCATTTCCAATTTTACCATGTGATAAATATACATTTTCATGAGCATTAATAACAACCTCATTTGCATAAATGTATTGTATATATGTACCGCGTGTTTGTATTATGGGGTTGAATATTTCAAAAAAATTAGAAATGGTTCAAAACTTAGAGTATCAGTATGGTCATCAAAATATTTAATGTGAGTGGAAAATGTTAATGTCGATAATATAGGTATAGCATCATACATTCTTGGGAGATGGCGTCACATCTTCCAAAAAGTCCATGTAATAGTCCCATATATGCTCAAGTTCCTATAACAAATTTATGTACATTTGAAATATGTATGTATTTCCTAATATCTATTTTTACCTTGATCTTAATCAATTTGCAAATTATTTATATAATTTGTGTGAGCGAGAATGCTGTTACAATTAAAAGAAATATGTACAGCCATTTCAACTATCAGCGTTCCGGAAACACGTGGTTTTATCTTGGCACGCAATTTTAAAAATTGATTAGAGTTGCGTCGATTCTGCGAAAATACCAAAAATCTATCTGCATACCTTCAAAAGTAAAATTAGTAACATGTTTTCAAGAAATAAAGCAATTAGGCGGAAAAGTTTAGTACTCCACATAATTTTAGCTTTAAAAGGAAATTTTTAGTAAGCACGAGCAACACCAACCGTCAATTCATTGGATTTTAGGATTACGATAGTATCGTAAACATTGATGTTTTCAAAACTTATATCGATGGAGAAGGCGTTCAAAATAATTGCCCAGAAACGCTATTATCTTGTAAGGGAAAGTTGAATAAATTGTACGTCAATTGCAATGCTGGTACATTATGTTATATTCAAATGGAAATTCTAGTTATAGTGCTTACTGTTTTCCACTTTTGTTACCTCTAAAAATTTCATTATTATGTGAATATTAACAAACAAAAATATTTTAAAAGAAAATTTTGTTTCAGTTGCGAATTTTTTATTTATGTTATCTTGCGCGTTTTAGAGTCACTAGTAAATATCTCAACTAGATAGCTGCTCATATTTTTATTCGATCTAAATTTATTATTCTCAAATTGTACAGCTAAAACTATTATTAGCTAACTATTATCTTTTAAAGAGAGTGGATGGAGTTGAGGTATTGAAAGAATAAAGGAATTTAAAGACAGATTATATCAGATTTCAGGTAAAAAAATTCCCTATAACATAAATTAAAACTACACTCGCGTAATGCGAAGCATAGAGACAAGCACACAAATTTAAGAAGCTAATCAAATTTTGGATTGAAGGACTGTCTTCATCACTGAGAGTTAAAATAAAAATAGAAAATCTTTGGGTACTTGAGTTAGTAAAACTGCAAACATACCACCTTAAGTTACTGCGATGACAGATACGAAGTTTGTTGAGCGACGTAAACAAAGATAAAAGTTTACTTACAATCTTTGCGTTTAACGCTGACAACTCTATTATGCATCTATGTACATATACAACTGTACTTGTTTAGTGTCTTATAATGGGTGGGTATATGAGACTATAAAAGATTAAAAATTCAATCCGGTGACTGGAAATATCGATTCAGGAAATAATTTTCTACGAGGATTTAAGAAATTTGGTAATAGTTCCCATATTGAAGGTGAAAATGATATGAACCATCGCCGAGGTAGGATTTTGAACGAATAAGATGATTCAATTTAGATCCGTACGGCTTCGAGTACGGCGGAGGAATCAACCAAATCAGCGAGACAAATAGATTACTGGGAATCATTAAAGATGTTTCTAGAAGCAAAATTTTGTAGGAAAACTTTAGGCGCTGATATGCAAGGAAAGTTTTGTCAACACAGTAAGCAGAGAGAGGAATCGTTAAGAGGCTATTTATATAACTTGAAGCAATTAGGACTATTAGGTTATGTGAAGGATTCAGATCATTTACATAACAGCTGGTACAGATGAAACACCCTTAAATAACGTACTGCTGTATAACGCGTCATCAATGGCAGAATTTCAGGAATTATATATCTAAAGAGAATTCAAGATGAAACAACAAATTCTACCACTGATACAACCAGTGTTTCAAAGTCAATGAGATCACGTAAAAATATACATACTATGAAAAAATTATGCACCGGGATGTTTGAAACTTTTTTAATGGTCCGTTATAGAGACCGGAAATGACATAACATATTTAAAGAGAATTAATTTTAGAAGCTTCGGTTTGCAGTACCGTGATTATGTCACCTGATGAACTAGAGGGATTGGAAATGCACATGCAAAGTCTTAGGTGGTGTTTACATGAGATTTATGAATTGATGATGATGTAATGTTCAATGCTTTTGTTGAAGTGGTAAAATCGAGCATGCTACCAGTTAAATCCCCCATTGGCTACGATATTTTTAAGCAAACCATTACAGAAGATGGAAAATCCGCGTACCAAATACAATAAAGATGGTTTCCCTTCAATTGTTTGTGGTTGGCTGAGGAAGTAGAAGTTAAGATTAAAAGGGGTTAAAAGGAATTTTACAAAGATGTTCAAAAATTAGTTAATAAGTACGAGCGTTGCAAAATTAAAGAATGGTCCGTTCCGACATCCCAATTTTTCAGCCCGTTTTAGTTTTCCTGAAAACGACGAATTCAAACTATAAGTATCAGAGAGTATAACGTACTGGACCGATCGTCTATTCTATGTATAAAAAGAATGGAAGTAAGATCAATCAACTATACAATCATCAAAACCGATGGTCGAAGAGAATATGAGGAGGTACAACGCTTTCGTAACACTATCCGGACACTATGAATTTTATAAAGTTCCATTAGGTCAACGTGTTTTCCAGAACATAAATCTAATTTTCAAAGACCAAATTTTAGCTGCTCGAGTAATGATTTATATGGTATTGCGGTTTTACGAGCAACTATGAGTTAAATTTTCAATACGTCAAATGTCGATTTTTATTTTCGGTGTTATGGTCTGATGTGATGATGAATTAATTTATGAACTTTTTACAACGTAATGGTGAATATGGTGACCACACGTGAAAATTACATTACCAGTTCATCAAAGCTACCAAAAAATTGTATTTGGTAATGCTTTGATTGTTCGATACTAAAATTCTTTTTAAAATATATGGAGTCCATAGATAATATTAATTATTAATATAATATTAATGATAATAGAATCGTCTCAGTGGACAGAAGGGAGCACTATTGAAAAGAACGTCTTCTTCCAGAGCTGAAATGAAAACGATCGAAGCAGAACGTCTTCTTGTAGAGGTGCTGAACAAAATGAACAGCTTGATGCACGGTTAGGAAAAAAACCCAAAAAAATTCAAAGCGGATTTAAAGTTTCCAGCACTCAATTACGGTAAAGACTATGCTTATCGCATGCACTACAATGTTTTAATTGGACAAATAGATAACATTTGTTTGTTTTGTCATGATTTAAAGTTTTTACAATGAATGTTTGACATGATGAACATGATTTAATGTTTGCCATCTCTGAGTAACCCACCCGAACCCTGTATCTTCTAGCGTACGTTTGCGGAACTGCTGAATTGTCCAAACAATTTCTACAAAACATTCGAAAGTACAACTCATGCTTGCATAGACGAAATAAAAGTCCACAATGTGTTATTGAAATACACAGACAGTATGATGCTCTTGCTACAAATGAAATCATTCGTAAAACATCGAACTGTAAAAACCGACAATCACAAAAACGTTACAGACAATGAAAACAGTAACTCAAATTTTTTATGTGAAGAAATCGTTCATAAACAGGTAATCTTGTCTACAGCCGGTGGTATTGGTAAAAGATGTCTAAAATAAGTATACTTTATGTATAAGCGCTACTACATTCAGCGTCTCACAATAATTTAATTACTACGAGCACAGCGCAGAAAGATGGAAATGGATTTCAACAACATATGTGGTGTCTTCCGACGTGTAAATATTTTTTTATATTATAAACGATTTTGGGACAAGCGAAAAGTCGTGGTTGAAGATTAAAGTTCAGGTGTGTGAAGTTAGCACCCCTATAATGAAAGTTTTAAAGAGTGAGTTATTGTAAGTATAAGTTGAAGAAAATTCATGAAGCACCAGTTGTCAAACTGTTGATGAATTTTACCCATCCAATAATTAGTTTTCCCGACCGCATGGACCTTTACGTATGGAATAATCTCCGAATATACGTAAACCATTGAGTTAAATTCTCTATTTATTCTAAATTTAAATAAATGAGTTATATTGCACATTTGCTCCCTATTGATGAAATTTATATACACAATTCTTAGCCAGACTCCGCAATCCTGTAAATCCAGTATGAACATTTCTCTTTAATCTTTTGGGATTAATTATATGAAAGTTCATGAATCAGTACTAACTATAATTTCTAATAAATGTATTTTAGAATTGCACACCTGCTCACAAATTTTGTCCACCTAATAATTAGTTTTGCTCTGCTACATAAAGCTCCTTAAGGAATTTCAATTTAAATAAATGAGTTAACAATGAGAGACAATACATGAATTTTCCACTCAATATGCTATTTAAAGATTTTTAAAATCTCCACTTTCACTTTGAGTCTAATCACTAATTTACAATTAAAATGAGCGAATTTTGAATTGTGTCCAGTCAACAACTAATTTTGTTCATTCTCATAAACCTATATACGTAATAATGAAAATTGTACTTGATTTTTTGAGTTATATTCTAAGAATAGAACTGTAAATTTAAATAAACGAATTATGTTTTAGAATTGCACCCGTGTTGATGAATTTTGTTAGCCAAATAATTAGGTTTATGGGAGCAAAACCAAGTATTGAGTGGCCAAATTCATCAACAGATGGACAATTGTAACAAATAACGGATTTATTCAACATGACAATATGTAGCGATTTACGAGCATTGATATACTCAAAAATTTAAGTGGAAATTTTAATATCCCCTACATAGGATTATGGGAGTGAGCAAAACTAATTATTGGGTGAGCAAAATGTGTCAAATGTGTGGACATAACTTTCTGGAACTTTAACTCAAAAGTTTATGTTAAATTTTATTATTCTGTAAACATCCAGACACATTCAGTGTGGATCAAGTGTCAATTTAAATAAATTAGTCATGTTTTAATATTATTTATATTAACGATCATAAATAATATTAAAACATGACTAATTTATTTAAATTGACACTTGAGAGTGCTTTGTACAACATTTGTATGTTTAAAACTATATAAATTCTCTTCTTTAAAACCTTTTTTGGGAGTGCTGGCTCAAATTACACTCAATTCTTTTAGAGGCTTTCAGAGGCGAACTATTTAGGGGGAAACATTTTAGAAACCACGAATTTCGCTTAAAACACCACTTATAATTTTCCCACTATCAACTTCCGCACATATTTTCGCTCCTCGTTTTCACTAAGTAGTCTGAGTACTATTTATTAGACAGTAGTTATATATCGCAGTGAACATTCTAGATACTTTGAAAACATTCGCAAAGTTTCTGTTCTGGACTAAACTGCCATAAATCTACTAATACTACTACTGATACTTACTAACCCATATTAACCCATGATTGATCAATTTCCGCGTACGTAACAATTAGCCCAAATGATCAATTTCCTATATATTGACGATTATTAGCCCAATATGTAAATTGTAACAATACGATAAGATTTATGATACAACTAGCTGTAAGATTTAAACTTAAGTGTTGAATCACATAAAACCGGGGAAGTTCCAAGTTCGATAGGAACAGGATGTAACTGGCTTTGTCGTCATTTGTTTATGACTGATGATGTAGTTTAACATAACTATAACACATTGTCGAAGTGCAGAATTCATATGTTCAAAGTCAGTACTATGAATTGCAGAACTATCGTACCTACCGTACAAAACGGACCTACGTACGGTCGTATAGTCGTCAATTTTACCAGCAACTTGGGGTTAGTAATCTAGTTTTACCTAAGCTAGATTACTTGATATATAAATTCAATTATTTTGATTTGAAACTACAATTGCAAATCTAGATTAAAAATTACACTGCACTTTGCGATCATAATTATTTTTGATTGTACGATGAAATATAAACAAATCAAATTTCTAGTCACATTGATTCTACGGAATATTAGTCTGAACATGGTAAAAGGTAGGTGCGAGAGAAGTGTTTCGACCTTTAAACAGATTGCAAAAATCGAAAACTAACAAAAAAATAGAAATCTCAGTTTAATGCTTAATTTAACCATTACTGTGACCAGTTGAATTTTGGCAAGTTTAAAAGGACGAATTTACCTGCTTGAGTTAACCATTGATGAGTTAATTGCCGCCGAATGGGCGTAAATTTTAAGTGTTTAAAACTTTTCCAATTTAATCTCGTGAGTATTTTATCGTTAGTATTTGAAATACGTAGTTTGGTATAAGAATTGTTTGTATGAATGAATTTATTCTATAGTTCAAGACATACAGAATATTTGTAGTTCCTAAAATTGCGCTCACTGCTCATGTTGTGGTTGCTAATCAATTATTTACGCGATTATAAAATTTAATAAAACCGAACTAAAGATTATTCCAGATTTTTGAGTTATTTCCTTGTGAGAATATAAAAATTATCTATTTATAAGTAAATCTAATTGTTACTAAATGCTCAAGTGTCTGTCCACTTGTCTTGTGCGATATAATAATGGTATGTATGTATATACAAATAACAAAACGTAACATTTTCTGATTAGGAAAATGCGGAAAACTGAAAACAATAAAAGGGATTCATTTGTTTGTAGTATACGCAGTGAAAAATATAAAAGGGGTACCGAAAAAGGGATGAAAATTTGTGAAAAATAACAACAACAATACCTATCCGAATATTTTATTAATAAAAACGAAGCTGCTATCCTTTTTAAATAAATGGACAAAAGGAATAATATATTAGGATTGAGGAAACAGATGCGTGAGAATAATAGCAAAGAGTTTTCCAAAATTTATTTTGTTTAATTTTAATTATTCACGTACAAATAATTTTGTTTTATTGTTGTATACCGAGAAATTAAATGTAATAAATTTCATAATTAAAAAAATTAAATTTTTTTTAATTATGTGAATAGAGGAGGAATATCGAGGTTTATTTTATTGTTATTACTATTATTATCTTGACACTGAGTTGCGCCCCAATTTGATTAATATATTAAGATATCGTCCGTCCTATCTATAGTTCAAGATTTTGTCTAGAGGGAATCTAATTATTTAAAGGACACATTAGTATAGTTATCAGTTAAAAGATAATAAAGGGTTGCTAAGACTGTCCATTATGTTCATAAAGATACATTTTGAATTATTACGTCGATTTACCTGCCATATAAAGGATCTCTTATATGAAGTCATGCTAAGCCACAGATGAATTTTATTATACAATCTTTTTAAATTGCTAAATATAGGTTCATATTATGTAAATTGGAATACAATTTATTGTCCTTTAAACCTTTTTTTTAAATTTTAATTTCAATTAAATATTATTTTTGGGTTGTATTAATAAATTTTCCCGCCTTGGTCGCATATGTTTGTATAATTTTATGAATTTAGTGAATTTATGCGGTTGAGACACATATGAACAGAATAATTAAAGAATTGTATATGGCTGTTTTAAATTTTTGTTACTTTTATTATAAAAAATATTAATTTGTTCGTTTGTATAAATCACGAAATAGTCTAAGATAAGAGGTTGGGCAATTTAATTGGCTGGTATAGCTTTACTGTTTCGATCTATAAATTTTACAATATAAACAATTGAAACCTGATTGATTGGCTACTAATTCGTAGAAGCATTTGTCAATTGTGTTAAATTTTTGGTACCAAACAATCTTCGTAGATATCTGGTGTAGCATTAAGTTGAGACATTTTTACTGAAATTTTTAACATTAACTATATCTGGTAGTTCAATCTGCAGATTAGATAAAAGGACTCAGCAAAAATATATCAGGCACTCCAGAAAATAAAATTCAATTCAGTTCGACACACTACGAACAATTTAAAAATGTACTTGCAAACTCATACAACTTTTTAGGGTAGGTAGATAAAATTGTCCTAAATTGGTTTTACTAATCCGAGTTCTCTAGGAAATAAAATTCGATTTAATCCAAAAAAAATTCTGAAACGGGCTAACATATTCAGGGTTTTCGCCACAGACGATGCTATATTCAAGGCGGTTTCCATTTCTTAATTATAATATGTAAATTTATGCAGGGACTGCATAACCTCCTATTTCATAAATTAGATTTTGGTTAAATCTTAAACGAAAAGTTAAGAAACCGAAATTAGGAATTCAATTAATTTCTTTCTATTTTCTTTTCTAAAACCCAACTACACCTTAATTTCAGCCTTATATTTCTTGCTTTTAGTTCCCACTCGTTTATCCTTTGGTACCCCCATACACATCAATCAACCTTACACTTACTAATTAGATAGTAACTAATTTCTTGTGGCCTTAAATTAGTAAGCAGTATTATTTTAATCAAATGATATGAGCGGAAAGTAAGGAGATGAATTGAATTTGATTCCACTCGATTGAGTAATCCTCCAGTTCTCTTTAGTAAGACTATTTACAGAAATTCATTTACAATGTAAGTGCTGGATGCATTATTAGAGTAGCATGGTTAAGATTTATTTTGCAGTCTAAAAAATTTGCTTATTAATTTCAACCTTTCAAACCAAATTTAATAACAAATTTGGTTTGAAAGGTTGAAATTAATAATTAATAGGCTAAGATGAATCCTAATAATTTAACGAAGAATCAGAATCTCCGTCGACCAACCTAATTACATGTGTGTTTAAGCTCGTAAAAAGAAATAGAACGAATTTATTGGGCCTTCTTAGGTTGTATGGTGGTGGTTCTAGACTGGGGTTAATCGAAATTTACGAAATTAACACAGTTATATGACAATGAATCAAATTTCGATAGGTTGAAGTGTTTGATATTAAATAAAATGGCGTTATATTACCATTCAAACTACAAGTTATAATCTAAAATAGATCTAAATCGGGAATGAAATGATCCGTCCCCTCTCTACGATGATCAAGCTGTCTTTAAGAATTTCATTAAATGTTAAACTTTCAATTTCAATTTACAAACCAGGATAGATGTTGAACTAGATTAAATGAACCAACTAGGTTAAAAATGACCAGTTCCATCCATCATTGCCATTTGATTACTTTTCAAAATGTCTTCAAATAGTGATACTCATGATTAAATAGTATAAATCGGTTTCACTAAATATTCAAGTTAATTTCATCAAATCTAGTGTGATTACAGCCACGTTCTAAAATTTTCTGAAAAATTTAAACGAAGACTCCAAATTTACTTGCTTTTTTGAAAAAAATTTCCAGCGAAATTTTTAAAGTAAGCAAAACTGTTAAAAATAGGTTAAGTGATCGGCATAAAACTTCATACTTAAGTTCAGATAAATTCAGAACGCTGTATACTATGTTCTTTCTAATTAAATTCAAATGTGTTTATTTCTGGTTTTTAGGAGATACAAATGTCGTTGCTATCTAGAACAGTCATGGATTTCGTTTTATATTAGCCAGGCTTCAGTTAGCAGAGTTTTTTTATGGGTGCCTAATTCAGATTTAAAGCATTCGCAATCCATCATTATTTACACATCAAGATATATAAGGTCGCCTAAGATTAGACAATTTTAGTTATCGGGTGAATTTAAAATAGTGCTGAAAATGTGGTGACAGAATTAAGAATATTAAATTTATTTTTATATTTTTTTTCAAACTACACTGACTTTACCGTTTGACAAGATAACTTTTAACCAGACATCATCAAACAAATTTTTAGATTAGAATTCTTGACGACAATAAAAATAAAAAGGGTTGAAAGAACCCCCACCATCGAAAGGCTCGACAAATCCTAGATCGCGAGTGTACGTAGATGAATGGGATGCTAGTTGTAATGTCTGGATCCGTTAAAGTAAACTTCAAGAAAATAAAGTGAAATAGTATAAGACTGAAGATATAGGGTATAGGGATATGTCAAAATTGCCAAGCAGGGCTATTTTGAATAAATTTGCTAGGCGGAACCAAACTTATATACAGAAATTCAATCCAGATGGTTTTTACCAGGAAAATCATGTGGAATTTTTTGAGTGCAATTATTATAATTGCTTTATAATTATTATTGGTAGTTTATTGCTCATAATCGTATGTATGTGTAATTATGTTTAATGTATTGTAATTGTAATATACATGTAAATATGTGTATGTTTTGGTACCCGTATCGAAAGCTTCAATTTTATAGAATCAGGCACAATATCAAATATATACGGCCCTGCTATAATATAACTAAGTATTTAGTAGACTTTCGTCAAGGTGCTTCTTCTACGATCACTAAAAGTAAAAAGATCGAAATTTTGGATTTTTGCCCAATTGTCATTGTGTTACATTTTAGAAAGGGAATTTATATAGTAAAAGTTACTAAATAGCAAAATAGTTAATTTTTCTGCGAATTTACAGGATTTCAAGAAGATTTCAAAGTATTTTTAAATTAATTAAATATAAAATTATAACATCACCTAATACATATTACTTCTTTTTAGGTTGACAAACTTAATATTAATATTATCACAGCAATTTGAGCTGAATTCCTTTTGAGTATTTACTAATTCTGATAATTGTCAAAGTGATTTTTTGGCAAGATATTGTAAATAAAATTTAAGTAAAAAATGAAAGTTGTGGTTTTGTTTTCATCGTCCTTTCCTTTAGGAAATACGTGATAACGATTAACCACCACTTCACTGTTACTAATTGCATCATTGAGCCGTATCAATAAGACAGACTATGTCGTAATCATTGGCTACTATACGGCTTGCTACATTTAATTGCGTACCACTTTTCTTAAAGAGTTAACAATGTTCAAACGTAAGCACTTGAAAATATTTTTGGAATAAAACAGAAGATATGCATTGACATTGAGGATTAATCAGATCGTACATCGTATTTAGTCAGCCATAAATCAAAATTCGCCCTAACTAAGGAAATATACTACACTAAAAAATAATTTGCAAACATTATGTAGGTACAGGTCTATCTATCGGGCCAACATACATTACGGTACAGTTCTGCCATTTCCATGCCAAAAACAACCCATCATTATACTGAATTCATATATACAAAATCATATAAATACTTAGGGTAGCCTTTTTGATTATTTTATTATGTATACGCATCCATTTTTTTGTGTGTGCAAAAAACATTAAAAAACTCGTCCATTATTCCAGTTTGCCATATATAAAAAAATCCCTGGCAAAAAAGGGAATTATTTTTTAAAACGGGAACTTTCATAAAAACATATTTTGGTATGAGGTTTTAAAGTGGTTAGTATTTATTTCATGTTCCGTTTTCATTAAAAAAACACATACTTACTGCTCGTATAACTGTTTGCGAAATGTGTAAACGAATATGCAAAACTCTTCGTAAAATATATAAACATGTTCCATATACAATATAGACGTATAGTATGTAGATAATTATGTTACAAATCAATGAAAACATATAAATGGAAACTTCCATGTCCCCATCTCCGCCTTCACAAACAATTTCGACATGAATATTTGAATATTTCATAAACTTTGTCCTACCTACACCCAGCTACACATGGAACATATAGAAATACGGAATCCATAAGGATTGCGTGCGAGCTTTTAAAAATCCAATGGAACGTTGATAAAACATTAATTTTTAGACCGCTAAACAGCAGAACTGGAAAGTGAAAATTTTTAACAGCCAGATATGATTATACCAATATAACGTATAGAAAAATCCGACCGAAGTCAAAAAAATATGCGTTTATAATTCAAGTGCAGATTGCGAATACAAAGCTAACGATATGGATTTTGCATAAATAAGTTTTTTCGTGGTATAAATATATTGACTTTAAAAATTTCGCTTTCAGTTTATGAATTACATTAACGAATATTTTCTAAATTTATTTCAGGGATAAGTTTATGGTGCAGAGGTTTGGTGACGATGGTATGTATATAAATTATTTGCATGCGGACGTTAAATCGTATAATGTACTTTAAAATTCAAATTTTCAAAACGAGGGTTAATCGTATATTTTCCTTAAACATTCTCGCTTTATGGTTTAACGACGATGCCTGTATAGAATATAACGTGTGTGGTTTATCTATGACTTTATTATTATTGACATGTATAGGTTGATGGAACGGATAGATTTACGAAAATAATTGAGAAGATTATTGTTAATATTTAAATTTTACTATATGATAATCGAACATGACATATTTAAATTTATGGTAAGTGATGTGTGTAGTATAATGTTCTATACATATTTAAAGGGTTACAAACAAATTAATTATTGATAATGATGTTTGTACTATAATTTATAATTTATGGAACAGAAGGTTTATAAAATTTATCCGGGGTCATTCTTAGCCTCTCATAAGAGGTATACGGTACAATGGATATGTGTGGCTACCGTCTTTCCTCGAAAACAATCCCTAGGCATTAAGGTCGAGAGTGTACAAATTTTACAAAATTTTAAAATCGAAGCAAAATATTTCAATAGTGTGCTGTTCGAATGAAACGCCTAGCTATAAAAAAATCGATTAACTTTATTTTTGTGTTTTTATTTTGTACAATACACCCAGTCAGTGACTAGTATTATATGTAGATGATATGCACAATCGTAGGAATATAACTCCATTTAGCGTCAATCAGAGGGACAACAACTATGATCATCAAATAATAACTTACACTCAACCAACTATCAAACCACCCACCTTTCATGGTCAGTTTCTGGACCGCGGATAATAGTTTGATTTTACTATTTACAATGGCTAACTAGGCTTTGAAAATTGGGTGGTTCGGAATTGGATTGTTGTTACTCAGATTGTGGCTAAATGGAGTTATATCCCTACGATCGTGCATTTCATCTATAATACTGAAATATTCTAATGTACGGAACAATCACTGGTTGTATTATAAAATGTAAGCACAAAAAATAAAGCTAAACAATTCTTACATACGAAGTTTGGTGCGCGGATGAAATAGATGGAGAATATGAAAGAATCGATTTCGCAGGCACTGAATATTCAGTCTACGTAACACCACGGCAGTCCGCCATGGCATTATGAGGTGACTAATTTATTCAAAATCAATAATCTTATCGAATCGAAAATGATTGCTGCTACTCTTCCATATTTTTCATCTATAAAGTAGAGTTAAATTATTAAAAAATCATTTAATTTAGTGTTAACATACACACGTACATAATTTATACAAATTTCATTATAAATTCGCCGATCGATCAAAGCACAATCGTTGATAAATTCAATAACAGTGAGTTTTTATTTTGCAACTTTGCGAACACTAAAATCCGATTTTCGTTGAGTATCTCGTTTTAATGTTTATCTTGTCGTTGTCATCACTTATTTCAATAATAACGTAAAAATTTTGTAAAATATTTTCAATATACATTTTCCACAAAATTTGCGGTACACATTTTGATTGTATCTAACTTAGATCAATGTCGCCCTTTGAAAATCATGGAGGTTCTTTGAACTAAGCTTTGAGCTTCAAAAAAGCGTATTAAATTTTGTAGGATAAACTATGTTTCTTGCAGATTTTGTATTGACGCTATTTGGCCCCGATGTTGAACCACCCCCAAAATTTCACCATGGACCAGAAATTAGGATTAAAAATGAGAACCTTTAGTCCTTAAAATAATTTCGCCTTTTAATCTCTAGGCTCGGTAGATTTAAAAATGAAAACTAATTATTTATGAAATTTTTTATTCGGATTTCCTTATCTCCAAATCCAACACTTTCTGAAATTAGGCCAGACTACTTCTTGTTTTTTTTGCCTTCTATACTTGTTTAATTACCTTACCTTTATTATGGAAGAGTCTTAACCTATTTGACCAATAAACTTTAGGACCATCAAAATTTTCGTTGATTAACAACATTAACACTGACTGCAAATACATAGTTAAAATAAGATTAAGCTGTTGAGTCGCACAGTTTCCTTTATTTTTAGTTTATCGAAAAAAGTTTATAACAATAGACTAGGATTCAAGGTTTCTTTTGCTTTCTGCGGATTTTCAATCCACTATACACCCGTTTCATGGAACATAACGTTGAAAGCTTATAATTTTTTAGCCCACATTGAGTTTCGGCTTATTAAGATCATGTGTTTCCTTAATGCGATTTGCTATATCGCCACCATACATCCGGTCAATATTTTTCAAAACTTCGTGAATTGTTGGGAACGCGGTGGAATCGTAGGCAAATACATATTTTGGTCGTTCCATATTTTTCAGCATCATTTCAACCACTTTAAAAATGCGATCATTTCGTTCAACAGCACTAGGGAATGCGGCTGCAAAATCATAGCAATTAGCTAGTAAACAATCGTTAATAATTTTCAAATCGATAAAATTATCAATTTCCATTAGATTTAGGTTGAAGCGTAAATCTTCATCTGCATTACTTGAAGGAAGATCATACACGCTGGTCAGAAATATTTTTTGAAATGCGGGTATTTTTACTTTACCTTCCAAATTCTGATAAAAAATTGTTTCAATTTCCTTATTTTGGGATCTATTGACCTTTCGAAAAAATGTTTCGAACTGCTCATCAGTCTGGAGTCCATATTGATAAATTATTTCAAACATTGCGATATCAATATTATCATCGAAATCTTGTTCTTGTTGGGTAATTTTAGTAGCCAAAATTTCCAAATCTTGTAAACATTTTTTATAATTTAGCGAGCACGCCATATTGATTGCTTTGGTTCGACCTAATTTTGTTGCACGTGTATCGTTTGTGTAATGTTCTGTACCGTAATATGTATAAAAGTGGGGTATTAGAACATCAGCATTTTCCACCTAAAATTATAACAGCTATACGTGAAGTCGAAAATACGTTTATAAATCTTAAGTAAAATATTGTCTTACCAAATACGATCTTAGATCGGATAACGAGAACATAAATGTTTGAACAATACTCCAAGTTATATAGCTGTGTTCCCATTTTAATAAATTTATTACTTTAAATAAAATATCATCAGACAATTGTCCATTTTCGTATAATATACTAGCGTCCAAAAATAATTTGGCCCTATTCAATGCTGGTATTGCGTGCAACCCTTTGTCAGATGATAATGCATTCACAATTAAATTCCAATTGCGCACATCATAATTCACGACGTAATAACCGGCCGACTGTTTATTAAACAATATCCAATCGTCTACTTTTAAATTTGGTACGGATATATTCAATGCGTGCACATTTTTTAACCAGCCGTTGGTAGTCGTAATATTAAAATTTGGTACTGATTTAGTCGCATAATTAAATGGAATCCAAAACGTTTTATTCTGAAATGAATCTTGCCTTATTTCAATATAACCAGTATCATAATTTCTAGTTATAGTGATTATTGGAAATTTTGGTTGATTAATCCATGAATAGACAAATTCTGAGATGTCAATATCTTCTGGAATTTTTGCATCTAAATCGTTAATAAATTGCAACTCATTTATAAAATCATCGGTCGATATTGAATCGTATTCAAAATTGTTAATTAAATTTTGTATAAATTTTTGAAATGATTCTTTCCCGAGAACATGATATACCATATTTGTAAAGGCACTGCCTTTTGTGTAAATCACATGAATTTGAACCAGCGAATTTTGTAAATCTCGATGTAGCGGTTCGAAATTATTTATGGTTTGTCCAAATTCATCGATTGTGTCATAGTGCATGGCATAAACATAATCAGTTAGAAACATTCGTTCCATGTACTTTTCTTCCGGGAATACAATTGAAGACACAAAACTTGTGAAATACGTGGTTAATCCTTCTTTAAGCCACATACTGTTCAGCTCTTTGACGGATACCAAATTTCCGAAATATTGATGAACTATTTCATGGGCGATTACTTTAATAGAATTTTCAGTAAGTTCAACATTTTCGATACCATCGACATCTAAGACGGAATTGCCGTCAAAACTTATAAATCCCCAATGTTCCATACCTTGAATTGTATCAGTAGCAGTGTGTGATGCAAAATAATCCAGTTTTGGAAGTGGGAACGGTTTATTCAAATATATTTCCAGCGAGTTGACAAAGTGTCCGGCGTATTGTTCAAGTATTGTGGATTTTCCAATTCCCAGTGGTGTATACAAATTCATAGTTAGATTATATAAATTTTCAATTCGGCTACATTTAAATTTCCCGATTGCGATTGCAACTGCGTACGTTGACATTAGAGGTGATTCATCGAAAACTGTAGTTGTTCTTCCATTATCGTGTTCTAACTTTCTACCAGGCATATTTGAGTTTGCTATCATATCGCTGTTATGTGTTACATGAATCTTAAAATGCGCTTTAAGTGTGGCATTATCAAAACTTGGAAATGCTGATCGAATATTATGCACTTCAAAGTGTGTTGTGGCAAAACACCTAAAATTACAAATTAATCTGAATCACTTTTTATAATTCTGATGCATTTACTTACGTATCTTCAACTTCATTAATCTTGTAACAAAATTTGAAGAAGCCATTACGGTCTCCTTCTTGAAATTGTACGGTATAGTCAATAATTAAAACGTAATTTTCATCCTGTTCTAATAAATGTGCATCTTTAGATTCGATGCCAATAAGTTCATCATCCCCATCTTTAAAAGATGTCACTTTGCAATCTGTTACATTTAATAGAGTAGCCGAATTCACAAAGCTAATATTGTGGATTTTTATCAAATGTGTAAATTTTAGATGAAAAGCAAAAAAATTTGATTTCACTTGCGACCGAAATTCGATTTTTGAGGTAGCATTGTAATATTGGAAATTTAATGTTGGATCCAGGCTAATATCTATATGGTATCGTATTGGTTTGATATCTGTTACCATATTAAATTTAAAATACTGGGTTTCCTCCGGGTTAACTTTCGATATGTTTACTTCACATTTTATAAACGTCAGTGTACTAATTAGAACAATCAAATTTACAAAGTTTAATAACATGCTGTTGATTACACAAAATTTGACTGTCAAATGACTTTACTATTATAGCTTTAGACATGTACGGACGTAATTTAGTGCTAATCTAAATTTCAGAGCCAAATATTACGAGAAATAATCTTTCAACATACAGATAAATTATTTAGGTGCATCCCATACGAATTAATCAAGATTGACAGCTGAAACCCTATAACCTCTCATATACGACTCTCATAACATTGCTTTACATTATACTGATAAGACGATACTACATCACATCTTAAGAAATTAAACAAATCTTCATTCTTTGAACTAAAAACTCACACACAAACCTGGTATAAAACAAAAAAATACAAAAATATTAAGGCAATTAGCTGGTAGTACTTCAACTGATCTTAATTAGTGAAAATGGTTTTGAAGCATTTTCTTAGTTTGATTTTCTTTAATTTTCTAATAAGTGGTGAAATAATAATCCTTGAGCCAAGTGAAGGTGTTGGAGATAAATTTTTAATGTTTAATATAGAAACTGATGTAGTGCCACATCGATATCACGTTGAAATCGATTTAGGCGAGCAACTAGATTTTCAGTATTTCAATGGGACCAGCAAAATTCGGCTTTTGTCCAAGGTGAACTCAGAAGTGCTCCACTTCCATTTTAATAAATCGAAGCTAAATGAGATTTATGCAATTCGTTTGACGAACGTTGACCGCCATGAAGATATTCATTTTGATAGAGTGACGCATTTTTGGCTCAATAATGAAGCTCTAATTGGACTGGAATTGGATAACGGTTTAATATTACAGAAGAATAATCTATACGATCTTTATATTGAGTATATGGTGAAATTCACTGATGAAGTGACCACTGGATTCTTTAAAACATGCGTACCAATCGAAGACAATGATAAAAGGTAAGTGTTTCGGTAAATTTTATACAAAAGCATTACCTTCTACAACAGAATTTATGTTTACTAGCTGTTATGTCACAACGCATTTCGAGTCATTTAGTTTTCGTGAGACTGTGCCGAGTTTTGATGTGATTGGCCTAAAATCAAAATTTAATATTGAAATAACACATAACTGTGAATTAATAGCCGTATCAAATATGCCGGGCAACATTACTGAAAGGTAATATTTTGACATGTGTATTGTAATCTTGAAATAACCACAAAATAGTTTATCAAATTTTTTGAAGGAATGGAAATTTAGTTACCACGCATTTTGAGGAGACTCCCCTAATGTCTACCTACCTCGTAGCATTTACAGTTGGGCAATTTAGAACGATTCCTGCTGAAAACGTTACTAGTACATCGATCAATATTTATATTCATCATGCTAACAATGCCAGTTCATCAACGTTGCAAAAGTATTCCGGTAAATTACTTAATGTGTTAGAAAATTATTTAAATGCAAGTTATACGTTGCCGAAACTGGATCTATTAGCGGCGAGAACAACAGGGAAGCAATTAAAAGGAATGGAGAACTGGGGCCTTATTACTCTTGACGAGAATAGCGTGTTGGAAGATGTTGTCCCAAGTATAATTAACGACGAAAACGCGCTCGAGCTGTTATCGCATGAGATAGCTCATCAATTTTTCGGCAATTTAGTTACAATGAAAAACATCACTTATCTGTGGTTAAACGAAGGTTTTGCCAGTTATTTTTCTTACCGAATGCTCTCCGATCTATTTCCAAAGGACAATTTTATGGATCAAATTTTTTCACGTGATACCGCAATTACCCAGTGGATGGAGACCGCACTACCAATCACGATAGTGAACGATTTCCAACCTCGAGCAAAGCCAAATAGGAAAATGTACGTATATCCAAAGGGTTGTGTTATTTTGAATGTTCTAGCACAAAGTATGGGTGAAGAAGCGTTTCAGTCTGCAATGCGAATGTACATTAACAAATTTTCTTATGGTTCAGTAACCCCAGACGATTTAATAGATGTTTTTCAAGAAGTCAACAATATCCACCATACTATTCCGAGTAACGTAAATATACGAGAGTTTATAAATTCTTGGATAAATCAAAATCGATTTCCAATTTTAACTGTGATACGAAACTATACCACTGGTGAAGTTGTAATCAGTCAATCCACATTTAAAGCGGATCAATCAGAACCCGATCAAACCTGGTGGGTTCCATATAATTATGCCACCAAGTCAAAACCAAATTTCTGGAATACTTTACCAGATGGCTGGCTAACATCTAGTTCGATGACACTCCATTTGAATTTATTGCCTGATGAGTGGATAATATTCAATAAACAACAGTCTGGAAACTACATAGTAAATTATGATGTTGAAAATTGGCGACTTATTACCGAAACAATGGTTGGCGAACATTTTGAAATGATTCCACCGATCGAAAGAGCCCGAACTATTTCCGATGCCCATTTTCTTAGCCATATCTCGAAGAATACTAACACTACCGTATTTTTTAACTTATTATCGGTTTTGAAAAAAGATCGAAGCCGTGTGACCTGGGATGTGATCGACCGAATACTAAAAGTCTATTCAACAAACGATATTGTAACACACTTCCATATACATAAATTGGATTACCTTAAACCCGTCTACGATTATTTAGGGTTTGAACATCTTGACGGAGATTCCCGACAAAAATTCCACACCAAAATTATGATTACAAATTGGGCCTGTTATTTACGATACGATAAGTGCTTAAACGATATGAATAAACTGTCGGAAGAATATTTAAGATTAATTGAAACTGATTCACCTCTTGTATTGGACCAATCAATTCTAAAAAATCTTTTTCAATTTGGGTTTTCGCTCGATGCAGCATTTGAACAAATTTCGACATATGTACATAACTCTTCGAATGCCGTGTTAAAGGAGATATTTTATTCTGATCTCGAATCAATCGAAGCCCGGCCCCACTTTCAATTGCACTATATGTTAACAAAGTACAATTTATCAGTGTGTAATGAGACCAGGAAACCAGCAATTTTCATCGATAAAGCCTACTTTTATAAATTTAACGAATTTAATGTGTTTAACTTGTGTGTGAAAAATAGCTGCTACGATTTTAATGAAAACTGCCGCACGATAGAGGAGAGGAAACGGTTGATCGATTCGCTATTGCTACGTGTCATTCGTGGAGTTGAAAAAAATGTGAACGCCGTTTCAAAAATTAATAAGTTGTTTAGGGACGTGGAGATTGCATATAATGTGCATATCAATTTTAGGCTTGAATCTGAGGCGGATTTGAAAATATTGTACGAAATGAATGTATTGGTAGTTTAACAAATTGATTAAAAATATATTTCAAACAATTATTGTCAATTTTACTAAGTACCTCAAACCTTGTTACGCCTCAAACTCTCCGTTTTGAGTATAAGGCCGACCAGACTTGTGAATTATTAATTATTAATTGGAATTAGTATATTAAAAGGACCATACGTAGTGTAGATTGTTATTATACTTATATGATGTATTAGCTGCGCAACTAATTTTCCGGGTTTCACACATAGATGGTGTTAGCGACACATCTAGTTGTCTTTTGTGTCAGAAGTTGTGTCTTGTTCATAGCGTTGCTAACGATAACCAGTTGTAATACCAGCACATATCGCAACGCAAAAATATTTTTTCTAAGAATGAAAATGTTGAGTTTGTGCCAAACGAACTGCATTTTCGGGAAGCATTGCTTTTCTGCTTCAACCTGAAAAAAAATGCAGCTGAAGCACGTCATTTGCTTGAAGAGGATTACGGCGAACATGCACCATCGAAAACTATCTATGAAGGGTGGCTTAATCGCTTCAGAAGTAGCGATTTTGATATTGAGGACAAGAAGCGCCCCGAAAGACTAAAAACATTGGGACAAATTTAAAAGGAGGAAAAATGGGTGCCGCATGAAGAGAGTTGACTGAGAGACAGATGGAAAATCGAAGAGCCACTTAGGAAATTTTGCTTTCCCGGCATGAAAGAAAGAGCTTCCTGTATCGAATTGTTACGGGAGATACTGCACAGCCAAATCGCTTGGGAAAGAAGACAATGCTCTGTGTTTGGCGGGACCAGAAAGGATTCGTACTCTATGAGCTGCTGAAATAGGGCGAAACTGTCAATGGGCAACGCTACCGACAACAACTTATCAATCGGACCTTTGAATTTTATTTTTGGCTAAAATAAGTTTTTGTGTTTCTAATTTCCTGTGCATACCAATGCTCGCAAATCTGGGTTTTTCTTTTTTTTACATGCTTGTATTTAGTGTAAAACAGTAAACACATACACGCTAAATTCGTTCTAATTGCGTGATTCCAATTTTTTTTAATTTGAAAAACATTCGTAAATAAATCACCCAGCGTTATTCCACCATCAGCAACCATACCACACAATTTACCTGATGAATTTAATTTTTACCCGATTCATAACGAGATAAAAATTTTCGATACTAAAATATTTTTTTTTGAAGTAATATTACATCAAAATTCTAAACTAATCATTCCACGGTCCATGTAATAATTAGTTGGCGCTTCCAGAAATCCAGTAAAATCTGTATAAGCTCCCTGAGTCCCTGCACATTTTTATTGTCGCCTTAGGTGAATCATAGATGAATCTGCTGATAGAAAAATGCATTGACATTTATTAAAAATATTAATACTAATGAATATTTTCTTAATAATTTACACATTAAATTATTGTAGTAGCCTCATTAATTTGCAGATGTCAGGCCCACAAAATAATCTATAATATAATAATTAAATTTCAATAGATGTAGCTGATTGTAATGGCTGTATTATCTACTAGAAAATAATGTATTTTAAATTATTTTACTAATTTAAGTATTTTCATGTCGCTAATTCATTAAATTTTTTACATTTATTACAATTTTTTAATTGCACAACACTGACTGTAAGTTATGAACATTTTCTTTTGTCGAATTGATTTAAATTTCTCTTTGTAACAAATCATGGATGAAAAGTTCAAATGCGAAAGTTTAGACCACGATGAATACACCGACTGATATTTGATCGATTCGATTCGAATACGCTTGAGGCTGAGACCAGAGTAGATATTGGTCTATAGTTGATTAGTTCTAGAGCATTCGTATATACACTTGCACAACTATCGTTAGTTTCTGAACCAATTTAGTCAACATTTGGGTCGCAAGGTGGGTCGCATGCATGTATGAAATGAACATTCGATGTATGGGCAACATTCCTTAGGTTATCACTTACTGGGCCATTTAAATATACTAAAATCATTATTCACATAGTTTAGCTTTTCTTCCAGTACATTTTACTTTGCTCTTATAATTTAGTTTCATAAAAGCCCTTTAGCTTTCCAAATACTATTTAATAATTTGCCAACTTCAAAAATTTCTCCATCCCTTTATTTCAATATTAGTTCTTTTCTTCTTATAAATGGTATGTTTCAGAAGCCTTTAAAATGATGGTTGCTTAAACGTGCATTTGTCGAGTTTCACTTATCTTTCGGAAATTTTCCTGACGACATTTTGTAATCCTTATCAAAACTGAAACTTCTTTTTGAAATAGCAGGGAAGTAGAAAAAGTAAATGTAGTAAAGACAAACGGAAAATGAAATATGACAGAAACTGGGATAGAAGAAATGGAATGGATAAGCAAAATGGAAAATGTTATTGAAAAAACACAGAAGGAAGTACAGAGAAAACCGAGGAGAAAAACTGGGGCGAAATGGGGTATTGGCAGCTTGTTGCTGGTAGTGTAAATATGAACAGATGTAGGACAACAGAGTTACTTCTTGGATAGAGAAAAACTAAGAGGAATGTCGGCTTTACAGTCCCGATTCTTTTGGTTATTTTTCAAATAAATCAGTTCGTTTAACTCATCAAACGCTTCACCAAAATTAGAAGATTGAACGTACAGTTAGAGCAATTGGATAGGAAACAACGATTGTAAAACAAACCATTAAAATAAAACCAAGTATTATTTAATCTAATCGTCTGCAACGTGTCTACGAAACTTATTCATAATGATATCTGTTTTATTTACTGTTTCTGTTGTTCGATGTGTACGAACATACACCAAAACAATTCTATACACAAATGTTATTGTAGATACATCAAAAAAACTAAGAACGTCATAAGAAGAAGATATTAGAACGACATCATTTAAATAAAATGTAATTTAAACTTTTCTGTTCACTCTCTCGTCTTATTACAATCAAGGTTTTTTTTAGTATGGCGAATTTTCCATACCGTCTTCCCAAACCACTCTTCGTTCAATTTAAAGTTTTATACTTTAATGTATTTTATTTCGTTAATGTTGTTGCTTGCAAAATTCGATTTAAAAAAAGGAATCTGAAAATATAAAAAGGAAGCAATGTAACACGAATAAAGCTTTCCCACACTAAGTCTCTTTGCATACAAATATTTTCATGGGCGCAGAGAATATTATTTCACTTTGGAAATGGTACGGCACAACAACAAAAACATAGAGAACAGAATAAATTTACGGCACAGGACAACGACTTATACGTGATTTTTTTTTAATTTCAAAACACCAGACCGTATACATAGCCCAAGTCCGAGAGGTATCACATTTTCTGTACTATTATTTGTGATATCTAATGTTTGATGCAGTGATAATGATGATACTTAGTGGCGATTTTGTTTAATTTATGAAAATAATATGTGACCATTCTAAACGGCATCAATGTTATTTACCACACAGACCATCGTCGTCGATCGATAAGTTGGTGTGTAGGATATAGGTGATCTGGTATTTAGCATTTTTATACTAAATCAACATTAAAAATATTTTTTAAAACACATTTTTATTTTGTTTTGTCTTCTAGGTGGGCGGAGAAATTAAAAATGTAAATACTTACCTTCTTTTATGATACCACAAATGTACTAAATGTACTGAATACTAAGACGAGTAAAAGAAAGTGTTAAAATTCAATACAACAACGACATCATATCAATCTTCCTGTCTTTCATATTGCGTTGGTTTTTTATTCTCTATAGAGACGAAAAGGAACCAATAGTATTTTCCGGTTAGTCGATATCCGCAAGAATGAATGTGCCATGTGTTGTGTCTCTATAGGTATATGTTTCACAAAATCCTAAAATCATCATTTCCGTTATAAATTTGGAAAATGATCTGGATAATTTTGCTTGCAAATTTAATTTTAAGTGTTGTCTTCAATCGATTTTGTTTTGCTACTGTATCAATATTGTTTTAAAAAGTGTACTAAGCAGTCTCATAATAGTCCTTTTCAAAATTGGCTCTCTAGTGGCATTTTTCCAAGCAGACAGCACGATGTTTTTCAATGCTATCGAAACAGGAGATAATGTGGATGTTATCGCAACTAACCTTAGTAAAGATTTTCAGATTTCACTGTTTTTTCTTTGAGTGGACTTGTACGGCCCTTCAACCGGAAATATCAAGATCTTCAAAATTGGTCCCTATCAAAGCATCATCTGGTTTACTCTAAAGCTGGAATCAATTTTATTCATTTTAACAAGCTAATCGATGGTATGGTCAAGAATTCGGTTATTTTGATACCGAGAAACATTCATTCGGGATTAATTCTTACGTACGATACTTTCTGCGAAAATATTAAATTTACAGCTGTCCGATAAAATTACATATGATTCACATTTAACGTAAACCAATTACTTAACTCTGATCTTGTTTTAATACAAATTATTCAATCAGAATTTTATGTAAATAAACAGTGTGTGCATACACAAAAATGGAAAATCCACTAGAAACATATTTTAACCTGCGTCAGAAAGCAGTTTGTTTATTTTTTTTTTGTTTTTTTTTCTGAGTCAAACATTTAAAACGAATAACTCATATCACGTACGTAACTATTTAAGTACATTTACAAATGTCTCTGTTAAAAATAAAATTTATGAACGGTTTTAAAAGAATTTCATGTAAGACAATCGACTTTTACCCGCGTAAACAAATACTACGAATAATTTTTAAGTCGTTATCTTACTTCATTCATAACTTGATAGTTGTAGGGTAAGTGTGTGTTGTAGTACAAATTGTGACGCGAGTGTTATATAAAAGCTAACTATAAATATTTAAATAAATAAACAAAATATTTCTGTTAATGAAAAAATCAAATCGTTATCACTGACCCGCTCGGTTAGTTGAGAGTTTATCTTTATTACGAGTAGAAATACAGACAGAACAAAATCTAAATAGTTTTTTTTAAATACGCGCTTTAGTTGAAGTTGGCTGCATTCAATTATTTAACAATATGGTTTATAAAACTATTATTCTGATACAATTAGTGCTAATAATAAAAAGTGAATTAATTAGTGAAATCAGTGTAAATGAAGTTGATTCAAAAACAACAAACCATGGCTTTAATATTGCCACTGATATTAACCCGATGAATTATGATATTGACTTTCAACTCGATCCCGATTTCGATTTTAAATATTACAATGGTTCGACAAGGTTACGTTTCACGTCTTTGGTTAACTCAAATCAGCTTATGTTTCATTTTAATAAAACGGAATACAGTGACGTTCATTTAATACGGGTATCAAATGTGAATAGGACCGGTGAACCTGATGAATTTAATGTGACATTTTATACGGGATATTTAAACGAATTAGTTCTGTTGGAAAGTAATAATGTAAATTTTTTAGAAAAAGGTGAAGTGTATGAGTTGTATGTGGAGTTTACTACGCGATTTATTGAGGGATCTGTTAACGGGTTCTATAAAACGTGCACCAAGTTAAGTGATGGTTCGAAGAATTGCTTTACTGCCACTCAGATGGAAATACATAATATAAGGAATACATTACCGAGTTTTGATTACGTTGCGTTTAAGGCACATTTTAATTTGAAAATAACTCATCACAAAGATTTAGTGGCCTTGTCCAATATGCCTGGTAGTATTACGGAAAGGTGAGTGAAAAATCATATTTATGAATGTTCATATTGATGTATTTGAAATATCCATTCCAGCGATGGTGATATGGTGACAACTTCTTTTGAGCAAACACCGGTAATGTCCACATACATTCTAGCATTTGCTGTGGGGAAATTTAATCGGGTTTCTATTGAAAACGAGAGCAACATCAAAATTAATTTATATACGCCCATAGATTCAATACGGGGATCGTCTACAGTACAAAAATATACAGGTGCACTACTTAAGGCCATTGAGAATTACGTTAACCAAACTTACACTTTACCTAAATTAGACTTTTTGGCCACACCCTCACACAGTACACTAGGAATGGAAAATTGGGGTTTGGTGCTGTACAGTTACGACGCAATGTTAGATTATTCAGATCCACCAACGCCAACAAATATCGAAAAGTCAATATCAGTTGTGGCACATGAGCTGGCCCATCAGTTTTTTGGTAATCTAGTTACAATGAAAGAGCGCAAACATTTATGGCTTAATGAAGGTTTTGCTACATATTTCACTCATCGTGCTATGGCTACCGTATTCCCTGAAGAAAATTATTTACCACAAATTGTGATCGCCGACATAGATGGTTCGTTTTATTTAGAACGCATTCTTGACTCAACTATTTTAGACAACTTCCAGGTGAACATGTCTTTAACGCAAACAACCCTTTATTACCACAAGGGTAGTGCCATAATCCAAATGTTAAACCATGTGATGGGTGAAAAATCTTTTCATCGAATGATACAAAATTATATCGACCGACATAAATATGGTTCGGTTGTCTCGGAAGATTTAATCACCGAAATTGTACTCGCAAATTCTATCGACAAAACAATTCCAGATGACGTCGATATTGAAGAATTTATGAAATCGTGGATACATCAGGAACATTTCCCCTTAATCACGGTTACACGAAACTATGAAACCGGTGAAGTGGAATTAAATCAACAGCCCTATTATCCAAACTCAATTCAGTCTAACAGCAATCTCACCTGGTGGATTCCATTTAATTATGCAACAAAATCAGATCCATCGAATAATAGCACATATCCAGATGGATGGCTTAAAAATGAACCAAGTGTTAAACTACCGATAAATTTAACAGCTGAGGACTGGATAATTTTAAATCGGCACGCTACTGGATATTATTTCGTAAACTACGATGAAAAAAATTGGAAAATGATTGCCGATCTCTTAGCAAGCGAGCATTATGAAATTATTGCTGCAGTCGATCGTGCTAAAATACTCGTCGATGCATTTTTATTATCATCCAACAAACAAATTATACCAACGGATATTGTTACCGATTTGCTACGATTACTAAAACATGATCGAAGCTATCTAACATGGAAGATTGCCGATAAATATATTCGTAAACAGTACGGTTACTACAGTGAAGAACTATTTAAACGAAATAATGGATCAGATTTGATCATAAACCTATTTAATCATTTCGGAGTTGATGCACAACCCGGCGAAACGCGAGCCACTCAGCTAACACGCAATATTGCGATCAATTGGATTTGCGATATCGAATTGAAAATGTGTAACGGCATTTTTAATAAGAAAGCTGCAGAATATTTACGCGCGATCGATAATAATGAAACATATACGGTACCCTCGGATCGGCTCAAATTTATATTCTGCTATGGATTTACTGATCCGAATGATTTTCAGAAAATGTTCGATTATGCGCTAGAAAAAGAAGAAAAATTGATAAAAGGAGCGATTTATTCCAGTTTTGATTGTCATTCGAACTTAACGATTTTCCGAAAATATTATATACCGATAGTTTACGATTTAAAATTACCGAAAGAATTGGTTTCAGATCGACTTGTATTGATCGATGCGTTTAAACATCGTGAATATGTTAATGATATAGATGTGTTTAATAAATGTTTGATTGAGGAATGTTATGATTTCGAATTGTATTATCCGGATGTAAAGCATCGACACGATATAGTGTACAATATACTGGAGCAAATTGTGCTAATTATGTCCAGGAAATTTGATTTGCAACCATCAACCACAATACAGGGACTACTAGAAACCGTCGATAAGAAGTTTGGTGGCGACGTTTGTAAAAAAATTAGGGATACGTTTGATTTAAGTAGAAGATATTTGAATTACGGGTAAATAAAATTAGATAAAATATTATTTATTGTTGTGTTTTGTTACTCTTAATTTCTTATGAAAGGTGTCATCTTAAACAAATAAATTTTACTTGTTGTATGCAAGCAATGCTAAATATTTATACAATGTTTACTCCACCACTACAAGCAAAGAGATTAACAAAAATGTATTAATGGTAAAGGATGTTTTAATAAGGACATAGGTTTCAGTGGTTGCTTACTGCACACTTAGGCCAATTTTTAGGCCCATTGTGATACCACTCATTCACTCCACATCATTAACCCACCCCTACTTCACCTACTCACCCAACTACAGCATACCACCTGCACATTGCAAGCTCCATGCCAACCTGTATATTGACATGGAAGGTGGGTCGGCACGTGGCACGGAATTCTGCACTCCATCAGAGGGTCTTAGTTGTATTTATTAGCAACACCGATCGTAATCGATGATGAAAATTCGATTTGCATCTAGCCTCTGATGGGATTCGAACCCAGCACCTCCCGGTCCAAGTGCCGAAGCTTTAACCACTGCACCACTTGTCCGGTAATAAGGACATAATAATTTTTTATTTAATTAAAATACAGAATAGTTGGGCTGAAATTTATTCTAGGTACAGTACACATGTTAATTTAACTATAGAACTTGATCTCGTTGATATGACCACCGCGAGCACGTTTGCAGCGATCGATTCTTTGGAGCCAATTTTCCATCACTCTTTCACACATATCGACCGGAACGTTGGTAATTTCGCGTTCGATATTGTCCCTGAGCTCCTCTAACGATATAGGTTTGTTGGCATGATACCATCTTGTTAGAACCATATATCATTGATTTCAATTCCATCCATCGCCGTAACATGGGTATTATTTTCATCGACGAAAAAATATGGTTGAATCACATCTCCGACATGAAACCCACACCAAACGGTCACTTTTTGTGGTTGTAATGCAGTTTCTTGAAGTGCATGTCGGTTTGTTGCTGCCCCATAATGCAACTTTTGCTTATTGACAAGCAAGCTTATTGGAAAATATTTTGATCTTAATTGATCCACTATAGCACGCTCACTCTGTCTGGTAAGGCGATTATTACAAGCGAAAATTGGAGTAAGCGCTCTTAAAGTCGCGACCACCTACCCAGAATTACGGTAGTAATTTTTAATAATTTCCAAACGTTGCTCGTTCGTGAACTTGACCGTGATAAAAATGTTAACCTTGCCTGACGTTCCTATTGGAAAACCCGATATAAACGCAAAGCAAGCTACTTTATAACTTTACCTTAACCGATTTATATAAGATTGAATTAACTATTGTGTTGCCATTGGGTGGTTAGTTCAGACAAAGTGTAAACTGTTATATCAGATTATCTACAGAACTAACTATTCACATAATTAACCAATAGGCGAGCACTGAAGGAAGCATGGTTTTAGAATTTCAGTACAACGTTTCTAAATTCTGGTAAATTTGGCAACCTTTCTAAATTTTGATATTTTGCACCATTTTAGCTGCTTATAAGGAAATTGTATTTAAAGTCTTTATACATTTTGTTGGCGTGTACAGGCTGTGTTTTAAAATAGTTCATCGAATTCAGTTCAACTTTACTTAAACAGTTATTTTAGGTAGTCGTATTTAGATAACAACCCGGAATATGGAATTGTGAAAAATATATTTCCCGGAATATGGAATTCTGAAAAATATATTTTTACAAATAATTTTTTAGTCTGCTTTGAATTACTTATCCACTCCAGAATTTAACGTATAAGCGTCTCGGCCTCTTCTCTAAAGTAATTACCAATATTTTCGCACACTTCATTTTTTGGCAAACTACTCATTATGCAACTCAATATTCTTCGATTTTGTAAGAACTTTTGAAACGTTTTACTTAGATGAAACGTAAAATCACAAATGTTGTTGTTTTGTAAACAACCGAAAGGTTATCAAGAAATGCGACCTACGACACAAAGAACACAATTTTTATAAAAAAAAATTTAATAGAGTTTCGTTTAGTTCGCAGTAAGAAAGTGGCCAACATGGCATTCAAAGTTAGTTGGTGGCTCTTAAATTTAATATATTGCTTAATAATAGTTTATGCGCAAAGTAGCAGTAGTGAAGAAAATTATTCAAGTGAAACTAAAACACCTCTCGTATTTGATTATAAAAAACTCATACAACCTAAACACTATGATGTACATTTGGTTATGTTGTCGACCGAAAACTTTCGGGTGTACGATGGAATTGTTAAAATTACATTTGAATCGAAAACGGATTCGAAATTGTTTCGATTTATATCGGCTGAATCCATTAACATTACTAGTGTAAAATTAGTAAATTTGAGAAATTTTGTGGAGGCTAGTGATTTTGCGTTGAAACGAGAGAGAAAATTTTACACCATTACCGATGATGCATTTGTGGTAAGCAACAATGGTAATATTATCGAGCAATCTGAGGTTTATGAACTTGAAGTTCGGTTTAGTAGCACCATGAATCAGTATCACGATAATCGAGGATTTTTCGCATCTAATTATAAAGTCGGGAATGAAACTAGGTAGGGTGATCGTCAAGTTGTACATATACTCGCATATGGTTTATACAAACGTGTATTTCTTATTTCAGTTATTTTGCCGCTACACATTTTCAAACAAAGTATATCCGTGATGCTATCCCTACATTCGAAGATTTGTCATATAAAGTACCGATAAAATTGCGTATTACTCATCATCCCAAATTTATATCACTTTCTAATATGCCCGGTCGAATTGTGACCGGTGATGACAATCGCGTCACAACTGAATTTAATGAGACACCACCGATGCCGGGATATATTTTAGCATTCGCGATTGGTGAATTTAAATCAAAAGCTGTGCCGAATGCTCGCAATTTATCGTTTCATATGTACGGGTCGTCTAAAATTTATACTGAAACGGATGATGCGACCGCAGTCAGCGGACAAATATTGCTTGGAATGGAAAATTATTTCAACATACAATATCCATTACCGAAAATGGATTATTTAATTATACCAGAATTTCCATTTTATGGCATGGAAAATTGGGGGCTTGTGGTTTTTCTCGAGTCGAAAATATTTGGCAGCTGGAAAACTACAAAAACATCTGATTTAATTGAAAACACTTATGTAAATGCACATGAGTTAGCCCATCAGTATTTCGGTAATCTAGTGACGCCAAAAGAATGGCGTTATGTTTGGTTAAGTGAAGGTTTTGCAACTTTTTTCTCGTATTACATTTTAAATCAAGTGTTCCCAAATGATCACTATAACGATCAATTTTTTATTGACAATTTATTCAGTACATATGATCTAGACGATTACGGCAGTACCCTAAATCCACGTGCAGGAAAGTCATCGATCTACGATGTAGCCCAAAAAGTTAACTATTTCAAAGCCAGTTCATTAATTCGGATGATAATGCACGTAGTCGGTGAAAATAAATTCCAAAAAGCAATCCAAATGTACCTAAAACAGCACGAATACAATTCTACGGTCCCTGCCGACCTGATTATTGCATTACAAAATGTTGTTAAGGATGATGTGTCATGGCCAGTTGATATTAACATCGAATCATTTATAGAAAGCTGGACTCATCAAAGTGGCACACCGATTTTAACAGTTAAACGAAACTATGTCAACGGTGATGTAGAACTTAAACAGAAATATAATAACAAAGGTGATGAACACGACGAAACTCCAACGACTTGGTGGATACCTTATAATTATGTATCGAGACGAAATCCTGATTTTGAAGACACGACCCCTGTTGGATGGATGGAAAATGAATCAATGATAATGATTAATTTAAATTTGAGTCCACACGATTGGTTGATATTCAATAAACAATACACTGGTTTATATATTGTGAATTACGACGAACAAAATTGGAACCTTTTGATCAATGAACTAATTTACGGAAATCATGAACTGTTTCATGAATATAATCGGGCTCAAATGATTCACGATTTAAATAGGTTAGTCGAATACAAACAAATTGATGAAAAGTATTTGATAAAATTACTCTTTTACCTAAAACGTGAAAAAAATTATCTTCCATGGTCGGCTGCCAATACAGTTTTGGAAAAATTATGGTTAAAACTCGGTAAAACGAAATATGGTGACGTATTAAAAATGGCAATCCAGTCCATGACGAGTGCAAGTTATGATTACTATCGACTGAATGCACAACAACAAGAGTCTAAAAGCTCGCTGCTAACTCGTACGATTCTGGTGAAATGGGCTTGCTTATCTGGACACCAAAATTGCATTCAGGATTTTGAAAGACTCTCAGAAGAATACTTCAATTCCTTGTTAGCACAGCAGACGATATTCGTACATCCTGACATAAAGGAAGACTTATTCTGTTACGGATTCCAGAATGAATCTAACTATAATAGAATGTTCAACTTTTTTGTCGCTAATCCCGATCACCCAGATTCCAAAACATTTTACTCTCAGTTCCAATGCAAATCGAACACCAAATTATTTAGAATTTATTATCATGCTAGTCATTATGCAATCGCAGTGAAAGATAAAAACGAATATCCAGCCTATGATAAAATACCATCAATTGTGCGAAATTTCCGAGGTGATAAAATCTCAGTTGTTTACCAGTGTTTACTCGAAAATTGTTTCGATTTCAGACATAACTCACCGGATACATATGTGCAAGATCTTGCACTGCTGATAGCTGGAACTATAGATCAACGATATATAATTCCATCTGATCTGCTCCAAATTAAACGACTTCTGATCAAAGTACAAGAAATTTATGGAAACGCGACAATACAAAAAGTTGGTAAATACGTTAACCACAGTATGGGACTTTATTGGTACTGAATATTTCAATTTACTGATGTAATAAAACATGATTTTATATTTTTTGTTTAATTAAAATTTCAACATAACAATCAGACCTGTTAAATTATTTATCACCACCTTTCTCACCTGTGCAACCGCGACTTGTCAGTACTAAATAAAAAGGGCGTTTTTTGCATGTATAACAAATTCGTTTGTTCTTGGATTTGCTCATACTAAGCCCACTCAAGATGAATACCAAAGGTTATAATGACAACTTTAATTGCAGCAAAATGTGACCTTTGCTGAAATTTAAAAGATAAAAATTTTATCTGGGACAACACTTAATTAATTTACTATATGACTAAAAACCTCAGCAAAGATAAGCCACTTTTGTTCATATGTCAAATATCTTACAAGAAACAAACACGTCTAAAAAAATTTATTCATTTTATAAAACTGTATATTTCTTTAAACTTAAGAAGTTATTTGAATTAGTAATTATTGATATCAAACTAAAATGTTTTGACACCATGGTAGTTGTGCTCTTACAAAACAGTAGCGCATAATTTTTCAAAACTTCACAGTTTAGCGTGCGACGTTAAATCTACGCTTGGCATTTAGAATGGTAATAGAAAACAAGGCATTTAGAATCGATAACAATCAGGACAACAATCAGGCTTCCCTTCGAAAACGCAAAACTCCCAAACACAAACTACCAAATTTGTGTAGTGGTGTCATCAAAATCATGTTTTAAATTTATGTTATATCATTCACGAAAGTCAATATGTCTGAAAGAACCATGCAGTACCTTAACTTCATTTATTAGAAACAAAAATTTCGTAGTTCGACTTGCAAGTATAAGTTTTCGATAATTCTCTAAATATACAACAAGGGTAAGGCTAGGCCAATCTATAGAAACCCGCAATCTAACTAAACCCCAAAAAGCTTAGGAGGCTTTCTTCTCGCAGGAGCCTGATCATCCATACCTGCTTGAATCACAAGAATCGGATAGGAGGCATAATAATTTAGATATTTTCCAACTTTCACAACCGGCCTAGAGGTTAGCGAAAACAAAATTTGGTTTATATCAACGTATAAGGATTGAAATAAAAAACCTAACGCGATATTATTCACAGGAAGTTTCTAAATGTAAGTTTTGTAAGGATTACAAAATATAGAAGGAACATTACTTTTCTCTCTATGTAAGGATTTCAGTATGTATAGAAGTCACTGAGTTTTAAACATTATAATGATGAATGCGTTTAATGACCTACGATTACCTTAGAAAGTAGGAACACGAATTATAAATAGCAGAACGATTATTCTCGTCTATAAGGCAACGACCGACGTTCAGATACTGTTTATAAAAATTTAATATATAACCTTCTTTTTTGCTTGGAAAATTGAATTAAATATTCAACCGGAAGTGCAAGCTTCCATAGGAGCTTTTTCGTTATATTAAGCCGAATATAAAGTAAAACTATTGACAGAGCTTAAGCGTAAAAACACTTGGAATGATAGAGAAGCTAGGTAGTAATGGAATAATTCTCCTCAGAAGAAATTACCTATTTACACTAATATTCGAAGATTGCCCTTCAATTTCTTAGAGCTACAACAAATAATTAGTCATTACAAACCGTCGATTGCGTTTCGCAGTGAAACTAGAACAACATACGACATGTATGGCTGATAATTTTATATCGAAAATTTTAAATAAAATTGTTTTGTTTTAAAATCCACTTCATTTTACGAATTTATTATTTATCATTTATCAAAACATAAAATTTTGCCCGTTTGATTTGATATTGTCGAAAAATAGTATCTGGTATCACACGAGATGAAAGTGAAAGATTGCGTTCGTATTATGTAAAAGTTGCAGCCAGAGCGAAGCGAGTAATTTGAGTATTGCAATGAGGAGCTTTCACAAAATGTGTACATGTTATTTGTTTTATGATTATCTTGTGAAGACTGCTGTATCAAATCATCTGAAAAAAATTCAAAAATCAAAACAGAAGTGCGTCTCTAAAAAGTCTAATTTTCAATGAAAGTTTAAAAATCGTATAGCAATGATCAACAGTTTTATAATTAAGTATTTTTACAACGAATAACAAAATTATCAAAAAAAGCTTTGATTTCAACACCAAAGTAGAGAAAAAATATTGCTATTGTCGGTAGAATTTGAAACGGTTAATAAAAGTTTGTGGTGCATTTGATGGGCGGGTTCCACAAATTTGAATCGTTTTATGAAAGTTAGAAAGTTAGACGAAAATGGTCAAAAACAAGAATGTTAATTGTACGTCAATCAACAGTCACAAAGTGTTCTTAGTAATCCTACGGTAGTATTCGCGATCGTACATGTGGTACACGTGATGATCCCAATGAAACATCAAAAGTTATTAATTTTTGTTTGCCGAAAATACCATTACTTAAATTTATTGACTCATTCCAGGGAATGATAGTAACCATTAAACCAATATTGAACATTGAAAAATACTTTTATTTTCGTTCCGTGATTTTCAAGCAGCGTGGAAATATTTCTTAAAACTATTCATTAATGATCGGGATATAATTTAAATTCAATTGTAAAATTTTTTAATTTTGAACCGGTCAAATCCGAATCGCCGATTGAATTGCAGTTTCGCTTGGATGATGGTGGGTCGCATATGCAGTACTACATTGGAACAGCTGGATGACAATTTAACTGATGAAAACTCATTGTCATTGTACACAACTTAAAAAACATTGGATTTCGAACCTCGTAAGCTTTGGGAAGATGCAAAAATGCAATCAACAACAAATTTGGGATAAGTTATCAGAATTCATGAAAATAGGGATTCGTGTATAGATAGCATAAACAGTTCATAATACATTAAAGGACGAGATTTGCATTGAAATTTATCAGCAACTATTAAGGGAAAGAAAATTTTACTTTATTGTAAATCTCTAACAATATACTAATAATCCTTAATTATACAATATACCACTATTTAGTGATGTCCATTATTCATTGGCCCTCTTCCGCACCATGTACTTTAGTGTACTCAGTACTGCTTTGTGATGTCCTGTTTTGTGTCATCCTGTTTTAAATTAGTGCTATTCAAGAATTTCATAAGATTATAATAATTGTTGCAGTATCAAAATAGTGTTTGTGGTTAGCGATAATTTTTTTGTCTGCCAACAGTATCAAAAACTCGATAAATAAAATAATTTTAAACGCATAAAGAATCGATTGTCAGCGGAACTCACTTGGTAATAGTTTTTCTTAATGTAAAAAGTTATTGGATTAGCTGGACAAACGCAATATATTTTGTTATATTAGATATATTTTTGTTATATTGTAATTAAAATCTAAATTATTAATGAAAAGCGCAAGTTATATTTTTAAGCTGTTATTGTCTAGTTTTGCTTAACTCTCCCTCTCTATACACAAACAACTGAAAGGATTTAAAATCCTTTTTAAATTTTATTATAGTTATTTTGTTTGAACAATACTTAAGTTATAAGCTAATTTTCTTTAAAATAATTTTAACAACTTCAAAATTAAGCCCCTCCTTATCATCCTTAAAGCGAGTTATGTTATTTAAATGGCGTTCCGACTTAAAACCGAAAATAATATTATTAAGAAACATTCTTTTTAGTATTTAGGAAACCCTTCATAATACGTACAAATAATCTATGTACCTAAATACATAAAGCCTGTGTTTTATTATATGTAGCATGTATATACTTACATGGTAATTAAATTCATTTTTATTAGCTACTACGTATATATAGTAAGAAATAAAAGTTTGATTTGAACAATATCCTTTTAAATTTTGGCGACAATTATAAAATACAATTTTTACTAAATTAACTAGCCGGAAGCTCATTTCATGACAATCCATACATTTAATAATAAAATACCCTCGTCAATTTAGTTTTATGATTTTTCGTAAAAAAATTTCGATCCCGTAATGTATGAAATGATAAACAAATTAAATAAACGTTTTACGGTTACTAACGGTGATGGTGGTACATGCGGCGAACGACATTTTTATGGCAATTTTCTTCTCAACAAATTAAAAAATAGTATCCCTTTATATTTTACGAAATATAGGGTTACATTCTACATATGATGATTGTTTAGAATTATGTATGGTGGGGACGTGGAGTATCTGGCAGTCGTTTAGTAATCTAAAAATCTATAAACGACAACATGTAAGTTAAAAATATATTTTTGGTATTTAATTTCAGAAATGGCCTAAGGACTCGAGAAACGTACAATTACTGTATATGTTTTTCATTTTTGGGATAAATATCAAAACTTAATGATTTTTGAGTTAATTAGATTTTTGTTTCATGTTAAATAATATCGGCCATTCATTCCAGAAATATGTAATTACGGAAAATGAAATTTGATAGTTTACGTGATAATTTGAAACCTCACTTCATGTTGCCCACAACTGATCTGTTCTTCACTAAGAACTTTCTACAGATTTTGTTTAACAATCTTTTAATCTTCTGTCTTTAATCATCCGAAAATTTTATTTCACTACAATCATATGCAATATTGTGTTAACCACGGTACCAGTTTAATAAAAAAGTTGAAATCTAAATTGAAAATTACAGTGTTTATTTTGCGAAAAAGGAAAACAAATTTTCAACCCTTCGAGGTATTTCTCGTTCGAGCAAAAGGGCAATTTTCCATTTTTTAACTTCATCTCTAACCAAATTGATTTTTATCATTTTGGTTTATTCTTCATCTTTTTCAAAAATTTTCTTTTATTATTCTCAAACGCAAAAATATCATTTTATTTTCTGCCAGTTTTTCTTTTGAAGTTGTTACCAGTTTTTTTTTCAGAAAAGTTTAATTCAATAGTTTTTTGTCATCTTTTGTTTGTTTTTCTTTAAATATATATAAAAAAAAACACAGAGATTAGATAAAAAGTCGTTTTGGGTCGGTTGTATATACACACATAAATAAGATTACTATCCTTTGGGCAAATAAGTATATATTTGTATCTTACATACGTAAACCATAAAATTTACGAACGAAATTATGTTTAACAGTTTATGTTATTTACATTATATATACGAACGGCCATACATACATACATTTATTGGATATGACTTGTAGTGATTTTAGGATAAAACCATCATTATGTGATCATATTTTTTTTATGTTTCAAAATATGTTTATATTATGTATGGATATATGTTTACAAAACGATTCTATTTAATATTTCCAATCTATTGAATAAACGGCTTGCGGTCACTTTATTTTTGAAACATAATTTAGTTTGTCGATGCTTATCTACATATATAGAAAAAAACCTGCCAATAACATGAAAGTTCAAAGATTTCTATGTAAAAGTACATCAACATTTTTTTGCTATTTAATTGTAAATCTAATTAGTTAAATTTAACGAGAAATTGTCCTTAATATCCCCTTACGAGTATTAATGTTTCCGATGTATCAAAGCATAAATTTATTAAAGATTTTTCTTTGCGACAACAATTACATATATGTATTATATTTTCCCTTTTATACGTCTTCTTAAATCAATGCCCAGAAAAAGCAACAAAAACTAATTATTTTCTATTTAATAGTTTGCGAAATAATATTTAATAGTTTTAATAATGAAAAATAATAACACTGGCTAAAAGAAGAAAATCTTTAACAATTAATTTTAGGGCAGATGTATGTATAAGCAAGGAGAAGATATCACATGATATGAAATACATATCAATGTAATTGCCTAATGACACGTTATTATGATATTTTTATTGCCATCTTTTCTTAATGTACGAGTATACGAGTACGAGTACGAGGTTTTAATTTAAGGATAATAAAATTTAATTGACAGATGCAATATAGAAAATTGAGTTTTGTGTAATGTTATATTATTAAATGACGGCTATTAGATCTCACATTTTATGTTGAATTATATTTAGATAACGTGTACAATATTAAATTTCTAGACCCAGAAGCCAAAATGTGTCACGCTGAAATTATTTACAGATGAACCCTTATCGTTGTTTTTGCAAAAATTTTAAACAGAAACTACAGGTCTGCCAATATCAAAAAGATTTTATCATTTAACGAGGCCGCACTGCCCCATTTAAACCTTGACCTTCCTGATACAACCCCAAAATTAGATGCCGCACGTCTAGAATTTGCTATTTATCCGCAAATCTAAGCACAGAAATTATTTTTTAAAATTTTATATTGCTAAATTTATTTGTACAACTCAGTGTTTTCGTTTATTCATTCTGTATATTCCGAACGTTCCAAAACTGACATAAATCGTACTTTTAATCAATCTTTGTATTCTGTTTTTTTTCGTTTGTTTTTTTATTTATGTAGAATATTGTAGAATAAAAAGAATATTCTGTTTTAAAATGTCATGCTTTGCCAGTACGTGTGCGAATAGTTTAAATTTTTCCTTTTTTTTTTTATAAAACAACATAATTGGTATATTATCTATGGCACAACTCAAGGAAATACTGCCAAAATAAAAACAATTCGATGCTGCCAAAAAGTATTCTATTTAAGTTTTTTTATTACATTTCGTTTGGAATGTTCTTGGATCACGTGATCAATATTCTATTTTTTTCTATTCATTCTGAAGAATTAATTAATTATTTAACCCACTATTTCGCTAAAATACATTGGCCATGGAAAATCAATTAAAAAGCTAATTTTTTTTTACAGTGGGTATGATTCACACCGCAGTCAAATACAATCATTGGCCAACTCCAATTAACAAAGGCTGCTAAATTATAATCGATGACAAATTGGAATTGCATCAACTGCAGCAATTGGAATCATTAGCCGCTTATCTACAGACGCTGGATTATAGAGATATAGGCAGCATAATTCCGTCCATTTGGTATAACCTAACACAGATAAAAATATATCCTTTATGACGTGCCGTGTCACGGGTAAGTTATTTCTCTATAATATTACTGAGAATAAATAAATTTTCCAGTTAGTTATATAACGTAAACAAATGGTGTTCATAAAGTACTATGTGTGTGCGTGTGTGTGCAGCCTAAATGTCTGTGTTTTTTCTACAGTTCATGTATTGACAGAGCTGGGTGTAGCTAGCTCCCATAATTTTGGAGATCCCAATGAATTTTGGCCAAAAGCGGCAGATTTTTTTCGAAGTACCCTATTCGCTCCTTGGATAGGAAGCCAACTGGTCAAAATAATAAAATAAAATAATAAAAGTTGCCGTTCGAGCGTCTTTAAAAAAAATATATACTTTTTCTATACACTGTTCGAGAAAGAACGGTACGAAAGAACCCGAAAATTTATAGAAGTTGGTTTAATTACTTGGTGGGTTATCAACTAATCACATTAGTAATTATAATACCGTGATAAGTGCTGATATTTTTCTCGCTTTATATTTCCCAAATGTTCCGTAAATTTTCTAGTTTTTTTATTGAAAATCATTATTATCATATATAATGAAAATCTCAATTCTTATATTACGTTGTTGTAAAAAATAGTGCGCGATTAAAGGATTTTAACTTTAATTAAAATAAAATGACCGAAAACGACGCCGAAACTAACAAAATGGAAAAGTCCTCCAGTTACTAAGAATTCTAGACGAATATTTTAATAAAAACCATTCAAAAAGGGTATGGTAAGGTTGATAAAGCATTAGAATGGAACAACACAAAAATAGCTGAGTAGAAATTAAACCTCATTTAATCTAGCATTTCGCTGATAAGCGGGACGAGACAAGTCTCATCAGAGAAAATATACATTCGAGTGTTAGAAATCATTACCGCGTTCAAAATTTGGTCATCATTAGATATAAATGATAAAAATGAAGCGGATTTTAAATTAAAATGGTATGAAAAAATGAGTTTGGCATAAGTAAGTTTCATCCTGAGCAAACAATCCATCTGAGCTGTAGAGAAGATACAGACATTTAGTCCAATTAGAGGTGAAATTTTTTTCGTGATTACTATACAAAAAACCACAGTTTATTTGTCAAAAATAGGCCGATATTGAACCGATATTGTTTAAAATTTAATTTACAATCTTTTAGAGCATGGTCGATTTTCTCATAACTGAGCTAATTTTCAGAGCATCTGCAAAAAACGAAAAAACTCCTATGGAAGTAGCCACTTCTGGTGGACCGATGTCGGCCAAACATCACTGGGATCTTCCAATCTGTGGAAAAAGCTTAATTATGAAATTGCATCCCGATCAAACACGGCCGAATTTTTGTTGAAAAACAGGATTTTGTCAGAAATTGCCATTTCCGGTTAAATTTTGGAATACAAATTTGAGCCGATATTTTAAAAACAAAATACAAAAACAACTGGGAGCTCCTGATTTTTGATGAAAGCTTAAGTATGAAGTTTTGGCCCGATCAATTCTTCTAGAAATTAAGATAACTCAATTGCTTTTTTATAATTTTAGAGGCACTGAGTTCTACTTTCTTCTCGTGAATGTATATTTTTATCTATAGTGTTTTCCATAAAGAAAACATTGTTAGAATTAAAAAAATTGTGTGCAAAATAAAATAAAAAATTCATTTAATTGATTCTTTCTAAAAAAAAAATTAATTTACCACTTTCGGTAATTTAGCATTTTTTAGATTATAATCGTTTTCCTTGTCATATCATTATACTTTAATCATCATATCTTTATACTTCTCAACATATTTGCAGAACATTAAAAAGCTCATATGGAAGCTGCAACTTCCGGTAGGACGATTGCGAGCAAAAATCATTGGGATCTACCAATTTATGAAAAAGATTGTGTATGAAGTATCACCCCGATCAGGCAAATCGTCTGGGCTGTACAGAGGACACAGACTTTTAGTCTGCACGCCTACACGCACATACGCACACATACACACGCACACACAGAGATTTTTAAGAAAATTCTTTTTTCGACCTCGGCGATATAGCGAATTTGCAAAAATCTTGAGGTTAACATTTTTCATGATTACTAAACTTTATTATACTATGTAAAAGAAAGTAATATCACACCGTAATTAATAAAATTATTCAGTCTAAATAGACTAAATAGACAACGAATTCAGAAAACTCACTAACAAATACACCGTGCAACTACATATCATCACACCATATATAACTCAACAGGGAATTCGCTTGTTGAAGCGTTGCACACAATATTTAAAGAATTATGTAGCAAAGTCAAATTAAAATTGCCTGCAGACTCTGCTATGGTCTCACAGAAAATGCTGTGGGTTATGCAAAATAAGACCAAATTTCGACCATGTGCACTACACGTACACGAAGAAACTATCGCGTCCAAAAACAAACTCATTAAGTAAATCAACAACAAAAGAAACCCGCTGTATGTCCTATATCATCGAAACTACTTATTTATTCTAAAAAATTAAAACGTGGAAAATAAAGGCCAACTTACTAAAAATTACAAGTCTCAAAGGTCAATGGGCTAACATTAGATACACGTGGGAGAAGTTCAGAAGATTAAAATGAATCGTTTTTTTCTCAAAAGACCCAAACCCAGAAGATTAAATTAACAGCAATGGCCAACAACCGAGGAATCCTACCGATTATATTGGGTGAAGCAAAACTAAAGAAGGACTATCGTAATATCATCGATATGAAGCATTGTTAATATACAAAAGGGATGTGGTACAACATAACCTTGCTCAATTGAACAAAAAACATAACTAAAACGTATTGGGTGGATTATCCCAGATGGAATAAAAGGGGATTGATCAATGGAATTGACACATTCATCAAAGACCTAACTAGTAATCTTGATAATCAGGAGATAGACAAGCAGAACAAACCTAAAATGAATCCGTAAGAAATCCGAAGCTACTCTTGGGGAAAGAGTTACGTAAACCAGCACAAAAACAAGGAATCAACTCAGGTTTGTAAACCATACATTTCATTCTCACGATATTATTCTTTCAACAACATCTCTAGATTATATGTTTTGCAAAGCTATCATTCTGCAAACGAGTGATTTGTTAATCAGTACTTGTGTAACCACGTAAATTAGTTTAGGACTGAACCTGTATGAAAACACCTAGCGATCGAATACGGCACAAAACAACACAGTAAACTCGATCAGAAGATAGGATTTGGGTTATTGAGGATTACTAAGGGTACTGGTTTCCATTAATCGCTTTTTTATATCAGCAACCTACCTAAGAACAAAAAAATCTAATTTTCGGCTTCCTGAACATTATAGTTACAATGTATTTATAAATTTAATCTTTCCCGGATGACTAAAATTTAAATCAAATTATAGAAATGCATGAATTTGTATCTGTGTGCATGAAATTGTGTTGTCTTGTGCTATCAATTGATAACCATTTTGGAGTTTTGCTTAAATCAATCATCAAGGTTTAGGGAATTGTACCTAACTGTAATTGATTTAAACACAAAATGAAATTGACCAACAAATTCAATTTATAGCTTGGTCTACAATTACCAGCGTTATCTTCGACTATATCGTGGGAAAATTCGACAAAGAAAGAAAGCAAATGTGGCAGGCACTAACCACAAGCCTTCTGTTAATTTTGGAACTAAATTCGATTTTGAATCACTCAGTGTATCTGTACAAGATACCGCGGGCGAATATAACATCAAAATTACGAGTATTCGCGACAAATGAAACCGACTCAGGCATATCAATTTAAATGAACGGTTCGCTATTCCAAAAAAAAATTCTAACTGACCAAAACAAAACAACACTTAACAAAAAAATTCAATATTCAAAATTCCAATAGTATAAATTCCAAAACTTATTTATTTTAGAAGAAAAAATTCAATTAATAAAATTCTGTTTTATTTGGAATAGCGAACCGTTCGTTCCTGAAAATCATATGAGTTCTCATCTATGAAAACTCATATGATTTTCCAAAATTCAAACGATTTGTGTCAACATTTTATGAAAATCCGACCATTAGTTTACAAGTTAAAGTTGTTATAGTGTCTTTCAATAATATCTCCTCAATTTTATTTTATTTGAAAGAATAATATGTCGTTGACATATCCGCCGCGACTTTGCTTGGTGGTACGTATTTGGGAGGTCCAATTTTCGATGACTTTGTCGCATAAATCTGGCTGAAGTTGCGGCTTTCGTTGAGTTGACTCGCTCAACATTAATTGTTTGCGGTTTATTGGTACGAAGCGCCGTCCTTTTGGAACCACATGTCGCCGGTATCCATATCATCCAGCTTAGGCCACAATAAGTTGCTTATCATCGATCTGTAGCGGTCGCCGTTTAAGGTTATGGTAATACCAGCTTTTCACACACAGCCATCAGCGATGTTTTCAGCAGACTCTGCATTTCGGTGACGTACAGGTGTTGGTTGATTATATCCAACCGGTTGCATTAAATTTTTCCACCAAAAGTTGAATAGTTGACTCGGTATGACGGTATCGGCGAGGAAAAATCACGCGATGCACGGAACGTTTCTATATATCACGCCATACACCTACTGAATAATTAACAACAAATTTGACTGATGTTGCTTTAACAACGAACTATTGGTTGAACTATTGGTTCCTATTGGAAGACCCTTTAGTAACCTTGTTTTTGTAATTTTCAAAACAATGGAAACAACTAATTTCGTGTGTTGATTTAACGTGATGTTCTATTTTCGCAAACAAGAATATGTTCATCAAATTTCGATTGAACCGTTTATTATGTTAGAAACAGCAATTTAACTTTGATTAATTCGAGTTTACTAAAATGGAAAGCCCAGATTTTTCAGAGATTTCTGTATTGTGTTATCTTGGCACTAAATTTTACTTTCGTTTAATTTAACAATATATTTATACCGTTTAAATCCTATTGTACATTTCGAGATTGTTCTTCAAACTCTTCTTATTAGCCTTAGTAAATCAGTATTAGCTTGAAACAAAATTAAATTTCTTGAATACGCAGTTAATGCAAAAGGCATTTTATATGATACCAGCAGGATATAAGTAATTACAAATTTTGAGCATCTCTCAACAGTCAATCATCTCAAACGATTTTGCTTCGATTAACTTGTATGGACTTTTCATCCCAAGCCTAGCGTAACGCCAAATCTTACTCGATGATTTTTTGAAAGATTTCAAAAAACTGTAATACATCGGTATTAATTGGTTTGCGGAATCCATTGAAGCGTTCAACAGTTGCAAGAAGAAGTTATGCTCAGCAACTGTTAAAGCAGTTGCAGAAGTTATCATTATCTATATAGGTATACAACACAATTAGTGATTATTTGCGACGGATCAGAACAGGCATTTGGGACAGTGGTGCAACGGCATGTTTGTTGTAATGCAGCCACTTAGTTGTTGCTCGTTCGTCTTAAATGATACACATCAAAGAAATAGTGTTTTGGCAGGAGGATGCTTGTAGCTTATTATAGTATTAAACACATAAAATATATTTTTTAATCGTTGTGAGTTTACGTTCTTCACAGCTCACAAGTCACTGATTTATATACGCTTTTTATCAGAATTCGATAAAATCATCACTACCGGCATCCAACACGTTTCGAACATTAATTATGTAGTTGCAGATGTAGTATATAGTTGCACATATCAATATTGCAGAACTATTATTCCAATTAAATTTTTAAAAAGTTGAAAGCCTTTCCCAAGCCTTCACAACTTAAGTCATTCTGATTATGTAATTGTTGGATGTAGTGCCAGCAAAATAAATAAAAGTAATTGTGATTATACAAGTTAAAATTATTTTTAATATTTTGGTAGTTTGGTCACTTCAGTCTGATGAGACGACCGATTTAATTTATTTTTAAGAATTTAAAGTTTCATTTGTTCGAAACCAAACTTGGTCTTGGTAACCTCACCTCGATGTCAAACAAATATCTACCTTTCGATTATTTGAATTTTGCGTGTATAATAAAAAAACATGTGTGTGGGTGGTCTTGTTTGCTTCGAAACGAAAATTGAAGTTACAAATACGATATCTTCCTTAGAGCATTCACAAGCGTTGCTAATTTATTTTGTTGTTAATCGGCTTTTAATCAGCTCAAGCATGAAATGGGCTTTGGAACATTGACGTAGTTTTTAACTGTAAGAGGTTAATGGTCGAATGGAACCTGAACGGAACATTTTGCCTTTGGTTTTAATCCACTGTTGCTCATATTTTGGTTTATTCATTAATACAACATTTTCCAAATATTAGCAGCTTTTAGATAGTTTTATGTATAGATCAATATTATTTTAATTTTTCCATTAAACAGTACAATATATTATTGATAAATTTTGCCCCGGGGTTCAACAGTGTACACTCCAGACAATCCTTTTCCAAGCAAACTCAAGTAAAAAATATAAATCTTTGAAATTAATTTCCTAACATCAAAGAAATTGTTTTTTACGTATCTCACACAAATAAATGCGAAAACGAAGTTAAAGGTAAAGTTGACCATTAATGTTATAATTGTATTTATCTATTTTTAAAAAAAGAAGTTAAATTTACATAACTTTTAAGACGTTCTGTACTCGACTTGCCTCACAGACTGAAGAAACTATTTTTTCTTATTATTTCAATCTAAATAGTTTATTTTGAAAAAGGATAATATATATTTAGATAATTTTTCTGTTGGTTATTTATTTAAATTTGGAAAACTTTATTTATTTAACATAAGATGACATTATATAAGGTCAGAACCGTATAGACTTTCTTCATATAATATGTGAACGTCTATAAAGAGAAAGGGTATGTTCCTTTTTTCTTGTATCTTTGGTTAAAAGCTATACACATATTTAGGAAGGACTTATAAATACTTGTATACTGTTGTGACATGAGGTCGTCTATAAAATGTATCCTTAATATTTTATTACAATTTACGGTGTCTGTGAATATAAATCAATTGGATAATTGAATTCTTATTTTTTTTTACTATATTATGTTATATAATATCGTACCTCTATACACAACCAAATTCAATCAAACTCTATACGAATTTTCATTGTTTCCATAAAAAAAATTTAATTAAGACGATACGAGACATCCAAAACATGTACACATAAAAAACCATTACATTCCGACGACCATTTAATTTAATTTCCATTTCATTCACCCATAACGAAATAAAATTTCTAAATTTCTGCAACCTTACACAATTCAAACGTATTTTCTGACCATCCGCATCCCATATTAACCGTAGCGCACAAAAATAACACAAAGACAGCATAACCACTTTGACATATGATACTTTGAAAGGTATGTACCGTCGTACACAACATAAAAATCTAATTCGTAATTCCTCTTAATACAATAAAGAAATTTTTATGACATCCAGAACTTCGTGTAAAAGTCACACACACAGTGCGAGGGAAGAAAAGCCAACAAAAAAGGAAAATGAAATAATTTTCTTTTGCCGTTTTATTTTATGTTCATGTTTATCCATATTTGGATACCTTATAACTTTTATATAAACATACACACAGAAGAGTTAAACTATGGAAATAATAAAAATCGGTTCGTTGGACAACCAAACAATTTATTAAAGATGCATATCACGAATTTCTAATCTAACAAACTCGAACATGTTCAATTTGATTTGCTTTTTTGTAGCTGTACGTATACACGTTATGTACAAATATTTTGAAGAAAGGGTGGCAAAAGGGGTTAGACAAAAAAAATTGACAGAATATGTTAAATTGGACATCAATTGACTATATATATAAAAGATTCATCTATCAATCATCCCTTTCTATTTAGAAAGATATTTTAATCAATTGATCCTTTGGATACATTTTTTTCATGTTGGTCCATCACATACACTATACTCGTATATTTGTACGAAGTACATGAAGTCTTAGTCACGGCTGACGTACAAATTTTAAATCAAAAGGAAAATAAAACAAAAAATCCTTTTAGCACATTCGGTAAAATCAAAGTAAATGCTGGTTTTGTAAAATTTAAATTTACAATTCGGTTGTTTGCAAAGCCGATAGGGATTATTTAGGTAACCCTACCAAATATACTTTCGGTGGTATAACCGTGCAAAGAATTTTTATTTGGTCTCTATAATGTACGCGTTGCTGGAGGAGTCATTTATAAAACAGTAGTAACAAGCTTGAAAGATGCATTTTCCACAGCAAAATACACCGTGCCATCTCTTAATGGTCAAACAAAATTATTCTCTCATTTTGCGACAAAGATTCGCAATAAAAATATTTCAATTTATTCTGATTTGGTGCATGGTGAGGATTTACGCAAAAAAGCGTATACAAAATATAAATATTTAACAGAGTAACCATATGCGATGATTTGCCAAAATTATTAAATTTTACATCTACACTAACAATGCAACGTAATTCCTGATTTAGTCAAGGGGAACCCTAGCTATATAAAAATTTAAAATTTCTTGAAGGATATTTTGTGTTACGTAATGTCCTCAAGGATTTTAAAATTTTATTTTTTCTAGACCTGGTTAGCACGGTGCATGTGTTTTGAATTTTAAGATAGATTTATTATTCTAATTCGGGGGGTATTGGCAATGTTAGTTGTTACTATTTTTTTGACCGCCCGTTTATCCAGTCTATACATTATTCGATGATTGGGCATAATTTTAAATACAATTTACCATATTTTATCGGATTTTTAGATCTTTTTTCAATTTTTAAAGGGTACCTATGTCATCATAGTTGATTTAGTACGTTAGTTATAAAGTTAATCTGTCACGTATATATGCTGCAAATTAGCAAACAAATAAATTCAGGCGTAATGTCGCAGTATTTGAAATTTACAAAAAATGGATTAGTTTTTGTTCCCGCATAAATACCAAAAAATCAATTTATTTTGACACAACATATTTTAACATCATTTCCGTAGGGTATTCACATAAAGACAAATATGAAAAATAGACGCATTACCACAAACTAATTTGTCACAAAGATCAAAACAAAACACTTGCATCACCTCAAACAACACAAAAAGTTTCGAAAAAATTTTTAGTTCACCCTTCAAAGGAAAAACCTAAAACATATTTTTCATCATAAATTCTTTGTATCCAAAGTCCATTTTAAAAAGACATATAACTATGCGTACCAAATACATATGAAGGAGGTTTAAAAATAATTTTCTTCGGTGTTGGGCATTTTTTTTATTATTTAGTCGGATTTTCCGGTCTAAAATAGTAAATAAATGAAAATTTAATTTAGTTAAAATTATATTCTTGTTTTTGTGTAATATTTTGCCGACCATGATCCAATTTACAGTGTTTTGTTGTTTGTCAACTCTGAAAGATCAATCGAAATCAAAAAGAACAAAAGAGATATGATTTTCCAAAAAACATTTGAACGGTGGTTAATGTCATTTTCCTTTGAAACAGTTTTTGTTTAAATTTCCGTTTTCAACAAAAGTGTGACGATGGTCAAATAATATTCTGTTTTGTTTTCTGTTACATTTTTTAATTTTCCAAACACATCATCTAGTTTATCTGGAAAAAATGCGTAGTAAATGAATGGTCCGGATACGTTTTGTTGATGATTTAAAGTGTTTTGAGTGAACATTTTTAAGAGTATGTGTACCATTTTTAATCATTTTTAGCAAAGTTAAATTGAGGGTGGAAAATAAAATATTTCTTCTTGATATTTCTATTTATAGGAAAATAGTTTATGTATCGTGGGGTGCTCTGCGCTTGAATTAAAAAAGGGAATAAATGGTAAGAAATTGCGTAATTGAAAATTCATTTGAGAAATGTAAATGGAATTAGGTTATTGGGTTACACAATTTCTTAACAATTACGCATTGCTATACTTTAATGATGTTTTTATTATAGAGCAGCTTTTAAATGGTAAATACATTTTTTATATTACAGGCGAATTCCAATGGCGCAATAAAATAGGATTTAATATAAGGATAAGTTAAACTGTAATTCGTCTTTGTTTATAATGACGCGCTAAATAAATGACTTGTGATTCAATTTCAAATAAACAAAAAAATTTTAACATTATGGAACATCAACCGCAAAAGTACCTTGGCTTGTTTCATTAAACTTAGAAGAGATTATGTTTGTAACCGCAAACCGCATTAACTATTACCTAATTATTAAGAAATATTAATTTTGTCCACTTATCCACAGTGACATGGAGGTATAAAGCAAGTATAACTAGTGATTGAAAATAGTAAACCTATAAGTTGTGTGCGGCAACTTATTCTTATAATTAAAATAATTCACATAATCAATTTTACGTTTTGCAAGGATCTAACGGAAAAAGTTTATGGAGTTATCCCAAGATTTGAAAATTTTATCCCATTCCAGGATTTTTAAAATGACCGAGGAAAATTAAAATAAAATATAATAATAATTGTTCTAGTATGTGTATATTTCTAATATCAATGCTAAAAAGCTGTTGTCAGTCCGTTATCTGAGAATTTTCCAAAAGGGGCATCTCTTTAAGGGCTAGTTAGTTAATGTCGATTCGTTAGATTTAATGGTCCGCTGAAACTTAAATTAACGTAAAAGATTTCTTTTGATATCGATGTGATGTCCACTGATAGAACACAAGCCAATTTGTGTTGGTAATATACAATCAACGGTTTACATCGAAATTTCTAAAACGAACTAGAAGTTGCCGCACTCTATACATCTTGAATATACATATTAACGAGACAACTTGAATTTACACACCGACACCGCTAGGCATGTCGTTTCTTGGTTCTGATGCCTTAGCAAAATTTGTAATGATTAGATAAATAGATAGTTAAAGATATCATGTTTTTCCAGTCACCTCAAAATGACAGTTTATAATTGTCTCGTTTGCCTCATGTCATTTATTAACATATAGCAATTGGCTAAAATTTTATACAAAAAGCAAATTGTTCTAGTCACTTAAAATGACAAACGACTCGACTAGCGGAATTAGAGTGTTCATTACAAATGAAATTCACTACACATGACTTTGAGGGAGCCGGCATGTTTTAGAAATTTTACGTTTCCATATTCTTGCAACAGATTTTATGCTAGCCAACCTGATTAGTCCTGCTTGCCCAACGTAATTTCCCAGTAGAGAACGGGCCGATTTTCCTCAAGTAGCACTACAGGGCCCCCAACTGGTAGGGTTTGTGTGATTATGTCCACTTGTTTCGTTGTTGAAGTGAGTATAGATACTTCTTCGATCTATAACTCCGAAATGTGCGGTGGTGAGTTGCTTCGAGGTTTCATACGGTGCTTTATCGGGTAAGTGAGACACCGGTAATGAAATAATTGATCGCCCATTCAAAAATGACTTAGTATCAAACAGTCAAAAACTCTCGAGACTGTTTGAAACTGTCCCCAGTGGTCAAAAGTTCAAAACAGCCTCAACCTGCTTCGTCATCGTCTTCAATCGTTTATCCCTGAATTTAACAATGCATGCCCAACATTGAGATATACTGGGAGGAGAGATTAGAGATTTCATTTCCTTCCATTTTTACAATTACTCTTTTGTACCCAATTTTGTATTAACCCAAGCAACGGTTGGTTGGCATAGATGATGTAGTTGTTTTCGCATTATATTTATCTGCGCCATGCACCCCCTTCCAAACTTTCTGAGGAACTGTTGTGAATTTCGGAACTAATTTTGTCCAATAGAAAATGATTATGTATTAATTCGCAAATTATAATACATGCTCCAAAGCTTAAGACTTTCGGCAATATAAGCACCTAGAGGGCAGACATAAATGCGCGATTACTCGTCCCATATAACAAATACATTTCAAAAATTGTACAACATCTTAGGTACAAAGTCGTAAGAGTTAAGTGTTGTAAAAGTGGTTTCTTTGCTCTCGCCAGTACGAATATATTCTAGGACGTCCCGAAACGCAGAGAGGCTCAATAAAACTGGCGCTTCAATACCTTCAATTTGGCACAAGCATGAACCATCACGTCCGATTTTCAAGTGATTCGTAATGGATTCTAAGACAAATCCCTTTAATCCATTAACCAACGGAGACTGAATTCTGTAAAATGTCAGAACTTGTATAATAAATAAAAAAAACAATTTGCTATTTATTATTTCTTCTATTTCTTTCATTAGTTAATTTCAAATCTTTAATTTAAATTGTATGTTTGTGTTGCTTAATATCCATCTTGGTTATGATAACTTATAACCATCTACATGAGAATTTCGTAATCTACAACACATTGAAAAATATTTCCCACGTTGTTTATATTGTTTACCAGGTTGTTGACTGGTTGCGGGCTAGCCGATTACTGAACATTTATTATCCTTGTAAAGTCAATTAGTGAACATCTAGGATTTAAGTTTTCTACTGTGATGAAATGAGATAGTATGTCGTTATTAAGTGAATTTGGTTATTGGTGAATAAATGTTGAGAAATTCGTTGATGTTTAGTTGAACTGAGCGGATATGTTGGAACAGAGTGTCTATTATACTGACTATACCATTTATTATTTTTAACACGTTTAATCGAATTTCGGTTGCGTTAGCTTCTATCTCCTCCAAGTGGCTTTGATAATACGATGATGTTGTCCCTATATAGAAGCAAAATTTGCAAATTTTACTTGGAGTTCACATAATACATTATCCATGAGCCTTTGAAATGTTCGAGGGACATTTTTAAAACCAAAACTTATTCTGATATATTCAAAATGTCCGCGGTCGACGGAAAATGCAGTTTTAGGAATGTCTTGTTTTCTTACATCCACCAAACTTGCGATGGTCCATAACTAATCGCCGATTGACTTTCCCGCTTGCATCGCCCTTTACAAATATAAGACACTTCAAACAAATCATTCTAGAAACTTCAACCTCACTTCGTGTTTGTATAAGAATTGAAGGAGGCTATCTTGAAGAATAAAATCAGTATTTTGTTGAATAGACCTAGGAGTTAAGAAAACAATTAAGAACAAAAATGTATACTATTGAAATGATTGGTATGAATGCTTTAAGTCTTCTGGATAAAATACTTATTTGTTGGTTCTTTGCTTTTCGATAGATGTTGTTTTGCGATAAAGTAAGAATAACAATAGTAAAACTAGGATAGGGACACCCATCTCTAGTGGATTGAAATATGCTGATAGGAGGCGATCGATGATTATAAATCGCAAAATGTGCAAAAAGTAAAGTTGAATACATTGATGTTTTCAGTTAGATGAGAAAAAGTCAATTGTTATGGATGCACAGAACAACGCCGATAAAATTTTAAAATTTTCTGCAGTACTTGGGGAAAATTGGATGGTTTTCTCATGTCTACTTGTTCCTTTTCATGACCGCAAGCAGTAACGGCGAATTATGGGTTAGCAAGCTGAACTATATTGGTTTGGGTTGAATTGTGCCACCAAATCTTTGAACACATTTCTTGGCAAAAAATATTGATATGGTATCCAGAACCCCATCCAATTTAGCTAAATGAGGAATTTAGCCTGCACATTGATTTTTAAACAGTATATATATATATATATATATATATATATATATATATATATATATATATAACTATATATATATATATATATATATATATATATATATATATATATATATATATATATATATATATATATATATATATATATATATATATATATATATATATATATGTATATATATATATATATATTCAGGTATCGAAGTGAATAAAATCTTTTCTCTAAGGGGGACCTTTTAAATATTAAGAATAGTTTATTGATTTAGAATTGTTAAAGAGTTCCTACTGAGAAGTAGATTTAGAAATTGTAAGTCCTCTCAATTGTAACTAATTGTAAAATCTATAAAGAACAGTTTAATAGGGATCTCCATTCCACTGTCATTTTGTTTATGCCTTTGACTATGTCTAATTACGTCTTCCAAGTAATTGAAATGTTTCACATATATTTTTGAATGCCCGCCGGCAAGGCAAAATGTATGGTGTGAAACTCTTAAATAAAACTGACTACACAATACTGTAAAATCTTTAAATTAGAATGTTTGCGCGACTGCAACATCAAAAATTCTGTCAATTTTGCTGTTTTATGTATGTGTATATTATATGTTTTATTTCTTCAAGCGAATAAAAGAAGTTAACATTTTTTATTACGAACATTTTTCCAGGATGGTAAGAAGTCACAAGACATGTCAGAATCTCATACATATAATTTCTAATAATAATAAAACAAACAGCATAAATAATAAAATAAAAAAATCCAACTCATGAACATGAGTAGTGACAAGACAACACACACATACACACACACACATACACACACCCAAAATATGTTTTGGCACCGTTGTTATCCTGAAATTTTCTGAAACATGAAAAGAATCAAGTACAACGTAAGAACATCCGAAATACATTTTAAGATGTAGCTATAAATGGAAGAAACGTATTGTGTCAATTTTGGTTGTAACTCACCGAAAAGAAGCAGCAAAATGAGATTTGTTCCAAAACAAAATCATTTCTAGCCCTAAGGGGTGAATGTATTTTCTGAATTTATATTTTGTCAAATCACAAAAACATATATAGCACAGCACAGCACAGCACACACAAGACAACCAAAAATTAAATTTAAAAAAAATCTCCTGGAAAAAGGACTTGATCTTTTGTATATTTGATTTTATTTGCAGGATGAAATAAAACAAACCAAAATACTGTGCATTTAAATTGTGGTGTAAGTAAAATAAAAGGGGTAAGGGATGTGTGAAAACTTTTTTTTGTTTCGTGGTTTGGAGAAAGCGTGAGATTTCTGTGTTTACGTTAACACATAATTTAAATATTTTTTTTGGTTTAAGGTGTTTTGTTTTGTTTGTAAATCAAGTGTGATTGTTATGTTATTTAAGTAATTCGTGGAATTATGCAGAGATTTTGTTGATGTGTTCATATAATTTGCGTTACCACACGCGGATCTGTACCGGTGTATTGTAACAATACAGCACTAGCTAGTTCAATACAATAGTAAACCACTAATATTTAAATATTGATGTAATCATTTGGCAGTTATTTAAATTATATATTGTACAATTTCCACACCCATTACCAACACCGCTCTAAAAATATGCGCGAAGCTTTTGTAACTATAATTTTCCATTTTTCTACGTTCGTCTCTCGTGCAAACAAATTAATTTCCACCCGAAGCAATAAATTATGATTATTAAACTGAAAAACTGCCAAACAACTGATGACGAACTCGAAATTAAAAAACGCAACAACAAAAAATCACAGAATATAAAATGAGGATAATTATAGAGATGTACAAAAAAATGTATATAGAAGATAGGAAAATTATGAAAATTCTGTCAAATCAGACACACACAAAAAAAAATTAGTAAAGGATTATCAAAAATATGAATTGAGGAGAAATTTTCTTTGCTTCATGAACGTCGTTTTATTTTTAATTAATTTTGTTCGAGGAAATTTATTTTAATGTTTATTGTTGCGAATCTTCAACCCTTTTTATACAATTGAACGCAAATTGCAGCAATTAATAATTTTTGGTTTAAGATAAAATTGTCAATTTATTACAAATTACGATCGCAAATCTCCCTGACTTTTGGGTGGATTTTAAAAATTAAATATTTTCGTTATATAGATTTGTTATAAAAAACGCACTTTCTAATTTAATACTAAAATTATTCTAATATTATGTTTAATGAGCGATAACATTTCTTTAACTCAATTAAATTTCAGGTTGAAATAACCAACATAGCAGTTTCATCTTATCAGATTCTACAGCCCAGCCTCGAATGAATCACAGCCAAATTAGATGTAGGAGTGTCACCGACCTTTTCTAGTATTTTTTTACTGGAAGAGAAAGGCTCCAAACCGCTTACCGCATCATTCATCCAGGAATGCGATTTACAAAGGCAATTCCATAGGTCTCTCTCTCTTTCTCTTTTTCTCTTGCATTGGTCCTCGATCCGTCTCGATCCATCGCTCTCGTCCACCAGTTTCGACATCCTATTATGCGTAGGTCTTGTTCGACGTTGTCACGCCAGCGCTGTCGAGGTCTTCTTCGACGCACACCGGTTGGTTGTTGATGGAGAGACCTTGCAACGTGGCCGAATTTCATACATCATTTGAACGTAAATCAAAATTTAATAAAGCTATCACAAACCTGAAACAACCTGCCTACGCAAATGGCACCTGCTCATAATTTAATTAGCGCAAAAATACTTAAAGATCTTCCAGAAATATATATCAAATTTATAACATATACTTTCAAAAGTGTAATGAAAACTGGCTGTTTTCCAAGAACTTGGAAAATCATAAAAAATGCAGATCATAATGACCCATAAACCTGAACCTGCTCCAAATATCATACAATTGCATTGTATGCAATTAAAAATACGATGACGGATGGTAAATGCACCTTGGTATCTATGTAAAACAAACATATACACGGTGATACAAAAACCACTTAACAGTATTCGCTATGTGCAACACACATTTATTAATTTTTTTAATTTGCGTATTGTTCTTGTGAAAAATTAATGCAAGAATACCAAATAATTACAAATACTTGTCACATTAAAAAGACATCCGTTGGTGGTCCCTATCACTAACCACACTGAATCTCAAAAGAATTCACCATAGTTAAACATGAATAGTGAGACCTACCAATATTTTTAAGAGTGACTCAGTTGTAGTTCTATATGATGGATGAAACACTAAAAAGAATATCTTCTGAAACGGTTAAAATATCTTCTTTTGGAATGAGTTCCATGCGATAGATTGAAAAGATGGAAAGAAGGAAATTCTTTCTATACATCTGCCATTCTCCAAGTCGCCTTTGATTAGATTTGAATTGTTCTTCACATTCCAACTCATTTCTCATTTACCGAGGATAGAGAGGGGGATCTCTTCCAGTTCCCAAAATTTTCGCACTGTTCGTCTATATTTAGTTCCCTACTGCTTTCACGAAGCTAGATCCCGATGTAACATTGTAATTATTAGAGCAACTATGCTTTGTGCAGATGGGAGCCATAAATCAACATAAGCATAGTTTGGTTATCCATCAAGTTTTAATAGTGCACGTACCTAGGCTTGTGACGATTATATTTGCATTTCCTCAAGACAACATATGTTCAACAACCTTCTGACACAAAAGAAGCTTCGATTCGCAGTCCAACGTTTCATTTTTATCCTGATCGTTGCATTCGACTGACCGTACACAAGTTGATGAGATCTGCAGGTCTTGTTGTATTATGTCGGATGAAGCATAAACACCAGTCGCTACAATTTTTATTTTTGTGACTCGCATTAATATAATTCAAATCGAGCCGTTTATTCATCTGTTGCAAAATCATCTTTCATTAACGTTTATCTCCAGAAATTCGTTGCACTTGAATAGCGAATGACCTTTTGCATATTTGGAACAAATTGCTGTATTTGTTTCAGCATGAAAGGCCCTAAGTCGCATACAAGATTAAGCTTTGCTTGTGGAAAATAACTATTTATCCAATTTTCAGACATTCATTTACAGCTATAAAAAGCGCCCATTCTTGTTTGGTTTCTTGATCCAGTTTGTACAACTAGATAAATATTATTCATGGATCCCGTTTTTCTGCCTCTCCGCTCAATACCTTTAACACACGAGTTACTTGGTTTGATATGTGACTGATATCAGTATCTGAATTGAATTTTGTGATTGGAGCCTTGAAGAATAAGAAGGAAGAAGCATGAATATTTTATTTGTACGCACAATGAAAACTTCTTTGCTAGTTAAACATTATTTTAATTTTATTGGGGTCAAAATTCCTAGGGCACACTTTTACATAATAATTATAGTTAAAGTTGTAATTTATGTTTTAAGTGAGTTTATGAATTATTTTGAAATTATCGCCGTTCGAATCCACTTAACTAATACTTAAATAGATTAATATTTACCATGTCTGCCAAATTCAGTAACGCGAACCAAAAGAACGAAAATAATAATGTTGGAAAGATGAAGGAGGAGTTTGTTTTCCAACAGTTGTATATGTTCCAAAGAAATTCCGGTGCGGTAAAATACAATTGGTCGTAGAAAAAAATCAACTTCCTAAACATTTAACTGCCTCTTATTTTCCTTAAGTAAAATTTTTTGCAGGGTTTACTTAATCGATCCCAAAATAATAAGGACTACAATTTTAGAAAATTTTAATAAAAATATTTCAAATTCTACGCTGATCGAAGAAATTCAATCGATTGATCAATCAGGATCGATTTCAAACATGACATTGACATTTGATTGCTATCTACATTTAAATATAATTTAATATTCAATATTGAATTATTGAATTGATTATTCGTTTAATATTGTTGTATTACCTACATTGGAATATTGTCTATATATATATAGGACAATACCATGTGTTTGTGGTACTAGCGAATTACTGCTAGCCTAACGAAATCGATTCTTCCATATTTTTCACCTATGTTTCCATCTATGAGTCAAAAATACAAATTTATCCGCGGTTCAGCGATAACGGACAAAAGTATGGGGTGGTTGAGAAGTTGATTGTGTATAAGTAGGTGTTGATTATCATAATCGTTTGTCACACAGATTTGACGCTAAATGGAATAATTTCCTATGATTGTGTATTTAACTCGAGAGAGTACTGAAGATAGACCAATGTGTACGGAACAATCACAATAAAACCCATTACAAGAGAAAACAAAAAAAGTAAAAATTATGAAATAAAATTCGTAAAAAACACGAAAAGTTAATTGTGAGAATGAAACATAGATGAAAAATATGAAAGAATCGATTTCGTTAGGCTAGCAGTAATTCGCTAGTACTACAAATACATGGTATTGTCCTATATATATAGACAATATTCCGAAGATGAGAAGACTGATTTTTTCAAATCAATAATCTTATCCGTTCGAAACTGATGTTGGGATTCTTACAAATACTCCATCTATGAGTCAAAACTTCAAATATAATTACTGTACGTGAATTAGATATAACAAATAAATAGGCTAATTAAATGCACCATTAAAATTTGTGGGTCTATCCCTTCCAACTAAAATGATTGGTTCTAGAAAATACTAATTTTAAGCTAATTAAATGCCCCATTAAAAGAACGCAAAACAAGATCTATTAACTTATATATAATTAATAATCAACTGGCTACAATTATGAATTTTTTAATGGAACAATTGATTATTAATTTCGGTTTTGATCCTATTTTAGATCGAAATGAAAAGCCTTATGATTTCTCCAAAACGAGTTGAGCAAAAACAAATATAATAGGAAACTTGTTTGTCTAAAAATGCATCAAACTTTTTCTACAGCTAACAGAACCCATCGTTTTAATTGAACGGGATTGAGTCACATAATGTTTTGTAACATGTCTTGTAACATATTCTGCTGGATGGATTCTGCTAGCTTTACAAACGTAATAAAAGGTCAATTGTGAGAAAATGATTAACGAAAGATTTCATTACACACTAAATATTAGAAAATGACCTTTTACCTATCCACATACGCGGATCATTTATATTTCATGTTTCCACCCTTCGTCAAAAAACAAACTACTTTCAATCTTCAAAGTCAATATTTTAATCGTAATTGTAGTTAATTCCTCATAATTATAGTATTCGACGTCATAAATCGTGAATAAAAAACAAAAGGGACCAGCTCTATATATCTAACGCGTATAATTACAATGAAAATTACCATCATTATAGTAAACCGTAACACACGTGTGTCAAATTAACCACCGAAACTAAATAAAAAGACGGACTGAATCACCATAACACGAACTATGTGGCACCCCTAAATCCCTAAATCTTACGATGGCGCGTAATTATTTATACGTAAAAGAATCCTTAAAACAAATCCGTGTTTATATCCGTCAGCGCAGAATATGAAAATTCGTCACCCTTAAATATGAAAATTAAGATAATTACGGACAAATATAAATCATTTTTGTAAAATTGATTTCCGATTGTACAGCAACGTATACAAGACAATCCCTTAGAATCTTTATGTTTAGCTTATAGTAGCATGAAAATGACGTAATTACATAAAACACCCTTAACACTTAACCTATGCTTTTTTCTATATGGAGAAAACGTAAAAATTAGAAACCAAATCAGGAAGTGTAAAACAATTTTCCAAAAATAAAAAACACGAAAACAGGAAAATGTACCAAAAAACTTGGGAAAGTTTTACGTCTTACAACCATACAAGAAAACCAAAAATTGAATAAAGTTTCTAGTTTTATCTAGTTAAGTTTAGAGAACTTGAAGAATTACATTTTATGTGTATGTAGTTAGAAAATTTAATTATAAACATTTTTGTTTTATATTTGATGTTTAAACATATTAGTATTATGGAATTATAGTAATTTGTGTTCACAACGATAATTATTAGAATTTGTTCTTTACTAATCCATTACTTTAATGTTATACGCTTCGAGTTTTGCGTGATCGAAGGTTTCTTATAGCAATTTTCGAAATCAAACGATTTCTAAATTTTATTAACATCAACGGTGATAGTAAACGAAAGATAGTCTTGGCGCTTAACACTAGCTTATTTCTGCGGAACCTCAATTAACTGATGATTTATTTTTATCACGTACTGAACGATTTTTAGTATATTGTGAACTCTGCCGACTGTAAACTGTATAGCAGCTCAACAACTTGCTCGCGTTGCAGAATAGTTCTTATTATGAAGGTTTCCGGCTCCTCAGTGTTGATGATTTAGCCTTTCGTTTAGCATTGTTTCCTTTATATATTCCCCTCCCAAAGGCTTGATGTTATAAAATCAAATTTACAATCAGTATTTAAGTAACAATTTTCCATAAATACCGACACATAACCAGCGAGCCACAGGATGCTACACTTGTTTGTGACCCTTTATACCAACTGACCTCTAGTTATGAATATTTAATTTTGGTATTTGGAAACATAAAAGTCAACACTAGATTCAAAATCTAGTATGTGCAGAACTGCATATTCACATTCAATAAAAGTGAAAACTTCTAAACCAAACAACAATTTTTGAGTTTTATCAAAGAGCCTGGGATGACAAAGTTTAAATCTAACAGTTGAATGTAGTTGTTGAAGAAGCCTGCGAGTTGAAGTACATGTTGAAGTAGATGGACAAATTTTTCCATCATGTACTGCGACGTTGAGTTCGGCAAGCTTATCAAGTTTTACACAGTCAATTTGTGATTTTTTTTTGTAAAAAAGTGTTTGTAAAAAATTAAAAACAAAATCCGACCGGGATAATATTGCGTGTTATTGTGCGTATTGATCTTTGGATATTCGCAGATCTACCCATAACAATTATTACAATTTGTTGATACGAGATTTTTCTAAAAAAAATCGTGAAAAGAAAGGAAAGTGGTTCCTAGCAAACCTGGTACGCCTTAACACGTGTATAACCAAACACAACATTGCAATATTCTACGGTAACTTGGGGGAAAAAAATTTCTAAACCGCTGAAAAGAAACTGGTAAGTTTACATATACGATCTTTGTTAAACAGCAACAAGTAATTAAATCTTTATACGATTAATCCAACAAGAAAATTATATTTACATCATACGAATGGAACAAAACTTAAGTTTATTTTATTTATAAAATTGTAATTAGAAATAAAACATTATATTTTCTTTTACATAGGTAGTAAAATAAGGTATAGTAATTATGAATAGTGTTGACCTCGATATTTTTTCATCGTTGCGTTTCATCGTACAACACACAGTGTGCAGTGCAGACCAAATGTATATATCCTTTCTACAGTCCAAACGGAGTGACTGATCGAGCTGAAACTTCATACCTAATTTTTTATCGAAATCGGTCCACGGAAAGTGGTTGTCAAAAAATATATAGCATTTACGAAAAAACGATTAAAACACAAAGATTGTAAATTTAGTTTCAAGCAGAACTTTTTCAGATCATTTTTTTAAATGTTTACCGGAAATGACGAATTTTAATAAAAAAAATTGGTTTCCCTAAAATTCGGCGTCGAATTCAAAGAATTAAATAAATGTAAAGATTAAATTTACAAGAAGGGTCGACCCTAGTCAACAAGGATTGATCGTGTTGGTTTCCTGAAATTTAAGCAGGAATGAGGATTTTTTGTTGTACAGTTTTTCCAAAAATCCGGTAAGGTAAATTTTTCGCTTTAGAAATCAAGCGTGGTGTATTCGAGGTCTATGTATAAGTTAAGATAATCGGTTAACTTGTCATTTCAGATGAAACATGTCTCATTTCAGATGAAACATTGCATGGAACCACTTTCCGTAGACGTTCCCATATTCAACAATCAACTTTCCTGTGTAACTTTTAGCCTACGAATAGCATTCCGCCTTAGATAGAATATTTGTGCAAACTATTTGTTATGCGCATAAAACTACATTAGCAAATTATAGATTATAAATACAAGTAGATAATAAGAAAATTTGTGTAATCTTTGGAAAGCAATAAAAGTAAGAGGTTGTCAAACCTCTCTAAAAAATATTTTTGTAGTTTTTATTGAACGAAAAATATTAGCTGACGCACGAACAGCGTCCGTATTATGTTAAACGTGAACGCGGTAAACAGTGAAATAGTGAAATAGTGATAGATTTAAAACCCGAAAATTTTGGCTCGAAAATGGTGAAAAGGCGAATTTCAAAATAATTGTGTAATCTTTTGGATAATATTTGGACAATTATTATATTGTTTTGATTAAATGTTTTTTATACTTTATATTCTTAAGTAATTTTCACTAATTATTTAAAAGTGAAAAATATTAACCAAAACAATATAATTTAAACAAAAATAATTTATTATTAAATTACATATTAATAAATAAAGGTTAAAAGGTTTAGGATTTATCTAAAAGATCACTATAGTAGAGGAAGTTAAGAGGTAAAGCAAAACTCGGTCCCCACACGTTAAAGGACAGGAATTTCACCTGGTAAACGTATGTTTTACTATCAAAGAAATTCACTACAAGAATGGTTGTCTTACATTTGATTGTATTGCTGCAAGTGATTTTCAATTATTTTATTATTATATATATTTAAAAAAAATCTTTAAAAATATGTATTGAAGCGAATGCATCATCAGACACAAATCAATTATCTCAGTAAAAGTAATTATAATAAAGAAAAGTAAATTACCAAAATGATATCGTTTTTTCGAGGCAACCTGGGGAATTCAGCTCTTGGCGAGAAAGCGTATACAGAATATTAAAATTTTATGACCACCTCAAAGGCCCACCAAAATACTATGGTATATTGGATATGATAAGGAATAAAATTAAAGGTACTCTCGAGTACCAAATCACTACTTACAGGAAGGTATAGTTTATCAAAACCTGTCACTAATACTCATATGCTCATGACATGTTAGATTACATAGTGTAATACATTTTATAAACTATGAATATTTACCATTAACTATATTGTTATAAAATGGACTTAAACCACTTACAAAATATACGGCTCATATGGCTATTGGTCCCAAAGTCAAAATTCCATTTAATCAATATAATCTTAAGTCGTTAATAAAATCAACTTAAGAACCTCTTACCTAATTGAAGATTAAATCCAAAAATTACACCGCATTATAGAAAATTGCTCAAATGAAACCGAGGCGAATTTACGACGAAGATCTAAACGCTGTAGCCCGAAAAGACTGCGGCGGTTGGGGTATGGTTGGCGGATATAATTCACATCCCACCATAGTGAGGTTGAGCTGGTGGTAAACAAAGAAGAGCGTGCAGCACAAGCTGATTCTGAACACTCTCAACTCAAACTGAGTGACTGCGTTATATAATGGGGTACAAACCACCTGAAACACACATTAAAGTGGTGACCGGTTAATAAATGGATTTTCAACGTATGCTTTTGCGATAATCAATGTGCCACAAAATTGAAAAACCACTTCGTGGCCGGAAATAGAATTCAGCCTTAGTATGAAGTAGGTATACTCACGAATAACTGACCGATTGCAAAAATGTGAAATTTTTTTACAATTATTTAATTTAACGAAAACAGTTTCTTAGTTGGCCAGCTACAAAGTAAGCGTAGATTTCATATAGTCCGAACTCAAAACAGTAAACCATATCGTTCATAAATATCAAAGAAGTAGGGGGCCATTATAACACCTGCGGTTGGACGCCTGAGATATTCCGAGAGATATAACTGTTAATGAAAATTGAATGATCAGGCCTATCAAATCAGTTTGAAAGTATCTATGCACCACATTAAAATGTTGCATTGAAGCTACTTCCCTATGTAAGTGACTATTGAAAATTTTTAGAATATCTGAGAGTACAGTAATCCCGCGGTAATTATTAGAAATAAGATGTGTGAGTGATATTTTCTAAAGCTCCGGAAAACCACCGCTGCAAAGACTTTCATTAAAAATAAACGCCGAATTAGGTGCTAGACTCATTTTACAATTTTTGATAAGGAAGGAATGCCCTGAACCCTCGTTTTTATCATTGAATCATCTCATTAAATAGTCGAAAATTTCATCAACGAATCTACCTGACCGGAGGTATTATAGATGGCGAAGCTTCTCAAGGTACATTGGTTTCTGATTGTACTATGGCTCTCGAAGTTGTGGCTTGTTATTTACTATTGAAACATGCTTTTCGATAAAATCCACGATTCTCACATAGAGGTGATTGACAATATCAGTCAAATTACTTCCTCGTTGAAGGAAACATCAATTCGAATTAACTAGAGAAAAATAGTTTCGGCACGGCCGAAATTAATACACGAAACACAATTAGTGACACTGATATCACCACTTTTCCTGTGGTGGCGCATCGTAGATGCTCGTTGTAATAGATGGAAGTAAATAAATCTGTTAAAGGTGCCTGGTATACCATAGTATTGTATACTATAGTATTGTTGCGACAGATATCATGAAATTCATAGTATGGAGAAGTATGGCGTGTACTAGTGTAATTATTATGACTGAAGTGGATGCGGCCTAGTGGTGAAATACGGTAGTTGATTAAGATGAGGTTTATGCTAACCAGCTGGACGATTATAATTATATGAATAATTAGTGAAATTAATGAAATAATATTTTCAATTTTATTTCAATCATATTTCAGGTGGTGGTTGTAAGTAAGTTCATTATACTTCCACTATCGCTGAATTATGTACATCATACATTTCAGAAGCCTACGAACCTAATGAACTTGGGTTAGAAATTAAAGAGGTCGTCTGCGACATAGCTCCTTTATAAACTAAAATCGTGTACTTTTATCTTTGACAGAGGATACAATTTTATCAAATTTATTATATGAACGGGAAAATGAGAACTAATAATTTAAAAATTGCTGCTATTATAGTTTTATGTAACAATAATAAATTTTATTGGGTTTTATTCAACGTAGATCTTATACCACACAGAAGACAACATCCATTTTTTTCAATTTGGACAAAATAAAAATCTTAAACTATAAAATGAATATATATGTTTGTAATGACGTTATAATATCGAAAATATGCGAGGGAGCATTAAACATAAAACTGTATCATTAGAAAGTAATCGTTATATTTTTATACTGTTGCTTGTTAATCTCGAAGAAATACGCTGTCATAAAGGTGCTCGTTTAAAACGATTTGACGGTCACATAAAACGTGCGTACATTCAAAACAGTAAAATTTACTTTGAGGTGAGGGAAGCTAAGCCGAGTCATACAACAACAAAATTTAGTAAGGTAATAAACATTGCCATTATTATTTTCGAAAAGAAATGCGCGTACAATAGAAAACCCTCCAGCTATATTTTAACAATTTTATTCAATCATTTATATAAAGTGGTTCCCAGTAAGTATTTATCATAATCGAAAACGAAACAGTTAAATTTAAATACATGGTAAGGGTTAAATAAATATAAATAACCGCTTAAACTCTTTCCACAACCTCAGTTTTTCTCTGGTTTCTTTATTTCTATTGTCACCATCCCGCCACGTTATCAAAACCAATTCAATCAAATTATTGTGATGATGATAACATTCAAATTTATGCTTACTATTCAAAGTGTTTTCTTTATTCTAATCTGCTGTATGCCTCTTCAGTACTCGTACCTATTTTCCGACATCTATTCTTCCGCATTCTTAATTTTGTTTTATTAATTTGATATCCTACGGGGTTTATACCAGACTAAAACATACGTAAGTCATAATGAGTATTTTACCGTCTTATTATTTAGTTGTGAAAAGGAAGAAAGGGTTATAATAAAATGATGTAAATCCTGAGATTTTTGTTGTTTATTTGAATGGGCGGTCTTATCCCACTTTCTAAAGAAATTGTGTTTTCAAATTCTTTTCCTTTTTTTAGGGAAAAACAGAATAGAATAACAAAGCAGGGAAATGTTTCACCGGGTGCGGTGCACGGTAAAATTCCTAGTAAACAAAAGTCAATTGGGTTTAACTTTAAATTAATTATAATTATTATAAGAAATGTTATATTTTTTATACTAACAGTTAAAATAGTAAATAGCACAATGAAAATATCGTTTTGTATTATGTACTTTGTTTTTGTTTAGCACAAATAAGGTTGGTTAATGAATGGTTTAAGCATTACAATAAAACGGTTCGAAGATGTGGCCAGTCGTATTTATAATGATGACATTCTTTAAATGAATACCGTATAACTGATTACTGTTATGTGCATAAACATAGTATGCGCCAAAAGTCAACGTTTGAAAACAAATAAATGATACCGGCAATAAACATGAACGCAGAATTTGAATAGTGAAGGGAAGTGAAGGGAACAAATTTATAAGACACAATCCTTGGAAAATTTGTTCAGTTATGGAAGGTAAGTTAATTTTTAATGAAGAGGTGTTTAATTTGGTACAAAACGTTACCTACTTTTCCACGTATAATAAGGTGGCTGAAGTCTTTTTAATCTAAAACGGCTTTTGTATTTAGTGTTTTCGCTAAAAAGCGATCACCAAAAGAAATTACAATACCGCATTAAACAGCAAAGAACAGCATATATACTAATAAATATTAAAATTTAAAATTGGTTTTATTTGGTTAACAAATTTAGAAATAAAAGCTTCTATATGATTAAGATTTTATTTAATGCAAATATCAGATAGTTTAAAAATTTCGACTAAAATACTGAAAATTTTGATCAATTGTGAAAGGTATTCAGATTTAAATGAATCGGCAACTAAATTTGATTAAAACATTGCCCAGTTTTGCTGTAATCAACGATCAAACGCATTCGAATGAAACAACGTATTGCAATTCCCAGATTTACTCATAATTACCGAAACTTACAGAATTTCAGACAAAGAATATTATCCGGTAGAAAACTGTAAGCCTAACCATCAGAGATTTTCGCAAAAAAATTGAAATCATTTTTTTGTTGATTTTCCGATTCAAAATGATTATAGATTGTAGCAACTCAATTATTCGCAAAATGCTTGATCCTTCAAGCAGCGACGAATACCGCAATTAACCGCGCTCAAGCGCACGACACTCAACATACACTGGCATTGCAAACAGCGACCGACACTGAAGTCGATTTCTCGATTTTTCGTGTTCAAAAATTGTCAAAATAAAAAAATTCTCTCTCGTACGAACTGCCATCCAGGAAACACGCCCAACAAAATAAAAATCTTTCTACATTAAAACTAAAGTTATTTACTTTGCAAATACTATGTTGGGCAAGAAACACATGGTAATCTACTTCCGGAAAGCGCGGTTATTAGAAGTGTCGCATTTTGAAATTTGATCACATTTTGTAATCGAAACTTGTGCATTGGAATGAGACAATGTATTGCAATAATTTAAACGCAGCTCTACTCAAAATTCCCACATTTACCCAAGATGAACGAAAAATACAGAATCTGTGACAATAAATTTTATCCGGTAAAAATCAGTAAGGCCAACCATCAGGGATTTTCGCAAAAAATCGAAAATATTTTATTGTTGATTTTCCGGTTCAAAATGATTATGGGTAATGGGAATAACATATTGAGCAAGAAACAACCGGTAATCTGCATCCGGAAAGCGCGGTTATTGGAAGTGTCGTATTTTGAAATTCGGTCACATTTTGTAACCGAAACTTGATTGCAGTCGAATAAGACATCGCATTGCAATAATTTAAACGCAGCTCTACTCAAAATGCCCACATTTACCCAAGATTAACGAAAAATACAGAATCTGTGACAATAAATTTTATCCGGTAAAAATCAGTAAGGCTAACCATCAGGGATTTTCGCAAAAAAATCGAAAATATTTTATTGTTGATTTTCCGGTTCAAAATGATTATGGGTAATGGGAATAACATATTGAGCAAGAAACAACCGGTAATCTGCATCCGGAAAGCGCGGTTATTGGAAGTGTCGTATTTTGAAATTCGGTCACATTTTGTAACCGAAACTTGATTGCAGTCGAATAAGACATCGCATTGCAATAATTTAAACGCAGCTCTACTCAAAATGCCCACATTTGCCCAAGATTAACGAAAAATACAGAATCCGTGACAATAAATTTTATCCGGTAAAAATCAGTAAGGCTAACCATCAGGGATTTTCGCAAAAAAATCGAAAATATTTTATTGTTGATTTTCCGGTTCAAAATGATTATGGGTAATGGGAATAACATATTGAGCAAGAAACAACCGGTAATCTGCATCCGGAAAGCGCGGTTGTTGGAAGTGTCGTATTTTGAAATTCGGTCACATTTTGTAACCGAAACTTGATTGCAGTCGAATAAGACATCGCATTGCAATAATTTAAACGCAGCTCTACTCAAAATGCCCACATTTACCCAAGATTAACGAAAAATACAGAATCTGTGACAATAAATTTTATCCGGTAAAAATCAGTAAGGCTAACCATCAGGGATTTTCGCAAAAAATCGAAAATATTTTATTGTTGATTTTCCGGTTCAAAATGATTATGGGTAATGGGAATAACATATTGAGCAAGAAACAACCGGTAATCTGCATCCGGAAAGCGCGGTTATTGGAAGTGTCGTATTTTGAAATTCGGTCACATTTTGTAACCGAAACTTGATTGCAGTCGAATAAGACATCGCATTGCAATAATTTAAACGCAGCTCTACTCAAAATGCCCACATTTACCCAAGATTAACGAAAAATACAGAATCTGTGACAATAAATTTTATCCGGTAAAAATCAGTAAGGCTAACCATCAGGGATTTTCGCAAAAAATCGAAAATATTTTATTGTTGATTTTCCGGTTCAAAATGATTATGGGTAATGGGAATAACATATTAAGCAAGAAACAACCGGTAATCTGCATCCGGAAAGCGCGGTTATTGGAAGTGTCGTATTTTGAAATTCGGTCACATTTTGTAACCGAAACTTGATTGCAGTCGAATAAGACATCGCATTGCAATAATTTAAACGCAGCTCTACTCAAAATGCCCACATTTGCCCAAGATTAACGAAAAATACAGAATCCGTGACAATAAATTTTATCCGGTAAAAATCAGTAAGGCTAACCATCAGGGATTTTCGCAAAAAATCGAAAATATTTTATTGTTGATTTTCCGGTTCAAAATGGTTCCGGTTGTTGGAAGTGTCGTATTTTGAAATTCGGTCACATTTTGTAACCGAAACTTGATTGCAGTCGAATAAGACATCGCATTGCAATAATTTAAACGCAGCTCTACTCAAAATGCCCACATTTACCCAAGATTAACGAAAAATACAGAATCTGTGACAATAAATTTTATCCGGTAAAAATCAGTAAGGCTAACCATCAGGGATTTTCGCAAAAAATCGAAAATATTTTATTGTTGATTTTCCGGTTCAAAATGATTATGGGTAATGGGAATAACATATTGAGCAAGAAACAACCGGTAATCTGCATCCGGAAAGCGCGGTTATTGGAAGTGTCGTATTTTGAAATTCGGTCACATTTTGTAACCGAAACTTGATTGCAGTCGAATAAGACATCGCATTGCAATAATTTAAACGCAGCTCTACTCAAAATGCCCACATTTACCCAAGATTAACGAAAAATACAGAATCTGTGACAATAAATTTTATCCGGTAAAAATCAGTAAGGCTAACCATCAGGGATTTTCGCAAAAAATCGAAAATATTTTATTGTTGATTTTCCGGTTCAAAATGATTATGGGTAATGGGAATAACATATTGAGCAAGAAACAACCGGTAATCTGCATCCGGAAAGCGCGGTTGTTGGAAGTGTCGTATTTTGAAATTCGGTCACATTTTGTAACCGAAACTTGATTGCAGTCGAATAAGACATCGCATTGCAATAATTTAAACGCAGCTCTACTCAAAATGCCCACATTTACCCAAGATTAACGAAAAATACAGAATCTGTGACAATAAATTTTATCCGGTAAAAATCAGTAAGGCTAACCATCAGGGATTTTCGCAAAAAATCGAAAATATTTTATTGTTTATTTTCCGGTTCAAAATGATTATGGGTAATGGGAATAACATATTGAGCAAGAAACAACCGGTAATCTGCATCCGGAAAGCGCGGTTATTGGAAGTGTCGTATTTTGAAATTCGGTCACATTTTGTAACCGAAACTTGATTGCAGTCGAATAAGACATCGCATTGCAATAATTTAAACGCAGCTCTACTCAAAATGCCCACATTTGCCCAAGATTAACGAAAAATACAGAATCTGTGACAATAAATTTTATCCGGTAAAAATCAGTAAGGCTAACCATCAGGGATTTTCGCAAAAAATCGAAAATATTTTATTGTTGATTTTCCGGTTCAAAATGATTATGGGTAATGGGAATAACATATTGAGCAAGAAACAACCGGTAATCTGCATCCGGAAAGCGCGGTTATTGGAAGTGTCGTATTTTGAAATTCGGTCACATTTTGTAACCGAAACTTGATTGCAGTCGAATAAGACATCGCATTGCAATAATTTAAACGCAGCTCTACTCAAAATGCCCACATTTACCCAAGATTAACGAAAAATACAGAATCTGTGACAATAAATTTTATCCGGTAAAAATCAGTAAGGCTAACCATCAGGGATTTTCGCAAAAAATCGAAAATATTTTATTGTTGATTTTCCGGTTCAAAATGATTATGGGTAATGGGAATAACATATTGAGCAAGAAACAACCGGTAATCTGCATCCGGAAAGCGCGGTTATTGGAAGTGTCGTATTTTGAAATTCGGTCACATTTTGTAACCGAAACTTGATTGCAGTCGAATAAGACATCGCATTGCAATAATTTAAACGCAGCTCTGCTCAAAATGCCCACATTTACCCAAGATTAACGAAAAATACAGAATCTGTGACAATAAATTTTATCCGGTAAAAATCAGTAAGGCTAACCATCAGAGATTTTCGCAAAAAATCGAAAATATTTTATTGTTGATTTTCCGGTTCAAAATGATTATGGGTAATGGGAATAACATATTGAGCAAGAAACAACCGGTAATCTGCATCCGGAAAGCGCGGTTATTGGAAGTGTCGTATTTTGAAATTCGGTCACATTTTGTAACCGAAACTTGATTGCAGTCGAATAAGACATCGCATTGCAATAATTTAAACGCAGCTCTGCTCAAAATGCCCACATTTACCCAAGATTAACGAAAAATACAGAATCTGTGACAATAAATTTTATCCGGTAAAAATCAGTAAGGCTAACCATCAGAGATTTTCGCAAAAAATCGAAAATATTTTATTGTTGATTTTCCGGTTCAAAATGATTATGGGTAATGGGAATAACATATTGAGCAAGAAACAACCGGTAATCTGCATCCGGAAAGCGCGGTTGTTGGAAGTGTCGTATTTTGAAATTCGGTCACATTTTGTAACCGAAACTTGATTGCAGTCGAATAAGACATCGCATTGCAATAATTTAAACGCAGCTCTACTCAAAATGCCCACATTTACCCAAGATTAACGAAAAATACAGAATCTGTGACAATAAATTTTATCCGGTAAAAATCAGTAAGGCTAACCATCAGGGATTTTCGCAAAAAATCGAAAATATTTTATTGTTGATTTTCCGGTTCAAAATGATTATGGGTAATGGGAATAACATATTGAGCAAGAAACAACCGGTAATCTGCATCCGGAAAGCGCGGTTATTGGAAGTGTCGTATTTTGAAATTCGGTCACATTTTGTAACCGAAACTTGATTGCAGTCGAATAAGACATCGCATTGCAATAATTTAAACGCAGCTCTACTCAAAATGCCCACATTTACCCAAGATTAACGAAAAATACAGAATCTGTGACAATAAATTTTATCCGGTAAAAATCAGTAAGGCTAACCATCAGGGATTTTCGCAAAAAATCGAAAATATTTTATTGTTGATTTTCCGGTTCAAAATGATTATGGGTAATGGGAATAACATATTGAGCAAGAAACAACCGGTAATCTGCATCCGGAAAGCGCGGTTATTGGAAGTGTCGTATTTTGAAATTCGGTCACATTTTGTAACCGAAACTTGATTGCAGTCGAATAAGACATCGCATTGCAATAATTTAAACGCAGCTCTACTCAAAATGCCCACATTTACCCAAGATGAACGAAAAATACAGAATCTGTGACAATAAATTTTATCCGGTAAAAATCAGTAAGGCTAACCATCAGGGATTTTCGCAAAAAAATCGAAAATATTTTATTGTTGATTTTCCGGTTCAAAATGATTATGGGTAATGGGAATAACATATTGAGCAAGAAACAACCGGTAATCTGCATCCGGAAAGCGCGGTTATTGGAAGTGTCGTATTTTGAAATTCGGTCACATTTTGTAACCGAAACTTGATTGCAGTCGAATAAGACAACGCATTGCAATAATTTAAACGCAGCTCTACTCAAAATGCCCACATTTACCCAAGATGAACGAAAAATACAGAATCTGTGACAATAAATTTTATCCGGTAAAAATCAGTAAGGCTTAACCATCAGGGATTTTCGCAAAAAATCGAAAATATTTTATTGTTGATTTTCCGGTTCAAAATGATTATGGGTAATGGGAATAACATATTGAGCAAGAAACAACTGGTAATCTGCACCCGGAAAGCGCGGTTATTGGAAGTGTCGTATTTTGAAATTCGGTCACATTTTGTAACCGAAACTTGATTGCAGTCGAATAAGACATCACATTGCAATAATTTAAACGCAGCTCTACTCAAAATGCCCACATTTACCCAAGATTAACGAAAAATACAGAATCTGTGACAATAAATTTTCCGGTTCAAAATGATTATGGGTAATGGGAATAACATATTGAGCAAGAAACAACCGGTAATCTGCATCCGGAAAGCGCGGTTATTGGAAGTGTCGTATTTTGAAATTCGGTCACATTTTGTAACCGAAACTTGATTGCAGTCGAATAAGACAACGCATTGCAATAATTTAAACGCAGCTCTACTCAAAATGCCCACATTTACCCAAGATGAACGAAAAATACAGAATCTGTGACAATAAATTTTATCCGGTAAAAATCAGTAAGGCTAACCATCAGGGATTTTCGCAAAAAAATCGAAAATATTTTATTGTTGATTTTCCGGTTCAAAATGATTATGGGTAATGGGAATAACATATTGAGCAAGAAACAACCGGTAATCTGCACCCGGAAAGCGCGGTTATTGGAAGTGTCGTATTTTGAAATTCGGTCACATTTTGTAACCGAAACTTGATTGCAGTCGAATAAGACATCGCATTGCAATAATTTAAACGCAGCTCTACTCAAAATGCCCACATTTGCCCAAGATTAACGAAAAATACAGAATCCGTGACAATAAATTTTATCCGGTAAAAAACAGTAAGGCTAACCATCAGGGATTTTCGCAAAAAATCGAAAATATTTTATTGTTGATTTTCCGGTTCAAAATGATTATGGGTAATGGGAATAACATATTGAGCAAGAAACAACCGGTAATCTGCATCCGGAAAGCGCGGTTATTGGAAGTGTCGTATTTTGAAATTCGGTCACATTTTGTAACCGAAACTTGATTGCAGTCGAATAAGACAACGCATTGCAATAATTTAAACGCAACTCTACTCAAAATGCCCACATTTACCCAAGATTAACGAAAAATACAGAATCTGTGACAATAAATTTTATCCGGTAAAAATCAGTAAGGCTAACAACCATCAGGGAATTTCGCAAAAAATCGAAAATATTTTATTGTTGATTTTCCGGTTCAAAATGATTATGGGTAATGGGAATAACATATTGAGCAAGAAACAACCGGTAATCTGCATCCGGAAAGCGCGGTTATTGGAAGTGTCGTATTTTGAAATTCGGTCACATTTTGTAACCGAAACTTGATTGCAGTCGAATAAGACAACGCATTGCAATAATTTAAACGCAACTCTACTCAAAATGCCCACATTTACCCAAGATTAACGAAAAATACAGAATCCGTGACAATAAATTTTATCCGGTAAAAAACAGTAAGGCTAACCATCAGGGATTTTCGCAAAAAATCGAAAATATTTTATTGTTGATTTTCCGGTTCAAAATGATTATGGGTAATGGGAATAACATATTGAGCAAGAAACAACCGGTAATCTGCATCCGGAAAGCGCGGTTATTGGAAGTGTCGTATTTTGAAATTCGGTCACATTTTGTAACCGAAACTTGATTGCAGTCGAATAAGACAACGCATTGCAATAATTTAAACGCAACTCTACTCAAAATGCCCACATTTACCCAAGATTAACGAAAAATACAGAATCTGTGACAATAAATTTTATCCGGTAAAAATCAGTAAGGCTAACAACCATCAGGGAATTTCGCAAAAAATCGAAAATATTTTATTGTTGATTTTCCGGTTCAAAATGATTATGGGTAATGGGAATAACATATTGAGCAAGAAACAACCGGTAATCTGCATCCGGAAAGCGCGGTTATTGGAAGTGTCGTATTTTGAAATTCGGTCACATTTTGTAACCGAAACTTGATTGCAGTCGAATAAGACAACGCATTGCAATAATTTAAACGCAACTCTACTCAAAATGCCCACATTTACCCAAGATTAACGAAAAATACAGAATCTGTGACAATAAATTTTATCCGGTAAAAATCAGTAAGGCTAACAACCATCAGGGAATTTCGCAAAAAATCGAAAATATTTTATTGTTGATTTTCCGGTTCAAAATGATTATGGGTAATGGGAATAACATATTGAGCAAGAAACAACCGGTAATCTGCATCCGGAAAGCGCGGTTATTGGAAGTGTCGTATTTTGAAATTCGGTCACATTTTGTAACCGAAACTTGATTGCAGTCGAATAAGACATCGCATTGCAATAATTTAAACGCAGCTCTACTCAAAATGCCCACATTTACTCAAGATTAACGAAAAATACAGAACCCGTGACAATAAATTTTATCCGGTAAAATTCAGTAAGGCATCAGGGATTTTCGCAAAAAATCGAAAATATTTTATTGTTGATTTTCCGGTTCAAAATGATTATGGGTAATGGGAATAACATATTGAGCAAGAAACAACCGGTAATCTGCATCCGGAAAGCGCGGTTATTGGAAGTGTCGTATTTTGAAATTCGGTCACATTTTGTAACCGAAACTTGATTGCAGTCGAATAAGACATCGCATTGCAATAATTTAAACGCAGCTCTACTCAAAATGCCCACATTTACTCAAGATTAACGAAAAATACAGAACCTGTGACAATAAATTTTATCCGGTAAAATTCAGTAAGGCATCAGGGATTTTCGCAAAAAATCGAAAATATTTTATTGTTGATTTTCCGGTTCAAAATGATTATGGGTAATGGGAATAACATATTGAGCAAGAAACAACCGGTAATCTGCACCCGGAAAGCGCGGTTATTGGAAGTGTCGTATTTTGAAATTCGGTCACATTTAGTAACCGAAACTTGATTGCAGTCGAATAAGACATCGCATTGCAATAATTTAAACGCAGCTCTACTCAAAATGCCCACATTTACCCAAGATTAACGAAAAATACAGAATCTGTGACAATAAATTTTATCCGGTAAAAATCAGTAAGGCTAACCATCAGGGATTTTCGCAAAAAATCGAAAATATTTTATTGTTGATTTTCCGGTTCAAAATGATTATGGGTAATGGGAATAACATATTGAGCAAGAAACAACCGGTAATCTGCATCCGGAAAGCGCGGTTATTGGAAGTGTCGTATTTTGAAATTCGGTCACATTTTGTAACCGAAACTTGATTGCAGTCGAATAAGACATCGCATTGCAATAATTTAAACGCAGCTCTACTCAAAATGCCCACATTTACCCAAGATTAACGAAAAATACAGAATCTGTGACAATAAATTTTATCCGGTAAAAATCAGTAAGGCTAACCATCAGGGATTTTCGCAAAAAATCGAAAATATTTTATTGTTGATTTTCCGGTTCAAAATGATTATGGGTAATGGGAATAACATATTGAGCAAGAAACAACCGGTAATCTGCACCCGGAAAGCGCGGTTATTGGAAGTGTCGTATTTTGAAATTCGGTCACATTTTGTAACCGAAACTTGATTGCAGTCGAATAAGACATCGCATTGCAATAATTTAAACGCAGCTCTACTCAAAATGCCCACATTTACCCAAGATTAACGAAAAATACAGAATCTGTGACAATAAATTTTATCCGGTAAAAATCAGTAAGGCTAACCATCAGGGATTTTCGCAAAAAATCGAAAATATTTTATTGTTGATTTTCCGGTTCAAAATGATTATGGGTAATGGGAATAACATATTGAGCAAGAAACAACCGGTAATCTGCATCCGGAAAGCGCGGTTATTGGAAGTGTCGTATTTTGAAATTCGGTCACATTTTGTAACCGAAACTTGATTGCAGTCGAATAAGACATCGCATTGCAATAATTTAAACGCAGCTCTACTCAAAATGCCCACATTTGCCCAAGATTAACGAAAAATACAGAATCCGTGACAATAAATTTTATCCGGTAAAAATCAGTAAGGCTAACCATCAGGGATTTTCGCAAAAAAATCGAAAATATTTTATTGTTGATTTTCCGGTTCAAAATGATTATGGGTAATGGGAATAACATATTGAGCAAGAAACAACCGGTAATCTGCATCCGGAAAGCGCGGTTGTTGGAAGTGTCGTATTTTGAAATTCGGTCACATTTTGTAACCGAAACTTGATTGCAGTCGAATAAGACATCGCATTGCAATAATTTAAACGCAGCTCTACTCAAAATGCCCACATTTACCCAAGATTAACGAAAAATACAGAATCTGTGACAATAAATTTTATCCGGTAAAAATCAGTAAGGCTAACCATCAGGGATTTTCGCAAAAAATCGAAAATATTTTATTGTTGATTTTCCGGTTCAAAATGATTATGGGTAATGGGAATAACATATTGAGCAAGAAACAACCGGTAATCTGCATCCGGAAAGCGCGGTTATTGGAAGTGTCGTATTTTGAAATTCGGTCACATTTTGTAACCGAAACTTGATTGCAGTCGAATAAGACATCGCATTGCAATAATTTAAACGCAGCTCTACTCAAAATGCCCACATTTACCCAAGATTAACGAAAAATACAGAATCTGTGACAATAAATTTTATCCGGTAAAAATCAGTAAGGCTAACCATCAGGGATTTTCGCAAAAAATCGAAAATATTTTATTGTTGATTTTCCGGTTCAAAATGATTATGGGTAATGGGAATAACATATTGAGCAAGAAACAACCGGTAATCTGCACCCGGAAAGCGCGGTTATTGGAAGTGTCGTATTTTGAAATTCGGTCACATTTTGTAACCGAAACTTGATTGCAGTCGAATAAGACATCGCATTGCAATAATTTAAACGCAGCTCTACTCAAAATGCCCACATTTGCCCAAGATTAACGAAAAATACAGAATCCGTGACAATAAATTTTATCCGGTAAAAATCAGTAAGGCTAACCATCAGGGATTTTCGCAAAAAAATCGAAAATATTTTATTGTTGATTTTCCGGTTCAAAATGATTATGGGTAATGGGAATAACATATTGAGCAAGAAACAACCGGTAATCTGCATCCGGAAAGCGCGGTTATTGGAAGTGTCGTATTTTGAAATTCGGTCACATTTTGTAACCGAAACTTGATTGCAGTCGAATAAGACATCGCATTGCAATAATTTAAACGCAGCTCTACTCAAAATGCCCACATTTGCCCAAGATTAACGAAAAATACAGAATCCGTGACAATAAATTTTATCCGGTAAAAATCAGTAAGGCTAACCATCAGGGATTTTCGCAAAAAAATCGAAAATATTTTATTGTTGATTTTCCGGTTCAAAATGATTATGGGTAATGGGAATAACATATTGAGCAAGAAACAACCGGTAATCTGCATCCGGAAAGCGCGGTTGTTGGAAGTGTCGTATTTTGAAATTCGGTCACATTTTGTAACCGAAACTTGATTGCAGTCGAATAAGACATCGCATTGCAATAATTTAAACGCAGCTCTACTCAAAATGCCCACATTTACCCAAGATTAACGAAAAATACAGAATCTGTGACAATAAATTTTATCCGGTAAAAATCAGTAAGGCTAACCATCAGGGATTTTCGCAAAAAATCGAAAATATTTTATTGTTGATTTTCCGGTTCAAAATGATTATGGGTAATGGGAATAACATATTGAGCAAGAAACAACCGGTAATCTGCATCCGGAAAGCGCGGTTATTGGAAGTGTCGTATTTTGAAATTCGGTCACATTTTGTAACCGAAACTTGATTGCAGTCGAATAAGACATCGCATTGCAATAATTTAAACGCAGCTCTACTCGAAATGCCCACATTTACCCAAGATTAACGAAAAATACAGAATCTGTGACAATAAATTTTATCCGGTAAAAATCAGTAAGGCTAACCATCAGGGATTTTCGCAAAAAATCGAAAATATTTTATTGTTGATTTTCCGGTTCAAAATGATTATGGGTAATGGGAATAACATATTGAGCAAGAAACAACCGGTAATCTGCAACCGGAAAGCGCGGTTATTGGAAGTGTCGTATTTTGAAATTCGGTCACATTTTGTAACCGAAACTTGATTGCAGTCGAATAAGACATCGCATTGCAATAATTTAAACGCAGCTCTACTCAAAATGCCCACATTTACCCAAGATTAACGAAAAATACAGAATCTGTGACAATAAATTTTATCCGGTAAAAATCAGTAAGGCTAACCATCAGGGATTTTCGCAAAAAAATCGAAAATATTTTATTGTTGATTTTCCGGTTCAAAATGATTATGGGTAATGGGAATAACATATTGAGCAAGAAACAACCGGTAATCTGCATCCGGAAAGCGCGGTTATTGGAAGTGTCGTATTTTGAAATTCGGTCACATTTTGTAACCGAAACTTGATTGCAGTCGAATAAGACAACGCATTGCAATAATTTAAACGCAGCTCTACTCAAAATGCCCACATTTACCCAAGATGAACGAAAAATACAGAATCTGTGACAATAAATTTTATCCGGTAAAAATCAGTAAGGCTAACCATCAGGGATTTTCGCAAACAAATCGAAAATATTTTATTGTTGATTTTCCGGTTCAAAATGATTATGGGTAATGGGAATAACATATTGAGCAAGAAACAACCGGTAATCTGCATTAGGAAAGCGCGGTTATTGGAAGTGTCGTATTTTGAAATTCTTTCACATTTTGTAACCGAAACTTGATTGCAGTCGAATAAGACATCGCATTGCAATAATTTAAACGCAGCTCTACTCAAAATGCCCACATTTACTCAAGATTAACGAAAAATACAGAACCTGTGACAATAAATTTTATCCGGTAAAATTCAGTAAGGCTAGCCATCAGGGATTTTCGCAAAAAATCGAAAATATTTTATTGTTGATTTTCCGGTTCAAAATGATTATGGGTAATGGGAATAACATATTGAGCAAGAAACAACCGGTAATCTGCACCCGGAAAGCGCGGTTATTGGAAGTGTCGTATTTTGAAATTCGGTCACATTTTGTAACCGAAACTTGATTGCAGTCGAATAAGACAACGCATTGCAATAATTTAAACGCAGCTCTACTCAAAATGCCCACATTTACCCAAGATTAACGAAAAATACAGAATCTGTGACAATAAATTTTATCCGGTAAAAATCAGTAAGGCTAACCATCAGGGATTTTCGCAAAAAATCGAAAATATTTTATTGTTGATTTTCCGGTTCAAAATGATTATGGGTAATGGGAATAACATATTGAGCAAGAAACAACCGGTAATCTGCACCCGGAAAGCGCGGTTATTGGAAGTGTCGTATTTTGAAATTCGGTCACATTTTGTAACCGAAACTTGATTGCAGTCGAATAAGACATCGCATTGCAATAATTTAAACGCAGCTCTACTCAAAATGCCCACATTTACCCAAGATTAACGAAAAATACAGAATCTGTGACAATAAATTTTATCCGGTAAAAATCAGTAAGGCTAACCATCAGGGATTTTCGCAAAAAATCGAAAATATTTTATTGTTGATTTTCCGGTTCAAAATGATTATGGGTAATGGGAATAACATATTGAGCAAGAAACAACCGGTAATCTGCATCCGGAAAGCGCGGTTATTGGAAGTGTCGTATTTTGAAATTCGGTCACATTTTGTAACCGAAACTTGATTGCAGTCGAATAAGACAACGCATTGCAATAATTTAAACGCAACTCTACTCAAAATGCCCACATTTACCCAAGATTAACGAAAAATACAGAATCTGTGACAATAAATTTTATCCGGTAAAAATCAGTAAGGCTAACAACCATCAGGGAATTTCGCAAAAAATCGAAAATATTTTATTGTTGATTTTCCGGTTCAAAATGATTATGGGTAATGGGAATAACATATTGAGCAAGAAACAACCGGTAATCTGCATCCGGAAAGCGCGGTTATTGGAAGTGTCGTATTTTGAAATTCGGTCACATTTTGTAACCGAAACTTGATTGCAGTCGAATAAGACATCGCATTGCAATAATTTAAACGCAGCTCTACTCAAAATGCCCACATTTACTCAAGATTAACGAAAAATACAGAACCTGTGACAATAAATTTTATCCGGTAAAATTCAGTAAGGCTAGCCATCAGGGATTTTCGCAAAAAATCGAAAATATTTTATTGTTGATTTTCCGGTTCAAAATGATTATGGGTAATGGGAATAACATATTGAGCAAGAAACAACCGGTAATCTGCACCCGGAAAGCGCGGTTATTGGAAGTGTCGTATTTTGAAATTCGGTCACATTTTGTAACCGAAACTTGATTGCAGTCGAATAAGACAACGCATTGCAATAATTTAAACGCAGCTCTACTCAAAATGCCCACATTTACCCAAGATTAACGAAAAATACAGAATCTGTGACAATAAATTTTATCCGGTAAAAATCAGTAAGGCTAACCATCAGGGATTTTCGCAAAAAATCGAAAATATTTTATTGTTGATTTTCCGGTTCAAAATGATTATGGGTAATGGGAATAACATATTGAGCAAGAAACAACCGGTAATCTGCACCCGGAAAGCGCGGTTATTGGAAGTGACGTATTTTGAAATTCGGTCACATTTTGTAACCGAAACTTGATTGCAGTCGAATAAGACATCGCATTGCAATAGTTTAAACGCAGCTCTACTCAAAATGCCCACATTTACCCAAGATTAACGAAAAATACAGAATCTGTGACAATAAATTTTATCCGGTAAAAATCAGTAAGGCTAACCATCAGGGATTTTCACAAAAAATCGAAAATATTTTATTGTTGATTTTCCGGTTCAAAATGATTATGGGTAATGGGAATAACATATTGAGCAAGAAACAACCGGTAATCTGCATCCGGAAAGCGCGGTTATTGGAAGTGTCGTATTTTGAAATTCGGTCACATTTTGTAACCGAAACTTGATTGCAGTCGAATAAGACAACGCATTGCAATAATTTAAACGCAACTCTACTCAAAATGCCCACATTTACCCAAGATTAACGAAAAATACAGAATCTGTGACAATAAATTTTATCCGGTAAAAATCAGTAAGGCTAACAACCATCAGGGAATTTCGCAAAAAATCGAAAATATTTTATTGTTGATTTTCCGGTTCAAAATGATTATGGGTAATGGGAATAACATATTGAGCAAGAAACAACCGGTAATCTGCATCCGGAAAGCGCGGTTATTGGAAGTGTCGTATTTTGAAATTCGGTCACATTTTGTAACCGAAACTTGATTGCAGTCGAATAAGACATCGCATTGCAATAATTTAAACGCAGCTCTACTCAAAATGCCCACATTTACTCAAGATTAACGAAAAATACAGAACCTGTGACAATAAATTTTATCCGGTAAAATTCAGTAAGGCATCAGGGATTTTCGCAAAAAATCGAAAATATTTTATTGTTGATTTTCCGGTTCAAAATGATTATGGGTAATGGGAATAACATATTGAGCAAAAAACAACCGGTAATCTGCACCCGGAAAGCGCGGTTTTGGAAGTGTCGTATTTTGAAATTCGGTCACATTTTGTAACCGAAACTTGATTGCAGTCGAATAAGACATCGCATTGCAATAATTTAAACGCAGCTCTACTCAAAATGCCCACATTTACCCAAGATTAACGAAAAATACAGAATCTGTGACAATAAATTTTATCCGGTAAAAATCAGTAAGGCTAACCATCAGGGATTTTCGCAAAAAATCGAAAATATTTTATTGTTGATTTTCCGGTTCAAAATGATTATGGGTAATGGGAATAACATATTGAGCAAGAAACAACCGGTAATCTGCACCCGGAAAGCGCGGTTATTGGAAGTGTCGTATTTTGAAATTCGGTCACATTTTGTAACCGAAACTTGATTGCAGTCGAATAAGACATCGCATTGCAATAATTTAAACGCAGCTCTACTCAAAATGCCCACATTTATCCAAGATGAACGAAAAATACAGAATCTGTGACAAAAAAATTTATCCGGTAAAAATCAGTAAGGCTAACCATCAGGGATTTTCCTGATTTTCCTCCTTTTTTTTATTGTTGATTTTCCGGTTCAAAATGATTATGGGTAATGGGAATAACATATTGAGCAAGAAACAACCGGTAATCTGCATCCGGAAAGCGCGGTTATTGGAAGTGTCGTATTTTGAAATTCGGTCACATTTTGTAACCGAAACTTGATTGCAGTCGAATAAGACATCGCATTGCAATAATTTAAACGCAGCTCTACTCAAAATGCCCACATTTACCCAAGATTAACGAAAAATACAGAATCTGTGACAATAAATTTTATCCGGTAAAAATCAGTAAGGCTAACCATCAGGGATTTTCGCAAAAAATCGAAAATATTTTATTGTTGATTTTCCGGTTCAAAATGATTATGGGTAATGGGAATAACATATTGAGCAAGAAACAACCGGTAATCTGCATCCGGAAAGCGCGGTTATTGGAAGTGTCGTATTTTGAAATTCGGTCACATTTTGTAACCGAAACTTGATTGCAGTCGAATAAGACAACGCATTGCAATAATTTAAACGCAACTCTACTCAAAATGCCCACATTTACCAAAGATTAACGAAAAATACAGAATCTGTGACAATAAATTTTATCCGGTAAAAATCAGTAAGGCTAACAACCATCAGGGAATTTCGCAAAAAATCGAAAATATTTTATTGTTGATTTTCCGGTTCAAAATGATTATGGGTAATGGGAATAACATATTGAGCAAGAAACAACCGGTAATCTGCATCCGGAAAGCGCGGTTATTGGAAGTGTCGTATTTTGAAATTCGGTCACATTTTGTAACCGAAACTTGATTGCAGTCGAATAAGACATCGCATTGCAATAATTTAAACGCAGCTCTACTCAAAATGCCCAAATTTACTCAAGATTAACGAAAAATACAGAACCTGTGACAATAAATTTTATCCGGTAAAATTCAGTAAGGCATCAGGGATTTTCGCAAAAAATCGAAAATATTTTATTGTTGATTTTCCGGTTCAAAATGATTATGGGTAATGGGAATAACATATTGAGCAAAAAACAACCGGTAATCTGCACCCGGAAAGCGCGGTTTTGGAAGTGTCGTATTTTGAAATTCGGTCACATTTTGTAACCGAAACTTGATTGCAGTCGAATAAGACATCGCATTGCAATAATTTAAACGCAGCTCTACTCAAAATGCCCACATTTATCCAAGATTAACGAAAAATACAGAATCTGTGACAAAAAAATTTATCCGGTAAAAATCAGTAAGGCTAACCATCAGGGATTTTCCTGATTTTCCTCCTTTTTTTTATTGTTGATTTTCCGGTTCAAAAGATTATGGGTAATGGGAATAACATATTGAACAAGAAACAACCGGTAATCTGCACCCGGAAAGCGCGGTTATTGGAAGTGTCGTATTTTGAAATTCGGTCACATTTTGTAACCGAAACTTGATTGCAGTCGAATAAGACAACGCATTGCAATAATTTAAACGCAGCTCTACTCAAAATGCCCACATTTACCCAAGATTAACGAAAAATACAGAATCTGTGACAATAAATTTTATCCGGTAAAAATCAGTAAGGCTAACCATCAGGGATTTTCGCAAAAAATCGAAAATATTTTATTATTGATTATCCGGTTCAAAATGATTATGGGTAATGGGAATAACATATTGAGCAAGAAACAACCGGTAATCTGCACCCGGAAAGCACGGTTATTGGAAGTGTCGTATTTTGAAATTCGGTCACATTTGGTAACCGAAACTTGATTGCAGTCGAATAAGACATCGCATTACAATAATTTAAACGCAGCTCTACTCAAAATGCCCACATTTACCCAAGATTAACGAAAATACAGAATCTGTGACAATAAATTTTATCCGGTAAAAATCAGTAAGGCTAACCATCAGGGATTTTCGCAAAAAAATCGAAAATATTTTATTGTTGATTTTCCGGTTCAAAATGATTATGGGTAATGGGAATAACATATTGAGCAAGAAACAACCGGTAATCTGCATTAGGAAAGCGCGGTTATTGGAAGTGTCGTATTTTGAAATTCTTTCACATTTTGTAACCGAAACTTGATTGCAGTCGAATAAGACATCGCATTGCAATAATTTAAACGCAGCTCTACTCAAAATGCCCACATTTACCCAAGATTAACGAAAAATACAGAATCTGTGACAATAAATTTTATCCGGTAAAAATCAGTAAGGCTAACCATCAGGGATTTTCGCAAAAAATCGAAAATATTTTATTGTTGATTTTCCGGTTCAAAATGATTATGGGTAATGGGAATAACATATTGAGCAAGAAACAACCGGTAATCTGCGCCCGGAAAGCGCGGTTATTGGAAGTGTCGTATTTTGAAATTCGGTCACATTTTGTAACCGAAACTTGATTGCAGTCGAATAAGACAACGCATTGCAATAATTTAAACGCAGCTCTACTCAAAATGCCCACATTTACCCAAGATTAACGAAAAATACAGAATCTGTGACAATAAATTTTATCCGGTAAAAATCAGTAAGGCTAACCATCAGGGATTTTCGCAAAAAAATCGAAAATATTTTATTGTTGATTTTCCGGTTCAAAATGATTATGGGTAATGGGAATAACATATTGAGCAAGAAACAACCGGTAATCTGCATCCGGAAAGCGCGGTTATTGGAAGTGTCGTATTTTGAAATCCGGTCACATTTTGGAACCGAAACTTGATTGCAGTCGAATAAGACAACGCATTGCAATAGTTTAAACGCAGCTCTACTCAAAATGCCCACATTTACCCAAGATTAACGAAAAATACAGAATCTGTGACAATAAATTTTATCCGGTAAAAATCAGTAAGGCTAACCATCAGGGATTTTCGCAAAAAATCGAAAATATTTTATTGTTGATTTTCCGGTTCAAAATGATTATGGGTAATGGGAATAACATATTGAGCAAGAAACAACCGGTAATCTGCATCCGGAAAGCGCGGTTATTGGAAGTGTCGTATTTTGAAATTCGGTCACATTTTGTAACCGAAACTTGATTGCAGTCGAATAAGACAACGCATTGCAATAATTTAAACGCAGCTCTACTCAAAATGCCCACAATTACCCAAGATTAACGAAAAATACAGAATCTGTGACAATAAATTTTATCCGGTAAAAATCAGTAAGGCTAACCATCAGGGATTTTCGCAAAAAAATCGAAAATATTTTATTGTTGATTTTCCGGTTCAAAATGATTATGGGTAATGGGAATAACATATTGAGCAAGAAACAACCGGTAATTTGCATCCGGAAAGCGCGGTTGTTGGAAGTGTCGTATTTTGAAATTCGGTCACATTTTGTAACCGAAACTTGATTGCAGTCGAATAAGACAACGCATTGCAATAATTTAAACGCAGCTCTACTCAAAATGCCCACATTTACCCAAGATTAACGAAAGATACAGAATCTGTGACAATAAATTTTATCCGGTAAAAATCAGTAAGGCAGGGATTTTCGCAAAAAATCGAAAATATTTTATTGTTGATTTTCCGGTTCAAAATGATTATGGGTAACGGGAATAACATATTGAGCAAGAAACAACCGGTAATCTGCACCCGGAAAGCGCGGTTATTGGAAGTGTCGTATTTTGAAATTCGGTCACATTTTGTAACCGAAACTTGATTGCAGTCGAATAAGACATCGCATTGCAATAATTTAAACGCAGCTCTACTCAAAATGCCCACATTTACCCAAGATTAACGAAAAATACAGAATCTGTGACAATAAATTTTATCCGGTAAAAATCAGTAAGGCTAACCATCAGGGATGTTCGCAAAAAATCGAAAATATTTTATTGTTGATTTTCCGGTTCAAAATGATTATGGGTAATGGGAATAACATATTGAGCAAAAAACAACCGGTAATCTGCACCCGGAAAGCGCGGTTATTGGAAGTGTCGTATTTTGAAATTCGGTCACATTTTGTAACCGAAACTTGATTGCAGTCGAATAAGACATCGCATTGCAATAATTTAAACGCAGCTCTACTCAAAATGCCCACATTTACCCAAGATTAACGAAAAAGACAGAATCTGTGACAATAAATTTTATCCGGTAAAAATCAGTAAGGCTAACCATCAGTGATTTTCGCAAAAAATCGAAAATATTTTATTGTTGATTTTCCGGTTCAAAATGATTATGGGTAATGGGAATAACATATTGAGCAAGAAACAACCGGTAATCTGCACCCGGAAAGCGCGGTTATTGGAAGTGTCGTATTTTGAAATTCGGTCACATTTTGTAACCGAAACTTGATTGCAGTCGAATAAGACATCGCATTGCAATAATTTAAACGCAGCTCTACTCAAAATGCCCACATTTACCCAAGATTAACGAAAAAGACAGAATCTGTGACAATAAATTTTATCCGGTAAAAATCAGTAAGGCTAACCATCAGTGATTTTCGCAAAAAATCGAAAATATTTTATTGTTGATTTTCCGGTTCAAAATGATTATGGGTAATGGGAATAACATATTGAGCAAGAAACAACCGGTAATCTGCATCCGGAAAGCGCGGTTATTGGAAGTGTCGTATTTTGAAATTCGGTCACATTTTGTAACCGAAACTTGATTGCAGTCGAATAAGACAACGCATTGCAATAATTTAAACGCAGCTCTACTCAAAATGCCCACATTTACCCAAGATTAACGAAAAATACAGAATCTGTGACAATAAATTTTATCCGGTAAAAATCAGTAAGGCTAACCATCAGGGATTTTCGCAAAAAATCGAAAATATTTTATTGTTGATTTTCCGGTTCAAAAGATTATGGGTAATGGGAATAACATATTGAGCAAGAAACAACCGGTAATCTGCACCCGGAAAGCGCGGTTATTGGAAGTGTCGTATTTTGAAATTCGGTCACATTTTGTAACCGAAACTTGATTGCAGTCGAATAAGACAACGCATTGCAATAATTTAAACGCAGCTCTACTCAAAATGCCCACATTTACCCAAGATTAACGAAAAATACAGAATCTGTGACAATAAATTTTATCCGGTAAACATCAGTAAGGCTAACCATCAGGGATTTTTGCAAAAAAATCGAAAATTTTTATTGTTGATTTTCCGGTTCAAAATGATTATGGGTAATGGGAATAACATATTGAGCAAGAAACAACCAGTAATCTGCATCCGGAAAGCGCGGTTGTTGGAAGTGTCGTATTTTGAAATTCGGTCACATTTTGTAACCGAAACTTGATTGCAGTCGAATAAGACATCGCATTGCAATAATTTAAACGCAGCTCTACTCAAAATGCCCACATTTACCCAAGATGGACGAAAAATACAGAATCTGTGACAATAAATTTTATCCGGTAAAAATCAGTAAGGCTAACATCAGGGATTTTCGCAAAAAATCGAAAATATTTTATTGTTGATTTTCCGGTTCAAAATGATTATGGGTAATGGGAATAACATATTGAGCAAGAAACAACCGGTAATCTGCACCCGGAAAGCGCGGTTATTGGAAGTGTCGTATTTTGAAATTCGGTCACATTTTGTAACCGAAACTTGATTGCAGTCGAATAAGACATCGCATTGCAATAATTTAAACGCAGCTCTACTCAAAATGCCCACATTTACCCAAGATTAACGAAAAAGACAGAATCTGTGACAATAAATTTTATCCGGTAAAAATCAGTAAGGCTAACCATCAGTGATTTTCGCAAAAAATCGAAAATATTTTATTGTTGATTTTCCGGTTCAAAATGATTATGGGTAATGGGAATAACATATTGAGCAAGAAACAACCGGTAATCTGCACCCGGAAAGCGCGGTTATTGGAAGTGTCGTATTTTGAAATTCGGTCACATTTTGTAACCGAAACTTGATTGCACTCGAATAAGACATCGCATTGCAATAATTTAAACGCAGCTCTACTCAAAATGCCCACATTTACCCAAGATTAACGAAAAAGACAGAATCTGTGACAATAAATTTTATCCGGTAAAAATCAGTAAGGCTAACTAACCATCAGTGATTTTCGCAAAAAATCGAAAATATTTTATTGTTGATTTTCCGGTTCAAAATGATTATGGGTAATGGGAATAACATATTGAGCAAGAAACAACCGGTAATCTGCATCCGGAAAGCGCGGTTATTGGAAGTGTCGTATTTTGAAATTCGGTCACATTTTGTAACCGAAACTTGATTGCAGTCGAATAAGACAACGCATTGCAATAATTTAAACGCAGCTCTACTCAAAATGCCCACATTTACCCAAGATTAACGAAAAATACAGAATCTGTGACAATAAATTTTATCCGGTAAAAATCAGTAAGGCTAACCATCAGGGATTTTCGCAAAAAAATCGAAAATATTTTATTGTTGATTTTCCGGTTCAAAATGATTATGGGTAATGGGAATAACATATTGAGCAAGAAACAACCGGTAATTTGCATCCGGAAAGCGCGGTTGTTGGAAGTGTCGTATTTTGAAATTCGGTCACATTTTGTAACCAAAACTTGATTGCAGTCGAATAAGACATCACATTGCAATAATTTAAACGCAGCTCTACTCAAAATGCCCACATTTATCCAAGATTAACGAAAAATACAGAATCTGTGACAATAAATTTTATCCGGTAAAAATCAGTAAGGCTAACCATCAGGGATTTTCGCAAAAAATCGAAAATATTTTATTGTTGATTTTCCGGTTCAAAAGATTATGGGTAATGGGAATAACATATTGAGCAAGAAACAACCGGTAATCTGCACCCGGAAAGCGCGGTTATTGGAAGTGTCGTATTTTGAAATTCGGTCACATTTTGTAACCGAAACTTGATTGCAGTCGAATAAGACAACGCATTGCAATAATTTAAACGCAGCTCTACTCAAAATGCCCACATTTACCCAAGATTAACGAAAAATACAGAATCTGTGACAATAAATTTTATCCGGTAAACATCAGTAAGGCTAACCATCAGGGATTTTCGCAAAAAAATCGAAAATTTTTATTGTTGATTTTCCGGTTCAAAATGATTATGGGTAATGGGAATAACATATTGAGCAAGAAACAACCAGTAATCTGCATCCGGAAAGCGCGGTTGTTGGAAGTGTCGTATTTTGAAATTCGGTCACATTTTGTAACCGAAACTTGATTGCAGTCGAATAAGACATCGCATTGCAATAATTTAAACGCAGCTCTACTCAAAATGCCCACATTTACCCAAGATGGACGAAAAATACAGAATCTGTGACAATAAATTTTATCCGGTAAAAATCAGTAAGGCTAACCATCAGGGATTTTCGCAAAAAATCGAAAATATTTTATTGTTGATTTTCCGGTTCAAAATGATTATGGGTAATGGGAATAACATATTGAGCAAGAAACAACCGGTAATCTGCACCCGGAAAGCGCGGTTATTGGAAGTGTCGTATTTTGAAATTCGGTCACATTTTGTAACCGAAACTTGATTGCAGTCGAATAAGACATCGCATTGCAATAATTTAAACGCAGCTCTACTCAAAATGCCCACATTTACCCAAGATTAACGAAAAATACAGAATCTGTGACAATAAATTTTATCCGGTAAAAATCAGTAAGGCTAACCATCAGGGATTTTCGCAAAAAATCGAAAATATTTTATTGTTGATTTTCCGGTTCAAAATGATTATGGGTAATGGGAATAACATATTGAGCAAGAAACAACCGGTAATCTGCACCCGGAAAGCGCGGTTATTGGAAGTGTCGTATTATGAAATTCGGTCACATTTTGTAACCGAAACTTGATTGCAGTCGAATAAGACATCGCATTGCAATAATTTAAACGCAGCTCTACTCAAAATACCAACATTTACCCAAGATTAACGAAAATTACAGAATCTGTGACAATAAATTTTATCCGGTAAAAATCAGTAAGGCTAACCATCAGGGATTTTCGAAAAAAATCGAAAATATTTTATTGTTGATTTTCCGGTTCAAAATGATTATGGGTAACGGGAATAACATATTGAGCAAGAAACAACCGGTAATCTGCACCCGGAAAGCGCGGTTATTGGAAGTGTCGTATTTTGAAATTCGGTCACATTTTGTAACCGAAACTTGATTGCAGTCGAATAAGACATCGCATTGCAATAATTTAAACGCAGCTCTACTCAAAATGCCCACATTTACCCAAGATTAACGAAAAATACAGAATCTGTGACAATAAATTTTATCCGGTAAAAATCAGTAAGGCTAACCATCAGGGATTTTCGCAAAAAATCGAAAATATTTTGTTACCCAAGATTAACGAAAAATACAGAATCTGTGACAATAAATTTTATCCGGTAAAAATCAGTAAGGCTAACCATCAGTAATTTTCGCAAAAAATCGAAAATATTTTATTGTTGATTTTCCGGTTCAAAATGATTATGGGTAATGGGAATAACATATTGAGCAAGAAACAACCGGTAATCTGCACCCGGAAAGCGTGGTTATTGGAAGTGTCGTATTTTGAAATTCGGTCACATTTTGTAACCGAAACTTGATTGCAGTCGAATAAGACATCGCATTGCAATAATTTAAACGCAGCTCTACTCAAAATGCCCACATTTACCCAAGATTAACGAAAAAGACAGAATCTGTGACAATAAATTTTATCCGGTAAAAATCAGTAAGGCTAACCACCAGGGATTTTCGCAAAAAATCGAAAATATTTTATTGTTGATTTTCCGGTTCAAAATGATTATGGGTAATGGGAATAACATATTGAGCAAGAAACAACCGGTAATCTGCATTAGGAAAGCGCGGTTATTGGAAGTGTCGTATTTTGAAATTCGGTCACATTTTGTAACCGAAACTTGATTGCAGTCGAATAAGACATCGCATTGCAATAATTTAAACGCAGCTCTACTCAAAATGCCCACATTTACCCAAGATTAACGAAAAAGACAGAATCTGTGACAATAAATTTTATCCGGTAAAAATCAGTAAGGCTAACCACCAGGGATTTTCGCAAAAAATCGAAAATATTTTATTGTTGATTTTCCGGTTCAAAATGATTATGGGTAATGGGAATAACATATTGAGCAAGAAACAACCGGTAATCTGCACCCGGAAAGCGCGGTTATTGGAAGTGTCGTATTTTGAAATTCGGTCACATTTTGTAACCGAAACTTGATTGCAGTCGAATAAGACAACGCATTGCAATAATTTAAACGCAGCTCTACTCAAAATGCCCACATTTACCCAAAATGGACGAAAAATACAGAATCTGTGACAATAAATTTTATCCGGTAAAAATCAGTAAGGCTAACCATCAGGGATTTTCGCAAAAAATCGAAAATATTTTATTGTTGATTTTCCGGTTCAAAATGATTATGGGTAATGGGAATAACATATTGAGCAAGAAACAACCGGTAATCTGCACCCGGAAAGCGCGGTTATTGGAAGTGTCGTATTTTGAAATTCGGTCACATTTTGTAACCGAAACTTGATTGCAGTCGAATAAGTCATCGCATTGCAATAATTTAAACGCAGCTCTACTCAAAATGCCCACATTTACCCAAGATTAACGAAAAATACAGAATCTGTGACAATAAATTTTATCCGGTAAAAAATCAGTAAGGCTAACCATCAGGGATTTTCGCAAAAAATCGAAAATATTTTATTGTTGATTTTCCGGTTCAAAATGATTATGGGTAATGGGAATAACATATTGAGCAAGAAACAACCGGTAATCTGCACCCGGAAAGCGCGGTTATTGGAAGTGTCGTATTTTGAAATTCGGTCACATTTTGTAACCGAAACTTGATTGCAGTCGAATAAGACATCGCATTGCAATAATTTAAACGCAGCTCTACTCAAAATGCCCACATTTATCCAAGATGAACGAAAAATACAGAATCTGTGACAATAAATTTTATCCGGTAAAAATCAGTAAGGCTAACCATCAGGGATTTCCGCAAAAAATCGAAAATATTTTATTGTTGATTTTCCGGTTCAAAATGATTATGGGTAATGGGAATAACATATTGAGCAAGAAACAACCGGTAATCTGCATCCGGAAAGCGCGGTTATTGGAAGTGTCGTATTTTGAAATTCGGTCACATTTTGTAACCGAAACTTGATTGCAGTCGAATAAGACATCGCATTGCAATAATTTAAACGCAGCTCTACTCAAAATGCCCACATTTACCCAAGATTAACGAAAAATACAGAATCTGTGACAATAAATTTTATCCGGTAAAAATCAGTAAGGCTAACCATCAGGGATTTTCGCAAAAAATCGGAAATATTTTATTGTTGATTTTCCGGTTCAAAATGATTATGGGTAATGGGAATAACATATTGAGCAAGAAACAACCGGTAATCTGCATCCGGAAAGCGCGGTTATTGGAAGTGTCGTATTTTGAAATTCTTTCACATTTTGTAACCGAAACTTGATTGCAGTCGAATAAGACATCGCATTGCAATAATTTAAACGCAGCTCTACTCAAAATGCCCACATTTACCCAAGATGAACGAGAAATACAGAATCTGTGACAATAAATTTTATCCGGTAAAAATCAGTAAGGCTAACCATCAGGGATTTTCGCAAAAAATCGAAAATATTTTATTGTTGATTTTCCGGTTCAAAATGATTATGGGTAATGGGAATAACATATTGAGCAAGAAACAACCGGTAATCTGCACCCGGAAAGCGCGGTTATTGGAAGTGTCGTATTTTGAAATTCGGTCACATTTTGTAACCGAAACTTGATTGCAGTCGAATAAGACATCGCATTGCAATAATTTAAACGCAGCTCTACTCAAAATGCCCACATTTACCCAAGATTAACGAAAAATACAGAATCTGTGACAATAAATTTTATCCGGTAAAAATCAGTAAGGCACCATCAGGGATTTTCGCAAAAAATCGAAAATATTTTATTGTTGATTTTCCGGTTCAAAATGATTATGGGTAATGGGAATAACATATTGAGCAAGAAACAACCGGTAATCTGCACCCGGAAAGCGCGATTATTGGAAGTGTCGTATTTTGAAATTCGGTCACATTTTGTAACCGAAACTTGATTGCAGTCGAATAAGACATCGCATTGCAATAATTTAAACGCAGCTCTACTCAAAATGCCCACATTTATCCAAGATGAACGAAAAATACAGAATCTGTGACAATAAATTTTATCCGGTAAAAATCAGTAAGGCTAACCATCAGGGATTTCCGCAAAAAATCGAAAATATTTTATTGTTGATTTTCCGGTTCAAAATGATTATGGGTAATGGGAATAACATATTGAGCAAGAAACAACCGGTAATCTGCATCCGGAAAGCGCGGTTATTGGAAGTGTCGTATTTTGAAATTCTTTCACATTTTGTAACCGAAACTTGATTGCAGTCGAATAAGACATCGCATTGCAATAATTTAAACGCAGCTCTACTCAAAATGCCCACATTTACCCAAGATGAACGAGAAATACAGAATCTGTGACAATAAATTTTATCCGGTAAAAATCAGTAAGGCTAACCATCAGGGATTTTCGCAAAAAATCGAAAATATTTTATTGTTGATTTTCCGGTTCAAAATGATTATGGGTAATGGGAATAACATATTGAGCAAGAAACAACCGGTAATCTGCATTAGGAAAGCGCGGTTATTGGAAGTGTCGTATTTTGAAATTCGGTCACATTTTGTAACCGAAACTTGATTGCAGTCGAATAAGACAACGCATTGCAATAATTTAAACGCAGCTCTACTCAAAATGCCCACATTTACCCAAGATTAACGAAAAATACAGAATCTGTGACAATAAATTTTATCCGGTAAAAATCAGTAAGGCTAACCATCAGGGATTTTCGCAAAAAATCGAAAATATTTTATTGTTGATTTTCCGGTTCAAAATGATTATGGGTAATGGGATAATCGGTCACATTTTGTGACCGAAACTTGATTGCAGTCGAATAAGACATCGCATTGCAATAATTTAAACGCAGCTTTACTCAAAATGCCCACATTTACCCAAGATGAACGAAAAATACAGAATCTGTGACAATAAATTTTATCCGGTAAAAATCAGTAAGGCACCATCAGGGATTTTCGCAAAAAATCGAAAATATTTTATTGTTGATTTTCCGGTTCAAAATGATTATGGGTAATGGGAATAACATATTAAGCAAGAAACAACCGGTAATCTGCACCCGGAAACCGCGGTTATTGGAAGTGTCGTATTTTGAAATTCGGTCACATTTTGTAACCGAAACTTGATTGCAGTTGAATAAGGGCATCGCATTGCAATAATTTAAACGCAGCTCTACTCAAAATGCCCACATTTACCCAAGATTAACGAAAAATACAGAATCTGTGACAATAAATTTTATCCGGTAAAAATCAGTAAGGGTAACCATCAGGGATTTTCGCAAAAAATCGAAAATATTTTATTGTTGATTTTCCGGTTCAAAATGATTATGGGTAATGGGAATAACATATTGAGCAAGAAACAACCGGTAATCTGCACCCGGAAAGCGCGGTTATTGAAAGTGTCGTGTTTTGAAATTCGGTCACATTTTGTAACCGAAACTTGATTGCAGTCGAATAAGACATCGCATTGCAATAATTTAAACGCAGCTCTACTCAAAATGCCCACATTTACCCAAGATGAACGAAAAATACAGAATCTGTGACAATAAATTTTATCCGGTAAAAATCAGTAAGGCTAACCATCAGGGATTTTCGCAAAAAATCGAAAATATTTTATTGTTGATTTTCCGGTTCAAAATGATTATGGGTAATGGGAATAACATATTGAGCAAGAAACAACCGGTAATCTGCACCCGGAAAGCGCGGTTATTGGAAGTGTCGTATTTTGAAATTCGGTCACATTTTGTAACCGAAACTTGATTGCAGTCGAATAAGACATCGCATTGCAATAATTTAAACGCAGCTCTACTCAAAATGCCCACATTTACCCAAGATGAACGAAAAATACAGAATCTGTGACAATAAATTTTATCCGGTAAAAATCAGTAAGGCTAACCATCAGGGATTTTCGCAAAAAATCGAAAATATTTTATTGTTGATTTTCCGGTTCAAAATGATTATGGGTAATGGGAATAACATATTGAGCAAGAAACAACCGGTAATCTGCATTAGGAAAGCGCGGTTATTGGAAGTGTCGTATTTTGAAATTCTTTCACATTTTGTAACCGAAACTTGATTGCAGTCGAATAAGACATCGGATTGCAATAATTTAAACGCAGCTCTTCTCAAAATGCCCACATTTACCCAAGATGAACGAAAAATACAGAATCTGTGACAATAAATTTTATCCGGTAAAAATCAGTAAGGCTAACCATCAGGGATTTTCGCAAAAAATCGAAAATATTTTATTGTTGTTTTTCCGGTTCAAAATGATTATGGGTAATGGGAATAACATATTGAGCAAGAAACAACCGGTAATCTGCACCCGGAAAGCGCGGTTATTGGAAGTGTCGTATTTTGAAATTCGGTCACATTTTGTAACCGAAACTTGATTGCAGTCGAATAAGACAACGCATTGCAATAATTTAAACGCAGCTCTACTCAAAATGCCCACATTTACCCAAGATTAACGAAAAATACAGAATCTGTGACAATAAATTTTATCCGGTAAAAAACGGTAAGGCTAACCATCAGGGATTTTCGCAAAAAATCGAAAATATTTTATTGTTGATTTTCCGGTTCAAAATGATTATGGGTAATGGGAATAACATATTGAGCAAGAAACAACCGGTAATCTGCACCCGGAAAGCGCGGTTATTGGAAGTGTCGTATTTTGAAATTCGGTCTTGAAACTTGATTGCAGTCGAATAAGACATCGCATTGCAATAATTTAAACGCAGCTCTACTCAAAATGCCCACATTTACCCAAGATTAACGAAAAATACAGAATCTGTGACAATAAATTTTATCCGGTAAAAATCAGTAAGGCTAACCATCAGGGATTTTCGCAAAAAAATCGAAAATATTTTATTGTTGATTTTCCGGTTCAAAATGATTATGGGTAATGGGAATAACATATTGAGCAAGAAACAACCGGTAATCTGCACCCGGAAAGCGCGGTTATTGGAAGTGTCGTATTTTGAAATTCGGTCACATTTTGTAACCGAAACTTGATTGCAGTCGAATAAGACAACGCATTGCAATAATTTAAACGCAGCTCTACTCAAAATGCCCACATTTACCCAAGATTAACGAAAAATACAGAATCTGTGACAATAAATTTTATCCGGTAAAAAACGGTAAGGCTAACCATCAGGGATTTTCGCAAAAAATCGAAAATATTTTATTGTTGATTTTCCGGTTCAAAATGATTATGGGTAATGGGAATAACATATTGAGCAAGAAACAACCGGTAATCTGCACCCGGAAAGCGCGGTTATTGGAAGTGTCGTATTTTGAAATTCGGTCACATTTTGTAACCGAAACTTGATTGCAGTCGAATAAGACAACGCATTGCAATAATTTAAACGCAGCTCTACTCAAAATGCCCACATTTACCCAAGATTAACGAAAAATACAGAATCTGTGACAATAAATTTTATCCGGTAAAAAACGGTAAGGCTAACCATCAGGGATTTTCGCAAAAAATCGAAAATATTTTATTGTTGATTTTCCGGTTCAAAATGATTATGGGTAATGGGAATAACATATTGAGCAAGAAACAACCGGTAATCTGCACCCGGAAAGCGCGGTTATTGGAAGTGTCGTATTTTGAAATTCGGTCTTGAAACTTGATTGCAGTCGAATAAGACATCGCATTGCAATAATTTAAACGCAGCTCTACTCAAAATGCCCACATTTACCCAAGATGAACGAGAAATACAGAATCTGTGACAATAAATTTTATCCGGTAAAAAACGGTAAGGCTAACCATCAGGGATTTTCGCAAAAAATCGAAAATATTTTATTGTTGATTTTCCGGTTCAAAATGATTATGGGTAATGGGAATAACATATTGAGCAAGAAACAACCGGTAATCTGCACCCGGAAAGCGCGGTTATTGGAAGTGTCGTATTTTGAAATTCGGTCACATTTTGTAACCGAAACTTGATTGCAGTCGAATAAGACATCGCATTGCAATAATTTAAACGCAGCTCTACTCAAAATGCCCACATTTACCCAAGATGAACGAAAAATACAGAATCTGTGACAATAAATTTTATCCGGTAAAAATCAGTAAGGCTAACCATCAGGGATTTTCGCAAAAAAATCGAAAATATTTTATTGTTGATTTTCCGGTTCAAAATGATTATGGGTAATGGGAGTAACATATTGAGCAAGAAACAACCGGTAATCTGCACCCGGGAAGCGCGGTTATTGGAAGTGTCGTATTTTGAAATTCGGTCACATTTTGTAACCGAAACTTGATTGCAGTCGAATAAGACATCGGATTGCAATAATTTAAACGCAGCTCTACTCAAAATGCCCACATTTACCCAAGATGAACGAAAAATACAGAATCTGTGACAATAAATCTTATCCGGTAAAAATCAGTAAGGCTAACCATCAGGGATTTTCGCAAAAAAATTGAAAATATTTTATTGTTGATTTTCCGGTTCAAAATGATTATGGGTAATGGGAATAACATATTGAGCAAGAAACAACCGGTAATCTGCATCCGGAAAGCGCGGTTATTGGAAGTGTCGAATTTTGAAATTCTTTCACATTGTGTAACCGAAACTTGATTGCAGTCGAATAAGACATTCCGGTTCAAAATGATTATGGGTAATGGGAATAACATATTGAGCAAGGAACAACCGGTAATCTGCACCCGGAAAGCGCAGTTATTGGAAGTGTCGTATTTTGAAATTCGGTCACATTTTGTAACCGAAACTTGATTGCAGTCGAATAAGACATCGCATTGCAATAATTTAAACGCAGCTCTACTCAAAATGCCCACATTTACCCAAGATTAACGAAAAATACAGAATCTGTGACAATAAATTTTATCCGGTAAAAATCAGTAAGGCTAACCATCAGGGATTTTCGCAAAAAATCGAAAATATTTTATTGTTGATTTTCCGGTTCAAAATGATTATGGGTAATGGGAATAACATATTGAGCAAGAAACAACCGGTAATCTGCACCCGGAAAGCGCGGTTATTGGAAGTGTCGTATTTTGAAATTCGGTCACATTTTGTAACCGAAACTTGATTGCAGTCGAATAAGACATCGCATTGCAATAATTTAAACGCAGCTCTACTCAAAATGCCCACATTTACCCAAGATTAACGAAAAATACAGAATCTGTGACAATAAATTTTATCCGGTAAAAATCAGTAAGGCTAACCATCAGGGATTTTCGCAAAAAATCGAAAATATTTTATTGTTGTTTTTCCGGTTCAAAATGATTATGGGTAATGGGAATAACATATTGAGCAAGAAACAACCGGTAATCTGCACCCGGAAAGCGCGGTTATTGGAAGTGTCGTATTTTGAAATTCGGTCTTGAAACTTGATTGCAGTCGAATAAGACATCGCATTGCAATAATTTAAACGCAGCTCTACTCAAAATGCCCACATTTACCCAAGATTAACGAAAAATACAGAATCTGTGACAATAAATTTTATCCGGTAAAAAACGGTAAGGCTAACCATCAGGGATTTTCGCAAAAAATCGAAAATATTTTATTGTTGATTTTCCGGTTCAAAATGATTATGGGTAATGGGAATAACATATTGAGCAAGAAACAACCGGTAATCTGCACCCGGAAAGCGCGGTTATTGGAAGTGTCGTATTTTGAAATTCGGTCTTGAAACTTGATTGCAGTCGAATAAGACATCGCATTGCAATAATTTAAACGCAGCTCTACTCAAAATGCCCACATTTACCCAAGATTAACGAAAAATACAGAATCTGTGACAATAAATTTTATCCGGTAAAAATCAGTAAGGCTAACCATCAGGGATTTTCGCAAAAAAATCGAAAATATTTTATTGTTGATTTTCCGGTTCAAAATGATTATGGGTAATGGGAATAACATATTGAGCAAGAAACAATCGGTAATCTGCACCCGGAAAGCGCGGTTATTGGAAGTGTCGTATTTTGAAATTCGGTCACATTTTGTAACCGAAACTTGATTGCAGTCGAATAAGACAACGCATTGCAATAATTTAAACGCAGCTCTACTCAAAATGCCCACATTTACCCAAGATTAACGAAAAATACAGAATCTGTGACAATAAATTTTATCCGGTAAAAAACGGTAAGGCTAACCATCAGGGATTTTCGCAAAAAATCGAAAATATTTTATTGTTGATTTTCCGGTTCAAAATGATTATGGGTAATGGGAATAACATATTGAGCAAGAAACAACCGGTAATCTGCACCCGGAAAGCGCGGTTATTGGAAGTGTCGTATTTTGAAATTCGGTCACATTTTGTAACCGAAACTTGATTGCAGTCGAATAAGACAACGCATTGCAATAATTTAAACGCAGCTCTACTCAAAATGCCCACATTTACCCAAGATTAACGAAAAATACAGAATCTGTGACAATAAATTTTATCCGGTAAAAAACGGTAAGGCTAACCATCAGGGATTTTCGCAAAAAATCGAAAATATTTTATTGTTGATTTTCCGGTTCAAAATGATTATGGGTAATGGGAATAACATATTGAGCAAGAAACAACCGGTAATCTGCACCCGGAAAGCGCGGTTATTGGAAGTGTCGTATTTTGAAATTCGGTCACATTTTGTAACCGAAACTTGATTGCAGTCGAATAAGACAACGCATTGCAATAATTTAAACGCAGCTCTACTCAAAATGCCCACATTTACCCAAGATTAACGAAAAATACAGAATCTGTGACAATAAATTTTATCCGGTAAAAAACGGTAAGGCTAACCATCAGGGATTTTCGCAAAAAATCGAAAATATTTTATTGTTGATTTTCCGGTTCAAAATGATTATGGGTAATGGGAATAACATATTGAGCAAGAAACAACCGGTAATCTGCACCCGGAAAGCGCGGTTATTGGAAGTGTCGTATTTTGAAATTCGGTCACATTTTGTAACCGAAACTTGATTGCAGTCGAATAAGACATCGCATTGCAATAATTTAAACGCAGCTCTACTCAAAATGCCCACATTTACCCAAGATGAACGAAAAATACAGAATCTGTGACAATAAATTTTATCCGGTAAAAATCAGTAAGGCTAACCATCAGGGATTTTCGCAAAAAAATCGAAAATATTTTATTGTTGATTTTCCGGTTCAAAATGATTATGGGTAATGGGAATAACATATTGAGCAAGAAACAACCGGTAATCTGCACCCGGGAAGCGCGGTTATTGGAAGTGTCGTATTTTGAAATTCGGTCACATTTTGTAACCGAAACTTGATTGCAGTCGAATAAGACATCGGATTGCAATAATTTAAACGCAGCTCTACTCAAAATGCCCACATTTACCCAAGATGAACGAAAAATACAGAATCTGTGACAATAAATTTTATCCGGTAAAAATCAGTAAGGCTAACCATCAGGGATTTTCGCAAAAAAATTGAAAATATTTTATTGTTGATTTTCCGGTTCAAAATGATTATGGGTAATGGGAATAACATATTGAGCAAGAAACAACCGGTAATCTGCATCCGGAAAGCGCGGTTATTGGAAGTGTCGAATTTTGAAATTCTTTCACATTGTGTAACCGAAACTTGATTGCAGTCGAATAAGACATTCCGGTTCAAAATGATTATGGGTAATGGGAATAACATATTGAGCAAGGAACAACCGGTAATCTGCACCCGGAAAGCGCGGTTATTGGAAGTGTCGTATTTTGAAATTCGGTCACATTTTGTAACCGAAACTTGATTGCAGTCGAATAAGACATCGCATTGCAATAATTTAAACGCAGCTCTACTCAAAATGCCCACATTTACCCAAGATTAACGAAAAATACAGAATCTGTGACAATAAATTTTATCCGGTAAAAATCAGTAAGGCTAACCATCAGGGATTTTCGCAAAAAATCGAAAATATTTTATTGTTGATTTTCCGGTTCAAAATGATTATGGATAATGGGAATAACATATTGAGCAAGAAACAACCGGTAATCTGCACCCGGAAAGCGCGGTTGGAAGTGTCGTATTTTGAAATTCGGTCACATTTTGTAACCGAAACTTGATTGCAGTCGAATAAGACATCGGATTGCAATAATTTAAACGCAGCTCTACTCAAAATGCCCACATTTACCCAAGATTAACGAAAAATACAGAATCTGTGACAATAAATTTTATCCGGTAAAAATCAGTAAGGCTAACTAACCATCAGGGATTTTCGCAAAAAATCGAAAATATTTTATTGTTGATTTTCCGGTTCAAAATGATTATGGGTAATGGAATAACATATTGAGCAAGAAACAACCGGTAATCTGCACCCGGAAAGCGCGGTTATTGGAAGTGTCGTATTTTGAAATTCTTTCACATTTTGTAACCGAAACTTGATTGCAGTCGAATAAGACATCGCATTGCAATAATTTAAACGCAACTCTACTCAAAATGCCCACATTTACCCAAGATTAACGAAAAATACAGAATCTGTGACAATAAATTTTATCCGGTAAAAATCAGTAAGGCTAACCATCAGGGATTTTCGCAAAAAAATCGAAAATATTTTATTGTTGATTTTCCGGTTCAAAATGATTATGGGTAATGGGAATAACATATTGAGCAAGAAACAACCGGTAATCTGCACCCGGAAAGCGCGGTTATTGGAAGTGTCGTATTTTGAAATTCTTTCACATTTTCTAACCGAAACTTGATTGCAATCGAATAAGACATCGCATTGCAATAATTTAAACGCAGCTCTACTCAAAATGCCCACATTTACACAAGATGAACGAAAAATACAGAATCTGTGACAATAAATTTTATCCGGTAAAAATCAGTAAGGCTAACCATCAGGGATTTTCGCAAAAAAATCGAAAATATTTTATTGTTGATTTTCCGGTTCAAAATGATTATGGGTAATGGGAATAACATATTGAGCAAGAAACAACCGGTAATCTGCACCCGGAAAGCGCGGTTATTGGAAGTGTCGTATTTTGAAATTCAGTCACATTTTGTAACCGAAACTTGATTGCAGTCGAATAAGACATCGCATTGCAATAATTTAAACGCAGCTCTACTCAAAATGCCCACATTTACCCAAGATTAACGAAAAATACAGAATCTGTGACAATAAATTTTATCCGGTAAAAAACGGTAAGGCTAACCATCAGGGATTTTCGCAAAAAATCGAAAATATTTTATTGTTGATTTTCCGGTTCAAAATGATTATGGGTAATGGGAATAACATATTGAGCAAGAAACAACCGGTAATCTGCACCCGGAAAGCGCGGTTATTGGAAGTGTCGTATTTTGAAATTCTTTCACATTTTCTAACCGAAACTTGATTGCAATCGAATAAGACATCGCATTGCAATAATTTAAACGCAGCTCTACTCAAAATGCCCACATTTACCCAAGATGAACGAAAAATACAGAATCTGTGACAATAAATTTTATCCGGTAAAAATCAGTAAGGCTAACCATCAGGGATTTTCGCAAAAAAATCGAAAATATTTTATTGTTGATTTTCCGGTTCAAAATGATTATGGGTAATGGGAATAACATATTGAGCAAGAAACAACCGGTAATCTGCACCCGGAAAGCGCGGTTATTGGAAGTGTCGTATTTTGAAATTCAGTCACATTTTGTAACCGAAACTTGATTGCAGTCGAATAAGACATCGCATTGCAATAATTTAAACGCAGCTCTACTCAAAATGCCCACATTTACCCAAGATTAACGAAAAATACAGAATCTGTGACAATAAATTTTATCCGGTAAAAAACGGTAAGGCTAACCATCAGGGATTTTCGCAAAAAATCGAAAATATTTTATTGTTGATTTTCCGGTTCAAAATGATTATGGGTAATGGGAATAACATATTGAGCAAGAAACAACCGGTAATCTGCACCCGGAAAGCGCGGTTATTGGAAGTGTCGTATTTTGAAATTCTTTCACATTTTCTAACCGAAACTTGATTGCAATCGAATAAGACATCGCATTGCAATAATTTAAACGCAGCTCTACTCAAAATGCCCACATTTACCCAAGATGAACGAAAAATACAGAATCTGTGACAATAAATTTTATCCGGTAAAAATCAGTAAGGCTAACCATCAGGGATTTTCGCAAAAAAATCGAAAATATTTTATTGTTGATTTTCCGGTTCAAAATGATTATGGGTAATGGGAGTAACATATTGAGCAAGAAACAACCGGTAATCTGCACCCGGGAAGCGCGGTTATTGGAAGTGTCGTATTTTGAAATTCGGTCACATTTTGTAACCGAAACTTGATTGCAGTCGAATAAGACATCGGATTGCAATAATTTAAACGCAGCTCTACTCAAAATGCCCACATTTACCCAAGATGAACGAAAAATACAGAATCTGTGACAATAAATTTTATCCGGTAAAAATCAGTAAGGCTAACCATCAGGGATTTTCGCAAAAAAATTGAAAATATTTTATTGTTGATTTTCCGGTTCAAAATGATTATGGGTAATGGGAATAACATATTGAGCAAGAAACAACCGGTAATCTGCATCCGGAAAGCGCGGTTATTGGAAGTGTCGAATTTTGAAATTCTTTCACATTGTGTAACCGAAACTTGATTGCAGTCGAATAAGACATTCCGGTTCAAAATGATTATGGGTAATGGGAATAACATATTGAGCAAGGAACAACCGGTAATCTGCACCCGGAAAGCGCGGTTATTGGAAGTGTCGTATTTTGAAATTCGGTCACATTTTGTAACCGAAACTTGATTGCAGTCGAATAAGACATCGCATTGCAATAATTTAAACGCAGCTCTACTCAAAATGCCCACATTTACCCAAGATTAACGAAAAATACAGAATCTGTGACAATAAATTTTATCCGGTAAAAATCAGTAAGGCTAACCATCAGGGATTTTCGCAAAAAATCGAACATATTTTATTGTTGATTTTCCGGTTCAAAATGATTATGGGTAATGGGAATAACATATTGAGCAAGAAACAACCGGTAATCTGCACCCGGAAAGCGCGGTTATTGGAAGTGTCGTATTTTGAAATTCTTTCACATTTTCTAACCGAAACTTGATTGCAATCGAATAAGACATCGCATTGCAATAATTTAAACGCAGCTCTACTCAAAATGCCCACATTTACCCAAGATTAACGAAAAATACAGAATCTGTGACAATAAATTTTATCCGGTAAAAATCAGTAAGGCTAACCATCAGGGATTTTCGCAAAAAATCGAAAATATTTTATTGTTGATTTTCCGGTTCAAAATGATTATGGATAATGGGAATAACATATTGAGCAAGAAACAACCGGTAATCTGCACCCGGAAAGCGCGGTTATTGGAAGTGTCGTATTTTGAAATTCGGTCACATTTTGTAACCGAAACTTGATTGCAGTCGAATAAGACATCGGATTGCAATAATTTAAACGCAGCTCTACTCAAAATGCCCACATTTACCCAAGATTAACGAAAAATACAGAATCTGTGACAATAAATTTTATCCGGTAAAAATCAGTAAGGCTAACCATCAGGGATTTTCGCAAAAAATCGAAAATATTTTATTGTTGATTTTCCGGTTCAAAATGATTATGGGTAATGGAATAACATATTGAGCAAGAAACAACCGGTAATCTGCACCCGGAAAGCGCGGTTATTGGAAGTGTCGTATTTTGAAATTCTTTCACATTTTGTAACCGAAACTTGATTGCAGTCGAATAAGACATCGCATTGCAATAATTTAAACGCAACTCTACTCAAAATGCCCACATTTACCCAAGATTAACGAAAAATACAGAATCTGTGACAATAAATTTTATCCGGTAAAAATCAGTAAGGCTAACCATCAGGGATTTTCGCAAAAAAATCGAAAATATTTTATTGTTGATTTTCCGGTTCAAAATGATTATGGGTAATGGGAATAACATATTGAGCAAGAAACAACCGGTAATCTGCATCCGGAAAGCGCGGTTATTGGAAGTGTCGTATTTTGAAATTCAGTCACATTTTGTAACCGAAACTTGATTGCAGTCGAATAAGACATCGCATTGCAATAATTTAAACGCAGCTCTACTCAAAATGCCCACATTTACCCAAGATTAACGAAAAATACAGAATCTGTGACAATAAATTTTATCCGGTAAAAAACGGTAAGGCTAACCATCAGGGATTTTCGCAAAAAATCGAAAATATTTTATTTTTGATTTTCCGGTCACATTTTGTAACCGAAACTTGATTGCAGTCGAATAAGACATCACATTGCAATAATTTAAACGCAGCTCTACTCAAAATGCCCACATTTACCCAAGATTAACGAAAAATACAGAATCTGTGACAATAAATTTTATCCGGTAAAAATCAGTAAGGCTAACCATCAGGGATTTTCGCAAAAAATCGAACATATTTTATTGTTGATTTTCCGGTTCAAAATGATTATGGGTAATGGGAATAACATATTGAGCAAGAAACAACCGGTAATCTGCACCCGGAAAGCGCGGTTATTGGAAGTGTCGTATTTTGAAATTCGGTCACATTTTGTAACCGAAACTTGATTGCAGTCGAATAAGACATCGGATTGCAATAATTTAAACGCAGCTCTACTCAAAATGCCCACATTTACCCAAGATTAACGAAAAATACAGAATCTGTGACAATAAATTTTATCCGGTAAAAATCAGTAAGGCTAACCATCAGGGATTTTCGCAAAAAATCGAAAATATTTTATTGTTGATTTTCCGGTTCAAAATGATTATGGGTAATGGGAATAACATATTGAGCAAGAAACAACCGGTAATCTGCACCCGGAAAGCGCGGTTATTGGAAGTGTCGTGTTTTGAAATTCGGTCACATTTTGTAACCGAAACTTGATTGCAGTCGAATAAGACATCGCATTGCAATAATTTAAACGCAGCTCTACTCAAAATGCCCACATTTACCCAAGATGAACGAAAAATACAGAATCTGTGACAATAAATTTTATCCGGTAAAAATCAGTAAGGCTAACCATCAGGGATTTTCGCAAAAAAATCGAAAATATTTTATTGTTGATTTTCCGGTTCAAAATGATTATGGGTAATGGGAATAACATATTGAGCAAGAAACAACCGGTAATCTGCACCCGGAAAGCGCGGTTATTGGAAGTGTCGTATTTTGAAATTCTTTCACATTTTCTAACCGAAACTTGATTGCAATCGAATAAGACATCGCATTGCAATAATTTAAACGCAGCTCTACTCAAAATGCCCACATTTACCCAAGATTAACGAAAAATACAGAATCTGTGACAATAAATTTTATCCGGTAAAAAACGGTAAGGCTAACCATCAGGGATTTTCGCAAAAAATCGAAAATATTTTATTGTTGATTTTCCGGTTCAAAATGATTATGGGTAATGGGAATAACATATTGAGCAAGAAACAACCGGTAATCTGCACCCGGAAAGCGCGGTTATTGGAAGTGTCGTATTTTGAAATTCTTTCACATTTTCTAACCGAAACTTGATTGCAATCGAATAAGACATCGCATTGCAATAATTTAAACGCAGCTCTACTCAAAATGCCCACATTTACCCAAGATGAACGAAAAATACAGAATCTGTGACAATAAATTTTATCCGGTAAAAATCAGTAAGGCTAACCATCAGGGATTTTCGCAAAAAATCGAAAATATTTTATTGTTGATTTTCCGGTTCAAAATGATTATGGGTAATGGGAATAACATATTGAGCAAGAAACAACCGGTAATCTGCACCCGGAAAGCGCGGTTATTGGAAGTGTCGTATTTTGAAATTCGGTCACATTTTGTAACCGAAACTTGATTGCAGTCGAATAAGACATCGCATTGCAATAATTTAAACGCAGCTCTACTCAAAATGCCCACATTTACCCAAGATTAACGAAAAATACAGAATCTGTGACAATAAATTTTATCCGGTAAAAAACGGTAAGGCTAACCATCAGGGATTTTCGCAAAAAAATCGAAAATATTTTATTGTTGATTTTCCGGTTCAAAATGATTATGGGTAATGGGAATAACATATTGAGCAAGAAACAACCGGTAATCTGCATCCGGAAAGCGCGGTTATTGGAAGTGTCGTATTTTGAAATTCTTTCACATTGTGTAACCGAAACTTGATTGCAGTCGAATAAGACATTCCGGTTCAAAATGATTATGGGTAATGGGAATAACATATTGAGCAAGGAACAACCGGTAATCTGCACCCGGAAAGCGCGGTTATTGGAAGTGTCGTATTTTGAAATTCGGTCACATTTTGTAACCGAAACTTGATTGCAGTCGAATAAGACATCGCATTGCAATAATTTAAACGCAGCTCTACTCAAAATGCCCACATTTACCCAAGATTAACGAAAAATACAGAATCTGTGACAATAAATTTTATCCGGTAAAAATCAGTAAGGCTAACCATCAGGGATTTTCGCAAAAAATCGAAAATATTTTATTGTTGATTTTCCGGTTCAAAATGATTATGGGTAATGGGAATAACATATTGAGCAAGAAACAACCGGTAATCTGCACCCGGAAAGCGCGGTTATTGGAAGTGTCGTATTTTGAAATTCGGTCACATTTTGTAACCGAAACTTGATTGCAGTCGAATAAGACATCGCATTGCAATAATTTAAACGCAGCTCTACTCAAAATGCCCACATTTACCCAAGATTAACGAAAAATACAGAATCTGTGACAATAAATTTTATCCGGTAAAAATCAGTAAGGCTAACCATCAGGGATTTTCGCAAAAAATCGAAAATATTTTATTGTTGATTTTCCGGTTCAAAATGATTATGGGTAATGGGAATAACATATTGAGCAAGAAACAACCGGTAATCTGCATCCGGAAAGCGCGGTTATTGGAAGTGTCGTATTTTGAAATTCTTTCACATTGTGTAACCGAAACTTGATTGCAGTCGAATAAGACATTCCGGTTCAAAATGATTATGGGTAATGGGAATAACATATTGAGCAAGGAACAACCGGTAATCTGCACCCGGAAAGCGCGGTTATTGGAAGTGTCGTATTTTGAAATTCGGTCACATTTTGTAACCGAAACTTGATTGCAGTCGAATAAGACATCGCATTGCAATAATTTAAACGCAGCTCTACTCAAAATGCCCACATTTACCCAAGATGAACGAAAAATACAGAATCTGTGACAATAAATTTTATCCGGTAAAAATCAGTAAGGCTAACCATCAGGGATTTTCGCAAAAAATCGAAAATATTTTATTGTTGATTTTCCGGTTCAAAATGATTATGGGTAATGGGAATAACATATTGAGCAAGAAACAACCGGTAATCTGCACCCGGAAAGCGCGGTTATTGGAAGTGTCGTATTTTGAAATTCGGTCACATTTTGTAACCGAAACTCGATTGCAGTCGAATAACACATCGCATTGCAATAATTTAAACGCAGCTCTACTCAAAATGCCCACATTTACCCAAGATTAACGAAAAATACAGAATCTGTGACAATAAATTTTATCCGGTAAAAATCAGTAAGGCTAACCATCAGGGATTTTCGCAAAAAATCGAAAATATTTTATTGTTGATTTTCCGGTTCAAAATGATTATGGGTAATGGGAATAACATATTGAGCAAGAAACAACCGGTAATCTGCACCCGGAAAGCGCGGTTATTGGAAGTGTCGTATTTTGAAATTCGGTCACATTTTGTAACCGAAACTTGATTGCAGTCGAATAAGACATCGCATTGCAATAATTTAAACGCAGCTCTACTCAAAATGCCCACATTTACCCAAGATTAACGAAAAATACAGAATCTGTGACAATAAATGTTATCCGGTAAAAATCAGTAAGGCTAACCATCAGGGATTTTCGCAAAAAATCGAAAATATTTTATTGTTGATTTTCCGGTTCAAAATGATTATGGGTAATGGGAATAACATATTGAGCAAGAAACAACCGGTAATCTGCACCCGGAAAGCGCGGTTATTGGAAGTGTCGTATTTTGAAATTCTTTCACATTTTGTAACCGAAACTTGATTGCAGTCGAATAAGACATCGCATTGCAAAAATTTAAACGCAGCTCTACTCAAAATGCCCACATTTACCCAAGATTAACGAAAAATACAGAATCTGTGACAATAAATTTTATCCGGTAAAAATCAGTAAGGCTAACCATCAGGGATTTTCGCAAAAAAATCGAAAATATTTTATTGTTGATTTTCCGGTTCAAAATGATTATGGGTAATGGGAATAACATATTGAGCAAGAAACAACCGGTAATCTGCACCCGGAAAGCGCGGTTATTGGAAGTGTCGTATTTTGAAATTCGGTCACATTTTGTAACCGAAACTTGATTGCAGTCGAATAAGACATCGCATTGCAATAATTTAAACGCAGCTCTACTCAAAATGCCCACATTTACCCAAGATTAACGAAAAATACAGAATCTGTGACAATAAATTTTATCCGGTAAAAATCAGTAAGGCTAACCATCAGGGATTTTCGCAAAAAATCGAAAATATTTTATTGTTGATTTTCCGGTTCAAAATGATTATGGGTAATGGGAATAACATATTGAGCAAGAAACAACCGGTAATCTGCACCCGGAAAGCGCGGTTATTGGAAGTGTCGTATTTTGAAATTCGGTCACATTTTGTAACCGAAACTTGATTGCAGTCGAATAAGACATCGGATTGCAATAATTTAAACGCAGCTCTACTCAAAATGCCCACATTTACCCAAGATTAACGAAAAATACAGAATCTGTGACATAAATTTTATCCGGTAAAAATCAGTAAGGCTAACCATCAGGGATTTTCGCAAAAAATCGAAAATATTTTATTGTTGATTTTCCGGTTCAAAATGATTATGGGTAATGGGAATAACATATTGAGCAAGAAACAACCGGTAATCTGCACCCGGAAAGCGCGGTTATTGGAAGTGTCGTATTTTGAAATTCGGTCACATTTTGTAACCGAAACTTGATTGCAGTCGAATAAGACATCGCATTGCAATAATTTAAACGCAGCTCTACTCAAAATGCCCACATTTACCCAAGATGAACGAAAAATACAGAATCTGTGACAATAAATTTTATCCGGTAAAAATCAGTAAGGCTAACCATCAGGGATTTTCGCAAAAAATCGAAAATATTTTATTGTTGATTTTCCGGTTCAAAATGATTATGGGTAATGGGAATAACATATTGAGCAAGAAACAACCGGTAATCTGCATTAGGAAAGCGCGGTTATTGGAAGTGTCGTATTTTGAAATTCAGTCACATTTTGTAACCGAAACTTGATTGCAGTCGAATAAGACATCGCATTGCAATAATTTAAACGCAGCTCTACTCAAAATGCCCACATTTACCCAAGATGAACGAAAAATACAGAATCTGTGACAATAAATTTTATCCGGTAAAAAACGGTAAGGCTAACCATCAGGGATTTTCGCAAAAAATCGAAAATATTTTATTGTTGATTTTCCGGTTCAAAATGATTATGGGTAATGGGAATAACATATTGAGCAAGAAACAACCGGTAATCTGCACCCGGAAAGTGCGGTTATTGGAAGTGTCGTATTTTGAAATTCGGTCACATTTTGTAACCGAAACTTGATTGCAGTCGAATAAGACATCGCATTGCAATAATTTAAACGCAGCTCTACTCAAAATGCCCACATTTACCCAAGATGAACGAAAAATACAGAATCTGTGACAATAAATTTTATCCGGTAAAAAACGGTAAGGCTAACCATCAGGGATTTTCGCAAAAAATCGAAAATATTTTATTGTTGATTTTCCGGTTCAAAATGATTATGGGTAATGGGAGTAACATATTGAGCAAGAAACAACCGGTAATCTGCACCCGGAAAGCGCGGTTATTGGAAGTGTCGTATTTTGAAATTCAGTCACATTTTGTAACCGAAACTTGATTGCAGTCGAATAAGACATCGCATTGCAATAATTTAAACGCAGCTCTACTCAAAATGCCCACATTTACCCAAGATTAACGAAAAATACAGAATCTGTGACAATAAATTTTATCCGGTAAAAAACGGTAAGGCTAACCATCAGGGATTTTCGTAAAAAATCGAAAATATTTTATTGTTGATTTTCCGGTTCAAAATGATTATGGGTAATGGGAATAACATATTGAGCAAGAAACAACCGGTAATCTGCACCCGGAAAGCGCGGTTATTGGAAGTGTCGTATTTTGAAATTCTTTCACATTTTCTAACCGAAACTTGATTGCAATCGAATAAGACATCGCATTGCAATAATTTAAACGCAACTCTACTCAAAATGCCCACATTTACCCAAGATTAACGAAAAATACAGAATCTGTGACAATAAATTTTATCCGGTAAAAAACGGTAAGGCTAACCATCAGGGATTTTCGCAAAAAAATCGAAAATATTTTATTGTTGATTTTCCGGTTCAAAATGATTATGGGTAATGGGAATAACATATTGAGCAAGAAACAACCGGTAATCTGCACCCGGAAAGCGCGGTTATTGGAAGTGTCGTATTTTGAAATTCGGTCACTGAAATTCGGTTTTGTAACCGAAACTTGATTGCAGTCGAATAAGACATCGGATTGCAATAATTTAAACGCAGCTCTACTCAAAATGCCCACATTTACCCAAGATTAACGAAAAATACAGAATCTGTGACAATAAATTTTATCCGGTAAAAAACGGTAAGGCTAACCATCAGGGATTTTCGCAAAAAATCGAAAATATTTTATTGTTGATTTTCCGGTTCAAAATGATTATGGGTAATGGGAATAACATATTGAGCAAGAAACAACCGGTAATCTGCACCCGGAAAGCGCGGTTGTTGGAAGTGTCGTATTTTGAAATTCGGTCACATTTTGTAACCGAAACTTGATTGCAGTCGAATAAGACATCGCATTGCAATAATTTAAACGCAGCTCTACTCAAAATGCCCACATTTACCCAAGATGAACGAAAAATACAGAATCTGTGACAATAAATTTTATCCGGAAAAAATCAGTAAGGCTAACCATCAGGGATTTTCGCAAAAAAATCGAAAATATTTTATTGTTGATTTTCCGGTTCAAAATGATTATGGGTAATGGGAATAACATATTGAGCAAGAAACAACCGGTAATCTGCATCCGGAAAGCGCGGTTATTGGAAGTGTCGTATTTTGAAATTCGGTCACATTTTGTAACCGAAACTTGATTGCAGTCGAATAAGACATCGCATTGCAATAATTTAAACGCAGCTCTACTCAAAATGCCCACATTTACCCAAGATTAACGAAAAATACAGAATCTGTGACAATAAATTTTATCCGGTAAAAATCAGTAAGGCAACCATCAGGGATTTTCGCAAAAAATCGAAAATATTTTATTGTTGATTTTCCGGTTCAAAATGATTATGGGTAATGGGAATAACATATTGAGCAAGAAACAACCGGTAATCTGCACCCGGAAAGCGCGGTTATTGGAAGTGTCGTATTTTGAAATTCGGTCACATTTTGTAACCGAAACTTGATTGCAGTCGAATAAGACATCGCATTGCAATAATTTAAACGCAGCTCTACTCAAAATGCCCACATTTACCCAAGATTAACGAAAAATACAGAATCTGTGACAATAAATTTTATCCGGTAAAAATCAGTAAGGCTAACCATCAGGGATTTTCGCAAAAAAATCGAAAATATTTTATTGTTGATTTTCCGGTTCAAAATGATTATGGGTAATGGGAATAACATATTGAGCAAGAAACAACCGGTAATCTGCACCCGGAAAGCGCGGTTATTGGAAGTGTCGTATTTTGAAATTCGGTCACATTTTGTAACCGAAACTTGATTGCAGTCGAATAAGACATCGGATTGCAATAATTTAAACGCAGCTCTACTCAAAATGCCCACATTTACCCAAGATTAACGAAAAATACAGAATCTGTGACAATAAATTTTATCCGGTAAAAATCAGTAAGGCTAACCATCAGGGATTTTCGCAAAAAATCGAAAATATTTTATTGTTGATTTTCCGGTTCAAAATGATTATGGGTAATGGGAATAACATATTGAGCAAGAAACAACCGGTAATCTGCACCCGGAAAGCGCGGTTATTGGAAGTGTCGTGTTTTGAAATTCGGTCACATTTTGTAACCGAAACTTGATTGCAGTCGAATAAGACATCGCATTGCAATAATTTAAACGCAGCTCTACTCAAAATGCCCACATTTACCCAAGATGAACGAAAAATACAGAATCTGTGACAATAAATTTTATCCGGTAAAAAACGGTAAGGATAACCATCAGGGATTTTCGCAAAAAATCGAAAATATTTTATTGTTGATTTTCCGGTTCAAAATGATTATGGGTAATGGGAATAACATATTGAGCAAGAAACAACCGGTAATCTGCACCCGGAAAGCGCGGTTATTGGAAGTGTCGTATTTTGAAATTCGGTCACATTTTGTAACCGAAACTTGATTGCAGTCGAATAAGACATCGCATTGCAATAATTTAAACGCAGCTCTACTCAAAATGCCCACATTTACCCAAGATGAACGAAAAATACAGAATCTGTGACAATAAATTTTATCCGGTAAAAAACGGTAAGGATAACCATCAGGGATTTTCGCAAAAAAATCGAAAATATTTTATTGTTGATTTTCCGGTTCAAAATGATTATGGGTAATGGGAATAACATATTGAGCAAGAAACAACCGGTAATCTGCACCCGGAAAGCGCGGTTATTGGAAGTGTCGTATTTTGAAATTCGGTCACATTTTGTAACCGAAACTTGATTGCAGTCGAATAAGACATCGCATTGCAATAATTTAAACGCAGCTCTACTCAAAATGCCCACATTTACCCAAGATTAACGAAAAATACAGAATCTGTGACAATAAATTTTATCCGGTAAAAATCAGTAAGGATAACCATCAGGGATTTTCGCAAAAAATCGAAAATATTTTATTGTTGATTTTCCGGTTCAAAATGATTATGGGTAATGGGAATAACATATTGAGCAAGAAACAACCGGTAATCTGCACCCGGAAAGCGCGGTTATTGGAAGTGTCGTATTTTGAAATTCAGTCACATTTTGTAACCGAAACTTGATTGCAGTCGAATAAGACATCGCATTGCAATAATTTAAACGCAGCTCTACTCAAAATGCCCACATTCACGAATCTGTGACAATAAATTTTATCCGGTAAAAAACGGTAAGACTAACCATCAGGGATTTTCGCAAAAAAATCGAAAATATTTTATTGTTGATTTTCCGGTTCAAAATGATTATGGGTAATGGGAATAACATATTGAGCAAGAAACAACCGGTAATCTGCATCCGGAAAGCGCGGTTATTGGAAGTGTCGTATTTTGAAATTCTTTCACATTTTGTAACCGAAACTTGATTGCAGTCGAATAAGACATCGCATTGCAATAATTTAAACGCAGCTCTCCTCAAAATGCCCACATTTACCCAAGATGGACGAAAAATACAGAATCTGTGACAATAAATTTTATCCGGTAAAAATCAGTAAGGCTAACCATCAGGGATTTTCGCAAAAAATCGAAAATATTTTATTGTTGATTTTCCGGTTCAAAATGATTATGGGTAATGGGAATAACATATTGAGCAAGAAACAACCGGTAATCTGCACCCGGAAAGCGCGGTTATTGGAAGTGTCGTATTTTGAAATTCGGTCACTGAAATTCGGTTTTGTAACCGAAACTTGATTGCAGTCGAATAAGACATCGGATTGCAATAATTTAAACGCAGCTCTACTCAAAATGCCCACATTTACCCAAGATTAACGAAAAATACAGAATCTGTGACAATAAATTTTATCCGGAAAAAATCAGTAAGGCTAACCATCAGGAATTTTCGCAAAAAAATCGAAAATATTTTATTGTTGATTTTCCGGTTCAAAATGATTATGGGTAATGGGAATAACATATTGAGCAAGAAACAACCGGTAATCTGCATCCGGAAAGCGCGGTTATTGGAAGTGTCGTATTTTGAAATTCGGTCACATTTTGTAACCGAAACTTGATTGCAGTCGAATAAGTCATCGCATTGCAATAATTTAAACGCAGCTCTACTCAAAATGCCCACATTTACCCAAGATTAACGAAAAATACAGAATCTGTGACAATAAATTTTATCCGGTAAAAATCAGTAAGGCTAACCATCAGGGATTTTCGCAAAAAAATCGAAAATATTTTATTGTTGATTTTCCGGTTCAAAATGATTATGGGTAATGGGAATAACATATTGAGCAAGAAACAACCGGTAATCTGCACCCGGAAAGCGCGGTTATTGGAAGTGTCGTATTTTGAAATTCGGTCACATTTTGTAACCGAAACTTGATTGCAGTCGAATAAGACATCGGATTGCAATAATTTAAACGCAGCTCTACTCAAAATGCCCACATTTACCCAAGATGGACGAAAAATACAGAATCTGTGACAATAAATTTTATCCGGTAAAAATCAGTAAGGCTAACCATCAGGGATTTTCGCAAAAAATCGAAAATATTTTATTGTTGATTTTCCGGTTCAAAATGATTATGGGTAATGGGAATAACATATTGAGCAAGAAACAACCGGTAATCTGCACCCGGAAAGCGCGGTTATTGGAAGTGTCGTATTTTGAAATTCGGTCACATTTTGTAACCGAAACTTGATTGCAGTCGAATAAGACATCGGATTGCAATAATTTAAACGCAGCTCTACTCAAAATGCCCACATTTACCCAAGATGGACGAAAAATACAGAATCTGTGACAATAAATTTTATCCGGTAAAAATCAGTAAGGCTAACCATCAGGGATTTTCGCAAAAAATCGAAAATATTTTATTGTTGATTTTCCGGTTCAAAATGATTATGGGTAATGGGAATAACATATTGAGCAAGAAACAACCGGTAATCTGCACCCGGAAAGCGAAACTTGATTGCAGTCGAATAAGACATCGGATTGCAATAATTTAAACGCAGCTCTACTCAAAATGCCCACATTTACCCAAGATGGACGAAAAATACAGAATCTGTGACAATAAATTTTATCCGGTAAAAATCAGTAAGGCTAACCATCAGGGATTTTCGCAAAAAATCGAAAATATTTTATTGTTGATTTTCCGGTTCAAAATGATTATGGGTAATGGGAATAACATATTGAGCAAGAAACAACCGGTAATCTGCACCCGGAAAGCGCGGTTATTGGAAGTGTCGTATTTTGAAATTCGGTCACATTTTGTAACCGAAACTTGATTGCAGTCGAATAAGACATCGGATTGCAATAATTTAAACGCAGCTCTACTCAAAATGCCCACATTTACCCAAGATTAACGAAAAATACAGAATCTGTGACAATAAATTTTATCCGGTAAAAATCAGTAAGGCTAACCATCAGGGATTTTCGCAAAAAAATCGAAAATATTTTATTGTTGATTTTCCGGTTCAAAATGATTATGGGTAATGGGAATAACATATTGAGCAAGAAACAACCGGTAATCTGCACCCGGAAAGCGCGGTTATTGGAAGTGTCGTATTTTGAAATTCGGTCACATTTTGTAACCGAAACTTGATTGCAGTCGAATAAGACATCGCATTGCAATAATTTAAACGCAGCTCTACTCAAAATGCCCACATTTACCCAAGATTAACGAAAAATACAGAATCTGTGACAATAAATTTTATCCGGTAAAAATCAGTAAGGCTAACCATCAGGGATTTTCGCAAAAAAATCGAAAATATTTTATTGTTGATTTTCCGGTTCAAAATGATTATGGGTAATGGGAATAACATATTGAGCAAGAAACAACCGGTAATCTGCATCCGGAAAGCGCGGTTATTGGAAGTGTCGTATTTTGAAATTCGGTCACATTTTGTAACCGAAACTTGATTGCAGTCGAATAAGACATCGCATTGCAATAATTTAAACGCAGCTCTACTCAAAATGCCCACATTTACCCAAGATGGACGAAAAATACAGAATCTGTGACAATAAATTTTATCCGGTAAAAATCAGTAAGGCTAACCATCAGGGATTTTCGCAAAAAATCGAAAATATTTTATTGTTGATTTTCCGGTTCAAAATGATTATGGGTAATGGGAATAACATATTGAGCAAGAAACAACCGGTAATCTGCACCCGGAAAGCGCGGTTATTGGAAGTGTCGACCTACTAAAAATGCCCACATTTACCCAAGATTAACGAAAAATACAGAATCTGTGACAATAAATTTTATCCGGTAAAAATCAGTAAGGCTAACCATCAGGGATTTTCGCAAAAAAATCGAAAATATTTTATTGTTGATTTTCCGGTTCAAAATGATTATGGGTAATGGGAATAACATATTGAGCAAGAAACAACCGGTAATCTGCACCCGGAAAGCGCGGTTATTGGAAGTGTCGTATTTTGAAATTCGGTCACATTTTGTAACCGAAACTTGATTGCAGTCGAATAAGACATCGCATTGCAATAATTTAAACGCAGCTCTACTCAAAATGCCCACATTTACCCAAGATTAACGAAAAATACAGAATCTGTGACAATAAATTTTATCCGGTAAAAATCAGTAAGGCTAACCATCAGGGATTTTCGCAAAAAATCGAAAATATTTTATTGTTGATTTTCCGGTTCAAAATTATTATGGGTAATGGGAATAACATATTGAGCAAGAAACAGCCGGTAATCTGCACCCGGAAAGCGCGGTTATTGGAAGTGTCGTATTTTGAAATTCGGTCACTGAAATTCGGTTTTGTAACCGAAACTTGATTGCAGTCGAATAAGACATCGGATTGCAATAATTTAAACGCAGCTCTACTCAAAATGCCCACATTTACCCAAGATTAACGAAAAATACAGAATCTGTGACAATAAATTTTATCCGGTAAAAAACGGTAAGGCTAACCATCAGGGATTTTCGCAAAAAATCGAGAATATTTTATTGTTGATTTTCCGGTTCAAAATGATTATGGGTAATGGGAATAACATATTGAGCAAGAAACAACCGGTAATCTGCATCCGGAAAGCGCGGTTATTGGAAGTGTCGTATTTTGAAATTCGGTCACTGAAATTCGGTTTTGTAACCGAAACTTGATTGCAGTCGAATAAGACATCGGATTGCAATAATTTAAACGCAGCTCTACTCAAAATGCCCACATTTACCCAAGATTAACGAAAAATACAGAATCTGTGACAATAAATTTTATCCGGTAAAAATCAGTAAGGCTAACCATCAGAGATTTTCGCAAAAAAATCGAAAATATTTTATTGTTGATTTTCCGGTTCAAAATGATTATGGGTAATGGGAATAACATATTGAGCAAGAAACAACCGGTAATCTGCATCCGGAAAGCGCGGTTATTGGAAGTGTCGTATTTTGAAATTCGGTCACATTTTGTAACCGAAACTTGATTGCAGTCGAATAAGACATCGGATTGCAATAATTTAAACGCAGCTCTACTCAAAATGCCCACATTTACCCAAGATGGACGAAAAATACAGAATCTGTGACAATAAATTTTATCCGGTAAAAATCAGTAAGGCTAACCATCAGGGATTTTCGCAAAAAATCGAAAATATTTTATTGTTGATTTTCCGGTTCAAAATGATTATGGGTAATGGGAATAACATATTGAGCAAGAAACAACCGGTAATCTGCACCCGGAAAGCGCGGTTATTGGAAGTGTCGTATTTTGAAATTCGGTCACATTTTGTAACCGAAACTTGATTGCAGTCGAATAAGACATCGGATTGCAATAATTTAAACGCAGCTCTACTCAAAATGCCCACATTTACCCAAGATGGACGAAAAATACAGAATCTGTGACAATAAATTTTATCCGGTAAAAATCAGTAAGGCTAACCATCAGGGATTTTCGCAAAAAATCGAAAATATTTTATTGTTGATTTTCCGGTTCAAAATGATTATGGGTAATGGGAATAACATATTGAGCAAGAAACAACCGGTAATCTGCACCCGGAAAGCGCGGTTATTGGAAGTGTCGTATTTTGAAATTCGGTCACATTTTGTAACCGAAACTTGATTGCAGTCGAATAAGACATCGGATTGCAATAATTTAAACGCAGCTCTACTCAAAATGCCCACATTTATCCAAGATTAACGAAAAATACAGAATCTGTGACAATAAATTTTATCCGGTAAAAATCAGTAAGGCTAACCATCAGGGATTTTCGCAAAAAAATCGAAAATATTTTATTGTTGATTTTCCGGTTCAAAATGATTATGGGTAATGGGAATAACATATTGAGCAAGAAACAACCGGTAATCTGCACCCGGAAAGCGCGGTTATTGGAAGTGTCGTATTTTGAAATTCGGTCACATTTTGTAACCGAAACTTGATTGCAGTCGAATAAGACATCGCATTGCAATAATTTAAACGCAGCTCTACTCAAAATGCCCACATTTACCCAAGATTAACGAAAAATACAGAATCTGTGACAATAAATTTTATCCGGTAAAAATCAGTAAGGCTAACCATCAGGGATTTTCGCAAAAAAATCGAAAATATTTTATTGTTGATTTTCCGGTTCAAAATGATTATGGGTAATGGGAATAACATATTGAGCAAGAAACAACCGGTAATCTGCACCCGGAAAGCGCGGTTATTGGAAGTGTCGTATTTTGAAATTCGGTCACATTTTGTAACCGAAACTTGATTGCAGTCGAATAAGACATCGGATTGCAATAATTTAAACGCAGCTCTACTCAAAATGCCCACATTTACCCAAGATGGACGAAAAATACAGAATCTGTGACAATAAATTTTATCCGGTAAAAATCAGTAAGGCTAACCATCAGGGATTTTCGCAAAAAATCGAAAATATTTTATTGTTGATTTTCCGGTTCAAAATGATTATGGGTAATGGGAATAACATATTGAGCAAGAAACAACCGGTAATCTGCACCCGGAAAGCGCGGTTATTGGAAGTGTCGTATTTTGAAATTCGGTCACATTTTGTAACCGAAACTTGATTGCAGTCGAATAAGACATCGGATTGCAATAATTTAAACGCAGCTCTACTCAAAATGCCCACATTTACCCAAGATGGACGAAAAATACAGAATCTGTGACAATAAATTTTATCCGGTAAAAATCAGTAAGGCTAACCATCAGGGATTTTCGCAAAAAATCGAAAATATTTTATTGTTGATTTTCCGGTTCAAAATGATTATGGGTAATGGGAATAACATATTGAGCAAGAAACAACCGGTAATCTGCACCCGGAAAGCGCGGTTATTGGAAGTGTCGTATTTTGAAATTCGGTCACATTTTGTAACCGAAACTTGATTGCAGTCGAATAAGACATCGGATTGCAATAATTTAAACGCAGCTCTACTCAAAATGCCCACATTTACCCAAGATTAACGAAAAATACAGAATCTGTGACAATAAATTTTATCCGGTAAAAATCAGTAAGGCTAACCATCAGGGATTTTCGCAAAAAAATCGAAAATATTTTATTGTTGATTTTCCGGTTCAAAATGATTATGGGTAATGGGAATAACATATTGAGCAAGAAACAACCGGTAATCTGCACCCGGAAAGCGCGGTTATTGGAAGTGTCGTATTTTGAAATTCGGTCACATTTTGTAACCGAAACTTGATTGCAGTCGAATAAGACATCGGATTGCAATAATTTAAACGCAGCTCTACTCAAAATGCCCACATTTACCCAAGATTAACGAAAAATACAGAATCTGTGACAATAAATTTTATCCGGTAAAAATCAGTAAGGCTAACCATCAGGGATTTTCGCAAAAAATCGAAAATATTTTATTGTTGATTTTCCGGTTCAAAATGATTATGGGTAATGGGAATAACATATTGAGCAAGAAACAACCGGTAATCTGCACCCGGAAAGCGCGGTTATTGGAAGTGTCGTATTTTGAAATTCGGTCACATTTTGTAACCGAAACTTGATTGCAGTCGAATAAGACATCGGATTGCAATAATTTAAACGCAGCTCTACTCAAAATGCCCACATTTACCCAAGATTAACGAAAAATACAGAATCTGTGACAATAAATTTTATCCGGTAAAAATCAGTAAGGCTAACCATCAGGGATTTTCGCAAAAAATCGAAAATATTTTATTGTTGATTTTCCGGTTCAAAATGATTATGGGTAATGGGAATAACATATTGAGCAAGAAACAACCGGTAATCTGCACCCGGAAAGCGCGGTTATTGGAAGTGTCGTATTTTGAAATTCGGTCACATTTTGTAACCGAAACTTGATTGCAGTCGAATAAGACATCGGATTGCAATAATTTAAACGCAGCTCTACTCAAAATGCCCACATTTACCCAAGATGGACGAAAAATACAGAATCTGTGACAATAAATTTTATCCGGTAAAAATCAGTAAGGCTAACCATCAGGGATTTTCGCAAAAAATCGAAAATATTTTATTGTTGATTTTCCGGTTCAAAATGATTATGGGTAATGGGAATAACATATTGAGCAAGAAACAACCGGTAATCTGCACCCGGAAAGCGCGGTTATTGGAAGTGTCGTATTTTGAAATTCGGTCACATTTTGTAACCGAAACTTGATTGCAGTCGAATAAGACATCGGATTGCAATAATTTAAACGCAGCTCTACTCAAAATGCCCACATTTACCCAAGATGGACGAAAAATACAGAATCTGTGACAATAAATTTTATCCGGTAAAAATCAGTAAGGCTAACCATCAGGGATTTTCGCAAAAAATCGAAAATATTTTATTGTTGATTTTCCGGTTCAAAATGATTATGGGTAATGGGAATAACATATTGAGCAAGAAACAACCGGTAATCTGCACCCGGAAAGCGCGGTTATTGGAAGTGTCGTATTTTGAAATTCGGTCACATTTTGTAACCGAAACTTGATTGCAGTCGAATAAGACATCGGATTGCAATAATTTAAACGCAGCTCTACTCAAAATGCCCACATTTACCCAAGATGGACGAAAAATACAGAATCTGTGACAATAAATTTTATCCGGTAAAAATCAGTAAGGCTAACCATCAGGGATTTTCGCAAAAAATCGAAAATATTTTATTGTTGATTTTCCGGTTCAAAATGATTATGGGTAATGGGAATAACATATTGAGCAAGAAACAACCGGTAATCTGCACCCGGAAAGCGCGGTTATTGGAAGTGTCGTATTTTGAAATTCGGTCACATTTTGTAACCGAAACTTGATTGCAGTCGAATAAGACATCGGATTGCAATAATTTAAACGCAGCTCTACTCAAAATGCCCACATTTACCCAAGATGGACGAAAAATACAGAATCTGTGACAATAAATTTTATCCGGTAAAAATCAGTAAGGCTAACCATCAGGGATTTTCGCAAAAAATCGAAAATATTTTATTGTTGATTTTCCGGTTCAAAATGATTATGGGTAATGGGAATAACATATTGAGCAAGAAACAACCGGTAATCTGCACCCGGAAAGCGCGGTTATTGGAAGTGTCGTATTTTGAAATTCGGTCACATTTTGTAACCGAAACTTGATTGCAGTCGAATAAGACATCGGATTGCAATAATTTAAACGCAGCTCTACTCAAAATGCCCACATTTACCCAAGATTAACGAAAAATACAGAATCTGTGACAATAAATTTTATCCGGTAAAAATCAGTAAGGCTAACCATCAGGGATTTTCGCAAAAAAATCGAAAATATTTTATTGTTGATTTTCCGGTTCAAAATGATTATGGGTAATGGGAATAACATATTGAGCAAGAAACAACCGGTAATCTGCACCCGGAAAGCGCGGTTATTGGAAGTGTCGTATTTTGAAATTCGGTCACATTTTGTAACCGAAACTTGATTGCAGTCGAATAAGACATCGGATTGCAATAATTTAAACGCAGCTCTACTCAAAATGCCCACATTTACCCAAGATGGACGAAAAATACAGAATCTGTGACAATAAATTTTATCCGGTAAAAATCAGTAAGGCTAACCATCAGGGATTTTCGCAAAAAATCGAAAATATTTTATTGTTGATTTTCCGGTTCAAAATGATTATGGGTAATGGGAATAACATATTGAGCAAGAAACAACCGGTAATCTGCACCCGGAAAGCGCGGTTATTGGAAGTGTCGTATTTTGAAATTCGGTCACATTTTGTAACCGAAACTTGATTGCAGTCGAATAAGACATCGCATTGCAATAATTTAAACGCAGCTCTACTCAAAATGCCCACATTTACCCAAGATGGACGAAAAATACAGAATCTGTGACAATAAATTTTATCCGGTAAAAATCAGTAAGGCTAACCATCAGGGATTTTCGCAAAAAATCGAAAATATTTTATTGTTGATTTTCCGGTTCAAAATGATTATGGGTAATGGGAATAACATATTGAGCAAGAAACAACCGGTAATCTGCACCCGGAAAGCGCGGTTATTGGAAGTGTCGACCTACTCAAAATGCCCACATTTACCCAAGATTAACGAAAAATACAGAATCTGTGACAATAAATTTTATCCGGTAAAAATCAGTAAGGCTAACCATCAGGGATTTTCGCAAAAAATCGAAAATATTTTATTGTTGATTTTCCGGTTCAAAATTATTATGGGTAATGGGAATAACATATTGAGCAAGAAACAACCGGTAATCTGCACCCGGAAAGCGCGGTTATTGGAAGTGTCGTATTTTGAAATTCGGTCACTGAAATTCGGTTTTGTAACCGAAACTTGATTGCAGTCGAATAAGACATCGGATTGCAATAATTTAAACGCAGCTCTACTCAAAATGCCCACATTTACCCAAGATTAACGAAAAATACAGAATCTGTGACAATAAATTTGATCCGGTAAAAATCAGTAAGGCTAACCATCAGGGATTTTCGCAAAAAAATCGAAAATATTTTATTGTTGATTTTCCGGTTCAAAATGATTATGGGTAATGGGAATAACATATTGAGCAAGAAACAACCGGTAATCTGCACCCGGAAAGCGCGGTTATTGGAAGTGTCGTATTTTGAAATTCGGTCACATTTTGTAACCGAAACTTGATTGCAGTCGAATAAGACATCGGATTGCAATAATTTAAACGCAGCTCTACTCAAAATGCCCACATTTACCCAAGATGGACGAAAAATACAGAATCTGTGACAATAAATTTTATCCGGTAAAAATCAGTAAGGCTAACCATCAGGGATTTTCGCAAAAAATCGAAAATATTTTATTGTTGATTTTCCGGTTCAAAATGATTATGGGTAATGGGAATAACATATTGAGCAAGAAACAACCGGTAATCTGCACCCGGAAAGCGCGGTTATTGGAAGTGTCGTATTTTGAAATTCGGTCACATTTTGTAACCGAAACTTGATTGCAGTCGAATAAGACATCGGATTGCAATAATTTAAACGCAGCTCTACTCAAAATGCCCACATTTACCCAAGATTAACGAAAAATACAGAATCTGTGACAATAAATTTTATCCGGTAAAAATCAGTAAGGCTAACCATCAGGGATTTTCGCAAAAAAATCGAAAATATTTTATTGTTGATTTTCCGGTTCAAAATGATTATGGGTAATGGGAATAACATATTGAGCAAGAAACAACCGGTAATCTGCACCCGGAAAGCGCGGTTATTGGAAGTGTCGTATTTTGAAATTCGGTCACATTTTGTAACCGAAACTTGATTGCAGTCGAATAAGACATCGGATTGCAATAATTTAAACGCAGCTCTACTCAAAATGCCCACATTTACCCAAGATGGACGAAAAATACAGAATCTGTGACAATAAATTTTATCCGGTAAAAATCAGTAAGGCTAACCATCAGGGATTTTCGCAAAAAATCGAAAATATTTTATTGTTGATTTTCCGGTTCAAAATGATTATGGGTAATGGGAATAACATATTGAGCAAGAAACAACCGGTAATCTGCACCCGGAAAGCGCGGTTATTGGAAGTGTCGTATTTTGAAATTCGGTCACATTTTGTAACCGAAACTTGATTGCAGTCGAATAAGACATCGGATTGCAATAATTTAAACGCAGCTCTACTCAAAATGCCCACATTTACCCAAGATGGACGAAAAATACAGAATCTGTGACAATAAATTTTATCCGGTAAAAATCAGTAAGGCTAACCATCAGGGATTTTCGCAAAAAATCGAAAATATTTTATTGTTGATTTTCCGGTTCAAAATGATTATGGGTAATGGGAATAACATATTGAGCAAGAAACAACCGGTAATCTGCACCCGGAAAGCGCGGTTATTGGAAGTGTCGTATTTTGAAATTCGGTCACATTTTGTAACCGAAACTTGATTGCAGTCGAATAAGACATCGGATTGCAATAATTTAAACGCAGCTCTACTCAAAATGCCCACATTTACCCAAGATGGACGAAAAATACAGAATCTGTGACAATAAATTTTATCCGGTAAAAATCAGTAAGGCTAACCATCAGGGATTTTCGCAAAAAATCGAAAATATTTTATTGTTGATTTTCCGGTTCAAAATGATTATGGGTAATGGGAATAACATATTGAGCAAGAAACAACCGGTAATCTGCACCCGGAAAGCGCGGTTATTGGAAGTGTCGTATTTTGAAATTCGGTCACATTTTGTAACCGAAACTTGATTGCAGTCGAATAAGACATCGGATTGCAATAATTTAAACGCAGCTCTACTCAAAATGCCCACATTTACCCAAGATGGACGAAAAATACAGAATCTGTGACAATAAATTTTATCCGGTAAAAATCAGTAAGGCTAACCATCAGGGATTTTCGCAAAAAATCGAAAATATTTTATTGTTGATTTTCCGGTTCAAAATGATTATGGGTAATGGGAATAACATATTGAGCAAGAAACAACCGGTAATCTGCACCCGGAAAGCGCGGTTATTGGAAGTGTCGTATTTTGAAATTCGGTCACATTTTGTAACCGAAACTTGATTGCAGTCGAATAAGACATCGGATTGCAATAATTTAAACGCAGCTCTACTCAAAATGCCCACATTTACCCAAGATTAACGAAAAATACAGAATCTGTGACAATAAATTTTATCCGGTAAAAATCAGTAAGGCTAACCATCAGGGATTTTCGCAAAAAAATCGAAAATATTTTATTGTTGATTTTCCGGTTCAAAATGATTATGGGTAATGGGAATAACATATTGAGCAAGAAACAACCGGTAATCTGCACCCGGAAAGCGCGGTTATTGGAAGTGTCGTATTTTGAAATTCGGTCACATTTTGTAACCGAAACTTGATTGCAGTCGAATAAGACATCGCATTGCAATAATTTAAACGCAGCTCTACTCAAAATGCCCACATTTACCCAAGATTAACGAAAAATACAGAATCTGTGACAATAAATTTTATCCGGTAAAAATCAGTAAGGCTAACCATCAGGGATTTTCGCAAAAAAATCGAAAATATTTTATTGTTGATTTTCCGGTTCAAAATGATTATGGGTAATGGGAATAACATATTGAGCAAGAAACAACCGGTAATCTGCATCCGGAAAGCGCGGTTATTGGAAGTGTCGTATTTTGAAATTCGGTCACATTTTGTAACCGAAACTTGATTGCAGTCGAATAAGACATCGCATTGCAATAATTTAAACGCAGCTCTACTCAAAATGCCCACATTTACCCAAGATGGACGAAAAATACAGAATCTGTGACAATAAATTTTATCCGGTAAAAATCAGTAAGGCTAACCATCAGGGATTTTCGCAAAAAATCGAAAATATTTTATTGTTGATTTTCCGGTTCATAATGATTATGGGTAATGGGAATAACATATTGAGCAAGAAACAACCGGTAATCTGCACCCGGAAAGCGCGGTTATTGGAAGTGTCGACCTACTCAAAATGCCCACATTTACCCAAGATTAACGAAAAATACAGAATCTGTGACAATAAATTTTATCCGGTAAAAATCAGTAAGGCTAACCATCAGGGATTTTCGCAAAAAATCGAAAATATTTTATTGTTGATTTTCCGGTTCAAAATGATTATGGGTAATGGGAATAACATATTGAGCAAGAAACAACCGGTAATCTGCACCCGGAAAGCGCGGTTATTGGAAGTGTCGTATTTTGTAATTCGGTCACATTTTGTAACCGAAACTTGATTGCAGTCGAATAAGACATCGCATTGCAATAATTTAAACGCAGCTCTACTCAAAATGCCCACATTTACCCAAGATTAACGAAAAATACAGAATCTGTGACAATAAATTTTATCCGGTAAAAATCAGTAAGGCTAACCATCAGGGATTTTCGCAAAAAATCGAAAATATTTTATTGTTGATTTTCCGGTTCAAAATGATTATGGGTAATGGGAATAACATATTGAGCAAGAAACAACCGGTAATCTGCACCCGGAAAGCGCGGTTATTGGAAGTGTCGTATTTTGAAATTCGGTCACTGAAATTCGGTTTTGTAACCGAAACTTGATTGCAGTCGAATAAGACATCGGATTGCAATAATTTAAACGCAGCTCTACTCAAAATGCCCACATTTACCCAAGATTAACGAAAAATACAGAATCTGTGACAATAAATTTTATCCGGTAAAAAACGGTAAGGCTAACCATCAGGGATTTTCGCAAAAAATCGAAAATATTTTATTGTTGATTTTCCGGTTCAAAATGATTATGGGTAATGGGAATAACATATTGAGCAAGAAACAACCGGTAATCTGCATCCGGAAAGCGCGGTTGTTGGAAGTGTCGTATTTTGAAATTCGGTCACATTTTGTAACCGAAACTTGATTGCAGTCGAATAAGACATCGCATTGCAATAATTTAAACGCAGCTCTACTCAAAATGCCCACATTTACCCAAGATTAACGAAAAATACAGAATCTGTGACAATAAATTTTATCCGGTAAAAAACGGTAAGGCTAACCATCAGGGATTTTCGCAAAAAATCGAAAATATTTTATTGTTGATTTTCCGGTTCAAAATGATTATGGGTAATGGGAATAACATATTGAGCAAGAAACAACCGGTAATCTGCATCCGGAAAGCGCGGTTGTTGGAAGTGTCGTATTTTGAAATTCGGTCACATTTTGTAACCGAAACTTGATTGCAGTCGAATAAGACATCGCATTGCAATAATTTAAACGCAGCTCTACTCAAAATGCCCACATTCACGAATCTGTGACAATAAATTTTATCCGGTAAAAAACGGTAAGACTAACCATCAGGGATTTTCGCAAAAAAATCGAAAATATTTTATTGTTGATTTTCCGGTTCAAAATGATTATGGGTAATGGGAATAACATATTGAGCAAGAAACAACCGGTAATCTGCACCCGGAAAGCGCGGTTATTGGAAGTGTCGTATTTTGAAATTCGGTCACATTTTGTAACCGAAACTTGATTGCAGTCGAATAAGACATCGCATTGCAATAATTTAAACGCAGCTCTACTCAAAATGCCCACATTTACCCAAGATTAACGAAAAATACAGAATCTGTGACAATAAATTTTATCCGGTAAAAAACGGTAAGGCTAACCATCAGGGATTTTCGCAAAAAATCGAAAATATTTTATTGTTGATTTTCCGGTTCAAAATGATTATGGGTAATGGGAATAACATATTGAGCAAGAAACAACCGGTAATCTGCATCCGGAAAGCGCGGTTGTTGGAAGTGTCGTATTTTGAAATTCGGTCACATTTTGTAACCGAAACTTGATTGCAGTCGAATAAGACATCGCATTGCAATAATTTAAACGCAGCTCTACTCAAAATGCCCACATTTACCCAAGATTAACGAAAAATACAGAATCTGTGACAATAAATTTTATCCGGTAAAAAACGGTAAGGCTAACCATCAGGGATTTTCGCAAAAAATCGAAAATATTTTATTGTTGATTTTCCGGTTCAAAATGATTATGGGTAATGGGAATAACATATTGAGCAAGAAACAACCGGTAATCTGCATCCGGAAAGCGCGGTTGTTGGAAGTGTCGTATTTTGAAATTCGGTCACATTTTGTAACCGAAACTTGATTGCAGTCGAATAAGACATCGCATTGCAATAATTTAAACGCAGCTCTACTCAAAATGCCCACATTCACGAATCTGTGACAATAAATTTTATCCGGTAAAAAACGGTAAGACTAACCATCAGGGATTTTCGCAAAAAAATCGAAAATATTTTATTGTTGATTTTCCGGTTCAAAATGATTATGGGTAATGGGAATAACATATTGAGCAAGAAACAACCGGTAATCTGCACCCGGAAAGCGCGGTTATTGGAAGTGTCGTATTTTGAAATTCGGTCACATTTTGTAACCGAAACTTGATTGCAGTCGAATAAGACATCGCATTGCAATAATTTAAACGCAGCTCTACTCAAAATGCCCACATTTACCCAAGATTAACGAAAAATACAGAATCTGTGACAATAAATTTTATCCGGTAAAAATCAGTAAGGCTAACCATCAGGGATTTTCGCAAAAAATCGAAAATATTTTATTGTTGATTTTCCGGTTCAAAATTATTATGGGTAATGGGAATAACATATTGAGCAAGAAACAACCGGTAATCTGCACCCGGAAAGCGCGGTTATTGGAAGTGTCGTATTTTGAAATTCGGTCACATTTTGTAACCGAAACTTGATTGCAGTCGAATAAGACATCGCATTGCAATAATTTAAACGCAGCTCTACTCAAAATGCCCACATTTACCCAAGATGAACGAAAAATACAGAATCTGTGACAATAAATTTTATCCGGAAAAAATCAGTAAGGCTAACCATCAGGGATTTTCGCAAAAAAATCGAAAATATTTTATTGTTGATTTTCCGGTTCAAAATGATTATGGGTAATGGGAATAACATATTGAGCAAGAAACAACCGGTAATCTGCATCCGGAAAGCGCGGTTATTGGAAGTGTCGTATTTTGAAATTCTTTCACATTTTGTAACCGAAACTTGATTGCAGTCGAATAAGACATCGCATTGCAATAATTTAAACGCAGCTCTACTCAAAATGCCCACATTTACCCAAGATTAACGAAAAATACAGAATCTGTGACAATAAATTTTATCCGGTAAAAATCAGTAAGGCTAACCATCAGGGATTTTCGCAAAAAAATCGAAAATATTTTATTGTTGATTTTCCGGTTCAAAATGATTATGGGTAATGGGAATAACATATTGAGCAAGAAACAACCGGTAATCTGCATCCGGAAAGCGCGGTTATTGGAAGTGTCGTATTTTGAAATTCGGTCACATTTTGTAACCGAAACTTGATTGCAGTCGAATAAGACATCGCATTGCAATAATTTAAACGCAGCTCTACTCAAAATGCCCACATTTACCCAAGATTAACGAAAAATACAGAATCTGTGACAATAAATTTTATCCGGTAAAAATCAGTAAGGCTAACCATCAGGGATTTTCGCAAAAAAATCGAAAATATTTTATTGTTGATTTTCCGGTTCAAAATGATTATGGGTAATGGGAATAACATATTGAGCAAGAAACAACCGGTAATCTGCACCCGGAAAGCGCGGTTATTGGAAGTGTCGTATTTTGAAATTCGGTCACATTTTGTAACCGAAACTTGATTGCAGTCGAATAAGACATCGCATTGCAATAATTTAAACGCAGCTCTACTCAAAATGCCCACATTTACCCAAGATGGACGAAAAATACAGAATCTGTGACAATAAATTTTATCCGGTAAAAATCAGTAAGGCTAACCATCAGGGATTTTCGCAAAAAAATCGAAAATATTTTATTGTTGATTTTCCGGTTCAAAATGATTATGGGTAATGGGAATAACATATTGAGCAAGAAACAACCGGTAATCTGCACCCGGAAAGCGCGGTTATTGGAAGTGTCGTGTTTTGAAATTCGGTCACATTTTGTAACCGAAACTTGATTGCAGTCGAATAAGACATCGCATTGCAATAATTTAAACGCAGCTCTACTCAAAATGCCCACATTTACCCAAGATTAACGAAAAATACAGAATCTGTGACAATAAATTTTATCCGGTAAAAAACGGTAAGACTAACCATCAGGGATTTTCGCAAAAAATCGAAAATATTTTATTGTTGATTTTCCGGTTCAAAATGATTATGGGTAATGGGAATAACATATTGAGCAAGAAACAACCGGTAATCTGCACCCGGAAAGCGCGGTTATTGGAAGTGTCGTATTTTGAAATTCAGTCACATTTTGTAACCGAAACTTGATTGCAGTCGAATAAGACATCGCATTGCAATAATTTAAACGCAGCTCTACTCAAAATGCCCACATTCACGAATCTGTGACAATAAATTTTATCCGGTAAAAAACGGTAAGACTAACCATCAGGGATTTTCGCAAAAAAATCGAAAATATTTTATTGTTGATTTTCCGGTTCAAAATGATTATGGGTAATGGGAATAACATATTGAGCAAGAAACAACCGGTAATCTGCATCCGGAAAGCGCGGTTATTGGAAGTGTCGTATTTTGAAATTCTTTCACATTTTGTAACCGAAACTTGATTGCAGTCGAATAAGACATCGCATTGCAATAATTTAAACGCAGCTCTACTCAAAATGCCCACATTTACCCAAGATTAACGAAAAATACAGAATCTGTGACAATAAATTTTATCCGGTAAAAATCAGTAAGGCTAACCATCAGGGATTTTCGCAAAAAAATCGAAAATATTTTATTGTTGATTTTCCGGTTCAAAATGATTATGGGTAATGGGAATAACATATTGAGCAAGAAACAACCGGTAATCTGCACCCGGAACGCGCGGTTATTGGAAGTGTCGTATTTTGAAATTCTTTCACATTTTCTAACCGAAACTTGATTGCAATCGAATAAGACATCGCATTGCAATAATTTAAACGCAACTCTACTCAAAATGCCCACATTTACCCAAGATGAACGAAAAATACAGAATCTGTGACAATAAATTTTATCCGGTAAAAATCAGTAAGGCTAACCATCAGGGATTTTCGCAAAAAATCGAAAATATTTTATTGTTGATTTTCCGGTTCAAAATGATTATGGGTAATGGGAATAACATATTGAGCAAGAAACAACCGGTAATCTGCATTAGGAAAGCGCGGTTATTGGAAGTGTCGTATTTTGAAATTCGGTCACATTTTGTAACCGAAACTTGATTGCAGTCGAATAAGACATCGCATTGCAATAATTTAAACGCAGCTCTACTCAAAATGCCCACATTTACCCAAGATGAACGAAAAATACAGAATCTGTGACAATAAATTTTATCCGGTAAAAATCAGTAAGGTTAACTAACCATCAGGGATTTTCGCAAAAAAATCGAAAATATTTTATTGTTGATTTTCCGGTTCAAAATGATTATGGGTAATGGGAATAACATATTGAGCAAGAAACAACCGGTAATCTGCATCCGGAAAGCGCGGTTATTGGAAGTGTCGTATTTTGAAATTCGGTCACATTTTGTAACCGAAACTTGATTGCAGTCGAATAAGACATCGCATTGCAATAATTTAAACGCAGCTCTACTCAAAATGCCCACATTTACCCAAGATTAACGAAAAATACAGAATCTGTGACAATAAATTTTATCCGGTAAAAAACGGTAAGGCTAACCATCAGGGATTTTCGTAAAAAATCGAAAATATTTTATTGTTGATTTTCCGGTTCAAAATGATTATGGGTAATGGGAATAACATATTGAGCAAGAAACAACCGGTAATCTGCACCCGGAAAGCGCGGTTATTGGAAGTGTCGTATTTTGAAATTCTTTCACATTTTCTAACCGAAACTTGATTGCAATCGAATAAGACATCGCATTGCAATAATTTAAACGCAACTCTACTCAAAATGCCCACATTTACCCAAGATGAACGAAAAATACAGAATCTGTGACAATAAATTTTATCCGGTAAAAATCAGTAAGGCTAACCATCAGGGATTTTCGCAAAAAATCGAAAATATTTTATTGTTGATTTTCCGGTTCAAACTGATTATGGGTAATGGGAATAACATATTGAGCAAGAAACAACCGGTAATCTGCACCCGGAAAGCGCGGTTATTGGAAGTGTCGTATTTTGAAATTCGGTCACATTTTGTAACCGAAACTTGATTGCAGTCGAATAAGACATCGCATTGCAATAATTTAAACGCAGCTCTACTCAAAATGCCCACATTTACCCAAGATGAACGAAAAATACAGAATCTGTGACAATAAATTTTATCCGGTAAAAATCAGTAAGGTTAACTAACCATCAGGGATTTTCGCAAAAAAATCGAAAATATTTTATTGTTGATTTTCCGGTTCAAAATGATTATGGGTAATGGGAATAACATATTGAGCAAGAAACAACCGGTAATCTGCATCCGGTAAGCGCGGTTATTGGAAGTGTCGTATTTTGAAATTCGGTCACATTTTGTAACCGAAACTTGATTGCAGTCGAATAAGACATCGCATTGCAATAATTTAAACGCAGCTCTACTCAAAATGCCCACATTTACCCAAGATTAACGAAAAATACAGAATCTGTGACAATAAATTTTATCCGGTAAAAATCAGTAAGGCTAACCATCAGGGATTTTCGCAAAAAAATCGAAAATATTTTATTGTTGATTTTCCGGTTCAAAATGATTATGGGTAATGGGAATAACATATTGAGCAAGAAACAACCGGTAATCTGCACCCGGAAAGCGCGGTTATTGGAAGTGTCGTATTTCGAAATTCGGTCACATTTTGTAACCGAAACTTGATTGCAGTCGAATAAGACATCGCATTGCAATAATTTAAACGCAGCTCTCCTCAAAATGCCCACATTTACCCAAGATGGACGAAAAATACAGAATCTGTGACAATAAATTTTATCCGGTAAAAATCAGTAAGGCTAACCATCAGGGATTTTCGCAAAAAATCGAAAATATTTTATTGTTGATTTTCCGGTTCAAAATGATTATGGGTAATGGGAATAACATATTGAGCAAGAAACAACCGGTAATCTGCACCCGGAAAGCGCGGTTATTGGAAGTGTCGTATTTTGAAATTCTTTCACATTTTCTAACCGAAACTTGATTGCAATCGAATAAGACATCGCATTGCAATAATTTAAACGCAACTCTACTCAAAATGCCCACATTTACCCAAGATGAACGAAAAATACAGAATCTGTGACAATAAATTTTATCCGGTAAAAATCAGTAAGGCTAACCATCAGGGATTTTCGCAAAAAATCGAAAATATTTTATTGTTGATTTTCCGGTTCAAACTGATTATGGGTAATGGGAATAACATATTGAGCAAGAAACAACCGGTAATCTGCACCCGGAAAGCGCGGTTATTGGAAGTGTCGTATTTTGAAATTCGGTCACATTTTGTAACCGAAACTTGATTGCAGTCGAATAAGACATCGCATTGCAATAATTTAAACGTAGCTCTACTCAAAATGCCCACATTTACCCAAGATTAACGAAAAATACAGAATCTGTGACAATAAATTTTATCCGGTAAAAATCAGTAAGGCTAACCATCAGGGATTTTCGCAAAAAAATCGAAAATATTTTATTGTTGATTTTCCGGTTCAAAATGATTATGGGTAATGGGAATAACATATTGAGCAAGAAACAACCGGTAATCTGCACCCGGAAAGCGCGGTTATTGGAAGTGTCGTATTTTGAAATTCGGTCACATTTTGTAACCGAAACTTGATTGCAGTCGAATAAGACATCGCATTGCAATAATTTAAACGCAGCTCTCCTCAAAATGCCCACATTTACCCAAGATGGACGAAAAATACAGAATCTGTGACAATAAATTTTATCCGGTAAAAATCAGTAAGGCTAACCATCAGGGATTTTCGCAAAAAAATCGAAAATATTTTATTGTTGATTTTCCGGTTCAAAATGATTATGGGTAATGGGAATAACATATTGAGCAAGAAACAACCGGTAATCTGCATCCGGAAAGCGCGGTTATTGGAAGTGTCGTATTTTGAAATTCGGTCACATTTTGTAACCGAAACTTGATTGCAGTCGAATAAGACATCGCATTGCAATAATTTAAACGCAGCTCTACTCAAAATGCCCACATTTACCCAAGATTAACGAAAAATACAGAATCTGTGACAATAAATTTTATCCGGTAAAAATCAGTAAGGCTAACCATCAGGGATTTTCGCAAAAAAATCGAAAATATTTTATTGTTGATTTTCCGGTTCAAAATGATTATGGGTAATGGGAATAACATATTGAGCAAGAAACAACCGGTAATCTGCACCCGGAAAGCGCGGTTATTGGAAGTGTCGTATTTTGAAATTCGGTCACATTTTGTAACCGAAACTTGATTGCAGTCGAATAAGACATCGCATTGCAATAATTTAAACGCAGCTCTACTCAAAATGCCCACATTTACCCAAGATGGACGAAAAATACAGAATCTGTGACAATAAATTTTATCCGGTAAAAATCAGTAAGGCTAACCATCAGGGATTTTCGCAAAAAAATCGAAAATATTTTATTGTTGATTTTCCGGTTCAAAATGATTATGGGTAATGGGAATAACATATTGAGCAAGAAACAACCGGTAATCTGCACCCGGAAAGCGCGGTTATTGGAAGTGTCGTATTTTGAAATTCGGTCACATTTTGTAACCGAAACTTGATTGCAGTCGAATAAGACATCGCATTGCAATAATTTAAACGCAGCTCTCCTCAAAATGCCCACATTTACCCAAGATGGACGAAAAATACAGAATCTGTGACAATAAATTTTATCCGGTAAAAATCAGTAAGGCTAACCATCAGGGATTTTCGCAAAAAAATCGAAAATATTTTATTGTTGATTTTCCGGTTCAAAATGATTATGGGTAATGGGAATAACATATTGAGCAAGAAACAACCGGTAATCTGCACCCGGAAAGCGCGGTTATTGGAAGTGTCGTATTTTGAAATTCGGTCACATTTTGTAACCGAAACTTGATTGCAGTCGAATAAGACATCGCATTGCAATAATTTAAACGCAGCTCTACTCAAAATGCCCACATTTACCCAAGATTAACGAAAAATACAGAATCTGTGACAATAAATTTTATCCGGTAAAAATCAGTAAGGCTAACCATCAGGGATTGTCGCAAAAAAATCGAAAATATTTTATTGTTGATTTTCCGGTTCAAAATGATTATGGGTAATGGGAATAACATATTGAGCAAGAAACAACCGGTAATCTGCACCCGGAAAGCGCGGTTATTGGAAGTGTCGTATTTTGAAATTCGGTCACATTTTGTAACCGAAACTTGATTGCAGTCGAATAAGACATCGCATTGCAATAATTTAAACGCAGCTCTACTCAAAATGCCCACATTTACCCAAGATGGACGAAAAATACAGAATCTGTGACAATAAATTTTATCCGGTAAAAATCAGTAAGGCTAACTAACCATCAGGGATTTTCGCAAAAAAATCGAAAATATTTTATTGTTGATTTTCCGGTTCAAAATGATTATGGGTAATGGGAATAACATATTGAGCAAGAAACAACCGGTAATCTGCACCCGGAAAGCGCGGTTATTGGAAGTGTCGTATTTTGAAATTCGGTCACATTTTGTAACCGAAACTTGATTGCAGTCGAATAAGACATCGCATTGCAATAATTTAAACGCAGCTCTACTCAAAATGCCCACATTTACCCAAGATGGACGAAAAATACAGAATCTGTGACAATAAATTTTATCCGGTAAAAATCAGTAAGGCTAACCATCAGGGATTTTCGCAAAAAAATCGAAAATATTTTATTGTTGATTTTCCGGTTCAAAATGATTATGGGTAATGGGAATAACATATTGAGCAAGAAACAACCGGTAATCTGCACCCGGAAAGCGCGGTTATTGGAAGTGTCGTATTTTGAAATTCGGTCACATTTTGTAACCGAAACTTGATTGCAGTCGAATAAGACATCGCATTGCAATAATTTAAACGCAGCTCTCCTCAAAATGCCCACATTTACCCAAGATGGACGAAAAATACAGAATCTGTGACAATAAATTTTATCCGGTAAAAATCAGTAAGGCTAACCATCAGGGATTTTCGCAAAAAAATCGAAAATATTTTATTGTTGATTTTCCGGTTCAAAATGATTATGGGTAATGGGAATAACATATTGAGCAAGAAACAACCGGTAATCTGCATCCGGAAAGCGCGGTTATTGGAAGTGTCGTATTTTGAAATTCGGTCACATTTTGTAACCGAAACTTGATTGCAGTCGAATAAGACATCGCATTGCAATAATTTAAACGCAGCTCTACTCAAAATGCCCACATTTACCCAAGATTAACGAAAAATACAGAATCTGTGACAATAAATTTTATCCGGGAAAAATCAGTAAGGCTAACCATCAGGGATTTTCGCAAAAAAATCGAAAATATTTTATTGTTGATTTTCCGGTTCAAAATGATTATGGGTAATGGGAATAACATATTGAGCAAGAAACAACCGGTAATCTGCATCCGGAAAGCGCGGTTATTGGAAGTGTCGTATTTTGAAATTCGGTCACATTTTGTAACCGAAACTTGATTGCAGTCGAATAAGACATCGCATTGCAATAATTTAAACGCAGCTCTACTCAAAATGCCCACATTTACCCAAGATTAACGAAAAATACAGAATCTGTGACAATAAATTTTATCCGGTAAAAATCAGTAAGGCTAACCATCAGGGATTTTCGCAAAAAAATCGAAAATATTTTATTGTTGATTTTCCGGTTCAAAATGATTATGGGTAATGGGAATAACATATTGAGCAAGAAACAACCGGTAATCTGCATCCGGAAAGCGCGGTTATTGGAAGTGTCGTATTTTGAAATTCGGTCACATTTTGTAACCGAAACTTGATTGCAGTCGAATAAGACATCGCATTGCAATAATTTAAACGCAGCTCTACTCAAAATGCCCACATTTACCCAAGATTAACGAAAAATACAGAATCTGTGACAATAAATTTTATCCGGTAAAAATCAGTAAGGCTAACCATCAGGGATTTTCGCAAAAAAATCGAAAATATTTTATTGTTGATTTTCCGGTTCAAAATGATTATGGGTAATGGGAATAACATATTGAGCAAGAAACAACCGGTAATCTGCACCCGGAAAGCGCGGTTATTGGAAGTGTCGTATTTTGAAATTCGGTCACATTTTGTAACCGAAACTTGATTGCAGTCGAATAAGACATCGCATTGCAATAATTTAAACGGAGCTCTACTCAAAATGCCCACATTTACCCAAGATGGACGAAAAATACAGAATCTGTGACAATAAATTTTATCCGGTAAAAATCAGTAAGGCTAACCATCAGGGATTTTCGCAAAAAAATCGAAAATATTTTATTGTTGATTTTCCGGTTCAAAATGATTATGGGTAATGGGAATAACATATTGAGCAAGAAACAACCGGTAATCTGCACCCGGAAAGCGCGGTTATTGGAAGTGTCGTATTTTGAAATTCGGTCACATTTTGTAACCGAAACTTGATTGCAGTCGAATAAGACATCGCATTGCAATAATTTAAACGCAGCTCTACTCAAAATGCCCACATTTACCCAAGATGAACGAAAAATACAGAATCTGTGACAATAAATTTTATCCGGTAAAAAACGGTAAGACTAACCCTCAGGGATTTTCGCAAAAAATCGAAAATATTTTATTGTTGATTTTCCGGTTCAAAATGATTATGGGTAATGGGAATAACATATTGAGCAAGAAACAACCGGTAATCTGCACCCGGAAAGCGCGGTTATTGGAAGTGTCGTATTTTGAAATTCAGTCACATTTTGTAACCGAAACTTGATTGCAGTCGAATAAGACATCGCATTGCAATAATTTAAACGCAGCTCTACTCAAAATGCCCACATTTACCCAAGATGAACGAGAAATACAGAATCTGTGACAATAAATTTTATCCGGAAAAAATCAGTAAGGCTAACCATCAGGGATTTTCGCAAAAAAATCGAAAATATTTTATTGTTGATTTTCCGGTTCAAAATGATTCTGGGTAATGGGAATAACATATTGAGCAAGAAACAACCGGTAATCTGCATCCGGAAAGCGCGGTTATTTTAAGTGTCGTATTTTGAAATTCTTTCACATTTTGTAACCGAAACTTGATTGCAGTCGAATAAGACATCGCATTGCAATAATTTAAACGCAGCTCTACTCAAAATGCCCACATTTACCCAAGATTAACGAAAAATACAGAATCTGTGACAATAAATTTTATCCGGTAAAAATCAGTAAGGCTAACCATCAGGGATTTTCGCAAAAAAATCGAAAATATTTTATTGTTGATTTTCCGGTTCAAAATGATTATGGGTAATGGGAATAACATATTGAGCAAGAAACAACCGGTAATCTGCACCCGGAAAGCGCGGTTATTGGAAGTGTCGTATTTTGAAATTCGGTCACATTTTGTAACCGAAACTTTAATTCAAGATGGACGAAAAATACAGAATCTGTGACAATAAATTTTATCCGGTAAAAATCAGTAAGGCTAACCATCAGGGATTTTCGCAAAAAATCGAAAATATTTTATTGTTGATTTTCCGGTTCAAAATGATTATGGGTAATGGGAATAACATATTGAGCAAGAAACAACCGGTAATCTGCACCCGGAAAGCGCGGTTATTGGAAGTGTCGTATTTTGAAATTCGGTCACATTTTGTAACCGAAACTTGATTGCAGTCGAATAAGACATCGGATTGCAATAATTTAAACGCAGCTCTACTCAAAATGCCCACATTTACCCAAGATTAACGAAAAATACAGAATCTGTGACAATAAATTTTATCCGGTAAAAATCAGTAAGGCTAACCATCAGGGATTTTCGCAAAAAATCGAAAATATTTTATTGTTGATTTTCCGGTTCAAAATGATTATGGGTAATGGGAATAACATATTGAGCAAGAAACAACCGGTAATCTGCACCCGGAAAGCGCGGTTATTGGAAGTGTCGTATTTTGAAATTCGGTCACATTTTGTAACCGAAACTTGATTGCAGTCGAATAAGACATCGCATTGCAATAATTTAAACGCAGCTCTACTCAAAATGCCCACATTTACCCAAGATTAACGAAAAATACAGAATCTGTGACAATAAATTTTATCCGGTAAAAATCAGTAAGGCTAACAACCATCAGGGATTTTCGCAAAAAAATCGAAAATATTTTATTGTTGATTTTCCGGTTCAAAATGATTATGGGTAATGGGAATAACATATTGAGCAAGAAACAACCGGTAATCTGCACCCGGAAAGCGCGGTTATTGGAAGTGTCGTGTTTTGAAATTCGGTCACATTTTGTAACCGAAACTTGATTGCAGTCGAATAAGACATCGCATTGCAATAATTTAAACGCAGCTCTACTCAAAATGCCCACATTTACCCAAGATGAACGAAAAATACAGAATCTGTGACAATAAATTTTATCCGGTAAAAAACGGTAAGACTAACCATCAGGGATTTTCGCAAAAAATCGAAAATATTTTATTGTTGATTTTCCGGTTCAAAATGATTATGGGTAATGGGAATAACATATTGAGCAAGAAACAACCGGTAATCTGCACCCGGAAAGCGCGGTTATTGGAAGTGTCGTATTTTGAAATTCAGTCACATTTTGTAACCGAAACTTGATTGCAGTCGAATAAGACATCGCATTGCAATAATTTAAACGCAGCTCTACTCAAAATGCCCACATTCACGAATCTGTGACAATAAATTTTATCCGGTAAAAAACGGTAAGACTAACCATCAGGGATTTTCGCAAAAAATCGAAAATATTTTATTGTTGATTTTCCGGTTCAAAATGATTATGGGTAATGGGAATAACATATTGAGCAAGAAACAACCGGTAATCTGCACCCGGAACGCGCGGATATTGGAAGTGTCGTATTTTGAAATTCTTTCACATTTTGTAACCGAAACTTGATTGCAGTCGAATAAGACATCGCATTGCAATAATTTAAACGCAGCTCTACTCAAAATGCCCACATTTACACAAGATGAACGAAAAATACAGAATCTGTGACAATAAATTTTATCCGGTAAAAAACGGTAAGGCTAACCATCAGGGATTTTCGCAAAAAATCGAAAATATTTTATTGTTGATTTTCCGGTTCAAAATGATTATGGGTAATGGGAATAACATATTGAGCAAGAAACAACCGGTAATCTGCATTAGGAAAGCGCGGTTATTGGAAGTGTCGTATTTTGAAATTCGGTCACATTTTGTAACCGAAACTTGATTGCAGTCGAATAAGACATCGCATTGCAATAATTTAAACGCAGCTCTACTCAAAATGCCCACATTTACCCAAGATGAACGAAAAATACAGAATCTGTGACAATAAATTTTATCCGGTAAAAATCAGTAAGGCTAACCATCAGGGATTTTCGCAAAAAATCGAAAATATTTTATTGTTGATTTTCCGGTTCAAAATGATTATGGGTAATGGGAATAACATATTGAGCAAGAAACAACCGGTAATCTGCATCCGGAAAGCGCGGTTATTGGAAGTGTCGTATTTTGAAATTCGGTCACATTTTGTAACCGAAACTTGATTGCAGTCGAATAAGACATCGCATTGCAATAATTTAAACGCAGCTCTACTCAAAATGCCCACATTTACCCAAGATTAACGAAAAATACAGAATCTGTGACAATAAATTTTATCCGGTAAAAATCAGTAAGGCTAACCATCAGGGATTTTCGCAAAAAAATCGAAAATATTTTATTGTTGATTTTCCGGTTCAAAATGATTATGGGTAATGGGAATAACATATTGAGCAAGAAACAACCGGTAATCTGCACCCGGAAAGCGCGGTTATTGGAAGTGTCGTATTTTGAAATTCGGTCACATTTTGTAACCGAAACTTGATTGCAGTCGAATAAGACATCGCATTGCAATAATTTAAACGCAGCTCTACTCAAAATGCCCACATTTACCCAAGATTAACGAAAAATACAGAATCTGTGACAATAAATTTTATCCGGTAAAAATCAGTAAGGCTAACCATCAGGGATTTTCGCAAAAAAATCGAAAATATTTTATTGTTGATTTTCCGGTTCAAAATGATTATGGGTAATGGGAATAACATATTGAGCAAGAAACAACCGGTAATCTGCACCCGGAAAGCGCGGTTATTGGAAGTGTCGTATTTTGAAATTCGGTCACATTTTGTAACCGAAACTTGATTGCAGTCGAATAAGACATCGCATTGCAATAATTTAAACGCAGCTCTACTCAAAATGCCCACATTTACCCAAGATGGACGAAAAATACAGAATCTGTGACAATAAATTTTATCCGGTAAAAATCAGTAAGGCTAACCATCAGGGATTTTCGCAAAAAAATCGAAAATATTTTATTGTTGATTTTCCGGTTCAAAATGATTATGGGTAATGGGAATAACATATTGAGCAAGAAACAACCGGTAATCTGCACCCGGAAAGCGCGGTTATTGGAAGTGTCGTATTTTGAAATTCGGTCACATTTTGTAACCGAAACTTGATTGCAGTCGAATAAGACATCGCATTGCAATAATTTAAACGCAGCTCTACTCAAAATGCCCACATTTACCCAAGATGAACGAAAAATACAGAATCTGTGACAATAAATTTTATCCGGTAAAAATCAGTAAGGCTAACCATCAGGGATTTTCGCAAAAAAATCGAAAATATTTTATTGTTGATTTTCCGGTTCAAAATGATTATGGGTAATGGGAATAACATATTGAGCAAGAAACAACCGGTAATCTGCATCCGGAAAGCGCGGTTATTGGAAGTGTCGTATTTTGAAATTCGGTCACATTTTGTAACCGAAACTTGATTGCAGTCGAATAAGACATCGCATTGCAATAATTTAAACGCAGCTCTACTCAAAATGCCCACATTTACCCAAGATGGACGAAAAATACAGAATCTGTGACAATAAATTTTATCCGATAAAAATCAGTAAGGCTAACCATCAGGGATTTTCGCAAAAAATCGAAAATATTTTATTGTTGATTTTCCGGTTCAAAATGATTATGGGTAATGGGAATAACATATTGAGCAAGAAATTGTTGATTTTCCGGTTCAAAATGATTATGGGTAATGGGAATAACATATTGAGCACGAAACAACCGGTAATCTGCATTAGGAAAGCGCGGTTATTGGAAGTGTCGTATTTTGAAATTCGGTCACATTTTGTAACCGAAACTTGATTGCAGTCGAATAAGACATCGCATTGCAATAATTTAAACGCAGCTCTACTCAAAATGCCCACATTTACCCAAGATGAACGAAAAATACAGAATCTGTGACAATAAATTTTATCCGGTAAAAATCAGTAAGGCTAACCATCAGGGATTTTCGCAAAAAATCGAAAATATTTTATTGTTGATTTTCCGGTTCAAAATGATTATGGGTAATGGGAATAACATATTGAGCAAGAAACAACCGGTAATCTGCATCCGGAAAGCGCGGTTATTGGAAGTGTCGTATTTTGAAATTCGGTCACATTTTGTAACCGAAACTTGATTGCAGTCGAATAAGACATCGCATTGCAATAATTTAAACGCAGCTCTACTCAAAATGCCCACATTTACCCAAGATTAACGAAAAATACAGAATCTGTGACAATAAATTTTATCCGGTAAAAATCAGTAAGGCTAACCATCAGGGATTTTCGCAAAAAATCGAAAATATTTTATTGTTGATTTTCCGGTTCAAAATGATTATGGGTAATGGGAATAACATATTGAGCAAGAAACAACCGGTAATCTGCACCCGGAAAGCGCGGTTATTGGAAGTGTCGTATTTTGAAATTCGGTCACATTTTGTAACCGAAACTTGATTGCAGTCGAATAAGACATCGCATTGCAATAATTTAAACGCAGCTCTACTCAAAATGCCCACATTTACCCAAGATGAACGAGAAATACAGAATCTGTGACAATAAATTTTATCCGGTAAAAAACGGTAAGGCTAACCATCAGGGATTTTCGCAAAAAATCGAAAATATTTTATTGTTGATTTTCCGGTTCAAAATGATTATGGGTAATGGGAATAACATATTGAGCAAGAAACAACCGATAATCTGCACCCGGAAAGCGCGGTTATTGGAAGTGTCGTATTTTGAAATTCTTTCACATTTTGTAACCGAAACTTGATTGCAGTCGAATAAGACATCGCATTGCAATAATTTAAACGCAGCTCTACTCAAAATGCCCACATTTACCCAAGATTAACGAAAAATACTGAATCTGTGACAATAAATTTTATCAGGTAAAAATCAGTAAGGCTAACCATCAGGGATTTTCGCAAAAAATCGAAAATATTTTATTGTTGATTTTCCGGTTCAAAATGATTATGGGTAATGGGAATAACATATTGAGCAAGAAACAACCGGTAATCTGCACCCGGAAAGCGCGGTTATTGGAAGTGTCGTATTTTGAAATTTGGTCACATTTTGTAACCGAAACTTGATTGCAGTCGAATAAGACATCGCATTGCAATAATTTAAACGCAGCTCTACTCAAAATGCCCACATTTACCCAAGATTAACGAAAAATACAGAATCTGTGACAATAAATTTTATCCGGTAAAAAACGGTAAGGCTAACCATCAGGGATTTTCGCAAAAAATCGAAAATATTTTATTGTTGATTTTCCGGTTCAAAATGATTATGGGTAATGGGAATAACATATTGAGCAAGAAACAACCGGTAATCTGCACCCGGAAAGCGCGGTTATTGGAAGTGTCGTATTTTGAAATTCTTTCACATTTTCTAACCGAAACTTGATTGCAATCGAATAAGACATCGCATTGCAATAATTTAAACGCAGCTCTAAGGCAGTAAGGCTAACCATCAGGGATTTTCGCAAAAAAATCGAAAATATTTTATTGTTGATTTTCCAGTTCAAAATGATTATGGGTAATGGGAATAACATATTGAGCAAGAAACAACCGGTAATCTGCATCCGGAAAGCGCGGTTATTGGAAGTGTCGTATTTTGAAATTCTTTCACATTTTGTAACCGAAACTTGATTGCAGTCGAATAAGACATTCCGGTTCAAAATGATTATGGGTAATGGGAATAACATATTGAGCAAGGAACAACCGGTAATCTGCACCCGGAAAGCGCGGTTATTGGAAGTGTCGTATTTTGAAATTCGGTCACATTTTGTAACCGAAACTTGATTGCAGTCGAATAAGACATCGCATTGCAATAATTTAAACGCAGCTCTACTCAAAATGCCCACATTTACCCAAGATTAACGAAAAATACAGAATCTGTGACAATAAATTTTATCCGGTAAAAATCAGTAAGGCTAACCATCAGGGATTTTCGCAAAAAATCGAAAATATTTTATTGTTGATTTTCCGGTTCAAAATGATTATGGGTAATGGGAATAACATATTAACCGGTAATCTGCACCCGGAAAGCGCGGTTATTGGAAGTGTCGTGTTTTGAAATTCGGTCACATTTTGTAACCGAAACTTGATTGCAATCGAATAAGACATCGCATTGCAATAATTTAAACGCAGCTCTACTCAAAATGCCCACATTCACGAATCTGTGACAATAAATTTTATCCGGTAAAAAACGGTAAGACTAACCATCAGGGATTTTCGCAAAAAATCGAAAATATTTTATTGTTGATTTTCCGGTTCAAAATGATTATGGGTAATGGGAATAACATATTGAACAAGAAACAACCGGTAATCTGCACCCGGAACGCGCGGTTATTGGAAGTGTCGTATTTTGAAATTCTTTCACATTTTCTAACCGAAACTTGATTGCAATCGAATAAGACATCGCATTACAATAATTTAAACGCAGCTCTACTCAAAATGCCCACATTTACACAAGATGAACGAAAAATACAGAATCTGTGACAATAAATTTTATCCGGTAAAAATCAGTAAGGCTAACAACCATCAGGGATTTTCGCAAAAAATCGAAAATATTTTATTGTTGATTTTCCGGTTCAAAATGATTATGGGTAATGGGAATAACATATTGAGCAAGAAACAACCGGTAATCTGCATTAGGAAAGCGCGGTTATTGGAAGTGTCGTATTTTGAAATTCGGTCACATTTTGTAACCGAAACTTGATTGCAGTCGAATAAGACATCGCATTGCAATAATTTAAACGCAGCTCTACTCAAAATGCCCACATTTACCCAAGATTAACGAAAAATACAGAATCTGTGACAATAAATTTTATCCGGTAAAAAACGGTAAGGCTAACCATCAGGGATTTTCGCAAAAAATCGAAAATATTTTATTGTTGATTTTCCGGTTCAAAATGATTATGGGTAATGGGAATAACATATTGAGCAAGAAACAACCGGTAATCTGCACCCGGAAAGCGCGGTTATTGGAAGTGTCGTATTTTGAAATTCGGTCACATTTTGTAACCGAAACTTGATTGCAGTCGAATAAGACATCGCATTGCAATAATTTAAACGCAGCTCTACTCAAAATGCCCACATTTACCCAAGATTAACGAAAAATACAGAATCTGTGACAATAAATTTTATCCGGTAAAAAACGGTAAGGCTAACCATCAGGGATTTTCGCAAAAAATCGAAAATATTTTATTGTTGATTTTCCGGTTCAAAATGATTATGGGTAATGGGAATAACATATTGAGCAAGAAACAACCGGTAATCTGCACCCGGAAAGCGCGGTTATTGGAAGTGTCGTATTTTGAAATTCGGTCACATGTTGTAACCGGAACTTGATTGCAGTCGAATAAGACATCGCATTGCAACAATTTAAACGCAGCTCTACTCAAAATGCCCACATTTACTCAAGATGAACGAAAAATACAGAATCTGTGACAATAAATTTTATCCGGTAAAAATCAGTAAGGCTAACTAACCATCAGGGATTTTCGCAAAAAAATCGAAAATATTTTATTGTTGATTTTCCGGTTCAAAATGATTATGGGTAATGGGAATAACATATTGAGCAAGAAACAACCGGTAATCCGCATCCGGAAAGCGCGGTTATTGGAAGTGTCGTATTTTGAAATTCGGTCACATTTTGTAACCGAAACTTGATTGCAGTAGAATAACGCATCGCATTGCAATAAGTTAAACGCACCTCTACTCAAAATGCCCACATTTACCCAAGATTAACGAAAAATACAGAATCTGTGACAATAAATTTTATCCGGTAAAAATCAGTAAGGCTAACCATCAGGGATTTTCGCAAAAAATCGAAAATATTTTATTGTTGATTTTCCGGTTCAAAATGATTATGGGTAATGGGAATAACATATTGAGCAAGAAACAACCGGTAATCTGCACCCGGAAAGCGCGGTTATTGGAAGTGTCGTATTTTGAAATTCGGTCACATTTTGTAACCGAAACTTGATTGCAGTCGAATAAGGCATCGCATTGCAATAATTTAAACGCACCTCTACTCAAAATGCCCACATTTACCCAAGATTAACGAAAAATACAGAATCTGTGACAATAAATTTTATCCGGTAAAAATCAGTAAGGCTAACTAACCATCAGGGATTTTCGCAAAAAATCGAAAATATTTTATTGTTGATTTTCCGGTTCAAAATGATTATGGGTAATGGGAATAACATATTGAGCAAGAGACAACCGGTAATCTGCATCCGGAAAGCGCGGTAATTGGAAGTGTCGTATTTTGAAATTCGGTCACATTTTGTAACCGAAACTTGATTGCAGTCGAATAAGACAACGCATTGCAATAATTTAAACGCAGCTCTACTCAAAATGCCCACATTTACCCAAGATTAACGAAAAATACAGAATCTGTGACAATAAATTTTATCCGGTAAAAATCAGTAAGGCTAACCATCAGGGATTTTCGCAAAAAATCGAAAATATTTTATTGTTGATTTTCCGGTTCAAAATGATTATGGGTAATGGGAATAACATATTGAGCAAGAAACAACCGGTAATCTGCACCCGGAAAGCGCGGTTATTGGAAGTGTCGTATTTTGAAATTCAGTCACATTTTGTAACCGAAACTTGATTGCAGTCGAATAAGACATCGCATTGCAATAATTTAAACGCAGCTATACTCAAAATTCTCACATTTCCCCAAGATGGACGAAAATTACAGAATCTGTTTATCTTGCCTTTTTTCAGGCGGAAGAAGTTTTTTTTTATTATTCCTGCAATGTTCTGGGGCCAAGGCTCTCCCAACTCTTTCGTAACGTTAATGTCCGATTTTATCACCATCTGCACATTGCATAGTTCCATGCCAGCCTATACTGGCCTGGAAGATGGGTCAGACCATTAGTTTATTTACCGTACCCGGTTACATTACCCGGTTTTCTTATGGTTGAAGTTTTAAGAAATAATCAAAATTGAAATCAAAATTATGCACTCCCCAATCAACATACAAAACTTGATCATGTATTGTGTAGTCAGGTTGACAGTCTAAACACTAGAAACCATATATGCCATCTAATACCATCAAAACAAAATTAAAAAAGTTCCCAATGTAACCACTGGAACCCTTTGTTTTTTTTAATAAAGTAAACATACATTTGTAATACGCGATTCTTGAAATATAGGATTGGATTTAGTTCCCGCGTTCTACAGATTACGGGTGGTCACGGAATAAGGTAACTATTTATTGGAAGCGCGACACCTCGATTTTAATTTAAACTCATTATGAAAATTTAATGAGACTCAAAAAAATGTCGATAATATTTTCATTCAATTCGTAGCTGGCGTCAGAATTACCAAATCTTGCAATTAAGTTTTGTAAACCGCTAAAATTGAAATCAAAAATCACACTCTCCAATCTATATTGCTTATTATTGCTAAATTGGGTTCACAGTCTGAACACTGAAAACCATATGCCATCAAATTCCGCCATAAAAAATTTGTTCAACAATATCATATTTTCGCTGCAATTGTGTTAAAACATCTCATTTACCTTAGCATTTACCTTAGGAAAAAACCCGTTACCCTATATAAAAACTCCGATTGGGGGAATGTTTATTTTGCACTTTAAGTGTAAAACATGCATACGGGTACATTTCGCAATGATCCCATACGTATAAGATTTCATTTAATCGATTTTCAATTCAATAAAAATGAAACTGTTTTCTTTTTATTCACATAATCCTTAAAAAAAATCAATAAATAAATAATAAATTATTTAAATATTGTTTTTATATTACATATTTGAAAAGTATACAAAATTTAATTTTCATTTCATTTTTTATCTCCAGAATTCAATTCGTTTTACATTTTATCGATTCGACTTTAATCCTCTTCTGCCCGCGCTTTCTGTTATTTCTGTACATAAAACTCGTACTTGCATATTTTTTCGAATTTTTATGTTTTCTTTCTCTAAAACCACCAAAAAAGACGGTTGGAATAATAATAACAGCAATAACAACTTGGATAGATGAGTTATAATTCTTATCCTGTTGATGATGTCGACATAAATGAAAATGTAAAACTCATTCATCGACGTTAAATCACCTTTGGGAACGATGGTTTTAGAGGTAGCACTCTTGTAATCCATTCGTCAATTATTTTTCCATGATTTTCCTTGTGTGTGGATGAGGGTTATATGCGACGCTACTCTTGATGTTAATGGTTCGTCACGAGAATTTTACATAAAATGCACGGAATGTTTTATTTGTAATATATAGAAGGAACTTTAATCGCAGGCCATAAATTTAATGCTCTTTTTTCGAATTAACTTTATATACATATATATATATATATATATATATATATATATATATATATATATATATATATATATATATATATATATATATATATATATATATATATATATAAATATATATATAAATATATATATATATATATATATATATATATATATATAGATATGGATTTCGTATTGCAGATCATTTTTATTTAATTTTCTTAAGGGACGATTTAAAAATTTAACAGGAACGTAGAGGTGTATTTAAGCTGTGATATTAAATATTATGGTGTGTTATTAAATGTTTAGTATACGCAGGTACGTAGCTTTATAAAGGAGCAATGTAGATAGCGCAATTGCTATATTATACTTTTTTAAAGTAATTACGATACCTACACAACATACTATTTCAGTTTTAGTGTCAAACAACCATTAATCATTTATATGTTATCACCCCTAAAATGATATATTATATTCCTTGTTACTTAAAGGAGTGCAGTGAAAGTGCGTGCCGTATCGCCAAAACTGTACTATAAAACTGTCTATAAAATTATCCGTCTTTTATGTTATTTTTTTTGAAATTACGAATTTTTGTGTAAGTTTATATTTTAGTGATGTTCAGATATTACATTTCATTTCTTAGAAAGATGTAATAAAATTCAATACTAATGTGAAGGTATACATTACATTATCACGTCCAGTAATTCATCTCTAAATTCTCTAAAATAGAACAATAAATCTTTAAGAAAAGTGTGTAATGAATCATACTGAACGTAAGAAATCACTTAAAAATGCAGCAACTGAATTAAATTTAAAGAAAAACACCTTACATCAAGCACTAATTTAAATAATATAGCTCCATAGAAAAGGTGTAACATGAAATCAACAAATCACCGAAGCTCAAGCTAAGTCAAACAGATATGCCTTAGCAACGATCAACGAGATACAACTGGAGTTAGCAATGTATTGGCTGACATAACTACGTCGATACAAACAAAAATACAAACACTGTATCGTATCGGGAAAGAATTAAAAATTTATTCTAAACAAAGTCTGGAATTGGATATGCGGAACTGCAAAATAAATTACTAACAGAATCTAATCATGATCTTATTCTGGAACCACGTCTTGAACAGGCCTTGAACAAATCTCATAAAAGATAGAATAAATCATATAATAAAGATTTGTTGATTATGCGTAGATCGTTGAACTTGTATTAAAAGCTGAATTAAATTACATTCTACCATAAGGAATCAAAAAAAACATAAAAAGTTAAACAAAAAATTTAAAAAATTCTATTATAACATATTCACAGGTTTATGTGGAGCTTGCAAATACATATATAAATACAAACCTCATAATTATATCATTTTAACAGTCAAACCCAAATTAAAATTTTAAATTAAAACATTAGTTGGTTACAGTATTAAATAAATTTTTATTTTCATAATATTTTTTTTGTATTTAAATATTTTTTATAAGATTTTTTTGTATTTTTTTAATTTTCTGTCATTTATAATTTATTATAATATATTTCTTGTTGTGTGAAAAGTCTGCGATTCATTAATTCATTTTATTCCTTATTTTTATATAAATTGATTTTAATCAATATAATTAATTTTCAATTTTTTAAATATATATAATATGTATTTTAATATATAAAGTAATATAAGTTTTTTAAATATAGGTATTACAATAATAAAAATAATTATTTTTTTTATTTTTCCGAGTAAAAAAAAATTAAATATGCAATATAAAATGTTTTATTTATTTTAATTTTATAAATAATATATTTTAAATATATTTATATAAAAAGCCATCTTTCCGATAATATTTTCATACAACTGATATTATATTAATTAATTAATTAATTTTATTTATGTTAATATATTTTTGTAATGGTTCGCTTGTACAATTATATTTAATAATATTTTTAAGAATAAAAATTAAATAAGAATTTGTTTTACCTCTTTCACTACCAAAATTATTTATTGAACATAATATAACACTAGAAATTCAAATAATTATTAAATTATAGTGTCGCATCAAAAACAATAAATTTTCAACCCAAATCCATTCAAGCTTTTGTTGTAGTGTAAATATAAGTTATATTAATAAATATTTTATATTATATTCCCAAATTATTATTTGTTTTTATGTTTAAAAATATTTATTTAGTTTAGTAATACTTATAAAATAATATAATATTTATTTCATTTAAAAAATTTATTTATTTTAATTGATGCGAGATTTAAAGGTACAAAGTATACAAATTTATTTAATTTAAATAGTTTTTTGTTTGTTTATTTTTTGTTTAAAATAGTCATAATTTGTTTATTTTTATATTTGGTTAGTGATAAGAGGATACATATTATTACATTTTATATATATATATATATATATATATATATATATATATATATATATATATATATATATATATATATATATATATATATATATATATAGATAGATATTGACTATATATATATATATATATATATATATATATATATATATATATATATATATATATATATATATATATATATATATATATATATATATATATATATATATATATATAGTCAAATAGAAATATATAAAACAGAACAAACAAATTGTATTATAAATAATAATAATTAAATAATTGAAATTTTGAGGGAGTTTTCGAGTGTAAATAATTTAATTTACTTGAATATCGCAAACAAATTAAATAAAACTATTTAAACTAAAAACAATTTGGAACTGACCATTTTTGTAGTTTATTTTATTATTTATTTATATATTTAATTTAAATTTCTGTTCAAGAACCTTGTACTTTCTGAATTTGTACGCTAAATTTCACCAAACTTATACAATAAATAAAATATTATCTATTTTTAAATTTAATTTACACTCGAAATCTGTTTTTATTTATTTAATAAAAATTTTATTTTATTGTTGTTTATAAAAATGTGTAATTAAAAATTAAAAATTTGTTTATTTATTAAAATATATATAAATATATATAGAGTGTTCCAATATTTGATTGACTATTTTTGGATTACTGCGCTTAATTTGCACTCCTTATTGAATAACCGAATACCCTTGTATATACTTATATATATATGTGTTAAAAAAACAATACATAAATACTTACATTTCTATTCCAACTTGAGTAGTATAACTGTTTTAATAGCTAAATATAAATTTTATTTTATTATATAAATATATTATTAAATATTAATAGTAATTATATTAATTAAATTTGTAAAAGAAGTATATTCATTGAGTAGAAATATTTCTTTAATATATATTATAACGTAATCCATACATAAAAAATTAAATTTAATGAAGTATAAAACTTTTAGTTGTTTGATTTAAAATAAAAAAAAACAATTTGTACTTTCACAATATAATTATAATAATGAGGGATAAAAATTAATTCGTAATTATTAAAATGCGACAGTTCGCAATTTTAGCTAATCCGAACAAACAATAAAAATAAAATTATTTAAAATAATCATAAAAATTAAATTTACAAATAATTTACTAATTCTGAGGTATTTCAATATTTGTTTTTTATTTTTTGTCTATTAAAATTTAAAAAAAAAATTGTATTTAGCATTAAATTTGTATTCATTAATAGTTTATTTATATATACAGTGGTTATTATATAGTGGGATGAGGGGGGGGGGGGATAAACGAGCGAAGACGGAACAAAAGACAGTTTTTCCAAATCGAATAATTAAACAAAACTTAGAAATAAATAAAATATGTAATAAAATAATTTAAAAAATTTAACTAAAAATAATTTCACAATTAATTAATAAATAAAAAATGTACATAAAATAATAATTAATTTTAAACACATATATATATAGCAGTTTATAATGCTTATTTATTGATTATAGAGAGCAGCACCTCTCTGTTCGACTTAAATACGAATACTGGAGACAAACTTAAAAGTTCAAATTTTACAACCTTAAATTAATTATTCCAAATTTTAAATTAGCCGATTACTTAGTCTACATAATATAAATTCGCAGACAATTCCTTAATCAATTTTAATTAATTAAGTAAAAAAATAATAATTTAATTTTGCTTAAATCTAATCAATAATTTTGGTTTTTCACTTTTTTTGTCACAGATACGAGTACGAGTTTTATTTGTTTAATGATCAATCGAATAAATTAATCATAAAAAAAACTTAAAATTTTCCAAAAAATAATAAAAATTAATTTTTAATGTAAAATAAAATTTCTTATCACCTATAATAATTTATATTTCCAAATGTTTTCACAGAATTGAGTTTTCTCTTTTTTATATGAAAGACGTCGTGCATAATTTCCAACTGGATGGAAATTATATCGAACACACAAAATAATACATACGACGTAAAAAGTTTGTAAGGCATCTTTTCCAAATATTAAGTTTTTAAATTTTAAATTTTTACAAATCTAATTATAAATTATAAGTTATTATACGTATCAGATTGTCTGTTTCAAATTAAGGATTATAGTGGTGTTATTTTATGAGATAGAATTCAATTTTTGAAGTGCATAGAAAATTTGGGGGCGCCTTTAATAACAACGAAATCGTTAAATACTTCTAGTTTGAAATTTTTCGTTTTGCTCAACATTTTAAATACAAAATTGGCAAAACCAAATGAGTTTGAAAACAAGTAAAGACAATTTCAGAAATTTGATTCTTAGATCAGAAAAGTAAATTTAAAAATTATGAAAAAACACCTAAAATAACAGAAGTTAAAATTTTAATTTGTAGCACCCGCCACCCAATAAATGTCCCCACTCCATCCACTTGTTAAAATCCTTATATAATTTGCATTACAAAACAAACTAATAATTGCAAATCGAAAAAATGATTGTAAATTAACGCATTAACAAAGTCAAAATGTCAAACGCATTTTAAATTTAGTCAGTCAATTTTTGAAACGCAACAGAAAATATTAAAATTAAAATGTATAAAATAAAAATCGTTTATTGTCAAACAGCGACAAAAATCATATTTTTTCTTAAAATCAATTTAATATTTATATAATATAAAACTGCTATAATTAAAATCAATCATTATTTTGGATAATTTTTTAAAATTAATTAATTTTTTTTGCAATTTTTACTTTTCTTTTTTAATTATTTTGTGAATATTAGTTTAGGAATATTATTTCGTGCTTTTCTTTTATATTATTATTTTTGTTTCTTTTTTTAAATAAATTTTTTAATGTTTTTAAACTTTTTACCATTCATACAATACAACACACATTTATTTAATATTAAATATAATAAATTAAATTAAATCATTCAATATAATAAATCGTAAAAATGTATAATAAAAAATTTTTTGTAGCAAAAAAAATGTCGGATGAATTTTTTCTTCTAATTAATGTTAAATGTTAAAGCGAGAAAGAAAAACTATTTTTGTATATATTTTATTCAGTCTTTAATTTTTTCAATTTATTGTATAAACGAACCATAAAAAGTTAATATTTTTTTACCAATCAATTTTTATATAAATACATGTTTAGTAAATTATACGTGCAAAAATTGTATATATGTAATTACTAGTTTTTAGTACATAGTATGGCAAATAAGAGTTACAAGGAGAGTACTTTAATGTATGTATGTAAGTATGTGGGGCGGTTATCTAATTCTACTTTCTTTTTTTAATAAAAAACACCAATTTGAAATTTTCTAAATTTTTTTTTGTTAATTAATATGTTTTCATCTACTAAAAATTTTATTTAATTAATGACATTTAATTTAGTAAGACATTTTAGTTAAATATTTAATTTAGTGATTTTTATCTATATAATTTTTAATTAAATTTTAAAAAAGGTCTTTCCATGTTCAGGGTACATTTTATAGTTCTTTCTCGTTTGATTTTAAATTTAATTTTCATAAAATTTTTCTTTCCCTTATTTTGTAATTTTATAGTACGTTTTCCAATCTCGCGCGGGTATAATAATGTTAGGCAAACTATATAATTGATTAATAAATTTTTTGTAACAAGAAAAATTATGGCAGTGAATACACAAAAAATGAATTATTATTTGTTTTTTTTTCTAAATATTAATTCTAATTTATTAATTTTTTAATTATTAATTATACTTAGTATAAAAAAAAATTTAATATCACCGCACATTTTTATTTTATTTTTTTAATTATTTTAATCCGATCCAGTCTTATTTAGTTTATTTTTATAAATTTTAATAGTTCATCCGATATTTTTTAATTATTAGCCGATTGTATTTATTGCTTTATTAATTAAAGATTTTATTTATTACACAACACATTGACTTATTTTGATCCTCAAAAACCAGCCTTATGTCTTGTTTTGTATGTATTCGACTCAATATATGTATATATTATAATGATCAAATAATACTTCAATGTGTGAAATTATTATTTTATTATTTCTTTTTTAAATTAAATTCGTACAAACTACATAATAATAATAATAAAAATAATAATTTTTTGAGGATTTATATTTAAGGTAAAAAATTGTTCATCATATAATAATATTAAATGTAGGCCTCGAAAAATTATTAATTTATTTTCACATAATTCTAATATTTTGTGCTGCCTTAAATTTTAAATGTTTAAGATTGATTTTTTTCAGCCCTATTAAATCATATCAATGTTTTTTTTTTATTTAATTTTTATTTATTTTTATAAATGCCGAATGTATTTTGTGTATAGTAATATTATATAGTCTCAAACACACTCTTACAAAACAGAATATAAAATTAAATAATATAAATTTAAACTTTTATATGTACTACCAATTAATTTATTCTTAATAATTACCTGATTATATAATAAAATATTATATTATTACATTAAATATTAAATTTATATGAAGATGAAAACAAAAATAAACCACAAAAATAAAAACATAATGCAACAACTATTTTTATATTTATATATAATATTATACGCATTAAAAGTAATTTTCATACTTTAGGATATATTTTTATTTAATAAACCAATTATTAAATACTAAGAGGATTAAATTTTATTTAAATTAGTTTATATAATATATATATTATATTTAGGATAAGTAATAAAACTATAAAAAGAATAATTAAAAAATTAGTTAAAAATAAAATTTGAAAAACACAAATTAACGAATTTATTTTATTATTATTGTAATGTAATTTGTATTTTTATTTTATGTGATATAATTTATTTAGTATTATTTATTTATTTATTTAAATATATTTTATTTATTTTTTTATTTTTGTACTTGAAGCAAATTTTATTTAAATATATAATATATTATTTAGATTTTATTTAATATTAATAGAAAATAATAAAACTAATAATAAAATAAAATATAAAATTAAAAATTAAAAGATGAATAATTAGACTAAAAAAATTTATTTAAAATTTTCATAGAGAACAGAATTTTTTGTTTTATAATAATTAGTTAATAATCCATAATAAAAAATTAAATATAGAGAAATGTTTTTGTATTTTTTTCGATTTTTAATTATGTTTAGTTTTATATTAAATTATTAAAAAATTTGTTTTTTTGTTTCGTATTAATACTTACTAAAGAGGACAAGAAAAACATCTACACATTTATTTATTTAATAATTAATTTGTTTCTGAATTGTAAACTTATATTTATAATATAATTTTTAATTTGTATGTATATGCATTTTGTTTTGTTTTTTCAGTTTATAAATACATTTTTAGAATGGGTGCCAGATTAATTTCTTTTGCTGATTAGTTAAAAACTTGGTCTAACACTTATATCAGATAGTTTTATAGCAATAACAATTTTAATTACAAATTTTCAAGCCAGAAATACGGCCATGAAAATGAATTTAATGTCAGACCAAAATTGTTAATAAATTCTTGAAATTTGCTGTTATTGCAGTTTTATCGTAAAATAAATTTCTCTTTAATTACATTAAAACTTATTTTATGATAAATTATTACTCGAATGTTAACTAATTTAAATGATCTAAAAAATTCAGAATTTTAATCTTTAATCAGCCAACCAATTATTATTATTTAATTTTCATTTGTCTTGTAAATTTCTCGATTTGTTAGATATGACATAAATAAATTCCTGTTTCCATAAGACGACCGATTTGTTGTTTACGCAACCCGGGCTTGCAGAAATTTATTAAAAAATGTTTTCGTGTTTTGAATTAATTTTTATTTATCTGAGGTATTTGCGGTAGAGAAAAGCAATTTAAGAATCCTGGATACTCTGAATAGATAATAATTAATTTTTTATATTATTAAAAAAATTAATATAAATTAATTTTTATTATTTTATTTTATTTCGTTTCATTTATAGGTTTTCTTTGTTATCAATATTTTAATTTATAAATAAAATTTAAATTGCACATAAGTTATTAGTTTATTTATTTCTTTTTTTATTATTAATAAAAAAATTTAAAAATTAATTTTATTTTAAATATTACTTTGTGTTGAATTGATAAATATATTTTATTTTTGTTATTTATGATATGAATTTTAGTTTTATTTTGATTTTATAAATATAAATTCTTTATTTATTTAACAATATTATATTACATTATATATAAATAAAATAAAAGACGTAAAATCGAGAAAAACGAAAAATTAAATATTTAGAAGATAAAAAACTGTTTTTGTAGTTTTTCTTTATTTATGTATTTTTCACAATCATTTGTTGAGGTATTTATGATTTTGGCAGTTGTAAATATATCTTTTCTTTGTATTTAGCTTTTGTTTTTCAATTTTTGGCAAATTTCTAAATTGTTTCTATTATAAATATAATATATATTTTTTACACTTTTCCTGAACTTCACAAATATATTATAAATTTAAATTTTTTAACTAAATTTTTTATTTATTGCTTTAATTAAATAATTTTTATTTTGTTTATTTTTATATTTATCAATCCATGTTATTAAAAATTAAATTAATTTTTAAATTTTTTATATGTATTTATATTTATTAATAAATCAAGAAAAAGCGATTTTTCTACAGTAAAATTTTACTTTTTATTAATGCATAAATGTGTGTCTGCGTGGGTTCTTCTCATTTTAATTCTCATGTTTTGTTTTTAAAATTTAAAAATATGTTTTTTATATTTAATCATTTTAAATATACATTTATATAGCATCTAATTTATATTTTTAACATAGACTTTATATTTTAAAAATGTTTTAATAAATTTTTGGTAGAATTATTATATTGTTTTGATTAGGAAATATAAGAACTGTTTTGTATGAATAATTTTTATAAAGTTAGTATGGGAATTTCATTTTTGTACCTTATTTTAGTTTCTTTTTTTTAAATTGTTATATTTTTGTAATGTTCAGTTTTGTAATTTTCTGTTTTATTTGAAAAGGCTGAGATTTCTTTTTTGTTTAAATATTTCCGTAATTAAAAAAAACATTTTCTTATTTTAATAATTCTGTTTTTGTACGATTTTGTATTTAAATATTTATATTATTGTTTATTTTTTTTATTTCTATATAATATATTTTTATTAAATGGGAGTTAAACAAAATTATATAATTTTTGTGACGGGCAAATATTTTATTCTGGAAGAACTTCTACATTAAATTTACTTGATTTTCATTTAAGTTTATTTATTATTTCTTTATTTTTGTTTACGATTTGTTTTAGATAAAATATTTTGAATGAACATAATAATAAATAGAAATACAATAAACGAATACAAAAATTCAACTAAAGGCTTCTTAAATTATATCTTAATGTAAATTAATATAAAAATTATAAATCTTAAAAAAAATAAAATAAACAACTAGGTAGAATTGTTCTATTTTTTAATACAATTGTATTTTCAATAATAATGTAATCATTGTTGCACCTAATTCTAAGTTATATTTTTATTAATGCGGTGTTGCCTGAAAGTTAGAAAATACATAACTATAATTATGTTTTTGGACAATAATTTTACTGGAGGAAGTATGAGAACATGAAGATGTCTTGATTGAATACGAATGACAATTTTATTCATGAATACGTTTCTTCACAAATTGCCAGATATAATATCAACATACGTTGATCCTTTTGGGGTATATTCGAAATGTAAACTGTTTGATTAGCAAAACAAACTGCATCCGATCCGAGTGCATCGAATATTTTTTAAAGTTCACAATTTTTAATAAAAAAGTAAATAATATTGGACAAGAACAAATGACTATATCCATAGATGTTTTTAGGTTAAACATAGAATGACATCGAGCGTAACCAAATACACATAAAAGCATCGTAAATAGTTTTAGAATTGGAGTTAGCCCACTTGTTCAGTGTCAATTAAATTGATTGTCTTATTAATTTGTGGACTTCCAATTTAATGATAATAATTAGATTTAAGTTAAATTAAAAACGAACACTTTTAAAAATGTTAAACTAATCAGCATTTCAGTTACACATTTGATTTGTTATTTTTTTTTACTTCGACTAAAAATTCTTTTTCCTTACTAAGTATTAATATTGAAAATCAGCAAAGTATCGTTGAAATTTAATTGTTTCAAATATTTATTTTTAAACATTATTAATTTCCAAATAAAATCAATAAAAGGAAAATTCAACAATTTGATATTAAACTCCTTCGGTAAGTATAAAAAATCGTCTAGGTTTAGGAGGTCCAATCAATTTGAAATTTTATGTATCCTTTACGAACTTGTAATTAATTAGGAGAAAATTACCTCAATAATTTGGCAATTATGAAATATTTTATTTTTATACTAAATTAAAATTTCAGTGGGATGCTTAGAAAAAGACCTTTTCTTTTATTCAAATAAACTTAACTTAAATCTACGAAATCGGTTACTTACCCCCTCTTACCTATTTCGACAAGTATTTTTACATAGAATAACCCGAAAATTTTTCTTGAATATATTGCCAAAACTAAATAAATTTTCTCAAAGAACCTAGTATTAAATAATTTAGGCAACCCCTCACCAACTTAATTCAACCTACATTACCTTATTATTGAAAAATTTATGTCTACAATATTTCTTAAACTGAGAAACACAGCTAAGGAAAAAATAAAATTGTTTAAATTATAAATATAATTTTAATTAAAAATATATATTTAAAAAAATTATTTATTTATTTATGAAGAATATTTTTTCATTATATATATATATATATATATATATATATATATATATATATATATATATATATATATAAATATATATATATATATATATATATATATATATATATATATATATATATATATATATATATATATATATATATATATATATATATATATATTATATTTAATTCATTAAATAATTATATAAAAAACAATAATAATAATATGTAACTAAAATAATAATTAATAGAATTTAAAAAATAAAACAAATTTAAAATGAAAAATCAACTCTATAATTCTCGATTTGTACGTCAATTCATCAGATGATCTGAGAAATTTAATTTAATTTAATATTTGTAATTACATTTAATTAATATTTATTTTGTGAGAATTAAATTTTTGATTTTTCCTTTTAAAATTTTAATATTAATTTATTTTTATATATATTCTATTCATCAAATGAAATGAATGTGGAGAAATAGCCATGTATGAATTTCATTTTTTTTAAATATATATTTGATATTTTATTTTTAAATCTTTGTAAAAATTAATTTACACTGAGGTACTAATTGTATTTAAAACAAAAAATTAAAAGAGTAATCGGGGAAATTATATAAAATAATAAATCACGAATATAGAATTTTTAATTTCAATATTTTTTTAAATATAAATATCATAACTATTACACTAAAAATACGACTACACTTATTTGTTTACGATAGTAATTATAATTTTAATTAATTAAAATTTATTATGTACATATTTATATAATATATGTATTATATAAATACATACAACATATAATTTTTTCGCAAAATGAAGGTATGTTTGGAAAACTATAGAGCTTTTAGTTTTTTTCGTTGATGATGAAATCCAGTGGCGTATGTATTTTATATATTTTCACTTAAAAATTATTATAATAGTTTATTTTAAAAATGTTTTAGAAAATTGTATTTCACTCATCACTTTTATTTTATATATATTTTTCCAACATCATATTATTTAATTTTTATAATTAATTAATAATAAAACACCTGAATGAAACTAGATTTATTTTAACCGATAATTAATTATATGAATTTGAAATAAAAATAAAATAACAAAAAAAATATAAAAATTCACAATCACACCCAAAAAGTAATTAAGATAAAAATTTAAATGTTCACACTCTCGCTATAGTATATCTCAAATTTCGAATTTCGGCTTGCTCGGAAAATTCATAATTTTGAAGAAAAAAATCCGTTCGGCAATTTTTGGGCTGTCTTAAATAATTTCATTTTTGTATATATCAAAAATCTTAAGTCTAATAATCCCTAATATCTAAACAGTTATTATTTTTTTTTTTAAATTACAAAAAAAATTTAAATTGGTATTGTATACGAGTAAAGTCTATTCGAATTCCCTTATTTTTTAATTTAAAAAAAATTTAGGCGGTAATTAATTTTCATATTTTTTCAACCAAGAAGCCTAACCTAAAAAATTCATGCTGAATACTATATAAATTTATTAATTTTAAAAACTTTTGTATCACTTTCCTAAACGTTTATTAAATTGATTGAAAATAAAAAATTAAATAAAAAAAATTTCAAAAAGTCACTTAATTAATTTTTGGCATTTTTAATAATATTTTATGTTTAAATTCCGAGCTTTACATAAAAAAATAAAAAAATATATCCGTATCTTCCAATAGTTTTTTACCAATGTTTTCAATTTCCAAATTTCTTAACGATACCAAAAGTGGTATTACCAAATTTTTAATTAATAAAAAAAATATATATATTCTAGCGAGTTTTTAACTCGATCACACATTTTTTTACTTAAATCGTAAATTTTCGTATAAAAAATCATTTTCGCATTCACCTATTTCTCTTTTATTTCTAAATTCTCATTTTGTTTCAATTTATTTTCTCTTTTTATTTTAAATTACGAAATGAAAAGTAATATAATTTGGTATATAATATAAAAAATAATAATTCAAGATTAATTAAAAATAAAACTAATCAACAAAATAATAAAGTAAAAAAATTATAAACAAACAAAAAATTGGCTAAATTAATTAATTAATCATATTTAAATAATTAAGAAACTCATCTGAGAATAATTGTAGACAAGAGCTTGCCGCCGCATTATTTGAATTCCCACCATTGTTTAATAAATGCGATGTTAAGAGACTCGAAGTTAATGATGTTGAAGTGTGTCCAATAGATGGCGGCGGTGATGGTGGTGAACCAAATCTCAAACTTTTTACAGAATTTAATTTTATTGGAATTTGATTCGATATCGAATTATTATTATTCGTATTCGAACTATTTAATAGTAAATTATTTGTTGAATTTGGTGATGCCCATAGCGATCCAACCGGTTGCTCTTTAATTTTGCTTAATGTACTCAAATTCGAAATATTATTAAACGATGAGTTTAACGTGGATAATGAACCACCAGGAATATATGAATTATTATTTTGTGTAGCATTATGGCTTGACGCCAAACTACTACTAATTGGATTATTGTTATTCGTTTGATTCCACGAATCATAACTAATAATATCATGCGGACGTAATAATCGGAAAGATGGGTCGGTTGTAATTATTGTTTTGCTACTATTCAATAGTGTTTCATAACCAGATGACCCCCCATTACCGCTATTACTACTAGAATTGTTATTCAGCATATTACGTGGAATACTCCAAATCGATGCATTCGCCTCTTTAGTTTGCATTAGTGCCTGCTGGGACAATTTCGAGAAGGGATTATCCCATAAATTAGTGACAGTATTAACATTAGAATTAGCGTTATTATTATTAATATTTGTGGTGGGAGAAGAATGGGTCGATGCCCATAGTGATTCTTTACTATTACTATGACTACTACTACTAAAGTATTGAGTGCCGATCGACGAGGCCGATGGACTTTGAGGAGAACCCCATACCGAAGTTTTACCCCAAATGCTGTTAGTATTATTACTGTGCTGTTTTCCTAAAACAGCGCTAGATTCTCCATTACAAACGTTACTACTATTATTTAAGCCCAAATCTATATTATTATCATTACTACCTCCTAATTTAAAGTTTTTCCACTCATTTAAAATGGATTTGACCAGCTCGGTGGAGGACGATGATGGTGTCACAAAAGGTGTTGATGTTTGTTGTTGGCCACGTATAGGAGTTCTTGTTATGGACTGGGGAGAATCCAGCAAGGCCTCATGTTATGGCCACTGCTGCGTCCATTGAAGAGGTTGTTTTGTGTAACAATAAGCCAATGGTTTAACAAAATGCGTGTCATGCGAGGAGCAATTAGGGCAAGTGATTGCGTGGCTGTAATCACTGTAAAAATTTAGCCGCTGATGCGAATGTAATAACATTTTATGACAATTATTGCACTGTAACGAAATAAAAAAAATATTTGTCAAAAATTATTAAATAAAAATAAATAAATTGTTTCAAAATATGTTACCTTAAGACGTTCAGTGCAACATGGCATCGCTGCAAATATATCATACGAATACATAGTGCCAAGCACCAACGATGCACCGTCCCATTTTGCACTACAGAATCGGCAACGAATCACTCGATCTGCTGATATTCCTTCTAAACAGCTCATGCACACAGCAGTCAAGTACTGAGATCGACCTTCATATTTAACCTATAAATACATAATAAACAAAAATTCCATTAAACACAAAAATTATCATCAATTTATTCAAACAAAAGGCGATTAAATTACACAATATGATTATAAAAAACAATAACACATTTAACAGCCACACCTTTTAATGGTTTTTGATTATTTTGTGCTATTATTTACAGCAAAAATTATCAGAATCACACAAGAATGAGACATCGTCTCTACTCCTCGTCTTGCACTGTACAATTATGTACGCACCACATATAAATTGGCTAGTTGGTGGATTTATAATTTGTTTTTATTTCAAGGAGGAATGTGATAAACAAATTTAAGCAGAATAAATAAAATTATTTGTGTGCAAGTTGAAGACTATCCTGAATAGAATTCATTAATAAATTTGACATTTAAAATCTCGATTGATTTGATAAAAAATCTTCAGGTTGGGAAATTATATTTTTGAATTGATTCATGAGTAATGACGAAGTAGAATACAACTGCAATCGCGTAACAGATTTGTGTATTATTTTGCTCGTACTATCCCATAGAGGGACTAATAATTTAAAGTGTCAGTCGAATCAAATGCGAGCTCTATATAAAATAAATAATTAATAAAATATAATCGAATTATTTTAAACAATCTTAGCACCAATTACATATATTTCCACCACATTGATAGTCGATTCCGAGAAATATTGAGGTCGACAATTATGTCGCGGGCGTATATCTAGGCACAATTTTGATGACGATCGTTTAGCATATTATACCTCTCGAGTGTTGCATCCAAGTCAATTTGATATCGGGAGCTGGATTTGCCTGTGTTTCTGTAAATTTATTTGGACGGTAATTTTGCTTCACTTTTGTGATACCGAATTTTGAATGTCATAATTGAGTTTGTCTTGGATCTTTTCTAATTTTTCTTACTTTTTTTGTGGTGGTTGATTTACAATTATAAAATGTATTACTAAAAAATATTACGGATCAGTATGGTGTGACTCGGATCTATTACTTCCCTTCAGTCTATCGTGTTGTCGCCAGAAAGGTAAATCGATAGATCCAACATGGGTTGTTCATCCGGGGACGACCGTAAAATCTGCCGGGTCTACCCGTGCCACTCCGGCAGTTTGGCAAACTGTCGGAATGTGTAATGCGGATGACCCTATAGCGGACTCTCCGGATGAAGAGAGACCTTGTCTGTGGTGGAAGTGTTCCTACTATATAATGCCACTTCGTTGTGGCAGGGCGTCAGCCTTTTGCGAAGACGCCGATGAGTCATTCTTGAGGGGCCTCTCCAGGAGACATTGAACTTGTCATTCGGGTAGATCCGGTCGTTTTTGCATGGATACACCCGGTTTATGATTAATTTATTTTATCCTTTTTTCAAATGTTTGTTTAAATTCGGTTCTTCGCTTCGCGGTTTATTAGAAGAATGCCGTCATGTCTACAAACCGCACTCTTATGTCCCTGAGCTTTAGGGACAGCGACTACAAATAACCGCGTTGGGTTCGGATAAAACTTGTCTAGTTAGAACATATGGAAAAGAAATTCAAAAAAAAGAACAATACTTACTGGAAATTTAGAAACAAATTTGGTAAATCACAGGTTTCAAACCAAAATACGTATATTGATTATAAGTCTCGATATACATTTCTAGTATCTCGATCTAGTATCTTTGCAAACTACATAATGTTTATTTCTTCTCAAAAAGAATGAAATATTGATCGCATACAAAGTAAAACATTCGTCAAACGACAGTTCTCCTATTGAAACCATCAAAACGAAGTTCATGAAACTAAATAATTTAAAATAATCCTTATTTTCCACATTAAAAACACCAGACACAAATTATTTTCTAATGACAATTAATTAACGAATAGAAAAGTACAAATAATATAAATCAATAATAGGTATACTGCTAAATTTACAACAACATATAATGCAATTATTAAATTGAGAAAAAATTTAGCTAAATTGAAAAAATATTTAGATTTATGTAAATTAAATTGAATTTTTAGTTAAGGTGCTTGCCACTAGGAGACAATATTTTTTATTTTTTTATATTTACATAAAAAGTTATTACCAAACACAATTACAAACATATGTAAATTGTTTCAATTTTCGATATGCAAGAATGTTTTATCAAAACATATGTGGCGCAGTATTCTTAAAATTGTGTATCATTGATTGATATTATCAACACAGGCACAAAACATTTCTGCAATTGCCTTCGTGAATATCTAAATCCATTAAATTCTCTAAATTCAGTATTTTTTAGCAATGCAATACACTTAACGCAAACATGGCCATATTCAGTTTAAATTCTGCTGCTATAACTATGCCATTAGTTCTGACATAACATTGAATGAATTGAAAGTTGTTTATGTAATTCTATATTTAGCACAACAGAGTTCATCACCATGCTACTCGTATTTTAGAATCGTGTAATCTAAACAAAAAACTAAAATTCAAGGTGTTTGCCTTAATTTTACTATTTTTATTTATTTACAGTTTTAATTAATTACGTTCGTAGATTTGTTCACACAATTATTGTAGTTTGTGTGCCAAAAAATTTCTTTATCTTTATCCTTCTACAATTCTTTTTGATTAAACAACGACATTACACGATAATTATCCGTGTATGACAATAAAAAATACTCACGAGGGTGTATAATATACCGCGAAGAGTGAGACATGTTTCGTGACGAATTTTTGATTGTGTCTCATGCAAACTCTTCATATATTTAATTTACCAGACATGAGTTGAAACGAAAATTTATTAATATTAAAATAGGTCAGTTAATATAAAATAATGTATATTTTCATATAAGGAACATTTTTTATTTATTGAGACGATACAGACAAAAGTTAAGTCTAAATACAATCCACCAAAAATTTTGATATATTTCTATTTTTATTGGTTTTTGTTTAAAAACTGACAAGTATTTTCCCGAATATAAATTTCTTATATTATGTCGTCAAATGGAATTGGATTTTATGTTTTATATTATGCTTTAGTGTTGTCTCGACAGAATGACATTTATGTATTAGTTGTATGACATTGAATATTTTTGTATAATATGTTTGGTAGACAAGTCTACTCTGTATATCTAAATAATTACTCTCACGAAAATTTATTAATATTATTATTATCATGCCGATATTAAAATCTTATAATAATTGGTATCTATATTCAATCTTACCAAACTACCACACAGACAAGTAGAAAAACATATTTAATTTTCTAAAAAGAAAAAACTTGTATTCAAATAAAGGATTGTGAACTATTCAGCTAGAAATAATACTCAAGTGAAGAGGAAAATTTTCTATAAAAATATCCAAAGCAAACAATATAAAAACATTAAATTTAAATTTTTAATTTTCAGCTGCGTGTGTGTGTAATTGGATTCTAAGATAATTATTATTTCAAACCCTTTTTACACGTCTTAAGAAGAAATTAGATGATTTTTATCGTACCGTCAACAACTTCTTATCTCTCTTGAGAATTTTTATATAATTTTTTATAAGGCAATATAATAATATTTAAAAAATTAAAAATATGTGTTACATGTTTAATAATTAAATACTTTCTACCCCTAAATTACTTAAATGTGTGTGTCTTAATTTAAACATTTTATTTGGCAGCGTAATAAATTAATATTTTTAATGATTCAATCGCATCATCAAATGTTGAAGGATTGCTAACTCAAGTAGACACGTTTATTATTGTGCGAGAACTGAACGTACTTAAATAATTTTTAAAATAATCAGTAAAGTTAAAGTTGCTAAATAAATATTAAATTATAGTTTAAAACACTTTACGAGAAATATGGTTAAATGAAATACGATCAGCTATTAAAATTTCGCAAACAATTATTTGAAATATATTTAGTTTCGCTTTAGTAGTCGATTAGGAATCATGAGGACATATATACACCAAGAACACATACAACATAAAACAAGATACTGGTGGCTTAGCCTCCATCTATTGCTCACTCATAATGGATATTTCTGTCACAACAAATAAGAGAAGCAGAGCACGACAACAAACAGCACACTACATCCAACCAAACGTAGGAGAATTAATTAGATTCAATAATTAGTTTTTGTTCACTGTACTTCTGCTGCTGTTACCGTGAACATATTCAATTTTGTTGTAGTACCTTTTTCATTATAATCCAATGAATTTTATATAAAAGTAGCAAAATCTTTTTAAATGTTGTATGAGTGAATTTGTAAGTTAAAAATTTTTTCATTATTATTTTGTGATATTAGCCGTGTTTTAATATTGGAGCACTATCCGGCGCCGAATGGAAATTTGTACTGAAACTGCGGCTATTTATTCACGGATGTCGCTATACCATAAAACGGAAAAAATAAATTCATTCATAAAACAAACATTTAGCGACCTGAAATATACCAATTAACATTTATTTTGTTTGGCATGACGATATAAAAAATTAATCATCTTGCTGCGTTTTAAATTTTTATTGTAAGATTAAGTTTCTAATGGTTTAAAGGTTGTACAAAACAAAGGGAATTTAAAATTTCCCTTTGAAATGGATAGTGCTCCCGATAGCGGTTCCCGATAAATAGATAGAGCAAAATATTTTTTTATCGATTTTTAACTAAAAAGTTGAATGAAAAATCTTAGTTTACAATTAAATTAATTAATTATATGCAAAAATAGCGCGCTAAATATAAGTTTTGCCATAGAAAATTGCGTGCTCCGGATACAGCTATCGGACGCTAATAAAAAAACACGCATTTTATCTATATATGACTAGGCCATTGAAAATGGTATAAAATATACCGAAACGTTTAGCAGTAATAAAAATTAATTTCAGCATATAAATTATGTTTTAAATATTATTTGTTTAAAAAATATTTCCTGACCGAAAAGCCGATAGATTAATAATAAAAAACAAATAACGGTCGTATATTACCACCCATTTTATACTGAGAAAGTTTTTCTGAAATTAATTTCTACCATTTGATACGCAAAAATACAACTATGTAATTTAAAGTATTCTTAAGGATTTTGTATGAATTTGATAAACTTTCAATTTTCTGAACCAGCTCAATGAAACAAAACTGCAACTAAATTCCGGTTAGATGATAAATTACTCATATAGGTTTTAATAGTCTGGTAATGGTATAAAAACTCAGCCATCGCGATTCTTGCTCGATTGCTGATAATATTTAAACTAATAGAGACTGTCAAAAAATGATAAATAAATTTATCCGAGTAACAATTATTTTTTATGTGGCAGAAAGCCTAAACCTAGCAAAAGTAATAATTTTATTAATGCCAGATAGATTACATCGCACATGTCTGCTATGTATTTCGTTTTATCGAAAACTTCCTCTAAATATTCTCAAATGATCTTCAAAAACAATATGACAACATAAACATGGAAGCAAATATGTTTATGTTGTCATATTATTTTTGAAGATCATACTTTACAAATTTATATAATAGTTATAACAGTCAGTTCTCACTCTCACAAAATTTTCAAGTCTGGTCTTTTCGAGAACTTTATAACCCGAGAAATTTTTCGTGTCCATGGTTACTTGGTACAGAAACTTTTCAATGTCGTTTTAAAGTTAAACTTTCCTATTTTTAATGATTTCCATGGTTTGGGTTGAATAAAATTTGTCTATGAACTAATGATCCAACAAATTAAAATTTTGTGACAGTTGGTTAAGCGAAACGATAACGATACGCATTATTCAATGAAACTGAAACTTCAAAGAATATTTTATAATTAGGAAGATTGCTAATACATATAGAAACAACTAAACATGTTTTAGCCTTAGTGGCTTACGTCGCTGCACCCGTAGCTCGGTCCAACTATGGACTCGCTTAAGTAGCATATACGAGTAGAGCATCAGCTTATAATTATATCTTTAAGATAGAAACAACTGTTGCTAAAAATGTTGTAGGTTTTACCTTAATTTTAGAGACAGTTTGATATTCAGCTTCTGTGCTTAACACTCCACAAGCTTCAATATCAAACCAACCATTAAATTATAGTCAAAATGTTTTTCTTCAATGTTGTCAAAATGGTTTTATTTTAACAAGTTTAGACAACGAAATTTTCGTTTAAAATCCCGGTTTAATATATACCTTAGTTAAAAGTTAAAGGAATTCTTAGAAAATTTTCAAGTAAGGAAACAGAAAATATTAAAGTAAGAATTAGTTTCATTCATACGACAATTCAGTGTATACTGTGTCTATGTATATAGAGAGTATTTAAATTAGTTCTCACATAAAATGTTTGTGTGGTTTACTTTGACAACTTTTATGCATTTCTATTTCTGTCACCAAGCGGGAATCGTGATGACTGAGTTTTTATACCAATTACAATTTGTATAATTATAAAAGTATGAGTCTGAGAACTGACAAGTAAAAAAAAAATATTAAATCATTTCTCACGCTGATTTATCACTAAACTGGAATTCATATGATGTTAGGAACTTATGTCGAATCGGAAAGATTCGGAAATAGACGAAACAAAAATATAATGCTGAATATAATGCATTCTTTGATATAATGCTGAATTTTATTTTCGATTTATAAACAAATCAAGTGCAATGTAGATCGCAGGAGTAGAAAAAGGTATTATGGGACAACTCAATTTAACAAAGACATTTACACATTAAAAATTAAACAGTTGGTAATTTAAATTATATTAAATAACACATAAAATTAAAAATTTCACAAACCTCAATACATCCTTTTGAATGTTGTTTTGGACTTAAAAAGAAAGATCCATCAACAAGTGGATAACGATCAAATACATACATTGCTTCTTCACATAGAATACACGATACGCGACTTTTTTGATGTGCTGCTAATGAAGACAAAATAAATAATCTTGTTTCATCATTGCCGTGATTTCCTTCATCTTCCATCTGCAAAAAAAAGAACCAATAAAATTTTATTTTAAAATAACATCTTCGATTTGATATATATATAATACATAAAAATAACATTAAGACGTATGATTTATATTTCTTAAATATTTATTATTATTTTGTCAACCAAATATGGTTTATGTATAACGCAAAAAAATCGTAATTTTATTTTTATTTACTTATATAAAACTTACTCGTACAATTTATATCAAATGTATATAAATAATATTTGGAAAATTTATTACCACAGCAAAAGCAAAAATAAATTTCGTATTTTTGACGCGACTATAAACTATAAATATACGCCAAACATCTTAAACTTATGGAGTTAGTTTATATCACAGGCGGGAAGGTTGATTTCATAACTCACCCGCACTTGAATACAAAAAATATGAAAAGTTTTTGTTTTCAATATACAATAGAGATTTGCACATTGTCTCAAAATGCTGATATTCAAAAATTTAATATTTAAATCTTAAAAATGTCTAGATTTGGTTAGATTCTGATTTTGTTGCATTTTTAGAATATTTGTGAATACAATATTATTGTGAATGCTATTCAATAATAGCATAGTAACTACTATAATAACTTAAAATTGTAAATGGAAACGCACGTATATTCAATTTTTAGGTAAATAGGCGGGCAGGCAAGCATCGATTATTTATATTTACAGGGCAAGATGCATAGAACATTTCCTATAAAGAGGAAATAATTACCCGACCAATTCCTTAAGGTGATAAAAATCAATTTTGGAATAACTGAAATCCTAAAGGTTCAAATTTCGTCCATTCGACATCTTTTTTAAATATAATTTTGTATGGAAAACAAAGTCTTCCTCTTATGTTTACACTTCCGTTTTTCATAACACATCAGTATTAAAAAAAAGAAATAATACTAAATAAAAATCAAACGAACACACAAAAGAAAATTTTTAGTTCAATTTATTAGTATAATATCAGCAGGAAGTATATTAGTTTATGATTTAAACAAAGTATCGAAACTTGGGAACCGAAATTAAAAATAGTAGAAATTAGAAAAGCGTTCAAAAGTTGGACATATTTATTAATTTATTGAAACTAAATTTCTGTTAAACAACATAATGGCACTATTTTCTTAAACATGAGGTAAAATTATAAAACAAATGCTTATTTGATTACGATATAAACGATCTCTGTATGCCTTAGTAATACAGTTCAAAATCAATTTACCAACGAAAACCGTATGAAATGTGCAAATTAATCTAAAGTTTAAGCTATTTGGCTAATTTTTATATAAACGGTCTTTCAATAGGGACGCTCGAAATTTGTTAGGTTATAACAGCCATGTTGTTGCAACATCTCTAAAATACGTTGTGAATTATTCAGTAGTGTATGGCAAATCACCATGAAAGGTTATAACGTTGAAATACGTGTGCAAATTATCAAATTTTATTTTTAAAATTAGTACTCCGTTCGAGAAACGTTCCGCGCATTACGTAATTTTTATCCTCGTCAGAATCGTCCTGCCAAGTCGACTAATCGAAGTTTGGTGACATAATCAGCCAACAACCGTACGTCAGCGAAACGCATGGTCTCCTGAAAATATTGTTGATGTGCGTGAGAAACTGGTGTTGCCATAACCGTCAACGGCAAGCGCTACAGATCTATGAAAAGCAACTTTTTGTGGCCTAAACTGGATGATCCATATCATCGATCACTGACGACAAGTGGTTTGAACAGGACGGCTCTACGTGACACACAACTCATGCCAAGATGGACATTCTGATGGTTATCTTGCGCGGCGCCGACGTGAACTGGCCACCGAGATCGTGCGATTTAACAGGCGTTAGAGCTTCTTACTAAACCGCAAACAATTGTTGCCCTCAAAGTCAATGTAACGAACGCCATCCAGGATATTCAGCCCGATTTATGCGACAGTCATCGAAAATTGGAGTTTCCGAATAAGTGCCATCAAGCAAGGTCGCGGCAGACATTTGAACGCCGTCGTATTCTATACTTAATGTCATACAATATTCTTTCAAATAAAACAAAATGAGTGGATATCTCCCACACAACTTGTTTTGTTTTATATTGGTTTAATTTCCCATGTTCACTCTAACTTAATCGCATAGTGCAAAGGCATTTTAAAACACCTTAAGATATTTTTACCTTAAATTACTATGGTATCTTTATAGCTCATGAGTTATAACTTTTATAGTTTTATGAAACGCAACATTCGCCTTGAATTTTGTTTTTTATTAAGACTATTTTAATTTAACAGTTTTGTGTCGCCTTATCAATTTTTACGAGCAATGGAGCAACATGTAGTATTTCCTAAAATATTTTGATCAAACATGAGTATACGTACATTGGTGAAAACAATTTTTAGCAGAATAAAGCGCAGTTGTCATTGAAGTGCATAATAAATATATAAAATTATTGGGTGTACAAATGAATTTTCGACGTTTTTAGTGAAATAAAAGACATTAGTTTGTGTAGAAAATGAAAGAATGTTTTATTTAAAGTATGGTCCTGCGGAAGCTATAACCTTCGCCCATCCTTCGCCAGGCAATAAACGGATTCCCCGAACGAAGAAGTCTGGTTATTTCGAGGCGATCCAGTCATCGACCCATTTTTTGACGTTTTCATATGAAGTGAAGTGTTGCTGTGCCAAGGCTGATTGCATCGATCGGAACAAGTGGTAATCAGAGGGAGCAATGTCTGGCGAATACGGCGGGTGGGGTAGAATTTCCCAGTTCTGCCTGTCCAAGTAGTTTTTGACATGTTGCAAAATAATCTTATCGTGCCTTTGTTTGGTCCCGTTCCGGTCGTTTTGCAGCTAGAGCTTGCTTTAAAGCCATCAGTTGTCGTCAATAAACCTGTCCCGTAATGGTTTCACGCTCTTTAAGCAGCTTATAATAAACGACACCCTTCATATCTCACCAAATACAAAGCATCACCTTCGAACCATGGCTATTTGCTTTTGGCGTCGACGGCCCTGATTCACCTGGCTTGACCCACGCTGGTTTGCGCTTTGGATTGTCATAATGGATCCACTTTTCATCCCCAGTGATGATCCGATGCCAAAACCCCTTTCTTTGTTGTTATTGAAGCAACAATTCGCACATGGTTTCGACGCTCCATGTCCCGTTCTTTCTATTTGTGTGGCACACAATTTCCCAGCTTCTGAACCAATCCCATTGAATGTATACGTTATGAAACACGTTGGTGGGTAATATTCAACTGATCGGCCAATTGTTTTTCGGTCTGACAAGGATCCACATCAAGCAATTCTTCCAATTCTGTATCTTCAAATTATCTTGGTCCGCCTTCACGTTCTTTGTCTCTTACGTCAAAATCACCAAGTTTGAATCACTCTCTGCATGTTGTATTCGACGGAGCATGTTCACCGTAAACTTCCACAAGCAATCGATTTGGTTCCGCTGCACTTTTCTTCAACAAAAAATAATAAAGTAAAACTTCCCGCAAATGCTGTTTTTGGCACAAAATTCGACATTTTCAATTACATGAAAATAATTGTTGTTTATGCTTTGAATAAATGTCACTAGTAATTATTCAAGCTTGACATCTAACCTCCAAAAACCATGTATTACCCGATTGAATAATATGCAAGCAGTAATACCAACGACACCTCTATAAAAGGTCGGAAATACATTTGTACACCCAATATTAGAAGGGTTGGTTTTACATTTGCTACTAAAACTTAAAAATTAATAAACATATTTAAAACGTTTGTTAATTGACGCTACAACCGATGTAGGAATGTGGCCGCCTTACTTCTAAGTTTACATAATCAATTTAATTTTTGATTAATGAATGATTGGATTCTAGCCAGGTCCCAAGGCTGCTAGGATGAGGCATACATGTCATTCACTATCACTTTTATTATGTTCCCATGCGGTCACCTAAATTTGTACTTACACAAGTAAGAGTTGCTTGACGTCTTTCTGCCACGCATCCAAAAAATTGAATTATAAAGGGTGTTTTTTTATAGATATAATGGTTTTAGAGGTTCACAATTTTAAATTAAAATAGAACAAATATCGTAATCTGTAGGTCCAGTTTTCGAGTGATCGCAGCAATTGTGTCCATATCTCGATAATAACTCGCCGAATGTTGTGTTCCAAGTGTTCAATCGTCTCTGGTTTATCTGCGTATATCAGTGACTTAATATCCCTAAAGAAAATAATCTAATGGAGTTAGATCACATGATCTCGGTGACCCATTAACAAGATGATTACGTGAAATTAGTCTTTCATCAAATGTTTCTTTGAGTAAATTAAATGTATTCCGCGCTGTGTGGCATGTGGCACCGTCCTGTTGGAACCACATCTCAGTAAGATTTATGCCAGTCAATTGGGGTACAAATAAGTTAGAAATCATCAGTCTCTATACCGTTCACCGTTGACTGTAACATTCTGCCCATCATCGGTTTTAAAGACATATGGATCAATGATTCCGCCGTCCCATAAAGCGCACCGACCAGTGATTTTCTCTGAATATAATTGTGTTTCGGCAAAGGCTTGTGGTTATCTTCACTCCAAATCCGACAATTATGTTTATTAACGTACCCATTCAGCCAAAAGTGAACTTCATTGCTGAACAAAAATTTATTTGGAAATACAACATCAATATCAATTTGTGCTTCAGCCCATTGGTCGCATTGGTGGCGTGTGCGATGGTCGGATGGCTTTATTCCTGCACAAGTTGAATTTTGTAAACACTTAAACCTTAGATAAAATCTTCCATAAAGTGAATGGGCACATCTCCAGTTGCTGAGAACGACGTCGAATTGATTGATTTGGGTTTTCCCCAATGCTACGCTATACAGCGTCTTTCGCTTGTTTGACGTCTTACTGGATGCGTATTATCATTTAGAGTATACGTGGTGCGAAAACGATTCATAGTTAACCGAACTACCCGCTCTGTTGGATGATTATGACGACCCTAAAATAGACGTAATGCACGATGAGTTTCGGGAACAAAACCATTATTTTGATTTAAAAAAATTCAACAATTTGCAAGCGTGCTCTGGCGTGAGTCTATTCATTATGAAATGTCAAATCAAACTAATGACAAAGCAAATATTAGCTGTCAAATCGGTGGTCAAACAAAACAGTGTTGCCAACTTAAAGATGTGAACCTCCAAAAAACACACTTTAGAATACATTTTAAATAGTAAAAATAATAAAGAGTTTATATAGAACTTCTAAAATATAACTAAAAATTTAATTTTTCCGGTAAACAACTAATTCAAATATAATACAGCAAAGTCTGCGCCATTTGTTTTTACGCGTTATGTGACAAATTTTTAGTAATAGGATAACAAATGAGGATTAGACAGATGTTTTTATTAGCGGTTCAGTGCAATACGTCTTATTCCGTAAAATCGTTGCCAACTGAAATGTTCGTTCTTTGTAGGAACTTTGGTCTAACAAGTCTCTAGTCAAACTTCCACCAAATACTTATAACATTTTTGCTCAACTTTACTTATAGGGTTCACTGTCTTTAACCTACAAATTAGGAATGACTAAAAAGCTTTCTGAATAATATGTCGATTTAGGGCCAAACAATTTTAAAGCGATAAATTAAGCAAATAGAGCCGGAATTTTTAACAAAATGTACAACTATTAAATGCATATGATTCAATTGGTTTAGATGTAAAACATTGATTTCCAACTCTATAACTTAAAATAAGGGGATCGATTTTGTTCAAACTCCGAGACACGAGACAAGAAGTTTTCGTATACGTATAAGAAGTACAGTATACAATTTTATATTAATGTGTGTAATTTTTATGTGGTTATATTTGTTTGTTTTCCGCGAATGTAAGCATCAAAAATGATGAATCGGTACAAACGGTTGTTTTTTGGTGTTTATGTCGTTTTGTTCTCTCACTTTTTTGACATCTCCCTTGCTTTTGAAAAGGCGAGTTAACACGTTCGCACAAATGATTTCACTTTTTCCATTTTTGACACGTTCGCACAAACAACTTTAATTTTTTAAGGAATAACGACATATTTTTCAATTCTCAACAATAAATTCCTTTCCGCGACGAAATGTCATTGCAACTACAAGTTATCAAATGTGTGTTCCTGAGTAGTACACACATTTAGAAAGTGTGCGTTAATGTGTTAAGAAAAAAAATTTAACTACACATATTACGATTTGTATTTTTTTTTCAATGCGATGTCGAATAAATGTTTTTTTGCGCAGAAACAAATAATTTGCAATTATGTATTTTAAAACTAAAATTAAATAATTAAATAAATTTAATTTTATTTCAAGAATGTTTGCATTTACATATTTAAAATTCTAAATGGAAATGTTATCTAGAAATGTCATATCGAAAATAATTAAATGACGCGCTTTCGTACTAACACAAACATACATCCACACTATATACTTGCGGTTATTTTCCATTTTTCAGTTTTGAGATGTAAATTGAGTTTTAGAGTAGTTCTAGAGTAAAAAACATCGCATTTTTCGGAAATTAAATTGCAGTCAACTTTACATATGTACATCTTATCTTCAGTTATAGAATTGAAAATCAATGTTTTCATCTAAACCAATTGAAAATCATATGCCCAAAAGATAGCCATAATTTTAGTCTCAGCCCCGAAAATATTTGCTGACTCGAAAAATCATACATTTTCAAGAGAGTGTATCTCGAATACTGAATAATCAAAAATTCTCAAAACAAAAATTTCAAATACGTTAAACCTTCCTATCAACACAATAACTCGCTTTATCTCGAACTCTAAACATAGAAATTATTAGTATTTTAGCCTTCATAAACGAATAGAGTTCAATAAGTTCGGTAAATTTATATGAAATAACGGTAAATGTTATTCCAAAAAAATATTTTTATTGTTCAACATAATTTCCAGTCACACTAATGCACTTGTTACACAGCTGTCAAATACACTCATACCTCGTTATACGGCGTCTTTCTTTTTGTGGCGATCCGCTATAACGGCTTTTGCTAATTATGACTTAGTTTTTGATTTAAGGCTATAAATATTCGATATACGGACAAAAAATTTAAAATACAAAATACATTGTGTGAAACGTTTTTAATCTCGAAACGGAAAGCCGTATATCGAGGTGTTCGCAGAAAAGTTGTTGATAACATCAGAAGATTTGTTTCGACCCAATAATTGAATTTAGTCAATGCCACTTTGATCTTCGTTCCACAATAAACTTAATTGCATGCAATAATCCAATTTTTACAATTTTATTTTATAATATTTTTATGATTTTACCGATGTGATTCGTTCGCCAGATAGAAAAAGAAGAATTTTTTCCCCCAAATTTCTTAAAATTATCGATTCAATTTTGTCATCTCATGTATACTAATTGATTTTCGGAATTAAATTATTTTATACTACTAGAACTATTTAGAAAACTGCATTAAAAATCGCTAATCTAGTACATTAGATGACAAAATTGATTGACATTATTTTAACATATCAAAGTAAACAATAAATTTCTTAATAGTAATTGTGTTAACAAAGTTTGCAGAGAAAAAATTTATTTAATTGTATAATACGCAAACGAAAAGCGTATTAAATTAATAACAAGATAAGTATTTTATTTTATGTGACCCATTTACATAATACTAAAGTATAATTTGGTTCCATTTTAGATAATATTGGATAAACTAGACTAGTGAGTGAATTTTATTAATCTAACTGAATCTTACTGGAGAGATACATTGGATAAATTGAAGCGTTAACTACGATTAAAATATGTAGCACAAAATAAATAAATATTGTTAAACAATTAACTTAAATATTTGTGTAAATGGGTCTAACTAAACTTTTGGTATAATGGGATGTCTGGTCAATTGCAATTTTTTCGGATTAATCGTAGCCACACTTTAATAATCTTAGATTTAGGTAACACACTTAGTTCTATAGAAAATGTTTGTAATGGCTGTAGGTACTACATGTTGAAGGTCGAACCTCCCTAATCACTGAAGGCTATCCAATTTTACAGTGTGCCATGTGGTATTCTACCGACCCAGCCAAGGTTACACATTTCATTTAATCCACAATCTCGTATTATTTGTTATGCGACATTTGCCTAGGTATTGGTGCGTTGTTATGCGTAAAAGCTATATTTTAGCTTGATTTGACCTCGTCATTTTTCCTCGTATGCAAAAGCCCCGCATAATTAGCCAATGTCATTGTGGTCTTATGAGGTAGGAAGTCAATCATCAAAATTCCCAAAATCATCCAAAAAAATTGTTGCCATTATCTTACATGCAGATGGTTGAACATTAAACATTTTCGGTGGTGGATTCGCTGCGTTCCTGTTTCGGCACGGGATCAAATGATGAGTAACGTTTCATCACCGGTGACTCTTTAGTTTATAAATTTAATAGGATCATCCTCACTCATTTCTAAAATTACCTTAGAATTTTCGACTCGATATATTTTTGTTCCAGCCAACATTCGAGGAATCCATATTACACTAACTTTCGCCAACTTAAAATGATCGTGTACATTGGTGCTAACATTGCCAACAGAAACATTTAATATTATATGTGCTTAATTTTGAAATGGTAATTCGGCTGGCTTCCAATATCCTTGGCTAAAATTATAAGTTCGTATTAACAGCGTATGTCGGGCTTCCACTGCGCAGAAATAGGTATAGACGATCCGACTTCGTTATTGTTTTATAAGATGTACTAGGTTCTCCGTAAATATTGTTAAATCATTAAAAGCATTATTTTTCTTTACAAGAAATTTAAATAAAACACGACGTTCAATATTTTTCTATTTTTTAATTTTGAAACACGTGTTTATTAAATCACTCAGATATTAAATTAAACAATTGATATGCACGAATTTTAGAGTAGGTAGATAATATAGAGGAATAAAAAACAGAATACAATGTATAATACATACATACATTTCTTTATTTCATATAGATTTACCGAACTTATTGAACGTATCTCGTATATATGCAAAATAGTATATTGCATAACCAATGATGAAGCGGAAGATTGCAATACAAATGTGAAAATTGCAGCCAGAGCGAAGTAAGCATTTATATGAGTATTGTAATTAGGAGCTTTCTCACAAGGTATGACTACATTTTTGTTCCCACGAAAATCTCGTAATGAGCCTGATTTATCAAACCTTGCCTATGAAATACTAAATAATATAACACAGAAGTTCATTGTCAATTTGACAATCATTTATATGGAAGTCGTCGAAAAATATGATTGCTTCGAAAAATAGTTGTGTAATTCAACATTTTCCCAACGATTTAAACAGTACATATTATTATCAAAGAAAGATTTTTTTCAACTCTAAAGTAGAATATATATTTTTCTGCGACTACCATGCTTAACAGACTTTTATACACGAATTTTAAAGCAGAAAACGACTGTTTTCCGATGTTTTATTTACGAGTATTTAAGAACACAATTAATTTGTACGCTCGTAAGTGCAACGAGCAATGAAGTTGGCTGTTTCTCGCATAGAAAGACTAATTAACAAAACAATGTTTAAAATTTGGATATTGTTGGCCTCCTATGTATTCAAAAATTATTTAATTTTACTTTTAACTATTATGGCTAGATATTAATAATATTTTATTATTGACGAATAATAGTCAATAGTCAATAGTCTAATGAAACTCAAACGGTAAAAAACACACTCATTTTGTGAACAAAATTTCGTAATAATACGTCACCAAAATAATAGACCATGGTTGACATGTTATACTCGTAACATCACATTTTCGATACTTTATCGAACGATATGTTTCCTTTTCCTAAACTGAAATTAACGACTGTTTCGTTTATGAATTATTTCTGTTTCATTGCTATCGCAAACGATTAGAATAAGTATGCGCAGTACCTTTCTCTCCAATTTCGTTTAAGTAATGAAAACAAATTATTTAATGACAGAAATAGAATAGAATATCACAATTTTTTAATCTAGCAAATACCATTATCGCATAATTCTCAATAGTTTTTCGGAGGCAATTATTTTTACCCTCGATTCCGAAAATTTAAACTGTCGTGCCATAGTTCCCATTCCACTCTCACTACCGTGAGAGAAAATATTTTCGGGACTGAGAGTAAATAAAGCCATGATACGAATGATTTTACTATGTGGTAGCAAAATATTCAATTATATAAAGTGAAACAAATATAGTACGGATTTTAATCATTTATTTTGCTTATTGGTATTTTATAAATAATTTTTGTTTAAGATTTTTTTAAAAATTGTACTCAAATCGAATTAAAACAAAAAACATTCTTAATAGTATATCGAAAATATACCTGAAGTTGTAAAAATATGGACATGCAACTATTTTCGGAATATAAGTACCTAAATTTGTGCTAATTTCATGAAGGTTAGATATAAAAGTGCCTTATTCTGCTGAAATAAATTTTAATAGTGTAATTGTCTAATATTTTTTAATTTTTATTTAATATAAAAGTTTAATTTAAATAAACCATTTCCCAGAAATTAATCTGCTGCTTAAATGTATTTATTAAAATCTTCAAATTCAAGCATTCAAATTTCAGAAAGAAGCAGAAGTTATACTTAAGTTGTAAATTAAAATATAATAAAATATAAAATTAAAATTGCCGCTCATCAATTTAACAATATCTGTAACAAATTATCTAGTCAAAACGCAAAACTCGCATTTGATATGTATAGTTGGTAGACGCAGAATTTTCAAAAACACCCAAAATTCCGTAATTTAAGACAAAGACCCAGTAAATTAAACATTTTACTTTTTGTATTTGGTTGGTTTTTGGTTGAAAAGCAGAAAAGAAATTGTTGTGGTGGTTTCAAAAAAAAAAAAAATTAAATTATGTTGCACAATTTTATTTTCTATAAATATTTTAATTTTATGGTTCATGAACAAATTAAAAAGTAATAAATAATTTTATCTTAAAATTTAACTTTTTGTCTTTTATATGTACATAAAAGGTTAAAATTTTTATCATACACAAAAAGCACAAAAATTTATGATTTTATGTCTGATGTAAACATGAAAAATATACGTAACGCAAACACAATAGACGAATGAAGATGATGATAATAATAATATCCTTCTATCTGGAGTAAAACAAATAATAATCATAATCATTATCGTAAAAGTAATAGTAATCACTCGCATACATAATACAGAGAACAACGTTCCTAAAGCTTAGGACTATAAACAAGTAACTATTATGGTTTTGTTTTAAATGATAACAACAACACACGAACATGTACAGAAAAGGTTGTTTTATATTTTATATAAAAATTAAAATATTTAAAAAATAAAATAACCTCTCATCAAGGAGCGATGAAATTTTTTATGTTTCCATCTACATGTCATTTACACTTAATTTAAATTCACGTCACAAAAGGAAATTAGACAAGCGCTTTCTACATACCTTCCACGTTTTGGCATAATAATTTGTCTTAAAACCAACATTTTTACAATTAAGCTAATTACATAAATGCACACAGCGAGTAGATAGAGTATACATATTATGTCAATAGGAGTATCAAGTCATTGATATGATAAAAATCAATGAAGGGCAGATATATGCATATTTACATATCGCCGACTTAGGAAAAATTTATTCATAAACCTAGACATTATGTATATAAAGATGCCATAGTATAACTACATAAGCTGTGGTGAAACTCTTTCTAATAAATTAAATCGTTTAAACAATTCAAATTAATTCCTTACAAAAAACAACTTAATGTTTTATAAAGCTAATATACACACACACACACATATATATATATATATATATATATATATATATATATATATATATATATATATATATATATATATATATATATATATATATATATATATATATATATATATATATATATATAAATATAAATAAATACATATAAATATATATAGTAAATATATCTGTTGGAAAATTTTATCTCATCTTCTCGTTGTTATAGAAATAATATGAAGCACACAACTAAAAAAATCTAAAAAGTCAAGATTCATAAGATGAAATACTGAAGCAAAAAATGATTAAAATAAAAATCTACAGACATGAAAAAAATGAAAATACGAAAATCCATTTATACAAAATAATCTTTTAAAAATGAAAAACTAGAAAGTAGCATTTATAAGAGAACAAATCAGCTTTATATCGCTATAAATACATAAATTTTCCGTTTTCTTGTAATGCACACGGAAAATGGAATAATTCTGAGATGAAAGTAAATATGTTTCCTTACGCTTAAAGCACCACAAGCAATGTAAAACATTATGATGAAGTTTTAGAAATTGATATTAATGTATTAAAAAATGAAATAAATTTTATTGGTTGGTAACATTTATTTTTTCCTAAAAAAATATATAAAAGGAAAAGGAATATTAAATTTTCGGCGTTTTAATATCAACATAGGCTGAACTTGATCATCTATGATGCCCTTACATTAGTTACTTTCTAGTCGACCAACCGCTAGTACTTATAAGTACTTGTAATTAGTTAAGCTAAACGGTCAACTGGAACACTCAAAAACGTATTTGGTACGTAGTACTCTTCAATTTTTCAACAAACCGAATAGTTAATTGAAAAAATTTTATATTATAATTTTGTTACCGCTTGACAAAATAGACATTACAAAAAAATATTTTTTACAAATATAAAAACCAATTTTCAACCGATTCCTCTAACGGATAAATTTCGTGTAATTACTTCTATTCTCTCATGTCAAAATAACAAGAGCAGATACGAGTAGTTTATTAAGCAAAGGCACACCTCACCCCCCCCCCCCCAACACACACCCCACAAGTGCTTGCGGTTGATCGACTGAAAAGCAACTATTGTATTTATTTTAAACGCATGTTTCTACTTTAATCTAGTCAATAATGTAATGTAAGGTCATTACTTTTTTAAAACGTTCATTATGCATGTTCAAATGAACTTTGGGCATAGTATAGAAGTTACAGGTTAAATTTCACTTGCTAACCCATAGAATTTTACTAACTGTAACATCATCTATAACGGGAAATTAACGTAATTCCAGGATTCACAGAAATTTTAATGTAATGGTATTTTCAGATTGAAAATAACACTTGTCGGAGCTTATTTTAAAATTCTCGGGCATATGACTTCCTATGCTACGCTCCAGTTTCTCTGAAAGCCCTTACAAAGAGTATTACTACTGATATTCACCAAAAATTCTTCAACCACGTTCTTCAATTTAAAAAATAGTTACCAATTCGTAAATTAAATTAATTATTTTTTAATATATACCTCATAATCAAAAACAACATAAAATTTTAACTTAATTTCAAGATTTCCAAGTTAAAGGTATTCACAAAAACGATTTATTTTCTGCAATAGTGTAAAAAAAACAGATTAGTCTATGATGATTTTTTTTTAAATAAAATATAGTAGAAATGACCAATTAAAGAACTAGTACTGCTAAAATATTTCGGCGCAACAGTATATACTATCTAATTTTTTTGTAATATTCATCGAAAAGCAGTTATCGCTTTACTCTAGAGCTTGGCGCTGCTACTGTCACATTCGTATTGGAATACGACTACGACTGTAGTCACTATCATTTTCATTCTACTTTACTTGCGTGCTTTTCCGAACAAGATTCGCCAAACAAAAAAAATATTTCTATAATTTTCCATATTTTATTTGATTTTAATTAGAAGCAAATTTTGTTTTTGTATGTGGTTAATTTTAATTCACCAATTTTTATTTTGTTGGTTTTGGTTGTAAGAGTTTAAAAAGATATTCCGGAAAATATTTTATTTTCATAAAACCACAAAATAATACAAAGTATATGTGTAAAGTTATACGGGTATAACAGAAAAAATATTTTCTTATTCTTAAGGTTTTTATTATTATTTTTATATATTTTATGTGTCTGGAATGTTTTTTTTTCTGTATATTTAATACATTTCTCGTCTTATAAAACGAATGTGTGTATATATGTATAAGAATGGAAGCATTTTGTAGTAATTGCCAACGATGAGGAAAATTTTTATTTTAATTAAATATTCCTCGTTGTTTTTTTTACATTTTCGTGAATAATAATAAAAATCAAACAAAAGAATTTATTTATTTTTATTTTGCTTTTTCATATATACAAATAATTTTCTGCTGCTTTTCCAATAAACAAATAAAAATGGTGGAGGTCTCTGCTCAGTATACTAGACTCTAAAGGGATGTTTTTATTATGACGACAATATAAATAAAATGCAAACGTACCTAGAATGTACTCTTGGTTTATCAAACTTAAATGTGCGGATTATTATATGAGTTTTATTCTCTAGAAGGCATGGTAAATTATATTTTTTAACCGTGGTAGTTTTGGATGAATTATTTTCATTCAAAATTTATAAAACAAAACAATGGTATGGTTTAGCAAAATGTGCTGTTAATTTATCCCGAATACATGCAATTTATTTTCATTCGAACTAGAAATTAAATGGGATAAAATAAATATTTAATTAATCAACGAGAGAATTTATACAAGATAATTACTTTTCATTCTTCTATCGATTTTCCGTGAAAGGTAGGTTCAGTAATTAAATGTGGTATGTGAGTAAACTGACAAAGAGTATTTATTTCAAATTAACTTATTAGTAAATAAATAATTTAGTATCTCCATCTGATATAAAATGAACTGCTCTATCTAAATTGAGCTGTGCAAACTTCTACAATTTGTTTGATTTATTATACTGTCTGAGTATCGATTAAAACAAGCAAAACAATACTGAGAAACGAAAAGTGTCATAAAAAACTAAACACGAAAAATTCTAAAGCTCAACCGCGAAACATTTTTGTTCGTCTATTTTAATTCTAAATTTTATTGTCGAAAGAATAACAAGAACCATTAAAGGGGATAAAAAAAAATAATTTTTGGGCAGGAAAAATCTTGAGAAGGAAGATAATAGCGTAATTTACAGTCAGGTATGATTTTTAACTCAAATCTGAGAATTTAATGATTGCAATGAAATGAAAAATCGCGTATCATATCCGTTGATGCCCTCTAATTAAATACATAGAGAAATCTCAAGACTAAGCGCTCTTATCACTCATTCTCGTATGTGATTACATAATATCTAAAATACAACAACATTTACATATCCCGGCAGGTGAAAATGATACCCTTTTCATTTCCATTTCAATACTTCCAAATTACATTTTCAAATACATACTATTTCTTAATATATTTCTTGGAAAAGTCATTGATCGAAAGAAAATTTTTATGATTCTACTATTCACTATAAAAACATCATAAACAAAATAATTTCTAAAAAAGGTTAAGATTAAGAATCTTGTCTCGAGAATTTTTATTCCCGATTATGTCATCCTTAAAATATTTAAGTGAGGAGTGGTAAACGAGCGGCGTAAGAAGATAGAGAGGGCGATAGCTAGATACAAAATACTTAACTACTATAATTATGTATATATAGTTTAAAAATAAAATTTGTTTTAGCAACAAAATGAAAAGCGCAATTTTATATTTATGTTTATCAAATTTCGTTAAAAAAATACAAAAGAAAACTTCTTAATTAAAAGGAAAAATGTCGTTCAGTTTTTATTATGTCTTGTTGTTGTGTTGCTCTCTACAAGATTACAAGTAATTAGCAAAGCGCAAAAAATACTTTCATATATAATAATAATATTGTTAGAATTTTGTGTTGAACGTGACTAACGGCAATTTTGTTATATTAGTCGTACACCTTCAATTCTCATTTAGATATACGTAAAAATAGAAAAATTCGAGTTTGGAAAATTATATTTTAGTTAGTTGTGTCATTAAAATGTTGTTCTTTATATGGATGATGGCATAGGTTTTATTATTATGTTTTATGAGTTTTCCGCATTTACTCGTGTTTAATTGTATATGAGTGCAAGTACTTTTACTTTTCAGACATAAAGTTCATTTTCTAAAACATTTTCACGGCCTTTGAAAATGAAACAGATTTTGACACAAATTGCGAATTATTACTGAACTATGAATTTAAATATTTTATATTGTTATAAATTGTTATGATTTTTACCATTATCGGCTCTACGTTTACTATAAAAACACCGTTCTGCAAACTTTTGTCAAATGAGCATGCGTAAAAAAATGAATGTACGTTTGCATGAGACGATCGATTATACTACTAAAAGATCAGCGACCCGGACTTAGAGGAAACGGACTTATAAGAAAAAATATGGCAAAAAGAAGTTTCTAACTCAAACAAGCGCACTTTATTCGTTTTCAGTTATACAGAAAACTATCTAAAATAGAGACAAACAAAACAAAAAGATTAAAAATATTATTATAACTTTCTTTTGTACGGATACATAATTTAATTAAATCTTCTAATTAAATCTAATGAATTTTAGAAAATTTATCCTAAATTTATCCTTAAGTGGAGCCGAGCTTTATAAACCTAAAAGTTCGCTTCAAAAATGCCTAATTGATTGTTACTTTTATTGTATAACAGCATCCATATCGCACTTAAGCAGAAGGTTATGAATAGTAACTTTTTAATTTTGTATTACTCTGCTCGCACTTATATATTTTGTTACAAAAACTTTAGGCGGAAACCGAAATATCGCATGATGCTCCATTGTTTAATTTCTGTTCCAATTTTCACTACGAATTTGTGTAGTTATCGCCGCTCGCGATGTCACATTGGAGGATTTTTAGCACGTTTTAAAGTCCGCTTCTATCAAATTTCTGTTTCTCGTCTCGTTATAATTCGGTAAAAGATTTATGAATCTGGTTATGAAATGAAAATATAAAGATCCCATTCACGAAATAAATTGGTCAATTTAACTCTGTTTAGTGAACACTATTTTAGACTGGTATGAACCACATATTTTTATATTTTTATTGATTGTTTGCTGTTGGAAAAAATTAGAGTCACCAAAAATCGAAAATTAAGATTATAATAGTAAGACTTTCGGTGTTAATACAATTTTTTTGTTTCGATTGAAATCACAAATTTAGATAATCTTAGATATTTCAAGCCGAATCCCAAAATTACATAACACAAAATAAGTTTTGTTCCAAAATTTCGAACAGATAAAAATAAAATATAAAACTAATCAAATATCCATCTCTTATAATAATTGAAGTTGCATGGGTCTCTGTCGATCTTACATTATTGAACATTGCGATGTTGTGTCTTATCAGAAAGTCCCAGTCAGAGACTGCAATTTCGGTCTGATCTCCTTACTTAATGAACATTGCACAAATGTATCTTTTGTGATTTAGTTTTGCTAACTGCATAAGGTACCAAAACAAACTTATTAATTGATCACTTTAATTCGTATAGTAAGCCATAAGCTGAAGTGAACAACAAAATCCCATAAATTCGGTCATATCGTAAAATGAAATTAATAATTTAAGTTATGGCATAATAAGATCATTTAAATTAATTTAAATTTAATTACAACGAATAAAATTAAAAATTTTATGTTGTGCGCGTTATCATTTTTTCACCTTTCCTAAATATACAACTTGCCAGACAACAAAAATGTAAAGAAATAATAGCTTTCTGTGTAAAGCTTTTTTTATTCAATGTACCAAAAAGATGTTGTGACGATGACAATGTGATATTAATATTATTATATTGTAATAGGATTTCATTTTATTACAATATTCTTTTTACGTCGAGAGATAGAAATCTCTGCTTTTTATATTTTTTTAGTATTCAGCTGTGATTTTTTAAAAAGGGAATAAAATATTCAGTGACTTCTTATTTCGGTGTATATCTGGTGTAGTTACATACTCGTGTTTATATAATAATAGTATGTTAGTTTCTTTATACTAAGTCGGAAAAAATTTAACAAAATTCTGGCAATTGTGGTTTCAAGTTTTCAATTAAAATTTGTTTCGTATTTTGTATTATTTATTTATTTATAAGTAAAAAAATAAAATAAATTCCCGTGAGATGAGCTTATTTTATTTTAAAGGTGGTTGACTTTGCATGATTCCAATACCCATACATAACAAGAGAAATTTTCATTTTCTATATATCCCTCCATATTATTATCATTATTGCACCTGGGACGAAATTGAAATGACAAGCAAATGAACGTGTCTTGTTTCTTCGATATCTCCCCATTTATGATGAATTTTTCTAAAATTTCATCAATTCGTAATTTGTATCCAATGTCTGGCCAATATACCGAAGCAAAAATTGAGTATTATATATAAAAGTATATCTAATCTAAAAGTATATCTACTATGTTGCCCTCATATTTCTTTCCTCATATCCATCCAAACGGAATTTCTTGCTTATGTCATGTCTATAGAACAAAATTTTATTATACACAATTTTTTGTCAGAGTTGCAGTAATTTACGATAAAAAATTGTGTGTATGTTTGGCAACATATTTTCTACTTTACACGAATACTGGTATATGGTGCTATACAAAATAATCTTTTTAATTAAGGAAAAGGACAAAGTTGAACACAGGAATTATGTTCATATATTGTTTGTTGAAATTAATTAAACTATGTACCCTTATTTAATGTACAATGTATATTACAAAGCCAGACAGATGTATGTGAGTGAGTGTTTAGATGAGTGTGGCTTTATCAGGTATACAAATAAATGTACCTGAAAAAATACAAATTAGCAGACCAGCTAATTGTAAATCTATATATCTAGCTATTAAGTAAATATTAATTTTGACAACAACACTAAACAAATTTTCATAATGTCACAACCACAAAATTTATTTTCCAAATTCAAATATTTACAATATTTTTTATCCAAGAAAATTTAACATCCCTTGAACAAAATACAATAAACATGCATGAAAAGAATCCTTATATTTCCAAAAGAAAACAAAATTTCCATCTTAATAAAAAAAATTAATTTAAAAATAAACAAAAAAAATCAAATATTGACAAATATATTTCTATTTTTTAATTTCATAAAGTGGTTTTCCATGCTATTTTCCTTCAACAAAAAAGGTAAATACTTAGAGATGAATCTATTGGGATTTTTCGTTTAATACGGTTAAGACCGTTTTAATAAATCATAAATTTTTGAGATGGGTTGTTTAGATCGGCTTTAAACTAGCATAAGAATATTATTTATATATTAAATCCATACAAAACCGAATAATTTATCTGTAAACAAATAAACAAAAATACATATCTATGATAGAAAATTGAAACTAATTTGACTTTTATACTCACGATGTACCATCTACGCTACATACTACATAAATAACAACTCCAACTCTCTTAGCCAAGGCAAATTGAAAAATAATAGTTCAGATTCAGAAAAAATTGCTGTTGTATACAGGGATTACAAAGAATTCTATAAAACTAAATTCTCTATATTCACTTCCTCTAATTTATAAAATACAATATTCTTCTAGTTCTAGTACAAGATATTATGAATAATAAATAAAGATCTTATTCGAAAAAGTGGTAAAATAGATAAAAAAATTAAAAATAATTTGTTTAAAGATTAAAAATAAAATACACAAAATACAAAAATAACTATATAATACGCGATAAAAAATAGATATTACACAGACCAAAATAAAATTGGTATTCTACTGCAATAGTTCTTAAAGAAATATTTTATCCACTATATTGAAATATAACATTATTTCAGAAACTAAAATCCTAATCCTATCCAATCCGGAACCATTTTATTTTGGAAGATTTACCAGAATTTTATGTTTAAAACTGTTTTGAGCATGCTTGAATATGCCGTCTTTCGTAGCTGGAAAAAACATTTGTTAATTTAAAAAGTAAACTGTTTTGAAGAATCAGACAGTTGAAAATAATATGTTTGTTGCTTTCAAAGTTAGTTTTTCAGGAAGGTTTTGGCATAGTTTCGAGCGGAAACTCATACAAACTATAGCAAGAGAAATAATGCAGTATTTTAGAACCCAAAAGTTGATAAATAAAAAGTAAATAGTTCTTACTAATCAAGGAAGAATTACAAACTAAAGCTCTTAAACAATTCTAAAGAACTTGTGAATGTGATAAAATATTGTGCCACATAAAAAATTAAAACTGTCAATACAATAAAACTATGCTATTAAATTAACCAACTACTATTCAATTATTAAATTTTATTTTCACCTTGTCTGGGAATTTTTTCCGTTTCTTTTTTTGCTGATATAAAATGTCGAATGCCATTATCCTGCTAATTAAATTTTAAATTCATGTTACGTTTATATATTTATACCGTAAATATTACCCCGATGGGAAATTTCTCTTGCTTTGGATACCTTTTCCCCGTTTCTGTTGTTGTTTATAATTTTTTATTTCTATTTTTTATTGCGCTTAATGACATTTTATTGGTTTTTATTTGTGTTCAACAACTTTGTTTAATATTTTATTATTTAGATTTTCCTTCAAAGTACAGTATGTTATAGTGTATGTGTGTGTCTGCGAAAAATAAGTCCAACGACATGATAGCTGAAAAGCAGCTCTAACACAATCTGTTTAACTTTATATATGTATGTATATATTTTATTATGCTAAGCAGACAAATCGTTTAACAATGAAAAAAAAATTAAAACAGTTTTCTTCATCACAATTTTCATATAAATCAAAGTATGTACTGTGTATAATACTAGAGACAAGAAAAATACGGGAACAGCGGATTTTCTTCCTTGACATCACTGTGTTGATATTTTTCTAGATTAATATAAACTTTTGTATATAGAGCGGATTAAGTGTCTGGAAGAAGCTGAATGTACACTACATCTAAATTGACATTTTTATTTTATATTTGCCTGTTTATTCACAACAACATAAAAAAACAAATTCGGAAAATCTAAATCCAAATTAAAATGTAAATTTGTCAAGGGACTTCATTATCTGCATATATATGTATAATGTTCCTTGCTTATTTTTTCCTTATCGTGCGCACTTGTATAAACAATGATAAAAAAAATTGTGAAAATGAAAATCGAAGAAAAACAAATTTATTCATCATTGGCAAGGTAATCTATTACGTTGCAATGAATATTTAATAACTTTTCCGTCCATGTTTTCATCCTCACGGTTATTCATTCGATGTCATTACTTCATTTAAATTAGATTGGATAATATAATGTACCGCGATGTTCCCTATCCTCCCGTTTCAGACTTATGAACGTCTGAATAAATAACTTCTCTACTCAAGCTAGACATTTGATTTCAAATTCTTCAACGTTTCAACAATATAAATAAAAATTAGTTATTCAATTGGGAATCTAAAATAATGCTAGATTTCTAAAACAACACTACGAAGTGAAAAAAAAATAGTTGTATCTTCTTACTCAGTTCTTTCTTTTCATTTTTAGAACAGAAACGGATATGCACAATTAATTATATCTCATTAGATGCTGTCTTTTTAGTAATCTATTCACAAAACGCAAAGATTATAGAGTTGTAACTTTACAGAAATTTCTTTCACACCAAAAGTTACAGATATATGTACTTGCACCAATTATATGAAATTGAAAATTTTTCTTAACACATTAGAGTCCAGGGGAATTACACAAAAAATAGCAACCAACTAAAACGAAATTTTATAGGCGCCCCCTCAAGTTGGTCAACTCTGTTGTCTATATACATACATAAAACAGTGGTTGGCAACCTGTGGTACACGTACCAGCGTGGAAAAATACAAAAAGAGATATTTCAATGCAGAAATAACATGAACCACAGATAAAAACCTACAAAGAAAATATTTTATAGATTGTTTTTCTGGGGGATTTGAGGTTATCTCATAACTTATAATTTTAAATAGACTGAATTAATTTTACACTTCCGATTCCGATATATTTTTGTATTTCATTTTTTTATTCAATTTGAATGTCTCGTATGTACAGACAATCAGTTTGTAACCAATTTTTTGGTAATAAAATAATATTTTCCATATTTTAAGTTTTTTAATAGTATTTTTTATATATCCATCCATATCCACCATCTCTTGATGTACACCGAAAGAAGTTTTAGCTTGATTATATTTTTTAGCACCTTCAAAATCCATACAATGAACGTATATGAAGATAGCCCGAAAACCATCTCGAAAAATGACTTCAAAGGCTTGGTGAGGCTCCACTAAATACTATAAAAACCTTTTGGCCCGAAAAACAACATGAAACATCTTAAAATTAAACTCTATCCCGAAAATAAAATAAAAATTGATTTGAAAACCTGTTTATTATTTGTATGAGTATAAAATTGTTACCTTGCAAAAAAATGTAATGTGTTGTACGTGTTTCAATAATAAAATAGTAACACAATCATTTTAAAGAAACTCTTATCAACTAATGTACTCGGTAATCCTTATGAGGCGATCAATGAGTATTAATGGGACTAGTTTCATATTACATTTTTACACATTTTACACATTACATTTTTTTGCGTAAATATTTTGAACTCATAAAAACAGATTTTGAAATCAATTTTTATTTTTATTTTCGAGATAGAGTTCATCTCAAAACTTTCATGTTGTTTTTCGGGCCAAAAGAATTTTTATCGTATTTAGTGGAGACTCACATCAATTTTTTAGTCATTTTTTGGGATGGTTTTCGGGCTATCTTCATATACGTATACAACGAAACATGCGTTTTCGCATGAATGGACCGTACTGTGTTAATATATATTTCAAAATTTATGAATACTTGAAAAAAGCAATTAGATATCAGTTTCACTGTCATAGATGCTCCGATCTATCACCACTATGGGCCGTTGCTGCATCGTAATTTCAATTGTATTCTTTATTCAAACGATATAAAATCCAACACCAACTAAACACATATGCAAGATTCTTTAGCGTTTTGTAGTTTTACTCAATAATCTGTGAGCACTATTTGCAATTTCGGCCTGGTAAATTTCAGATGATTGGGTTTCTGAGTAGGGTTCTTTTATTTTTGTAAGAAAATATTATTAGCCATTGGATTTATTGTCCTTTTAAAAACAATCAAGTCTACCATTTTTATTCATTCACACGCCGTCTCCTCATTTCTCACACAACTGCAGTATATCAATCTGCACGTTGTAAGTTCAATACCAACCTGTACACATGAAAAATGGGTTGGTCCTGAGTTCCGTACTCTAACAGAGAGTCGTAGTAGTTAAATGAATTTATTAATACCAATCCGATCTTAATAGGAAATGTAAGTGGCAGTAAAGATTTATCTATTTTTTTAGAATATAGAATAGGTAGTTCAAATGGAGGATGTTAAAATAGTTTGTAAAATGTACCAGCTGCAATGAATACTGCAAACTATTTTTCACTAAACTCAAGTGGTAAATGTGTACATGAGCAATGACAATGATCATCAACAAATTAACTTTAACGAAAAACTTATTAACTAATTTTTAGGTTCTACAAAATGTTTTATTTTATTGACTACAACAATCCGTACTGTATGCTCGCATTTCTTGCGAAAAGATATTAATATTATATTTTCCCTAAATTCCTGGTGCCTGAAACCTTGAACGAAAAGATAATGGTAGCGTTTGATTTGGGAGATTGCTCTATCTCTCTATTGTTTTCGATTAGTTCAGTGATCGCGGCCTGATAGTGAGTGAGGGACAAAGAAAATTCGGAACGAACAAATATAAAAGTGCGAATACATAACAAATGTTTACAAAATGGACCAATTATCATAAATAATTCTGAGTAAGTATTATTTTCATATACATATTTCAAAAGAAAGATTTATATAATCGTTTTAAAATTTTATAAGATAGCAATTTTTTAAAGAACACTGTTCACATTAAATTCTATCATGGTTAAATGTCGCGGTGTATCCTCTTTTGGCATGAACATTATTTAGATATTTTTATCCTTCATTAATAGTTCATTGAACAGGATCAAAAAAAGTTGATATGTAATTTATAGACAGTTTATTTTCACAATAACAAACACTTTTGTTTTGGCCACTCATTCGTATGAAAAAATTTGTATACCTGGTGTGTTTAGAAGAAAATAAGCACTCTACGAAAAAAATGTTCCTTATCAAAATTTAATCATTCTCGAGGGGACATACAATAGTGCTACAATTAGTACCCTTCCACTCCTTCTTGTAAGTGGGGCGGCGGGTAACTCTGAGATTAAAATAGGAACCCCCATTTTTTGCAGATTCGGATTCTATGGCTTTAAGTACATAGGATTTCTTTGAAACATTTTTTTCGATTCATGATAGATGGTGCTTTAATAACGATATTAAATTTTTTAAATAAATGATTTTTTTTGTATTTTGTTTTAAAAATATCTGAATAACTGGGACTTTGCTACCTGTAGAAATGTAATTGGCTGGTGAATAAACTACGTTCAGCGTAACCCAGGAACATCGACGTGGACGTAGTAGTTTTGTTCCCTTCGAGGTGCTTGATTAACGTGAGTTCCCACGCCTTTCACGTACCATGATTCTTGATTTACATGAGTTCCCTCGCCGCATCATCTTTCAATTAAATTAAGTGTTCAAAATGATGACCTTCAACTTCAATGCACTTATTAATCGGCATTTCAAATGAATGTACACAACTGAAAAGCGTGTCTGCTTGATTTCGGCAGAAGCATTTCTGACTCGCTCAATCATATTCTCACGTGTTGTTGGTAAACTTTGTATTTGAGATAGCCCCATCTAGTGATCTAGCGGGTCAATGTACCGGACCAGCTCTACCGATCAAGCGACCATTGAAATCACGATCAAGTACTTCACGTGCTACCGACGAATAGTGTGCTGGACAACCTCACGTTCTGTCACAAATCTAAGCTCAAGTCTTCAAATAATGTTCGCAGTTCATTTTCCAAAATGTCTCAGTACATTTCACCATTCAAGTTGCTTTCAATAATGTGGGGGCCGATGAGTTTGTTGCCAATTATTCCACACCACACGTTGACAGTCCAAGGGCGCTGATGTTCAACTTGGCGAAGCCAGTGTAAGTTTTTAATAATGCATGTTGTGTCGATTAACCGTTCCATGGTTTGTAAAAGACGATTCGTCGGAGAACACTACGTAGCGAGAAAAATCGGTATTTTGCTGTATTTGTTCACGTGCCCACAAGTTACCCGATTTTGGAAATAAACGCCATGAAGTTCTTGCTCTAAAGACACATGATATGGATGATACTTAAGACGTTTTACAATTTTCCAAATACTGGTTTGGGACAATCCGGAATCACTAGCTATTTTTAGTGTACTAATATGAGGATTATGAATCACGTGGCAGATTCCTATCCGGAAAACGCGAAGCGTAGAGTGACAGCATTATCAAGACTACGGCCAGCTTCTCCATGAACCAGGACCATTTCATTTTTTTTTGTACAGTTAAATACTTCATTTTGTATTTTATTAATACCCTAACGCAAACATGAATAGGTTCAATTTAATATAATTTACAAGAAGGGGAGGAGGGGTACTATTTTAGCACTAATGTATGTCCTTCACGGAATGATTAAATTTTGATAATGGAAATTTTTTCGTAGAGTCCTTATTTTCCGAGTTATTTGAAAGTTTCAGCTTAAAAAAATCACCAGGTATAAGATTTTTGATGAACTTTAATAATAAAATGAAGCTTTGATCTTTCTTAAAGCAAACTCACTTTTCTAATTAAAATAAACTATACAAACTCATTGGTAATTTTCAGTTTTACAACTCTGGTTCATCATAGTTTTCATGTAAAAATTTTATTTTAGCATTATTATGCTTTACCAACAACTCATCATATAGAGTTCAAATTCCAAAAAGGAATTTTATTTTATTTTACAAAATAAAGTTTTATTTTAAGTGACTTAATTCTTCTAAAGGCCAAACGGATAAGTGATCGGAATAAAAATAAAAATTTAAGATTTTATATATCGAGATTCTAATAAAATTGTATGAAAATATGTATGTAGAAAATAACAGTTTCCAAAGTAGGTTTTCCGTTTTCTTTTTTTTGCTAATATATTGAAAAACAATCAATTTATGAAAAAACAATCACGCGTAAAACAAAGAAAAGTAAATTAATAAATTAAATGCAATAAAATTACAAGTAGTTTATAATTTTTAGTAGTTTCGAATAGTTTGACTAATTTTTACAAAAATTCGACTAAGGTTTATTTTGCCTTTATTTGCAACTCGCATTTCCATCAGTTCATTCAAAAAAATGTTGTATTCGATGGTCTTTGTAATTGAATTCAAGTGTGTTTTTTCCTGTTATTTTGCTGGTAAGAATGTTGTATTCTATAACCGAGTGTATTTAACGATTGGAAATGCGTAAGGCTAAATGTATAACAATACTGATGACCATGGACCAAGAATTAATTGTTAGGTCAGCATATGTATAAACATACTGACGAACTTTTACGAACATGTATTCCTCGGGTTAGATGGTGTAGTGTTGGGTGTATAGTAGTCTAAAATAAATTAGTATACTTTAGTTTGCAGATATTATACATACAGTTGAATTCATGATTTTACATGTTCTATAAGTTGTTCATTTTTATTTTAAGAAATAGTACACAATTCTAGTTTTAGTAATAATGTTTAATTGTATTTAGAATCGTAGCTCCGATACATTTATTGTAAATTAGGAGTTTACTATGACTGGGGACGATCGGATTTTGGATTTTCCAGCCAGTTTGTAGCCTGGTTCAAATCTTATTTAAGTAATTGAATCCAATATATTGAAATAGGAGGTAAAACGTCGAATAGAATGCAAGCAACCTCTGGTATACCGCAAGGTTCTGCCTATGAATTTTCACAATCTTCATTAATGGTTTTATTGAAGTAATAAAGCATTCCAATATCCTGATGTTCACAGATGACCTCAAAATCTACAAAGCCATCGAGTCAGTCGACGATACCAATAAACTACAGGAAAATATTGACAATAACCTAGCGTTATGGTGCGAGGTTAATTTTCTGAGTCTCAATATTGGAAAATGCAAATCTCTACTGTTTCGAACGTTATAATTGTCGAATTAACACAATCAATTCAAAATTTTCTTTTCATCCAACCAACCAAATTCCCGGCCGCACATAAATTTTCCACATAAAGTTCAATTACCACTTAGACGCAAAACACATACATAAACATTAATCGATTTTAAAATCTTTCGTGAAAAAAGACAACGAAACGAAACAAAAAATTTACACCGTAAATCTGTCACTTCAATACTCGTAAGATTTGAATTACGATCTTAAATATTATAAACTTTTCGTTTAATTTTTATGTTTCTTTTTTTGCTGCCGTTTTGTGTAACTGTGAAACAAGGGAGATTCTTTCATTACTTGGTCTGTGAATGTAAAGTGTACGAGCCAAAAATATTTTAAAATATACATGAATATGACAAATGTTTGTAAAAAATTATTATAATTATACAAAAAAATTCAATTTAGGACATCAATTTATAGGAGATTTTATCGTTTTAATCAATTTCATTTTTCAAACAAATCGAAGTATATCCTTTTATAGCTTGCATCATATTTAGAAACCCATAAAGCCAGCTTATTGATTGCACGTCAACCAAATAAAATTCGATATTTAATCAATCAGATTTCTGTTAAAACCATGTTCAATGAACATTTATCAATTAATATAATCTCGATGTTTGCAAAAATCTTTTAAAATATAACTCCAACTGTAGTTAATCTCTGGTTAGAGGTCAAGAGAAATTATATGTCTATAAATACACAAAAAAATTCAAATCTAATCGACCAATCGACGAGTCAATATCTTAAAATACACAACACACAACGAAAATTTCTTCTTTCGGAAAACTCACAAAACGCAAAAATCTATTGAACTTCTTTGAATATAATGGACATCGCACAAAAAAATTCTGTAAAAGGAATGAATAAATAACAGAAAAAAATTTAACATGACGAAGAAAAGGGTCGAGTTCAAAAAACTTAGTTGGGAAGATTCTTTAAAGTTCGGGAAAAATTTATATTTATGGATTTTTAAAGAGGATTTGAACTTACTCGAAATGACATTAATTTTTCTAAATTGATTTTCTCTTATAGGGCAATCACCTTCTCAGTATATACTACCAACGCACACCGTAAATAATATAAATAAAATTTCCAATTAATTATAAATCCAACCGCAAAAAAATTGTGTTTATCAATTAATTTTCAGAGAAGAAAAATCGATTAACGACGAAGCAAAAAAATCACAATCATCAATCTTTCTGATAAAACCTCCGCACATACTAATAATAGCAATAATAGTAGTAATAACAATAATATCTTCTAAGCATTTCCTCTTTAATTTTATCGACCGTTTTTTTATAAATTTTCCCTTTTCCTTCATATCTCACAATATATATTTTTTTATATTCAACTTCGAGGCCTATGCCAAGGGTATATTTGTTATATGTATTCAAGAGTACAAATATATTACATTGTGTGAGACGGCAGACACAACATCAACATTTTTCTCTGTGCAACTTTTTTATACACGAGATACTACACCAATATCAAAAATAGAAAGGAAAAACGATGTTCCCTAACCCAACTCATAATATACAGAAAAAATCTATTTTAATACTAAACATTTACAACACACAGGCACATAACAATAAGGAAAACGAGAAAGAAAAATTATTATTGCACGATAAAATAACGAGTGGAAATTCCGAAATATGTATAGTATTTCCCCACATACTCGGGTGGAGAAATGGGAAACATATAATACTCCCCAATGATATTTTTATTATATTTTCCTCCTTCAAAATTATGCTGAGGAGAACCAAATGAAGAAGACCAACTAACAACGATAAGGGTTAGTGAAATATTTTTTTACCGACGTTCTCTCTCCTTATATCAAGATTAAAATTGAGACTGCCTTTCGGGACCAATTTTATCAATTTTCTTCTTATAGAAAGTACTTTCTGTTTGCTTTTCTTATTTGCAATGCAAAATTGGTATTTTTAGGTTATCTCAAACAATTTTTTGCTGGTGATTCAATCTTTCATTTAAATAACGCAATCAAATGTGTAAATTCTAAAAAAATAAAACAGTTCAAGAATGAGTATATCATGGATATATAAAACGTACTAAAAAATTATTAGCAAAATAGTAACACAATAAATTGTAGTGATATAATGGATTCTTAATGCTGATATCAATAACTAGAAGCTGTTGGCTTTAGCGGCGTATACGGCTATGTCGGTGAGCATTTGAGTAACTTGAGGCTAATGACAAATTTTTTAACCTAAACAGTTAAAGGGGTTCATTTTGCATTCATAAATAAAACAAGAAGGTAGGAGGAAGTCCATCAGAGAGTCCTATTAGAGTATCATTGGTAAATTATGTACAATTTTTATAATTGAACTTACAAGGTTGGAAACATTTATCACCGAACCACGGGATCGATTCCTGTGGCATAAAATTCCATTTATGTTATTTTATTTCCTCGCTTTCTAGTAGAATTTATATATAAAAAAACAAAATTAAACATACCATACTAGAATATTACACATGAGTAATTTTACTTGGAACAAAAACTATATGAAGATTTTCTATGTCATGTTTGTTTTCCTTAACACATCAACAACATAATAGAAAAAATAAAAATAAAATAATGAAATATTATAGATTCCAAATCGGACACATTTGCTGCCATGTAATATGGTTTGTTAAACAACATTGGGTCTCTCCACTGTGCCACAAAATGTTGGAATATCCTGACGTTCCAAAACGGCATAAACGTACGGAGCCAAAATGGCATAAACGTTTTCGTTTTTCCAAATATATTGAAAAGTATATCATTTATAAGAAAAACGATTACGAACTAAAATAATTTAAATTAATTTTGCAATAATATCGGTCCAGATTTGTTTCCCAAAATTTAAGCGGAAAAGGCGTTTTTAAAGTAAAAAAAACTAACTTTCAACCAAATTTGGCCTCTTCTGTACAGCGTAGAAGAGTTGATTGCTCGGGAGAAGGCTTCATACTTAAGCTTGTTCCTAAATTAAGAGATCCCAGTGATTTCTGGCCGAAATAGGTCCACCGGAAGTGGCAACTTCCATAAGAACTTAATCGATGTTTGCAAATATTTTGAAAAGTATATCATTTACTAGAAAAACGAACATGAACTAAAAGATTTTAAATCGATTTTGCACTAATATCGGTCCACATCAGTTTTCCAAAACTTATGCGGAAATGACGATTTTTGACAAAAAATTGATTTTCAACAAACATTTGGCGCCAGTACAGCCCAGACGAATTGATTAATCGAGATGAAACTTCGTTACCACAAATTTGGAAGTCCCAGTGATGTTTGGCCGAAATTAAACCACCGGAGGTGACATTTTCCATATGAACCTTTTAATTTTTCGCAAATATTTTGTAAAATACATATATCATTTACAAGAAAAACTATTATGAAGATTTTAAATTAATTTTGCAATAATAGTTGCGTTTTTGTGAAAAATAATCAGGTTCGCGATAGCTTTTTTCAAATTTGTACAATTTAAAATTAATTTTTTATTTAAATAACTTAGATTTAGTAATAATCTATAAGTATAACAAAAAAAAATCCATCAACAACTTTCTAGTTTTCAATTACAATCGTTGTTCTGTAGTATATATAATTCTGAACAGTTCCGTTATTATACAAAACTATACAGAACATCGATATTAAAAGAAAACTGTACAACTGTTACGATGGAGTTTTTTTTGTTATACTTAAGATTACTTACTTTTTTTTATATCCCTGCAATCTGCTCTGAGGCCAAGGCTCTCCCAACTTTTTCGTGGTTTGCTTTTTCCGTCCTTACTTTAACGCCAGTGTTAGCCAATTCGAGGACGTGCGGTTAAAGGTCCGATTTTATCACCATCTGCACATTGCATAGCTCCATGCCAGCCTATACTGGCATGGAAGAAGGGTCGACCCATGAGTTTTGAACTTCGATAGCGAGTCATAGTTGTGTTCCATTTCATCACAGATCGTAATCTGTTGATGAAAATTCCCTTTGCGTCCTGCCCCTATCGAGATTCGAACCCGGTACCTCCCGATCCAAACGCCAAAGCTTTAACCACTGTACCATTTGGTCGGTGATCACTTTAACTGTTTAATTTTGTTTCGAAAAACGTTCTCGCCCTGCTTAATTATTTTTCAGCGAAGACGATAGTACAAGCTATTGTGAATTAAAATAAATAAAGTTACCAGACTAACGAACATTTCAAAATGTAAATTTTTAAATGATCTTTATTTGCCCTTCTTCAATCCGATTGTTTTTCTCAAAAAAGCAACTAATATTGGTTCAGATCAGTTTCAAGTAGTGTTGACCTTGTTGCTTTTCTGAATTTTAAGCAGGAATAATAATTTTTGGTTACAAAAGACAGTTTAAATTTTTGTGTAATTGTATTTGTAGCAAAAGAAAATCGAACCACCAATTCAGTTAGTCGGAAATTTAAAAAAAAACAGTGTCAGGCACCCCACAGCATTAATGCTTAAATTTCTCATTCACTCAGCTGCCAAAGGAGGAAAGTTTATTCTGACAACGTGGTGTTGTATTCTGACAACCACTGCGTAGGTTATTGTAAACACAAAATTACATTTTTAATCACAGTTGTGTATGTAATAATTGATGTCAGATCAGGCGCGCTATAGCAAATGATTTGAAAATTTTCTTGTAATTGTGACCGTTGTTGGCGATCAGAAAATCCAAAATTTCTGGTTCTTAAGTAAAACTATTAACTTCGTATTACTATAATTATTTAAAATTCGCTGGAAACCAAAAGGTTCCGCACTCAATAACACACAGGCCTTTAGTTCACAGCGAGGACTCTATCCTAATCTACACAAGTAATTTGCTGCCTTAGCAAATTGAGTAAGCTTGAATCAAGACATGGACGACTACTGATCTACCGTTAGAGATCTAAAGTTGAAGAATGGCCACCTTAAATCGGTATTGAAGGCTGGGTAGCTGGATATAAAGTGAACGCAATCGTCATCCTCTTCGATTTGTTTTTCGCACAAGGTATTTTGTGTCAAACCTATGCGATGACCAGTGACAATCGAGTCTAAAATTCTTATTAGATCATTCCTCAATGTTAGGGCATACTTCGTTAGTCAACTGGTTCGGTTTAGCAATAAAGCATTACGGCAAGTAGAGAAAGAACGCCTAGTAAGCCTTGCTTGTTTTTAAAACATATTTTAGTAGACTCCTTATGCTTATTAAACGTCAAGGAAGATCACTAAATCGGGGCCAATAAACTTCAACTTTGAACCTGATTTATCAAAGCAGTCAGCAATCTCATGTCCCACAAGGCCACAATGAGCTGGGACCAACATGTACATAACTCTATTGCTGTATAGAAGATGCTTAATAAAGTGTTTGCAATCCTTGGCCAATTTGGGAGTGGTATGACCATTTTTCAACGAACTAAGCACAGCTTTACTGTCCACACGCAGAACAATGTTACTACTTGGATCTGCGAGCCCTGACGTGGTCATTGCACAAAGTGAGAACACTTTCGATTCAGCCTAAAACACAGTAGAATATACACCCAACTACCAGTTGATCTTAGATCATACAAAGGACAGTCCATTCTGCATACCGTCCCAGAACTAGAAGCGGAGCCATAGTGACTAACTTTGGTTCTCTGCTATCTGTTTACTGAAGGCCTCGGATAATCAAAGATCTCTCGATGGGATAAATCACCGAAAAAAAGTTGCCGAAAACAAATTCAGGTAACATAAATCATAAATCATACCGATTTCAGGTACGTTTAAGTTTTCATTATTAAAAATTTGCCTGTGTCATATAATTGAACCAAGATTGTTTCAAAACTCAAAGTAAGTAAATCGAAAAGCAGCAAAACATGCCGTGCCTAGAACGAAAGATTATCGCGGAAACACGAACAAAATGGTCTGTATAGCGATAGGGGTCGAAGGTATAGCCCCATAATAGCCTCTTGCAAGCAATTCCCTATATTAGGTATTAAGTTTTATAACAGAGAATTTCGATTTACCATCAGGCTACTCAACCACTAAAGCGTAAGGCAGCATAGAAACAAACAGCGATTTGTAAATAAAACTTAGCATTTTTGGCGTTAAACCCCACGATCTGTCAAATGTCCTTTTACATGGCGGTATCTCTTTAAGTTTTCTTTAATGTGATACTTCCAAGAAGAGTTTGTGTTAAAGAAAAGTGACTGGGATTATAACCAAACTTTAACATTTCAAGGAAATGTAGCTCGGTTATCTCCGTACACAATAAGATGTACGGGTTACAAAATATACACGCTTGAAAATAGACGACTTTTTTTGGGCTCCGCATTGGTAACGTTTTGCTTGGTCACGTTGATTCAGCTTTTAGAACATTTCGAAACCTTTTAGAACATTTCGAAACCATGAGTTTTTAGCACTATAACACCATTCTACAAACTGTGTTGTGGCTGTCATAAATCAACAACATCATCGATGACCTGTTCGACTTTAATTTATCAAAGCATAACTTTAAAAAAAATTCTGAAGAATTGTTTTAAATTTTCAAATGTTAAATTAAAATTTGATTTCTACTTTCTGTTTAATTTTTTTTTGTTTTAATTTAATTTTTGTTTTAAACTTTAATCTGAAAGCTTTACGGAAACTGACCACCCAAGGGCCCTATTATGAAGTTTTCGATAGCGTTAGTTACGATAACTCCGAAAATGACCTATTACAACATTTTTCGATAGTGTTTTTTTTCGATAGTATCGAAAATGAGCTATTATGAAATTTTTTGATTTCGATTTGAAAATGAGCTATTATGAAATTCTCGATGACCTTTTGTTGATATCGAAAATATACGACCGCTTTTAAGATGACGACCATTTTATTTCATCAGCCAAATTCAATTGAATTAAATTGCAATATATAATAAATATAAATATATAATTTTAAATGTGAGTTGCAAATAAACATTTATTTTATATAATATTAAAATTGTGATATATTAATATTAAATTATTGTGTTATTTTTTTTTGATATGATCCTTCTGCTACAAAACGTAATGTTGTTGCCAGCTTTAAAATAGGCGGTATGGCATCTGTATATTTTGCTTCAGGAAAGATTTTCAATTTCACTAAGTATATCAGTGAATAATTGTTTCGAATTTCGAAATAATTTAATGAAACTAGTATTTAATTTTGTTAGAAATATATTAACAATGTGTTATGGTATTACCTTTTGTTTGGCATATCAAGCACGTTTGAATTATCACGAAGCCGTTTTCTCTGGATATATGCAGGCGTTACTTCGCCGACTGAGTCATCATCACTATATACAAAACGCTCAATACTAGATTCCATAGCCAGAACGTACATTTCTTAATTATTTAAGAATTGTTTTAAATTTGTGTTTTAAGGTCAGTATAACCAGATGTTCCAGCTTTGGGTAAAAAAATAATTCTACAATATTCCAAGGGTACGGAACAATCCCAATATCGGAAACGGGTTGAGCAAATGGCCCTGACTAAGAAAAAACCATGCTGCGGAGCTAACCCATCAGCTTCATAAGTACGACGAAGAGCAAAATACAACGCAGAACATCGAAAGTAATTAGACTACAAGCTAAGTCTCAAACGGATGGGCCAACATTATAGTTCGCGACCAGTATAGCGACACGTCAGTGTTCATAATGTCGCACCCCGCAAAGGGTTCAGAAAGTAAAAGCTCCCTCACATCCTCAACACGTGTGTCAAAACGGCTGTCAATTTCCTAACAAAAGCTAATCCAAGAAGGTCTATGAGTGGCTTTGAAATTATTCCTACATTCTCTTTTGCGTCGTCAGAAAACGGACGCAGTCAGATTGAGGATAGGTCGTTTTACCCTTATCTTTTAGTCACCTAGCAATTTTCTTTAAATTTTTTAAGATTGGAACACCAAACGGGGGTTTTTTCGCGAGTTTTGTTTGGTAATGAGAGGAAAAATCACTAAAAAAATTAAGTGAAATAATTAATTCACATGAAATTTTAGGTGAAAAAATCACTTACAAAAATTAAATAACGTAATTCATTTGAATGAAATTTTTTGTTTTGTTGGTAGAATAAATAGAAAAAAAAATTAAAAATTTCTAAAACCATTATTTCATATTTACAACCTTATTGAACCCCCCTCATATTCCGCGGCATTCAACCTACATTTTAAATCAATCAATAGATGATGACTTGTTAGAGGTGTTAAAATAATAAGGAGATTGAGAAATAGTCAATAATTGAGAATTGATTTGTTAATAGCTAAATGAATGAGTGGAATTAATATAACAGATTGGCAAGAAAGTAATGTCGGTTCGGTCTGTTAAACTTTAAACAAAAATGTATTTTCCCATACATGCTCAAACAATTTCTAGATATCAGCAAAAAAAATTAACCAAATGCAATATAGGGTCATCACTGATACAAATTTAACAATTCAAAGAATTTTATAAACTTCGAAATGAATGATAATCAGTTGCTACAATATTAGGGCCGTACGGGATAAACGACATTACTTCCCAACCAATGTCCAATAATTTCGCACGATTTGTCAAAATTGTGTGAGACATTTCAATATCTTGGTGAAATCATTCGTTTTCGATTTGCGTTTTGCTTTGATTGCTTCATACAGTTTAATCAATTGCTGGGTCACCACGACAATTATCGCTTTCGATGTTGTTGTAAACGAACGTATCGCAAATACCGATTCTAGTTAAATGAATTATATCAATATTTACAATTATTTATATAGATTCTAGTCAAATGAATTTCTTTGAAATCACGAGGAACCCAAATGTTGAGCTTCTTATCGAGTTGTAAAAATTTCTACAAAGGAAATTTTTTTTAAACTATCCTGACCAATTCTGACAAGTGCGTTCTATTAAGGTCAACACAATAAATACTTTAATTATCATTTTGCAAGCCTCACCACCTTTCTTTTCTTTACCTTTCTTGAAAAGTGACTACATGCCAAAATAAAAATAGTTGAACACTGACTGAAACTTCTTCAAAAAAGATATAAAACTATATATGTTTGAAAGCTGATTATATTTTTCTGCCAATCTGATACCAATTAAATATACGATACAATTACGTTTCTTATACCTAAATTTTATTTATTGTATGTGATCTAATAATTATGTATATAAAATCATCATCCATTCATAATTACATATAAATCACTCAAAATGTTATATATAAATCAATGCAAATGTAAACTGTAAAATTAATCGCTGTTTATTTTTTCTATGTCTGAGCTTTTTTTATTAGACAGTCAATCGCCCCACATCCTCACTCTCACTTTTATTTTGAGTTTTATGTTTTTATGCTAATTTAAAATAAATATAAGCAACTAGCCTACTATTTGTAGGGAAAAAATTTTAATTTTTAATAAAAGAGAATTGTAATTGGAAGCCATTTAGTTAATACAGTTCAATAATGTACAGAATGTACAATAATTACTCATTAATTAATCAGTTTAGTTTTATCTAAATTAATCAATTAATTACAGACAATCTTAAACACAATACAAGATTAACTAATTTGTTTAGACGTTGTTCGTTCTCGATTTAGTAGCACACATTTTTGTAACTTTATAGGTAAATTTCGATATGTAAACCAATTCAAAGGCGAAACTAATTCAAATTGAATTTATAAAACAACGTATTTATTAAAGCTTATATCAAAGTAACTGTTTGTATACATATAAATACTATAACTCCAGTATATACATACATATGTATATTAGATTTAAAGGTTAGATAATACATACGTAGAAATAAAATGAGTGTAATGTACTTTTTAAAGGTTATTTAACCATTAATGTTTTATGCACTTGTCTATAATTTAACAATGTGGTATGAAAATTTTATTATAGATAAATATTGGACTTTAGAGAATTGAGAATATACACAAAAACACATAAACTAAATGCTGTTGAATAATTATAAATTAAAAGCGAAAGCAACTGATTTTGACAATTTTACTTTATTTGTTTCTCGGTTCGTCCCTGCCGTACAATGTGGTCATATTATCTGTGCATTTCTTTAATATTTATGGAGAAAAGCCGACAACTATGGCTTGATATAAAGACAATGTAACACAACACATTAAAAACACCTATAGTTGTTGTTTTTTGTCACCACCAGAAATCGAACCCGGGACACCCAAATTATAGAGCAAACGCTCTATTAACTTTGCTATCGAGGGATGACAAACCTTTCATAGCTCATAGCCACCAACAATAGAGGTGAATCCGTCTATGAGCTCTACGCTCAGCAGTTCTTGAAGTAAATGCTGATTTGAACTCAGTGAAATTATTGCAATTCATAAGTGGTTCAATAAAAGTACTTAAATTTATCGAGAATGACGGTATTCTGAGCTGAATATTCAAGAACACAAACCAACTTAGCGTCCGTATTTTCTAAAAAAAAATACAATTAAATTTGACTTAAGCATAGCATAAACCTGAACGTCTGGAAAATATCCTCACTGAAATACTTCCTTACTGTCCCACTTCCTCCTGACATTTTATCGCTGACATTGTTTTAGCGATACATCAATAATTTCCTGGATATCATTGTCAACGTCACTATTAATATTCACAGCATTAACTAATTCCGATATCAGCGTTACGTTTGCGTGTTAGAAAAATCTGATAAAACTTAATAAAAAAACTCTCAAATAATATTGTTTGTGGTAAAAATTATATCCCCGTGCGATATAACTCAATTTTATTTCTTTGTGTTCAAATAAGTAACAACCTTAAATGGAATGGTTACATGGACAAGACGTCGCCTTATATAGAATTTTGCTGACAAATTTGGAAAATGGCGTCCTATATATATTGTCGAACATAGTGGTACAAGAAAGCTCCAATATATTTACGTGTAATTTTCAAGAACGAATTTATATTGGAAAACTGGAATACATTCAAAAATGTTCACTGAAACATAAAACAAACATACTCAATGGAACCGTTTAAAAGTTTGCCCTGCATCCAACAAAATTAAACTTTAATTTTGTTTGTTATTTTTAAATTAAAATTAAATTACTTCCACTTTTCCTTCAAATAATGTGCGCATGTGCAAAATCACTTTTTTGGCCAAAATTGGCCAAACCATTTTGGCCAAAAAACATAAATTATTCTGAATTGGATCAGGTAATTTACGATTATCGTTTCGACTTGAGAACCAGGTCTTTGTTTCAAACTTATAAAGCTCGACTAATGCAACGGATCTGAGCTACTAGCTAAAACTATCCAATGTTACCTCAGCTACCTAGTTTTAATGTCGGTTGTTAAAATGGGCAACAGCGTATGTTTGTAATGTCGAAAAAATTGTTTTAAAACTTTTATCACCATTTCTAAGTTTAAATTCTCTCACACCAAAAATGGTTTTCTCAATAATAGCTTTGATGTTATATATTGCCGTCGTAAACGATCTTTGCTGGTAAACTTAATTGTTACCAAATTAAATAATCCTAATGCAGGACACTACAAAAATAATTTTACGGTTTTAAATACATCAAAAGTTTCTTTAACACCATGTCCGACAAAAAAATCGAAGGCCAATAAGGTATAAATTGTAATCTATATTTTTATTAAATCGTTGGTTTCAGAAGAATATTCTAGCTTTCTATCCGTTTAACTTCAGTTTCTTATGTAGAATCAAAAACTCTTAGTTAGCTAGTGTGAAAATTTTAGTCACAATCTTAATAAAAATTATTCTTGGTCTTTTTACTCAATGTACCTAGAGTATTAGGCAGTACTGCTTGATACGCCATCAAATTTATGCCTACAATTTATTTTCTGAATTAGAAGAAGTAGTTGTAAATAACAGAAATGTTCGTAAAAAATCAGATCATTTATTTGATAATACTGCCATCTACATATATAGCCAAAGATTGGAACCGTCAACATCAAATGACGTAATATAGCAAAAAATTTAAAGCAATGAGGTCATTAGTGTCCAGGTGCACTGGTTCACTACTCAATTAAGCTCTCCGGGATGCGGACGAACATTTAATTTTGGGTGATCTTTTATGTTTTAAGTATCACTTTACGACGCCTTAAACCTGAGTAAATTTGTAAGCATTGTCGTCTACTCAAGATCAATAATTTTACTAATTAAATAAGTTGGATGTATCTCCATCAACCTATGCACATACTTTACGACATTTAAATTCATAATTAATCATTTTGTGGAAATGCAAACACTATTTAAAAATTATTTACTTATAATTATTATGTTTGTCTATAGCTATTTATTCAAGTAACATTTAGTTTTAAAGTTTTCATATTTAGAAATACTTAAATATATATTAATGTAAGCTGAAAATTATTTAGTTACAAGTTGAAATATATTTTAGATAAAAGTGTAATGACCGCCTACAAGGTAAATATTTATATTATTATATCTATTAAGTCCAACTAGAAAATATTAATTTTATGTCTACTAGAACAGGGGTGTGACAAAAATATATACGTAAAATCTCAATTTATATTTTTTAATATGTTTGTGATTTAATTTTAAAATAAGTGGAAATGTTATGTCTGTGTGTTAAAAGTGCATTTTGTATAAAAATATATTTAAGAGAAGTGGCAATTAAAATAAACTTTATTTTATAATGCATTTAATTATGCAAAAAATTAGTTTGAATTAATTTAATTATTTGGTGTATATACAATATTTTTGACCTCTACTTTGCTACTAAGTAATTGAGTATAGGTTAGTGTCATACGCGAACAACAATTTGATATGATAAATTTTATCAGTTGGTTTTATTTTAGATAATTTACCGTCGTCGGCGTTCACTCTTATTTGTCTTCGTGATTTGACTTTTTTTGATACACAATTTATGCTAACATCATGAAATTTTATTTTTATAGATATATAATTTTATTTTATCGGAAATTTATCGACATAAAAATTTATTCATGTGATGATGATATGGGATTTTTTGGTTTTGTATTCTTATACTTAGGCCATGATTAGAATAAATAAACAATTTTCTTTCGTATAACTGAAAACGATACATTGCAATCTGTTACGCTTAACTATTCGTTTTATTATAATGCTCGCGTCTCAATTGCTTAAAATTGTAAATGTTATATCGTCGTCTTATATTAATTGTATGTCGCATTGGCAATAGTTATGATTTTCATGGTTTTTATGAATCTTTAAGATTTTATGTATTATCTTTCGTATGGGCTCTATACAGTTAGATCTTCCAAAAAGGGACATGAGATGCATTTATATATCAATAAAATTAGGTTAAAACCACGCCCCTCGTGTCATAAATTCATTGCTGCACCAATGACCTTAAAAAATATCTTATTAGATTGAAGATGTGTATTTAAACAAAACAGGAATATTAAACAACCCCCATGTATAAACAAATATTTAATGCAAAATGAAGGGCGGAGTTGTTTTTGTTTCCCTATTTCATTCCTGGTTTTTGTATGTACATACATATGTATAAATAATAAAAAAGGAAAATAGAAATTTTTGTTCAATTTTACTCTCATACATAGCATATATTATATGCGTGTAGGTACAACATATCTATGTCGATGCACATATATTATGTACGAATTCATACATTTGTAAGGGTGGCAGAAGTACAATTATTATTATTTTGTCTACTGAAACCCTTTTGTGTGCTGTGTGTTTCCATGGAAATTTTCCGTTTCACAGTATATAAGTGTATTAAAAAATTGCCAACCATTTTGATTTTGTGCTTGCTTTTTAATTATACAACTTCTAATGCGGTTAGAATTGTATTATAAATAGAAAAATGCAGTTTGCATGTGGTTTGGTTTGGCGAACTTCCGAATTTATTTGTTGGCTTTATTTAATATAAAAATTGATAATTAAATGTATCAATTATAATTCACGAACTCTTCGCTACTTATAAACAGTATTCATACATAGGGTATCGAGCACTGGTGATATAATTTTAAAGGGGCTTATGGAGAGTAAAATTCTCAGCAAAAAATAACTACGGTTTTTGGTCTTATACCAAAGAAAATAAGACCTGTCTTATTCTGTTAACTAAAAATATTTTATGCCAAAAAACCAAAAATTATTTAGCTCTTGCTATTATAATTTGTACGCCAGCTTTGTGCGGAAATAAAAAGACTAAATATTTTTAAATTATGTATTTATTAAATTAGAAACTTTTTGAAGAAATATGATACATATGTATATGAGTTTTCGATGAGCCCAAAGTAGACACATCAATCCGAAATAAATTATACGATCGTAAATTTACCTGACTACAATTAATTGATTACAACGATAGTACCATACTATTGCAAAAAACAACAAATAAAAATTATAAATTTTGAACTAAGTGCTCTATAAGCTATATCCACCCTTACCGTAAACTGAAAATGATAGAATGCTTAATTATAACAACAAAACGTAATTGATGGGATTTTAGGAAAATGATAAACTTTATTTTATACAGCCTTTTTAAATTCGGCAGTTTCCACTATCAATGTGTATGGCTACATAAAATATTAAATTGTTACGGTCCACTGTATCGCCACAAAAGATGTTTTTTTTTGGTGAAATTTGGGTCAACTGGACAACTGCTCGAAAGTCTAATTAGCGAACTCACGGCTTTGTCTATGGTCGTTTACAAGTTACTGGGTCAGTTGGGTTTATACGGATGCAGACCCAAGTCCCGAAACAAAATTCGCCAAGTTGACGAGAAGCGGCGTGAAATTGACTGCCTCGGGTTTTACCATATACTCTCACGCACAGCAGCGACGTTTTCAGCAGACCTTGCGTTTAAGTGACGTACAGGTGTTGACTGATTATTTATAAAACCGGTTGACTCAAATTTGGCCACCAAACGTCGAATAGTCGACTCGGCAGGACAGCTGTGGCGAGGATAAAAATCACGTAATGTGTGGAACGTTTCTCGAACGGAGCAGTGATTTAAAAAATAAATTTTGGTGACATGCACACGTTGTTCAACGTTATAACCTTACATGGTGATTTGCCATACACTACTGAACAATTCACAATAAATTTGACAAATGTTACCTTAACAACATGGCTGCTATAATCCAACAAATTTCAAACGACTCTATTGAAAATCCCTTTATAATGAACTGTTGGTTTATTTAAAGTCATCGTTTGTTATAAAAACCCCGAGTTTTAAATACCAATGTAAACCATATAATCACATATAATTACTCCTTTAATAGATCGCACATTAAATATATAGTTGAATGGAATACAAAATAGTTAATATTAATTTTTATATTATAAATTAATAGTAAAGAAATTGACACCATCTTTCTATTGTAGTTTTGGTTGTACAATAGAAAGATAGTGTCAATTTTGAGTGTAAGCGCGCAAAGTGATACAGTTAAACTATAAAAAATTAAAATTAATTTATAATTTTAAAATTTTAATTACTAATTCAACATAGGATTTTCCATGTAAAATGTTGACAATTTAGGTGTTATCCCTTACTTGGGGCGATTTTGTATACCACATGTACAAAAATAGCCTTATTAAACGTTACAATTCATTTTGTTAGATTTTCAGTTTTTTAATTAATCCGTTTTTCCTGAAAAAAGTTTTATAATTTTTTCTTATAGCACTCATTCACTAAGCCGGCAAATTATTTATTATGATCTAGAAAAGTAAATTTGTTTAAATTTCGTATAAATATACACAATTATTTTAAAATATTTTGTTGTATAAAATAATAAAGAGAATTGTAGAAAGTAATTGCTGAAAATTGCTCTCGCGTGTGATTAAATACAGATTAAAACTCGTTTAAGGGTTTCTTTAGATATTTTATTTCTTGGCAAAGCCATCCCAATCCTTATAATTCTCTGTTTATATTCGTTTCATTAATTCTCCTTCCGTTTTTATTTCCTTATAGAACTCGAGCTGCTTCAGAGTTGCTTATTCATAAAAACCTAATACATTTAGTGACGGGTATCTTGCAGACCAGTGATTTGCGTGTAACCAATTCTCAACATTTATACTGTAGTGACTAGCTAGGTTATACCAGGTTATGTTAATAGAATAATCTATTTTAAATAAGGATATCATCAAGGAGGTGTTGCAAATCCGTTCACTATTGTATTATTTGATACAAAAAGAACGGATTGAATATTTATGACGGCTCTGAAATAATATTCATTTCTGTACATGTGGATTTTCGGAAACATCCGTGTGTTACTATGTTGTGAGTTTTTTAACGTCATACTCTACCATATAAATTGCAATTCGTCCGTCCACTATTACGATTGATAAAATCATCACAATCAAAATTGCAAAATTGTATTATCCATAGACCGGCCTACAAGCGATTATTCTTAAACAAGTGTGTTGGGTGAAAATTCTTCTTACATAATACTCCACGAACTCAACGGCGGTTCAGAGTCCCCATATGCTAATACATTAATTAGTACTTACATTTCAAACAATTTCTTCGTCACAATCCGAATGAACTACTGATACCGAGTAGGGCGAAGTTCACGCATTTGAAATTGTTACGAAATTTCGTAATGTTCTTAGAATATTGGAAAATACTCTTGTGTCAAAAACGCGACGCGACGTATATGTTATCTGCTTTGCTATCCTGTTTTATAAATATTAGTTTACAAAATTCATAAATGAAATAGTACACAATTTATAAATGCTGGTGTATATCCCATCAACTTTGAGCACATTTCATTAATCTTTTAGTTGTTAATGTAGAATTTGAAAATATCAACACTATTTCAAAACAAAAGAAAATATTTTACAAATTTTTGTTTTTTAACATATCAAGGATCACGAAAGCCCATTCACATGTCGTCTACTGTTTTGCTGATCAGAAAAATAGTTGCAATATTGAAACTAACACATTTTTGTAAAGAATTGAGATAAACAAAGACTGGCATTTATGATTTAAAGATCTAAATCTTTATAAAAAACAATATTACTTAGAATTTTTCAACACCCTGTATTCCAGTTGGCATCATAAGCTTACTTCTCATATGCTTTATATCTAGAGAGAGATCACAAACCGAGATACTCTGTAAATTTGTTCTTAAAAGGTTTAAAGTGGGTTTGGTGTTTGATATGTGCGCATAACCATTTCGTACGATACGTTATATAATATGTTCCAAGTTGATTATGAAAAATATTTAATCAATCTTCTTAACCAAAATCTTTGAAATTATATAAAATCATTAAGCAACTTTCTTTGAGTTTTTGAACTTAAATAAATGTCACATTTCTTGTTTACGTCGTATTCAATCTATTTGCATTCCCAATTTCTATTAATACTGCGCTAAAATTCTTATCAATGTTAGCATTACAACAATACGTCTTCTTATTGCTGTCTTATCAATACAACAAAATATGAATCTAACTCACTTCATTCATTAAACAAAAAATTTCTTTCAAATTATATACGGATTTATTAAAAAACATTGTTCGGATAAAAATAAAATGTTAACCAGATGGTTAAAAAATTATTTTATCATCTATTTATTTAACCTCTTTATTATTCAAGTTTATTTAAATGATTATATCATTTACAATTATAGACGTTTGTATATAAAATGTATGTGTTATCTCATTAAAATAATACAAAGTGGTGATGAAAAGCAAGAAAATAACAAAACTTGAATTTTCCTTTTTTGTCATCTTGATTTACCTTTACATTTGTCTTAATTTAAAAAGACAAAAAATTGTTTGTCAAACCCACACGAATGACGAGTAAAATATTTCATTTTAATTTCAAAATTACCAAAAGCAGAAAATAAATTATTTTTTACATTGTCTACTGTAAAAGATAATTAATATTTTGTTTTTGCTATTTCTAAGAAATTAGATGCGGTGATCTATTATGTTTTTATGAATTAAATGTATAACATGACAATAAGTTTTTATAGCAGGTCAACTAGAAAACTTAGTCTCTATATATTAGATCAATAGTGAATTTTGCCGGCAAGTTATTGATAAATTATTTTTTTTATACGTACGGAACAGTATGGATTCCGAATTTAACAATTGTGAAGCATCAACGTTCTTAGATGAGCAAGTTACTAAATACATATATAGTTATATTCCATTTACAGAAAAACTGATAGTTGCAATAATAATAAGATCATATTAAAGGGTTGGTTAAATGTTATTATAAGCAAGCAGTTAGCGCGTCAAATTAAATTTGACATATCAGTTCGTCCGTTAAACCAACTCGACCCCAAATTTAATCAAACACAACAATACCGTCCGACAACAGAATTATTATTATGTAACAATACAAAAAAATCTAAATTGTCCCAGGCCAAGCTAACAATTTAAAGTAGTCATAAACCAACATTTCAATTATTTATTCCGGAAATAAAAAAGTGAACAAAACCAACATAAGCCATCTATACTGGTAATTTAAATTTCATTTGATTGTTCGGTTTCTATTACCTGAACAGATCAATGTAATGTAAATGCATAGTAATAATCAGCATCCTTTTACACAATATCCTATCGAAACAATAAAAAATTCCATCATAAATAATTTTTCGTATAAATATTTTACCAATTGTCTTAAGTTGTAACAAAAAATGGACCAACTTATATCCCTCCAATATAAAATACTTTTAAAACATCAATCATTCTTATACATGGTTTTTATTGTCTCGCATTAATTTAATTTCCGTGGAAATGTTAGTTTGATGGTTATGTTTATAGTTGGCATTATTTCAGTTTAGCGAACCGGTTTAATTATTACAAGGACTCTATTGTCACATAATAATTGAAAACCATCCAACAATTTATCGTTTTTTACTATTATTCGTCCTTTTATATTAATATGTATTCCTTAAAGAATCGCAGGGTAACAATGCCGTTGTGATCTTATATCCTTTTGTAAATAATCGAGTTTTAATACATTTTAAATTTATGTCGTGGGGATTTCGCGGGAACAATGCAATAATAGTTTCGTTATTTTATTCACGCATCGTGCCATTTATTTAAGGGTATCCGGTTCACTAAATTATAACATTTATGTATCTACATACATAGATAGACGACTTACGTAAAAGTCAATATATTTTTTTTTATTTTAATCATGATTAATTTTAAAAAAATCATAAATATATTATTATGTTGTTGTATTGATTGCTTAATTCACAGACAATGTATACAGATATAACAAGACACATATGTGTAGTACAATATCATTCGAGACATGCTAAACAAAAAATAAAAAGGCGTTTTGGACATTTGTAGATTAAATATTTTGAGAGAACGAACAAAAACTAAATTCAAATATTTTAATTAAAATAAATATTTTTCGGACATAATTAAATATTATGTCTGTCGACCTTGTCTGTTGAACTTGATCAAATAAAATTACGTTTTAACACATCATTATTTATTTTATCTTAACAAAAGTAAAATTATCGCATCACACACATACACACACACACATCTTGCCTTTAAGATTTGCGTTGCATTATTCAATAAGATCATTTGAATACAATTCATATTTTATAGGTTTGATGATTTAAACATTTTCGGAGATATCATAACCAATAAACTTTATATCCCAATCTAATAATCATTCAACCATAATCAATACTACATTAATTATAATTTTGTACGCTCGCAAGCACACAATGTGATACCAATAACCAATACATTATTTTTATGTTTATGTGTAATAAATTGTCATAAAGTTGTGTCATTATTGGAATACATTTTTCTTATATTCTGAAAGGACACATGGGTGTTTAAGTATATGATGAATATAGATGTTGGTGAATAATATTTACGAACTTATCAATATGAAGTGGCCTAATCTATTAAAGTAAATCGATATCGTATTGAGAATTTAAACATTAGAAAATAGTTAAATAATTAACATATTTGCTTACTAGTTCCTGACTAAACAAAGCAATTTTGGTAATAAAATAAAAGCTTAACAAATTTAAATTCGTAGTATGTGATTAGTATCATTTTTTTTTTATAAGAGAGTGATGCGTAATTAATTAATTAAGATAATTAAGATCAGATGTATGCCCACTTAAAAAAATTACATTTTGGTCATTTGATTTTCTAAGAAAGAGATGTATCAATAAATTATTTCAATCGTCTTTAACTGGATGGTGATAATCCGGCCCAAATCTCTAAGAAAATAATATTCGACCAATCCAATATGCGCTAGGTATGTAAATAACTAAATATTGAACACATCTTAACTTTATATTTGTTCTCTGTGAATAAGAGGCCCCTCTTACGACTCGTAAAATTTCATTGTGCCAGCATGTTGAACTGTGAGTTAGGGTCGCTCGTCCGCCGAGATTTAGGATCAGTTTAAGCCAATTTTTACTATGTGAAATAATATCTCTGACGACGAGGATATCAAATGTTATATAGAAAATCGATAGTGATCCAAAATTAATGATTTAAGGACTTCTAAACAGGATCTAGTGGCAGGCACAGACAAATGATTTTATTTAAGATTCTGTGCGTTCAATAATTCTTTGTAAATCGGCATCCCATGCAAAAACCAAAATAACGTTAAACTATTATTTGTCAAATCGAAACTGTTAAAAGCTGCTATTCTATTACGAAAATTTGTTCTGGAAAAAAACAACAATATAAAAGTATGTAATATAAAAGACTAAAGTAAGAAAAGTCGGCAATTTTATTTATTCGAATTAAGTTTCAATACTAGGCTAAATAATTAATAAAATAAACCATATTTTGTATTCATTGTTTTTAACGGAAAACGATCCATCGCACAAAAAATAATATGACTGTCTATATTTCTGGTTTTTAGAATATAATTCTCATATTTCATGGTCGGTCAAGTGATCAATCATTTTGCAATTAGTAAATTACTTGTGTTTTCTTTGACATAATCAAAGATCATCGATTTACTATATTAAGATAATATATTCATAAATTTTTAACACATACTCAGACAAATATTGATACTTTAAGAAACGAGTGTGTCCAAAAAAACGTAAAATTTTCTATTACACTAAAAGTTCAAAATCTAACATAATAGAATATATCACAACATAAAAAACATGCAACAAAAATTGTACGCAATTTATTATCATTACTATTATTATTTTTATCATTTTGTGTGTTGTCATATCTTATTATGTTCTTCATGTTAATCTTTTTACAAGCAAAAGATTTTGTAGTCTTATTCTGTTTCCTTTCAAACCAACCAGCAAAACTAAATTTATACACTATAGCTTCTATTATTATGATTATTTTGCTACAAGTGTCCTTATACCATATCCCAAATATGTGAAAAACTTTACGAAACTACAAAACTCAACGGAAAAGATTGAAATATATGCACAAGACAAGCTACACACATAGCTGCTATAGTAGTAATTTAAGGATTTTCATCAAGAGATGAAAATCACATAAAACATTCTTTAAAAAAATGTAGAAATGATTATGGCTTAATAAAAATAGCTTAAGATGGCTTTGTTCTCTCTCAAGATTACTCAATTGGAATATATTAAACAAAAATCCTAAATCTGTTGATTAGGAGCAACAAAATTTAATTTTATCTCGCAATTTCTAAACAAAAGGCACAAAATTCTTATTCGTTCGTTTAAATAATCATATAATTCTGTTATTTACGGTATTTCGAATTTTGTCTTAAATTTCATGCGATAAAATATGTACTCACAGTTATCTAGCATAAAATTTAAGATTATCCTTCATTATAGTGTATTATGTTGCACATTGTTCGTGCAATTAAGAAAATTAGACTAGAGACATCGCTTAAACAATGCATAAAATACATTTTGATATCAAACAGTGTATATCAATTTATCATTTTCATTTTCTTTTCTTGTTATATGTATTATATAAAGTATATGATGATGATGGTGGTACTGTTCCTTTTTCTTAGTACAAGATGAAAAATGATTTTCATTTCTCTTTAATTCATTAAACAATAATAAACATAATTTTTATTACCATGACATTTAAAATACGACCGAAACCAACAAAATGATAAATTAAGGAATAGCTCTTTATGTTTAGTATAGTTTTTAAAGTTTAATATTTCAATAATTAATATTTATTATTAATATTATTAAAGCACAAAAGGGTATAATTTTAAATAGAAAATATCATATTTATAAAAAGGACCATTAGAGCCATGTGATACCGATTAAAATTATTCTCAACCTCTAAAATATTACAAGTACATATAAAAATCCATCTTCCACTTAGTACAACACCGGCGACGATGAATAAATTTCCATATGTGAGGAGAAATTTTATTAATGCAAAACCATTACACACACTACACGATTATATTTTCTGGCTCTGGTCGATGAGAGTTTTGTATATATAATTTTAAAAGATAAAAATGAAATGTTTCTTTAAATATTACAAGACAAAATAATAATCATAATCATAATATAAAACCATAAAAACCCCATGGGTGAAATTTTAAACTTTTTAATAAGACGACGCCGACTAAGAAGAAGGAAAGTAGGAAAAAATAACATTTTTTTCTCGAATTCCATTTTTTCGAGTTTGGCAAATTTGTGGAATTATTATTATTAATTTCTGTATTAATATTACAGCTTCGTATTGTTTACGACACCATTAGGGTTTGACAAAATTAAAGTTAAATTGTTGCTCCGTTTGAAATGCATCGAAACAAGTAAATGGATTTTATCTGATCTATATCGATGAAGATTCACAAAAATATACGATTTCGATGAAAAAATCACCAGTTTGACTGATGTTATAATTATATTTGATATAATTATAAATATTTATTTAGTTAGTTAGTCCAAGAAATATTGATAAACAATTCAAATGATAACTACAAATGCACACTGACAAAGTTTATTGTTTTCATTTATTATAAACTACATTTGAGTTCTTTTTACCCATACCCATAAATTGTACAACACAAACTCCTTTCGTCATAAATCTATTTGTGTATTTCGTCTGTAAGAACTCATTCAAAAAACCTAACACAATCGACCAGCAACAATGTATCATTTAATATAATCTCAAAACCAAACTAAGAAAAAAATTGCCTCATATGCAAAAAAAAGATTTCTTAACTAATAAAATTAAAACATTAAAATGTAATTTATGGACATAAAAGGGTTATATCAATTAACTCTTTTGCCTCGAATTCGTTGTTCATATAGAATTTTCGAATTGGATTTAAAAATTGTAATTGAAACAAATATTATTTTATATTTCAAATGGGCTTAAAGTAAGTACAAAATAACAAAATTTGTCACATAAAATAAAATATTAATTATGAAACATACCCCTTTTCTCTTGTTTATGTTCAAAAATGTTGAATTTGATCATAAAATCAAATCAAATTTATAAGTCAAAAATTATTGTATTATGTATTTGGTTTAGCCATTTTAAAATTATTGGCTCTACCGTGACAAGAAAATACGGAGACTAACTAAACGATTATTAAAACTGACAGCAGCAGTTCGATGCATTTCGGAGCATTTCATCCTAGAGACCACGGAGAAAAATTTTGTTGGAAGGCAAGAACTATTTCGCTCACAGTCAATGATCGTCGAATTTGAACAATAGCTTATCCACAGTGGTAAGCTCAGCCCACACCATAATAGATTGAGGTTTACGGCTTCTGGCAACAATGCCAGCTTAACCGGGTGGTTCTTTTGATCAAATACATTTGACAATCGTAGGATTGTTTGATTGGGAACAGCTGCTCATTGGTAAAAACCATCTGAAGTTTTTGTCCCCAACCGTATCTTACAAGTCGCTTGTTTCTCCGCAAAAAGTTAAGCTTTTTGGACGTTAAGCTTTTGCTTGTACGGATATTGTTAGGTTTTATAGGGCTATTTTTCGAATTGTTTCGCAAGTTAATTGAAGACAAGGTTGGTTTTTTGGCGCATCTTGATTTGCGGATTTCGATCACATTTAATGATGTTGTTTTGAGTGTTGACGATGCAAAGACAACCTCTTCTTGGACTGGGCCTGAAGAATTACTTGACTGATATTGTTTTGTGCTTTGAAAACTGTTCAACCTAGAAGACAAAATCTATATTTTTGCCGAATTTGCAGCTTCAACCAGTCGATTATAGCGAGACGACTTTTCTAGACATGATACCAAAAATGGTATCATATAATAAAAATAATAAAGAATTGCTTTTTATTGTAAAGATATTATTTTAATGTATATGTTATGGTTAACGCGAAAAATATGGTGATTACATACAACTCCCAGTGTGCATGGTAAATATGATACCACTGATTTCCTTTTAATTTTTAATTTTTTACCGGTCATTATACATAATCACCAAACGTAGTTGGTAAAAATAATAAATTTTTGTTTTGTGTACAAATGGTTGGTTAATTTTAAATGAAGAAATTGTATGAAGAATATTAAATCAAAAAATTATATAAAAATGATGGAATTTCGGACTAATCTTTAGTATACTTGCATCAATCACTCTCTACTAATTGCGTCATCGGCTCCTTTATTAACGATAGGTTTAAAGGACTCCGGCCCTACACTCCCAAGATATTTTATCTGAATCCCCTCGAAGAGATAAGGAGGAATGCACGATCTCCCGCGTTTGTGTGAGAGGTATCTAAGCCGTCGTCCCTACAATTCCATTTTTAATTTTTTTTAATTCTAACCACAGCAAATGATACACCATTTCATCATTATGACATAAAAAATTATTAATTTTTTCTTGAAATTTATCAAGGTACAGGTAACATATACATAAACAAATTTGAAAAATCATTTAAGCTGAGGAAAAAAAATAATTTAAAAACAGTTTTCATAGTTTATTGTCACCGTGTATGTAAATACTTTACTGAACAAGAAATGGGGTTTCAAAATGCATATGAAAATTATTTGTTTGTTCTGCGCAGACCCTCAGTGAAGCAGTAAATAAAAGATTTGAAAGATTGAACGATCGATTTTATACTTGTTCTAAAAACTAATAAAAATATTAAATATAAATCAAATTATATTAATTTTCATTTTCAAAATATTTGCTTAATGAAAATATTTACGATTCTATAAAAAAATTCTTAAAAAATCTTAAAATTGCCAATGGAAATAATAATACAAAAATATTTTATCATTTAAATTGCAAATAAGCGCGCAATATTGTGATTTTGTTTTTCAAGTTATTCGATAGAGTTAATTAAATTAAAGTAATTTGTGATCCAGTTCCAATAAAATAATAAGAAATACAATTACACTTTACGTTGTAATTTTAATTTGGAAGATCTATCTCGGTTCAAATAAATTTGTTCTATGAAAACTTTAAATATTGCATTTTAATGTAAAATAAAAATAGAATTGTATCGATATTTCTCGCCATATTTATTTACTGCGTTATCTGTAAAATTGTTCCAAAAAGCGTTCCGTTTAGTGTAATGTGAAATATAATTTTGTATCAATTTAGGTATGTGCATTTGAATTGTGTTGTCATTGTGTTACTAACTATCGAATTTACCTAAGTGTCTATAACCGAAGCCGGAAAGTATTAATGTAGAATTAAATTTCAAGAAATGTCCAGATAATAAATAATATTTTTGACATATTTTTCTCAGGTTGCTGATTTAGAGAATCCATTGTTGAAAACCAATACAATCGTTATCCATTAAGCCTATTAAGCCTTTATCCTTCCTCTAGTAGATTAGAATTCCTGTACGATCGGATCGCTAGGTGTCTGAAACCGGATCGTTCCGTCCCAAAAATTGCGGGTTAGAATCAAAAACTATATATATATATATATATATATATATATATATATATATATATATATATATATATATATATATATATATATATATATATATATATATATATATATATATATATATATAGGTATATATATATATATATATATATATATATATATATATAAATATATATATATATAAATATATATATATATATATAAATATATATATATTTATATATATATATATATATATATATATATATATATATATATATATATATATATATATATATATATATATACCTATCCTATCCTTCCTATTGTTAGGTGTAAATAGGCCCGGCGTTGTCCGGAGCACTTGTCCAGTACTTGGTTCTACAGTCCAATCAATCAATCAGTTCGGGTTTCTTCATTTGAATGTTATTCTCAATAGGTCGTTTTCAGTGGTTTCATAATATAAGCGCTAATATAAAAATTTAATGCGATATCAAATGATTGAGATCAGTTACTACTGATTGCGTGGTCGATAATTAAGTTAAATATGTATGTCTAATACATAGTTTATTTAAATCTTTGTAAAGTTACTGCGAGGTTCAGCAATCAAAGTCTAAGGGTTTAGACTATTTAGAGCTAAAGATAATTAAATCCATTCACAATAGCTGCATTTCATGACACCGTTGGTTCAAATTATATATGGAATATTTGACCCCAATTTTGTTTTGGATCACAAATTTTGAATTTAAATCTAGTATGCGTCTTCGTGTTGTTTCACGATACATGAACTGACCTGATCAAATCATGCGTCAAGAATTACGGCTATTATTATTCTTTCACATTTTTTAAATTTCCCAAATTTATTTAAAACACATACCTTTCATCTGTAGTTCCATGCACATAATTTAATAATACAGAATAAACTTTTACTACGTAATGTATGTACCATAGTTTTTGATTTTCTCACCCAATGTAATATTCAAGATGGAATAATAAAAGTTGATTTTAGATGATTAATTTGTAGTTTTCTTACCTGAAAATAAATAAAAATTAAAATTATTTAATCGTTTTTTAGGCGCGAAAATTATGTCCTAATTCATAATTTTCACAAAAAAATGTTTGCTAGGTTAAAATAATTAATAACAAATTCGGATAAATAGTTCGTTTGCGCAAGTATTGAGCTTACCATCATTGTGATTAGGCAGCTACTCGGATTTCTATTTTACAAGGTAAGGTAAGCATACTCGAATTTCTATTTTTTTATGAAATTGTTTATTAAGGCATAAACAGAACCAGAGATACAGCGACAAGATACATCGACAAAATACATTTGTCTATCGGCGATATCACTTTGGTAAACACAACAAGCACGTCAGTGTTGAAGGACGAAACAAGAAAAATAATAACAAATTAACATAAAATAGTTCATTTATCTTTTTATCGACTCTATTTACATTTTTTAATTAAAACATTGTGTACAACATTCAGATTTGGTTGAAATTCATGTAAAAACAGTTTTACAAAATTTGATACCAACATAATAATCTGAAACTTATATTGGTAATATTGCAGCGCCGACGACAAAATTAGAATAGATTCTAAAAACAGTTCAGTGACAATGTCGTCGTCGCCATCGACATTGGTTGCGTTGTCATCCTATGGTTTATGTGTATTTTAATTTGACAGGCGTTGTAAATTGTCGCTGTATTTCTGGTTCTGTTTATACCATTATTTTTGCAATTATGCAGTAAAGCTACACTACATATACTCATACTGGTCATTAGTTGAGTCCGGAAATGTTTGGCGAATCTTCAAATGCAATATCAAATATATATATTCGAAAAAGATGGCAGGTTTGCAAGGGTGGTACATTCACAAATTCAATTTTCCATTTTTTATATAATTTCTTTCCCGGACCAATAAGCTACAATGCTAGCAAAGACAGGATGTAAATGGGGTTTCCTCATCTGATTACGATCAGTGATATTAATAAACACTACTATGTACATTCTCTATTGGACTGCTGCCGATTTTCCTTGTCAGTGTTTTCTTGACAGTAAGCTATACACCAGACGTATCACGTATGATACACTGTAATTGTGATAGTAGACAAATGGGTGGTTGAGTGCACGAAAAATGGTATTAAATGGACATTAAATCCATCGACAAATTAATAATTGCATATTAGCAAAAATTGTAATTTGAATTATTAAATAAATTTAGACGATAGACATATAATGCGAAGCCTAAGTTCAAATATCAAAATAAAACCCTTAACCTGCTTACTAAAAACAAGAGCTCACTGACATTTATACCTACTACCTGAATAATTGTATTTATCTCACCCTTGATCCACCGTAAATACGAAAGGTTTCAAGTTTTACATGACCTTTAAAAAAGCAACCTCTTAAATTTATATTAATGAGGTAGGTCTCCATGTTTCTTAAATCTTTTTCCATTTTGACCCATAACGTTTTCATTTTATTTAGCAAATACACACAAACACACACACACACACACACACACACTCCAAAGTTTCCAATGTATAAATACATAATATAATTTCACCCTTAGAATTTACAAGAAAATTACATTTCCCTCTACAAGATTTCTTTATAATAGTAATTAATTTACTAACATTAAGGGTAAATATCATATTATTTACCTCTCAAATTTCAAAAATTGTACCTTAGAGAGTTCGCGAAAATCGTACCCAACTTATGAGAAAGTGCTCGTTTTAAATCACCAGTAAAATATTTTGAACTAATAACATGGAAATAAATCTTTAAGCCACACACTTTGTCAGTTCTTAAAAAACAATATTACACATTACCCATTTTCCTAAAATTTCCCGTCATTTATTTTTTCTATTTTCATTCATTTCGATTCTCGGACAAGTCGTTTGTTGGAAATTTATTGTTTCTTTGGGGGCTATATAAGCGATAATAGTATTTATTTTCTATAACACAAATAACATCAAAAAACTATTAGTTTTCTACCTTTTCCAGTTTTCGTATTTTTTGTTTTCGATTCGATTTGAAAATCGATTTCATTCTTGCCAAACAAAAAAAGATTGTTTAAATTAATAATACAACGTTTTAGTTACACAAACTATATGTATAGCAATAGAGTAGAAAGCAATAAAAAATTATATTCGCAGACACAAAATTCAATAGAGACCAATTATAAACGAACGTGACAAAATTTTCATGGAAAATTTGTCTGATGATTTTGTGATGTATATTTATTATTTTTATATTAGTTTAATAAATAATTTTCTATTTTAATAATTTATTTATATTGATATGATTCTGAGTAAGTCACAGTCTCGTCGCGTAAAGTGAAAGTTATATACAAAAAATGATGTAATTCGGACGTGATTTTTGCATGCAGCAATAAAATTTATGTATAACTTAAGTTAACCACATTCTTGTCAATAAAATCTTCCCCAACAACAACACTTCTATATATATATATATATATATATATATATATATATATATATATATATATATATATATATATATATATATATATATATATATATATATATATATATATATATATATATATTTATATATATATATATATAGTTTTAAAAAACAACACATAAGTAATATAATTTCTAATACATTAACTTCAAATGAAAATTATTAACTAATAAAACAAAATTTCTATAATATTTATTTTATGTATGTAAGGGAAATAAACTATTAAAACTGAGAGACATAAATATAAAATCCATTATTATTTGTCTATTTTATACAGATTTTCTAAAGAAAATTTAATCCGAACCTATTATCTCTATGATATGTCAGCTGTGTCCATCTCTTAATAAGAATTGCACACAATTTTTTCTGCGTTACTGTGTTAAAACATTTATAGCTGTTGGCCCCTAATAGCTTTTCACATCAATTTATTACACTATCATAATTTGATCTCTTAAGCAAAAAGTAAGAAATAAATTTCCAAACCTATAATTCAAAGCGGTTTTATTTATGGAGCATATATTTTTTCTTTTCTTTTGTAAATTTTATTTAATGAGCTTTTGTTCAGCACGCTTTTCAAGTTCAAAGCTTTTATATATTACACTCGTTTTTAGATAAAAATAGAAAAAAGGTTTTTGTTTCGAGGCTAAGACTAACTGCCTAATTTTTCATGAACAACGATATGAGATGACAAAACAATATCTGGTACAGACGAATGAACGAAAGTTCATCAAGCCCAAAATCTAGTTACCTGAGACACGACTGGATTGTTTTAAACAAACATATAAATTTAACTTAAACAAAAAAGAAGTTTATTCATATTCTTGAATTGGAAAATACAATTTTCCACAATAAATAAGATAAACAAAAAACTTTTTATTTTTTAACTATTAATACAGAGAACAAAACGTTAAAAGTATCCAACAAAAATATGAAGTCCAAACAAAAATCGTAATGTAATTGAGTCTCGACAAAATGATTGACAAAACAAGATAAAATATTATTAACTACAGGAGTCACCTCTTTCTAAAAATAAGTTTGAGGAAAAATAACAAGAACGAACTAATTTTTTTTATTGAAGTTAAGATTGATTAAAAATGTCTCGTTTTTATTTGTTTTTATTTTGGGTTTGATTTTTGATGAGCTTGTGATTTTTCTCAATTCGAATCGATTACGTATTATGATTTTTCGTGTCACAGAACTTTAGTGAAAAAGTTGAGTGGAGTCCTATTGATGGCGATACAAAATGCATTGATGGATGATACTACTGATATGTATATGTATGTATAGTATATCTGAACTTATTTTACGTATTATTGTTTGCAACAAATTCCGTGAGATAGAACGTATTCAAATCGTAAACCATACATAAAGGGTGTTTTTTAAAGGTTCATATCTTTAAGTTGGCAACACTGTTTTGTTTGACAACCGATTTGACAGTTGACATTTACTTTGTCATTAGTTTGATTTGCCATTTCATAATGAATACTCACGTCAGAGCAATGCTTGCAAATTGTTGAAATTTTTTATCAAAATAATGGTTCTGTTCGCCAAACTCATCAAGCTTTACGTTCATTTTACGGTCGACATAATCGTCCATCAGAGCGGGTAATTCGGTTAACAATAGATCGTTTTCGCACCACGTATACTCTAAATGATAATACGCATCCAGTAAGACGTCAAACAGTGCGTACCGAACAAGCGATAGGCGCTGTATAGCGTAGCACTGATGAAGACCCAAATCAATCAATCGTCGACGTTGTTCTCAGCAACTGGAGATGTGCCCATCCACTTTATGGAAGATTTTATCTATGCATCTTGATTAACGTTTTTACAAAATCCAACTTGTGCAGGAATTAAAGCCATCCGACCATCGCACACGCCACCAATTCGCCCAATGGGCTGAAGCACAAATTGATTTTGATGTTGATTGTTCAAACAAAATTTTGTTCAGCGATGAAGCTCACTTTTGGTTGAATGAGTACGTTAATAAACAGAATTGTCGGATTTGGAGTGAAGATAATCCACAAGCCTTTGCCGAAACACCATTATGTCATATGTCTTCAAAAACGATGATGGGCGGAATGTTACAGTCAACGGTGAACGGTAAGGACATGATTTCTAACTGTACAATTGGCTGGCATAAATCTTGCTGATATGTGGTTCAAACAGGACAATGCCAAATGCCGCACAGCTCGGGATACAATTAATTTACTCAAAGACACATTTGATGAAAGACTAATTTCACTTAATAGTCCTGTACATTGGCCACCGAGATCGTGTCATCTAACTCTATTTTATCTTTGGCCTCAAAATAGGCGTTTGTTTCGTCTATAACTTCTGGGATTGCGCAAAACTCTTTCTCTGGAGAAATTATTTAGCTCTGAAGAGAATGCGGTGGATGGTGGAATCAAATCGAAGAATTGAATTCTTGCAATTTTACCATCGTAGCCAAAACCCTATATAATATTCGCTGTTAACGATCTCTTTTCTCAAGAAAAAAGAAATAAAATACTTTGCACATCCGTAATTTAATGGGTTAGATGCATCATCTATGCCCCGGCCTCGGGACTTATTGAATGACGTAATCTGTACAAATTTACATTTAATATCATTTATTAAAGTAGACACCGACCAGGATTTGATGTACCGGTTAAGCTATCGAAGAAATATGTGTAATGTACAATGCATAACAACATACAAAGTACCAGGACACTATCGCGGACGAATCTATATAAATTACATTTTTTACCGCGCATAGTTTAGTTTTTGGTATAAGATTGGATATGAAAAGGGTAGATTAGTGCCACTATACTTTTAATAGTAAAACGTAACAAAAACTTGTCTAAAACGGCTGTCTCCAAAATTATACTTTAACGTTCCTATACAACAAACGCATAATTTTGTTTTTGGTTTTTGTGGGTGGTAATACAGGAAAAACAAACTTACAATGTATAAAAATATAAAATAAAAGGGATATAGATAAATTTTCTATTTTGTAATGAGCTTTCTGTATAGCAACCATAATGTACATCAAATAATAACAAATAAGGGTTGTACTCCGTGCTTTTTATATAAATGTCTAAGGGGAAAACCATCACACAACACTTTGCCATTTCTAGCCTCACTTTCTAAAGAGTCCACTATCCAATTTTAATAGTAATATGTATGTGGGTATATTTTGATAGCAAATTATATGTGATAGAGCGCGATATACCAATGTATCAATTCAGACACTAAACAAAATAGAAAAAAAACTCAAATTTATCGATTCATTTATTTTTAAAGTTCGCACAAAATCGATATTCCGGAATTCGGTGCGGTAAAATATTTAAATCAAAATACATTAATTCATTGTATTAAAATTTATTGTTTTTTTATGGATTTGTGATTTTCCACTTTGCAATGTATCAAAAATAAGAAAAAATATGGTTTTCCAATCAAATTTTAAAATTGTTCATAAATTTTCTTCGTCTATACATTTCCAATTCATAAATTTTAGATTTTTCGGTTTTATTTAATTTACAAAAAAAGAGAAATTTATTAGCTTTGATTACATGAACATACACATAAATACTCTTATATATACAAAGAAAATATAATTTTCCAAACTACTATGGGAAAACATTTTTATCGGGAAAATATAATCTAAATTAGACGATTACCATAAATACGAGAGAAAAGTTTTTGGAATATAAAATAACTGTTGTATATATGACGACGATATAAAATTTAAATTTTGAATGAAATAAAAATTCTAATTTTACTGTTATGAGTATATAATTTTCATCGAAAAAACATTGAAATCAATTTAATGGAAATTGATTAAAATTCGATTTTTTTAGCTTCTTCTGTTTGTGTTGTTCCATTTTAATGGTGTCATTAAAAACACATACCCAGTTTAGTAATAACAGGATGTACTATATACACCAAGCGCAGGCACATATGTATAACGATGAATATTGGGAATATAAAGAAAAAAGGGAAACTTTACTTTTTTTGTGGTTAACAATCAGATAACTTTATCCAAAAAAAAAGTTTTATTTTATTAAATCTCTGACATTAAGTCAGGATTATTATTATTATAGCTACCATATTATGAAGTGAAGAGAAACGGAATATAATTGAAATAGATATTAGATTTTGATATTTTTGTGTGTTTCGATATTAGATACTAATTGTATTGACACGCTAGATTATCCCCAGTTTAAGATTCATATTTTTCTTTTGCAAAACTTTTTTCGTTTGAGCAAATTAATAAAATGAGAATTTAATGAATGTGGGTTTTCGACAGTTTGAGTTAGCGCCTATTACATTATGTTGTCTTTCACAACTAGTCTAAACCACCATCAGCGATTTAAATTCTAATTCTTATCACACCTTAAAACCTAAACAGTTTTATTGACAAATTAGATCGAGATTATATATAGTTATATAATTTGTGTTATTCATAAACTAAATATACCTACTATTTACTTTAGCATAGTACAATATAACGACATTGATTTACCCCTACCCCGCCATCTATAATTGTAAATAAACAATCGAGTTGAAGGATACTTTATCGTAATTAATCACTTAAGTAATAAAAATTATTATTATTTATTCATATACAATTTAATCACACCCAATACGATAAATTATAAACATAACGTATACATAGTTAAAAATGCAAAAATAACGTTAGAATTACATTATATAAAATAACTAACCACACACAAATAGTAATAAACTCTCTCAATGTAAACCATATTGAGTTAGGTCAGGCGGATTTCTTTTTCTTTTTGTAATTTTATAAATGATTACTAAGTGCATTGCAGACTTATGTACTTGCTAGTTTTCTTTTCTAATAATTATAAGTAATTTAAATTTTTCGCGAATATAATTTACGGCGATAAAAAGTGCTATTTTGAAGAAATGATATGTACTGCTAAAATTTTTAGAATAATTAATTTTAATTAATTTCGTACGATTTTATTTTGGTTAAAAATAGAAAAGTTATGACTTTACAGCTTCTCGGCTCAGGTCCAGAATACTTACACTTACATCATAATATTATGAATAATGTAGTTTATAGTACGAAAACTATAAAAAAAAATCTAAACATTTAATCACGCCATGTAAAATATGACTTAATTTATTATTCTTTAATTTATATACATACAGGTAACCCTCGAAGAACACGGTACTTGAAGAACATGAGTATCATAGAATACGAGTTTCGAAGAACACGGACACCTTCCCCTGAATTACACGGTTTTAAACTACACGATTTTCGAGTAACTCTTTTGAAAGAGAATAAAATATGTTATATATGTCGCTCCTCTTTTATTTTGCTTTTTGTTTACCAATGCAAAAAAACGTACCGTTCTTTTTTTATTTCCACACTTGAAACGGAATCCCGTGTCTCGAACGGCATGGTTTCAAAGAACACGGAATCAATTAATTGTGTCATTCGAGGGTCAGCTGCATGTGTTAGTTTCTCATATTTTTAATGCCAAGTTTATTAGTTGTGGCTCCAATACGATTTATATTGAGGTAGGTGCAGTTTCTTTCAATATAATTTTAGATGCATAATTAGCATGTCAATTTAATATGACGACTCAATTGTTTTTTACTTTGTTATACAAAATTGTAATTGATTTTAATTAGTTAAACATTTATTGCGTTATTTTTAATCGATATTTATGATTATTATTATTATAACAACTTTGGCGCCCGCAGAACAAGAAACGATTTAAAAAATATTGTAATAATGTATGTATGATGTAGTGTTAAATTTACTTATTCCAAACACAATTACAATTTAAGAAAGATTTGCAATGGCACAGCGGTGTCCTAGAGTAACCTTCAATCCTTCTTTGGTCCTAACAATATATTTTTCCAAAATTCTTGGCAGTCGGCTACTATACTCAAAAATGTTATTGTGTTGTTAAATAACCAATTTTTAGGCCAAAATAGAATATTCAATCTTCAGTTCCAATTTTTTGATTTCTATTTTTTGGTTTCTAATTAATGGGAATCTTAATCCTTTGAATGCCACGCGCGATCGCGCTCCTTTGCCCTCCAGTGAATATCGGCGTGGCTTCATTTAGCATTGATCCTAGTACGAGTATTTTTATTAAGAGTCAAACAAAAACAATTTATTTTTAGATGTGCATGAAAGCCCCCCCCTCTTAAGCGAATTTAGAAAGAAACCGTAAATATAAGCAAATTTATAACCCTTTCAAGATACAAAATTAAAGATAACTGTAATTAATACTGCTTAACCGGCAACCAGCAAAACATGGAACAAATACCAGTTATCCTATTTTAAACCGGAAATTAAAATTGTAAACTTAGTTAAAGTGGTTTTCACAAATCTCGATGGTTGAACCGCATGTTTGAAATGAAATTAATTTGAATCACTTTTTATTGGAATCTGTTTCACATCTTCAGTGTGCAAGATAAATATTCGATAAAAAAATTTTTGGACATTCAGTGTGGCATTTGGCCAGTACAAATGTAGAATAATGATGTTCCAAAACGACAAAAACTCTTTCTTCTTAATTAGATGCTGCAGTGGGATTGTATTTTTCAACCCCGTAAATATTATATGCAATACCTAAAATCAATACAATTTATTGTTACAGGATTTTCTAACTTAGAATGAAGAATTGAAATCGAAAATTAATAGGTTTTCGTTTACATATTGTTATTAACGACTAAATAATACTCGTATATTGTCTGTTAGTATTTCTTTGCGATTTCTTACGAACACAAACTGGTTTTACAAAATCATACTTTTAACACTATGCGCCGTAGGTCCTTGGCGAAACACATTAACACTTAATAAACAACACATTATACACTTGTTTAATTATTTCACAACACAAAAAAACATTTTTTTTTAATTTATTCAAAATGTTTAAAATTACTCAGAGTAATTTTTTAAACATTTTGAACAAATTTTAAAAAAAAAATTTTTTTGTTGCGAAATAATTAAACAAGTGTATAATGTGTTTATTAAGTGTTTACAAAATCATTTATCATGTAATTTTATCTATAAGCAATCCAATTTGGTTCCGTACAATGCACAACAAAATTTATTCTGAACAATTGAATTATAATGCGTCCTTTATTCGGAACTAAAAGCATATATGACAATTAATACGACACATATCACCTTACCGGTTTTGCCTGACTGAGCATTCCCCTTGAAAACCCATTTCCATAATTCATCAAACTTTTGCCTTATTAAAAAATTAAATCATCAGTATAAAAACATTAATCAAATTCATAAATTGATTATTATGTAAATGATACACTTAACTGTATAAAAATATAATTTCTCCCCTTTCTAATGCATTACTTTCATTTAGAGCACAAATTATAAATTTAAGGTCCTTGTCGAAAGGTATTCTCTTGTCTAATACCAACATACTTTATTAATAAATATTATGGCAGTAATTGATATACATATTCATAACAAAACAATAAAGGGATAAAAATTCACAAAAGGATATTAAGATTAATTAAATAATAAAAAAGTTACCGTTGTAAAAATTACTAACTACTAAAACAATAATATTGTATTTTGGTAAATAATAAATTTTATTACTTAGAGAAACTGTAGTAACTAAGTTTTATTAGTTAAGTTTTGGTATTAAAAAGCATGTCTAGCAGAAATAAAATCACAAGTATGTATTTGGTAAATTTATTGCGGTATAATTTACTATAGCTTACCAGAATTCAGAGAAACTAGCAGCTCTCGAATATTGATTTTAAATCCAGTCAAGATTACAAACCAATTAGAATAATTCTACATCTTAAAAACAGACAGACGAAAAACAACCAGCAATATGATTTTTTTTAAATTTTCTCGTATCGTTACATACATTTTTAAAGTGAATTTTGCCAAAAATAAAATGAATATATGTACCTTAATCGAAACACGTATTTTCAATTTTTTTTGCTTCGAATCTTCTGTGCAGTACATATAAATATGAAAATATTTTGGTGTAATATTAATATCACATCCATAGACATGTATATATTTTGGGATATGGCACTTAACCGACACTTTTGAATATTTGATTACCATTTGTCTGAATATAAGAAAATTCGTTCGGTTTTCATACTTGCATAGCAATTTCATACATTTTTTGTGGGTTCCAATCAATTGATTTCATTTCTTGGATGCGTGTTTATTTATCTTAGCTGGTTGTTTTTATTTCTTGTATATTTTTTTCATTTATGAATATTGTATTATTAGAAGTTCTATTTAAATTGAATTGAATCCAACCAAAAAATTCAATACAAACGAAATCATATGTGTATATAATGTGGTATTTATAAAAATATTCATTATATACAATACACAATATTGAAAATTCGCGGCATGTCCAATATAATCGCGGTACGTGACAAAAATATAAATAAGTAAGTCAGTCACAGTTTATTTGTTGTTGCTCTTAAAATATTCGTTATGTTTTGCTTGATGTTAATATTTAGTTCCAATTTAAGAATGAAATTTACAATACATTGTAGTGAAAAGTAATCTATAATTTGATGCAAAGGGTTATAAAATACTACAGATAGAATTTTTACAAGGTTGTTCAGTAAGTTGTGTTGTTCGATAAGAAAAACACGATTTTATGGTTTGAAATACATTTTATTATTCAATATAATCTCCCCGAACTTCAATACACTTGTTCCAGTGATCTTCTCATTTATGGATTCCATCCCTGAAGTGAGAATTCGGAAGACTATCGAAATACGCTTCCACGGCTGCTATTACCACTTCTTCATTCGATGCAAATCGTTTCCCAAGCATGCATTTTTTAGATTTTTTTTAGAGAACAGCCAGAAGTCAGAGGGAGCTAAATCTGGCGAATGGGGTGGACGTTGCACCAATTCGTACTTTAATTCACTGATTTTCGCGATGGTGGAGCTTTGTGAGAGAGTACGTTGTCTTGATGAAAAATTATTTTGTTTCTTTTGCATCCCAAAAAACTGATGCTAACACCTTCTTTGATCGATTTCTGGACCCTAGCTCGCCTCGGAGCCGAAATACCGGGTTCATACCACCCCTTATCCTCTTATTTTGATTCAGGACCATGGCGGTAGACCCAAGTCTCATCCATAGTGCTGAAACGACGCTCAAAATCCTTTTCATCCTTTTTAAAACGGTCCAAATGTTGCTCAGAGTCGCATTCGAATGTAATTTGTTCCATGTTAGCGAATTGTGCGGCAACCATTGTGCACACAGCTTTCTGAAACCAAAAACTTCAGTTAAAATATTGCTCACACTGCCTAATGTTATCCCTAGGTCTTCTACTAAATCTCTCTCGATTAATCGACGATCTTCAAAAACAATATGCTGTATTCTTACTACGATTTCTGGTGTTGATGCACTTTTTGGACGTCCTTCACGTGAATCATCTTCAAAACTTGTACGACCACGTTTAAATTCAGCAACCAATATTTGAATTTGAATTGTTTTAATAAAACACTTGTAAAAAATTTTCATTAGAGTGACAATATTTATTGATTTTATTATTAGGAAAATCGATTTCGAAAATGTATTTCTTCTTCAGTTCCTTTCTTCTTTCAGTTCCAACTAATCATGATTAGTTGTAAAAAAGGAACTGAAGAAGAAATACATTTTCGAAATTGATCTTCCTAATAATAAAATCAATAAATATTGTCACTCTAAGGAAAATTGTTTACAAGTGTTTTACTAAAACAATTCAAATTCAATTTTATAAGTGACAAAAGTTATCAGTGAGGCTAACAAATGGATTTCAACCATTATAGCACAAAAACCCATATTTCTACTGTTGCAATTGAAGATGAAGAGTCCTTATACACTTTTAACAATCGTTCATAAATTTGTTTTCCAAAAATAAGAATTTTATCAATGCACGATATTGAATTTTTTCCATTGAAAAAACTACTGTGACACGTCAACTTTGAACAGCTGTTAATATACGCATGAGTTGACAGATCTACATGAAATTTCACAAGTGTTCACAAAAAAGTAGTACCATTTGTAGATAAATAAAACGACGAACCTAATAGCGCTATTTCTTATCGAACGACAAAACTTACTGAGCAACCTAGTATACAATTATTAATGTGTAAAAAAAGTTGTTCTAAAATTGAATAACCAAATTCCGTAAGTAAATCAGTTACACATAAATTAATTTAAGACTGAATTATCTGTGTTACATGTTATGAAATAAAGATAATCAAAATAATCGTAAAATTGATTATTTTTAAATTCGTATTCGTTTATTATTGCAACAAAAATCTACTTCAAAGCGTAATACTAAAATGTAAAAACTTATATATTTCAGGTAAATGGCTATTACTGAAAATAGTTGATGCATTTTGAAAATCTTTTTTATTTTTTGGTTGTGATAAGTAATCGATAAGTGGTTAAAACCCATTTGCTCAAATTTGATTAACCCTCTCTATGTACAAGAACGATGATATGAACTATGTATATGTCATTTGCCTTAAATTTTGAAATTTAATGATTTTATAGATTTTGCGATACAAATAATTTTCGGTTTCTGGCTCTTAATTCAAACTGTATATACCAGTTTCTACTCCTAACTCTAACACTAATATTCCATAATTATTCGAGCATAGCAATCATCTGTAATAAGCACACATATAGCGGACTGTAGAAATAAAATTTATAAATTCAATTCACCGAAATTTAATAATTTAGAAGTTAAAACTTCTATAATTTTTCCAAACCAAAACTACTAACTAGGTTTTCAACCAAAAACTGACTATAATTTTTCGAACCATACTAAATCGTGCTATATGTACGAGTATACAATCCTATCAGTGAAGAAGTATAATATTTTTAGTCTGGTATCCCGACGAAATTAAATTGTCTAAATAAATAGGATGACCTTTTAACACTACCTTGATATGTGTCAAACAAATAACAATAATATTTTAAGTTCGCAACAATTCAAACACATTTAAACAAAGCAGAATTTCTTGTTACATAATGGTTGCTTGTGAACAGTAAATTGTTTAATTGAGAACCTAGGCATGGACAGCAATTATGAATGTGGATTCAGATCATATATACATATAGGGTTTTCCAATAGGAATGATATGATTTTTAAGTGACGTTTCGGCCATTTGTAATATGTCATGATCTGTCATTTTTTGTTTCATTGTATTCAGTAATGTTTACAATTTCATCATGGTGAGATATATACAAGAACAACATTTATAAATTGCAATTACAAACGATAATGATTTTTTTAAGAGAATCATCTTCTCCGATGAGGCTCACTTTCATCTAAAAAAAAATTTAGTTTGCATACGAAAAATTAAAGTTCACAATTATTTCTCACAAGTGAATCTCTATTAAAATCCGGAACAACTGAAGTATTTAACATTTAGGGTTTGAACATAATCGATTCATATATCCATAGATCCATTTATGAACGTTGCTATTAAAGCTCCCTGTCAAATCGAACTGCTAATACAGCTTTTATCTATCCAAATTTGACATATTTACAAACTTCATACAAAAAAACATTTTACGAATTATTTTGTCCCAGAAACCGATTATGAATCGAATCCGTTAAAAAAGAATTACCCAAATTTTGTTCGATCTTGTCATATTCTAAAACTTCTCACAAAATTGTCATCCTAGCATTACCAGGCCGTCAAAAACCGACGCAATTGAAGAAAAAGGTCCAACTTCTGAATACGTTTAAACATGGATTTAAAAATGTTGGGTCAACCTGAAGCGAAAACGGATTCAACAAAAGTATCCACAATTATAATGTTCAAAGGTACCAAAATGGGACTAAATAGAGAACCGGTGATTTTACTTTCTTTTACGAAATAAAGTTAAGTGTGAATAGTAATCACGAAAATTTTTGACCTCGAGATTTCGAATGAAACAGATGTTCAACTGAAACAGAAATGCAATTAACACAAGAGCTGCTTCCAAGAGATCATTTGCGACGCCGTACGTATGCAAATAAGATACTGTTGCTTAACAATGACAATCTGGATTTTGTGAAAAATTTATGAGTGACGAAGCTCATTTCACTTAAGTCGACATGTAAACAAACAAAATAGCCGGTTCGGGGCAGTAGATAATCCACAAATAATTCATCAATCAACATTAGATCCCTTGAAAGTGACAGTATAGTGTGCAATTTGAACTGGAGGGGTCATTGGACCATATTTTTACGAAAATACGAATGGTTTAGCTGTTACAGCCACTTGCGAACGTTATCGTGATATGATAAGGATTTTTTTAAACCAGAATTACATGCCAATGGTTTGATGAACATGTGGTTCCAACAAGAAATGGAATTGTTACGAGAAATACATCCACAACAGTTAATTTCGTAATCTGGAGATGTGGATTGGCTTCCACGGTCACCCGATTTAACTGCTTCCGCCTTTTTTTATGGAATTATCTTAAAAGTAAGGTTTATGCAGTATTACATTAGAGAAGAAATTAGCATGATTACAGGATGAAATGTGTGAAAAAATGATGAAAATGTAATCAAAATAACCCGCTTTTGTAATACCAAGGCGGACCTTTGGCAGACGTTGTTTTTCATACATAATTTCAAACATTAAATAAATGATCCTGTAAACATTAAATCAAATTACTTTAAATAAAAGTTAGTTTCAATGAAAAAAGTAATAAACCTTTCACGGGTTGACACCCTGTATGTCTCGGTAATCAGAGAGATTTTTATCTGAAATTGAACCATTGGAAGTACCAGCCTCCATATGAAGGTTTGACAAGCATGACATTTATGAGATAAGATCAAAAAGATTCAAAATTAAATTTGCAACATAATCGGTTCACACCAGTTTCCTAAATTTAAGTGGAAATTACAGTTCTTGATAAAAAAAACTGCTTTCCTCCAAAAATCGGGCTCTCTACAGCCACAATATTTTTAGGAGCTTCTTTACTTTACAATTATTTTGCAAATAGCATTTACGATTAAAAACAGAAAAATATTAATAAAATTCAAACAAAATTGGTTTAGATCATTTTTTAAATTTAAGGCGGTTAGGGCAAATTGATAATTGAGATGAAACTGCTTACTTAACCGTTTCCCATAAATTGGAAGATTCACTTTCCCATAAATTGGAAGAAGTGGTAGCTTCCGTAGTACCTTTTTCAATTTTTGCAATTTTCGCAAAACGACAAATAATTAAAAGATTCTAATAAATTAAATATTAAATTTTGAACATAGATTGGCTTTGTTGGTTTTCTGAAGTTTAGGCAGGAATAATGATTTTAAAAAAACTACTTTTACCAAAACTCTTGTAAGCTTTATTTTTCGCTGAACTAGAACTCATATTTGGTGTATTCAAGACCTATATACATTCATGGTAAAATAAAGTCAGATGGTGTTGGCCTCAACGTATTCACACCACCATTTTTTAATTATACTTATGATAACAAAATTTTTTGGAGTTATTTCAGGTCAAAAAATTTAGTACGTGGAATCCGAGATGCTGCAATGGTTAATAGCAAACGCAACGTTTTCGTTCGGTTCAGATACACGTAGAGTTGAATGGAGGTAGTAGAAAAAATGTTGTAGTCACGTGACTAAAACGCTTTAGAAATAGGCGAATTTTATTAAATTTAAAGCAAAAATAAATGTATCTCAATAAAAGTAATAATTAATGTTACAAAAATATACAAATGAAACTTTTCTAATTTTTAAAGTAAATTATTATTAATTCCTTAAGAAAAGTATGACATTTGAAATTAGTATGGCAAATGTATGATAAAATCGCGTGTTTCTAGATAAATTCAACACCTACGCCGAAATTGAAAATTTTTATTTTGCTTTAATTAATTTTTTCTCTTCCTGTTCTTGGAAAGAGTGTAGTTTCTGAACGACAATTCCGGAATTTCGTTGAGTTGCATATTAGAAGTATCAAGGCCGGCAAGGTTGAGGCAATATTGTTGGGATCAATAAGAACTTAACTCGTTAACTCGTTCTAAACACTAAAGTCTATTTGCTCAAAATGGAGTATGCAATTCACGCCATATAAGTAATTATATGTTAAAGTTTATATTAGAAGGCACAATTATAAACGCCTTTAGTAATAAATTTTAATTAATCCTTCTACGTCAAGGTACGCATCTAGCATACCAACAAAATATAGAAATTAACATTTATAATTCTATATACCTTTTTCGGATTTAATCAAAACGAAAAAAAATCTATTTGTTTACTGACTTGATAAAAATTTTATAGCATATAAACACTTTAATTTCATGCTACGTTTAATTTGCCTTTTTATCCTCTATTTGTATGATTATTTCGTTTATGGTGCGATATAGAAGAGAGCTACAAGAGAAAAAGGATTTATAATGAGATTATATTCCGATTACTACGAAATCCAAATATTTGACGCTTCAAAGTGTTTTAATTTTAATTTTCAATACTTTTAGTTGTTATGTTTTGTATTAATATAATATACATGGGTCAACAGCCGAGAGCAATTTTCGTATTGCAATATAAAAAAAATTACGGAAGATGGTTGAATCTATATAAATTGAGCTATTCGAATTATGTGTAAATTACGTACTTGATCCCCTAAACGAATAAATTTATTATATTTGCGGCAATTTCGTCGAGACAGATGGTTAAGTTTTAATAAAGAAAAATATCTTTCTTCTTGGTTCTATATTCTCGTAATGTACTCAACTTATCTAATATTGATCTATAAAAATATACCGCAATATCAAAATAGAAGAAATTTATTTTATGCGAAAAAAGGAAAATGGGGTAAATATTTCTTATCATTTAACTAATATTAATACAATTGAAATTGTCAACCATGTGATAAACATAAAACATATATTTTATAAGTGAGTGTTAAGCAAAATAAGTATTAATTCTTACCTTAATTTGATACGAATTCAAACGTGTTCGTGGAAGTAAATTGAATGATGAGAAATCAAGGCGACGTGAAAAAATTCCATTACAGCCTGATGTAGTCCTATAAAAGAAATAAAACAATTTTTAGATTATAAACTTATCAAATTATTTAGAAAATAATTTTCAAACAACTCATTGTCTGTGTGTTTTGAATGGGCGATTACACTCTTATACCCAAGTTAAGTTAACTGACCATAGAGTACTAAACGACATAGAAATTTATTTATGTAAGACAAAATAAATCCATCAAATTTCAATCGATCCATCATAAAATAAATGAAAAACTTTAGCTTTCTCATAAAATATCATTTTTTTTCCTAAAAATACACTCACACATACATATACAATTACTAAAAAACATGAGAAATCGATTTACGTACATATATCAAATATTTATAAATGAAAAGTTTTGAAATATCCTTGTACAATAATAAAATTCGTCTCTTGGAATCGTTCATCAATCTTAATATAAACACAAAAAACGTAAGGTTAAATTATAATCGTTAGCAAGTTGAAAATCTAAGAAAAATTGATTACAACAAAATAAATTGATAATTTTTAATATCTGATTTCGCAAATCAATAATAACAAACACTATACTTCGATGAAACTTATATATTCAAAAAGTGTTCAAAACGAAATATATATTTCCCCGAAAATATACCAAACAATCAAGCATCCGTTTCATTATATTCCACCACAAAGCTTCTCAAACTCACAAACGGAAAGAATTATCATCACCAAGTATTAGAAACGAAATATTTCCCTTGAATTCTAATATATACGAGTTTATAAATATAGTATTCAATATACTTACATGTATCTTCGTATGTTCACAGACGTAACAAGCAACGAACGAAGAAAAAATTAGATCTAAACATGCGAATAAAACTCCCTGTGGCAGTTACAAAAGTGATGAAGAAAAATTTGAAATGGGAAAATAAAAGAAAATGATAATACGATGTGTACACATAGAGTGAAAAAGTTGTTGAAATTTATATCTCATGTGTTCAATATTTAAATCACACACACACACACATACACACAAAACCCTAATAAATATTTGAATGTTATTGATTGATTTTTAGCATTAGTTGCTCAGTCGTGTGTGAGGTTTAATCTTTAGCAAAATCGTTTAAGATACTCACGTCCCATACAACTGAGATCTACCGAACTAAAGTGTTCCAACTGGCCGGTGGATGAAATTTACCTTATGATAAAGTGTTCTTCAAATCAGTTTATGGCCAAATGTATAAACGAATAAACTTGCAAATGATTAATACATTGTTTTGTTTTAAATTTTCTCAGTTTATTAGAAATGATATTTTAAAAAGTTTGAAAAAATTTTGCTCACAAAAACAATTTTAGAGACGTTCTGAAAGTTGTTATCTAGCGCTTAACATGGTTTAAAAAGTTCTTCTTAATAAGCGAAAAAGTTTATATTTTATCTAATAAAAGCTGGATGCAAAGCGGATTTTCGTCATCGATTATGATCGGTGATGTTAATAAACACAACTAAGACCCTCTGTAATAGTGCAGAATTTAGCGCCAACCCACCGTCCACGTCAGTGTACGGATTGACATGGAGCTTGCAATGTGCAGTAGTGCAGTGGTATACTGTAATTGTATGAGTAGGAGAACGAGTGGTGTGTGAGTGAATGAAAAGGGGGATATTAATTGATCTTCAAAGGACATTAAATCCACTGAATTATTAATATTTTCTTTTTTTTATAAAAAAAATAAATAATAAATAAACAAAAATAAGCCTCTGAAAATGAAATAAATTTCTTTAATTCAATTAGTTCCTAACGCAAGATGAAGATTCGTAAAAATGTGGTGTCTCGACAGAGGCAGAGATTAACACAATTTTAGATTTAATATTGTATAAGACGCCTTCTACGATATTTAATTAAAGTAGAATAGCCTAAATCCTCGCCTTGAAATATATATCGGCCATTTTAGTTTAAATTATTATCAAATCCATCAAATAAATTTTGTATAATTTCTAAATCTATCTTTTGGCAAATTTTACGTGTGAAGATCTTATTTTGAAAAGTTTAAAACTAGAACTACTTCTCAGAAATTTTAAACATACCCAGCAGGCTACCACCTTAAAATCGTACCAAAATGGATAAGTGTTGATTGTACGGCATAATCAATTTCATTCAATGGTGTAAATTTTAAGAATGCCGCCTGAAGAATGTTTTTTGTTTGCATCTCGCTACTTTGTATTATTTATCATGTGAAACTCGGAAGGCGATGCGCCTGATAACTCTCCCACACACCCAAGCATTAAATCACTCTGTATGAACTATACACTTCAAGAACGATTTATCGATTTTCATACAGTGTCAGTAACTGAACACACATATGACCCCCTGCCGCAGTGTAAGTGTGAGTCGACCCATCTCCCATTTACATACTATAGGCTGGCATGGAGCTATGCGATACGTAATTGGTGTATATAAATCTGCCCTTTGGGCCCTGATTTGGCTATGGCGTTCGATAGGACGTGAAAGTGATTCGGACCCAAAACGGATTGCAAAGTAGAATATTTAATATCATTGTAGGCTCCTAGAAAACATTTAGTAATTGTTCATGCTTCTTCTAGATATTATTGTACAGTCGGCGAGTGATCATCAAATTTCGGTTTTAAATTTTAGAATCAAGCGGCAATCCTATCGGCGCCTCGTGTAGTATGGTTTATTTTTAAAATGGATTATCCAATGAAGGTGTTGCATGCTGGACGAATGAGTTGTCCTTAACCGACACATGATCATTTTGATTTTTTATTGAAAAATAAAGAGTTTTTAATCAAAAAACATCAGATTCTGGAAATAAAGCCTTAGTGTTTGTGATTGTTGAAGATGAAGTGCCATTTAATAGTGTTAAATATTGTTTGGTGTTTTGCTGCGGTAGCGTTAACTAGGGATTTTAAATGTTCCACCATTAGCGACTTTCCAGTCAAATGCAAGTAATTGATGTTTTGTGTTTTAATCTATGCAATCTGTGCTGGGCCCACAGCACTCCAAACTTTTTCGCGGTTCATTTTTCATGTACTTACCTTACGCAATGCTTGCTAAATCGAGGACGTACGAGTAGTGGTCCAATTTATGTAAAACCATCTACACATTGCATAGCTCCATGCATGCCTATAGTACTGACATGGAAGATGGGTCGGCCGATGAGTTATGCACTTCGACAGGGTGTCATAGTTGTGTTCATTTCCATCACCGATCGTAATCAAATGATGAAAGATCTATTTTACATCCTGCCCCTATCGCGATTCGAACCCGGCGATTCGATACCTCCCGATACAAACGCCAAAGCTTTAACCACTGTGTCATTTGGTCGGTAAATATATTATTTATTATGACGATCTGCTTCTGTAGACTAGTAAATAACTTAACTGCGGAGGCCAACGAGGTTCATAGTTTAAATAGATTCTCCAACATATACCAACAAAAGGTAAGGTCACAAAAGCAAATATGTTACGAATTCGTTAGACGAATACTATCCAAATAATTAGTCTGAAAGAACTGATCAAATTCACCGGTCTGCAAGATCTCCAGAGCTATTTTTATTAGATTTGTATGTGTCGAACGATGAAAAATTCAGTATATAAGGACTTTGGCGCAATAATTTACTAAAAATATATTTACCAAAAACGCAAATCAACATCAGACGTTATACGATTTCTATCCACAATTTTGTCGCACCCAATCAAGAAAATTTTTCCCTTTCCAACCACACGATTTGTTCATCTTATTATATTCCTTTACTTATTATTTGTTTATTTTTGTATAAATAAACAATAACAAACGCTAAAAGTATATTAAAATCAAAATACACAACATAAACAAGAAATAATAACAAAAAAAATCGAAATACAAGAGAAATACTTCGCCACATTTTTAAATCAAGTTGTTGAAATTAACCTTGACATGTAAATCGCTAGTATCTATCTTAGAGCGAATATGTAGATTTTGTTCTTTTTCTCTATAAATACATACATATATGTAGACATATTATGTCTTTTTATACGACCACAAGACCACAACAATGAAAGAAATTTTACAGTGTTCATATTTCGGATGTTAATGTTGAATTGCTAACGGTAAGACATGAATTTTGCTAAAGGTAAGATACCCTAAAGTTAATGCGTTAAGGTAACAAATGTATCTATGCTATGACATGCAAAGAAATTTATTCGTTATTTAGATAATATAGCCACCTAGTCCCAAATCGCGGGAGTCCAGCCAATAATTGAATCTCGTAGCCCCGGAATTGTTCAAAGGAAATCCCAGGATTCGCTAAACCCTTTAACTGTTTAATTTTGTTTCGAAAAATTTTTTCTCCCTGCTTAATTATTTTTCAGCGAAGACGATGAATTAAAATAAATAAAGATTCGTTGAATAATAATACGAATGTAATTTTTTTATCTTTATGACGAGTATACTCGAAATTATGCGAACAGTTTACGTTTCGTTACATAAACAGTTAAAGAGTTAAACCATAAAAGTGTGAATTTTTAAAATACATATTAAATTTTTTTCTGTTGCCCTATTAATAATAGTGCCCTAAACCCGTTCATCTAAGAGGTAATATGATATGTGAATGAGTATGTAGTAAATTACGAGAAAACTTTTAAAATAAAAAAACCAAAAGAAATTTTGTGCATTGCAAATAATGACAAGGACAATTAGTTTATGATAATAATATGATTTGTCAGGAATAACATGGTACAGACTTGAAAGTGACCACTGTAATTGGAAGAGAGATGTAAATATGCGAGCTAAGCGGAATATATTTGTAGCGAAATGGAATTACAGGAATTTGTTAACCATTGCAACAACTAAAAGTGTAGATTCGTATTGTGCATTCTCGGCCGCTAGAAATATAGTTTCATAATTAAAAACCGCACGCTAAAAGATAATTCTGTCAACGCGTTATGCTTTTTAAAATTAATAATTAAATCTATAATATGTAACATAATAATTTATTATAGATTTAAATATTATTTTTGCTTGTTTATTTTGTTAACAAGTAATACAATTTGAAATTTTGATTATTTTGTTAATCAGTATAAATGAATTGATTTATTATTTATTTGAAAATCATTTTTTGTTATTTTTTTGTTAATTACATCAAAAAACACAATTATTTTACCTTTCATAATAATTTAAATATATTTTATATTTATTAATATAAAATTCTTGAATTTTTGGAAGCAGAAATTTTTATTTATTCCTGAATAACATAAATATCTATACTGAATTTAGCTAGATACTAAATAATAACATATTCACACTGAGAAGTGAAAATCATTAATAACCATTCCAAAAAAAACTCAGTAGAAAATAAAAATTAATTGAAGTTTATTTTGTATGTGGCTGGAAATTGGTTGACCATAAAATGGACTTTTAATCGTATTCTTTGCCAACTAAATAAAAATGTAATTTACTACTGCTCTCTACTAAGCAAGACAGTTTTCGATTAATTTTGCTTGTATAATATTTGTTTTAGTTTAAAATAAAGTCCAGTGGGATTTTCAAATTAATTAGTTTTCATTCAAGCTGCAATAATAGTAATGATTACCGACCATAGTTAACTCTTATTAATGGTATACAAGAAAGGTCAAGCAAACCAAACTGAATTCTAATGGTTTTCGTAAGGTAGTTGTAAAATGTATAATTATATATTATTACTCGTCGTATGTATTCGTTTCTTGTGTTAATGTGTAGTTTGAATTCAACATACATAATTTGATTATTTGACAATGCATTGCATCAAATAAACTCTGCAGGTTTATTACACGTAAAAGTGTAGAATATTTGTATAAACTCTTTACATAATGTAAAGAACACATTCATGTTTATTAAAAACACATACAATTTAAATTATAAAAATACTGGTCTCAGTTTCAAATTTCGAAACCGCAGTCATAATTCCAATGTTTATAATACTGGGATAATAAGAAACTTAATATATACAATGTCTTAAACATTGTTGAATTGTGCTGGTCAATAAATGCTGAGCTCTGTGAAATTTGATGTGTTAGGTTAAAAATAATATACAGCGCGCCATCATTAATTATCGATATGTAAATACAAAGTATTTATCTTAATCATCATAAGAAATGAACAAATTTTCAACTATTTGTATAGAGATTATTTGTATCATATAACGCAGAGTTTAAAATATATTTAATATTTTATTATTTAAAATAAATAAATAAAAAAGTAAACTATAAAATTAACTTTATTTGGCTCTCCTAAATCTTTCTTATACGAGTATGGGTAGATAATTTAGATATTGTTATCGATTTAAAGTAGTATACTATACTACTTTAAATCGATAACAATATAATGTTGTTAATTATTCTATTCGGATAAGATTTACATTACATAGTCGAACGCCCACACTTCTTAAAAAAGGTTTGATATTGATACGTAAATTATAATTAATTATATATAATAACTGAAGTGAATATAGTATACTAATGTGCGATCAACTAAAACTCTACAATGCTTTCTATCCGCGTTGAATTAAATCGGAAAACAATTTAGCAATCGACTTTAGTAGTGATTCGACTATATATTCATAAACACCAAATCACAAAGAGAAATAAATAACAAAAATTGTGATTTATTTATCTGTGCTATTACCCTGGACGTTTGTGGTGTAAATTGATTTGTATGGGGTATCTCATGATAGCTCTTGAAAATTTGAGAAATTTCAATTTTTACTTTGTTTTGTTAATGTGGGTTGAAATTTGTACTGAAAAGCGACAATTATAAAACACGAAAAAAACTTAAAAAAATCGACGAAATCGGATTACAATTATTGTTTAAGGCTGTATGGTACTCAATTTGTGAAAATCGATCTGTACTATAAATCAGTTTTACACCACAAAAAATTACATAATTAATTGACCTAATATTTTCTTTATGGTAAAGTTAAATGTATCATGCAGGTAGTAGTAATACATGATTATCGAAATAAAATCTTAGATTAGGTTTTGGCATCAGGATTTATGGGAACATAAATTCTAGATATTAATATTATCCGATTATCAAAAATATAAAACTTAGTTCAAAAATATTGGAAATTTCGAATCTGATCGATCGAAAAATTCCGTCACACAATAAGTTATTTTTACGCCGCAATGGTGATTAAATTTGAATATTTTTTATTGTCCCTAGATGGCAAATTAATAAATAATGAATGTCTCCAAGGCTAGTGCTTATTAATATTGTATATTATAATATGCAATGATTAGAAGCAAAAAATAATGAAAATTAAGAACTTAAACTAAACTGTTCATTTTAAACATAAGAAGAACATAAACAGTACCATACAGTCTTAATTTCAACAATTATCTGCAATGGGGCAATTCTTGTGTCGCCAAAATTCTGACAGTTCGCGCAGTGGGAAACTACATACAGCGGTGAAACTTGAAGGGCAATTTTTTTATTTTTTTCATTTTAATTTTATTTTGCCTACCTAGTCCGTGTAACAACATTTGTTGTTTTAATTTCCAAAGAAGTCGCAATTTTTTTTATTTTTTTTAATTTTTCACAAAATAATAATTAATCTTTCAATACTTTACATGTTTAAACCAAAATCTATGCGCAAAACGTTCAAAATAATTTTTTTAGATCTGAATACTGCGAGAATACTCTCGTTTAGCGCCTTCATTTTAAAGATCGTTTAATGACGAATTTTGACCGTGGGCTCGGAAAAAGAACTATTTTAAAACGAGCCGTAGATATAAAAATTTTAAAGAGATTATTAAAGAAAATTTGGATAATTCCTTTGTAATATCAATAACCTTGTATTGATTAGCCATATCAAATTTTTTGTTTTCCTATATAGTAAATTTAACCGAGTTTTATATGTAATATTAGACTGGGAAATTGCAATTTGACCGTACGAAGAAAAAAGCAGAAAAGCTTAACGCGTTGCCGCACGCTTTTATTAGCCGGCCAACACTCGATTTTATTTTGAAACCGAATGTCCAAATGTTTACTCTGAACCAAATGTCCAAATGTCGTAAATCGCAAATACAAGCAAGAAATGTCAAAATTCAATACAACAACGATTCAAGCTCCCCAATATTGCGTTAGTTGTTTTGTGTTCTACAGCTATGGAGAAAAAAAACCAAAAGCATTTGCTGGTTAGTCGCTAACGACTAAAATCATTGTGTCATGAGTTTTGTCTGTGTATATAAGTAACACATATTCTTTACAGTTTTGTTGGTTTTTCTCTAAAATCGCCATTTCAGCTTAAATTTTAGAATAATAAACTGTTTAAAATATTTGCAAAAAATCGGAAAAGCTACTATGAGACCAAATTTTGTTAAAAAACCAATTTTGGTTAAAAAATCTCACTAATCGTCATTGCCGCTCAAATTTTGACATAATTATCTGGACCAATTTTATTATAAATTTAATTTAGAATCATTCGGATCTTAACACATTACGGTCCATTCACGCGAAAACGCGTGTTTCGTTGTAAGGATATTGAAGGTACGAGCTAAAATTATTTTTGGTTACAACAAGAAAAGGTGTTATATATATTAAAAATACTATTTAATAAATTAAAATAAGAAAAATATTTTTTTTATTGTCAAAAACAGGTTTAAACACAACTGAATGTATGTACATAGTGTACATACTATAAATAGAATAAAAAAATTAAATACAAAAATATATCGGAATCGAAAGTGTAAAATTAATTCAGTCTATTTAAAATTATAATTTATGAGGTAATCCCAAATCCCCCCAGAGAAAAATTTATAAAGTATTTTCTTTGTAGGTTATATAGACAGAGTAGACCAACTTGAAGGCACGTATGAAATTTTGTTTTAATTGATTCGTTGGTTTAGGTATTATATCGATTTTACGAAAAAAGTATTTGGTTACCATTTTTTGCGTAACTCCCGCGAACTGTAATGTATTAATCGAGTATTTCGTGAATGCGATACTTTTCAAAATATTTGCAAAACTCAAAAAATCTCCGTTGGAACATGCCACTCGCAGTACACCGAATTACACTAAATTTTATAAAAGCATAAGAAATGTATCTTGATATCAAAAACATTTCCGCCAAATCGCCATTTAGGCTTAAATTTTGAACAATTATTAGATGAATTAATTTCCAAATTTTTTCCAAAAATCACTAATCAGGGGTCCAAGTTGTGATCATTGCCATCACCGTTTGATTATAGTGAGCAAACCCTTTTGCATCATGCCCTTATCGAGGTTTGAACCCGGTACCTCCCGATCCAAATGCCTAAACTTTAACCACTATGCCGTTTGGTCGGTCAAATTTATTTTAGAATCCTTTCGTCGGTAGTCTATTTTATTATAAAAAAACTCCATCGGTTATCCCCAAATTTTACAATTTATGAAAAATGCGTAAGTACAACATTTCAACCAAATGAGTCAATCCGTCTGGGTTGTATAGAGAATACAGACCGACAGACAAACAGAGATTTGTCAAATAAACATGCAGACGGTCAGACATACCGACAGGGACCGCTTTTTCAAACTTCGGCGATTTAGCGAATGGTAAGTCAAAAATCTTTATTTTCTTCGTAAAATAAAGTAAAAAGAAAACGAAATCAGATCTCACGAAAATATAATAATAAAATCCGCCTGCTGTTTAAGAGATGAATATTGTGAATATGAAATATGAGCCTTATATTAACAGGTTCGAAAAAGTAATTCTGTGTATATTTAATAAGTTTTTTTCAAAAAGAATTTGATAAACTATTTTATTTAAATAATTTAATGAAATTTGACATAATATAAGATTAAAATTTATTTGTAGATTTAACATTAAGCATAAGTTATAAAGGGATATTCGTTGTGAATGGGTTTTAACGATCAAATATTTTACGAAATCGGAAAAAATTCATAATTGACCCCCTGAACATGTTCAGCGATTTTAAAACTAGATCTTGGCCAGAACATAATCGGAATTGGGTGATGATTAAGTCGGTAATTGAATTATAGACAATACTCTACTAATAATGTTATTTTCAACGTGGTTTATGTTCAGTTTAAAAGCAGCAATTATAAATTAGTTTAGTTTACAAATGCTGCGAAAAGCTTATATCTTTAATATAACCAGTTGCAGGATACCAAAGGTACAATTAATTTATTAATTTAGTATTCAAGAATTTGTTACGTTACTTAACAAAACAACACGTAATGTAAGAAAATCTAAACCATTAAATTAAATCAAAGTTGATGAAAAACGAAATCCCTGTTAAAATCAAAAAATCACTGATCAGCGAAGAGCACAACACGAAAAGCACAACAACAAAGAAAAACTTACTAGTGGATTTTTTGCTTTTCCACTCTTCCAAACAAAAATCTACGTGCTCTGAATTTTCATCACCTAAAAATGTTAAAATTGACAATTTTTTTGTCTTATATAAATTTTTCCAATTCTTAGATGATTTATGTTATACTGTATACATTCGAAAAGTTCTTGCACAACAAATTTTTATGGTTTTTGTTGTTGTCTCTAAAAGTCATAAACAAATAAAAATCGTGATTTGCAATCACCATTTTTCTGGTGCTTTATACATCGTTCCCCTTAAACCCACCACCATCTGTGTAGATGTACACCCAAAAATGACACACGAAACCAAATATATAGTAATAATAACATTTTCACGATATCTAGCGACCACAAACAATAACAACAATCAGCATTCAAAACAAACACATTATCTAATCGAAATAACTTTTCGCACCGCGTCGCACACTCCACCACCATCATGAATGCCGCACAATATTTGCACAAGCAAAAAACTGTTTGTATCTAAATGATAAAAGAATGTTTATAAACAGAGAGCTAAATATTCACATTTGTGTTGTATATGTGTATGCAATGTGTATACAAATACAAAAAAAATTATATATTTTTAGCCTTGACATTGGATGTTTTATAATCGCGCACGCTGTTCAAAATATATAATAAAAACACATTTCAGTATGTGTTTACGCGAATATGCCAAAGAAAATTAAAAAATTTAAAAGAGGTATCGACTACCTTATTACCCCCGGCCCGCATAAACACTCACACGATCTATCTAACGCGAGCAGCCAATTCACTATTACATTAGATGCGGCGCTTCTTGTTGATAAACACACACAATTGAAATTCGTGATTTCCAAATCTACGAGTATAAACCAACTTCTTTGAAATTTATTATTCTTCACAAACTTTCTGGAAATACCTCTTGAGTAGTCAGTGTATGTTATTTTTGAAATCGCTAAATACTTTTAAAAATCAAATTCGTGTCATGAATTTTAGTTCTCATTTTTGAACTTAATAAAAATACGCGCTTACTTGTCGTGAAGTTTTTGATTAAACGCGATAAGATTCATTACTATCAGTGTACATATAGTTCTGAGGTCGTGTCTTATGTTATTTAAAACACAGTTGTACTAATATTTATATTTGGCAACGGGTTAGGTATTCCTTCTCTATGTTATAACGCCAATTTCAATATCGCAGATGTTTTCACAACTCCGCAGTCGAGTCAACAGAGAGAAAGGTGAACGAACATAATTTTATAAAATTCTTCTTATCACCACTTTATCCATATTATATGTTTATGGTGTTCATACATAGTTTTTATGCAATTGGAAAATGTATATGTGTACATACATATGTGAGATAGGAAAGCAAAAAAAACTTTTTAATGATGATAAATTTGTCTTACCGAAATGGGAAAACGAGTCGATGAACTACGGCGGTTAAATCAAATATATGTAATAAAAAATGAGTGTTATTGAGTTGTTTTGGGATATGTCTGTACTATATGTTTGATTTGATATTATCGTGTTTTGAAATTCCATGTTTTACCAATATTTCGTGTAAGAGTTCATTTCCCCCAAAATTTGATTAAAGCATTGTGCCGGATTTTCCTTTACACTTTATTGTATCGTACTAAACTTCGACTTTTGATATGATATTTTCTAGGTACTCTCCGCTTTGTTTGAACAAAGCTGTGGGTCATGCGTTGATGAACTTGAGTCAGTAATTTTCCCAGCAGGTTTACTCCGAGTATTGTACACCGAACGAAGGCTGTACAATGTCAAATGATGCGGTGTGCATATAATAATAAAATGTTTTTACTTTGCACACTCTTCGTACACTGACTTTCATTTTCGAGCAAAATTTGAAGAACCGAGTATAGCTGTGCTTACATCCTACAGTTCAGAAATAGAAGTGCAGATAAAGAATATAGAACATAGAAACCAACGCACTAGTAAATTTTGAAACATACACTGGCTTTAAAAATTGAGTACACAAAATGTAGACATAGAAACCAACAGTATCTACGTTCGATGGAAATCGCGCATTACAAAAAACCTCGATGGACCTACTTAGTAATAACGACGATTAGATTTGGTTAAAAATGAATACAAGACAAAATCTCGAAAGATCATAACTTCAATTAAGTACTAGATTAAAAATATATCGGATCAATCATAACGCCAAGAATTGGAAACCGCAAAATAAATGGAATGCACTCAAGCCAGACAGTCCTTATGCAAAAACGACTCTTACTGTACTTATCTCTTGTTAGTCATTTTACAGCGTGGCTATGTTTTGCAGTGTGAACATGCCTTGCAGCGTAAACATACATTAATATTCATTAATTTACAATCCAAGAGACATATATTCTCAATTCACATCAACAAATTTCACATGAAGAGAGAAGAACCATTTTATATTTAAGCAGTTTTTCATCTAACTGCTCATAGCTAATAGGAATTATTCGCCGCCCAGCTCCCTATTAAAACCTAGTTGATGAGAATTAATATTAGAATCCCATGGTAGGCTCACCCCTAGGCCCTATGCAAAAGATTGATTATATTGATTGATCAAACGGACACAAATCCATTCTGAATCATGTCAATTCCAGAATTGAATGTAAGACACCCAATTGCATTAAATACATGAAATCTTTTGAGAAAAGGCTAAATTTATTATTCAACTATCGAATTAATCAATTGAAAATGTAACATTGACCATCCAAAACTACTTTGGTAAATTCATAAACTCAAAACACACAGAATTATTTTAAAAAAAGGAGTGAATATGTTGTGGCGAACATCCGACTTTCTTTTACCACGAATGTGTATACATAGATATCGAATACACCATAATTGATTTCTAAAGTGAACAAATAAACTTACCGGACTTTTGGTAAAACTGTCTTGTAATATAATCAAAAACCATTATTCCTGTTCATATTTCAGAAAGCCAATAAAGTCAACCCTTGTTGGTTGAAATTTTAATCTATAAATTTATTTAAATCTTTTAATTCTTTGTCGTTTTCGTTAAATACAAAACTTATCAACATCACTACAAAAATGGAAACTCTCTCAATGATGCTGCCAGTTCCGGTACACAGATTTCCACCAAATTCCCCAAAGATATCCTAATTAATGGAAAAAGTTTAAGTATGAAGTTTTATTTAAAATAGTCAATCCGCTGACTGTCGGGATGTCGAATTTGGGTGAAATAAGTTTTTTTTTATCAAAATTCGTCATTTCCGGTAGAATTTAAAAAATTGTCTGTACTAATTTTGTTTGAAATTTAATTTACAATCTTATTGTATTAATCGTTTGTTTGTAAAATCTATATACTTTTCAAAATATTTACAAAAACCATAAAAGCTTATATGAAAGCGGTCACTTTCGGTGGATCAATTTCAGCAAAAAATCATTGGAATCTCCCTATTTAAAAGAAATGCTTAAGTATGTAGTTTCATCCCGATCAGACAATCCGTCTGGATTGTAGAGAAACTACAGACGTTTAGTATGGATGACACCACACATAGACACACACTATAGATTTTTAAAACCTACTTTCTTGACTTCGGCAATATAGCGAAAAATGTAAAAATCTCGAAAATATTAATATAGCCAAGAAAATGTTTTCTTGGCTATATTAATATTTTACAATAGCAGAATCCTAATTAGGCTGCTTTATATTTAATTACATTTATTTATTTAGGTAGGGCATCATCAGGTAGATCTTTAATGAAAAATTTGGAAGCAAGCTAGAATTATAAATTGTGAGTGTCCTGTACTAACTGTCTTATTATATATTTCACTTACAACTTTACAAACTAATCGTTCAGTCAGGTGCTAGTAACCGTGTCGATTTCTTTATTAATAGACCTGGCCTATATCCTCGTTATGTTATTTGTAACGAGAGTGCATATAGCGGGACCAGCGTCATTCGGAACACAAGTTTAGGCTTAATTATACATCAATCGATTACTAAACATTATTTTACTACATAAAATAAAGTAATAACATTTTAGATTCTGCGTGGAAATAAAATTATTTTGAAAAATATCTATGGTATTATAGGAAATTAGAAGATAGCAATGGTTGGTTGAACTTGATAATATTCATTAATGAACCGGAAAATTTAAACTCGGTTATTCTGAAGTACAATTTCGTTCAAAATTGCTCGATTACGAAATAGTAGTCGAGTACTATTTCGTTAAACTTTCATTTATTTATGTTTACATAAAAAATATATACCGCAACTTGGGCCATTTTTATGTTTGTTGATTGAAATATTTTGGAACCATTGATTTATTCGGTCGGATTTCATATTCTCGGTTCAGGACTTTGGTGAAAAAATAACATAGTATCGATTAAAATAACCTAGACAAGGCCATTCGATATACTTCTATTTCTATGAAAGATACATAAATCTAACTCTTAACTTATAAAATAACAATCCCGCTTTCGAGAATTTTTATTCTAACAGCACAATAAACTAAATTCCGTTGCTAAAATTGAATACAACATAAAATTCTAACATGAGGTGACGACCCCGTGAACTCGGCTGATTATTGAACAGGTACAGTTCAGAAACAAATCTATTTCTAAATTTACACTAAATACTACCAAATTTTAATTTTCTCGGAGTGTTTATATACCGAGTATATCAATCTAAGTACACAATTTGGAAATTAGACAACACTAAAAATAAAAATTGGTATCTAAAAATATTCACACACAAAAATTATTTTATTTTTTTGTATCCTTGAATTTATTCTAATTTTGTTTTATTTATTTCCACCGCGATTGTGTTTGTTGCTTATTCAGCGAAAAATTAATTCTCTTTTTATTTAAATATGTGTTATTATTATTATTATTTTAATGCGTATTGTTGTTGTTTTATTGAAGTATTTGTGCTTATATTCAGAACAGTTAAAATAATTTTAATTGTAGATTCTCTGTCATATTAAGTCATGTATACCTTTTTGTTCGTTTGCCTGTGCACTATCAAACTAATTGTTTTTAAGATTGTTAATTTTATGCTCTAGTTCTTGTAAAAACTTACAATACGCCAATAGTTTGGCTAATATTATTCCAATTTTGCGTGAGCAAGGGTAATAATTGTATAAAAACTTGTTTTAGGCACGATTTTCGTGTTTCGGTGCAGAAATTTCATTCTACATTTTACGAATTTCAAGTAGTCCGCTCGATAATTTATCGTTAATTTAAAATAAAAATCACATTCTTTATTTTGAATGATCCTTTATAAATTTTGTATCCAATATCGTAAAAAAGATAGTGATACACGTGCGGGGTTTTTAAAAAATACAACCTCAGTATTTTGACCCAATCGAACATAATGTTTGCTATTAAAAACGCACGTCATATATAACAAATATTTAACACACAACCCGCACACAAGAAATATGCATGTTTACGATTTTCTTATATAAATATTTACATAATAATTAAAATAAAATTTGCGATAAAAAATTTGCTATGTATTTTTAAAATACTATACGCGGTTATAAATTTAAGTTTGATATTATTTTTTGTCATAGAATTTTTCACTTTTATCAGCTGTTTTACTACAAATGAATTATATCCTCTTTGACATTTCATTTAAAAAATTATGGGTAATTTTACTTACCTAGACAGATTAAAATAGTAGCCGCTTGCTGGCCGTTAATATTTTAGTCGATATAGCATTTTCGGGTCCTGTAGTTAGGTAATTGTACAAACATATTTAAACAATTTGAGATATCAAATCATTTCCGACTAATTTCTCATTTTTTGGTCATTTGTGTAACAACCCTCATAATTGGTGATGAAGATTCGACCAACATTTTACAATCGTTATATATTCATTTGTTAGATAATAATTAAACTTCCGAACATAATTAATTAAACCAAAAAAATTGGTAATTTAGAGCGGTCTGCGTAATTAGAGAAAAAAGTGTACACGAGATTATGTAATACATGCCTAACTAATTATATGACGATTACTAGTCTTATAATAGCCATCTGCGCTGGTTAATGTCCCTTATCGTTTAACACAACAAGTATTTTACATATAAACAAATTGTTTATGCAGTTTGGCTTCTATTTTGTCTTACTTTAAACTAGAAACTATTTATGTATTTAATTCTATTCGTTAGCCTTGTATTTCTCTAATAAAATATATCGTATGTAGAATGATTTCATTTTATATAATTAATGATTAAATTTTATCGAGAATTGTTTTGCGTTGCTCTACTCTGTTGTGTATATGTGTTTTTAACAACCTTGTAAAATTCTATTTACCTTTATAACGAATTTTTATTTTTGAAAATAAATAGCGAATTTGTTAAAATTAAAATAGTATGTGTGCATTAAATAGAATTTGCACTTTAGGCGCTCACAGATTATTTCACAGTTTTATCTCACAGATTTTTCAATCAAGGTTCAGTCAGTTTAGAATAATAAATTCTAGAAAATAAATGTACTTAAGATTTAATATTGTTGAAGTCTTCAAGAACAAAATCTAGAAAATAAGTAAAACTGATTGACATATCAAAGTAGATTTTTTAAGTAAAATATTCACCATAGCCATACTTCACCATTTGTTCCGCAACCCTACTTTAAATAGCAACATACTTTAACAGTAGAATTCAAAATCTTATTGAAAAAATTAAATTGATTCCAAAATGATTAGATAGTCAATTTAATAATTGAAAGCAAAATCAAATAGTAAACCAAATAATTGAGCGGAATTGTTCTAAACAATTATTAAAATTTAATTTTCAATCAATAACAATTCCATTAAAGAATTTTTAAAACATAATTTTTTTAAAGGAACTTTAAAACCAATTAAAAATGTACCAATAAATTGTTTCTAGTCTTTAAATATTCAATGTTTATTAACATGACTACATTCAATGTAAAATTAATTTATCTCTACTTGCGTTCAAATCCTATTTTACTATTACAAAGAGATCCATCCCGCTTTGATAATGCAAAACTTAATACAATTCCAAGCAGCTGCTATAAATTTGTTAAAAAATATCTTCTAAATTTATTGCAGAATTTATTCGTGGTTTAAAGAATACCAAAGTGTTCTCTTCCTGGTTCGTCTCAAGAAGAATCTCATTACGTCCGAAAAAAAGAATACAAAATTTTCACCGTTCAACAATGCCAAAATATATTTATATCAAAATAATATCTTGAACAGTAAGTAATCAGAGAATAAATAATAAGGCGCTGTAAAACCGAAACACAACTTATAAATCTTGTATTAATTTTCCTTTAATGGGACCTTTTCAATTATTTGCTCCAGGTCCGTTGGCTTTGGGGGTCCGTTAGGAAAAACACAGATTGATACCACTAAAATGTTGCTCTTGGTTTGCTCAAATATTGGTTCTTCTAGGTGATAGCTGTTAGGCAGCTCTAATTTAATAATAAAGCTGAATTTTTAGAGAAATTTCAAACCAATTCAAAAATAAAGAAAAATTTCTACAAAACAAATCTTTTCAGAACATCATAATCTGGCAGGAAAATCTTTAACCTAATTCTCTCGTAATAACATTTTTATTTTTTGACCAACTTCCAAAGTACTCTTTCATATTTGTATCATGCTAGAAACGCTTCTACCATTTTAATTGTATGTTTTCAGGTTTTCTTCTTTAAACAAATAACAAAATAAACTTCACTTTGTTTTTTTCACGAATTTTTCTTCAAATTACACCACTTTTTACACTTAAGGTTTTTCTGGTTGATATATAAAACAAAAATAAGGATTACGTTGAGCACATCTTTTCAAATTTACTCGTAATATTTTGTCTGTATGTGGGTAATTTCAAGATATAATTCACAAATAAGAATAGACAAAATACTTTAAACGCTTGTTACATTTGTTATTGTTGCTAGCAGTGGTGTTAAATAACGATTTGCATCTTACAAATTGGCTTTTTTATATACAACCGTATACAACAAAATCTCTCCAAATTAATTTTTTAACTTTAGTAAGAGTATGAAAATGTCAAGATGTTTAATAAAACAATGGCGAATATTACCAGAAATAATTCTACATACTTTGTGTTTAAATTTTCAGCGTTTATAATTGACGTAGTTGCTGTAGTATTACTAGCTTCCTCCATTACTTTAATTTAGATTTAATTTATTCTAACATTTTGGAAATAATTACACTGACTGTTTCATTTTTATTGACTTTGTTGTTGTTATACTGGTGGCAATTACCTATTTAAACTGGTTTTTGGATATACCTGCTGTTTGATTGCCTACGCAAAACACAATTTATTGCAATTAAAAATGTTTAGTACTGTACACCTAGACTATTATTGTGTGCGACTAAACACCGTAATCATTTATAAATTTTGTCAGAGTCGGATTTCATCAGATGTTAATGACCTTTGGTCGATCCATTGACCAAAAATCGATAAGTATGAAACTATAGACATAATTATCGGATCATGACAGTTGAATGATTAGGAATGATAATATTGAATACATTATATTAAAAGTTAAACAATAAGAAATATCAGAATAAAAATAGTATGACCGTTACTGACCGTTATTTTTACATGCTTATATTGAGTACTTATTGCGGTTCCGTGAAACATTGTTCATTATTGAGGTTGCTTGACGTTGATGGTGATGATGGCGTATTATCCATTTTCACCACGCGCACCACCTTAAAATCCTAGATCCATTAAAAACTTTATACATAATTTTAACTTCAGTGTTACTATAAATTCACAAATAAAGCTGTGAGCTCGAAAATATAGCAATCTTATTCCAAGTTTTCTTTAATAGTTTTACAACACTAGTACGGTCTATAAAGCTATGCAATTTGGACAACATTTGTTGGTTATATTTGGTGATCTCATAATAAAAAATAAACAAACAATGAATCTCCAGAACTTCGATAAGGTTGTTAAAGTTCGTTGTTTATTAACAATAATTACCTCTATAAAACTCAACTTAACGACATCTGCTTAAACTCCTGTGTAGACTACGTCTTTCTAAATTTAAAATACTGTAAAGATATTGGATAAATAAATATAAATAAACTATGTCGATCATAGATGTAATTTCTAGTGTGCGTGTGTATTTGAGTAAATTAAAACTATTCTAAATTTCATTATTTCATCTTTATCTTTATTGGGACAGATCCGTTTATTTTTTATTCTTATTTTACGAACGCTACATCCCAGGTAGAGATTTGGTCGCCTCAGTATCGAGGTTGTTTGATCCGTTGAATACTAGCCAGGTTCTAGAGCTGGTAAAATGGTACACTATTACTGGATGAGGCATACTGGCATGCTGCCGGATCTCTTTTCGTTCCATTTTACGATTACTTTTTCTGCTGTTCCTATGCGGTCACCCAAAATTTGTACTATCTCAATCAACGATTTCTTGACGTTGGTGATGAAGTCATAGTCGTATTATCTTTCTGATACACGCGCCCTCCCACAGAGGAGTCCGTAGTTTATATAAAAAACGCAAAACATACCACACCAATTAGGCGAACACATCAGCATTAGTGTAGGCTTTCCTGTAAAACGCATCATAACTGATGGTAATGACAAAATAAACATCTGTAGGAGGATCCGGTCCGCAAATGCCAGCTTTTATGGAGGAGTTGATAATAATTATCAAAACGTATTGAGTCGGATCTAGTTTGGTTTTTTTAGTTTTCTCTGAAGTATTTTGAAACAATGCACAAAAATAAAATAAGACGTATAGAATAATTGTATCAATAAAATATTGGCTGGAGCAACTACAAAAAATCTTAAATAAAAAATATTGCTATAAATTTATACCATTTAGACCTGGAGCTACCGGTTTTAGAAATATGTTAATTTTACTTTTTAAGTTCTACAAAATATGGAACTTGGGGAAACACAGAATCGTAGAGCGGCTCCACAATTAGCTCACTCTGGAAAACCACGACAAAAATAAGCTTCTAACGCAAAATTTATGTTCTTTAGAACTGAAATAAAACAAATTGTGAAATTCAGTTCTATATTGCGTCTGTATTTCAAAAAATCCCGAGAGGATGACAATTGGGACCGGATTAATAGCAGCCACAAGATAGCGTTGTACTATGGTCTGATTGATTAAATATTGGAGGACCAATTCTTTCACCATCCATAATGAAAGTCAGAATATTACGTCATAATAGATATCTTGATTGAAGTTAACAATATATTCAATTACTTCCTTCCCTACTGGAAAACATAAAACAAAAAAAACTATGGTCGGTATAGTTTGAAGAAGATCATTTTTCACGTATTCTTTGTACTTGTTAAATACTTAGTTTTCCAAAATAAAAGAGAAGCAGTTTTTAGTGACGTAGAATATGAAATAATTTGCGAACGGCTTGTGAGTGCGAATACTGGAATACCGTGTAATCCAATTATTTTCTTTAAACTAATTTAATAGTTTGGGCATGGTTCAATTTACTTTAGAGCGAACAGGTGGGTTTTGTTGAGTCGATGCAACAGCAAAATTTGATGCTAATAAATTTGTATTTACCAGCAAAGTTCCTAGTAGCCAGACCAAGATACCAAGTGTTATTGAATATGTTAAAACACTCAAGGTATCATATTCAGAAGAGGGAGGACCGATAACCGATTGTGCATATGAATGGATCGATATTATATCAAGCTCATAACTGGAACATTGTACATCTTATTTATATAACCGAGTTCAGAGTGTATGTATTAATCATGTCCGAAGCAATGAAAAAATCGTTAATGTTGGAGTTCCTCAAGAATCTGTGTTGGAACCCCTACTTTTTTGATTTTTTGTAATTATATTTTTGATCTTGATTTGCGTGATAATATTGCCGATGATGTTGCGTTGCAATATTCAAATTTGAATATGGATTCGTTGAAATATGACGTTAAGTGTGATCTAAAATTACTAAAGAATAGTTCTTAGCTGGAAGTCTAAAATAATGTACTTCAACCTGAGCAATTCTTTAATTAATTATGACTCAGAAACTTATCAGTCATTGGCGTGTAAAGACTCTAATTGCAGCAATCTCTGCGTACCCATTGAAATCGTTAGTTCGTTCAAATACTTAGGTTTAAATCTTGATTCACAGCTTAACTTTAAAAATCACGTGATTAATTTAAAACAAAAACTCCGTCGTGCTTTAAGATCATTTTTCCATTTGCGTAATATCTCCAGCTCCGAATGAAAAAATCGTTAATGTTGGAGTTCCTCAAGAATCTGTGTTGGAACCCCTACTTTTTTGATTTTTTGTAATTATATTTTTGATCTTGATTTGCGTGATAATATTGCCGATGATGTTGCGTTGCAATATTCAAATTTGAATATGGATTCGTTGAAATATGACGTTAAGTGTGATCTAAAATTACTAAGCTAGCTGCAAGTCTAAAATAATGTACTTCAACCTGAGTAATTCTTTAATTAATTATGACTCAGAAACTTATCAGTCATTGGCGTGTAAAGACTCTAATTGCAGCAATCTCTGCGTACCCATTGAAATCGTTAGTTCGTTCAAATACTTAGGTTTAAATCTTGATTCACAGCTTAACTTTAAAAATCACGTGATTAATTTAAAACAAAAACTCCGTCGTGCTTTAAGATCATTTTTCCATTTGCGTAATATCTCCAGCTCCGAATTTTTAAAATGTCTCTATTACGCTTGGATTGATTCTCATCTTCAGTATGGATTAACATGTTGGGGTGGAATTTATTGGTCAAACATCAAACCATTATTGACGATACAAAAAAGTGTGCTTAGAATTTTGAATCATTTACCAAGAACTAACTACTACTACCAAGGTTCTTTTAGTGTATTTATAAAATTGTTGAAAGAATGGTTATTCTCAATAAATGACATTAGAACACTATCCTAAATAGTATATAGTATTATGCTACTTTTATTTATAAGGAAAGCAAGTGTAAAAATATATGGCGAATATTCAAACCATGCACAAATAATGCTTAAAAATTTGTAATTTTATTTTTATTTTTTAAATTTGTTAAATTATATTTATATGGATTTTATCCTAGTTGTTAAATTATATTTATATATTTTAAATATTAATGTTACATTTTTCTAATTTGTATTATATTTTTTTGTTTGTTAGTTATGAATCGTGACTCCGTGACATTTTTTAAATCAAGAGTTCACTAGCTAGTTTTATTTTACTATTCTAACAATTGATAGATTAATTGTATATTATTTTCTAAAATAAAACTATGTTAAAAAAAAATTTGAATTCTGATTCAAATTTTGCAACCCACAAAAATTGAATATAAAATTAGAGATAGGATGGATAAATTTAAGAATGATTTAACGGCTATCGCCGTCGTACAAGAATAACGCAATGAAAGTTAGACAATCAATGTGTGAATAACTAGTGCAATTAAAATCATTGGGGCACCTAAGCTATGAATTATTTGCAACATTTCATGACGCTCATTGATCAGTTCAAATTTTAAATGGAAAACTGGATCCAAATTTTATTTTAGATCACAAAATTTGATTCGAAATCTAGCGAGCGCGTCAAGATCGAAAATTACTGAGTTGCCATTAGACTAAAACAGCATATATTTGTGAAATTAGTTTCAAAATTAAAATTTATTTCACAAATTACGACAGATGTTCTTAAAAATGTATTTAAAAAGAATTAATAAAACTGAAAAAATCAAGAAACTAAATCACAAAATTCCGAAGCGACACTGTAACTGAGGGAAAGGAAACAAAGAAGGTTTTGGGAATAATAATTAATATGTGTAAATAAATAACGATTTAATTTATTTAATGGACAAAAACCCTTTTTTGTCCCACACTCAGGTTCTTGATTTTTGAATTACTCGAATCGCAGTATTTTTTCCGGAAATTGAATTAAGCTTTTGTTTAAAATTTTGATCTATTGTGGTTTAAGGGATATTCAGATTTATAACTTTGATTACATCAGAAAAGCTAAAACAACTCAACGCATATTTGGCATAACGAGCCCATGTCCATTTTTTCTGGACGCAATTTTAATGTTCTCGACTTAAACTTAGTTTTATTCTGAAAATTATAGATACCACGGTTCAAGATATTCACTTAAAAAATTAAAATAAAATAAATTAACCAGTTTTTGCCGATGAGTGTAATATAAACATATAATTAATAAGTAATTTTGTTGGGTCCTTAATTTAAAATATTTAAATTGTTTGAATTTTATTTGAAGTTTCCTTCTTTATCAAAATCTTGTGTTTGGCAGAAATTTTAGAACTATGTCACATTAATGCTTATAAAAGGTGTTTTTTAGAGGTTCACATCTTTAAGTTGGCAACACTATTTTGTTTGACAACCGATTTGACAGTTGACATTTGCCTTGTCATTAGTTTTATTTGCCATTTCATTATGAATGCTCACGCCAGAGCAACGCTTGCAAATTGTTGAATTCTTTTTATCAAAATAATGGTTCTGTTCGCCAAACTCATCATGCATTCGTCAGTAAGACGTCAAACAATGCGTACCGAACAAGCGATAGACGCTGTAGAGCGTAGCATTGAGGAAGACCCAAATCAATAAATTCGACATCGTTCTCAGCAACTGGAGATGTGTTCATCCACTTTATGGAAGATTTTATCTAAGGATCTTAGTAGTCGTGCTTACAAAATTCAACTTGTGCAAGAATTAAAGCCATACGACCATCACACACGCCGCCAAATCGGCCTCAAAGAAACATTTGATGACAGACTAATTTCACGTAATGGTCCTGTTAATTGGCCACCGAGATCGTGTGATCTAACTCCATTAGATTATTTTCTTTGGGTATATATTAAGTCACTTGTCTACCCAAATAAACCAGAGACGATTGAATACTTGTAACACAACATTCGGCGAGTTATTAGCAAGATACCGTCGCAATCACGAGAGGAGTGATCGAAAATTGAACCTCCAGATTACGTCATGCACGCGCCAGCCGCGGCGGCCACATGGCCGAAATCATATTTGAGCATTAATGGCATAAAATTATCTATCCAATAAAGCTAGTTTCACTGATATTCAAAATGTTTTTCTTTGTTCTATTTTAATTTAAAATTGGGAACCTCTAAAAAACACCCTTTATTTAAAAAGTTATTATAACCAAATAACATGCTGTGGTCAGCCCGGCGATTAACAGTCCGATAAACAGGCAACAATAAAGAGCAAGCATGCAACTTCTATGCGGTCCTTGAATACTTAATTATCTGTGTTTCTAGGCCTACAGATTAGCGTAAATTCGACTAGTTCATGGTATTTATCAATAATGTAAATTACATTAAAATTGCCTTACAAAAATTTCATTTTTGAACATTTCAGCCACAAACTAATTAAAAATAAAATTATATAGAATATTCTTAGGGCAAAACAATTTTGCAAAATCTATTTTCATAAATATTCAACACTATGAATGATCGGCGCTTCACAGAAAATGCCACGTTTTTCGCCAAAACGTTGGTTTAGTTATCAAATCTGATAACTATATTATTTTTAAAATAAAAACTATCACAAATTTCTATTTAAAAACAAAACTTCAAATTGTTATTCAACTGCAGTTCACTTTCATTCTTTCGTTCTGTTTCATTCTGGAGTTGGAAATTCACAGAGGAACAGGCTGAGTGGAAACGAGCTTTCAATTGGACTCGCCTATCTAGTGGACGAGAGGACTAGTCCGGCTGCTCAGTAATTTCGTTAGTAGATCTAGGGGTTTTGTTCAAAATCCAAGACTTGACGAAAAAATAATCGCAAGTATATGTAGTGGTATGTGTATTTGTGTTAGTGCGCATGTGCATCTTTTAAATTTTTGGATATGACATTTCTAGATAACATTTCCATTTAGAATTTTAAATATGTAAATGCAAACATTCTTGAAATAAAATTAAATTTATTTAATTATTAAATTTTACTTTTAAAATACGTAATTGCAAATTCTGTGTTTCTGCGAAAAAAAACATTTATTCGACATCGCATTGAAAAAAAAATACAAATCGTAATATGTGTAGTTAATTTTTTTTTCTTAACACATTGACGCACACTTTCTAAATGTATGTACTACTCAGGAACACACATTTAATAACTTTTGTAATTGCAATGATATTTCGTTGAGAATAGAAAAATATGTCGGATTATTCCTTAAAAAATGAAAGTCATTTGTGAGAACGTGTTAACTCGCCTTTTCAAAAGCAAAAGAGATGTCAAAAAAGTGAGAGAACAAAATAACATAAGCACCAAAAAAACTGAACCGATTTGTACCGATTCGTAATTGTTGATGCTTACATTCACAGAAAACCAGCCAAACCTAACCACAGAAAAATTACACACACTAATATAAAATTGTATCCTATACGCCTTATACGAATACGAAAACGTCATGTCTCGTGTATCGGATTTTGAACTAAATCGATCCCCTAATTTTAAACAACTTAGGAGAGTTGCTTATTTTAGTAAGTAATTATAGACGAATGTGATGATAACTGTTAACTGAATAAATTTGATTAACTTTTAACATTATGCGCCGTAGGTACTTGACGAAACACATTAACACTTCATAAACACGTTACATCACTTTTTAATTAAACAAGTGATGTGTTTATAATTAAACAAGTGATGTGTTTATTAAGTGAAATTTGATTAAGATAAATGACCCATTCTGTCTACGAAATCCAAACAAAGTTTGAAATAAATTATATGCCAAGAAATTCACGTCAGTCGGACGATCACAAAGCCATAACAAATAAAATCGTAATAGTAGAATAATATTATTTTGTATTAAATTAAAGATTCATCTTGTTGTAAAAATTACCAACATCCTAGATCATAAACAAAACCACGAGAAATAGCATCTCTTCATCAGCGTAAACAAGCAAACTACAAAAGCTCCGTCTTTCAACACAAGCAAATGTTATTTGCAAAAGCCTTATATTAACGACGATCACCTATTTTTCAAGTTCGATGCAACGCAACAACAAAAAATTTACTATGTGAATTACATTGTGTTTATTACATTGCAAACACACTTCATCAGAAACCGCAAATATAAACCAATACAGACGTAAATATAATGTATTTTCCCTTTCTTTTGCCTACATAATTTTATATAAGTAGCTAATTTCATTAAAATTAAATAAAAATAGCGAGATGCAATTGTTTTTCATTATTCATACATGATACGAGTACATATACATGATAACACTTATACACGAATGAAATATAATTAAATTGCACTACACAATTCATATGTACATCGGGTTATCGTTTCAAGGGCAAATTTATTTTCATTCTTCAATTACTTATATGTCGTTATTTACTTTTCTTGTTATTTGCAAACTTACTCATAATCAAATAAAACACATACAAGAAAGCACAAATAAAAGCGAAAAATAAAAACATGTTGGTTCCCTTTTCAATTTTAATTGTATGCGAGATAATCAATTGATCGTCAGGTAAATATATAACGAATATAAAAAACTTTCTTGACGCGGCCAGCTAATAGGTTTTTATATTGTGTAACACCCAAACACAATATATTGCGAAATAATTTGGTTTAAAGGTTCCACTATACTCGTACTTAAAATGTAAATTCAATTAAAATTTTGAGATGTGGGTTTGTTCATCTTGAAACTCTAAAAAAGTATGTTGTTACCATTTGTTTATCCATTTTCTCAGGGTTGGCACAAAAAGTGAGCTAAGAGCTATGCATATAAAAAATTATCTTTCACCCGCATTGCACGTCTGAATGATAATTTACAAAAAATAATAGTCGTACGTAAATTTAAGTGTAAAATGACAAAAAAGATGCTAAAATTAATAAACGAGGAGCTAAATTTTAAGAAAAAATCGTTGCTGTAATTACTTAAATAAAGTAATCGAATGCAAATTCTTAAGTAGCTAAAAAAACACCCGATTTAACTATATACTTACTGTCAAAAATACTTGATCGTGCCTCTTTTCTGATCACTTTATTTTGTTTAGAAAAATAGCTAGTAATTATTTAGTAGCCGAACTTTCTTTCTTATTTTATTAATTAGTACTTGTACTAGGCCGTTTGAGAAAAGGGGATATATTATTCATCCACCCAAGCAAATAAACTTATAAAATCACACCTTCACTTATTTTTCACATCATAGTTAATATGATGGTACGTTACTGGTTCATAAGTATACTTTTATGAGCGATATAGTAAATGGCCTGGCCAAAGTATAAACTGAGCCGATGCTTATCGATAAGCTCAAAAAATATATTCAATTCTTGCAAATGCAGATAATTTGAAAATTAGTGTTATACGAAAGAAGAAGTATTTGTTAATTGCGATGAATTTGTCTCTATTTCATTTTAAACATTTCTTAAGGTTTTTTCGATTTGTTTGCAGCTGATGGCGAATGTATTGGATGAAGGCGACTTTATGTTGAGTCTTGTAGTCAAATTTTTCCGGACAAATTTGACTGAGAGTATTGAAAGAGAGTAAAACTAACCAACCTAAACATTTTATTTGATAAACAAACTTCTCCTTTATTCTCCTATATGTTTGTTTAAATTTTGACCGGGAGATATTCGGGAGACCAATTCTCCAAACAAAAATTGTGTGCTGCTATGTGTTAGGATAAATGTCAGCTAAATTCATTTAAAAGTAGAGGTTAAATTTTCCTTGAATTAAAAAATAATCGAATATAGATTTTTTGATTATTTTACAGCTGACTTAAAATGAATTCGGGCGAATTGAAAGCTGTTATTTCGTGTGGACTTTTCTGTTTCATTGGCCATTCAAAACTGCTTGATTTTAGCCACGTTATGAAACATAACTTGTGAAAACCAGTAAATTATTAACATACAAATGCGGATTCAACCTTAGTTGAACCAAGTATACCCTCAAAATTTTCGATAACTAATTAACTTTTGAAAATGTTAGTACTTGTTTCAAATTTACGGCTCAGCAAAAATCAAAGACATCTAGATACAGCCCCTGCCGTAAGAATTTGTTCCGCCTAGGGCATTGAGGAAAAGGTTTAATGAATTAGGCCGCCGTTTTATTTTTTTAAACCAACAAGTGTTCGAATGAAAATGCAACGTAAGCTCGTTAAGCTGCCAATTAGAATTGGATTACAAAGCTTAAGGAATCAAATTCGAAAATGCAGCACATCTAATTTCCTGAAAGCTGGCAACTACTATTTAAAGTTCTCACTTGAAATATTTCGTTAGCCCAACATAGCAAATGACCTTTGAAACGCGCACTCATTATAGGGAAGAGGAGGGACAATTCTCAGTTAGCTCTTAATTAGAAAAAAACGTGTGTTACAGCTAAACAAAAAGTTTGATCCAGTGAGATAACCAGTAGATAATCCTAAAACTCCTATAGCAACCGAAAACAGCAGTGTTAGGAGTTAATAATCTTTAAACGTGCAGCTGTTTGAAATTTGACGATCCCGTTACGCTGAATACGAGAATGGAACCTGGACGATACAACCTTAGTAATTGTATCTGTAAAGTGACCACTTTTGTAACATAATTACACTACACTCCCGAGAAATTTCTTGCTGAGTAACAAACTAGCAAACTAATAGCTATCATCGCTAAAGTGTTGTATTTGCTAAAATGAAGGATAAATTTTGGTGATCAATTATTTTCTGCTTTTTTATTTGTAATTTTGTATGTACCTTGGCGAGGATTTTAGTGTTGTAGGAGTATTTGTCACTTTTCTTTTTCACAATGGGATTAAATCGTGTGTGTATGGTGATGTTGTTAGTGTGAAATGTTTGGTGTACTAATTTCGGGTTTGAGAGTATTAATTTGGTGTTGGGAATATTAGTGCATAAATATGAACACAACTGGGCTTGGATTCACGTAGTGGATCAGCGACTGAGTAACGTGTCAACTGCGGAAAGCTTTTTTAATTTTTATATTTATTAACTAGATATTTGATTTAGTTTTGAGGAAGTTATATGTACTCGAAACTATCTGATTTTATCTTCTACTGATATCTAAATTTAATTTAATTCTGACTGGGTTGATAATATGTTTCTGGTTCAAGAGTTAGATCAAGTTTTGGTTTAAACTTGCTTAATTCTTTACAATGTAGAACATCGAAACATTATTAAATTGATTGTCAAGTGGATGCCATAAAACTGTAGCTTGTAGTTCTAATTAAAATTACATTAGTGAAGTACTGATTAATTTAGTATTAATTTAATTTAATTTCGCTAAATTGATTTTATTTTCAGTTATTCAGAATGACAACGCTTTTGGAGTATTGGCAGTTGGGATTGCTAGCTTTAAATAAATTCCAGAAAAGATCTTTCAGTTTAATTAATGTTTGTATCTTCCAGGTCCAAAATATTTCGTAAAACTTAAGTAATTTCAGTAGTTTAGCTGAATTTCAAAGAATAAATATTTATGATTTTTTGGAAGCTGGCAACTAACTTAGGAGCATTATTACATATTAATTTAATTACATATTAAGAGTTTCAAAATTGTTCACTGACTTGCTCATGAACCAATTTTGTAAGAAGCCTTCCGCGTGCTCCTATCTTCCTTTCGTGCCGTCACCTCACGTAAACCTTGATCTTTTTTGATTGATTGAGATGTGCGGATTTGTCTCAGTAATCTGTTTGTAGACGGTATACTGCGGAAGATATAAAATAAATTTTGGGTACGAATTGGTGAAGCTGAATTTGACTGGGTCAATATCTTAACGAATTAAGGCCCAAGTTTGGTTCAGTTATAGTGAGTTTAGGAACTGAATAATCCATTGGCCGATTATTTTCAAATTAATTGTGTGGAAAAATCCAGAAGTTCATCGAGGATTTATGTTGGAATCCTGGTTCAGCTCAACATACCAAATTCGAACATAATTAGTTAAGAAATTGGCTAGCTCGGCCGAATTCCAGAACTTCTCTAAAATCCATTTTTAAATCATTAAATTAATAAAACATTTGAAATTTTGGCGAAATAAACTAAATTTATTTGAAATATCCAATCCGGTAGTTAATCTGGCATTGAATAACACTGATAGTTTTCCAGGAACCATTACCTTTGGGATGCCTCACTTATTTTATGCAACTTTTTGAAAGATTTTTTTGCTATTTCGTGGTTGCCCAATTCAAGGGTTAAATACTAATTGATTTTAGAGTAATTTTTAATATAATTCAAATAACTATGGTTTCAGGAAATTCTATTGTAAGTTATAGAGTTGCAGGAGGATTAAATTAACAAATGTTTATATTATTTACGAAGCCGGAAAATATTAATTTAGAATTAAATTTTCGGAAATCTACAGATGCTTGTGAAACAATATTTCTTTGAAATAGTATTTGCTGATTGTGTAGACTAGAAATGTGTTGCCATTGTGTTACTAACTATCGACTTTACCTAGGTTTCTGTAACCGGGCCGATTCAATCAATCACTTTTCTTTAGGAAGCCGAAAAGTATTAATTTAGAATTAAATATCAGGAAATTTCCAGATGCAAGTGAAATAATAATATTTTTTCTTAGGTTGCTGATTTAAAGAAGCAATTGTTGAAGACCAATACCATCGTTATCCATTACACATATTAAACCTTTGTCCTTCCTCTAGTAGATTAGTATTGTGTAGTCAATGTGTTACTAACTATCGGCTATACCTAGGTGTCTGTAACCGGGCCGATTCTGCCCCAATTAATTAACTATACAATCCTTCAATTTTGTTATGTATAAAAAAGAGTGTACGGTGGGCCCGGGGTCACCCGGGAGATCCTGTGTAAAAACTTGATCGTGCATTCAGAATCAATCAATATATCAATCAAGCAATATTAATATTATTACCATTGCAGATTCCAGGTTAGTTGATTATCGTTGGTTTAAATGATTTTTATATATTTCTTACTACTATTTCCTATTAAATTATTTAGGTATTTCGAATTCTAAATATGGGCTAGTGACTCATTATCAATTCTACCACCCTACAGATTCCTGAGTAACTACGGTTGCTTATTTTTAATTAGGATTAAATGATTATATATTAATTAATTTATGTATCAAAGATTCTAGAACTGTGTGAATAATTCATTGTTATTTTATTACAAATGGTTGAGTTTTTTTGCTTTATATACTTAGGATTTTAGGCTAAATTTGTCAGGATTATGGTAGTAGCGAGTGACGTTTAAGTCATATACACATTTATAACAATTTATTAGAAATTAATAAATAATTACAGAATAATCAACGTAATATAATTAGATCAGAAAACCCTAAAAGGTGATTTGTTTGTTTAGGTGTTTTTCTGCTGTTCTTATTATGACGGTTGGATTCGATTAATTTGATTTGATTTAATATGCAGCATCGGGTCACATTATCAGGAATCAAGGAATCTTACGTAGGCCGCACACGCCAATCAATCAATCACTCAATCAAGTCGTTAAAATTACAAGTCGCTAAAATTTCTTTATCACTATATTTATTTCAAAATATACATGAAACCATAGTTTTTACTTTTAGGAAAGTTATAATTTTTTATAGATGTGATTATAACATTATCTTAAATGAGCATGCAAACATAAAATATTTGTTTCTCAATTTAATAATGAATTTCACTTATAGCACTAATGAATAGTCGATATGATTATTAATAACCGAGTTGGCTCTTGCACAAAAAATTTACGAGCAATGTTACCATGGACAAACATTACCATCCGACTGCGTTGGCGTGACATCGAACAAGTCAAATGAAAATAGGATGTCGAAACTGCAGGACGAGAACGATGGATCGAGGCGAACGGAGAACCATCTTGCAGGCGACAAGATCCCTTCATGAGATGTGAAAGCTGGAGAGAAGGAGAGAACATTACCATCTGTAGTGAACTTATCAAATTTCCCATATTATCCAAGTTCCCCGCACACTTTACAAAACTTAAGTTACCGTAAATATTCATGCATATTAATTTTGCTTACCTAACTCCCTTAACCCCAACATTTAATGAAACGATCGATTTCTCATCTTTTTAAATATTTACGCTTTTTAATTATTTGTACGCTTGCACAAAAATGCATAAATGCTTCAACATTATACAAAAAATTATTTAAAAACCAAAAAATGGTGAAGTTAAGAAAGTTCAGTAGTAGTTTAGATTTGAGTGGATTTACATATCCATGTACGAGTATTAATATAATTAATTAATTTTAATTTTAAAGTTAAATTGATAAAAAATGTGTTAAATTTTGAGCAGTGTTTTATTATTTTTAAATAAATTCATTATAATAAAAAATAGTTTAGTTTTTTATAAAAATAGTAAAAGTGGTAAAGTGTTTGAAGCTTTAACATTAAAATGGTGTTAAATGGATTAAAAAAAATTATAATTATAAAAATAAACAATAAAGAATAAAATTAAATATTCAACACTACAATCTGAAATCTATCTAACTTTTACCAAAGCTGATAAACAATTAATCTCCCAGCTAAAGATACCAGAAACCAGTAAAATCATAACGATCCATGAAGCACAAGGTTTAACCTCACCTAATGTGATATGCATTAGAATCAATTCTCAACCACTTGAGCTGTTCGATAGTGTACCGCATGCCATAGTTGCAATTTCAAGACACAATCACTTAGATATTTTTCACCAGTGGCTAATGGTAGACTACCCTCACTTTTAATGAAAGCTCGAACCTATACTACTACTCAATAGGTAGATCAACCCATAAAATTCAAGAAAAGATTGATTAACAAAATGGCTAAGTTTTATAACTTCGTTTTAAAATCAAACTACTCGTACCTTATTTATGTAATTTGTGAAACTTCATTAAAACCCGACATAAGTAGCAGTGAATTTTTTGGCCATGATTACGTTGTTTATAGATGCGATCAGTCTCTCGAAACTAGCTCAAAGAAATCGGGTGGTACGTTCGGGTGGCATACTAATAGCAGTACGTTCTAAACCCTGGAATGCTGCAGTAACTTTAGTCCCATCGAGAGTCGAACAAATTGGTGTAAAAACCAAAATTAACCAAACCAATCTAATCATCTACGCAGCATATATACCACCTCAATCAAATAGTGATCATTACGCAACCTGCATCGATGCTATTGATGGAGTTATTAAATAACAAACTCGTCAAATTTAGTTCTCGTGCTTAGCAATTTTAATCTTCCAAATATAATCTGGAATTTTAATCCGGAACTAAATTGTATTTTACCATCCAATATAACAACAGATGCAGAATCTTTATTTGTGAACGCCATGGTTGGTTATAATTTGAACCAAATAAAAACCATTGCTACTAATCGTGATAGATTACTGGATTTTGTCTTCAACAACGACATTGAAACACTTTTAATACTTCTGAGCCCTTGTTACCTTTTGTTAAAAATGATATCAATCACAAATCTTTGGATATTGTATTTGACTTAACTAAAATGGCGAGTTCGGAATATCTAGAATCAATCAAATACAACTTCAAAAAAACAAATCGTGTGGAGCTACAGAGTTGGATAGAGTCCATCAACTGGCAAATAACCCTCAATTCCAATGATATAAACGAACATGTTGATAAATTTAATGGCATTATGCTGCAAGTCTTCGAACTTTATGTACATATGTGCTGTAAATCACAAAATGCTCACCCTCAGTGGTTTGATGATAGACTAGTTAACTTAAAAAATCGGAAGTCGAAAGCGTGCATGCCAAAATGTTGAAATACGAGTTAGAGGCGGACAAAACTACGTTTCTACAACGTAGTAACGAATTTTGAATCAAAATAGAAGTCGCTAGAGAGATCTCAAACAAATTCAATAAAAAATCAAAGTAAATCTAAAACAATTTTGGAAATACTTTAGAAATAAACGCGAAATTGAAGGATACTTTGCTAATATGACGTTACTAGTGGATCGTATGAACAACCCAGCAGTAACAATACATCAATAACTCGTCCTGTTATTTTTTAGGACAATATTTTATTGGCTTTAAAGGGGTTTGGAAATGGTTCTAGTCTTGACAATATACCCTCTTCTATTCTGAAGGACTACGCTGAAATTTTAACAATTCCATTATGTTGCCTATTCAACCATTCCTTAAGCACCGGCGTGTTTCCCCAAAACTGGAAAATTTCAAAAATTATACCAATTTTTAAATCGGGTAAACGAAATGACGTTACATGCTACAGAAGAATATCAACCTCATCATCAATTCCTAAGTTGCTTGAATTAGTTATAACGGGTGTTTTTTTAGGAGGTTTGTTTTTCCGATAGATGTCGTTTTATTTTATGACAGTTGTTTTGACAGCTCAAAGTGGCATTTCTACTCAGTATTGTTTGGCAAATCATTATGAATAGGTTAACTCCAGAACAACGTTTTCAAATCGTGGAAATTTATTTTCAAAATCAGTGTTCAATTAAAAATGTTTATAGAGCACTTCGTGAATTTTATGGTGCACATAATCGTCCGTCAGAGACCACCATAAAGAACGTAATTACCAAATTTCGGTCTACATTCACTCTTTTGGATGCCAAGCCACCGACAAGAATGAGAAGAGTTCGTACAGAAGAAAATATTGCTGTCGTTGAGGCCAGTGTCGAAGAAAACGACAATTTATCGATTCGTCGTCGTGCTCAGCAAATTGGACTTTGTCCATCGACTTTATGGAAAATTTTACGTAAAGATTTGGGTTTGGTGCCATACAAAATTCAATTGGTGCAAGAATTAAAGCCACACGACCATCGTTTGCGCCGTGAATTCAGTGATTGGTCGTTAAATCAATTGAACGAAGATCCATTTTTTTACCGTAAAATTCTCTTCAGTGATGAGGCGCATTTTTGGTTAAATGGATACGTCAACAAACAAAATTGTCGCATTTGGAGCAAAGATAATCCACACGCCGTTCTAGAATTACCAATGCATCCTGATAAATGTACTGTTTGGTGCGGTCTATGGGCTGGTGGGATCATCGGTCCATATTTCTTTAAAAATGAGGAAGGACGACGCGTTACCGTGAATGGAAATCGATACAGAACCATGTTAAATGAGTTTTTGTTGTCAAATCTTGAAGATATGGATATGAATGAAATGTGGTTTCAACAAGATTGTGCCACTTGCCATACAGCACGTGAAACAATCGACTTATTGAAAGAAACTTTCAACGACAACATTATTTCGAGAAATGGTCCGGTGAATTGGCCTCCGCGTTCGTGCGATTTGACGCCACTCGATTACTTTTTGTGGGGATACGTGAAGTCATTGGTTTATGTGGATAAACCTCAATCGATTGACGCTTTGGAAACCAATATTCAACGTGTCATTGCTGACATACGCCCTCAAATGCTTGAAAAAGTGCTGGAAAATTGGACCTCCAGAATGACATTTGTGAAAAATAGTCGTGGTAGCCATATGCCAGAAATTGTGTTTAAATGTTAAATGCCAAAAAATTATCTACCAAATAAAAAAAAATTTTGGTCATTTCATAATTTTATATGTGTTTTATTCAAACAAAAAATCGGCAACCTCTTAAAAAAACACCCTTTATATATATGTAACAACTCTAAAATTGCACGTCATATATCAATAAACAAGCACGGATTTATGCCTGGCCTATCCACATCGACTAATAGGGTTGAGTTCACCAGTAAAATAATTAACGAGATAGATAAACACCATCAAGTTGATGTAGCTTACACGGATTTCAGTAAAGCATTTGATTTATCTGTCAGCATAAAGCAGTCCAGAGTTTATTCGATTTTGGTTTTTCACTCGATTACATAAATTTATTGAAATCTTATCTATCAAACCGGCGACAATTTGTAGTAGTGGGAAATGAGAAATCAAACGTTATTAAAGTTACGTCTGGTGTTCCCCAAGCATCACACATCGTGCCCTGGATTTTTATTGTTTTCATAGACCGACTAACCGAGATAATCAAAAACTTAGACGTGCTCATATTTGCAGATGACGTGAAAATTTTTCGTACTCTTACTGGAATACTAGATACGGAGAAACTTCTAGAAAACGTAGATTAAGTGAGTGGTGTAATCGAAACTCGCTTTACTAAAATATTAAGAAATACATAACCATGTCTTTTCATCGTAAAAGAAATCCGTTAAACATTTCATACAAAGTAAACAGCGAAGTATTGCAAAGATTCAATCAGATTATCGATTGAGGTGTTATATATATGCATTTGTCGAAAAAATCAGTTTCAATAGGCATATTGAAAACTGAATTGCGAAAGCGAATGCCACGTTTGGATTTGTTAAACGATGGACAGGTAAATTTTAAGATATTCAAACCTTATATTCACTCTATTTCGCTTATGTTTGATCTCATCTGGAATACGCTGTAACGGTCTGGAATCCATACTATGCTGTGCACATAAAAAGAATTGAAAGCACTCAAAAGAAATTTCTTTTTGTTAAAGAAAAGTGACGGATTACGAGCACAATTTATCATTCCACGAAAATGTAGCTCGGTTACCACCGTACTCAACAAGATGCACGAATTACAAAATATGCACGCTTCAAAATAAACGACTTCTCTTGGGCGCGGCTTAAATTGGTAACGTTTTACTTGGTCACGTTGATTCAGCTTACATATCAGGAAAACATATCAATTCATGTGTCATGCAGAATATTTCGAAACCATAAGTTTTTACCACTTGAACACCATTCTACAAACTATGGAGAAAACAATCCCATTAATAGGTTGTCTAAATTATTCAACATCATCGATGACCTATTTCTGAAAAATTCCTATATATTCCTAAAAAAGTCCTGTTATTTCCGAAACTTTTAATGTTAATTAAAATTTGATTTCTATTTTTTGTTTAGTTTGTTTTGGTTTAAACTTTTTTAAATTTTTAATTTTTTTTTGTTTTAATTTAATTTTTATTTTAAACTGAATGTTCGGTTTTAATCTGAAATCATGCATGTGTACTCACTGAATAGATTTCTTTGAAATAAATAAATAAATGAAGAAGTAAGCATAATTGGAACTACTGTGGATGTACCTAGTTACGTGTAGTTTTATTGTTTAAGTGTTCAAGTTAAAAAAGTGATTATATTTAGTGAAATTTCGTACACATTTTAAGGTCAATGTCTAACAAACATGAACATAATTGGGAGTGGTAGTGTTAGAGTACTTCACAAAGAAATTTCAAGAGATTTGGAACGAGTTACAATTGCAAGAAAACATAATTTTAAGCGTATTTTGTTTCCAAGGCTACATTTACGCAGGATGGTGGTTGAACCTACACAATTCACAAGTTTGGTCAAAAAATAACCCGCATTCAAAAGTTGTTAAAAATTTTCAATACAAGCTTACTGTAAATGTATGGAATTTTAAGGGATGATTTATGATCGAACCGGTTGTTCTTTCAGCAAAATTAATTAGAAACCCATATTTGCATTTTTCGTAAACATAATTGGAAGATATTTTGGATGCAATGCCCCTTATCATAATTAAGAAGTGTGACATACGTGTGAGTGATTCACCAATTATAAGAAACGTGAGCAATTAACTATTTAAATCAACAATTTATTCTGTGATATTGGATTGGTCGTAGTTGCTTACCAACTGACCGACAAGACCCGTAATTTAACTCCATCACATTTTTTCTATATCGAATTCTAAATGCAAAGGACTGCGCCAAACCTATACCAGAAGCAGATACAAAAAGTCGCATTTTTATGATAAGAGAAGTATTGGAAGGAGACAAGGTGAGATTAAATTGTGTTTTCAAATGCCACAAATTGATTGAAGATCGATGTTTCAAATTGACTTGAAATAAATGACTATAGTATGTTACGCGCAGCAGAGAGAGACAATGCGACAACAACTTCAATGAAAAATGAAACTGTAAAAAATGGAGGAAAACGAGATCATACCCCGACCCCAGGCAAGAGAGTATGCCTTATCCAGCAGCAGCATGCACTTAGCTGGGATGAATGGACCAATCATGCATGAATCCAAAGTTAAAATTGATTAGATAACCTTAGAAATAAGGTGGTCTCCCTGAGATGTAGCACCAGCAAAATAAAATAACCTACAGTATAGCAAATAAATCGGAATATCTTTACATAAACTCAAGTTATGAAACTTTTTATAGATTTTGTTAACCTACTAAGTAGAATTATAGCATCAATAAGCGTATTGCATTGATAAGAGTGTATTAGGATTTAGTTTTGGATTTTCCAAATCAACAGCCATTTTCGGATTTAGTTTTTGGCTTCAAAGTTTGTAAATAAAAATGTTTTTTCCTGTGTATATTTGCTTATTTCGTGATTTTAAGATTTTTTTGATTTTGTAGTTTGTGTTGTAGTTGATTTTGTTGTTTGAAATATCACTTTTAATATTTTAGCACGAACCTTTAGTACTAAAATTGAATTGGATTTACGTAAATTCAAAATAATTCAAAATTTTGGATTTAGATGAATCCATTTGGATTAACTTTTAATGCGATTATTGTTGTAAATGACCAATGCAATACGCCTAATAATTTATTTTACAAATTTGGAATTTCTAAATTATAATATTTGTTGTACTTGGCACTCTTTGAAATCCAAGTGAATATAACAAAGTACTAAGCACTCTGAAGTGCTTAAGAGGAAGATTGATGAACGAAAATTACTCAAAGTTTGGCGCAAACAGAAACCTAACAATTTACGTTTCACAAACGTAAATCAAGAAATGATGGTAAAAATGTACATACAAATCGATTAAAAAATGTAATAAAATGAATAAAATATTTCTGAAAATCTACTTTCTCACCAAAGCTCACATACATAATCATCCAAAAATTCTAAATCTCGTTCTCAATTTATATAACAATTTAAAAAAAATTCATAACAAAATTTCCACTCACACATCTCTCAAAATATTTATTACAAATTTCTAATAATTGAATCAAAAATTCCCCAAAAATTTAAGTCAACACACAAAATATTGAACGTTTTCCTTAAAGACGTTTTTTATTGATTGTGCGTTGTGAGTGCGTAAAGCATGAAAAAAAAGTTTTCCTTATCAACCCCAAATATTTATATTATGTATACATGTACCGTATTTTACACAACCATTAATTTTTCACCCTTCACATTCTCAAAATAAAATTCATTATCACCAGAAAAGGAAAAAAAGGAAAAATACAGCCGACGGAGATTTTCCGATTTTCCCGAATATATTCAGGATGTTTTCGATTCAAGGTCATCAAGAAATATAAAAAAAAATTTAAGGGTAAACACTACGCAAAATATGTACGAATATGCCTTTGCCTAATATAGGAGCTACGTGAGGTTTTTAATTCACTTACCTTACACGTTCCGAATATATTTCAACTTTGGATTTATGGGCTGCTTTAGATTGCTGAGTTTGTTGATGCTGATGTTGTTTTGCGGTTACGGCTGCCGCAACAGCAACGACTGCGGCACTATTTAAAGCCGGTATAATTTGTTGTTGCGTATGCACTGGTGAAATACTTTGCTCGGATGAGGTGGCAGAAACGGGTGGTGATGTTGAACCGTTACTCGAGGATAATGAACCAGCACGTCCGCGTGTTAGCTCTACACTTCCACCGTTAGTTTGGGCCCCGGTTAAATTTGCATGATTGTGATTATTATAGCCGGCAGATGTGTTTGTTGTCGAAATTGTTAACATTGGTTTCTGATTTTGACGATTCTTCTTACGTTTTTTCTTGGTTAAGGCATCTTCCTCAAATTTTCCATTGGTGTAGATACTACCATTCAGCGACGAACTTGATGGTGACGGTGGTGTCCAATCAAGATCTTTTCGTAAATGTCCACGTCCACATTTACACCCACATGCTTTAAACACTAAATCATAACCTTTCTTTGTCCACAAGTTTTGTTGTCGTTGTCGATCGGACCAGGAACGAGCACGTCCTATCGACTTTAAATAGGAGAGGACACTTTGTTCCCACGTTTCGAAACACTCACGATGCATATACTGCCCGGCCGTACAATTTTCATTATTACAAATCACGCGAACACAATCGACCGGTTCGCTTTGATTTATGAGCGCAAATTCCAATGAATTTGATTTCAGACAGTCGTTGGATGGTACACAACAATGCACCATAATGCCACTATCGTGACCATTTGTTTGATTTGATGGTAGATTAGAATTTAGCGGCCCGCCAGAATCCAGAGAATCTGGATCGAGGCCGAGTAAATTGTGAACATCAACCGCCTGTGTAGCACCATTATTACGTCGTGGCGCCATCAGGAGCAACGGATGATGGTGATACGCTAGAGTAGCAATTTTGAATAGATATTTTGTTCAAATTCACCAAAAAAAAATATTTACTCTGCCCTCCACTCAAAGTTATATACACCACTTTAACAATTTTTTCTTGTTTATAAAATAAAAAATTCAAAGTATTTTTTATTCTATTTTCGCATGGTTAAAACTCACTTTTCCATATTTTCCATTAATATTTATTATGTATAACTATTTTTTCTTTTATTCACCAGAATTCAAGAAATAATTCACAAAGAAATTATATACACCACTCCACACAAAATAAGTAATGAAACACGATAAAAATGTTGCATGAAACAAATAAAATTGTTTCCTTTCGTGAATTATACTTTTGTAACACACAATAAATGTTATTGTTTTTATTTATTTTGCTCTAAATATTAAACAATTTACAATATTATATTTTTTTTATATATAAATTTTTTTAATTTAATAAAACAAACAAACATAAAAAAAACTTTAGTGAAAAATGAAAACTTAAAAAAATACACCGTTCTCTCTCGCTACTCGTTCTATACTAAACTGAATATGCGAAAAGCGAAAATGATACTAAACTTGAAATTGTGTGTGATGAAATGAAAACACAAAAACTGTTTTTTGTTGTATATAGTTTTCGCTTTTTATTTTCTGCTGCTAGCTGCTACGTCTGGCGCACACATGTGTGTAAAATTATGTACGTCTGTATATGTGCTGCTATATAAACGCATTCAAAACGCACTACAAATAAATAAATAATTTTTGTATAATCGAAAAATACAACACAACGATAATATTTTTTTACATTTCCTCTTTCCTATGTGTATTATCCCCTCTCTTCTCATTTCCATATTTTGCCGGTCTCATTCTCAACTCAATACGAAAATTTCGTATCTACGAGCTTTTACTAGAAAGTAGAAACAAACCAAACAGTAGAAACACAACTCAATTGAAGGGGAAAGTATGTCCCTGAAAAAACTTACGATTGGATAGATTTTCCTCCCAAAATAAAATCGAAAGGTATATAAACCAGACAAAAGGGGAAAGTAGAAACATATAGCATGGCAAAAATATCAGAGTGCATATAGAATAATTAAACGCGCGCATTCTGTGCACTCACTGCCAAGTGCCAATGCCAAAATGAATTTTTTTTATTTTATATATAGAAACGCTTGCTTATGTGTTCGTGTGCTGTTCAAATGCATTATTATTTTCTCTTAAATATGATTGGCCTTGAAGTATTTTCACTACACACTATTTCAAAAAAAGGGCAGGAAAGGAAAATAATTTTTGGAAAAATTCACGTTGCACACACCCCCTCCCGAGTACGTAAATACACTATTTTGTGTTCACTGCACATGAAGATATGTCCTCAGAGATTGAGTAGGTGGTTTCCTATATAAAGTGCGGGTGCGGTTCTTATTATAGAGCATTAAAAAATCTAGAGGAACGGAAGGATGCAGTGTATCTGGAATTCGTGAGTTCTTTCCAACAGTTTACCCAGGTGTAGATATGTGAACCAGTAGGGTTATTGATTTATTTAGCTTTCCCATGCTCTTGCTTTATCTCCTAATTTATTGTATGTAGTATGTATGTACGAGTGTCAAACAAACGGGAAAGGTCTGTGGCATTATGTATTTGGTTTGAGCGAAATATTCCCTTAATTTTGGTTACATGAACGAACATAGTCAACACTTTATGTGCAGAAAACTTGGGCTAGTTTCAATGTTGAATTATTGATTATTCATGAACAAATATGCTTGAATGTAATAAAATGCACGAGTCCTTAAATCTGTAGGAAATTTACCTACACTACAACCTAAGTCTAATGATTAAATATTGAACTGAAATTCCTAATATCGAACTGAAGGAAATGTCATGATGAGTTCTGTCAAATAAGTTAGAAGGTTCTAACTTATTTGACGTAATATGTTATACGTACGACTAGAGTAAATTGTTTTAATTCGATGTTCATTGTGATCAGCAAAGGTTGATAATTATGAACAGGAACACCGAAAGAGGTTTGAATTAGCTTTTACCAGAATAATTCTTCATTAGTAATTTCATCAGTATTAATTAAAATTTGTCATTTTAAACTGCTTACTCGACAAAAAAAAATTTGTTGAGGTAAAACGAGTAGCTTGAAGATAAAAGTTCAATTCAACGATATTGAACTTCCGAAAAGTATAAAAGGGTTTACCTTAGAAAAGTATCCGTTTTATTTGAGCGATACAATTGAGCTTGGAATCACCTATCATAAAATGTGTGATTAAGTTAAGCAAAAGGCACTTCAGATTTTGCAAATTTTGATTTCCAATAATAACACTACATTAATAATACCAGTCGAGTAAAACAGTTCAAAAATATTAAGGAATTTACTACTTTGCTATCGAATATTCTGACGAAAGCGAATATTATTTTGAATAATTTGATGTTTACCTTAAACTAAACTCAGGTAAACCCTTTTATACAATAGCGTATTAAAATTTTAGAAAATGTAGATCACTAGGTAGTTATATCTTATAAATTTCATTATGTAAACTGTTTAATACCTTTTCAAGGCTGTGTGAACTACGTGCGAAATCGAGGGAATTTATACTATCAACTTTATATCTACAGATTTAGACGGCTTAGTCTAAGTTCGAATTGTGTGACAAATATGTTCGAGCACAGATATTTAACACTAATTTAAATAAAAAATTCTCATTCGATAATCAGTTTTAATTTAAGTTTTAAAAATATTGATTGTTATCATTTTAAGATTAAAATTACGTTATAAGTCAATAAAAACACTTAAAATCGTTAACACAATTATATTTATTTAATTTTAAATTGTTATTCGATTAATTTTGAAAGGCAAATTGCACTAATATTGTATTGAACATTATATCCTTGAAGCCTTTTCACTTTATAATAAACCTCTTCTAATCATATTCATTCATTAAACAAGTATATAAGATATTTTCGATCCGAATAAATTATCACTTATCTGTCAAAATTTTTTATACCTATAGACGTGATAATTCTTGTGCGTTCGGAATTTTCTCAAAATTAGTACTAAAACATATTTATCATACAGTTCGAACACAGTTTTAAACTGGATGTAGACAATTGGTATAGTATAAATAAATATGTAATATGTATAACTTTGCTTAGTAGACAAAAATTTAATCAAAGATAGTTTTAATTAAAATTAGTTCGTCGTAAATTACGGCAATAGCAACTACTCAACTCGTGTTGTCAATTGTAAATGCTCTTAATTCACTTTTCTCGTATTCTCTTCAAAGAAAACGAAACAAAAATGAGGAAAATGATTGAGGCCGTGGCATTTTAACGTTATTTGATAATATGCGAAAAGTTCTTATATTTAGTGTTATCTGGTTATAAACTTAAAAAACAAAATATTGATATTTACGAGTATATCCATTCTAAAAATTTTAACAGGTCTCGGAGCTGATAAAACTTAGGATTGATTGATAACAGATGTTTTTGAATATGTACGAAAGAAATTCATCAAAGAGTCTATAACAATATAAATTAAAAGTATGACTTATTTCGTCATATTGGTTTATATACGGTAGTATACATTAAAGTATGCTAATTTATTGACAGGATCACGCATATTTGGTTTAATTTTCTAATATGGTTAAAAGAATATTCGCTTTTGCCACAATTTTAATAAAATTAAATTTAATTAATTATTAATAATTTAATATAAACTAATTTTATTTAATATGGATCTACATATATATATATATATATATATATATATATATATATATATATATATATATATATATATGTATATATATATATATATATATATATATATATATATATATATATATATATATATATATTATATATATATACATATATATATATAGTCAGTTAAAATCAATCAGTTAAATATTTAATTTATTTTTTAACTCGTTTGACACGCGCTTTTAAAAGGCGAACTAGTAGAGGTGGAAGTGCGCGAAAAGCTGTGCTATGATCGAGTTACATCACAACATTCATTGCAAATTCTCATAACAGCATAGTTGCTGAAAACACATTTTACGTTCTGAAATGCAAGGAAATTGGACTTATGAGGAGATCGCTCGAACTTGGCTGTGGCTTAAGTTTGAGTGCACGGCGGTTAAAGTCTATTAATCAATTAAAAGTCATGTTCATCTTTTTGCTAAAGAAAGAAGTGCGTTTCTGGTTAATTAATTCGTAAGTAAATTAGTAGAAGGCCCGTGTTCACCGTAGAAATTTAGCCGTTAACAGACGCATGAAGCCACCAACAACTGATCTAAATTAAATTTTCTTGGTCTTTGCTTTTAATTATATCTAAACAATAATGAAATCTATTAGCCATTAAAAATCAACTTTTAATAATTTGGTATCAGCGAGTTTAGTATTAATGCAAATATCTGAAAAGCCCAAATAAATTCACTTGATCTATTTATCAGTAAGAACTAAAAGTTTAAAATAATATTATTTTGTTAAACTTTAGTAATGATCCGATTTTCATATTTCCACCAATGAATAAATTAAAATCATTAAATGCACCAACAATTGATTCATATCATACCATACCAAATTAAGTGTACTCTGTCAAAGTCAAACGCATAATTGCATATAAAATTAAGGGAGTAAATCACAACAATAAAAATACCGCTCCTTCCTCTCTCTCTATCAACAATACCAAAATCACATTAGCATGCCCCACCTATTTGTTTATTTAACCGCAACCAAACCAAAAATAATCCAAGCAGCTAATTTTAGTGCTCGTTTTCGGTTTTTATCACAGCCAAAGTAAACCAAAATAGCTACTATAACAAAAAAAACTCAAACCCAAACACAATATTCAATAATATTAATTCTTATTATTATGCAAAATTTCTACTTATCTCGCGCGCCGGCTGGATTGATTCCAATTCCAAAATAAATCGTAACTATTTTCTCAAGGAAATTCTATTTTTATAAGTATATATAAAAAATGAATTTCTTCTAAGTTCCAAATGAACTTACTATAAAAAATAAAGCGCAAGCTACAAAAAACAAAAAATGAGAATAGAGCAACAAAAACAACACTAATAACAAATAAATTATTTCGAAGGCCAACCTTACGTCTTGCGCTTTGCATTTTTTTATTTATATTATTTCGTTTTCTTTTTCTTTCGTTCAATTTCTTCTTATTCTTTCCAATTTCATTTTTCTATCTCGCTTCGCTATATTCACTTTTTTTTACTACGCTTATTTATATAAAATCTACATTGTTATATATCTATATGCCAACATTATATACATTCATTTATAAACTCACACATTTAAAGATTAATCTATTTTCATTTTTGTTTGTTGCTTTATAATTAAATAAAAGAGCGTAATTGTTGTTGCATTTCATATCCTCTCCCTTTCTTTTTCATGGCCATAGAAAATAAAATTACAAGCGAGCACAGCAACAAAACAAATTAAAAATAATTCGTATGTGTATACACATTTCTAAAAGTAAACGGGTAGGGATGCTTATTCTATATTTAAAATATAAAAGAGTGGGGGACGGAACGTAGTCTCGTATATTGCAGCACGATTAATCATTTTGTGTGTTGAATCAAGAAGGGGAATCTGTATACGAAAGAAAGAGAATATTTTTTTTATGAAAGCGGCCGGCTTTTTTTGTTTGTGTACACGACACAAAGTATTGCATAAAGTAAAATCGAGAGTGAGAGTGAAATTGGTTTTATTTTCACGGTCGGCATAATACACATTAACGAAATAAAAAAAAAGATTGTTTTGTAATTTGTTTTATATTATCAAAGCTCTATATAGTCTCATATATACAGATATTACATAAAACAATACACGTACTTTAGTAAACTATACACACAAATAGGATACATTGTTTATATTCATTAAAAAACAAATTTATACAATACTATAGTATGTATATATAACTTGACGATATAGATATAGTATAGTTCGATATAAATACGATTTTGTTGTTGGTTTGGTATTTAAAAAAATGCGACGTAAAAGCTGCACACCCAAAATATTGTACGAGTGGAGCAGCGTACGAAGTTTAACATCAGAATTTAGCAAGTAACACCTGCATAATTTGAGCAACATACTATTGGGATGAATTTTTTTTGCTTAATTAACAATATAATTATCTAGGTATTTTCTACATTTTGGAGGCAAATACAGGACACAGCACACAGGTGCCGTGCGCCACACTTCGTTATGTTTCGTAAAGGCACGGATTCCATCCGAAACATTTTTTTTATCTTATAATTTAGTAAGCGTTACTAACACCGATCACAACAAGCCCGTTTAGCTCAGTGGTAGAGCACTGGTCTCGTAAACCAGGGGTCGTGAGTTCAAACCTCACAGGGGGCAACATAAATTTTTTAAATTATTATTAATAAATCTAAGAATATAATAATTAAATTACGCTTTAGTTTTAAAAATCTGAATAAATAAGGATGGTAAACTAAACCGCGTTGATTAATTAGTAGGCTTTTGCGCTTAGAATATTTCAGTACAATATTGAGTTATTTAACGCTCTGTAAATACAAAGTCCCAAAATCTTAGCGCAATTAATACATTTTATGTTACTCTGATACTTAGCAATCTAGGTCAAAATCATCACTATCTCTGATGGTAGGATTCGTAGGACGGTTCTATTATTTGTTTCCTCGACGGAGTGTAAATTTCGTTTCTTTCCATTTTGTTTCATAAAATAAATATGCTGTTCCCATGCGGCCACCCAAACTTGTAAGAACCCAAGCAATGCTTTCTTGGCATCGAGGGTGCCGTTGCCGCATTATCTGATAATGAGAACATGTACTGTGTTTAATACCACCTACTGTATGCCGAAAAAACCATAAAACCGAAGCAAAACATATCAAATACAACTTCTAAATGTTAAGGAAGAGAATAACAAATTTTAGGAAATCATACATCAAGGCTTTAAACCCCTTGGCCTAACAAAACACCAAGTATACTCATTGCCCCCATGATTCAAAGACCGGCTTATACAGCTAAACATTGGTAAATCTAAGACCTACACTAAATTCGGTACGTATTTCAAGTTAAAGAACACGTCTAACATGACTGGCATCCAAGACAAAATTAAATAAACCCAAAACAGTTTTGGAAATGTGTACTTTAGATCTAAACGTGAAATGGAGAAAACGAAAACTGTTTAACAGCCTTGAAGTGGTTTAATAGGGGCCGGACGATATACCCTCGTCGATGTTAAAAACTTTTGCAAGTATTTTGATAAATCCATTATGCAATCCGTTTAATCATTCGTTGACAACTGCTGAAATGTCATTAAGATACAGGGGAATATCTACAACATCATCAATTCCGATATTATTTGAACTGGTTCCAATAGTTTTAAATCCACGTTATACGCCATAAGAGTATGTCAGTCAATATGTAATCATAAAGCACCCCAAAGTTTATCTGAATTTTGACTTTCTTTCGAATACGTCAATTGGTTCAAGTCGTATTTAACAAACCGTCTGAAAAATGTAATAATAGGAAATCAAAATTCCTCTATTAATATTATTTTCATCAACATCAGAATGTACATTAAATGTTTTCATCTTGTGTTTGATGATAATGTAAAACTTTTTCTTTCGATTAAATCAATGCGTGATACTATCGAACTACAAAATGACCTCAATAGACTTAATATGGCGTACGATCAAAACTCGTTGAACTTGACATAGACATTCAGGGAAGGTCATCACCGATTTGACAGTTTCGACGTTCAAACTTTTCCGAACCTTCGTTGAAAATGTCAGTTTTAACAGACATATCGATAACATCATTGCTAAAACGAACTTCATGATTGACTTTGTCAAACGATGGACTGGACAATTCAAGCCAAGTAGTACATTTCCCATAAACGAGGCTGGAGCCGAGAAATATTATCATATTATCATATATTACTCTGTTTTCTTTAATAGAAACAGGATGCATTATTTTTAAGCTTTCGATTCTCTTTATATGGACGGAATAGTGAGGGATCTATGCAAGGCATATTCCACTTGGGAATATCTTACTTATGTGAAATAAAGCGCAAGAAGTGCTCGGACGTCCTTAAATTCAGCAGTCCATCTTACAAAATCAAACATAAAATTTGCTTTGGCAACTATTATATCGAAGTGCTGATTGAAGACCATTTTTTCAGAGAATGTGATCCACAATGCTATACATAAACTGTATGCAATTCTTTGATATTGATTCTGTAGGTTTTGATAATGTGACTCCTCTTTCTGCTGAAAGATAATATCTTGCATTTGTTGGTATCACACCACTCATTAAGGTTGATGATATCTTGTTGGAACATCTTAATGTCATCTGCATTAATGAGTATGTTAGAATTACTTATAATTTAAGTAAATTGGCCAATGAAAACAAGAAATATCCTGGATCCGGTATGGGATACTTGAGCGGATATTGCTATCGATTCTTTCTCACCAGATACTACATTTGATTCTTTAGATACCATACAACAAATTTGGTTGAAAATCCAAAGGTACATATTCTTTCGGATGCCTGTCAAATAAAATCAATCAAAAGGTTTACTGAAGTCTGTAAAGGTTACGTCTAAATGGTGATGCTTTTCAATTTCGCTGATTACTTTCAAGTGAGTTCAACCAAGATAGTAGATGTTGATCTTCTTGATAAGAACTCATGTTGTGCGATTGATAGATTACGCGCCAATCTAGCTTTGGACAAATTGCATACAACCAACTCAAATAATTTCTGGATAAACGAAGTAGTTGAGATCGCTCTGTAACATGTGATGTCGTCCCTTTTAACAAATTTGAAAGTAAGTGTTATTTTCGAAGTTTTTTATTGTTCTGAAAACACCGGTTATAGAGAGTGGTTAACGAGGTTCAGTAATGGTTGTACTGAGATGGTTTATTGTCCGGCCCACGTCCATCGTAAACACTTTCAGTGGTGGGAGAACATCTCTTCCAGCTAACTAATTAATAATTAATCCTTTTTGGTCTATATATCGATTTAAAAAAATCAAAAAACATATAAGCTATTTTCTTGGCGCTATTACTTCCGATGTTATTAAAAGTGGTGTACAAATTGACACTGGCAGGGTATTATTCAATTTCATGCTTGGCTCTAAAATAATTCAAAAATGGCTTTCAGTAGATTTTGATTTGTTCTTGAAGGTCGACTAGATATAAACTGCACTTCTGAAAGATTTGTTGTCCGAAACGAAATCACATTTAATCATTTCGAGGTACGCGGTTTCAGTTGTGCGGTTTTTCATTTTTTTTTATTTTTTTTTTGTTTATTATGTGCCATTTTTTTATTACATGTAGTAAGATATGTTGGTCAAAACCATGTACTACTATCCCATGGAACTTGCTCATCTTAATATTGACATCATTATACAACTTAGCATATTATCCCATTTTGCTGCTTCAGAGTTGTTGTAAGCCAGTGTGATGTGCTTGTTAAAGTTGCTTGTAGTCACCTGGTTATGTAAGGATTTGCTCGGCGTAGGCTCATCGTAGTTGATAAATCAAGTAATTTGGAAGGTTTACATGCCCTTTTGATGACATTGAACACTTTCCAATAACTCTTTTTTCGTTTGCATTCCTGCTAAACAAGAAGAAATTTTATATTTATGAGATCGAGCTTTCATCAGCAGTGAGTTTATTCTTACACATAACACTCAATCAATCAATGTCATGAACGGATAGCACCCGGAGCAAATATGTGGTCATGTCCAGAGGCATAGCAGTGTTCACATATTTGGTCCGGCTCTTTGTAAAATCTTGAAATGTGTCCAAATGAGTGGCATTTGAAGCACCTTGTGACCCATGATTGTATTTCATGCGGCTGGTGTCAATTCTATGACCCTTTTGGTAATGTTTTGAAACTATGTTTCAAATCCTCATGTTGTAGATGATGGTGCAAGACATTTCTTGGCTAGTAGCATTGCTACCAAACCAACTTCTGACAAGTCACTATTGTTCTCAAAGAACTCGAAGTCTTCTGTCTTTGCAGTTTCGATTAGCACGCCTTTTTCACGATCGTCGCTAATCCTTTTTTACTGCAATTTTCCTTTCTGCCGGGTAAATTATATCCCGTAAGTTTTCCCTCAATTCATTAATATTAGCTGGGTTTTTCTGAAAAACAAACGAGTTGAGTTCGCGGTAACTTTTTCAAATTTATCCAATTTTCAATTAAAAATTTAATTTTTTTAAAATTAAATTACTTAATAGTAATAATAGTAGTAATTGTAATGTAACTATACCCATGAAACTAAATTTCCGTTATCTTTAATGTGTATAATATTTATATATCACTGTTGTATATTGATGTATAACAACTTGGATTATCCTTAAAGGAACATTAAATTCACTGGATAATCCGCCGTTGTTATCGTATGAGAATGAATAATAAAATAATAAATAATAAACCAAAAAAATTCATCATAAAAGTTGTACAGTTTTCTTGTAATATCGATGTTCTGTATAGTTCTGAACAGTTCCGTTATTATACAGAACTATACGGAACATCGATATTACATGAAAACTATACAACGTTTCTAATGGAATTTTTGTTGGTTATACATATGTAGTTAGATTACTATTAGATTTTAAATAAAAATTGGACAGATTTGAAAAAAGCTATCGCGAACTCAACTCGATTGTTTTTCAGAAAAACGCAGCTATTGGCAACTACTCACTCTAAACCCAGTTCATTGCAACAGAAACTCTCTGTGTCTTTGCCGACTTGCAGTTACAAGTGTTACAACTTTCACTTTGCACCTAAAACCATACATTTATAATCAAACTCGTCGCCAACCTTAACCCTTTCAGTCACTAATATTACATTCAAAAATGTATCTCGATTTGCGAACACGTTCTGTAGTTCTGTTCCATAAACCCACTCAGTTACAAAACATAAAGAAGCAGATTTATATAAAAACCAATTTCTGATGTTTTTTTTTATTTTTTCATTTTCTTGTTATATTATTGTTTATAACAAAAAACATACAACCTACACAAAATCATTATCAACAAAATATACTTATTTACGTGCATGTATGTTTGTAGTATAAAAATTTAGTATTACATAAGAAATGAGCAAGGCAAGAATATATGTACACACATAGTGACACAAAAAATTGCATAAAATGGTATGTATAACCGGTTTTTTGCTCTGTTTCATTTGTATGTATTTAGTTTTTAGTATGCAATAAAATTATAAAAAACTTCTTAAATATTTTGCCATCGTAATGTCGTTGTATAGCTTTACATATGGATTTTTTATACTATATACATATGTATGCTATTATTTTACTACATACTGATACAAAAATTCAAAAAAAGCAAGCAAACAAGCGAATTTTACAGTAAACAAAAATATAAATTCGGATGTGTATGTACACTTTTAGCCTTTATATACATTTCACTTCATTTGTTTTTATATAAACAAAATTTAAAAACCGAATATACATATGTACATATATAAAAAAACGTAAATACTACATTTCTTCTTTTTCTATCTAAAGTTAAGATGATTACTCATCCTACAGTGGTCCTACTCATGCAATTTTGTTAGCTTTGTTGCCAATTTTGGGGTTGTATCCGAATTTATTATTGTTGCGTCGAGCCATATTTAGATGTTCTATCGATATCGACCTTTTGATGCATTCTATGACTGCTCCTCAGTTAATTTGGGAATGTGCCTGAGAATTATTTCAATTAATGCCATATTGCAACAAAGACGCACTTGCATCAAAGCTTATTGTTTCATTAAGCGTGAAGCCTAAAGTGGCGCTTTGAAATAGTTGCAGATTTCTGCAACTTATCAGTTCAAGGCCAAAGACACTGCAGCCTGATTGTATACGAAAAGAATATCGATCTTTCAATATGGATACCCAAACGAGTATTTTCTATCGAAAAGATAGTTTTCTGACAGTAAAATTATGTCATAAAGTAAAATTAATTTTACAAATTATTTGTTAATACCTACACACATTATAAATTAATTGGAATGCACATATTTTGAATATCGTTCAATTCGAATTTTCCGCTAATCTGATCTCCTAAACTGAAATTTTGAACTTTTGAAGCGCTGCCAGATGTAGAGATACATTGTCAATTCAGGATCTTTTATCGGGGAAAATGAGGTTTCGATAATAAAAAGCCAGAAGAATACAATAAAGAAAAAATAAATGAAGAGAATAACTCTAATGAAGAAAACGGTATCGACTTGAGTGAAAACTTTGATTCAAAACTGCAGGATTTTGAAAATGAAAATAAAATGGATGACAGCCATGGAGCAGATGTAACAGGCGACCAAATTTGGGGCGATGATGAGAACGATGACGATGAAAACGATGAACTGAATGATAAGGAGGAGGATGGTAGAGGTCGTAACAAAAATAATGACAAACACAATGATTTGGGTTCGCAAAAATAAAGGGGGGTCTATACGCCGCCGATAAAGAAAATGCCCTTGGCAGGTGCTTAAAGAGAAACAAAAAACTATTGATAAATTCAATGAGAATGATGAAGCTGAAGAAGAACAACTGATTCCACATCACAATGAGTTAGAAGAACCATCAGAAACATAGGATTTCTATTAAGACGAGAATCTAAATGCTAAGCAGTAGTGACCAGTAGATAGTCATGACCACTGAAGTATATATAGTCTAATAATAGTTTCGCTTCTAAAAAGACGCTTAAAACAGACGACTTCGGCCTGATTTTGGTTTGATCTGCCAGTCAGTCAGTTCAATCCTGATTACTTGTAGGCAAATTCAAATCGAGCGGACGCGAATAATTTTACTAATTATGTTTAGTGGCTCATAAATTCCAGGTTCATTGGCGTTTTATAAGTTCGTTTTGCAATATTCAATTAAAATGGCCGTTCATCAGATGACTGAGTTTGTCACTTCCGAACTGGATATTGTTATCTTTAACAAAATTAAATAGTGTACTTGTTCAGGCCGACACTCGATTTTTTTACCATAAACATACTTGTAAAGGGTCTTTCAATAAGGACGGTCAAATTTTAAATGTAAAGAAACATAGTTATAACGTCGTTCAAACGACCACTGCTGAAATAACAATAATAATAAATCTGGCTGAATTTTCTGGATGGCGTTCGTGAACATAAACGGCAAGATAACGAACGCCATCCAGCAAATTGAGCCAGAATTATGCGACAAAGCCATCGAAAATTGGACCTCCGGAATACGTACCAGCCGCGGCGGACATTTGGATAACATCAATTGAACGACATTAACCAATGTTCATCAATTGTTTGTGGTTTATTCGCACAGACCTGCGATTTAAGATAGCTGCAGTCGCTAAACGATTCACAACATGCGATTAACTTTTATGAGAAAAGGTCAACAAGGTTTATCAAAAGACAGGTATTCCAGGTGTTAAATAATTAGTCGAAAAAAACTCAACTTCAAACATATAACTCTTATATTTTAGTAACGAGAATGAAAGTTTAATCAGTCGAGTGCTGAGAACTGCCATCTAATTTTCAAAGTTATGAAAGAAAGTATCATTTTCCAACTAAGATTTCGGTTTAGTTTTTATTTAATTTTATACTAGTATGTGTATAATAATCAATATAGCAACTAAGAAATACGTTTTGTGGAAAAAATATTGTTTAACCAAGTAAATCGCTTGTCAGAAATGCTGACAATGCATCATTGAACGAATTTCTGAGCAATAGCAATATGAACTTTATACAAAGCGGCGGAGATTTAATCGAAATCGTTTTAATGTATAACGACGTACCAAAAGCGGTATCTAAAGACACCTTCTTTAATTGGTAAAAAAACTGACTTTTTGGAGCCATCGAGCCAAGAAGTTATTGAAAATGGTCGCAAAAGGCAACATAGATTGTATACAAACTGTACGGTGCAGAATACTATCCGGGTTTTGATAGGGCCACAAACAGCTCAAAAATATAAATTGGACCAATATGAAATAGTTGCGATGCTATACTGTACCACAACACTCTTGCTTATTTCAAATTGATATTAATTAGTGTCGGCCAGGACGGTTTTTCTCAGATCCTTATTCTCAGAAAGTTTATGTACTCTGATTACCTTCATATTCAACGAACGCCTAAGTAGGTGTCTATTTCCATGGCTCCGGAAAATATCGAGTATTTAAATAATTTTTAAAGCAGGAAGAAGAAACATTCGTCGATATTTATTTACCTCAGTAAATAAATATCGATGAATGTTTATTCTTACCGTCATAAAATTTTTTTTAGATCAATCGTTCAAAAAGTGTTAAGTAAAAGCCAATTATATCTACGGCGCAACACGATTTTTGTTCTGGGACGTCTACGGTTCCGAATCTTTTTAACTTATTTGATAGTTTAAAATCGAGGCAACAATTTGACGATACGGATTTTGAGAAGGCATTCGAAAAAATTGATCACACAATTCTCTTCGGTGTAACTGTTAGAATTCTGAGTGAATTTTCATCAATTATAACTACTGTTCTTTGGAACTAATTTTGAGGGCGCCGCAGATATTTAACCAACTTGCGACGAAGGACGTAAAGTTTAAGATGCTACATTTCCCTTGGTTTTATAAACGATATCTTATCGACGGTAATTTGAAGCAGGGTTTCTAGGCTACTAATACTAATAGTTCTAGCGCACCCATTTCTTTCTATTTCAAATTAAACTATAAGGGTGTTGTGGCCAAACTCCGATTTTCTTTTACTACGAATGTATGTAAATCGCGAATGCACTGAACTTGTTTTGTAAGAGAACAATAAAACTTTTATTAGAATCTTTTTTCTTTCATTTTTAGTCAAGATTTCGGCCAAATTTTATTGGATTCTCACTATTTATGGATAAAGCTTAAATATGAAGTTTCATATCGATAAGCCAACAGCCCAGGCAATGTAGAGAGCTCTCAAACTTTTAATCTGCACGGAATCACGCAGTACATACATACGAGTACATAAACTCATCCTAGAATACCAACCGACTATTATTGGACGAGAAGCTAATATAAGGTTTCTAATGCACGAAGCTCTTATCGAAATCCAAAGGACCTCGATCGATGAAGTTAGAAAGGTGAAAGAACTGCAGGACAAACTATAAAGAAGGTTCGAGCACTCAAAGAGTATGTTCGACGCTTTCATCAGTCTTCCCAGCGGTCTGGCGAGAAAATGTATTACACAGTGCAAAATTCGGATTAGATGTGGGTATCCTGTATAATACAGTAGAAGTTAGTCACCAATTATTTTAGATTCTTGGAGTAAAGGCAAGTTGCGGTGAAATGTTCTAATTATGTAGACCATTCAAGACTCTACTGTAAGTGTAGCTGTGAAAAAGCGAGTGAGAACGACGTTACATATATCAAGCATTTCTCGGGTGGTATAAATGTCGAAAATACCAGACGGAGTTGAAAGAGCAAGTAGTTTATAATTTTATTACAGTTAGATTTTAATCACCAATACCAACACACTGTCTCCATTAAACCGCGAACGAATACAAGCGGATCAGGGTAAACACCACGAGGAGTTCTGTTAGCTAATGTTGTTTAACCTAAATGCTATATTGAGCTCCAATTTGGGCCGACAAAATTAATATATCGCTTAGGCGTAAGCTGTCCATAGGACTCATCGCTTGATTAATCTAATTAAAGCTCAAACGGAGCGGGAAAATGGAAAATGGCTGAATCTGAGGTTCCTAAGATATTTGTTTAGATAGAAACACGGCTAGGGTCCTTATTGCCCAACATGCACTGAAGTAGTGGTGAATGTTGGACATATATTTTTCGAAAGTCCACTGTTTGTAGAAGCAGTACACGTGATTAGCATTACACGAGGGAATTATTGCGGAATGTGTAACCTTGTTGCGTTCAACATTAATTTCTTCGATTTTGTTCATTCCGATTTTTTATTGGTTTAAAGGGCTCAGAATTGTCAATTATTATAACAATTACTCTTCTCCTTTAAGTGTAATTGGTTAAGTTGAATGCATACTTTATGACAATTAATTAGAGAGCTATGAATGCTATTTAGATAGATTCGGTGGCGAGGATGGTCCCCTGCATCTGTAAGTTTCGCTTGGTGTGTTTTTTGACAAGTTTTTGACATCTTGAAAACACAATTTTCAACCTAGGTACGGACGTACCGAAAATATGATTGTACCTTAAAATACACAACTTCAGTGAAATAATAGTATGTAAAGTCACTTAGCTTAAGTAAGATTTTACATTAACAAATTTTACGTAGAAGCGAAAAACCAAATACAAATCTAATTTCCTGTGAATAATTTGCATTATTAAATCGCGTTTATACCAGTTCGTTGTTAATTTGAATAGACAATGCATCTACAAAAATAAAATCTTGACTTCTATTCCAAAAATCATCGTTTTCTCAATTAGTATCTTAACTATGTATATACACGACTATGTATTTGTATTGTAGAAAATCTATTATTTGTCGCAACAGAACCATATACACAAAAATAATAATAATTGTGTTGTATTAAGATGATTAATCGACCTTGAAAAAGATAATTAGAATTTATTTGATAGTTTTATTTGTTTAAAAATAGTATTGTATATGTGGATATAATATTATTTGTATAAAGTTTCATCTCTATGTGATCAAATCACTCTATGCGATCGACATACAAAACTAATTTTCAGAGCAGCAGATGAAGAAATAAACTTTAGTAAAACAAAGCGCCGCACATTTTTTTGGTGCGGAAATGGAATTAATTATAAGTTGATTATTTATTTATTAGGTTTTACTTTGTGGTTCTTAATATTTTGTGGATGGTTCAGTAAATCACAATCTTGATTGAGATTTTGATAAAATTGTTGGTGTTGGTTCCCTGGAGTAAAATCTTCGGGTTCCTTAGCTAATAACTTGCTGAAAACTGTTAATTGTACGAGATTTATAGATATTAAACAGCTTGCAAAGGTAATTTAACCGTCAATAATTAATGATCATAGTTTTCAATTATAAATTCTACGGTAGAATAAATGTTGGATTTGAACTGAGAACTAAATTTGAATTTTGTAATGAGATATTACTTACTATGCACTTTAGTTTCGAAAGTTTCATAATATCGAATGTATATAGAGTTTACTCCGGCTAAGTTCCAAATATTATTCCAAAACCTAATCTCTGAAAAACTAAGTAGGCAAATTAAATTAGTAGTTTAACAACTACCATGACCAACTACCGTGAATATTTCTGTCTGTTGCACTCACACGCTGATATATTAATAAAAATGTTACTAAAAAATGCTTAATTTATTTCAAAATTAATTTATTGGTTTTTTAGTGAAAACGGTTTTTTATAACCCAATCAAAATTTTTACAATATGTTTGACCTGATATTTTATTTAAATCACATGCCAAAACCTATTAACTAGAAAATTAAGAAAATCAAAAAGCAACATGCCAATATAATAAACTATCTCCTATATTCTGCCATAATTGCAACAATTAAATTAATTTATTCTAGTTTGAAATTCAAAATCTAAATACCTTAAACGATTGCCAAATAATTAAAAAACTGACATCATAAATTAATTTTGATTATTCAGAAATTAAAAACTACGAACAAGAAATACGACAGTGTGAGTTTATGTCCAAAAATGTAAACTGATTAAAATATTTAATTAAAAACGAAAGTTAAACTTTGACATTGTCAACCATATTAGGTAAAAAATTAATAATCGAAAAATGGTATTTGGGGCCCGACACGGAAAATTAAAGTGTTCACTTCACACCGTGTTTAGTATACACAGAAAACCAATTTGGTTCTGGTCTTTTAATTTTTGGCAATTTGTGGTTGGTTCATTATGTTGTGCAAAACAGCAAAAAAATTTATTCGCAAATTTTATTTTTAAGCATTTTTGTGTCTTATATAAAGTAAGCAACACTCGCTTCTGTGTTTTTTTATATGCAGCACAAAAACTGATTTACATACAAAAGATTAAGATAGTGTTCCGTACATTTTAAGTTTTCGTTCACAAGACCTTGAATTTAATTAATTTAATTATCCACAAAATAAAATTATTATTAGAATTTTTTTTGGTTCGTTTTTCACTGTACATAGTAGCTACATATCCACTGTATAGGAAGCCGAAAATGACAAATAAACCAAAATCTTTCAAACCGTGAAAATTTATAGTTTTGGTTGGTATGAGTAATTGTTATGGTCATTACTAATAACATTAGATTTGAACTGGAAATATAGTTTCAGAATTTATTATTATAGTTATTAACTTTTGCGGTTGTTTTATGTAATGATCATTCTGACCTTACAACATAATATGACAATTTTCTTAATTTATATTTTAGAAACACAAGGCATTTATATTTTGCGACACAGATTTCATTGTCGTGTGATATTTAAGAATTATTTTACCTGAATAAGCTAAAACCGAATCCGTATAAGTTCGTTCTTCATCTGCGGATTCCACTCGAGCGACATTCTTATTATGTCATTGGGCCCCCATCTTAGTGTGTGTGCTATCCATTCCTACTTTGTTTTCTTAATGACACGCTCACTTAGTGTACATTTGAATTGATTTGAAATGATTATTGCGAAAGTGAAGTATTAGAAATAAATAATAATAATAATAAATTCCAACGACCAATCACCTCACTCGACCGCATGCTAGGAGTCCATAATCTGTATATTATTATTATTTTTCTAAATGTTATTACTCCTTTCAACAGGGCGCCCGATCTTTGAACTGAAATAAAATAACCATTTACATTTTAGACTGGTCCACTTCTCGAAATGATGGGTTCAATGAACATTTCCTTCAGTAAATTGATTGTTTCATTAGTTGTACGCCATGTGGCACCGTCTTGTTGAAACCCCATGTCGTCTGCATCATCATATTTGAAGAAAAACGGACCAATGATGCCACCAGACAACAATCTGTTTAGCAGGTTGCATTGGAAGTTGTTGAATTTGTTGAGGATGAAAACTTCGGTCCGAAAATCGATAAGCTCAGAAAAATGACTGAATATTTGGGAACTTCACATATTTCCAGTAAGAAAATTGGTCGCAAAACGACTCAGGAAAATATGCTCTGAATATACGTTTTAACCAATTTTCATGATAGACAATGGAGCCGAAAATTAAAATTACTCTGATTGAAATTTGGTAGAAAATATATGTATGTGAAGAAAACATTTCTAAAACTAGAGTTACCAACCCAGAAAATTCACAAAAAATCGTCATAAAATTAATCAGAAAAATATGCCGATCCTTCATTGGTTTTTAAAAAAAATAGTTTTTTAATATTCCCGCTATTACGGAATTCCGGGTATCTACGAGGTTTTTTCGGAGTCGTATAAAAGGGAAATATTCTTAGAATATTTTTTATATTACAGGAAAATCAGCCTAGTCATATCAAATATTCCAATTTCATTTTATATACCAAAAGACAAATTTAGCTAGAAAGACTAGAACTTTAATAGTTTGTCATTATTTTTTGCATGAGCTCAACCGTCATTAACTGTGCATCTCAATTTTGATAACTTTAAACTATTTTAGAGTCACATTGCCATCAAACTTCGTTGAAATTGTTTAATGCCATAACGAGTTTGTATTTTGACATAGTAAATTGGCACCGATGAATAACGAATTACTACTAACCTCTTGTAAATGAAGTCGTGTGCGCCCACAAGTTTGGAAAACTCTGATTTTGTTATTATAGGAGAGAGAATATCATTATTTCTTAAACAATTAAATAATTTCACACAAAGCTGATCAAAGTGGCGTTAAAAAAGTGGTTCTACAATTTTTGTATTACACTCAATGATATTCTCTCTCGAATAGCAAATCTCTCAGAGATTTTCGATCAAGTGGGTTAGTAAGATAGGATTATTAGATCAAATACCAGTCCAGAACCACTTCGATCACCTCTGTGTGATTCGTAGCTTGTTTGGTTGAAAGAATTTTATTAACTTTCACTCAACATCTTTCCTAAAAGTTGAAACTTGTCTATTCAATATAAGTTTAAAAAAATCGTGTTTATTAAAAAATTAAATTTTTTTTATGAAAGTTCAATTTTTGAGTGCTTTTCAAATTTAAGTACTTATTGGAAGCTGTGTGTGTTTTGTTATTTTGGCATACACTGCACTCCGATAATTATGCCAGAAAAAACTTTATCGACGTTTTCTTTATTTTACTTAGTAAAACAAAATATAGTAATCAAGAAACATTTTGACCTCGAGATTTTTGCACATTTACCATTCGCTATATCGCTGAAGTCAAAAAAGTCATTTTTAAGAAATCTCTGTGTGTAAAAGTGTGTAGCCTCTCTATAACCCAGGTGGATTGACGAATTGACTGATCGGGATAAAACTTCTTAAACTTTAGCTTTTTCCATACATTAGCAGATCCCAGGGATGTTTTGTTATAATCGGTTCGTTGGAAGTGGTAGCTTCCATAGGAGCTTCATCTTTATTGCAAATATTTCGAAAAGTATACCAGTTACGAGAAAAACGACTATGAACTAAACGATCCTAAATTAATTTTGCTACAATACCGGCCCAGATCAATTTTCCAAAATTTAAACGAAAATGACGATTTTGAACAAAAAACTGTTTTGCAACAAAAATTCGTGTACAGCTCAGGCGGATTTATTAATCCAGAATCGGTCTACAGGAAGCGGCTGCTTTCATAGGAAGTTTTTCGATTTCTTGTAAATATATAGCAATGAAGGAAAAAGGATTAAAAACAAAACAATTGTAAATAAAATTTCTAACCAAATTAGTAGATTATTTTTTAAACTTTACCGAAAATGATGAGTTTTTCGTACATAAATTTTGTCCATTAATTGGAGATTCTTGTATAATTTTGAAATCTGTGTACAGGAAGTGGCCGCTTCCATTCTATTGTTTTATATGGAGCGCACGTTAGCGGAAAGTTTGTCTAAGGCTCATCTCAAAAATTATTCCAACGATTTGATCAAATTTTCGCTGTTTCTTGTGGTGTTTTAGGCCTTATTCAATTCTAGAATTTATTTAGCCAACCAAAATTCTCAACTCTTTCCCTGAAGGCTGAATTGAATCCTATGTGTCTGTCTGAACTTATGAAACATACTTCAGTTTGGTATCTTAATAAGTATACGTTGTATGTGTTTTAAACGCAACAGCAAAATATCTTTGATAGATCAACAAACAAACAAATCAGATTAATTTTACTTACTGATTTGTACATGTATATTTTTGGTGAATCAAACCAAACAAATGATATGATGCTTTTCAATTTCATACGCTTCTTGCAAACTCGAGGCCTCTTTCTTTCATGACCGAAATCATCATTCTTAAAAATTTTTGAAAGACAAACCTTTTGAAATTAACCGGATTATTGGAAACAATCATGAGGTACTTAAGCGCAATGATCACCAACTACACAAGCCAGAAGCGCCCCCATTCAGCTTGTGCTAAATACAAGATAGTTAAATTAATTTTTTATTCTTTTGAGATCTGGTTCCATATATAATAAACTGATTCCTCGTAAGCTATAACTTTCCTAGGCTAGTTTAGCCAAGGCCGGTCGCTACTTAGGCCGTATTTTCACACTCGGCTTAAGTTTTGTACTTTAAAAAATTCTTCAAATAGGAGCGTACACTAGAGTGCGCCTCATGGAGTTACCAGGCGCATGTGGTAGCTCTAGATTTATTTCACTACTCACAGATGACCCCAAACTCAATAAATAACAAATCATAAATCAAAAAATTCCATATTATGTTATTATTCATATTTAGCAATCTAGAAATATGGAAACCGTCTTGATTTTCTGTAGTTGTCACCGAAAATTTAATATAATAAATTATATGTCAAAGGAAATTTAAAACTAAATTAAATTTAATACTTTTTCAACAAAATACACATACATCTGTATTTACGTTAAAAAGTTGACACATTTTCTAAATGCACGTAAAACGGTGCCGCACCATTTTCACATCGGAAGAAAACAAAAATTGAAAACACGAAAATTATAAATAAATGTTACAAATAATTTAAACCATTAATTAAACATCGCATATTAAATTATAAATAAAGGTAAATAAATATAAATTAGAAATCACCTGTTGTTTTGTGGTTATTTTAATTCATTGGGTTAGAAATTCGTGTGTTGTGTATAAACACATGTACGATGTGTATACAAACCATGTACACAGCTGATACATCTTTTTAGTATTTTGTTTAGGAAAAATTAAAGTTAAACACGATTAAAAACAATGTATATGGGGGAAAGGGTTAGTCAAAACAAAAAGCTAAAATTTAATTACAACCCAAACAATAGAATGATTAGGACATGTTAATTTGGACATTTTGATGACCTAGATTTGATAACAAGTTTTTGTTATTTAATTTTTGGTTAATAAAATATGTTTTTCTAATCACCTTTAATTCATTAGGAAGTGTTTATGATATGTATGTTTAGAATGTGTATATCGTTGTTTTAGGCGATTAATAATTATTACTATTAGAGTACAGGTGGAATTTATAAATTATCTGAAATACGTATACGTAAATTAACATGAGGGCGGTACGATTAATTATAGGTTTAATTCACTTTTCTCACGCAATTCAAATGTACATATTCATGTATTCAGATATAATTTTTGGTGCTCAGCGCGCAAATATTATTTCGACCTCGCTTAAAATTTATGTGTCACTAGTTATGTCTTTCCTGGTTACCTTATATTAATTTAGGTCACAAGATTGAAAAATCATGCCTGCCGATACTTTGCTGTATGTAACAATATTTAATTATAGGGGTTACAGGAACGAAAGAATTTCATGCTGCGTTTCGAAATTTAACAAATTTAGCGCACGCATTTGACTTTTACTTTCTTTTACAAAGTTAACTAAAGTATAGTAATCATGAAACCGCTCAACCGACCTGGGTTTTGTTTCTGCCTCTACTGCCAAAGTTTAAGAAATGAATATGGAAACACATACTATTTTAACAACAAGACTGCCTCACAGATTGAAAAAAGAGAACACAAACTACAAAAAGGATGGCTTAGATAAGAAAACAAAAACATATTTTACGAGACGGTTACAACAGCGAGATGTACTCGTACACCGTAAATTTCAACCAGGATGGTGTAAGCGATAACCCTCTTCACAATTCTTTCCACAATTTAAAAACAATAGCCAACACCAACACCAGAGTACCGAGGTCACGAAATGAAGCCACAATAAGTCATGGTTTTCGATGTCAACAGGCGAAGACAAATTAAACTATTCAGAGATCCGAAAGTAGTACATCTTGTGAATCGGCAGACAATTCGTACGGGAAATGTATACCAAAAATGTACGAAGCTGGAAGTATTGTTAAGCGATATCGCCAATAAAAATGTCACTAGCGCACATGTAAAACCTTATGGATTAAATATATGAGATTCATGAATAAATCTTAGCATGCGCAGTAGAAACACAGTAGTAGTGAGAAAGAAGAAGAAAATCTGAAGTAGTCCCCAACTAGAACTACAACTGATATTCGATTACCTCGGATTCAAATTCAAACATTTTCTGGGGATTATCAAAAGTGAATTGGAGTTTGGAATACTTTCAGCACACTGATTCAAGAGAGGTAAGAGATGAGTAACACCCATAAAATAAGGTATTAATTGGAAGGTGCCGCTTGAAAACTGATCAACCATCATCATACAACAGAAGATAATTATGAGGCATCGTGAGAAAATTTTCAACAAACTACAATACTAAGCAAGTTGTTTGATCTACCAAAGACAAGTATCGAGTCTATCGCAGCGCTAAGAAATCTTCACGACACTACGCTCGTATGTGTAAAAGAAATTCGAAATTGCAGGAGTAAACATAGGGTCTTAGAACTCCATATTCGTTTTCACATTAAACAGAAAAATCTAGTTAACAACGAAGCTCCTAAATGTTTTGACAAGTTAAAATCATTGGAAGCCATCGGTATTAAAGAACTAATGATAACAACGACATCAATAACAACAAACCGGCACAATGGGTCAAATAGTAACACCAGCAGCCCTTTTCCTGATTCAATTCAAATATGAATCTTGTTTTTTCGTTTTCGTATCGTATTCAAGAATAGGGCCCCAACATTTTGTCAAGCCACAAACATATAAGTCTACTGTACTTTGAATCCAAAATAAATTAGTGTACTTATTTGAGTCATCTAAACTAATTTTATCATCGACTTCGACATAGTCCGAAAACAACTAAGGCACTTATAACTTGCTGATTCAAATTACTCGATGCAGCGACATTGACATTCTCGCCTACAATGATTATCTCTTGATATTATCAAAATAGTTTAACATTATCAAGATTGAAAAAATATCTCGACTATTTGGATAGATCAAGATGCGTATATTGTGGAGGAGGGACCATCGGAACCAATGGAAGAATACAAATTGAAACATATTTCATATGAAACATCTTCTAGACATGAAAATAGATTCTTTAGATAGATCTATGTCGACGATCTCTTGATTGAGAGTAGTACGGCCAAAACATAAGAGATTCTGTATAATCCTAACAAAGAAATATTTGAATTTGATACAAGCAGACTAAATCTTTAGAAGAAGAGCCAAATAAACAGCTACTATTGTAGATTAAACGTAGATTAAAACAAAACAACCACAGAACTTGGAAATACATGAATTTACTGGTGCTTTACAACAAGCATATGTAGTTGTGGTGTGCTTAAAACTTACAGATGAACTTTGCAAACACCAGAGTTCTACAAACTAAGAGCATTCTCCGTTACCCACGCATAGCGTACAATATGTCAAAAACGTAACGGGAATTGGTCATTTAACAACCCGCTAAAAGGGATTGTATAATTATTTTGTCGCTAAGTTGGCACAAGTGTCCTCTATCTTGGCGTGAAGTTTGAGCGCGATCTGTCATTTAGTTTGTTTACAGTGCTATATTTCGTCAGCTCATCTCCACTGTATTTCCCGATTTTTATAAAAAAAATTCAAAATATCGAACAAAGAAAAGAGAATGAGATAAAACAACAAGTCAGTCGGAGCAAGATAAGCTGAATACTACCGTAGTTGTTCGATGATATTTGTTGAGTTTTTGGCCAGAAATTCGTTCACAACGATAGCCTTGTGAGATGGTGCATTGTCGTGGTGAAAAATCCATAAGTTTACTTTCCACAAACCACACATAATCCCCAGATAATATTCTTTATTTACCGACTGACCTTCTGGTAAGGATTCCGAGTGTACAACACCGCGATAATACCTTGACTTTTGATCGACTTTGTCTGGTTTTTTCGGATTCGGCTCAGTTGGAAGGCACCATCCCGAGCTTGTTGACTGGTTTGCATTTCAACCTCATCAACCCATGTCTCATCACCAGTTATAATGAGTTTTATGAATGTAAGGGGCGGAATTGACTCGTTCGACCATGTCTTAAGCGACATTTGCGCGGCGCGTGTTTTATCGTGTAAAATGGTACGAATTGATTCGTAAGACACAGAAAGTTCAGCTATAATACAAAATTTGCGACAAATTCTTTGTTCGATATTTTTATTCATTATAGAAATTGGGAAACACACTTGAGATGAACTGACAAAATTGAGTACTGAAAACAAATGACAGAACGGGCTCAAATTTCACATCAAGATAGAGAACAATTGTGTCTACTTAGCGACAAAAAATTTTGTACATTCCTTTTAAGCGGGCTTTTTTAATGACCAATTCCCGTTACTTTCTTGACATACATTATATTGGAAATGTGAGCTGTCAGAGGTGGTGAAGAATTTAATAATGGGGATATCATGGATAATGGGATGACATCACAAAATTCGAAACGTTTCTAGCTAACCGAATAGTTCAAATTAAGGAAAATTACTTCAAATTTAATGTCATTACGTTTTTTTTGTGGTTAACATCCATTTCTAGCATTTCTGATAACTTTCGTCACTTTATAAAATTAAATTAAATTGGTTTAATGAACACTTGTAAATTTCCTTACAGTGACAATATGTACATAAAAGGGGTTATATTTATTATAAAGTAGTAAGAAGGAGGAAAAAGTAAAGGCAGTAAAAGGGAACTGAAGAAGAAATTAATTTCGAAATCGATATTCCAATAATAAATAAATATTGTCATTCTAAAGAAATTTACAAGTGTTATTACGTACTAAGTACGGAAAAACCAATGGGTCTAGCAAAAAGAGGGAAACAGCATTAAAATACACAAAACTACAAAACTCACTATTGTATATAGATGGGTTCCTTCCTTATATCATTGCAACTCGAAGGAACAGAAGCAGACACAACCCGATAATGGCTTAAACATTACAATGGTATTTCATCGCAACCACGAGAGGCAACGCAAGCACTCCGCAGACGATGATTGACAAAGTTTCAAATATTTACTGTGAACTGCCAAAAATTCATCGACCAACTTTTTCAAAAAATGAGACAACACATTAAGCACATAAATGTTGCTGAGATTAAAATCGCGGAAGCCCAAATTATTAGGATTGAACAATGTGTTGTTATGAGCACCTTAGTATAAGAAGTTTAAGCTATTTGGACTTTATTTAGAGGAATAAAACAAATGTTAAGTTGTTAGTTTAAAAAAATTCTTCAGGCTGCTTGATAGCTGTCCTTGAAATATTAGAAATTACAATTATACACTGCAATATTAAAAGATTCCGGCAGCCTAATTATTGGATTAGTATCTCTTCATATAGTTAGTGGAACGTAGTTCAAGATACAACAAGCGGCGACAATGTCGTCTTCTTCTCGAAGTATAAAATGAAAAATTTTGAGCAATACTGATGAATCTATAAAGCCAAATAATACGCTTTCTATAAAAGCAGCATCCAACCGTCTAAACCTGTTTATTCAAAACTCTGTGGTTACAAAAATCTCAGTTTACATGGGATCAGAAGCTACCAATCTTCTTGCTAACAGAAACAATTATTCTTCGATGGGGAAGACTACAATGATCTTTGGAAAAGCAACAATGATGACAAGTGAAATAAGAGAATGCTTAAATTCACGGTCCCTAACGGTTTTTTGCATGATTAACTGGAAATTCTAACACCAGCGCACTTCTTAACAGGTGGATTAATAAAAAGACTACCGGAATCGAACGAAAATGTTTTTTCATGACTTAATAGGTGATCAAATAAATATTTGTATCACTTACAGCAACGTGCAAAATTGAAGATAATTGAACCCAATTTAATAGTCAGTATGATATCTTCTTACTAATAAAGGATAATGCAATACCTGCTGCCCATTGGCATTTAGAGAGAGTTCCGGAATTGCATACTGTTTTGGATTTCTTGTTCGTGTCACTTCAGTATAATAAAACAAAAAACATAACCAAATTGAGTATGCTGTTAGTTGAAGAAGCCAATTCATTTCCTTACAATAACCCAATCGAAGAGAACTCGGTAGAAATGTGAAAAATGAAATAAAGAATCACTTGGCATTACTAGCTTTGATAATAGTTTATTGTCCTATTGGGTTTGCAAAGAAATCTATACAGGTTAAACATTTTAAGCATTCAATATACTAAACGCAATATACTTCTGTATTTATCAGTAAAACGAAACCTAAATCATCGGTCAATATTCTATAGCACACTTGAAGCTATAGAACTACAGTCAGAATACAAATCCGAAGAGATCAAGCTCGAGTCAGGTAGTATTTTGAAAAATGGTCACATAAAAATCCTAGCGACAGATAGATAAAGTACTTTGGGATCCTTGAAAAGGTTTCTTCTGAAGAACTTAACATATAATCTGTCAAATAGCAGGAAACAAGAGGAAATAACCGAAAATTTAACCGGGAATCTCCCTACTACTACAGGATCAATTTGTAGTATATTATTTAATTCGCTTATAACAAATGGTATAATTACGCGAATACAAAGTTATACGACACGAACCGATAGGCGACGTTGTAATCATTCGAATGTAATTATAGCCGTTATATGTGAATCAAATGTTTTATATATTTGAAGTTTTATTTAGTACTCTTTCTTTTGTACTCCCTGTAAGCGGACTGTGGTAGGTCAGTAATAGTGGCAGTAAATAAAAGTGGCATGTTTCCACTAGGAATAATGTGTAAGATTTAAAAGTAGAGAAAGCACAGAGGAAAGATGTTTTTTTCTTTCGAGTAGTGATGGTTTAAGTAATGACATAATTACTGACTGAGTGAGATCCGCTATAGCTAGTATTCGAGAGATGGCTACAATAAATAATGAATACCAATATAATATTGAAGAAACGAAAGTTTAATAAGTATTTTATAGCATAGTCGTGGACAAAATTAAATTATGTACGCATGTACGACCAAAGATGATCATTAGAGACTCATTTGACTCCTTTGCGGATGGATGGCCGAATTGTACTTTAAGAACTCAGCTGCCATTAATTTTGATCTTAAATAAAAAATATCACAATAACAGAAGCAAGCTTTATTGACTTAATATTGGAACCTATAATTGGTGCACACTAAGCCGTTCTATATACATATACAAAGAATGTTGATCAATTTCAAGTTCGCGTTAACTAAAAATTATTAAAAACAATAAATTCTTAGAAATATTTTTTATTATTTATTTATTTATGCATTAATAATAACATTTTGTATTTAAAAAAATATTAAGATGTAAATTGACATTTTAAAGAGTATTCTTATTTATGAAGTGTACACATAAATATGCTCGAAATAAACAAAGAATTTAATTGTTGCGGTCATACATTCGAAAATAAAATCTACATACTCGTAGAGTCAATTAAAATTATCAAAACTAAAAAAAAACATTATTTGACGGTTTATTAAAATTATACAATGTACTTACGTATATGGTATATTTATGTAGATTTATTAGAGATCATCTGGTTTTGGTGATAGACTTTGTAAATATTTAATGGTGACCCGTGAAACAGTTAAACCTAAAAGAATAGATTGCGTATAAGACATTCAGTATACCAAAAATATTTGGAACATATTTTTTGGTTAACAATAACTTCTATTCATCAACAACATAGTTTCAAGTCCATATGGTATACTGGCAGATTCCGCCATGCTTTGAAACATTATTATTGTCTAAGTTATTTATTGTCGAGAAATATAATATCATGATTCAAGAACAAAAAAATGTTTACGCTTTGAAAACATTTATATTCGACGTTCAAGTGATGAGGTGCGTGGTGCTATATATTAAGTGTTTGAAAACGCTTTAAAATTTGTGAAGATTCATAGTAAATTAATTACTAATAAAGTAAACCATATGTTATTCGATACACTTAAAATTCAGGGTCATATTAAAATACTTGTTTCTGTAGAAGTAGAATATCTAGTTACCACTTATGTACAATTTACAATTTATATGTCGTAAAAATCGTTTTAGAGGAAAGTGAAAAATTGGCAAACAATGCAGAATTGAGAGCGCCATAGTTGCGCCACATACTCGTACTAATTATTCTGCATGAACGAAGGTAAATAAAAGAGTATTAGAAAGGTTGAAGATAATTTTCTTTGCATTCGTATATTATTAGATGATCGTCACCCAAATTCTACTATAAAATAGTGGATACGTGAAAACTATTAGATTCCAACAAGTATTTACCTATCATTTACCATCCAATCTATCACGAATCAAATTTTTCTATATAAAATCTTTCAAATCATAATGCCGAAATGTATTGCTCATCACCTGTTGTAACACATGACCTACTCCATCCAATTACTATAATACATTTTAATTATCAATCTTTGAAGCTTCTTGAACAAATGAATCAACAGATTAAAGAGACGTCATTTCAACGTAGATTCTTAGGAGTCAGACCCTACGAATATTATTTTCAACGGTTTTATTTGGCAAAGAAAGGCTTTTGTGTCCAGCCATCGAATTGTATTAGCAAGGTTGAAGCGTATTAATATTGTACATCAAAATTGCTAGGAAAAATTTACCGCACCGCCTTACCGCTAGACAACGCGTTCCTAAGGTGGTGGACCGTCGAAAACTCATTACTTTCCACGGATATTGAAGGATAGGGGAGAAACAAAATACTCACTGTGGGTCAAACGCAAAGGTCAATGCAATGGAAAACACAACGAAAGGTCATACAACTCCAAGTGAAAAACCAGGGTTTATTCTAAACATTTCGCTCTTCTCAATGAAGGTCGGCTCCATGAATTTTTTGGGAAGCCAATTGTTGCTAATAGAACAATAGTAATAAAAATAAAAAAACAGACATCACTACATTCGAGGAAGATGAACTGATCACTTACAGAGCTAAAATTCTTTGATGAGGCCACAAAGAATGACTAATATAAAGTGTTAAACGAGTAGGAACTAGAAATCTATCTGTGTTTTTTTATTCAACCAGAGTAATTTTATTCTGCGCACTGTGTTTTTATTTGTGAACTGTACTTACACCGTGCATACTCGGTTCTTCAAAATTTTACTTTGCACATAATACAAGTATACGAAGAGTATGCAAAGTAAAAAACAAATTATTACCCTATACACCCTGATCGTTTGGCACTGTATAACCTGTTCTCGGTGTGCAATACCCAGGGCACTAGTTAAATTAAAAAATAGACACAATATCAACCTCACCGACCCGGCGACAGACTAGAATGAATTGAATAATGAAGATGGTTGGATACTTTAAAAAAATAAAAGAGCAAAATAAACAAATCATCGTTTGTATCTCCTGAACACAATCAATAATAGGAATCATAATCATCTGATAAAACTCATAAACACGCTGGTAGAAGTAGAAAAGCACAACAAACAAAATCGCCACCAGTAAATGCTTTATATGGTATCAGAAAATTTCTAACATGAAACGTTTATTTTCTATTCACCGCTAGAGGCAGCACCGTCACCAAAACGTATGCTAATATTTTGAAACCATAACTTTCTTCGCTTCTAAATAATTATCGAATGCATTTTCAAAACGAAAAATTTCACCAGAACCTTTTAAAAACCTACCTAGTCTAAATTTACATAGTCTCAAAGATCGGTACCACTTTATTTGACTGAAATTATGAAGCCATATAGTCAAATCTGAAATTGGATTTTTCGATCAAGGAGAATTTTTTCACAGTAATTTACCTTTCTTTTCTAATACCTATTTTTCTTGTTATCAAAAAATTCGAAATCGAAAAAGTTTCATAAAAGGCCAAGTTTGGCAATTTTCTACTTTTCAAGTTAACAATAAATAATAATGGGAATGGCTGTTGTGGCAATCTAGATAATTACTATGATCAATTGGTAGCCTCCTATCAAATGTATAAACGAATATTGAGTTAAATTATTATTTGAGATTTCCAAATTGAAAAAATGAATTTTTTGTCGTAAGAAATACATTAGATAATTGTTCACAAGTTTAGAAATATTCTGCTGGTTTTAAAATATCAGCAGAAAAAAAAACTTTTCTGTGGCGGTGCTCCTCTTAGCCTCTTAGCCCTGAGTAGCGATTATGTTTTCTATTAAATTTAAAAAAATCAATGATTAACAAAACTTATAATAAATATTAATAAATTGTCTGAAAAACGATTACCTTGATAGAATAAATAATAAAATTTTCCTTTTAACACTATAATTAATAAGATAATAATATTAAGACTGCGGTCCAATTCGTGACTTATTTATTGGAGACTTATTTGAAAGACTACTATAAGTTTCCTTTTTGAGTTTTTGACTCATAGATGGAAAATTGTAAGAATCCCAACAATCAGTTTCGAACGGATGAGATTTATTGATTTGAAAAAATCAGTTTTCTCATCAATTACAAGTTTGGACGGAAGAATCCCATAAAAGGCAAACAAATCGAATACTTATTATAGACTTTGAAATAAGTCTGTCTCCACAAAATTAATTACGAAGAGCATCGCAGAGACTTACTTATTCGAATGAGTATGCAGGGGAGGTCACTTATTTTAATAAATAGTCTATACAAAAATCGTATGAAAATTTTTGGTAGAGTCAATTTTTACTTTCTTTTACGTAGTAAAATAACAATGACAAAAACAATATGATTGTACATCAAATTTGAAACAAAATTGGTTGCGAACATTTTTTGAAGTTTACCGGAATTAACGAGTTTTGATAAAAAAATTCTTTATTTCACCTAAATTTTACAGTCCAGGCGGATCGACTATTCGGAAAAAAATTTCATACTTTAACTTTTTCCATTAATTGGGAATTCATTGCGAAATTTGGGGGAAATACGATCGGCTCTCGAAAACCGGGATTTAGTACACAACATTGCTATCGTTAGATAATAAACCGCGTTTTAATTACTTTTGTAAAGGTACTTTATGGGCTTAGTCATATCCGCTAGCATGTGCCACATTTATGTTAACAATTACATCGCGATACCATAACAGGCCGGAGTTACAATAACGAGCAAAATATTTCGCCACAATCTCCATATTTCATCAATCGCAATTAGTCCGAATACAAAAAAATATTTTTGTCTTCACTTAAAAATTTTCAATACCATTCTACTCATTTAATCCATTTCTGCTAAATGTGAGGTGCCTTATGAGAATAATCTTGCCTCACTTCACATAATGGTTGAAGTAATATCTTATTAATTTTGAACTTGAAATATTACGTTTTTAAAGTCATTTAAAAGTGAAATTAAACAACAACTTTTAAGAATGAAATTATTTAAATTAATGAATAATGGAATGAATATGCAACTTTTCAACATTTTCTTAACGAAATCGTTTAATTATTACGCAAATTTTTGGTTTGGCTTCTTATTGTCTTTTTCTTCTTAGTTTTTGTATGCTGTTTAAATGGTTATTGTTCTGGTGGCGCCGTTTAAAGATGCAATGTGTATATTTATTATCATGTGGAATGCATTGAAGTCTGTAATTGTTGTGGAAATTCGATTCGAGCCAATAAGAGTGGTGTTAATTTGATGCATTGTGTGTTTTATTACAAAAAGTTATATTTAGGCTCATAATAAAAAACCCTCCCAAAACTGTGCTGTATGGAATCATTTTTTGGTTCAAGGCAAAATAGTACTCATATAACAATCAATTAAATGCATGAATTGCATACTAAACAGAAATTAATAAATCACTTTAATAACAGCGTAATAAAGTCTACGCAGGTGGCGACGTCGATATCGATACCGATATAACGGTCTACTAAACTATGTATTACCGGCAAATAAGCGTAAATAATTAGATAAATCATTACTAAGCTACAAAATTTAATTATTTCCATCGAAAACGTTAACCTTGTAATAAATTTTAACATAGCATAGTGCTGAGTGCACACATACACACAACTGAATTATTTTTTTATCCGTCTAATCTACTTCTAATACTGCTGCTACAAAACTTAAAATTTTACACGAGAATTACCTAATTTTTTTTAGTTCTCTAATTTAATACTTAATTCCATTGTTATACATATACGAAACGACACCTTTGAAAAATTATTAACTTGTAAAATAAATAAATAAATAATAGTGTTTTGAAATTACACTGCACTTAAAAAAAATTTGAGGTTTAAACCGAAAAACTATTTAACAGTTGGAAATAAAACTATGGTCGTTTATTCTCATGACCACGTAATTTAGGGGTTTTTGGTGATAAAGGCCAATAGAAAAAAAATTATATAGTTTTGTGTTGAATTAAAGGTGTCATAAGATTTTGTAATAAGCGATAAAAAATTGTTAGCAAAAATAATTATAAGGTAAATAATTTATGGTTCCGTTCGGACAAACGAGTCGCGGAAATGTTGTAATTTCGTACAATACACATTTAATTTTTTATTAATAATATTGTCTATTTTATTGATTAAGTAAGTGGATTAGTTTTAGTTGATTTGCTCGTTCGAGGCTATATTTCGCGAAAAAACCATTATCATGAGAAGATGGGATTACAGTTTCAAGTTTAAATATTGTCACTTTTACTTTTAACACTATTTGCCGTGGGCACTTAGCAAAACACACTTACACTTAATAAACACATTTTATTAAACACTTGTTCTTTACAAGAGTAGATACTCTTGTAAAAAAAACTAGTAAATCATTCAACAATTTAATTTTTTTCGAAATAAAAAAACAAGCGTTTAATAAAATGTGTTTATTGAGTATTGCCACTTTTGGTGCTGAAACTCTTAAAACTATAAAAATAACTAATTCAATGCATATGCAAAATTAAAAAATTGGGAATAATTTACCGCTCGGGAGGTCTGGGTCAGACCTTTCAAAAAATTTATTTGTTGTTCTCATAAATAATATATGTACTTTTTAACTTATTCCAAAAAATCATAAAGCCTTTTATGGAAGCTGCCAATTATGGTTCTCCTTGTTGGCTTCGCACCAACATCTGTTTCTTTATTTATCACGCACGTCGACTGATTGTAGATCGAATACATTCTTAATATTCATTGCGTGGATAATCTTTCCATGTGTATTCTGTTGATTGTACAAGTAGCTGATATTTTCGGGGGTCACCTTTAATTTTGTGTCGATGTTAATGCGTAGTATATAATGGGCAGCAACTATAATGAGGCGATGTCTCACCGCTGTTTATAAAATGTTTATGGCTTACTATAACGACGAAAATATTACAATCGTTACACTTTTATTTTTATAGACAAAGCATTTTTATTTACTTTATTGCTTTATTTCACATTGCTTCCCACCTTGTTGCGAGATACTACTAAGCAAAGCGAAAGTTGAGTGACTTGGGTTCTTCTAGCTTTAAATTAAATAACCTAAAGCTTGGCCAAGAACGAGTGAAGTCCACAATTGTTCAATGGGGCATTTGAATAGGCTTTTATTGGGCTTAAAATTATCTGTATGTCAATTGATTTTGTTTTGCGTTCTAATTTCGGTTTTGGTCCGATTTGCGATTAATTTCTGCTAGCTTTAAATTAAATGACCAAAAGCTGCTTTAGCTTTAAACTAAATGGCCTAAAGCAACGTCGTGAAAATTTAATTGCGTCGCATGCGTTCACCATTCGGAATTCTCTAGATCGAGCAGTTTCCCGATTTTATTCTCTCGAACTCCATTTACCAAATGCTATAGCTTTAAAAGTGAACAAAAGCTAGTTATTCGTGAATATGAATGAACAAAGTCGCATGGAGGATGAGAACTTATTTCATGCTACGTGGACGATCTCCTTACTGGCGGTAGCAATATGTAAAATCCACAAAAGTCACCGGTGAATCCACCAGTAATATTTTGTTAGAGAGAAATGTTAGATTACGCATGCCAGATATGCACGTGTATATGACATAAATAAATTTTAGCGCAGTTTTAACGACTTTATAGAAGTTGAAAGTTACTGTTTAATTCATGTTTCAACGGAAGTGTTGATAATGTAAAACTGTTTCATTTCTTTTAGAATAGGAATTCTCATATAACTCTTTCCCTTTTAAATTTTAAATAATTTTTGGAAACTTTATTAGACCATCAATTAACACAGTACTGTGCGATTTGAAATAATTTGGATGGACTAATAACTAAGATATCACGTGGTAAATATTTATCATTTTTTGCATCAAAACAGGCTATTACTTCTTTAAGAAAATGGTACTAAAAGCTTTTCATACAACCTAAAAGAAGAACTGTACGAATATATTCACCTAAACCTCAGAGGCACATTTCGTTATCGCGAAAGCGTACGACATACGGTTTTTTTTATTAAATTTTGACCTCCATAAATATGTTGTGGCCATCACCAGATTTTCCTTTACTATGAATGTATAGTACCAAAACTGATTGCTCTAGTGTATCATTAACTAAAAATCTAAAACGAACCAGAAAATTCCCAAAATTTTCAACAAAATTAAACATTTTCAAAAAATTCAATCTCGCTCATTTGCTGCAAGAGGGACACAAACAAAAAATTTAAATTTTTCAGTAGAGCGATTTGAAAATATCACTCAAAATTGTTTGTAAAAACGGCGTTTTTCAAAAGTAAATAAAAATACATTCTGATTAGTAAAATAATTTTTTTTCTATTCTATTAATTTACTAGAAATAACTACATAAGAGAGTATGTTTTGATACAAAATCATTCTTATAATTTAACTCAATGGTTTACTAGAAAATGAATATTTCGTACATATACCTTTATGCGGGCGGGAAATTCTAATTATTGGTTGGGTACAATTCAGCAACAGTTGGCCAATCAGTGCTTCACGAACTTTCTTATACATTAACTCAATAGTTTATGTAAAATTTTATTATTCCGTTCCGATTACGAAACAACATTAATCCACATATTATCACTCTCCCAACTCTTTCGCGGTTTCCTTTCTCCGTCCTTACTTTTACGCCAGTATCGGCCAATTCGAGGACGTACGGTTATTGGTCCGAATTTATCACCATCTGCATATTGCAGAGCTCCATGCCAGCCTATAATGGCATGGAGGACGGGTCGGCACTCCAACAGGGGGTCATAGATGTGTTCCATTTTATCACAGATCGTAATCTGTTGATGAAAATTGCCGTTACATCCTGCCCCTATCGGTATTCGAACCCGGTACCTCCCAATCCAAACGCCAAAGCTTTAACCACGGTGCCATTTATTTAAAATTGGTTTGAACAGTATTCAAATATTTAACACCAAAGCTCTTCGGTTTAGGAGTGCTGGTTCAAATTGCACCAATTTTTTTTAGTGTTTTAGGGGGTGTGAAAAACTAGGTAAAATGTGGCTAAAACATAATCCACTTCTTAAAATTTGCGAATATTTCAACTTTTATCCTCAACCTCGACTTTTCGCCAGTCCTCAAATCGTTTATAACAGAAAACAGAAAAAATTCTTTACACATTGGCTTTCATGTCTGGAGTAAGACACAAACTGAATCAAAATAATTATTGGATGCTGGCGGAAAATTTAAACAACTCCTTAAAAAACTTTACGACTTTTATTAGTGAATAACCATTCTTTGAATTTTGGTAGAAAAATTGTTCACGATGCCACAACAAAGTTTAGAGGTTTCTACATAAAAATAGTGATATCTATAAAAAGTGAGGTTTCAAATTGTTTTTGTTCAACTTTTGATAAACTATGTAATGAACCTAATTTAGAAATGTTTGGAAACAAATAGTTTTTTAGAAATACAACAATAGACAAATAAGTATTTTTCCTTCCAAAAAAATGGTGACTTTATCTAACAAGATTAGACCATTAAAGGAATAAGCCACCTTTATCTAAACAAATTGGAACTGTAAAGCTTGGTTGCGACCAAGTTAATTCAGTCGGTACCCACACTCATAAATGTGAATCTTTAATCACAGATAAGATTTAGGAAATATATACCAACATTAACTTGAAAAGTGTTTGTTCAATCTCGATTAGATAGCTAATCATTAACAAGCTTTCATAGCAATATTTACCGTCGGTAAATACGTATTGTAATTAGAATTACTATAAAATAAATTTAATTTGTAGCAATATTTAATCATTCTAAATAAGATAAACGAAATTGGCATCATTAATAAACTAAGTAACCTTCCATTTTTTGCAATACAGATTATTTAAAATAAACATTAATACTCATATTATTCAAAATGGCCATATCTACATAGTTTGCAGATTTCACAGATGGCACAATTTTAACCCCCTTTCATCTATTTTAGCTCTCTAAAATAAATAAAATCAACATATACGACCACTCAACATATCTGATGCCATTTTGGAAATGTAGATAGTATACATATGTATGTGCATATGTAGAAAAACATTTAATTTTCTAAAAATGCACTCATAAAAAATCCTGCCTGTACATATCCCCTTAATCAAAAAATAGCAATAATTTAATAGTATCGAGTAAAGTAGGGTAGATACACAGTAGTGGTAAAGATACAAAGGGCCCATCGCTTACTTAATTTGATTTTATAAAAACAAACCTCTCCCTCTTTTTATTGTGCTACAAAACCATTCGCAAAAAATGCGTGGTTCGAATTATGGTGGACCTTATTTTAACATACATATATGTATACCCGACATATTTCTGACAAAAAAGGAAAAAAATTATGGTTAATGACTAAAAAAACCTACTTAACTGTGCTTTCGATTTATTTAACTGTTATCTATATATTCATGATTATGTATAATAAATATATCTTGTTAAATTATTTTATGTAGACAGGTTACGCAATCATATCTTCTCTAAAATTATCAAAAAAAATCCAACGAGATATATGCGATTATATACGAGTACATAAACGTTTGTACAAATACGCAATATGGTAATGAAAGTAGGAAAATCAGAAAAAATAGGTGGCGCTTAAATGAAATTTTCCATTTACTTTTGTTATGTACCACAAAAAAAATGGTTATATAACATAAATTCAATGTTATATACCTTATTTGTTGTTGTTGTTAATACTTTTGTCTGTTATAAATTCCAACCAATCATAGGGTTTCTTAAAAGAAAACTCGAGATTGCGTAATGTCGAAATGTTTCGGAGGACGAAAAAATCAACAAAGTGTATATAGAAAGTTTCGTTTTCATTTTTCTCTATGTATACCATACTCGTACATGTATATGTAACAACAAAAAAGGGACGCTCTAGTTTTCCTGACTGTCAAGGACAAAATACTTTATGTATTGTATATAGAGTACTAGTTATTTAGCAACCATTAAAGTACATACCTCAAAAATTATATTTATTTTAGTATGTGTATGGGTAATAAACTCATACATAAGTATTTTTATACAGGATACAAGGAACTTATATACCTACAAAATATATATTTTACTAGAATATTCCCAGATATTTTACAGGATAACATATAACCAGCAATGAGCAAAACAACATAAATGTTGTATATAAATGAAAAACTAGGGTTGATTTTTTGCTAGGGTTTTATGTAAGCAAGCACACATTATATACATTGACCTTGGCAACAAAAATGGAAAACACTAGGTACAAGGGAAAAATTGACGATCTTCATAATGTTCTAGAATATTCCTGTATAATTTTTACATAAAGTGAAAATGAAAGTATGAGGTTATAGGAGCGAAAGCTAAAATGAAAAGCTTTTTATTGATTTTTTAGCCGAAAATGAAATTGTTTTTGTTGCAGTTTTGCAGTAAACAGTATAGAAAATAGTACCACTCATTTTATGTGAATTGGAAAATGAAGCAGGAGTACTCCTGTTTGTATAATTGTACATATACACGTATATAGTGCTGAAAATGTAAATTTATACTGTTTCTGGGAAATCTAGGAAATAAATATTCGATATAGACGCATTAAGGATGAGGCGTGTACGATATAGTGGCGTCGAGAATATTTCGCATTTTAATAAGCCTAAAACATTTTATACCAAATCAATTCTGAACAGCTCACTTAAGATAAAAATATTTATATCTTAAAATGTCAATTATTTATTGTTCGGAAGTTTTTTTGTTTTGTTTTTGGGAAATTGATTAAAATTTTCATTTTATTAAAGTCCTTAGGGATGATTTTTATATGCCTGTGTATTTTTAAAGAAAATATTTTAGAGTACATTTTTATACAGGGGTTGTTGGGGTAAAAAAAGGAAATGCTGTTTGTGTTGCTTTTAAAATAAAGCTTTCGGGATAGCAGTGTGATAATTGATGGGAATTAATTAAATTTGGGATTTTCATTTAAACTAAAATAAAGTTAAATGTGGGAAAAGTAAGAGATGCTCGGCACAGCATTAAATAATATTCGTTTATTTAACCATGAAATATACGCTTATTTGATTTCAAATTGGAAGGGATCACAGTAGGGATTTTCTTGACTTATAAGCTCAACAAAATCCAAATTAACCCACACTTAAGTGTGGGATTTCGTATTAATGTCCACGCTAATAGTTGGGTTACTAGGATACAAGTTAGTTTTAGTACAGATTTTTCGTTCAGTTAACCGTTACTAGAATTTTTGATAACCAACTGTATTTTTCAAAGGTTTATCTATATACTCGTACATGTACAATTAACTTTTATCAGTTGGTAAACGCGCATTTGATTGTCAATCGTAAAATGTATCGTTTATCAAAGACTTTTCAGAATAAAAATGTTTGGTGTGAATTAATTTAGATTATGGTCAAAGTGGATTGTCCAAAGAGAAAACTATTGTTGATTGTTAGAAAACAATTGTTTATGATGTGATCCTATGGTTCGCACTATATTAAAGATCGTTTTTTATAAGCTGCAGGTTTGCAAAACGGTTCTGTTAGTATATTGCCAGAGGCGGTGCAAACGACGCGATGAAATCGGGCGGAGTGGGGGGGGGAGGTAGGAAGGGTAAAATATTTGTTTTAATTTTAATCATTTGAAACCGTGTAACACCTTGATACTAGAGTGTTTGATTAGTTTTTTTTAAGGTTTACAACCAGAATCTACTTAAATATAAGTCCCGATCTAACTCTCATTGACAGATACCTACATATATAAAAATAACTACCGAAGTTGTGTGTAAATATGATTTTTTTTTTCATTTTTTGTTTGTTTCTGCACCAACACATTTGTACTTAGTTATTTAAACAAAAATAAGTATAGAAAAAAATTACTAATACATAGTTAGTTAGTTATTGTTTATTTCGTACATGTGTGGATTTAGCAGGACTTATATTTAAGTAGATTCTGTTTAGAACATTATAAATTACTAATTTCATTATACGATTTTCGTCAAAACACGATTATCACGTTTCTAAAACGCGATTATTTTAATCGAGTTGCATAAGATAAAATCGGCAGAATTGTTTGAGAAGAAGCGAGCGAGGTTAATATGAATGACATTTTTATTGACTATGTCGAAAAGTCTTAGACTGCCCATTACATTTTAAAATTTTGTAAATTATTCGAAATCGGTAAATACGTATTGTAAATTGTATTATTTCAATAATTATATTCGACTTTAAACGTTTGACAGAGTAACAAAATCGTGTTTGTGTATGCCACCGTAAATTCCAAATCGATATTTCGTTTGGCGTGCAATCGCGACTGAGATAATCACAATAAATTTTGTGTCTGACCACGATATAAGGCTCGCCCCGATCCTGGATTTTCAACAAGCCTAACATCAACCGAGGTGGTATATATATATTTTGGACTAAATATTATTTGGATCTCACATCTTTCAAATCCTGTACTTGCGTACATATACAGTTGGTTTCTATGTGACTGGATTAATTATAGCAATGGAGAAAAGAAAATATTTCATCCACTAGTTGAGATCTTCAGCCTTTGTCGGGCTCCAAATGAATGAATCTACGATAAAAAATAGTAAACGCTTAGCTTCAAAGACTGAGATTACTACTATTTCATAACGCAATGTTAAAAAATTGGCCAGTTTGGAGTTGTGCGCCATAGTTAGTGGAATGGAACATAGTGCAACTGGTTCATAGTGCAACTATCGATGATTATTTAGTCTCCTTCTTGGAACAAGAAATGAACCTGAATACAGGCATCTGATCTCATATGGAGGTAGTCTTGCCACTTCCTTCATGTATAAAGGTATAATATGGTTATAGGCCCTCCTCCACTTTCTATATCCCAATCGGTTCTTTTACTAACTTTTTTTAAACTTACAAGTCTCTTGATACTCAGACCGAATAGTAAGTGCTCAAAACAGTTACTCGAAATATATTGTCGATGTGCCTGTTGATTGTCGTATTTGCAATGAACGGGACCCCGGATCCCCAATTCTGTTGTTTCATGAGAATCGCCGCTTCACCGGTTAAATTGTAGCTTCTTGATAATATTCAAACCAAGGAAGGAGGACCAGTTCTGAAGCACTAACATAATTCCGGTATAGATATTTTTTTTTTATTAAAAAGTTAATTATACTAGAAGAAATAAACTACACATTTGTAGGTTATGTTTTGATTTTGCCATTTCTTGTGCTTTCCAATCGACACTTTACGCAATACACATTTTTCGCACGTACAACACGTGTATGTCCACCTCGATAAAGTATCAAAAATTGATGTTATAACATTTCACCCCCGTTTTGTCTTCCACGTAGAGTCATGTAATTCTCAAGCCTTTACAAAAATGTCTCATAAAACCGGTGCACAATAACATTTACATCGCTACAATTACCAGTATCATTCCTTATAACTGCTTCGAAGTGCAATTGCAGGTCCGAATAGCCAGCTTTATTGTAGTTGTATGTTGTTTCTTGGTTTTAAACTGATTTATTCGCCATAAGGCGAATATAATTTCCGTAGCCATGTGATAAATGTCGTTCACTACGAAAGACGTTGGAGATTTAACTACGCTAAGGCTGCCTGGATCATTGGTGAAAACCAAACCTAAAGATGACTTACCACTAGATTATTAATTTCATCATCGAGTTTCCATCATGTTTGGTACATTGAAGTCATCATTGTTGCTCTGTTGATGGTGATAAATTTAATAAAGATTTAGAAAGTGTGGGGACTCGGGATTAAGTGCACCACCGCCTGATTATTTCTTGCTAGTTGCTACAAAGCGATCACATTTATATTCGACATAGTAGTAGATATCCAGGGTGAAGTTTATTTCCCCAATGACATAGATCGTAATATATAATTTAATAGAACTTGTAAAACGACAAAGCTTTTGACGCCATTTTGCACGTTCTGATGGTATATTGGTAAACATTTTCTGTTTAATGAATGTTGGACTTTCCACACGGTTATATTTATTATTTTGTTATCGGGGGGCTTTATTACTATAGTGTACGCTGTTTCTCATTCTCAACTGGTGAATAATACTTAAATGAAAGTACGTACCTCGATATTGCAGGGATAGCCTGAGGTATGCTGTCAAATAACTCTAATGCATAACTTTTAGTTCTCTCACAAATTGAATTTGGAAATGTTAATTCTAGCGCCTTGCGGATTGTTAGTACCTTACTACCTGTTGGAATGATGAGCTGTGATAGAAATAGTTCTAAATCCGCCATTGTGAATGTTATATAAAAAATTTCGTCTAATGTAGATAACATTTACAAATCGGGTGGTAGAGTAAAACAATCGACGGCTTTACCCATTGGACTCTCCGTTGTGTTTTGGATACATTTCTTTAAGCGCCAAAGATAGCGTCGGCATGGCATATATGTATGTTTTGATGTTTCGAGCCTATTATAAATTGGTTAGCTTCACATAACTGTAGATTGACATGGTGCAGTCGTCAATGAATGAAATTTTATTTTGATCATTTAAAAGATAAATCTTTCCGCATTTACTTAAGATAGCCTCTAATCCAATATAGTCGACATGAACCATCATATACGAGAATTTGTCTATTTAAATACTATCTAGTAAATATTGCGACAATTATTGAGATAAGTGACAATTGCGCAGTATAGTTTGGTATTTTATATTATTTTATTAAAATCGGTGCTTCTTTACGACAACGTACATCAAATTTTTTCTTTACGTTAGCTGGTCATTCCTTAAGAACATAACACATCCGGCTATTATACGATTTGGCATGGTTGCAGTGCCAGGTGAACACACAATTTATATTTGGCGTTACAAATGTGCTAGTGTTACTGCAAGAATGAAATCAGATTCTCGCCATCAAAACTTCACTAGGCTTTACAAATCTGGAAAGTTCTCCATTGGTCCGATAAATTAAACGGGATATTCAGTCGGCATTTTATATTGTCGTATGGGTAGTTTTATTGCATTTTCGAGCTTATTCGTGTGGCCATGTGCTTTTGGCACAAAGTGCTGCTTATTAACTCTTGCTCGGTCTTCACTCGCCTAATTTTCATGACGCTAGGAATGGCATGACAAAATATATTTGTATTGAATCTGATCATGTGCATCTGATTACACCAAAATTGCTGACACTGTGATAAAATGAGTAGAAAATTTGTATTTTATTCTCAATTAAATAAAACAGAGATGATATGTTACATACATTTTGGGGTTAATAGTTGTGAATGTAAAAGTATAATTTTGTCATGAAATTCTAGCGTCGTGACAAAATTTTACGAATGCAAACCGAGCATAAGGCGTATCGATACTCTGTCGATTGGTAGATTGGTATGAAACTTCATCAAAAATCTTTTCTAATAAATTGAGAAATCCCAATGATTTTAATGTAGGTACTCCTGATGATGACGTAACAAGTCGAAATCGATCGAGTAATTTTTAAAACAAGTTTTTTGCGAAACAATAAACAAGTGGTATAATGTGTTTATTAAGTGGCAATGATTTTTGGCTGAAATCGGTTTACCGGAAGTGGCAGCCGCCATAGCACCTTTTTAGTTTTTTGTAAATATTTTGAAAAGTATATTATTTACAAGAAAAACCAATAAGAACTAAAGAATTTTAAATTAATTTTGCAACAATATCGGGTTAGATTAGTTTTCCAAAATTTAAGCGAAAATGAAGATTTTCGATAAAAAATGTGATTTAAGGAAAATTTGACCCCTATGGTACAGCCTAGATAGATTGATTGATAAAAAAACTTCATACTTAAGCGTTTACCAAAAAATTGGGAGGCTCCAGTGATGTCCGATCGCGAATGCGTTCGACCAGCCGTTGGTACCAACGTTTTTTAGAGATATTTTGGGTTGATTTGTGATGACAACTTGAATTTAATAGGTTTTAGTATTTACAATAATTATCTGAACTCTATTATCTCGTACTCGTATCCATCAACAAAACCATCGATAGCTAATTTCGAAGATACTAACGTCGAAAAGTGTTTCTCCTCTATGTCCGCATGATGGCGATCTCTTGCCAAAGACACACACACACACACCTAGATTCCTCTATGTCTGCATACAAATAAGATAATAGTTAAAACATTTAAGAGAAATGAAAATATATACGCGCAATTCTTATTTGCGAAGTATTCCCGAATTACCTTTAACGATTATTCAAATTTAGAAAATATATCGAAGGAGCTCAACTCTCAGTAATCAAATCGATACAGATTATTATTACTCAATAATATTGAACATTTGAGAGGAGGAGTTGCATTTAACCTGCGCGATTTGACAGAAATCATTTACATATTATGTTGGAAAATTAGCGCTACTGTTAGAAAAACAGAAAACAAAACTTACATCGAAGGCGACCTATCAATAAATGTAAACATCACGATTGAACTTAAACAAATTAAAATCTTAATAATAATTTTGTTTCAGATTAAATTGGTTTTGCATATCGGCCGAGATAATTGTAATTAAAAAATACATTTGACACCAAAAATGGGGATCGTAAATTATTTTATAGTTGGATCGTGATATTTTTTGAAATTATATTAATTAAACAAACAATACTGACATTGTTTGTACAAGCATATAAAAATAAACTATAAAAAATATATTTAAATTCTATTAAAAAGAAATGTCAAACTATATTTGTTATTATTATTCTGTTGCTGCTTTTGTTAAAAGTAATTATTATTTTTTGGCTGGACCAACAGTTTTGTATTCATAAAAATAATTTTTATTATTCTTAAATAATTTATGATGATAAAAAGGATTTCTCTTTACAGCGGGAATGAATTTTATTCAAAACAGCCGTCGAATTCTAAAATTAATCTCGCTATTGTGCTCATTAGCTTATTCAAAATAAAACAGTTAATCGGTAACGAGAAAGGGTTCAATTTGAAGTAAGGTTATAAATGTTATAAATTTCGTGTAAAATAAGACAAAGGGTTCATTTGTATAAAAGTCGGTTAGAAATAATCTTGAACAACATTTAATATTAGTTAATTCGATCTCTGGAAGCATATTGTAGTTCACTTTAAGCGGCTTTTAAGCTATATCTCTCAAAACTCGAATTGCGTTTCGAAATGTTTACAAAAATTGGTTGAACCAGAATCTACTTAAATATAAGCCCTGCTCTAACTCTCTTTGACAGATACTTTTATAAAAACAACTACCGAAGACTGTGTTGGTTACACTAACAATCCAATGCAAATATGATTTGTTTTCATTGTTTTGTTTGTTTCTGCAACAACACAATTATACTTAGATATTTAAAAAAAATTTACTATAGCAAAAAAATTACCAATCCATCTTTAGTTAGTTATTGTTTATTTTATATGTGTGGAGTTAGCAGGACTTATATTTAAGTAGATTCTGGTTGAACTTTATTATCCCGTTTCAGACCAATCGAAGAAACGGTTACGATACCATGTTGAACCTGGTTGTGATCATAATCCTTTCTACAATAGATTTAGAAGTAATAGTTACTTACGTCCTTCCTATAAGGGTAAAAATTACTTAATAAGCATATTAATCTGTGAATTATTTGCTACAATTGAGATATGGATTATATCACATGCAAAACTTTATTACATTAGACCACTTCCAAATTTTGGAAAACATTTAACCTTTGAAATAAATTTCGTAAAAGAAAAATCAATCTCTGGGAGGTCGATTCTGGATAACATCGAAGTTCGGAACCTTTCCTACATAGGTAAAAAAAATATTGCAGATTTTTCTTATACAATATTTCCTATGGTTTATTTTGGCATACTCAAGAAAAATTAATAAAGCAGACAAACACAATAAATTAATTTCCGTACATAGTAACAACAAACGAAAAATAATAGAATAGAGCTATACATCGCGATGATGAAGTGAAATCAAGACTTTGCTTACGGATTCAGCGAAAACCTTAACGGGATGGATATGCTCTATTTCCAAAAACAATTTGAACTGTTATAGGTACTAAGCTATTTAGCAATTAATAAGTTCAATTTAAAAAGTATCACATGAAAATTGGACGTGAGTTTAATGACCCTATAGTTAGCTATTTACAATCAATGAATTATTCCTCCTACTGTCACTAGTGAAGGTGATCTGACAACATGGTGGCTTTGGCGACGGATGTGGGCCGGGCTATATATATCTTATCATCAATTTCCCCCGCGTCAATAAGTTAATGTTTTTTTAGATATAGGTAAGTGCAGTAATTATTTGTTTATATACTTATGAAAAAACAAGTTGTTGAATGTCTTCAATCATGTGTTTCATGTTTTATGAATGTCTTCAATCATGTATTTCACTCCACAACTGATTTCACTAAACCTCGCTAATGAAGGAAAGCCGGGGCCAACTCTTTGGGTTTGTACCTTAACAAATTTGAAAGAGAATCGCTTCGATTATAATTTTTTAGGTGGATGACTGAAGTGTTAACAAGAAAATATTTTATGAAGGGTTTATTATGTTTTAGGCCTACCTAGGATTTTTTTAAAATAATTCCTATGATATTTGTTTAATGATACTTAATATTCTCGCAACGTAATTTTCGTTTACCAACCTGACTTTTCTAATAATACATACATATCACATTCCTATACACTGAAAAGGAATTCAACAGTCACCAAAGTAATTGTATGGACCCTTAAAAATCTGTTAGGACCTCCGATTGATTTTCAACAATGGTTATTCCGCATAATATGGTTTCTCATTTATATCAAAAACTTGAAGATATCTTAAAATTTTTCTTAAAGAAACTAGTATAAGAAATACGTGTAGAGGTATGTGAATGTATTGGTTCGGTTTGACCCAGTTTCTCACACATTTTTGACAGCATGTTATATTTTGAATAATTTATAACATTATTTAGCATACCTACTCGTATGTAGAGTAAACGATGGTTACACAATAAAAGGGATTTCAATAAGCGGCCCTCCTTCTTTAAAGTCGTATAATACACATTCAATCACTCTGCTAAACAAAGACCAGTTGGATACATAATTCTAAAATTTAAATTTAATTACAGATTTCATTTGCTTTCGTACATGCATATATAGAGTACTTCCGTGAAGTACACCAAACAATTTGTAAGCAAATTATTTTTTTTGGAAATATTAGTGTGTCCATTATTTTTCAAGTGTACTTTGTAGTTTACTTAACAATATATAAATAACTTTTAGGGGTACACACGTAAATTATTGTTATTTTTCCATCGCAATGATCACATTTTTGGTTAGAAGATTAGGAAATTTTGTTAAACTCGCCTTTGTTAAAATATCTGCTACATCTTCATTCATATTCGTTTATTTTGTTAATTTTTTCTGTTATGATTTTGAAATTAGATTAATAATAATGAATGAAAGCATGAAAATATCTTAGATGGAATCTTTTAATGGAAAAATTGTTATAATAAAATACGATAATATTCAAAAATGAATATAAATTTAAAATTAGGAATATATTTACATATACGAATAAATGCGCAAGCACATGAGAAGTATTAACGCAAGTACATGAATAGATTTAAACAACTTTTTAAAATGTCGTCGATCTCAAGCTCAGCATCAGAAGATGATTACACTGTACTAATGGGGTCCACTTCACTTGAAATGTTTATAACGTTTTGTATGAATGCAAAAACAGGCCAATAAAGCGTCAAATCACTGGCCCTTACAAATATAAAACATCACCTCAACGTGACACTTAAAACTTTACCCTGTAAAGTTAAAATAATTGTTGGTTAGCATCACCTACCAAATACAACAGTAGGTGATGTTAACGCACATATTATTAAAAAGCCAGGTGATTTTTGGAGGCATTCAAAAAATACAAACCTTTTTTATGGCGTAATTGATAAAAATTGTAACTCGACACATCGCATTTCTTTTACAGCAGCATGGTTTAATTATTTTTAATTTACGGCATTACTTAACACATTATTGTCCTCTGTTTTTGTCTTTTGATGGATGTTTAATAGACATTAATAAACATTTGAAGTTAGATAAGAATTTCGTGGTTCTTGATTGTGAAATTATAATAAATTTATTTTTTTATATATAGTAAAGAAGTTTCACAAATTAAATTGCACATAAAATGATCGCCGCCTTAATTAGTAACAGACTTTTAAATTGATCGAACATTAAATTTAGCGATCAATGCACACATGAAATCAGCATGCAGGTGTTTATGTCATATATTTTTAAATTATTAATTTTAATGCCATAAAAACCTAATTAAGTAATTTATGTATTAACCGTAGTATTCGAACAACCTTCCTTATTATGAGTTACTAAGAATAAACTCATATGGATTAATTGCCCAATTATAATAAGTAATTTAATTAAAAACTAATTATTTTGCATAAAGATTTATCTTTGTTGTTATTATTAAATTATCAAAATAAAAATTAATTTTTCTATTTATTTTCAGTGCTCTAATTACATTCTAGAAAGATTTATTGGGCTAAGAATCAAATTACTTAACGGCACATGAGTACGAGTATGCGTAAGAGTTTTATACAAATTAGCCGAAGAAAGAAATATTACTCATTATGTACTGTTATTTATATATATCATTATTTTTGTAAAGTACTTTGTAGATTGTATATATAATTTCAAATAAAATAATAAGTAAATCAGTCACATTGCGCAAACGCATCACAAACTTTTGAACTGGCTTGCGGCGTTACCCCAAATTTGTTTGAATACGAGTATGTGCAATTCTCGCAATCAAATCGACAAAGATAAACTGTCAACCGACTGTTAATATTTGTATGCAAGTTCGAGACAAATTTATTTACGAAAAATTTTGCAACTTGCCTTTTATATGGCTCAACCGCCGAATCAGCAATACAACTTGTTAAACCTGTTTTTTGTTACGGGACCCAATACCAAGTTTTTTTGTTACGGGAAATTTGAGAAGTTGGCTAGCGCAGCTGTAACACAACTTGTCAATTGCTTTACGCACACAAATGGTCTGCTTATACTTTTCGGAAACAGATTAAAGAACCAACAAAGGTTAGGTTTAGATAGGTTTCAGCGATTGCTATTGAACACTTAGGACAATTATGGCCCATTGTGATATCACAGGATCCGACATCATTAAACTCCCTTTAAACCCACTTAGTGGTATTAATATAGCGTACAAGACCTCGCACATTACAGCTTTCGAAATCAGAGAGGCTAGGCTGCCCATAGTGTATTTGCCCAAGTGATAATGCTTTCTGCCAGATAGCGTATAAGAAGTGAACAAGAGTCTTCTCCTCCTGCTCGTTCTTGCAGCTTCTGCAGAACTCATTTGCATCCTGATCCAGCCTTCTCGCATGATTTCCGAAGAGACAGTGTCCGGTAAGTACCCTTACAATTCTACCTAAATCACGCTTTTTTAGTGTGATTAAGATCTTAGAGCGATTCAAGTTCAGCTGACACAGTGGCTTTCTTCACTCTTTCTAACGTATTTGGTTTCCAACTGAGCTTACTGTGCAGAAGAATCCCTGAGATTTTTTATTTTACCTTATCAGTAAAGGCCAGCATATTACCATTCAGACTTGGTAGAACCACTTCCGGAATTTTATATTTCCTAGTGAAAAGAACCAGCTCTGTTTAAGATGAGTTGATCCCCAAACCACATCTGCTGGCCCAACCCGCAGTGATTGATAGCGCATCCGAGACAGCTGTCGCTACGCCATTGACAGAAGCAACCACACCTATTCCTTCCTCCTCCAGTTCCAATAGTAGTCGGTTGATTACTACATTCCAAAGAAGGGGAGAGAGGACACCTCCAAAGAATCAACAAAGGAAGAAACGATCTTGTGCCGTTAGGTAAATTAACCGCACGATTAAAATTATCTTACTTTTTGGTTATACAATTTACAAAAATTCAAATAAACGACCGAAGTTAATTTTTTATACGCCGCATGACGCCAGCTTTTTGGGATTTGTTGCTTAACTTGGTAAACCCTATACGCCGAAAACTGCAAAATTTATTGAGCACGGAATTTCGTCTTATACTAACTTTACTGTGAGTTTGAAAATTAGTTGTTTAAAAAATGTGATGAACGTATTATATTGAAACAGAGCTAGACATTTTTCTAAACCTAGAAAAAATAAATGAATGCTACCACGCTATTCACCCAGGAGGAAACGCTAGAGATGGATCTACCGTAATTATTAAAAAAAGTATTAAACATTATGAAGTGCCTGATATTGAAGAAGAAATTATGCAAGTTAAACCCGTAAAAGTTAATACAGTCATTAATAGCGTTCTCAGTATCTCCTCTATTCACGGTCTCCCACGTCATCAGTTAAAAAAATACGACTACAGTGGACTTTTTAAATCACTAAAGATCACGTGATTTTAGTGCAAAGAATACCTATTGGGGCTCTAGACTTACAACCTCTAAAGGAAAAGAGTTATTTAATGCACCTCGCGAGAACAACTGTCAATTTCTCTCTGGCGATAAACCAACATATTGGAATGCTGACTTACATGAAACACCAGATTCCTTGACTTCCTCTAGAGGACTACACGTGCATTGAAAATAATGAAGGACTATATCATCAGACCACTCACCTGTGATCATGACTCTGAGTACAACGACAATAAAAAAGATAATTCACCTAAATTAACAAACAATAAAACCAATTGGGATCTATTCAAGAGATTAGTGGAAGAACGAAAAAATCTCAGCGAACCATTTAGCACGAAGATCCTGCTGGAAGATGAACTAGAAGCATTTAATAATAATATTCAACAAGCTGCTTGGGAAAGTTCTCCAATTTCTCAGACCAACACCACAAAGAAACAAAATTATCCTCTTGAGGTCAGAGAACTAGTTAAAGAGAAACGGAAAGGTCGTAGAATCTAGCAGCAGACTCGTGATCAACAACACAAAAATATCCTCAATTTGCAGTGCAATAAATTAAAATAGCTAATTATGGAAATAAATAACGAAAGCATAAATATACAACTTCGAGGTCTCCCTGAACTAAAGGATGGTAACTATACTCGCTTTGGAAAGCAACGAAGGGGCTAAAAATAACCAAAATGCGGGTGCCGCCTAACAAAAACGATTACGGTTCCTGGGCTAAAAGTGACAAACAGAAAGTCTCTCTATTTGCCGATCATTTAGAAGAGACTTTTCAACCGTTGTCGAGACAAACAGCAAATGAAATCTTGACATAAGACATGTGTCCTTATTGGAACTTAAAACTGAAATCAATAATAACTTAAGCATCAGAAAAGCTCCAGGACATGACTTAATTACTGGGCAGATTGTGAAAGCCATTCCCGAGAAAGGTTTGCGTAAATTAGTTCAGTTAGTTAACGAAACCTTCAGATTGAAATATGTTCCACGTCAATGGAAGGTAGCTGAAGTAATTATGATTCCTAAACCAGGTAAACCAAGAAACGAAAACAAATCAAAATCATATAGACCGATATCACTACTTCCGGTCATATCAAAAATATTTGAAAAACTGTTGCTGAAGAGACTCAAACCAATAATAGAAGAGAGATGCTTAATTCTACCACACCAATTTGGGTTTAGAGAAAATCACTCTACAGTTCAACAAGTTCACAAAATAACGGATGTCATTGAGGTTGCACTTGTTTCTTGGATGTAGCTCAAGCTCTCGACAAAGTTTGGCACCAACAAGGGCTTGAATTTAAACTCCATCGAGACCTGCCAAAGCCATTTTATCAAATTCTTAAATGCTACCGAATATTCAAGGTACTAAAGTAGCAACATTTGCGGACGATACAACTATCCTACCAGTTGGTAAAGATATTTAGGAAGCAAGAAGCATACTTTAAAATGCAGTGAACCGTGAGGAACTGGTGTAAAAATGGCGCATCTTATTAAATGAAGCCAAATCAGTACACGTCAACTTTACAAATCAAAATGTAAACTGTATTCCCGTGGCTCTCAACTCAAACCAAATTCCATATGAAAATATAGCTAAATACCATGGCATGACCCTCGATGCTAAGCTAAGATGGAAAGAACACATCAAGATGATAAAAGAAGGAAGAGTTAAACATCAAATATAGGAAAATGTACTGGCTAATGGGTAGAAATTCTGAGCTCTCAATACACAACAAATTGCTTAATTGCTTCCATATAGGCAAATGCTGAAGGTGGATTACGTCACCGATGAAATAAAAAAACAAGCAACGAAACACGAACAACGATTATCTCGACATGAAAATGCAGATGTCCGTCGTATGTTGGACACTACCAACGGAGCGAGGAGACTCCAAAGGCAGAAACCGATGGAGCTGGGCAGCTTGTATTATAATAAGAAATTATTGAAAAATGAATAACCAATAGGTTACCCATTCTAAGCCAAGAAAATAATTTAAGCTAGATAAATTACTAGATGATCTCAGAATCAGTTGTAATATTGAATAAATAAATAAAAGTATTGAAACACATATTTCCATTTATTTATCCCAAGGATGTTTATTTCAATTACAAAATTCCATCATTAAAAACTAACAACAATACAATTTAAAAAACCAACACATCAATAAACCTCAGAATATAAATTTTGTGGAACGAACCCTGGTCATTATGCCAGATAACTAACTTCATAGTATAATAGATGAGAGCTGTAGAACTTCGAAAAATACCCCATGTCCATGTGGATCTTCATAATCCGCAAGAACAAATCGAAAATGGAAATGTTGGGGATTTTTTACCTATATAGTGCAATAGAAGGAAGCTATTCTATTTGAAAAAATACTAATTATGTTTATGCGGATCTTCAGAGTGTATTATCTTGATCCGTTTCATTTATATTTGTTTTTACTAATTTTGATAGCATAAACTATAGCCAACATGAAGAACCCTTGCGATCCACATGGAAATGAAGCATATGAAGGTAACTAAGTTTTCCATCCCAAAAAAAACCTAAAAAACTCTTCCAATAATGCTATCCCGTCCCATCCCAGACTTTTCTGTTTAAACTCGTAAGACGGATCCCGGATTTATTCATTTATTTGTTGTTTTTGTACTTTAATATATTATGATTTAAATTTATCTTAGCAATATGATTAGTTGATAATAGTATTTTGATTTGTCGGAAGCAATTGTTACTGTTTTGAGCTGGTAATTGTAATGGCTTGCAATTTTGGAATGTTTTCATTTTCCATTTTTCGGGAGATACGTCGGTGCTTATAAGGTGGAAAGTAGAATAGATAACATAATGGAAATCCTAAAATATCGGCGTACTCCTTCAGAATAGAAAAGGGTATATTGTCAAGACCACAACTGGCTCGAAATGACTTTAAAGCCGATAAAAATTTATCCTCAAAAATAACAGGAGGAATTATTGATACGTTGTTGGATCAGCAACTATTTAAGCCAACTCGTAACAATTCCACAGCAAATATCAGCAATGCAGGTAATATTCATCGTGGTACCATTCATTATTAATCGTAGCCAACATTTCAGGAAAAATACGCAGTACATCAGTTTACATACCCATTTATTATTATTGTTATATCAATTAGCATTGTTAACCGATATCAGTGCCTCGTATATACATTTAGTCGTTACAAATGAAAAATTGTGACATTTCCATTCTTAGTCGCGTGGAGACATGTACAGTCCGGGTTTCCGGTCTACTATAAGCACTATTCCGTTCTTTTAAGATATTGATCAGTTCAGCACAATACTGCCGGAACTTTAGAAGAACTTCGTCGCTTAGTAAAGATGGCAGTGGTAATTCGTGTATGTTCGTATTACCCAGGCACTTTTATTTTAGTGATACGACAGTCACCTCATTAATTCATCGTGGTACCATCGGCCCAGACTGTCTAAACCTTGCATCAAACAACAACGGGATGCTGGCGCGTATCGAGCTAGTTCTCCTATACAATTTGGTGGTAGCCAGCACATACTTCCCACTTAAAAAAATTCAGAAACGCACGTGGAAATCGAACAATGGAGTTAAGGCCACTCAAATTGATCCCATCCTCGTTCCCAAAAGGAATTTTTCTAACATTATAGGTATTAAAACAAAACGCGGCGCCAACACCGATTCGGACCACTTTCTGGTAGAGCAGAAGAACAAAACGTTAATAGCACAAACAACAAGTGCTTAAAATCGAAAAGAGTTAGATACCCATAGCGGTGCTATTCGCAACAAATTTGGAAAGGTATAAAATGACACAAACAGAATCCTCACCGTATGGTGAAATTATTTCTCGTCACGTTTAAATAGACAGATGTTATCATCTAGAGAGTAATCAACATCATTGTGCCCATCTGATACCATTGTGGAAGTTACACCTCCACTCCCCATAAGGCACCTGGTGTCTTTAGCAGGTTTCAACGATTTGATTCGCATAGAAAATCACAGAAGAAGAGAAAATAGCCCTAAATTATCCACTACATGCTAAGGGAGACCGGCTAAATTATAACAACTGTCGCGGAATAGCCTTCCTCAACACCGGCTACAAGGTTTTGGCCAACGTTTTCGTCCAGGCAGGTCGACAACTGATACAATTTTTTCCCTGAGGATTGTGTTAGAAAAGATCTACGAGATAGACAGATTTTCAACATGCGTATAATATAGAATTCAGAGCAACACATTATGGAGTGTATTGTTACATTTTGGCATGCTTTCAAAATTAGTCACCATGTGCACAATATTGATCGATCGCTATAAAAGCAAGGTGATAGTCGAAGGTAAGCTCTCGGAGGTTCTCGAAATAACGCAGGGGTGCTACAAAATCGTACCATAAAACATGCCCTGTAGTTGGTACCGATGAAGAGCGGGCCTCGCGGATGGCTTCCCGTTCGATGGATGGACAACATTGACCTTCAAACTTTAAGTATCAGATTTTATCAATCATAATCGACTAAGATATTCTAATGAAAATTAAGAAAATATTCGTAATTTTTTGCGACATACGTTAAACTTCCTAATTTCTAACATTTATAGAATTTTCTGTACTATTTACTAACATACTAATATCTAGTACTTTTATGAGTACTCAGTGATATCTGATCCTGAAAGCTTTCACATATTTTCCAAAATCCGTTAAAAATGATAAATTATTCAGGACCCTTACTACTGAAATCGATCTTATTCGTACACTGTCGCCTCTAGTTGAACGGTTGATTATACAATTGCGGTACTATTGCTTTGTACTATTGCTTTCGATGCCTCACTATTCAAAATTTTTGTTTAATCCAAGTTGTTTTACTTAAATTTAAACAAAAACAAAAAAGTGGAACTCTTAGACCATTTTTGTAATCGATGGGAGTCAAAGGGCGTTTTCAGGTTCCCTATTATGATTAGTAAAATCATCGCCAATTTGATTTGAAAATTTTATAGTGCTAAACATTCTCATAGCGCTGGCGGTGATTTTACTCAATATGTTCCCAATTGTTGGGTGCCCTGAAAGTGCCCAATAATTAACGTCGGAATAGCATAAGTTATACATTAACGACGAAAGTTGCTCAGGAATGAAAGCGTTCGAAAGCAATCGTATAAATTTAAGAAAAAAACATAAAACGTAGTTCCTTTTAAATAGAAGGGGTCCAGTTTAATTGGTTTATTCCCGAAAAAAAATTTTATGTTCACTAATCCATTTACAGATTATTAGGATTTTAAACAATTACGTTTCTATTTTCGATTGTCCGAAAATAGTCCTATTTTATTTATTTATTTATTTTAAAGACACATTTAAGACAAACTCCACACGAATCTTAGCCAGGTTTGGACGATTACGATAATACTGCGGCCATCAAAATTCTATAGATTTCTCGTCAAAATTAACTGGCCCCTAAAACATTGGTACCGCTGGCCTAAATGTTCCCAACAGTTTACAACTTAGTCATACGCTTTCGCTGGTAGGGGATTTTCTTGAAACATCAAAATGTTACAATTTCATACGCACGAAAACCTATAGATTTTTCAACAATAGATTTTTCCAGTATCATTTATGAATATTTAGACCTATGAAAGATGTTTTTATAGGTAAATTGTTGATTGATAATAAATTAATATCTTCAGTTCTGGGTTTTTAGGCGACACGGTTTATTGTTCAACACTACAAGTTGGTTTATCACGAACTGCCCGTCATTTTGAATATATAATTATGAGGTATTTGTCACTCTCTTGAAATTTTACAAATAAAATCGAGTTTCTTCCACACGACAGTTTAAAATATATGTATTTTTAATTGATAAAGTATCAAGATAAAATTCCATAAATTAGTAAGTTATCTCTAATTAACAACCAAATATCGTAAAATTCTTAATGCCAAATTCGTCTTTTAAATGCCCCCCAAACATGTTTTGCCTCGAATTAATTCATTTAATATGCACTTTATACGTTAGAATCGTGTGAATTATTATGAAATTTTGCCGTATGGCATGCATGCAATTTGAAATTTTTTATCCTGATAAATTTACACATATTGCAGTCATTACTTTAACAAAAACTTGCAACTTAGCTTTTAACGCAGTAATAACTGTAGGATAAAACGGATTTGTTTTGAGACCGAGTCGAGTTAAAATTAAAACCCTGAAATTTTTAAATTCACTTAAGTATGTATCAAAAAATAAAATTAATTTATGTAGATAAATAAAAAAAAAACTTAAGTAAATCTAATATAATTTCATTATGAATTCTTTCGCATTTAAATTATACAGTTTGAATTGTTCATTTTAATGGAAAACAGATGTTTTTAGACTAAAATTAAAAGAAAAATATAAAAACCACGATCGAAAAATCTGAATTTGTTATTATGTCAGTTGAGCTAGTGTTCCGTTATATCAGAGGAACCTAATATATAGTACGAATTTGTGTATTAAAACATCGCGCTGCAATTACTGAATACATATTCTAGAGTGAAAAACTAACGGTAAGATTGAAATCATTACACGATTTCGATTTTCGGGTAGAAGTTTGCTAATAAAGCAACCCTCCAATTCATAAGTTGTAAATTTGTAATTCATAGGTAGAGCATTGAGGGAACGAAAAACTGTTTTGATATTGATGTACAATTTTCACGAACAAAATAAAACATTTTAACAAATCGCTTACCAAATTCCTCCGTGAAGTGATCCAAAGACGAATAGGCTGCAAGCGTTTTCTAGGCGGCAATTTTCATCACACTCATGCTTGTAAAATTGAGGGCATTCAAGAGAAGACACTTAATTACACAAGGTAGGAATCAGATAGAACTCACTACATTAATTAATTTACTTACTTAATAGCCAAATTTAGATAAAATGACACATGTATAATAAATAATTTAAACAAAAAACGGAAGCTGCCATACACGATTACATCAAACCGATTGTTATACTCTCCCGCCAAGGGGGAGTATTCTTGTTATTCCCTTCCATTATTATAAAATTTGTCGGGGTGTATATTATTATTATCATCGATTTACCAGCGACACGAGTGATATGATTCCTTTGATTCGTGTCTGAATATTTGACGAAGAAAATACCAGTTTAATAATTCCTGTTCTGTATTTCTAGTTTATTTCATTTGCTTTTTGTTTCACCGTTCTTTCTAACGAATCATCATAAATAACACTAACACGCAAACCAAATTCAGATTTTGTAGTTCAGTATATGAATAATATACTGAACGAATGTGGCGGCGATTCCTTAAATCCCAATGGGCGGAGGCCATCAACTTTGGCCGCCACAATTGTGGAGTCCACATTTGGTTTAAAATGCACCAAACTTGATAAATTCACCCAATTCATTAACAGAATCTAAGAAAACGTTGTAAGTAACACGAACGCCATATCATTCAAAAACTTTGGACAAAAGAAACTATTCATAAAAATAATGAAATTTATTGCCAATTTCCATTCAATTGTGGATGAAGCATCCGAAAGTACCACTATTTGTTGCAAGAGTTTTCGAGCAGAAATTGAAAATCACACGAGACATTTTCAATGAGTATATTTACTGGTAATTTTCCAACTAATATATTAACAATTTGCTAAGGCCAAATGGCCTTTCCTTTCAACAAGATTGTTGATTTACTCGTTAAAAGTAGCACAAGCATTATTTTTGTCTCTGTACCATTCTCAATTCCATCACTCATATACCCTCTGACCAATAAAAATATTATCCAAGAACACCTCTCGAAAACACAAGAATATTTTTGTTTTAAGATTTACAATCTTAAATGGTTCCGATGGTAATGTGAACTAATTTAAAATGTATAGTCCCTGATGCGATCTATCGATCTATTGATAATCGCATGACCCAACCCTAATTTGATCTCGATTTCGTTTGTATTAAAAACATTCTTGCCATGAGAAACGAGGAGCAACATCAAACCCACTTGAACAACTTTTCCTAAGATTGTCAGAGTTTGGTGTCAATATTAACACCGACAACTGTTTGGCACTCGCACTCTTGACATTTTCAGTCACAAGATTACCCCTGATGGTATTCTGCCATCCGAAGCACTATTTAATGAGATTAGTGAATTGACAGCACCGCGAAGCATGAAACAAATTCAGAAAATTGTCAAGAAAAACTTGTAAAACATGTAAGAACGGAAAATGGGAACCAATCAAATTTTCTCCAAAATGCCGAAAAGAAATATTCATCATCCGATAGAGAGCTCCTAGCAATTTTTCTAATGATAAAGTATTTCAACTACTTTGTCGAAGGTTGAAATTTCACTATCTTCAACAACTACAAACCGCTTACTAGAGCAATTCCTCGGTGCCATTAGGATTTTGTGTGTCAACAACAGATTTAAAGCGTATAAACTGCCATTGTGGTCACCGATACACTCTCGCGGACCTCACTTCGACATTACAACCATCCCAAAAGTTAAAGTATATACGATCTAGAGCTCAGAGGCTACTGTCTGGTTCTACAAATCGACGGCCTTCTAGTAGACATTAGTGTACATTTGAAAGGTTTCTTTAAACATTAGAAAAGAAGTCAAGGCGTCGAACTACTTTCGACGTTGTGTATAATATTCCACACCTAAATTTACGAGCTACCCGACACTCGTTATTTCAAGATACCTTTGGCGGCCCAGTATGATCCAAGACATTACCTAGTATACGCGAAATTTTGTGCCTTGCCAAAAATGCAAAGTGCAACGCCACACGAAATCATCTCATGTGAATTTCCAAAACATCAGGTAGATTTGAGAAAACGAATGAATACGAACCCAAGCCTTACGCTGAGATAATAAAACTTTATATGCTCATATCAAATTTGAGCTACAGCCTATCATCCGCAAGCAAATGGTGCAACCCAGATCAGAATCGAAAGCTTTCAGTTATCAATCTGTTCTTCAACAAAAAGGAAAAATATTTAAATATTTTTAATGTCAAACCAATTATCAACGTGAGGTTTACTCAAAACTACAGACCATATGAGTAAAGCGGTAAAAGCTCCGCTCAACAAATAAAGCAGCAGGCAAATTTAACAAATGCTATTAAAGAAAACGTACTGGTACGTTAAACTGAAGTATAGAGACAATAAATGTACAATTAATATAATTAATATAGTTGGTAATTTTTATGGCAAAATTATTTATTAACCACATATAGATTTACAACCTACAACGGAAGATAATCTTTTGAATCTGCTCACGAAAATCACTGCGAATTTCATTCCAGTATACCTGACTTAAATAAAATATCAAATAATACTGATTTCTTTTTTAATTTTTTGACCACTCACCTGTATCGAGACTTTGAGTACAAAGTTAATTAAGAAACAAAAATTTGTATAAATGAGGAAATAGATAAACCAACGGGCCATTTAAGAAATTAATACAACAACAAATAAATTTTCCGGTATCACATAAAACAATGGTGCATCTGAAAGACGTATTAAATGCATTTAACCATCTCATAATTAAGAAACAAACATATCTTTTTGAGGTTAGAGACGTAGTTGAAAAGAAAGCTTAAAAAACCTGGTTTGACCACAACAGTTCATAAATATAAAAATCCTCAATTCCTGTGCAATAGGTTAAACTACTAAGAAAAAATAAAACTGAAGCCATCAGACAAGAAACTCCGATATGTCCCTGCACTAAGGAGAGACGATTTTTTACTCTGGAAAGTAATAAAGAGACTAAATCCAACCAAAATGTATATGTTCCGGCTATCAAACCCCATGATGGATCTGGGGCTAAAAGTCAAAAAAGAAAATTTCCTGAACACATGCACTAAAAATGTTGTTAATAATAATTTAAATGTTGCAGAAGCTCTAGGATATGACTTAATTTAAAAAAACTACAAAGCCGGATTCACAGTAAGATTAAAAATCAGAAAAAATTGCATTATTTCGTTTTTAGTCTAAGCTACTCGCATCTCTCTAGTAATTCTAGAGGGCTTCTCAACCTATTCCATAACCTCTCGTTCGAGATATCCGGGCAAAGTGAGCTCATAAAAGGCTTATACCGAATGATTACTCGGTTTAAGCGAATTACGAATTTGTAATCCCCGGATGTAAATCTCTCTATATAGAAACCATCACTACTATAATGTGAAATTATTTAGGCGAGTTTGGTAAATTAGAGAGCAAAACTTTGTGATTTTTAATCAAAGTCTCTTTAAACCTTGAACTTAAACTTCAAGTAACGATTTTTTTATAATAGGTAATGGAGGCCCATTTTATTCCAGAAATGATAAACGCTACATATAAATATATGATAAACGCTTAAATTAAGTCTCGATTCAGTTTTTTTAAATTCGGTTTCATTTTGATACTTGGGATAAACTGAGTAGTAAGGTTTGAATTAAATATAAATATGTAAGTCGTTTAATTGTTTAATGTATAGTATTCTCAAAATTTGATGTACAAGAAGTTAGTATCACGACGGATATGTAGTTATCATTTGAGAAAACAACTCCTAAAATAGATCGCTCATATTTCTCAAAAAGCTTCATAGTTCTCACACAAACGTGACTAAATGTCAAATTTTTTTTCAGGTTATCACTGGAATTCTGCCACAGACATTAACTAACATTTCATTTAGAAAAAAATGTTAACTGTTGCTGGTAAATAAGGAAATAACAGGTTGTGATAATATCGACAAATAATTAATTAATTACGATATTCTTTGAAATTTCAAAATCTATCACTTGTGTTAATTAGTCGTCAATTCGTTAATTGATAGATTATTATCTTAATGATTGTGCAAAATCTTCTATTTAGCATGTAAACAACAAGAGACAAATGTATTTCATTTTCTTTATAATCATAATTGGTAATTTAGATTATATTTTGAATATTTTAATGATTAAATTTAAAATACAAAAGTAAGGTTCTACTCTCTCTCTCTCTATTTCTTAACACATTGACATTTTCGACACAAGAATTTTTAGCACATACTACTAAATAACAGGCCCATATAATTTGCAAAAATGTTTACCTTAACATTATGCATACAAATAGCGATATGTAATGCTGTGAGTAAAACTTTTCGCAATTTATTTATATTTTTGAAGTCAAACAGCTTATTGTCTTTTATTAAAATATTAAAAGTATGTCTTCAAGTTTAAACCATTCTTCATAATAATTCACCATTTAATATTCACAACTTGTCAGTGTGTAACGAGTTTTTTATTGTGAGATAAATATGTAATCAAAAATATTTGTATATTTAGTGTACGTCATTAAGATCGATACTGATTAGAATGACAAAATGTATAATACGCATATGGATTGTGTAGCTCGAATTAGATTTGTAAATCGTGAATAAAATAAGTTTAACCTTGAACAAATTTATGATTCAATTAATCTTGTGTTCCACTTTAATTATTAAGTAGGTATATGTGTATATGTGAAAACGATTACGATCTGAAGAACACTGTATAATAATAACAAATCGTGACTCATTCGCAGTTTTCGATGTACACTGTACATAAGGCGCGATACGCAGCTTTTATGTATTCATTTTACATATTACATATTCTTCCTCATTTTCTTATAATCCTCCTAACTAGTAATTATATTTACGTTTAGTAAGTATGTTCACGTGTATTTATGTATTTATTTATAAGAAATAAACCGCAGGCACAGAATATATGTATGTACATAAATAAAAACAAAACAAAGCAGAGACCAAAGAACAAAGAACAGAGCGATGAAGAATTTGAAAATTATTATGTCAGTAAGATCATTTAACAATGGGCTTAAGAATTAGGTCACCTTGAATTATTATGTACATATGTATAATCTACTGCTGCTCACTTATTAGTTTCGTTACCCATTTTCACTTGCGCACACATACTAGAATGTAAACTAATTTTACTAAATTATGGATATTTTTGGATTTGAAAAACTAATTTACCATTTTTCTTTTAGCGAACATGTGCGCTCTATCATATTCTTACTTTTCGTTCTCATTACTCAAAAATTTTAAAAATATTTTCCATTTGGGGCGAAAAAAATCTAATTCCAGACTGATTTTCATCGTACACATTTCATTTATGAGTATGTATATTATGTATTACAGTTCTAGTGAAAAATTACATTTTCTAGCAGAAAACAAACATGTTTTTCACTCACCATTTAACTTAAATTATTGACTGAGTCTTTTTAAAGGATCAGTTGACTTATTTTTCTTCATCGTTTTTCATTCCAAACAAAAAAACAAATACTGGAAAATTTGAACATTTTTTTTTGATTGCGCGTTTTTAAGTCTTTTTTTCAACATCGCGCTAGTAATTTATGTTACAGATGTTATTCAAATTAATTAAAAAAATAATTTTTACAATTTTTTGCGCTTTTCAATTCTTTTTGGTTTTTAATTTCAAGATCAATTGAAAGACGTTGTTTCTATCTACGATGTACATTTGTGTTAGTATGAATTTTTATGGTTCTCATGTTTTCTCATGTGTGATTCGAATTTTTAAGTGTCGTATTAGCGCCATGCTAATGTCGATCATTAATCAACAAAGGATTCTTTCTCAATCACAATTTTAAATTAGTCAGAAAACCGCCTCTTTAAATTAATCTATAAAATTGATCCCGCAGCGCCAACACTAATTCCAAACGATTTATTGAGTATTTAGCTTCCTTATTTGGAAGCTGATCATAATTATAACGAAGACTAAACATTGCCAATTAATAACGTAGCCTGTGTTAATTGGGGTTAATAGTATGCTTATTATTTGTAATTCCACCATTGAATTGATGATGCATAAAAAATCTTAAAGGTGACTTGTATTTCTACAAAAGGGTACTAATACTTACATATGTATATATGGATCGAATGAACGAGTGTAAAGATACTCAATGCGTCAAGATATGCGTCTTCCTACTAAACGGCCAATTTAAACTAATCAGAATTTAAACAAATTTATAGTATGTAAAAAAAATTTAGAACCTATACCTTTAGAATATTGTCTTACTATTCTTGTAAAAAATACGATGGTTACAAAAAAACGAGAAATATCGTATTTTAATTTAAAGAACAAAACAAATTTGCCCTTGAATTTTTTTTTTTAAAGTAAAAAATATTTTATTTTGGAGGTTTGACAAAATAATGAATGAACATTATTCTATTATTTTATGTTTAATGGTTTTGTGTGGTGTAGCTGTAGATATTATATATTTCTAGTTGGCAATGAAACTGTGTACAGTTAATATCTCGCACCCGTATGGTTTACACATATACTCGTAAGTATGTATTAAGCTAATATGGAAGGAAGAACTACAGAATAGATTTGTTTTGCCATCTTAATTAGCCCGGATTAATTTTGAAACGAATGCTGAACGAAGAAAAATTTTATATAGTCAAGGTTATGATATGAAAATACAAATTTTCGCTTCCAGCCGAAACAAACTACTTGTAAAAGAGACACACCTAATCCTTTTTTAATGCTAAATATTTGATATTACATATATATACATTTTACATACAACATACAAGCGACGAGATTGCAATTATCAGAAACGAATTTCTTTTACTCGTTTCGAATGAGAAATCCCATATGGAGTTGATTATGTACGCATTGCGACGTCGACTTACGACAAATGACGTCAAAATGCCTTTTTTATCGACAGCATTTTGGGTTGTAATTGTGACTGTTTGTTGTGGTTTTACTCGTACACATTTATAAATTCTTGTGTCTCGTCGTAATGATTACTATTTTTTTTTCATTGAAAATATATCAAAATTAGTTGTCGAAAGTCATAAGTCATAATCGGAATGTTTACATAATAAGTGACTGTGGTTTCAAGATAAATTTTTGTGTACCTAGTTTATACGTATTGAACAACACTAACAACAACTTAGTCATAACATTTAAAAAATACTCGTTTCTCTTGTCTGGAATTCATGGACTACAGAATCTGTTAATATTTAAGATTTTGCGACAAATCTGTAAATATTGACGTGAAAAGCAAAGAAATTTTTTTTTAACATAATTACATACTGAACAATTAACGAAAATTGACCCCTTACTTTCGTTGCAAATAACTGTCGCTTTCTGAAACGAATGTTTGCTGAAACTTTCTGAAACGAATGTTTAATATTAATTTAATATTAAAAACTATTTAACAAAAGAAATGATATAACATGTTTTACACTTAATAAACACATTTTATTGTTTGTTTTATTGCTTATTAACAAGTGTTTAGTTTTTTTATTTCGCAAAAAATTAAATTTTTGAATATTTTAATTAAAAAATTTGTCGGAAAAGTTTAAAAAAATCGCTCGATCGATTTCGACTTGTTATGCCATATCAAGAGTTTCAAACAAGTGTTTAATAAAATATAAAAAACAAGTGTTTATTAAGTGTTCGAGTGTTTCGCCAAGTGCCTACGGCAAACAGTGTAAAAAGTAAGTTAGGAAAGTACTATTGTAATTGTACGAAAATTCAAAGTTTAGATTGTGATGAATCTGAATGTTTTAATCTGACCTATTTTCGGGGTGGGTTTTGATGGAAAAATAAAATTATATAGATGATACTGTTACCCAAAATAACCTAAAATTACATTAAGATTCGCTAAGGCTATTTTAAAAATTTTTGTAGTTTGGTCACTACACCCTGACGAGACAACCGAATGTTTTAGTTTAAAGAAATCACTGTTACAAAAGCTCGAAAGCAAACTTCCATCCAATGTCTTATATTAGTTGTGTAACTAACATTGCGTTGCAACCTGCTCTAATAAAGACTTTGAAAATAGTTTTAAAAGTAGAATGGAGAGTTTTTTTAGCCAAATATGTTATAACCAGGGCTAATGGTCGCCTGGCGTCGAGCCCCATATCACCGACAAATATTGGTAATTATAGGTGTTAGTCAACTTCGTAGCATGTTGAGATGGGATTTATCACAAACCATCATCAGACTTAAGTTATTAATGTAAATATTCAATTGCTTAACATAATCTGTTGAACCTGCTTTTAAGCATTAAAACATGAGCTTGTTACTAAATTGACACTAAATTTGCTAATCAATATCCCAGTTATATATGTTAGCAAATAGCACAATCGGCTATCTTAGACAATTATTACCTTTTAAGAGATCAAAATGTCGAGAGTACAAAATCTCATCAATACATTGAGTATTTAAAGACAATCAGTTAAGTTGTTAAAGAAAGCAATTGTATAAACAATGTTAAATAAAACATCTCAACTTCTCAACTTTTCATATATACTAAGAAATACTTGTAAATATATAGAGTGCGAGAAACCAATACCATTCCAGTTTAATGCTTCACCAGGTAAACATTGGCCAAACAAAGACACCTTAAGTACTAGTACTACGCTACTAGCTATAAATATCTTCAGAATTGCCCAAGGGAATTTACGGCCTCGCCAAAATATTTATCATTTAGTAGATATTGAGTACGTAAACAATATCTTTACAAAAAAATGTTTATGTTTACGTTTGACCAGTTCGATTCGCGAGAGTCGAAATATTTAAAAAAATGATTGATCGTGTGTGTCAAACTGAAATTTATTAAATCTAACTTATTTTCATAATCATGACAGATAAATTAATATGTGAGTAAAGCGTATGTAAATAATTATTATTAAATTTTCCCCGAGACGAAAATTAAATCAAAATTAGTGTTGAAATTTGAATTTGGGTTGAACAAAAATTGTTTACTTACGTTTCGGGATAACTACACTTTATCCGGGAAGCACACCAATTATTTTCGGGTTAATGTTTCGTACTATCTTCAGAGACTCTAATTTTTAATAATCATATTTAGTGCAACTGAACGTGCATGGGTATGTGAAAAAAGTATTCAGATGAATATTTTAACAATACATTTTGCAACACACCACCATCTTTACGAAATTCAGTCAGGTAGAATGGTTTAATCCAAGCCAGAAGTATTTTTATGCACTCTTGAATTCAAAATTTATACTATAGTCCAGTATCCAATCCTTGAATTATTGTTTTAAAGGATTCTAAAGTTTTTAAAACCTGTGAGTTTACAAATTTTAGTTGAGTGAGATGTTAATTTCAGCACCGTCTCTAAAAGTGTCATGGAAGTTAGCTTCTTGTTATATAAACTCTCACATTGACAAACCTTCTTCTGTTCTGATTTTTACGCCCTAGCACACTACTAATTTAATTTAAATAATTACTGTTGTTAAAGGGGCATCCATTAATCGCAGCTTTTACCATCCATGCTCTAAAATTGTACTTCAACATTTCAGATTTGCCTCAGATTAGCAAATCCTGCAAATCCTGAAGACTATTACAAAAAGCAACACAGTTTATGGAGGTTGATCAAAAATAGAAGCAAATTATAAAACTACAGAGATTGGAATTCAAACCGAATTTTAGTCGTAGTGCACCATGGAAATTTGATTTCCAAAGCATGTTTGTTTGTATTTATCTTTTACTCAGATCTGTGAGTAATATTGCATGCATTTGTTAATTTGCGTATGGATAAAATTGAGGAAACAAAATCAACCCGAACAAAACTTTTGAATTGCCCAGCAGTGACATCTGCATACGTTACGCACATTGTTTAGATTAGTGATTGTCAATGAGGTTTTAAAGGGTGTTTTTTTAAGAGGTTGCCGATTTTTTTTTTGAATAAAACACATATAAAATTATGAAATGACCAAAATTTTTTTTTATTTGGTAGATAATTTTTTGGCATTTAACATTTACACACAATTTCTGGCATATGGCTACCACGACTATTTTTCACAAATGTCATTCTGGAGGTCCAATTTTCCAGCACTTTTTCAAGCATTTGAGGGCGTATGTCAGCAATGACACGTTGAATATTGGTTTCCAAAGCGTCAATCGATTGAGGTTTATCCACATAAACCAATGACTTCACGTATCCCCACAAAAAGTAATCGAGTGGCGTCAAATCGCACGAACGCGGAGGCCAATTCACCGGACCATTTCTCGAAATAATGTTGTCGTTGAAAGTTTCTTTCAATAAGTCGATTGTTTCACGTGCTGTATGGCAAGTGGCACCATCTTGTTGAAACCACATTTCATTCATATCCATATCTTCAAGATTTGACAACAAAAACTCATTTAACATGGTTCTGTATCGATTTCCATTCACGGTAACGCGTCGTCCTTCCTCATTTTTAAAGAAATATGGACCGATGATCCCACCAGCCCATAGACCGCACCAAACAGTACATTTATCAGGATGCATTGGTAATTCTAGAACGGCGTGTGGATTATCTTTGCTCCAAATGCGACAATTTTGTTTGTTGACGTATCCATTTAACCAAAAATGCGCCTCATCACTGAAGAGAATTTTACGGTAAAAAAATGGGTCTTCGTTCAATTGATTTAACGACCAATCACTGAATTCACGGCGCAAACGATGGTCGTGTGGCTTTAATTCTTGCACCAATTGAATTTTGTATGGCACCAAACCCAAATCTTTACGTAAAATTTTCCATAAAGTCGATGGACAAAGTCCAATTTGCTGAGCACGACGACGAATCGATAAATTGTCGTTTTCTTCGACACTGGCCTCAACGACAGCAATATTTTCTTCTGTACGAACTCTTCTCATTCTTGTCGGTGGCTTGGCATCCAAAAGAGTGAATGTAGACCGAAATTTGGTAATTACGTTCTTTATGGTGGTCTCTGACGGACGATTATGTGCACCATAAAATTCACGAAGTGCTCTATAAACATTTTTAATTGAACACTGATTTTGAAAATAAATTTCCACGATTTGAAAACGTTGTTCTGGAGTTAACCTATTCATAATGATTTGCCAAACAATACTGAGTAGAAATGCCACTTTGAGCTGTCAAAACAACTGTCATAAAATAAAACGACATCTATCGGAAAAACAAACCTCCTAAAAAAACACCCGTTAGAAAAAAAAATTCTGCAGAGCAGTTTTGAATAAATTCTTGAATCTCATACCGTTTAACATGGTTGACCATTCTCTCTTATAAAAAGCTTATTAATATTTGAATTGTAGGTCATATGAACTTTTGGTTTCAATCTTGTTTATCGAATCGTAACGATATTGGTTTAATATGGTAAATGTTCATTTCTTTCAAGGCTCGGTCTTGAGCATTTATTAATTTTAGTATATGAAAATTCCATTTCTAGTGTTTATTTGTTTGGTAATGTGGTGGCTTTTGTCGACAAAATAAGCTTGTACTATCGTGGGCCGTATTCTTAGGTGTATATTGTTATTTTTTTATTTCAATTTGGAGCTACATAATATAAATATATAAGTACATATACTTTTTTACATTAAATTAAATCTATTTTAAATAAGGTTATTACCATTGAATTGAAATAAAGGTAGGTTTCCCGTAGTGGACAATATAAAATATTGTTAAGTTAAATTTATACTTTGCAAGCTCAAATAGTAATGAAGAAGAGTGAGTAATCAAAGTTAGACTTGTTTTTCGAAGAATTGTTTGCGTCAGTTGAGAGTAGCGGGTATTGTAGGTCATAACATTAACAGAGTCTCTTTTTCTATAAGGCAACGGTTTAACTGTAATTCGCTAATTTTGAGTGAGAAATAACTTTAATTCGCCCTTAATAAAGTATTTAGTTACTATTCCTTGAAAAATTGTTCCCGAACATGTATCGTAATCAATACAGTCAAGAGCTACCTACTAACACTTGGGGATTAAACCTTAACTGAAAACTGCATGTGACTAAGGTGAAACAGTCTATGAGTAGGGCTTTAAGAATGATATACTTGTTAAGAAGGATAGCATCGCGTTCTGTTTAAATTAAGATTTATTATGCTTGCATTAACTGTAGATTGGAGAAAGCCTTGTCTTGGTGGACGTAATTTGGCCATGATTGCCTTATTGATTTATTCTTAATTTCATTGCACTATTTTAATATTGTTTTCGTTTCTTTATGTTTCCAATTAAATAAACAACTAATAAATACATTTTAAAAACATTCAGTCTATTTTCTGTATAAAGATAGTTATGATGGAATATTTTATTCCGAACTAGTTACACTATTCGTTTTAAAACGGGCAATTCTACCATTTTTTCAAGGCAATTTGGTTTCGAAATACACAAAACTTAATAATTTGTAAATTATCGTATTTAAGGCTATTACAGGTGCTGCTCGATTCCTCTTATTGTAAAGGTTTTCGTACTTTTCCTACCTCGATTAGAGTGCAGCGAAGCATGGATTGAACGTAATGCATTTGTTGGGTACTGACTAATTCTCGTTACTGACTTCCCATTTCTCTCTCTACAGGATTTCAAGAACGAACTGTCTAACACTTCGATTCATATGGCTTGCTTCCGAACTTTAGTGGTGAATTTGGGTTTTACTCTTCCACGCTTAACGTTAGTGCATCAAGTAATCCGAGTATGTACTGTACGGTGATGCAAGCTTAGATCATGTGTTTAATTGTCTGAGTGACTTGCATCCACTTGTCGCACGGCCAAACATTTTATCATTGTAAGAAGAACCATCTGTGGAATAACAACCTAGCGACAAGTCGGGCGGGCCACGAAAGCTTTAAAAATAATATCTGCCTTATAGTACTAACTCGGGATCTCTTAAATTTATCTCTTAGATTTTCATGCGAATAGATTTTTCTGCTCCGCAAGCCAACTTCAAACTAATTTATTAAGTAATTTTTATTAAGATAAAGATTTATTAAGATAAATTAAGATATTCGATAGATCTTTGAATAATTTTTTAGAATTTTTTATTTGAAACCCTTTTTCTATGTAATTATATAATAATAGAAACTTACCCGAGCATCCCATAGTTAGAACTCCACGATTCCCATACGAATCGATTGTGTGCTCTAAAAATTTATCGAAGATTTGATTTTTTAAATTGTTTAATTAAAACATATTCTATAGAAATTTCCCCTATAATTGGCTCTATAGTCGCCAATGCAAATTAGTGTGTAGTTCATTTTTTAGATATTAGTAGGTGTTGGGTCCCTGCGTGACCTACTTTCGATAACTTACTTCCGATTGACCTACTTCCGGCAAAAAAAAGGTTGATCTACATCCGGCATTCCTCAAAAGTAAAAGTGAAAGTGAGGAATTCTGGACGTTTTTATTTTTATTGAAAAATGAAAACGTCGGAAACTACCCGTTTTCATTGCACTAGAATGTTATCGTTGATGTTGTCGACAGAATACTAAATAGAAAATCCCCAGGCGAGCCCAACCTTTATTATTGGAATAACACATACTAATTTAGATAAGCCTGAGTGTCCCCTGTCTATATAATATATATATATACTAGTGGTTATGCTTAGACATATCTGAGATTTTATAAGATTTATTAATCATTTCATTCATAGTTTAATTTACCTTGTTAATAATTAAAATTAACAAAGGTGTTAAACATTTAAAACTGGCATGTACAACCAATAATAATTGGCCAGAGACACGTAAACAAAAATTTAAAGATTACTTTTCCAAAGTGTCTTCATGTTTTCTTTCATTAGATAACAATTTCGGTTTAAAATGTTTCTCTACGACTTCTGGAGCAGTATCACCAGCAAATATATCGCAATTTCTCAAATTTTTTGATTGCTTTATGATTTGTAAAGTTTCAATGTAATCATTTATATTTTAGAAATCTGTTTTTGTTAATGCATTTTCCTAAGCAAGATGTGAACCAGCAGACTGTCTCGCTTCGCTACGGCTGCAACTTTCTCATTCGTATTGTAATCATCTGATTTCATCACTTGTTATACAATGTACTATTCTGCAGAGAGTTTTCTGGATAATTAATTACGTAGAAAGGAACAAATAAAAAGTACTTAAAAGTGAACCATTACTACAACGTAAGTGCAGAAAATGATTTAGGAGTGCGATTCCATCATCGCCAAAACTTTTCCTTATTTGTACAGACGTGTCAACATTTCCAAACTCAAAGTTCAAATCGTATGATTAAGCTAGTTAGAAATATCGGTTTCCATAATGAATATCTTTTGGCAACTAATTCTCTTTTTTACAATTATCAATTCCCAATTTTGACACGTCCAATTCAAAATCAATGAACTTTGAATGAAGATACACAAAAAAGGGATTAGTATCTGCCCCAGATAAATTTTGATCCAATAACGCAGTTGTTATATTGAACAATCCGTTTGTATCAATAACGAAACAGAGGAGAAGTAAAGGTTATTGTGTTTCAGAAACAAAGGTTTATCCTTTTTCTCGAACAATAACTCTATTGATCGTCTTAACCTAAATATTATAGATGTAGCATTGTTATGTTCACCGCTTTATATTCACAGATCGCGTATTGTACTTCGTATCTCACATGTTATTCTTACGCGTTAAATTTTAAATTCTCGCAATATCATAGAAAATGGGTAATGAATGGGTACTCAGCTGTAATTGACAATTAAACAATGGGATATCAATTATTTTACGTTGAAATTTAAATCAAGTTTTCTTTATATTCTCCTTTGTGTTCTGTTAGTTAAAGGATTGAATAGAATTGAAATGGGAATTGACAAAAATAATAAAAAAACAAATCAATTCAATGCCTTAAGATATACTCGTAAATTTAGTTTCTAAATGCGTTACAAATATATTTATTTAACAATTTCTTATTTATATGACATAATATAAATATCTAAGTAAATACACGTGAATATAATCTTTAAGTATATACCAGGTGTAACATTTTTTATAGATGTTTGCTCATGACTGGTTATTCTTAGTACAGAAAGGCATATAGTGAATCATTTGCCTTAATATTCTAAATGTATTATCGAATAAAAAACTGCGATACGCGGTTTTTAGAAGTCATATGATTATAGCAAACTGTCGAATTTTGTAGATGCCCATTAAACGTAAAACTGTTCGGTCAAAATCATGATCGTTACTATTGACAACTGTAAGGCTAAATTTTAACTATTCGAGCGGTATACGAATTACTCGTCCCGAAGTTATTGAACCAACTGAAAACTCTTTTACAGCTAGATACGTCATTAGGTGAAGGAAAATTGTCCAGTGAGCTGTTCTTGCTATCTTCAAGCAATTTTTTTGTATTGCATCCATATTTACCCGTAGTTTTAAAACAAAGCGAAATAAGTATGGATTAAGGAAAGGTTTATGTTTCAATTCTACCTCATTTATTTCTCTTAAGAATTGAGCATTGAGCGAAAAGTGTTGCAAGTAATTCTAGTAACTCTAGAGAAGCCGAAAAATTGGTTTAGAACCGATTTCCATATTTATCCTCAAACCTCTTTGCGACCCTATTAGATAGAATTAATTAAGGCATGTGGTATGGTTCAGAGGAGCAGTGGCGTCATAGGCACCTTAAACCCTTATCGTATATTACCCATATTAAGAGAGGTTTGGAGAGGTATCTGGCCTAGGAACAAGTAGAAATAACAACGGAGAAAGTTTCTCCGTTGTTATTATTGATCTTAGATCCAGGCACCATCTAGATATAGGAGGTACACAAAATAGACCGACTATTTTGAAGAAGGGCGTGTTCAATTATATCTTGCTGAGCAAATAAATTGTTTTTGTATAAAATATAAACTCGAGTAGTTTTTAAAGCAACCAAAACAAAACCCTATTCCTATTATTGACATTGTATGTCAATGAAATGGGAAGAAAATCACAATAAAAATTGAAGGACGTGTTTCCCAAGTCGATATTGTTTGGTAACATACCTGAAGCAGAGACGTATCGAAATGAAGAAAGGGTTTCAGCTCGTAACAATTTAGAAAGTTAAGTATTTAGTGTGAAACAGACGCTTGAAACGAGTAGTGCGAAATCATCAGGGGATAACCAAAGAATGCTAAAGCATAAATGAGATGAAACAATTAAATGCTGTGGCAGAGAAGGGTGAATATGAACATTGCATAAAAGAGCTCACGGATGTTTGCGGTCCAATAATGATCAAACTACATAACGGATGAAGTAGTGCAGATGTAATCAACCACCAGCTTGGTTGTGGTGGTAGAAGTGGGACGACAGTTGAAGTTGATTAAAACCAAAGATTTTATTATTTTGTTGTATCTTATAACTACATTTTACGTTTAATAAATTATTTGTGATTTTTTAAATAATTGATTGTTTGTTTGATTTACAATTAATTCGTCAATCAATGCGTCATTGCCACTTTTGGTTCATTGACATACCAACAATATAATGCTCCTATCCTATACGTAAGGCGATAATTGAAGGCTGCAATGGAGATTCTTTAGTATGATTTCATCTCTAGCGGATTGTATGTAGTTGTTTGTAATAAAACACCTGTAAAACTAATTAATAATTAAAAATAAATCCAATTGGGTTACATACATAGCTAAAACAAAATACAAATTTTTGTTAAATTTAATGAACGGAATTAATGAAAACTCGCACTGTTTAGAAAATAACGAACGTGAATGTTGTCGATGTGGTTTTTGGCTTGATGTGAGGTATTGACAAAGAACGTTTCTCTCAGTTTTATTTTTATGAAATTACACTATTAAACACATAATTATTATGGCACTTGGTTTTTGTCCGTGCTAGCGATTTTTTTGTATGGAACTGGAGTGTTTCCTTACTAAATATCGTGAAGAAAAACAACAACAATAATCAAAATCTGAAATCAATCAATGTAAATGTATACTTCGGCATCAATCAAATTATCGTTTTTTTACTCTCTATAAAACTGTACCGGTTTCTAGACTACAATTTTAATTATAGGCCTGAAACGAAAGACAAGGCCTCTCTGGTGACGGAAAATTTCTCATAAATTCTCTACCTAGAAATTTTAAATATAATTTATAGTGTTACAATGTATTTTCCTTTATTTACAGAATAAATATTATTACTCCTATGTATTATTCGGATTAACGTGACCTTGTTTGAATCGCAATATTTTCATTTGCTCGTTAAACAAAGTATCACTTTCAATCCTAATGACACAATTTACTATTTTCTGACCTATCAATTTATTGCTATCCTGTAAAAAAAATGTTTGAAAAAGTTAAGCCGATTTTTAAGTATTCCAAAAAACTTTCGTTTTTTATAACGAACTTGAACTGCTGTAGTTTATTTCATCACCACGTCTTATTTCTGTAAGTGTTTCTATACATTTTTTGCAGAGCTTTGCTTCTAATACATACATAAATCGCCATATTTATATAACGAGAGTTCTATTTCTGGTATATTACACATTATACCAACACAATCGTCTATTTACAATTTACGTGTTCTATCAGCCGAACGCGATTTATTCCTAATATAATGAATTAAATAATTACCAATGATTATCATTGCGAATACAAAAGGCCTCTGTATACTCGAATATGTTAATACTTAATATCAAAATATTCATGTATGTACAGTGGTAATTCATGTATGTCGAATTATTTAATTCATAAACACTATGGAGGAATCCTAAATAATACACAGAGGGCTAAACGAATTCTATAAAAATGATTGAAGGATAAAGGAATATACTCGTATACATACATTTTTTGCAGTATAAACATTTTTTTTGAACCTTCGAATGTGGTGAAAACTGGTTGCGAATTGGGATATGTATGCGACTTACCCGTATATTACTTCTTATTTCGCGAATTAACGAATATTAAATAAATTCAACGGAAATTATTATTCTTTTTATTTTTGCAATCGATCACTATTACTAGACATATGAAGTTTTGGATAAATTTGCCAGTCGCGTTTAGTCCTTATTTGAGTTGTGATTTCTGTATATGGAAAAATGTGTGGTTTTATTCATAGTTGAGTGGTTTTGTTTACGTTATGGTGCATTTTAGTAATCATGCTTAATGTTCATGAATATTGTGAAAATTATGTTATGTGTCACTTAGAATTTAAAAATATAAAAAATATTTTTTTGTGGCAGTTACAGTTCTTTGATTTATATTCATATCATTAATATCATCGGTAGTAGGATCAAAGAAGGTAAGCTAAAATTGAAGATCAAGTGAATCAGTACTGAAACTCAGTAGTTTACTAGTTTAGTATCATTCACGAAGAGTTACTTTTTGTGGTTATCTCTCCAGACGGAAATAAAATTGCGTTCTTTATAGTAAAAAAAATCAACCGTCTATGTTTAATTTAATTCATTTGGCATCAATATGGTCACGAGTTAAATTTGCTAGTCTGTCCTGATAACTCAAATAATTCATTAGACAATTAACTAAGTATTTGGAAAAGTTTGACGTAAGATAAACAAATTAGAATGTAGAACTTACAATAGCGAATGACCCCAACCAATCTAAATTTTTGAAATTATATAACAAAATTGTTGTTTTAATCAAATTATAAAAATTATTTTACCGTTGATGTTCTGCTGAAGAGTTTTTGAAAACCCAGGAAAATTTAGGAAGTTCCTTGTTTTACTGCTATTTAGGTTATGTATTTTCGTCTCTTTTACGAAATCAAAAGAGTATGACTGGTACGATTATAATTGAACTTCAGAGTTTTATAACAGCATTACAGTAAATGTTAAATCCTTTACATGGATATATTTTTTTAACACCCTTACTCTCTTAATGCTCAGGCCTGTTCGTTGTATACAAAGTTAACTGACGAACGATTAGCAATATTTAAAAAATGTTGGGTTTTGTGAACAACATGCGAGTAGAGCTTGCAAAAATTTGTGTATTAGTACCGCGGCCATTGCACCATTATAAAATGGATTAATGATAAAAATGAAGAAGTATGTGGGTCTGTTATCTCATATAATGATAGAGTAGAGCTTACTATGTTTGGCAAATTATTTGGCAACATTAATAAGTTTGTCGTTATAGGGTATTCTTAGTTGCAGGTTATATGTAAACCGCGTATGTCCACTTCTTGTTTTCAAAAATTAGTTGCGTTTTACGTAAGTTCAATAAATTAATTAGTTTTTAAATTTAATTAAAAAATCATAAATTATCGCTCGTGTGATTTGAAGCCATATGGATTAAAGTTGACCAAGATATTCCGTGGTAAATATTTAACATTTTTGCATTAAAACAAAAGAATTGCTTTCTGTTTAAGGAAATGATTCTAAAAGCTCATCGTACAAAACCACATAGATGTAGCGCACGAGCTCTTTTACTCAAAATTCAGAAGCACATTTTTTTCTCGAAATACTGTAGAAAATAAGATTTTTTGAAATTTTGAGATCCTTGACTTACAGATGGGATCTGCCAAGGTTTATTGAGGTATTAATTAATTAATGTTGAAACAGACCAAAAAGGACAGACGGGCAGATAAAATAATATGAATTATTAAGTGTATAAGTGAAGTTTAAGTGTATAAATGAATTGCATTGGTATTTTTCAAGAATGATGATGAAAATTATTCGAAAGTATCGAAGTACTTTTCATAAAGCTACAGTATCGAAAATATACTATTGCATGAACAATATTATACCGCAAAAATCATCAGAATTAAAAATAAATGTTCCAAAATAAATTGAATAAATGAGATCAACTGAATAAGTAAAATTTAACATAATCTATCTACACCAAATTTATTCTGGTTCCTGTGCTAATCGTAGTAACAAATCCGAACTCCCAGAGTTAACACTTTGTATTAACTAATTATTATAATTTATAAGAAACATTTAGGATTTAATTATATTTATATTTAATTTGATTCTGTCAACCGAAAATTGTTTTTATTTAAAATTACAATTTATTAATTTAACAATGCTATTCCCCAACATTCTATTTGTTGATAGCAATTATAAGATTCAAATTGTGCAAATGAACAACATTTAAAATTAAGTTTCAAAATAAAATGATACTTTTGATAAGCAAAGTTAAGGTGTTCTATAATCTCCCTATTTATGTTTATAGAATTTTCAATGACTAAATGGCACCAAAAGCCAAACCTCTAGGTCACTTTCGAATTCTGCGATGAGTTTGAATAACAACAAATGTGTAATATGATCAAAAACTGAACGGAACTCTCGTTGATTTTCCAACGCTTTCAAAAATACTATTGATGTATTACAAGTTATGTCTGTCATCTTTTAAAAATTCTTATAATTAATGCTACTTTTCTTCCACATTTTCAAAAAATTCAAAACGTTTCTTAATTTCAAAAATTATTTATTTCATCGAAGTATAGTTGGGTGGGGTTTATAAATTGACATTGTTTTATGGCAATACAACTACTCGTATTCGCTTGCAATCTATAGTTGTTTTAATATCGCTACTTTTATTATTTTAATTCACAATGGAAAACACGAATTTCGTGTTTTGATTAATCATAAAATACCGTGAAATGTAGCAATGGCTTGATAAGTGTTATAGAGACTCTGCTACTTCAAAAGCAATCGTCTACCGTTGGTTTGCTGCTTTTAAACGTTGCCGTACAAACACTGATGATGCGGAACGCTCTTGTCAGTTCGGAAGTTATTCCAGAAAAGATAAAAAAGTGCCACAATTCGTTGGCTACGTTTAAATTGCTTCCTCATCCATCGTATTCTAAAATGCTCCGAAAATGTATGTATCGACCACTATCGACCCGTTTTAAAAATAATGAAGATTTTCCCTACATGCATAGAATTATCGGCAATTTATTACAGTTGTTACTCTAGCTGATTTAGGAATGATTTTCTTTTAATACTCATTGTATTACTCATCTCTTTCTTTTAATACTAAAATGAGAAATTTTTTTTATTAAATTTTCCGCTCCATTAAACCACATTCGAAGTTGATTACGCCGGGTACCTACTCAAGCGGAATCATCTGAGTGCTGTGAACAAGAAAAAGCGAAAATAGTATAAATTGCAATGTAACAATTTTTTGCTTACTTCAATATGCTGATATTTCATAATACAACATATTCGCAGAGTTTACGCAATGTTCTTAAGACCTCGTTTTATGTTGCATTTAGCATATTCTCTATCTGTGTGTATTCTAACAAATTCACATCGTTTTATTATGGTATTAAGCCACGAAACATTATAATTCAAGGTTAAGTTTGTTATTTTTATTAAGCTTAACATTTTCCTTTCGTTTGTTTTGATTTTAAAATGTAATTTTATCCACCAACAATTAAATCTTAAAAACCCGAATACTGAAAACATAATAAAATTCCAATTAACAGAAAGCAAAAAATCGCATTTTAATACATACAATTAAAATTCAACATATTTTTTTAAAAATTGTATTTTGATTTAAATTCACTTTGATTGGCTTGCACATTTCTTTTTCTCATTTACAATTGTGATTACGGTTCCGACAGCAACAAAATACCACACTAATATGTTCTGATGCAAGTTAAATGTACAACAAAATCAAATTTGCCCAACTAGTGTATGGCTCTGCGGGTATCTACGTATTGGCTGTATTTGTATATGGAAGTACAATTTTGTCCTTGAACAAAAATACATTTTTGTTCGCTTTATTTCTGGTTTGTGTTTTCTTCTTTTGCTTTGGCTTTTATACAAAGATTCGCTCATTTCATTAAGAACTACAACTTTTTTTGTTACGTGAAAACGAAATTGGTATAATTCTTGTTCTATGTCACTTCCCTCTTTGGATTCGTTTTCTTTTTCTGTAATTTTTTTGTTGGCAAGTTTTATAGTGTTTCTATTTGGGTCAGACGACAAGGAGCATAACTATTTTAGTTTTTATTCCAGTACTAGTATTAGTGTTTGTTGGCATTTATCAATATTTCTAGAAGTAGGCAACTCAATATATTCGTTAGTTATTTATTGGCACTAAACCAGTAATAAATTTTAACAAAAAGTTTTGAAAATTTCACTGATCAGTAGATTCCATCGGAAATGATCCGAATGGTGTATATGAAGTTCAGCGTTAATTCAGTAAAATTCTTTAATGTAGGAATGTTTAATAGAAATATTAAATATTAATGTGTGGGTGTTAAACGTTAGGCGTTAGTTATAAATCTGTTTTTGATTCTGCATAAATTTTAAATGATCAATCTCCCTTAAAAATTGTCGAATTTTCATTTCTCGGAATGATTTACGACTTCCATCGTACTCAACAATAATATATTACAATTTCTAAATTAAAAAATTCAACATAAAAAATATAAAAATAAAATGATAAAAAGGAATGATTTAAACAATAATAATAATAATATTCTTCCAGAAAGACTATATACATACTTATATAAATTTATACGAGTAGTGTACATTACTAAATGAGTGCATATAGAAAATTAAAAAGAAATCCTCTATGGTTCTTACTGCTATGTTTGATTATTATTTTATTATATAAGAATTGACCTACAAAGAACCTTTGAAGAGCATAATAATGTTTTTTAAAAATACATCAACAAAAAAGCCTATATACAATTCTGAAACTCGTTTTATTGTTTGGTTTCGTTTTGTAAGTTTTTCAGCAAGTTTTTTTTGCAGTTGTTCTGCTGTTGAAAATAATAAAATCCAATTTCCATCACCGCATACATATATGCAATAAACATAAAAATATGTACATATATACTCGTTCGTATATAAGAAGAAAATAAAAGTGATGAGGCGGAGCGGAGTGTGTGGAAATTCGTTTTTTTGGCAATGCAATTTTTATGTTTTGTGTGTGCTGTTTTGTGTTATGCTTTTTTTGGATCGTAATGTTGTTGGTATTCTTTTAGGGAATTATGTACAAACATGTATGTATAAATACAATTTTGTTGATTTTTTTTATGAATAATGAATAGCGATGAGGTAATGCTTTTTTGGTGTGGTTACATTTCATAAGACCGCAACGAAACGAGTCAGATTATATTATACTAGGCATTGCATTCGCAGAGGTAATCTAGTTTATTGTATGCGTAGTGATAAAGAATATTTCATAATTAAAATATAATTATATGATCCATTTGTGTATTACATTTAAGAACAGATTTCGAACTACTGAACAATATTTAGAATTTTATGAAATTTTATGAAATATACTTGTGTCTTGAGTGGTGTCTTCGATTTAAGTTCTCTTCCGAATGGTGACGTAGAGGGTACGTACTTTATTCACTTTGTAGATGTTTACCTGTTCAACTGAAGTAGTATTCAGGTTTAGCAGGTTTTAGTTCGTATCAGGCGTTCAATTAGTATCATGATATAAGCAATCTAAATACGCTTAAAATCCAATTTCCGTTTAACGAACTTTTTAAGATTTCAACGGAATGCTAGCCATAATTTTGTAATTTTTATGGGATTGATGACCAATAACTTGATTAGTAATAAATTTAATTGCAAAAAACAATTAAAAATCGAAACTAACATGTTTAATTAAATCATATAAAATATAAAAATATAAATACCTATGTCATGACCCTCACACCACTTTGAAAGAATTGTTTGGAACTTCACTGTGTATTGCATAAATATAATACTCAAGTAGTATTACCTGAAAAGAAAAAACAAATTACAAAAATTATTCAGTTTACCCAAATCAAAATATATCATCTGTGACTTAGTATTGCATATTGTACAAAATGAAGAACCCCAAAATTTTTATAAATTTCCCATTCACAGAAATCCGTAAAAATCGGTTCAAGGTAGTCCGTCTGTTTGACCTATGCCAAGACAATCCGGCAAACAGTCAACCCGAGTGATTTAAATGAAAATTCATACTTAAGCTTTTTCCATAAATTGGGAGATCCCAATGAAATTTGGCGGACCGCCTGAAGTGGCAAACACTAAAGGAGCTTTTTCGTTTTTTGCAAATTATTTTAAATGTGTGCCGTTGACGAAATAATCGTTTAAGAATAAAAGGATTCTAAATTCCATTTGATTGCTTGATTGATTGAGATGTACGACCAAGAATTAGTCGAGTAGTCTTGGATATAGCCTTTTATACAGATAACATTGTCGAAAGGATATAGAAATGGTCAAGTTAACAGTGACAGACTCGACCCGATTCTAGACACTTAAGTGATAATGACTAATCGCTTAAGTGATGACTAATCGCAAATACTATTTCTAACGATTTTTAACGAGAAAAAAAACTAGTAATTATTAATTATAAAACCGAATTTTGGTAAAATAACAGTTTTTCCAAGCATCGTAATCTCTGCTTATATTTCAGAAAACAAAGAGAGGCTCTCTATAGCTACCACACCCCATGAATGGATTTTGCCACCTGCACGGTGATCTTACGGTGTGGAACATTTTTTTAATCATTCGTTGTCGTGGGGACCTTGCAATAAGGCTCAGCCATCTAATTCGGTTGGATTTAATGAACCCAATGATATCGCTGTCTTCGAGGAGTCGTTTTGTCCATGATTCATACGAATCTGATATTCATTTTTCGCAACTTTCATTGGACCAAAGATTTTTCGAATGACCCTTCTTTCCGAAGTAGAAAATATTCTACACTCATTAGCGGTCAGATCGCAATACCTTTCAAAGGGTGTAAAAACTCGATGTCCGGCAGCAATCGGGCTTTTATTTCTCACAGGATATCATTTTTGCGTTAGGTTTAACAATAAATTAAAAAACGTTGTAAAAAGAGAAATAATCAGGTTTATATTGGGGCGCGGCACAGAGAGATAATGTGGCCACAACATTACTATTAACATCAAGCATCCATTGCTTTAGTATTACAAATTTGGGCAGCAGCATGGGAACATCACAAAAGAAATTGCAAAGTGGAAGGAAACGAGAACAACTCCCGCCTCCTCGGCATGTCAGTAGCCTATATTCAGCAGCTCTGTGACCTAGCAATTTAACGGTCCAATCAATCATTAATCCGAAGATAGCATAACTATATAAAATCTCATAAATGAGGCGGCGAAATCCTTCCTTAGGATGCAGCACCAGTGAAATAAATAAAAAAGTTTTTGTGGCTTTTTCTTTGGTTTATAAAGCAAATGTATAACATTTATAACTACAGTAAACCAATCAAATTCAATTTAAGTTTAAATCAAAACTACAATTATAAAATATCACCATTATAAAAATATCAGCTCTTCAAAAGAAGAATATAAAACCAAGTTTATTTCAATTTAAAATGATGGTGTACGTCGCTTTTAAACGAATTTCTAAACAAACCAAACTCAACTAGTTCAAAGAGCTAAACTCGATACTAGTTCTGAAATTTTTACGGCACACCAAACTATCTAATCCTTATAAGCCACAGCGGTCTAGGTATGGTGGAAGTACATAATCGTCAGCCTGCTGTGAAGATAGCCGCCCAAAAGTATATGACAAACTGCTTTTGTACACTCTTCATTGCTGCTAGAAAGGTGACCAATCCTGTGAGGCATATTCCAAGATTGATCGAACAAAGCCCCCGTGTAACGTTTTAAGCGTCAGGGGATTGCATAATCCCTTGCTACTGCGCGTAATAAAACCAAGCATATAATATAGGCCTTTGTTATAATAGAATCAAAATATCTTTCAAAGGTTAGCTCAGCTTTAAAAATGACTCCCTAATCAGATACCAGATTGGCTCTGTTCACAGCAGGAGAACAAAATATATTTAAATCATGGAATATCATACAGTCAAAGCTATTATTAGGAATAAATATTTTAATATCAACAGCCCTCGATAGCAGGGTAAGGATGATGCTCGCTGTGTTATTTTAGGGTCCCGGGTCCGATTCTCGGTGGTGACCAGACAAAAGTTACGACTGGGCGTTTTAATGTGGCATGTGTTATATGCACGTTTTCTGAATATCTCAAGCCATAGTTGTAGGCTATTCCCCAAAAATATTTTATTTTATGCGTAATATATTCTGAACAATATATTCTGAAAAAATCAATGGCTACAATATTAAATTATTTGCTGTCTGTTTTATATTTTATTGTATAGATGACTGCGGTACGTGACTAAGTTGTTAACAGTAGTTTCTTCTGTAAAAACCATAAGGCGCAGTTAAAATTAATTAAATTAATTAATTAGTTAAGAATAGTACCACGATAGTTATCAATGTGGAAACGGACCACTCCGCAAACTACAAGTGGAACCGCCTAACTTACAGTATAATTTTTGATAAGGATAGTAAGAACACCAACAAGTTCCGCCTCTTTATTAATATCGAGATCTGATAAGTAATCAAAGACAGCTTTCGCTGAAAAGCTAACATGATTAAAGTGACAAACATCACTACTAGCGCGAGTGGCAAGCGCAGGGTGGTAACTGGTTTATGAATGGACTAAAAAATAATGCAAACAAATTGCAAACCATACTTGCGGTAGAATTCTGGCAAAACATTGAAGATGACCATCTATCCACTTTCCTTTGTTGTTTATAAATTTCGGGAACTTTGGGAACTCAATCTTTAAAATATAAGTAATTATTATACAAAAAGCAGTTCAAAGCTTTAAACTGCTTTTTAGCTGAATATTGACTTCATAGAAGATAAAGCTTATTTTGGTGTTTCTTGATTTCTAACAGATTTTTTATTTGTTCCAAGTGACATATGATGGGGTATCATAAATGTTGTCATAGCCCACAGGCGTTAAATTTCCAACACAATGAAACCTCTGCATATATATTATCACTCAAAAAACCCAAATTCAATTTTTTTTATGACGATTGGATATTCAATTAATCCGGCTAGCGGCGATGCCAGTAAAATAATTCATAATGGTCAAAACATTTTCTTCGAAAGATGAAAAAATCCTGAGATCAAACCCTAATAAGTCCGATATCGATCCGTCACGAAGAACAGACACAACTGAAGAGTTGATGAAGTTAATGGTCTAATCATAAATTGCCAAGTTCAATCCGAAGGGCATTTACAAGCAACCAAAAGTACAGGCGATTTAGCAATTCCTTTACGAACAGCAATAACATCTAACCGGGAATAGCAAGCGATCCGCTTTTAGGCTAGTACTAAAGCTATCTATGCCTGTCTTTCCGATTGCCAACGAATTCGTATGGACAATATTTTCCTGAATGAAAATGGACTGTTAGCCATTTTCGGTGATAATATCCATAACATAATTGTTATCAAGAAGTCGAAAACATTTTGCTTTAGCAATGCGGGAAGCGTTATGGTAGTAGTTCGGGTAAAGAATAAGCATTATGTCATTCATTTATTTCACATGAGCAGCTTTTTCTTCAATAGAAACATAATTTAATATCAAAGATAATTTTTAGTTGAAGCGGTAATGAATAAATTTGTGACTATGCAGGCGTCAACTTAATCTGAATCTTGATTATGGAACCAAACATACTTTACAGCAAATAATAAAAAATCACACCAAACCTTTTTATATTATTAGACGGTTTCCTAAATTAAGGTTTGATTTGTTTTGAGATTATTTGATTCATTTTTATAATCCTATTTTCACGTCTATTATCGAAGTTCTGAAATAACGTTTCGTGTACTTTAAGAAAGGGGTTTCAAGTTGTTATAAAAAAATATAATTAAAATTTTATATTTGTAAAATATTATTATTTTAATTATTTATGATTTTATATTGTGTATTTCTTCCATCTTCTTAAGAAACATTTTTTATGCTTGGGTGTTGTTAAACAACACCGCCTTTAAATTAAAAACCAAAAATTAATTTGGTTTTCTTTTCGTTTTGTGTTGCTGTAAAATTGACAAATTTTGAAGACTTTTTTATGGGTTGAAAGGAAAAAAAACGATTTTTTGTAGTTGGTTTGGAAAAATTAATTATTTCGAGCATTCGCCGAAGGTTAAAATTATTAAAAAAAAATCTAATAAAAATATTATTATTTTACGGTATGTGCGGTTGAATTAATAAAATTTTTATTAGTTTTAAATACAAAAATTATAAATGGTTAAATATTGATTTGTATTTATATTTTTATTTTCTGTATGTTATGCTCAGCTCATACATAAATTAATGTATGCGTATAGGCACATATATCGATTAAAATTTATGATAATTATGTATTCATGATATAGTTTGGGGTTAGTTATTTTCTAAATTATCAAAGCCAAATTTACATTAGCACAAAATATATAAAAAAACATTAAATAATAATATAGGATGCGATTTAACAAACGGATGATAAAAAGCATAATTTTTGTTAACCGACGGGTAAAACGACTACAGTGTGAAAAACATGAAAATCGCATGAGTAATATCAATAAAGACAAGCATGAATTTTTCACCGGTTCGAAGTTTAATTGTATATTGGATATTCGATTTTATTTGGAAATTGTGTGATCTAAAGAAGTAGATTTTGCGACTTTCGATTGTTAAATAAAATTTTACTCCTCTTAACAACTGGTGCATTACAATGATCGAGAAAGGTTTTCTTGATAATGCGACTCCATTGCTTCGCGTTGTCCACAGTGTACGGATTTCCATTTTAAAAGAGACGTTGACAAAACATTTTAAGAAAATCAATATCTAAATAAAATCTATTACATTTAGATGAAATGTAATTTAATAAACGAACCCACTTTTCAATTAAATAAAATGTGTTACATTTTTTTATTTCCCTCTGTATATAAAAAGCGCAGTCATCTTAATTTATCCTAATGTCATTTTGACTTGGCATTTTGCATGAAGCAAACCTGATTTTACTAGAAAGTATTACGTATTCCTTTATGCAAATAAGATGCACACGTTGCTCTAGGACTAGACCTCGACGAGCAGTTCAAGGGAAACAGTGAATTTTAATAAGAATCAATCATTCTAAAAGTCTGTGTATGGGTAATAATCGCTGTCGGAACGTAATACTCCGTGTTCAGTTTATTCAGTTCAAAAATACAAATTCATGAATGAACTCCACTTAAAAATCGTTTACGTTTAGGAACTACATACATAAATAGCTTTAACCAACAGTATTTTAAAGTAATTTGTCGTTACCCATTTTACTTATATAAGTAATTAAATTAACTTAAGGCTATCGAATACGAACGATTGTACACGAACTTTACCACACCTTATCTAAGAAAGTATCAAAGATGACTATACGATCGAATACCTTATTTCTGTGCTGGATACCCCGAAATGGGTATATTTAAATGCTTCTTGCAAAACTACCAAATAAAATAAACTAAAATTAATGAAGACGATAAGAACTGGAAGGGGAGCTGGATATATGATACATAGACTGAGAAAGATACCGATGATAATAAGACAGCTTTCACTAGTATGTAAGACAGATAACGGTGCTGTTTCTAAACGAAACCATGGTGCAAAACATTGGAGACAAAAAGCAATAACCTCCGTTAGAGTAATATGGCTATTTAAAATCTTAATTCAATATAAAGACGCATAATTAAATTCTTTGTGCTTAATTTGATAAATTTGCCAGCAATAATTTAATACCTTTTACTATACCTTTACTATTATAACAAACTGGCTGAACTATGCCAAGAGTTCAAAAACTACCAATAAGATTCCGTTGAGCACTTACATCAAGAGGTGATATCTGTTAATTATTACAATACGCAAACTACATTGAGTAGACGGTAAAGGAATTTTACTACATTGCGCGCACCACGAATAGATGCACTAATGTTTTTGATTATATTTTACGTTTTTCACGAAATATAAAGTTAAAAATAAAATAACGCCAAAGTCGAAAAAGTGATTTTTAGAGTTCTGTCTATTGTTCCGTTCTTGGTGGCATTTTCATACTAAAGCTTTTTCCGTATATTGGCAAATGCAAGCGAATTTTGGCAAGAAATCGTACCAGGTACTGAATGAAACACGTTCCAGTTTACGAAATTTTGAACGTAAATGGTTATGGTTGTATTTCTTTTAAAAAATTCGCTGTACGGAAATTTGAAAATTATTTTTGCCCACTAAAAGCTAAAGCCATGCGCCACCGACCAGGTCTGGCAAATAAGGCGGGTGCGTCTCAGCGTTTTGATGGTGTCCTGAACGATGGGAGTGCAATGGCATGGAGGTTGTCGTGCTGCAATATCATTCGTTCATGTCTCGTGTCTCATTCTGTGAAAGCCACGACCTTTTGCGTTTGGGATTCTTAAAAAGATCCACTTCTCATCTCCCGCAACAATTCGATGCAGGAAGTTCTATCTTGCATGTCGTGAAAGCAAAATTTCGCAAGTGGCTCTTCGATTTTCCATCTGTCTTTCAGTCAACTCATGTGGCACCCAGTTTCCCACCTTTTAAATTTTTCCATAGCATGTAAATGTTTGGAAATAGCTTGGCGAGTCGTGTTTAATGCGTCCGCAAGTTGATCTTGAGTTTGCGTATCATCTTCATTCAATAACGCATGTAGCTAGGTGTCTTCAAATGTTTTTGGTTTTTCAGAGCGCTTCTTGTTCTCGATGTCAAAATCGCCAGGTATTTTTCGATGATGCATGTTCGCCGTAGGCCTCCTCAAGCAAATAACGTGCTTCAGTTGCATTTTTTCAAGTTAAATCAGAAAAGCAAAGCTTTCCGCAAATGCTGTTTGTTTGGCACAAACATTCTCGTTCTTAGAAAAAATATGTTTGTGTTGCGATATGTGCTGGTATTACAACTGGTTATCGTTAACAACTGTCCACGCTATGAACTAAACACAACTTCTGACATAAATGACAACCAGGTGTGCCGCTAGCACCATCTATGTGCGAATCCCGGAAATTTAGTTGCGCACCTGATAACTAAGAAAATAGGGCGTCGTCAACGGATTGAATATTGTCATTACAAAGGAAACAATACTTCATTGTACTGGAAAATATTGCTCAGGAAAACATACCCAACATCCATTTAATTGATGGCATACAACTTTTCGGGTAAGAAAACAAGTAAGGCCGCTAAGTGGCAAGAACTTGTAAATAATTATCTAACTATTTGGAATATTGTCATTAAAATTTGGGACAACGCAAGTAAAAAAGTAGTAAAGTAAAATTTAACTGCTACTGAACTGACTAAAATACTATATCTGGAGATGTTTTATTCTAGACAGTTTAAATTTTGACTATCGAAAATTATAAATTTAAAATTTTAAAGCGTTATATTTATTTAGTTAAAGTCAAATGAATTTTCTGTTAAGTAAAACAACATTTGTAATGCCGAAAGGGAAGATAAATACTTAATTTCGGATGATTCGTGCTTGAACTGTTCCTTCTTAATTATGGGCTACCGGGGATATAGCCTTATTCTTGAAATCGCGGAAAATTTCCGCAATCGGAATTTAATTTTCTTTATAATTCTTTAAATTATTTAATTTTTTCGCAGTCTACTTTAATAATTTTATTGCAGGTGCCTTAATATTTGTTTACTTGCTAAGGTAAAAATTCGGGTGAATCGATTCGGATTTATTCCCGTAGTAGGCAAATAAATATTAGCAAACTTATAAACAAATTTGGAAAAATGATTGGTAGGAGTAGGAAGTAGCCGGCGACAAATTCGAATAATATAGAGAATTCTAAAGGAAAATAAATTCTGAATGCGGAAATTTCCACGAACAAATCAAAAATGGTGAATCCTGACATTAAAATAATCATTTAGTTTTCTTAGTTTTCTTTGAATTTCTGTTTGTCATTTAGCCTTTTCATACACTGCATTTTCAAACAAAACTACCTAGTTAGTAGGTATTGAAACAAAACGTAAAATTCCCCACATTGTGCGGCTCCACACAGTGTGGCAACACGATGTGTTGTTCTTCGACTCTTACCTCTTCGCCTATAAACAAGATTTTAAAGTGGATGTTTTTGTAACACGTTTGTAGCAATAATTTTATGTGCGGCTGGTGTTGTAAAAAATTAGTCAGGATTTTTTTGTATTTACGCAATTAGTATAAAAATCAATTTTGGTAAAAAAGAACGCCTGAGCAAATGTGAGCATTTCACATTTTGTTTCAATACCTACAAGATTTGTATTGTTTGTTTTTTGTAGTCGTTTTGCTCAAGCTTCCAATATACAACGAAAATAATTTTACACATAGACACGAGCTGCGCTTGAGTTTTGCGTGGAAAGGCGAGTGCTGCTTGAGTTTTGTTGCAGAACGCAGAGTATGGAAAGGAAATTTACTCAGGCGTTTGTTTTGTTGCCAAAATTAATTTTCATACTAATCACGTAAAAACAAAAAAAATCTGACCCTAAATTTGTTTTTTCGTTTGTGTTTTAGTATACAACACGAGCCGCATTGAAAATTATTGGTGCAAAGGTGCTGCAAAAACTTAAAAAATCTTTAAAAAACTTTGCCCACTTTAAAATTGTATTTATTGGCTCATAAGAAACGAAAAACAAACATATGGTATTGCCGCACTGTTTGGCACATTCCGATATTTAGTTGGCGGGATTAATTTTATTCAGTTCTGTAACTTTAAGCGTCATTTCTTACGATTTAAAATTAATTAAATGTTAATCTTGGCGTTTTCGTGAACGCCTACCCGTTACTCTTTTACACGCAAATGAGAAGACAGAAGAAATTGTAGTGTCTTGAGTTTTCATTTTGGATATCATGATCTCGAAATTATGGTTACGAAGCTAGTAATGTGTCTGTAGCATGAGCATAATTTACAACTTGGCCTAAAAATAACTCCGAGATGAAATAATTTTACTTATAATGAGGCATTTTTGTGCTCAAAAGGCTGAATACTCGTAATTAAAAAATGCAAATTCTGAACACTAATAGCATAGAAAAATAAGTTTACCATAGATTCCTCATTTTGATAAATCTAGAAATAAAACTGAGTTGCGTAAAAAACTTGTGATAATTCCAATGTTATGATTGCATATGTGATTTTATATTGCACACAATATAAAGTCACAAATACAATCATGACATTGGAATTATCAGAAATTTTTTACGCAACTCATTTTTATCTCTCGATTTATCAAAATGAGGAATCTATGGTAAACTTATTTTTCTATGCTAATAGTCTACCAAATCAAATATGGTTTTCTTTAAGTGTTCTGTTTGTTATTAAGACATTTAGTTGGTGGGAATAATTTTTTTACTTCCTGTTTATATAAAAGTCATCTAGATCTTGGCATTTGAATCCAGTTGAATCATCCGTGTCTGAAAAACAATCGCGTTGAGTTCGCGATAGCTTTTTTCAAATTTATCCAATTTAAAATGAAAAATTTAAGTTTTTTTAAATTAAGTAACTTAGATTTATTAGTTTCTAAGTATATCCAAAAATACCATCATAAAAGTTGTATAGTTTGCTTATAATATCGATGTTTAAATTAGAAAAAAGCTATCGCGAACTCAACCCAACTGTTTTTCAGAAAAACACAGGTAATGTAAAAACGATCGTTCGAAATTTTGTTTTCGATTAGTTTCTTAACGTAGGCGGAAAATGGTAGTCCATAAGTAATACTACGAAGATGGGGCGTGAAGTCTCCGCGTCAGTATTACCAGTGTGACGTTGTAGTTTTGTGTACAGTGCATTTCTATATCACGTTTTGAGCAAAAGGCATTAATTATGCAGATTTTCTTTATGTGGTATGGATGTGAAGACTTGACCAGAAGTCTATATTAGCCGACCCATATTAGTAGGTTTTATTTTGTGTTGCTTTATTAACTAGAACTGCCAGTTTTCTTAAATATCGTACGTCAATGTGATAAGTAAAGAAATTAAAAAAAAATCTTCAATCAGAGATTATGGGCGCAAAAGAACCATTCTTTTAAATATATTCATTACATAAATATAGAACATAACTATATATATTTTATACAAATTTAGATCTCAAAGTTATTTTAATATTTTAAGTCTGATTCTTTTCATTTGATTTTGTCTATCAATAAATTTGGTCGTGTTTATTAAACTAAATATTCTTAAAACTTAAACAAAATCGATATTGATTTTTAGGTTTTTAGGCTCACTCAGATGACGACTGGTCTCCAAAAAGTTAATATCGTAAACCAGTTGATCACCACTACTGAGGGTCGCTCACTCAAATAACTAGAATTAGACCAACATTGGCTAAACTTCAATATTTCTAGTTCAAATTGCGCAGTTGTGCCACGATACTGAACAAAAACAGAAACCATTATTAAATATTTATTTTTGTTATGTATATTATATAATATACGTGTATTTATTTATATCGACATCCATCCATTTTGTTTTCCCTCATTTTATATTTATGTGTTTCGCTTTTATTATGTACATAAAACTTCATAACAAAGAATATGTGGAAAAGAAGAACCCAAAACCCAACCTAACAAAAATTAAAAACAACCAAGCAACACAATAAAATGTTATTCAAGTCTTTTAAAAATTGCATAATATCCAATTCCTGGTAAAAAAAATGTTGTGTATATATAACATACTATACGAGTATATACCCCAAAAATACTCATCGATGTCATGAAAGAATAAATAACACACAACAAAAAATCCCAAGTTTGTTTTCATGCCAATAGTGAAATTAAATGAAAATGAAAAAACAAATATGGGCTAGCAGGGCAGGGAGTATGAGCCAATGTTTGTATTTGTATTCGAGTTTAACAAATTAAAATCATTTTAATAGGGTGATCTACTGATGTACTGGCAGGTACGATTTGAAGTTATGCTCGCGAACATTTTCTATTTCTACAGATAATTTTCGCGAGCTTAATAACTCCTCCAACTATATTATTTTGTGTACCCTGTAAGCTTTTTGGTTTATCTACACATATACGATCGGAGGATTTAACAACCAAGCCAAAAATTTATATGAATAATACCGTCAGACATTTTGTACATATGACGCTAAAACTACAACGATTATTACATGTACATGTTATGCACACGGAGGACTAGGAAGGCAGATAAATGTAATTTTATCAGGAAGTTTCCATTAGTGATCTTTTTGTTGTTGGTTTTTGCACACTCGTGCAAATCAAAATACTGAATACACTTATTTTGTATGTATGCTACTATATATCTACATGGTACACACATTGAAAAATGTCAAGTCTCTGTTTGGATTATTTTCCTGCAACCAGTTTGTTCTCTGTATGTCTCTGGTATATACTCAGGCATGAACGAGTAACATGTTTTTACTGGTGCGCTTTAATTATTTTTATTTTTTTAAATGTATTTTCCTTAGATTTTTATATTCATTTTCTTGTGTATACATATGTATATGAGTTGTCTGCGAAATACATATAAATAATCATGCCGTGCTATTATCCAAGTTGTTAACTTGAACTTGAAATACATTTTGCTAGTGGAAATATACCAAACAAAACGCAGAATTCCGTTTTTGGGTCAGGAAGAATTTTTAATTATACTTAATGATTGCCTTCTATATCCTGGGTATTATATAATTTTTCAATCAAATTTTTTTTTTGGTTTAGGGACGCCGTAATAACATACATTCTTATGTGCGTTGTTGCAATGGAGAATTTTTGTTTTGGATTGTTGTGTGTTATATTTCAGTTTCATCTGTGGGTTGGATTTTCGGAATGTATATATGTATATATATATTGTATTGGTTTGTACATAATAGTTCGATTTTTTCATGAGTGATGGACCACTGCAGGAAATTAAAGAAATTAAAAAACCGCTTAAGGAACATTATTAATTATAATTTCTATATTTATGTTTTACATCGTATCTCTATCTATCTCTGACTAATATATGGTATATATATATGTGTGTGTATATATATATATATATATATATATATATGTATATATATATATATATATATATATATATATATATATATATATATATATATATATATATATATATATATATATATATATATATATATATGTATATATATATATATATATATATATATATATATATATATATATATATATATATATATACATATATATATTATATCTATTTGTTTTTTTGGTTATAAATTTCGGGCGTTCGATGTGGATTCGTACTCGATTTAGCAAATAAAAAACACAGCAATTTAAGTTACAAACTTTATTTGCCGACACCTTTAATTTGAAGCAATTCTCTAATTTCACTCGACATTCTCTCATTTCGAGATTATTCCTTTTATTGCATCTGGTGATGTATGTTTATTGCAATTATAAATCACCTTCATGTAATTGTATTCGCGAACACTAATGCCATCAATTCCCCCTTTCTTGATGATGAACGCCGTTGTTAATTTCAGTATTTCCTATAATGATTATCATTTAAGGTAAATGATATATATATATATATATATATATATATATATATATATATATATATATATATATATATATATATATATATATATATATATATCTATATGTATATATATATATATATAAAGTTATAAACGAGATAAAGTTTTACTTATAAATTACGTGATAAAGTTTTTTGTTACGTTCATTTTAAAATAACAAATGTATTTGTATTTTTAATATTTGCCGAAATTTTATAGATCTAGCAATCGCCATAAAATTAAATTTCATTTTTGGCGTTTTCATAAATTTTACTTTCTTTAACGTAGGAAAAGTAAGTAGAGTAATATCATGAACAATTTTGGTACCTCGAAATGTTCTCGAATCGTTGACCTCGAACCTGTGTGTATATGTGTGTAGTGCCGTGCCCCGATTAAATGTCTGTAGCTTCCTTACAGTCCAGATGGATTGACTGACTGGAACGAAACTTCATACTTAAACTATAAAATGGGAGAGCCAAGTGATTTTTGGCCGAAATCGGTTCATCGGAAGTGGAAGCTTCCATAGAAGCTCATTCATTTTTTGCAAATATTTTGAAACTTATATTGCATTTACGAAAAAAACGATTAAAAACAAAATAATTGTAAACTCAGTTTTAAACAAAATTAGCTAATTTTTTAAATTTTATTTGGAATGACGAGTTTGATAAAAAAAAAATATTTCACTAAAATTCGGCATCTCTACAGTTTAGGCGAATTGACTAATTGACCAGTTTAGGCGAAACCTCAAATTTTCAACGAGGGTTGACCTTGTTGTTTTTCTGAAATTTAAGCAGGTAAATGTTTTTTGAATACACAAGACACTTTTACCAAAAGCGTAAGTTTAATTTAACGCTTAAGAAATCAAGTGGTGTGTATTTAAGATTTAGATACGTACATCCATGGTAAAAGAATGTCGTGTGTTGGCCACATCATATTCACCCCTCCATTTTTAGTGATAACAAACTGAGCAAATAATTGAATGAATTGTTCAAACCTGTTGAATATTTTATACTGTGCATTGCCAGTAAAATACTTAACTACATTTAATTTCATATTCTTGCGACCAAAACTTTATTAATTAAATATCAACAGCAAAATTTATCATTATATCATAGAACAAATATAAGTGAATAATGATGTATTTTACTCCCTTGTGACTAAATTAGATCGGTTACTAGATATCTAATTAGAAAATCGAATAATCTTCAAACGATGAAACAAAAACAAATTGTTTTTTAAATAACGAATTTTCAATGAAAAATTGTGTTTACTACAAAGTTCTTGATAAAAACAAAATATTTTCACAAAAATGAAATCGTAGAAAAAACTCGGGAGTAGCCGTCGATTATCGTTCTTCGGCCTCGGGTGGTAATTTCTAAACTCGAACAATAATCTCTTATTTTACCCTCTTGATACATAATCTACTATTATGTAGTCAAATACATATGCCGATTACTGAAACTGCAGAATAGACAAAAAGACTGAATAAAACGTTATTTCTCAGTTCCGTTAATCACTGCAATTCCGCTATACTGTTATTGTCATCCATCTGAAAAACGTAATGTTTATGTGCTTAGTTGATTCTGGAAGTTTATTTCTAAGGTGAATTGTTTTAAGTTAATAATGTTCTAAATTAATATTTAAATTAATCAGTTCGTAAATAAAATAAATTTGTAAGAACATTCATAACAATAATAACAATGGCATAAGGGCTGTACAAAAATGTACATATTTTTAAAATAGCATCTCTCTGAACCCCTTTCTCATCGACAACAACTGATCTTGTTAATTTTGTTTACATATCAAATTAAGTTATACGTTCGTTTGATTGTTTAATGTAATTTTGATTAAGTGATGAATTTTAAATTATGATGATATTTACTAAATTTTAAAAACACAATATTAAATTAGTACTAAAGCAAAAACAACTAATCAATAAATTTATTTCTTAAAGTAAAAAATCTAAAAAATCTTTTGAACAACAGGAAATTCATTTTTGACTGTATGTTTATTAAAAAAAGTACAACTACAACTAAAAACAACCGGATATAAAAATTATAAATTCTTAATAAAAAAAATTATTCAATTATGGACTTTAGAATAACATCGCATATTACTCGTATTTAAATATTTGTGACGATAGGCAGACGTGAAGGCAGGTATAAAACGGAAAGTGAAATACTTAGTTACTAGTAGGCATCTACTAATAATGGAACACTGCGCCAGTTCAATAAATTACTAAGCATTTTTCTTAGTAACAATAACAAAAGTAATCAAATTATAAAGCGGCGTAATCCATAATAAATCTTAATAAGACATTTTAAGCCTGTATTAAGAAAATATGCCGTATCTATAAATTAATTTTTCTAAGGCCTATAACGACATAAAAATATTAAACATTTTGACCATCGCCTCTAATTTAATACCCAGAAATTGTTGTTTATTGGCGGGTTATTTTCTCATATGATATAGGACAAGTCCGTTACCAATACTAAATAGAATAAGGAAGGGATTGCGTTTAAATTCATATGTGTACAATTGTACAATAAAAAAATTATACGCATAGCGAAACATAACATTTTAATGTTTCGGAGTTTTTTAAATACCGACATAGATAAAATAAATTTTTAATTTGATTTCTGAAATATAAATGTTTGAAAGATTTATAATTTTTGGGTATAAGGTCAATTTCGACAACCGAATTAACTCTTTCTGGTTTAAGACAAAGGCTTAGTATTGTTTGACTATTTAGAAATATGTTATTATAGTTATATGTTTTCACATAAAAAACGTCTCATAAATTTCGAAAAGTGGCATTTTTATAAATATAAAATTTGTTTGATCCAATAATTATAATATAATTCAAAAAGCAAATGTAGATTCTTGGGATTCGAATATAAAAACTATCCAGAATGAGGTCGAATAATTTCGTTGATTGTAAATTAAACGAAACATGTATTATGTTTGTCACAGATAAGCACATTTTACAGTACAATTAAATTATTATTAAGATAAAAATGAAAGGTTGCGTATTGCTGGGGCTTCCACCTGACTTTCGTTTTTTAAAGTGAAAATCAAAACCACTTGAAATTTGGTAAAACGTGTTGTTTATTTGTTGTTAATTTTCGCTTCAATTTCAGAAAAGTAAGAGCTACCTGAAATTCTAAAATAAAATGCTTTTGTACAAAATTTAATCTTTTAGAGGTTCGTAAATGCCCTACGTTTTAAATATTTGTGGAAAATGAGAAAGCTCCGCTTCTAATTTCCGGCCAATTTTACTGGGTTGTCCTTGATAAACCAGAAGTTTGAAGTCTGCCACTTTGAAGCCGAGCGAATGATCGAAGTGAAGAACACTTGCATCACGTTTAAAATTAATAAAACTATTTTAAATGTCGATCAACTTCGAAATGTGATTTTACTATCATGATCAAGATTTAACTGATTCCTATATTCAAGAGATGCAATTTATATGATGATCTTTAAGCACATAGATTTCATTCAAAATAATGTCGCATTGAAACGAATTACCGAAAACAAAAAATGAACCACCGCATTATTTAATACATTAACACGTTGAATGGCAACGTAAAATTTGAATGCAGTATTCAAGGTATATGCAATTAAAATTATCAATGATTTAGTGTTGCGTCAACTCATTTTAACAAGTTTATGTTCAAGTTGAAATTCTGTATATATGTATATTGCACTCCCACTGTAAATTTGCCTATCGGAACACAGCCGAAAACTGTTTTGTCTGTCCCAAGCGAAGCCTATCTACAACACTGAAATCATCATTTTTGAAGCGTCGAAACCATTTTCTACATGATTTATCGGTTGGAGCATTGACACCGTAAACTTCCACAATCAATCGATGTGCTTGCTGCACTTTTTTTCAATTAAAACAAAAAATTAACACTTCCCGCAAATGCTGATTAATTATCACAAAATCCGACAGATTTAACACCGTAAACAAACACGTTTTGTATGAAAGTCAAATCAATACAAACTGAATGTTAACGGCAGATGTCTAATCTGTCTGAAACAACTGAAATCCGCTGTCACTATAAAAAATTTATTATAGTCAGAGCCACTTTTTGAAAACGGACCGAATTAATTTGTATTCCTAATAATTAATCATTATAATTGTAGTAGTGATCGCGTAGTGTAGTAGTGATCAAAAATTCCAAAATTTAACAGTGACAGAAAGTGAACGTGAAGAAGTTGTGCAGAAAATATCTACAACAATATTAGAGCGGGCATTTACGCTCTCAGCCATAACAAATCTAAAAGATGTCGCGGACTCATCATACTTTACTTCCCGAACCCGAAATTTAGAAGGAAAGAAGCTAAGAAATCGGAAATTCCAACCAATGATCATTGCAAACACGCGTCAGAACTCTACAAGGTGAACTTTTATTGACAACCGCCTTGGTCAGGCTTATAACCGATGATGGTGGAAATCTAGTTCGAATGCTTATTGATCCAGCCTCCCAAGCCACATTTATCACTGCGAAGAAGTTGCAGATAGGTTTAAGTTGCCAAGAACTCCGACTCAACTCCGATTAAAACTTTGCTTTTCATCACAGAATTCACCATTAGTCAAATATTTCCTTAAAACTTCAAGTTAAAACTATCGGCCTACATTGGAATCCAGCGACAGACAGTCTTAGATTTCGCATCTCGCTCTTACATTTAAATAAGAAACATTCCAAACGTAACATTCTATCGGATAGTGCTAGGCTTTTAGACCCCCTAGGATGGCTATAGTACTAATTACAGTAACAGCCAAGTTAATGGTGCAAGAACTTTGGATAACAATTCATTCTTTGGATCAATTACTACCTCTGGCTCAATCAGCGCAGTGGTTCAAGTATTATCTACCTTCATTACATGAGATAACCATACCCTGATGGATTTAGATGTAACCAAGCCCAACTGAACGGTAACACATAAATTCCAAGAAAAATACTGCTGTTATATCAATATTTTATCTATCAATATGTTATCAACTTGTCCAAAAGAGGGGCGCCTGCAAGCACAATTCTACTTCATGGGGATCACCAAACGAAACAGATTTTAGCGGCCCACATAAAACATTAACGGAACTAGAAGATAGCTGCTTAACAATAACAAAGATTCTGATTTGGAAAGGAATTATAACCTACCGATGCAAGGTTAGATAAAGATCACTACACTAGGATGACTACAACCTAGAGAATCAAGAACAGTCAACCACTGAGGTATAACTGTGAAAGTCATATCAACAAAAAGTCACAGCGACGCAGTAAAAGGTCATTGCTGTCAAGGCTTGAATTTAACGGGTTCTTGCTTCCCAGAAAATTGATGGCAAAGGTAATGGAAGCTCTACAAATACCAAAAATAGGCACAAGCTTTAGAGTCCATTCCATAACCACTCTATATTCGGGCGTCATCACAAATACAAAACATTCGTCGCTAATAGAATTTCAGAAATTCGAGGAAAATGAAGCCCAACTCAATGGTGACACATAAACTCCAAGAAAAACCTTGCTGATTTGGCGGGCATCCAACAGACATGAAAGAAGAGAGCATATGCTGGACGTTTCAAAAACAACACAGAACTAGCCACAACAATCTCGATGAAAATAAAAATATAGGATTGAGACAAATTTTCACCGTCGCAAATTCGACAACATTTAATACGTTTCGGAAGCTAGCAGAAACAATCTCAAATGTTATATTGATATTTTATCTATTAATTGGTTACCAACTTGTCTAAAAGAGGGACGCCTGCAAGCTCAATTCAACTTCATATAGACCACCAAACAAAACAGATTTCATTTATGTTCCACATAAAGGATTAACGGAACTAGAGGGTAGCAGCCTAAGAATGGCAAACATTCTGGGTGGTGCTACTATAATAGGATTTATATCTTACCGTTGCAAGGTTAGAGACAGACCTAGGATGACTAAAATCTACAGAATCCAAAACAGCCAACCATTGAGGTACAACTGTGAAATTTATACCAACAAAAAGCCTCAGCAAGCCAGTAAACAATCAATGATGTCCTGGAGTATATTCAGCCGTCTGAACAGACCAGTTGATAATATAATGCCATAACAATAATACATTGTGTAATGTCATCAAAACATATATTTTAATAATAAAAATAGTGAATTGCAAAATGACAGATATTCGAGTTCATATGTCCAATAAATATGTATGGAAATATATAAATAAATTATTGATTTTAATTAGATATTGCTGACACAAAATTTCAATTCTCCAATTCGTCCTCAGTTTTATGAACACACCAACGACAGCCATTGCAAAATAATTTATTGTTGGTTGTTGCCATGGACAGTAGATGTTAACCGGAGATAATCATGTTTTTTTTTTTTTTTCCCTGATTTGTTCTGGGGCCGAAGCTCTCCCTACTCTTTCACGGTTCGCTTATTTACGTCCTTACCTTTACGCCTGTATTGGCCAATTCGAGGACGTACGAATATAGGTCCGATTTTATTACCATCTGCACATTGCATAGCTCCATGCCAGCCTAAACTGGCATGGAAGATGGGTCGGCCCGTGAGCCCCGCACTCCGACAGGGGGTCTTAGATGTGTTCCTTCTCATCCCAAATCGTAATTTGTTGATGAAAATTCTCTTTGCATCCTGCCCCTATCGGGATTCGAACCCGGTACCTCCCGATCCAAACGCCAAAGCTTTAACCACTATGCCATTTGGTCGGTAGATAATCATTTGTTCGTCGGATGTGAAACCAACAGTTTGGGTCGTGGTGCCTGCTGAGATACTATTTTATTGTTTGGACACTTGACACGATATAGGTTGGTGTCTTTTATCGCTGAATGAACTAAATGAATGATCAGTAACAGTAACTGTAAGCTTTTGGTGGACAGGTGGTAGATAATACAGGCTGATACGTGATGTTTAAGCCTGATGTTTAAAAAGCAAATGAAACAAAAGGTTTGGAAGGCTCATTCCCCATTCGATCTCATACTGTGTCCAATACTGAATAGCAGCAGTCACAAGCAGTGGCACGTGCAAGGCTTAGTTAATGAGTGTTCCAATTGCTTTCTTTTCCGTTATTTCGTACCATTCGTTCTTGTTTATAAACCAGTCGGGGTCAGGCTTCTCAAAGACCTACACCAAGAGAGGACTTCTCCTTGACATAGACAGGGTCGGCACGTATCCAGGCAGCTTCCGCGAGGAAATGGCACTCATATTGATTGTTTTAGAAAATAAACGGCTTAGTGAAAAATTCGATCATGATCAACTATATTTGTTGCGCTGACTTTGTATTGTTTTGTTTCAGCAGATTTGTTTCATCTTGTCTATCAAGTTTAATTTATATCTTTTGATTTTGTATATATTCATTTTTTTATTCTTATTAATGACCAATCAAATTTGTTAACATTTTGAGTCTCTTGAGTTCTTTTGAGTAACAGATAAACGGTCACGATTATAGGTAGCACACTCGTATTACAAATATCTTAGATTGAGAAGAGCTACAAATGTTGCTTTTGAAATAGTAGTATTTGGTGTTGAATTTGATGTTCAACACTGGTGGCATAAAGTTTTATGTGCTCTTGATGAATTCCCTAATATAATTGTACATCCATCAGCCAAAAATTAGGTTTCAGCAACTTCTCAAACATAGCAGGGCTAAACCAATTTTCAAAGAGATAAAAAGGAATTCGCTTACATCTGGTTGCCTGCAGCTGTAGTAGTAGCAGTAGTAGTTTAAAACCTTGAAGTATAAATATAAGTATTTCTTTATCGGAGCAGCTTTAATAAGATTAGATCATCATCACAAGATTCAATGATGACATTGACGTCACGCTCAACGAACTTGTCAAAATCCGATAGAATTGGCTTACTTTTGGAATCTATCCCAAAAATTTTGTTATGGTCCTTATTCATTCAACTTTCCCTGTTGTTCACTGGAATTAGGCTAATTCCGAATTAGCACAAATTCAGCAACTTTGTTCTTCGGATGGCAATGTCCATACCGTTGGTTTATGTAATACTTAGTCAGAAATTGTTTAATAAATTTATCGTTCAACTTAAATATTATTGAACAGTAGATGTACATATATCGTTTTCAACATAGTATCTTGAAGGGCTATATTTGGCTCCCTTATTTTTTGAATGAAAATGTATACTGATAAGCTACGATAATTTTTGGCTAGAAATCAGGTTTTCGTTTTAACGCTAAAAGGCGCTAGGAATATTAAATTTTTCAGGTCTTGTTTTCTCGGCTCCTAAACTACCACACACTTTTTCTGTGAACACTTTTTACCTGCCTATCTCTTCACAGTAAGAAAGTATTTTGTTTCACAAAATTTATTTTGTGCAATCGGGAGTAAAATAAAGTAAACTACCAGTATATTTAACAATTTTTGAGAGTAAACACAATATTCGTTAGAATCGTTAATTTAAAAGCTTTGATAATTTCTTCGAATGTCAAAGAAAAATAAGGTAAATAATGGAAAAACGTAATTTGCATTATAATGCTCAGTCATTTAATTAACTTGTGCGACACAAACGACGTGGCTATCGTAGAGGCCGCCCCAAAGTATGTTTAATTAATTTTTTATTAAAGCAATTTATTAGGCTATTTTTTTGGGTATTTTAAGTAAAAATTCAAATATACATTTATTGTTGTTTTAATTTTTTTTAAAATCCATATGACAACATAATTTATGTGTCTTTATGGTTTCGTTAAATTTTACTACGCTACTAGCAGTTTCCAATTAATTTTAAATTTTTTTTAGTTTTACGATTTGGTGTTTAGTAAAAATATTTAGAACTTAATAGAGCGGACAGAAATGTTCTTGGTTTTAAGATTTAGATTTTTTGTGGTAAATATATTAAATTTCAAATTTCATAATTGATATGGACCATGATGTTGAATAATCTCCGTTTGGTGCATAATATCCACTAAATTACATCGATGGTCATAAAATTATTCTCGGTGCTCTGTAGGGAGGGGTAGGGAGCTAATACCTCGAACTAATATTATAAAATCATCACGATTGTTTGGTTTTGTTCTGTTTATTCGTTTATTCACCATATGGCATAAAACCTCTTGATACGATAAACATACTTAGAGATTTATCTTCATAATCTTTGTGAAAGATTTTGTGTGACAATTGGAATATCCCGCTGAACTTTTCATCTTTATTTGTTTCAAGCGCTTCATAATTTTTTTGTTTTGTTGGTATGTTTTATTTTTACCCTCTGGTTTCTTAAGATTTTTATATGACATAATAGTTATCATGCTGTTTATGTTGAAATTTTTGTTATTTTTTAATAATAACTAAAAAAATAATATTACGGTTTAAAATAAATTTTTTTTGTATGTGTATGGGATATGTTTATATATATATATATATATATATATATATATATATATATATATATATATATATATATATATATATGAATATATATATATATATATATATATATATATATATATATATATATATATATATATATATATATATATATATATATATATTTATATATATATGGATGCATCTCTTCTATGAATGGAGACTATTTTTCTACTCATTGTGATGTACTTCAAATTCGAGTATGTAACCTTTTGTGCATCGTGGTCTACTGATTAAGGTGGAGTGTCATTTTTAATAAATAATCGTATATTTATTAAATAAAGCCGTTAAACCTCTTAAATTGAGTTAGGCTTGTAAGAGAAAAAAATATTTAAATTGATTAAAGATCACATAGATTTTACAATACGTAAGACATTTTTGTCGATGGTAAACTAATAATTATCTACGAGATTTTGTAAATCCGTGTTTTATACATATTTTAGTTTTTGTTTTCTCAAAATTTCTATAATTAAATATGTTACTACTAGAAAACATATATTCTCAAAGTTTAAGCTCGAATTTACTTCCGACTGAATGAAAGAGGAAACAAAATGTGGACGAAAAATATTTCAATTAATAAAAAAAGCTCGTATATGCTCCTAACAACATCTCAGAGTAGCAATCGTACTAAATTATGCCTAGTTATAGTTAATGACTTTAATATCCAAGACTCAAAAATCAGCAGAATGGTTGGGACAAATGATTTATGCATGACGTTTATTTGAACTATGAACTTTGACAAATACATTTATTCAAACAGATACAGATCATTTTCATCTAATTATTTCTAAAGCAAATAATTAGTTTCATCAGGAGAAGCTAGATGCAGTCGAACTTCCACGCCCCTTCCATCAATAGTATAATGTTACAATTGAGAGTATTTAGAAACAATTATTGCTGTTTATATTAAATAGAGTAGGTTTATATGTATTACGAACATGATCTTTATCACGTAATCTTTACTCGCCTACCATCATACACTAAATCTCCATCCATATTTTAGATATGGTCGATTGGCAGACAATATTTTGGGCAACAATAACCGCCAATGTACTCTCGATAAAAATTGATTTATTTTAAATCTAAATATCTAAAATTTAAAAAATAGGGAAATTTATCCTGCAAGTCTTTCCCAAGTTAATTATAAGATGCAAGTCGCTAGTTGTTGTATGGTACACAGGCTAGTAAAATATATTTTAGAGAGAAGCAACTGATGTGTTTAAGGCTGAAAAGCGATCTATTTTATTTTTCATTAACAACTCAACTAATTAATCAGTCAGGTGTCTGTACCGTGTCGATTTCCATGCGACTAAAGAACTGTCCTATCCTCCGATTGTTATGTATAAAGAGGGTGTATAGGCGAGATCGGTGTGATCTGAAACAGTTTAGACCTAGCTATGCGTTCAATCAATTAGCAAAGTTCCACATTTTCATAAGGTTTTTCCTGGTTCGTATATAACGGATTCTTCTTATAATATTATTTACATCAATACGATTATTAGATTTATTTCATCCATAAATACATATCACGAGATTTACAATACCAAATAAAACATAAAGGTTAAATAAAATAATAGGAACTTGATGAAATATTAATAATCCGACCTTAAGGATCTTTCAAAAATAATCGTTTGTACAGTACATGCTTAATACAGTAAAATAGAGCGTGAGGTCTTCATAAAATATAGAACAAAAATCGTTAAAATTTAAATTACAAATAAAATAAAATATAAATAAATAATAATAAAAAAAATAAATTAAAAGATTAATATTGATAATATAATAAAGAAAATAATAACGCAAAGCTAACAAAAATTGATAATTCGAATTGTTGCGCGTTACTCTTTAACGAGAGGCAATAAATTACTCAATTGAATTCCACTCAAAGATGTGTAACGCTAAAAGTTCACCGTCTTACGACCGTATACCCTAACGCTAAAGAAATTTGTCCCCATTTCATGCACTAACCCCATGTGCGGCTTTGATTCCCGCAGCTCAGTCTTGTAGGGGATGTGGTCGTGGGTTTTTGGGGTTAGACGAAATGCGGGACCTAGATTACCGCACAATAACAAAAGAGAAAGAGAAAGATGGCCTAATATTTACCATCTAAAGGTTGAAAAAAAAATGAAAAGTGGGGTCCTCAGACCCAAAACTGGCGGGTCCTACATATCTCAAGCGGATGTTTTACCCACGGTTGTTAATTCTGGTTTCTTAGGGTAACATAATTACCCTAAGAAATACGCACCAAAAAAAAAAAATATTAATAGAGAAGCTTAACGATTAGTGGTTTAATGGCGTGGAGGAGGTCCTCAGCAGAAAGAGGGTGTCCCGCCTATGGGCAGGGTTACTTTCGATGCCCTCGCTTCTAGCAAGACTCAGCTTTGCTAGAAGCAACTAAGGAACCTCGCCACGATTAGAATGGTTAGTATCTCTACTGCACTAAAATCATACTTACCAAAAAAAAGAAAATTTAGTCTGCAAAGCACTAGACTAAAAACTCGCACTTTTAATTTACCTCCCGGATCAGTCTTTCAATGTATGTATTTCACTAACGTTTATTTTAAATTTTTAAATTAATGAACAAAAATTTTCTTTGGTGTCAAAAATAAATCAAACTTGCAACGCTCCCACAAAACGAATTTTTTGGATATTTCACATTTATTGGCACTTGATTTGATTTATTCCCCGATTACATCAATTTATTTATGTAACTTAATGAACACTGTATAGTATCACGAGATAATAAACACATCCAATTTTCTTAATTAAATTTATTTCAGATTAATTTATACCTTTTTTTTTAAAATTATTATTGTATTTCACTAAATTTTACACATGTTAACAAACGCATTTTATTTTAGATATCAGGAAATTACCCAAAAAGAAACTGAACTTTCTACCTCTTCTAAACACAGCTGCACGGCTGACTGTCTAGCACGCAACCTCCCCTTCTTTCTTTCCGTTGTACATTTTATACCAAAAATTGAAAACAAATTATTGTACATTCATCAAAATGTACGAACGCAAAAACGTACAACAACGTGACATTGATTTTCGCTTACTCAATGCACGCGCAAAAATTTATTTACATCAACAAAAAATCAATCGATCGAAAGGTGCAATTGTAGGTATTTTCAATAGCAAAGTTTTTTTTCAAGCCATTTACCTCAAGACATATCGATGCAAAAATAAATTGATAATGTTGCATTATATATTATTATGGTTTACGTTTATTCACCTACTGCATGGATATATACAGTAATCTGAGTAACATAAGCAACCAATAACAATGCGAAATACGGCATGGTAATTTCTTTTGGTAGAATTTGAGGTATCACCTCGAAGGTTATGCCGTATGTTAAAATTTGATGTTTGGGTTGATAACGGAACTGAATAAAATTCCGTTACAGCGTGGGGAAAACCCAAACCCTGAGATGAAAAGGGATCTCATGCCCTAATGAAAGGAGGACAGGAGTAGAAATTCAGTTTCCTTACATCCCACGTGGGGAACTCCCACACCCTGAGCTAGTCTCAGTGCCGGGCTGTCTAAATTAAACACCTAACCTATATCTAAATATCTAAATTATAACTATGGGCTACTAATTATTACTACCAATAAGCATTAAATGTCTAACCCTACGTCCTATCCTTGTTATCAGATCAGGTTTCCCTGCGCCCCCTCAGCCTGGTTTCCGCCTTCCCGTGGTGTTGGCCGTTGCCTTATTGGTCCCCGTTGTCTCCACGGTCTATTCCAGAGTTTGCATCCCAAGAGTAACAGAATTAAGGTTAGTACCAAAGCTGCCAAAGTGCCCGTATAGTTCCCAATGTGATGCCAATTGACTTGGGACCACGGTTCCTCTCTTTTTAGTTCTTGGATGGTTTGCTGTAGTTCGGACACCTCGACCTCTAACGCATTGGCGGGGAATGTTAATGTACGCCTCTCTGTTTTCTGCGTGAGGTTGAATCTTGGAACAACATCAGCACGGATTACTGTTTTGTAAGTAGTCGTGGCCTTAATGACCACCGAGGCCCCCCTCAAACTACAGCCAGGGTCTAGTGATAGAATTCCGCTCCCGTTCATAGCCACTGCCTGAGGTTGTTCCTGGCATTCCAGATCAAAGACTACTTCGCGGGGTAGTACCATGATCCACCGGTTATCCTTTAATGGGTGAATGTAAATCGAAGGTAGTGCTGTTCGTATGGGGCATCGGCTCGGTTGCTCATTGGCATGTGAGAGCAACGCCATTTTACAATGCTCATCTTGACTTTCAATCTTGTACGTTGGTCCTCCTGCTTTGCAAATTACCGTTCCTTCTTCCCAGCGTCTACACTCGTCCAACCTTTTTGCAGAGATTGGTTGGTACCACACTCTAGAGCGGCTAACCAAAACATACTGGTATTGTGGCTCGAGGTAAGCATACCCCCCTTGGTATCTTGTTGGAACCGGGATGGGGTGAAATATCTGGTACTCTTCCCCCTGGATAAGAGGTACCTGAACTTCGAAAATAATCTGATCCTCGATGATTGCTGCCTTGGTCTCCAGTAACCGATATACATTGATCCAGTGTGCTCTTGAACTAGGAACTTGCAGGTTCGTGGGGATCTGCTTACTTATTTCCCATAGTTGTTTTGCAAACTGCGAAGGAGGTAACAATCGCACACTTGCTCTCCCATGATGTACATCCGAGAGTATATCTATCAGGTCTCCTTGGACATCCTTATACATCCAAATGGCCGCAGATAGCTGGAATAACACGTCCATATACTCTTCATGCACCATCACAGACTCGATTTCCTCCTGGATTACCCGATAATGCTTTTCCATTTCCTCATGCTCCTTACGGATAATGTTTCCGGTCAAATCTAATACATGCATTTGCTGTTGGAGCATGGTTTGTGTTTTTAGTACACCGGTGTTCAGGTGTTTGATTTGCTCCTGATACCTCTGAGCATCTCGTTGGCCCAACACTCCGATTATGTCCCCTGCTAAATCTCCGAGGAAATCCAAAGGAGCCCTCTTTTCCCGTCCGTGTTGTGCTTGGAGAAGCCTATTACTGTCCTCGATTTGGTCCATCAAGTAAGCTATCGGACTTAACAACGCCTCGCAATGTCTAACGTACCTGGTCGCATTGGCGTTTTCTGCACATGTCGCTCGGAGATGTTCTTGCGTTAGTCTCATGTGCTCCCACTCCCTCCAGTAGCTCGATAAGTTATAGTACCCCACTATGGTCCAAATGTTGGTGGATAGTTTGGCCCTACCTTCCTCCGCAAAGTATATACCTGGCTCAGTCTGAAACTCTTGGAACTGCAAACCCTGATTACTCAAACTCGCTGCTGCCACCAGTATCGTCGTTAGCATCAAACACCAGTTGAAGAAACCCATTTCTAGAAATGAGACAACAAGCATAAGACCGTTGTGCTGATGAATGGCGCTAACCCAATCCCACTTTGCTGAACCATGTGCATGGAATGTGATTGGGTCAACCTCATCCTTTCCTTAACCTTACTGACTTAAGTACTACTTGGCTTAACCTATGCTGACATGCTTTCTCGCGCGCGGCATGCCAGCCTTCAACTCACTACTACACTGACTATGTGACTACCGAGCCCACCGGTTCATATTCAGTCTAATGGTGAGGTAGTAACGAATTTGGATTTACCCCGACAATCGGCTCTCTTCTTCCTCTTCCGTGTATACCCGGGACAAAGCATCTGGAACTATATTCTTTGTGCCCTTTCGGTACTCTATACGGAAGTTATATCCTTGAAGCTTCAAACTCCAACGTGCCAAGCGTCCACTAAGGTCTGTCTGGCTCATCAACCACTGAAGGCTAGAATGGTCGGTTATAAGGACAAACTGGTAGCCCTCTACATAGGAGCGAAACTTGCGTATACTAAGAACTGCTGCCAAGCATTCCAACTCGGTGACACTATAGTTCTTTTGTGCACCGTTTAGTTTATGAGAGTAGAAAGCGATAGGATGCTCTCCACCCTCATCATCCTTCTGGAATAAAACGCTGCCAACTCCTGTTTTGGAAGCGTCTACCTGAATGTAAAATGTTCTTGTGTAGTCAGGATGAGTAAGCACCGGCGCGTTGGAGAGACAAGATTTCAGTTCTTCGAACGCCTTTTGTGCTGTCTCGGTCCACACTATACTACCCTTCGTCTTCAAGAGGTCCGTAAGCGGAGCAGCTAGTGACGAGTAGTTTGAGATGAACTTACGATACCAACCACTCATCCCCAGGAATTGGCGAATGTTCTTGACCGTCTTCGGGATTGGGAAGTTTTTAATAGCTGCTACTTTATCTGGATCTACCTTAACGCTACCATCCCCTACAATATGACCTAGATACTTTAACCGTTTCAAAACAAACTTAGATTTATCTACGTTGATTGTAAGGTGGGCGTCCGTCAGGTGCTTTGCAACTACTTGGAGCAATTGTATATGTTCCTCGAAGGTAGGTGATGTTATCAGTAAATCGTCCAAGTACACAAAGACACGCTCATGTAATTCATGCGGAATTACTCTGTGCATCAATTTACACATGGTTTGAGCAGCGTTGCATAACCCAAAAGGCATTACCGTAAAGTGATACAACGGTCTGTGTGGGACCGTGAATGCTGTTTTACATCTTGACTTTGCATCCAACGGAATCTGCCAAAAAGCGTCTTTCAGATCTAGACTGGAAATATATTTGGTGTTTTCTAGCCGACTTAGTAACCCATCAATTATCGGTAGTGGGTAAGCCTCCTTGATGGTCACCGAATTTAATTTTCTAGCGTCTAAACATAACCTAAGTTTTCCATTGCTTTTTGGTACCATTGTCACTGGAGAGCTCCAAGGACTAGAAGATTCCTCGATAACTCCGAGAGATAACATCCTCTCGATCTCTTTATCTAGTTCCTTCTGCTTGGCAGGCGACATTGAGTAGTACCTCTGCTTGATGGGTTTAGCGTCCGCGGTATCTATCTCATGGTGTACTAGGTGTGTCCGCCCTAAGCCAAGCTGTCCGAAGGATGGAAATTTGGCTTTGACTTCCTCCAACTGCTTCTGCTGTACAGTAGTTAAGATATGTCTATCTTGTTCTGGTACCTCCACATTCGTATGTGTTATTTCAGATATGGAAATTTGTAGATTGAACGTTTTCCAGAAATCTGTTCCTAGGTATAGCTTCTGGGACAACGAAGGAGCTATAAACAACTTTAAAGTTTTAATCTGATTATTGAAAAGGACAGGAACATAAATGTAACCAATGATCTTCTCTGCCGTTCCACCGGCAGTATGTAAATGGGTTGTTATTGAACGGTAAGTTAACTTACAGTTCTCCAAAAAATCTCTGCTCCCTTGACCCAGTACACTGATGTTAGCCCCAGAGTCTAGTAGTCCATCTATCTCTTGGTCACAAATTCTAATCTTGGCGTATGGCCTGTTGTCGGGTTTGGAATGGATAACTGTCGAGTGAAGGAGTCTCGCGATTTCGCGCCTTTCCCGAAAATATTTTATTTGTCTAATATCTTGCCTGTTATCCGTTTGGCAGGATACTGACTGGCAACTGTTGATCTTCAAATTTGTCTGTTTCCTCTCCGGAAAAGCTCCGGATCGGTGTTGCTGGCAGCTTCCTCTGTCGGCACCCGTCCTCTCTGTCTCGGTTCGGAGTTTTCGAGATGGGGTTTCCGAGTGTTCCCCATCTCGGACCTCCAGTTTTCCGGTGGGTTGCAATGGCTACAGTTGGGCTTCAATACTCCCTGCTCTCCACAACCGAAACAGAAAAACCCTTTTACTGGCTCGCGACACTCGGTGTATGAATGCGAGTTGTCATGGCAATTCCAACACCTGAAACTTCGGGATCCCTGTGTCGCTCGGCCATTTAGAGATTCCCATTGCCGGGGTTGTGGTGGCTGGGCATTATGCCGGGAATACCCGTCCGGCCTTTTTAGAAATGTCTTGCCTCTGGTCTGGTCTTGGAACGTGACTCGTTGTTTTAGTCGATCGGTAATTTCACAGATTTGGTCAACATAGTCTTGTGGTTTATTCTGGTTTGTATAGCACCAGCTTCCACTATCTAAGTCTTCCTCCTCAAATGCCAGTTCACTCACCCGAGGAGGGCGTGTTTCATACCTCCCTTGTGGTCTTAACATTGGTCTGGTTTGATACCTTTCGGAACTGTAACTGCTGTGGTGTGGTGCCATCCCGGCCTCTGGGTTATGACCTAATCGTTTCCACATATCTTCGAGTGAGCTGCAACGACGAGCAAACTCACCCAAATTTCGAAATTGCGTTTCATTATGCAGGGCCATTTGCAGTCCTGGCCGCATATTTCGTCTAATGATGGTATAAAGTGTGTCGTCTGAGATCGACTTGTTAGTCTGCAACGTGAGGCGATGGATTGCTTGGTAAAATTCCAAGAATGACTCACGGGGATATTCTTGTTTCCGATTGTTGAGCATTCTTCGAACGTCATCATCGGTTCTGCTCGTTGCAAATCGAATTATCATCTCCTGACGGAACACCTCCCATGACATTCCCGGGTTTCGGTCCACGGAGGTCCAGAACCAGTCTAAAGCATCCCCTTCCAAACAGAGATCTATCACTCCAACCAGGTCGTTTAAATGAATACCAGCACGTGCCGCATGCCATTCCATCCGCACGAGGAACCGTTCTACGGTGAGAGGACCCCTGCTCCCCTCGAACCGTACCTTCCAAGTACTTACTTCCCGGCGAAGCTTAGCATCCGTTATTTTGCTAGATCTAGTCGTGTCCTGTTCGAACCCTGAGGATACCCTGGATGAGTGCTTGAGATGTGGCTTACCCTCCTCGTGTCGTGCTTGTGTACTCGCCTCAGATTCTGAAAGCACAAAATCGCCAGCTTGATACGTGAGCACTGAATCCTTTATACTCTTAATTTTCAAACTTGAAGTTAAGACTTCTCTGTCATTGTCGTCTGACGATTCGTCTGTCGTTTGATTAGGTTGGCCGGGCCGGCGCCTTGAACTCGCACGACCAATCAGTTTTTTTGTCCTCTCAAATGTGAGTCGTTCCACTTGCCCGCTAGCGGCTTGCGCCGTCAATAGCTTACTTTTTAGTTTTCCGACTACTGTAATCAGTTCCCTGAAATTTTTAGTCCAACTCGCTGTTTGGGCTTGGAACGTTGGGGACGTAGAACTTCGGTATATACGACCTTGGATGTGATTTAACTTCATCAGAAACTGAGGTAGTTCCTCAAAATTGGGTTGGTCCTGTCCCAAGAAGTCTAGCAGTTCTGTTCTTAAAGCTTGTGTCTTCCTTAAGCATACCTCAGCTTCTGTCTGGGGTTGCTTAATGGCACCAATATGGGCTCTCTGAGGCTGGAGGTACGTTTCTGCGGCCTCCTCCTTGAACTTTGCCTGAAGCATCCCCCTAAGCTCGTCCGATATGGCTTGCTTAGCTGCTTCACCCATACCTCTCACCTCGAACTCCACAAGAAGCTCGTCTTGATCTAGGTAATCTAGATTCATTATCTTATTGTCGTTGATTAAAAAAAAAAAAAAAAAATAAAAATAATAATAATAATAAAAAATTTTCTTGGCCTCAAATAAAAAAAACCCTAACTAAAAAAAACGTATTCAAAAATAAAACAACCATGGGTAATATCCCCCTTCAATGAATAAATTCCGCCAACGGGGATAAAAATAAGGATAAGATAAAGGCTTTGAAATTGAAATTTTGATGAAATTATTTCCTTGTTCCCAATGATGCAGCGGTAGTCTTAACCTGACATACAAGGTGATCCTCGCTGCTATGGTGAACTTGGAAACAGATGACATTTATGGTACCCAATAGACCATGGCAAGTTTGTTGTCCCCTTTTCTGCAGCTGGCAGTCTTACCCTGAACTCAGCAGAGGAGCTCACCTACATGGGTGACAAAAACGTTACCATGTAAGTCAACTGATGTTGATGAGACCTTTGCAGGCCTCTAACAACAGCTGCTATTGCTGTCTATTGGGGATGATAACACGCCGGTTATCACCAAGGATTTCAACAGTGTGTGGTATAATAGTGTTTAGCTTATGTCCGAAACCTCATCAATATCCGTTCACTGATAGAAAACCGGATTGGACAGCTAAACACATTATACCCTGAACGCGCCTACAACTAGCAATGGGAGGACTGGCAACCCCATCCCGGAGGATGATAAATTTTTAAATGAAACGACAAAGTGGAATTTGCGCAATAACCTAACTATACACTGCTTGTTGGAAATCCATATTTTGAATAATAAAATTTGCCACAACTCGTAATAATTTCTTATAACCATTGTGGAATCAAACCGTAGGAAAATTTAGTGACAGTCGTGCAACTTACTTTAGGATGCGGAAAAGTAGTTTTAGTATCTGAGAAATGTGCAGCTCTTAATACCCCCGGTCTTATCACTCGGCAAGGAAAGAGATGGTGCACATTGTTTCAAGGAAAAACCCTTTTCACCCTTACTAACATCCGTTGCACCACTGGTTGTTGTACACGGTACAGAAAACCGTACAACTGGATTATTGTTTGAGTTCGGTTATCAACGCATGCTCCAGCCTTCCCACCACATTAGATGAATTCTTAAACTCCTATAACTACCACGAATGTTGGTTTATCCCCCGGAGTGCGGGTTGGGACATGCCACGGATAAACCATCCATTCGGGGATCTAGCATAGAAACTCAACTATCATCAATCTCTGTCGGTACGCGTATGACCCACCACGTATTAGGTCAGGCTTGCCGCTGCCATACTCGTATCGATAGAAATTTACATCTAACAATGATAAAAACCAAGCACACTGTTTTTTAAACCGATTTAAATTTTATTTAGAAGTATTTAACAATTTTTGAACATTATCCAAAAAGTAATGTCGAATATTAATTTAGACGAGAGTGTGAGGGGATCCTCAATTGAATTTCTTAGACTTATTGTGGTATTTGTTACCAGAATTTTTGGGCCGAATTATGGCCCCATTTGGGCGCCACTGTAACGCTAAAAGTTCACCGTCTTACGACCGTATACCCTAACGCTAAAGAAATTTGTCCCCATTTCATGCACTAACCCCATGTGCGGCTTTGATTCCCGCAGCTCAGTCTTGTAGGGGATGTGGTCGTGGGTTTTTGGGGTTAGACGAAATGCGGGACCTAGATTACCGCACAATAACAAAAGAGAAAGAGAAAGATGGCCTAATATTTACCATCTAAAGGTTGAAAAAAAAATGAAAAGTGGGGTCCTCAGACCCAAAACTGGCGGGTCCTACATATCTCAAGCGGATGTTTTACCCACGGTTGTTAATTCTGGTTTCTTAGGGTAACATAATTACCCTAAGAAATACGCACCAAAAAAAAAAAATATTAATAGAGAAGCTTAACGATTAGTGGTTTAATGGCGTGGAGGAGGTCCTCAGCAGAAAGAGGGTGTCCCGCCTATGGGCAGGGTTACTTTCGATGCCCTCGCTTCTAGCAAGACTCAGCTTTGCTAGAAGCAACTAAGGAACCTCGCCACGATTAGAATGGTTAGTATCTCTACTGCACTAAAATCATACTTACCAAAAAAAAGAAAATTTAGTCTGCAAAGCACTAGACTAAAAACTCGCACTTTTAATTTACCTCCCGGATCAGTCTTTCAATGTATGTATTTCACTAACGTTTATTTTAAATTTTTAAATTAATGAACAAAAATTTTCTTTGGTGTCAAAAATAAATCAAACTTGCAACGCTCCCACAAAACGAATTTTTTGGATATTTCACATTTATTGGCACTTGATTTGATTTATTCCCCGATTACATCAATTTATTTATGTAACTTAATGAACACTGTATAGTATCACGAGATAATAAACACATCCAATTTTCTTAATTAAATTTATTTCAGATTAATTTATACCTTTTTTTTTAAAATTATTATTGTATTTCACTAAATTTTACACATGTTAACAAACGCATTTTATTTTAGATATCAGGAAATTACCCAAAAAGAAACTGAACTTTCTACCTCTTCTAAACACAGCTGCACGGCTGACTGTCTAGCACGCAACCTCCCCTTCTTTCTTTCCGTTGTACATTTTATACCAAAAATTGAAAACAAATTATTGTACATTCATCAAAATGTACGAACGCAAAAACGTACAACAACGTGACATTGATTTTCGCTTACTCAATGCACGCGCAAAAATTTATTTACATCAACAAAAAATCAATCGATCGAAAGGTGCAATTGTAGGTATTTTCAATAGCAAAGTTTTTTTTCAAGCCATTTACCTCAAGACATATCGATGCAAAAATAAATTGATAATGTTGCATTATATATTATTATGGTTTACGTTTATTCACCTACTGCATGGATATATACAGTAATCTGAGTAACATAAGCAACCAATAACAATGCGAAATACGGCATGGTAATTTCTTTTGGTAGAATTTGAGGTATCACCTCGAAGGTTATGCCGTATGTTAAAATTTGATGTTTGGGTTGATAACGGAACTGAATAAAATTCCGTTACAGATGAAATACCATATCCTAAGAGACGTTAACTGACGAAGAGTATAATGGCTTATGAATATGACTCCGGTCTTTTCCAATAGGTGTCTTTACTAGTATTGCTTACTTGTACTATAAATGAGGAATACTGGTATTCTAAAGCACGTGACGTCAACTGTCAAACGCAGTATGCGATGTTGGTTGAAGTGTGAACAACTAGTATTTTTAAATCCTTGAAAATGCCAAATTTTATTCCAAATAAACATCATTTGCGAGAAGTTTTATTACATTATTTTATTGCAAAAAAAGTGCAGCGGAAACTTGTCGTTTGCTTGTGGAAATTTACAGTGAGCATGCTCTATTGAATAAAACGTGTAAACAATGGTTTCAACGATTTAAAAATAATAATTTTGATATTGAAGATAAAGAGCATTGAAAACTACTCAAAAAATTTAAAGATGCTGAATTGGAAATGTTATTGGCTGAAGATTGTTCCCATACACAATCAAAATTGACTGTAGCATTAAATGTTGATCGACCAATCGTTGCAAAACGTTTACAAACAATCAGAATGGTTCAGAAAGCTAGCAACTGGGTTCCACATGAATTAAAAGAAAGGGACCTCGAACGTCGAAAACTGCTTCAAAGACAACAAAGAAAAGGTTTTTTCATCAAATAGTTACTGAAGATTAAAAATGGATTTATTATGAGAATCCCAAACGCAAAAAATCTTGGGTGAAGCTTGGTGAAGCTGGTCCATTGCAACCAAAGCAAGATATTTATTGCAATAAGGTTATGCTCTGTATCTGGTGGGATCAGAAAGGTCTGGTATATTATGAACTGACGGAATCAGGTGCAACTATCAATCATGATGTCTACCGACGACAACTATTACGCTTGAAGCGAGCTATAGAGGAAAAACGACCAGAATGGGTGGTTAATTAACAACAAATTAATTTTTCAGCATAACAATGCAATACCACATGTTGCAAATGTTGTGAAAAATTATTTAAAAGGACAGGGCTAGGAAGTTCTACCTCACTCGCCGTATTCACCAGACATACCTCCTTCAGATTACTACTAATTCCGGTCGATGCAGTCTTCCTTTATTTACAGCGGTTCAATTCTCGCGCAGAGATTGAAAATTGGCTTATTGATAGGATCGCCTCCGAAGATCAGGATTTTTACAAAGAGGGAATCCGAAAATTGACTGAAAGATGGGGGAAAGTTGTAGCTGCAGATGGAGCATACTTTCAATAAATAATTCTTTCATTTTCTAATGTGTTTTATTTCAATAAAAAAGGGCGTTGTCATATTCACACACCTAATATATAATTTTCTAATGGGACTATTTGTTTTGTTTTGTAGGTACACTTTTGGTATTTGTATCAGACTTTTAACAACTTGGTCCTACAAATCAAAGGTAACAGATATCAAATTTAAAAATAGTGCAACAGTACAACATACTGAACTTACCATAAACTCAATTGCACTGGACAAACATACTTATATGAGTAAGAATATCCATTACGCAATAGCTTTCATACAGATTCCATCCGCAAAAATTTACCGCACGTTGTAATCAAGTTACGCTGTGTATGAATTGCAACCTTGGACCAACATTTTACTGGAAATAAGCATATTGAATTTAAAATAAAAAGGAGAACTTTGAATAAAAAAATAAATTGTTTTGGTTGGCTTGTTTTACTCTCTTTGAACGCTCTCAGTCAAATTTTTCCGGAAAATTTTGACGCAGGTTAACAGAAACATATTCGAGTCCTGGTTGACTCAAAGATGCTGAAAGGTACAATTATAATACAAACATTCACTTTCCCCTAAATTGTAACGAATATACTTGAAATTATGCTTATATAACTCTAATCTAATATAATATTAATAGAGCCATCATTGTATCACGGGTTACGAAAACAGCTTGAACAATTTTGATGGAAACGGCTGAAAAACGGTTTTCGAGTATCAAAAATCCATGTAGGGGTCGTCCAATGGAACCCGGATTCTCTCTTTTATTATTTTTGTCAACTCGAGCAACCGTCACGAAAATTGGTGAAAGAGAGTTTTCAGGTACGTAGAATCGATTTCGTTTTGATTTCGAAAAATGAAGGATTCTGATTTCGTTTTTTGATTTTGTTTCACTCATTCCCAACGAATTGATAAAAATGCTAAAAGGAAGTTTTCAAGTACCGGAAGCAGATTGCGAAGGCACTGATTTCGTGAATACTCGTTTCTTTTATTAAATTTTCCTCAATTCAAATTTCTTTGATGAATATTGCTGAAAGGAGTTTTCGAACACGATTGTGGTGGGTCCTGAATCTTGATTTAAATTAACTTAAAAATCAAAATAAACGATTGAGCGAGATTTGTTTAGAGGGGCTTCTGATGAGATTTTGATAAAAATGGATGAGAGGGGGATGTCGAGTGACAACAATGGATTGTGATGGTGAGTTAGCCTTAATTGAGGTAATTTTAATTGAGTATCTTGAATAGATATGGGATTCTAAATTAATTTTGGAAGTTCTGGAATATAGAAATTATCGTTTATAACCGAGCTTTGGAAAATTTGGCATAGTGGATGGAAATGGGTTTCTATAAATTTGTTTTTAAAACAAGTTCTGAAATATTTCAAACTGGGACAGAACTGGCTATTTAATAATCTATGAGAAGAAAGAGAGATAAAATGGGATTATAAAATGAATGTTGTAAAATTTCTGGAATATGGCCACCTAACTGAACTAGACCAACGATGAGGTGGTTTGAGTTTCCGCACCTATTTAAATTGAAGTGTGAAAGCGTTTTATTTCTGTCCCTAGGTTAGTTTTACAATATTTGAGGTTATTGTTTGTTCCACGTAAAGGATGTTTCATCTGTTGGTTTAGTTAAGCTCAAAAAATATTTATTGGGCAGTGGCAACCCGAATTTTTTTCGACAAATAAAGAGTCAAAGCTATGTCATTTTTAGTCATGTATTCGTTTACAACAGAACAACGCATTTTGGTTATCCAAACTTATTACGAAAATAGTCGTTTTGTAGAAAAAATATTTTGGTTAACATGGACGACCTACAGAGCCTGGAATTCTCAAAATTGTTGATCATTTTGAAGAAACTGGATCAATTCCAGGTCGTAGAGCATATGAAGACCCTCCTTCAGGTCGTACTTGTAAAACAGACAAGACTTTGAGACATCTTAAACGTATCGTCAACCACTTTACATAGTATTTTACACGTTGATTTATACATGCATCCTATCAAAATTCAAATAACTCAACAAATGAAGTTAGCTGGCCATCAGCCACGTCGTCGTTTTGTTTATTGGATACTCGAATAAAATGAGCGTTTTTAAATAAAAACCAACTTTTCAAACGAAGCTCATTTCTTCAATGGATACGTTAATAAACAAAGCTGTCGCATATGGATATGTTTCGTGTTGATTGTGGGCTGGTGGCATTATTGGATCTTATTTTTACGAAAATGAAGGTGAAGATACAGTAACAGTGAATAGTGAGTGCTTCGTGGCATGTTAATAGTTTTTCGGCCAAAATTGGATGCAATTGGTTTAGACGATCTTTGGTTTCAACAAGACGATGCCACATGTCACACAAATCGTGAAACACTCGCTTATTGACAACCAAGTTCGATAGTCATCAATATCATGCGATTTGACCCCGTTATTATTTTCTATGGGATTTTTAGAAAAATAAAGTGTAATGGAATGATCCACAAAGAATTCAATATCTTAAGATCAAACATCTTTATTTTCGGATGCAGACCTGTTATAGAAGTCGTGGTGGTCACACGAACGATGTTTTATTCCATACATAAATGGCATAGAACCTACTTGCATTTTCAATTAAAAAAATGAATTTCCAACATTATCTGTTTTTTTAATATAAAAATATCTAACAGATGGAACACCCTTTATTTAGTATTATCTAAAGTATTATCTAAAAAAAAATATTTTTTATGTAGCCCGAAAGTCGAGGAAATGAGCCAGTTTGAATTAAGCTTAGCCAGTCCACAATCAATTTAAATTAAGCTGAAGTTACGAAATGAGTTTCAATTTGTTCTACTAAATAGCGAGTGTGGAACAATTTCGCTCGTTATGAACTAAAATATTTTTAAACAGATAAATGTGAGATCCTAATATTAGTTCAGAATGTATTTAAGGAAAACAACTAATTTTAATATAACTAAGAATAAGCGATTGACATGTGAGTTCAATATTGGTTCCAGAAATTGAACTAAAGAAGAGCAACTAACCCATTTGTTAACCGATTAAGAATTCGCTTGAGCTATAAGATGAAAGTAACGTTCCAATATGAGATACGAGTATGGTTCTAGAAAATTATTAATTAATGCTTTTCTCAACCGATTGGAATGTGGTTGGTTTATGATGAGAAAGGGATTCTAATATCAGTTCCAGGTGTCTATCTGGAAATAGCTTTTTTGAATGAAATAAAACCATTTCTTAGCCGATTAAGACTCACTTTGTGCAAATAATACGGTAATCCAGTATATGTTCTGGACGTGGCTGTGGATCATTGTCAATTTCAATAACACTAAGGCATTTCTTAATGGATTAGCATTTTTATGAATTCTGGATGTGGATCTAAAAACAATTAAACAACCAATTTCGGCTTGGTACAACTGTTCCTCACTTACTGTTCATTGTAAATTTGTGTTTTATGCGAAATAAATAAAACACACCTTTACCATGAACAGTAAATTTGTATTTATGATTTCAATTATGATATGCCATATATAAAGCATAGCACGTGTTTTATTATCAATTATAACTTGTTTGACTTCTGTGGGAGGGTTTCGCTTAAATTTATAACTCAACCAAATAAGCCAAACAAGTTTATAAACATTATAACTAACTGCAGAAATCTTATTTTGTTGTATAGTTTTAAATAAGTCACTCACCACAATATAAGTCTCGAATTGAAGCGCAGTCTTAGTCAGGGTTCTAAATATTTTTGACAAACCATATTTTATTTATGAAGAAAGCGCTGTCTTGGTGTAATATGTATCAAAGCAAGCTTAACAATTGTTCGCAACTGCGCAAAACTCACTTTACCCTAAAGTCAATAACGTATTTATGTTTAACATATTCAAAATTTAACTAAAATAAAATTTGACCATCCTCGGGCGTTGTGATTCAGGTCTTATATAAAATAGGTCATTGTGTCACATGAATTATTATTTGTGAGATATACGATATACCGATGCTCTTTTAACTAACATTTGAACTATTTTGGAGGTTGTAATTCAGGTCTGGGTAGTATACGAAGTAAGTCAATGAATTACTTTGAGTTTACACAATCAAACCGTACCTCGTTATAATTAAATTATGAATTATTCATAATTTAAAAGCATATACCTGCTAGCATAATGTATGCTGCTATAAAAGCATATACCTGCTAGCATAATGTATGTATATTCAATAAGATGATATGCGACTGAAACTATTTTTACGATCGGGAACCGAAAGTATTTGGTGTCAAGAGACTGATACATAATAATTTATGTTTTTCATTCGTACAACATAAATTATTATGTATCATAATTAATTAGAGTTCTAATTACAGAGTTTTAATTAATTATGATATATAATAATTTATGTTGTACGAATGAACTATAGAATAGAATCGTGATGATTTGTTGGCCTCTTATAACCTTAACAATATGATAATGAGTTGAAGTGAGTCATTATTCAGTATTATTGATGTTCAATTTCTAAATGTTATTCCCGTATAGTTAATTTTTCCAAAAATTTAATTTGTTATAATCCTGATAAAATAATTTACATTAACGTAATAGTGTGACACTAGGTGATTATGCAAATGTAAATTTATTCTTAAAACTATATACATATATTTATACACCACAAAGCTGTCAATTAAATATTACTCCAGTTATGCAACCATCAAAAAATAAATCATCAAGGTCATATTGTTCCCAAATAACACAATATTAACCAATATTTTTGGTTAAAAATTAACCTTGAAATAATTATTTCCGCTTAAAAACACTCTAAACAACAATACTTAACAAATTTTTTATTTTGGTAACGTTTATTGTAGGCCAAAATGTAGGTTTTCTAATTAAAAAACATGCGAAACGATTTTTGCATAAAATCCAAAATGAACTGAGTTGGAAAATTTATTTAAATTTAAAATACTTTTATTTTGATAATTAAAGTTTTGAAGGTGATTTTCGTTTTAAAACTAATAATTTATTTTATGCAAATATAAAATCGAATTGATAACTGAAATAATTAAAATAAACAGGAACACAAAAAAAACTTTTGAGTGTGTGGTTTATGTTTCTTTCAACTTCTTAAATACGAATATCGACAAGTACATGAGTAGATTATAGAATTTATTTTTAAAAATTCATATCGAATAAAAGCGATCAGAATGACATTCGCGAATATTTAGAAATATTTAGACCTTGAAATTTAATTAGTTTGGAATTGTTAGATAAAATTGGCAACAAAAAATTATATATAGACTTTTAAACATATTATTTTAATAATAATTAAAATAAAATTGAAAATTCATCAGTACACCAAGTTAGACACAAAACACCAACTTTACAATCGAAGACCGAATTTTAATTCTGTAAATAATTAGACGTGGCCAACTTGTAAGGTTGCTTGCATAATTTAAGTACAAAATTAAAATATTTTTAGTTTTGAAGTATTATGCAACTGTGCTGGGCTAATCATACCGTGTTAGTGGCGTTTTTCTAATTTATATGCACAATAATTACAAACCGTGTTGTTTTACTTTCTGAATCTGAACGAAAGTAGCTATAATGATCGCGACAATACTGCATCTCTGGATATTGAGGGAAATGAATGTCTGAAACTTATAGGAGAGTTTAAATTTATATTTTTTTTAATGTTTGTACATTTTCGCTTTGTGGTCGCTAAATGTTTAAAGATTTTAAAATTTTAACCCTATTTAAAGTTTTTGTAGAGGGCTGTGCAAAAACGATATTTAAATGTTTATCTAAAACTGAAATGGCCATCTATTTCTGAGTAATGAAAAATGGTGTGTTATCAATTTATTCATCATTAACTTAAAGTTAAGGGCCAACATCTTTTGATACTTTAACGTCAACAGTAAGGCAATTCCGCTTGACCTCTGCAATGCAAGACGATATTTTTCTCCTGTACCCTGTATAGAGTAACTATAATGACGTATTCGAGAACTCTGTTCAAGGAGGTTAACACAACATACAGTCGCTAAAATTAGTTTTGACAAATGCAAGATACGAGTATATAGACTATTGATATCTTGAAAGAAGTTAATCCACGACGTCCTAATAACGGATCTTAAATGTTTTATATACTTTTATGTTGCTAAAAAGATATTTCAGTCAGTCTGAAGGTTCCATGTTTTGACTTTCTTCTTAAGTGTTTTACAGTTATGCTGGACTCTTTAAGATCAAAACAGCGAAAGTTGATTGAAGCCTTGGACCGATTAAAAACTGATTTTCATGTACCTTCGTAAATAATACAAAATAGTCCAATCAGATACTCGAATATTTTATGTAAGTATTCAATATCACATTAGTTAGAAACCAGCTAACTTATCAGGAACAATCCACCATTTCTTTTATATATATCTTCGAAGCCTCCACAACAACCGATGGCCAATAAAATATAGCGACACCTCGAGCCAACAACCAGCAGGCAACGAAATCACAAGCCAACCACCAACCGGGACCAGTTCAACTCCGTTCATTGAAACCAGGCAGTCATTACATCAGTCGAAGCTAATAACCAACAGGCTCATCAACAATGACGGGCATGGAAAGTGGTTTGGAAGATCAGGAGATCACAAACTAGTTCAGCTAAACAGAAACTACGATAAAGACACGGACCAGAGGAAAGGAATTAAAGGAATACTACAGCAAATATGTAAAAAAAGACTGAATAAATAATCAGAACTAATATTTCACCGTTAGGAGAGTATATCGAAAAACGAAATGTTATAGTGGTGAATCTCTTATAACTCGATCAGAAGCCAATTTTTCTGATGAATAGATGGCTTCATTAACCAGATGGAAATTAATCCAAAATGATAAGGAAGAGTTCAGGAGGCGATGGTCACAAGTCTATTTGCAACAAGGTCGAACAATTAGTTCTTGTTCAAGGCAACACCATTCCACCATCAATATGGATAACTGGATGTATTAGAGAGGTCTATCCATGGTAAGACGGAATTGTTCGAGTAGTAACTAACACTCCGCCGTCCTGGAAGGTCCGTTATAAAACACCAATAATAAAATTGGCGCCCATTCCGATTGATGATAGCGTGAAAGTACAGGGTATAGAGTCGGCTATTAAAGCAACTACAGCATTATCAACCATTGCTAATAATAAATCCAACTACAGAAAACGCAAAACCATTCATTAACCTCAAATAAAAAGAAGGAAAATTCGACTATGCTTTCAATGCAATTTGATGTTGTTTATGATGATTCCATTTTGTGGCCAGTATTCATAAATATAAAATGTAGCAGATAATTTTAATTTTTAAAATCTGTCGAGGATCTGAAATAAATTTTTATTCTTTTTTAAAACTTTATTGCCCTCTTGTTTCCAAATTAATTCACTATTTTCGAACGAATCGCAAAAGCCTTTGCAGTATTTTCTCTTCATAATGCGTAAATGCATAAACACTTTTAATGTTTATTATATGGAAGAAAATACGAGGCTTATTAAAGATATAAAATTTGTTTATTGCCTTGCATTTTATGGCCAAATTCCATAATTATTGTTTGCTCTTGCTCGTAAATAAATAGTTCTTGCGTTTAAGGCCTCGATTCAAGATAGCACGTGGTTGACTTTCAAAGCTAAGACACAAAAAACTGGTTTATTTTATCTAATAGTTGGAGCGTACAGTACCATTTTGAACTTTGATTCAAATTGTATCATTCGCGCTTTTTTAACTTATTTTTTTGAGGCAATGCATCGCAAATAAACGTAAAACGAAAGTATGAAACATACCTAATGGTTTGGTTACAACACAAACATATTTATATTTTGGTTTTTGTTAATTAAGAGTTCTTTGATGGATTATGAAGTGTTTTGGTATTTGTTGTTGTTTTTTATTACAATCTTAATGAAATATGAATTGTGTATAAAATGATCTGGTAGTACGAGTAGCAAAGTAGATGGTCACCTCAACTCAAGAACTGACTCCATTGAGCTGGATTTAACGGAATGCTTTAAATGATTAATATTCCAGGTGAAACTGCACATAGCTTTAAATCACCCAAATATCTAAAGACGGATCTAAAGAGAGTGATCGTATCCCCTATGGGTGTAATAAATGTGTATTGCTCATTTTCCGCGAATGATTCAATTATTTGTATATACATAATATCTACTGGTCGCATTAAAATTTTTAAACCAAAAATTTCTTTTGTTTCTGCTTTTACACTTTTGGTGTAGACTGGAAGTCTGGTAAATTTCACAAATTATTAAGTCTCGGTAGTAAAATATTTCAAACTGATATTAAATGTGTAAATGACTTTTTCCAAAAATTTATATTTTTTGACTGTTGTCCATGACGGAATTTGTCATTGTCAACAATATTACTTCAAATTTTATAGTTTACAACAAAGACATGAGAAAACCCATTGTCGAGTGAGTTTAGATCCCGCTCAACGTGATACATCTATCGTGTATCAGTTCTTTCGTCAGTTCTACTTTCCAACGAAACTGAGTTTTTAACTTGCTGACTCTAGAATTTAGTGAATTTTTAATGACTCCAATTAAGCATATATACTTTTTCGAGATGGTTTCGTATCTCATAATTCATTCATAATTCCGAATTACGAATAAATCGTAATTTTCCAACCACTCAAGTACAACAAGCCTCTGGATGTCTCTTACCGTTAGCATCAACCACTAATCTAACCAGTGCAATGTTCAGATATTATTTTTAAAATGCCTTAATAAATGTGTAACAGTGAATGACGGGTTATAATAAAACTAACTTTAATCTTGGGGAAGATTTGCGGAAATTGCTTGCAAACGAGTCAACAAAATGGACCGAATCCTTTAACAGTTAGCAATTATTAAGCAATTATTGTTGAAACTGGTTCAGTTGTTAATAAAAAAAAAGCAGGGCTCGTTGTTGGCCAGGACGATGCATGGAAAATTTCCAAAGTAAGGGAATGTGTTGCTATATATATTTAAACAAAAGAGCAAGCGCTTGCGACAAGATCGTTGCAGCTATTTGATTTATGTCTTGATTCATACTTAGTCGGAAACTATAATAAAATATAATTTTTAAAGCGTTTTTTAAAGCAGTTTACCATCGCGTGTCGCGTGTCTCGCCAAATAAATTCGTAACATTTCATTCTTCTTGCGGTAACCATATAAATGGGTTTCTTTTGGTTCATTCATATGTCGATCTGATGAGCTAGGAATTATAATGGTAGGATGATTTATTTCAGGAGAACAACATTGCGACTTAAAACCCAGATGTCGTTAACATATGCTAATATCAGATGCACTAGCCTATGTTAAGAAGACGCATGAAGTATTATACAAATAAATTAAAAAGTATTTGACCAATAGGATCACCTTTCCATACTCATAATGTAATTTTAAAGGCCACCGAAAGTTTATCTTTGCTGTGTACCGAGAATTAAGAGTCTTCATTAATTTGCACATAAATATCAGATGTTGTCATACGCCTACTGAAAGTTTTTAAATAAACTACAAATATGAAGATTGGTCGCCTGTCCATATGTTTGAATAAATTCTACATACATTGCTACTAGTAGCTAAGATGCGCTTGCTATAACTAACTTTGTCACATTACGTTTTTTAAGCCAACCAGTGTTTGACAAAGCTATTCCACCTCAATGAAGTGTGACCTCAATGAAGAACCGGGAAACAGAGTATGTTCTTTCAGAATTCTGTAAATTTCTGTAATTTAAGAATTACGTCAAAATGTTCTGGAATACTAGGAGCTGTCAAAAAGGGCACAAGTAGTTGGTTATATATTGTATTTGTATTTAAAAAAATACAAAAAATCATTTTCAAAAAATGTTAATTTGTCCTCTTTTACGAATTTTATGTTTTTTGCGGTAAAACAAGTTAAAATGGTGGTAATCTAGTAATTGCTTAAATTGGTGCATTTCTATAAGTGATTTTTGGTTACGTAATGGTGCTTGATGTTGACTTGCCGTAGGCAAGGTTCTCAATAATGACTCCACTTGTTAGTCGTATTGGACCTCTTTCCCAAGTTGGTTGCCGCTTTTTAACGGTTGGTCTCTTCATTTTATGGACGGTTGAGGACCAGCTTAACATAGGAGTTCTGCTCTGCCATATGAAATAGTTAGCAGAGAATTGCACGTTTATCAGATCAATCATATACACGCCAACGACGCCAAAACCAATGAGAAGCAAAGGATCTTGATTGTACATTTGAAACATCGATAATGTGGCCATAATATTTCAGAACTGGTTTCAACTGCGTCACTTATGAGACTGCGACTTGAATCAAGTTCAAAATTGTTTCAATATGCATTTGATTTCGGAGAACTAAAGTTGCAAATTAAGAAGCCAATATCATTATTATTAATTCAAAATTATTTAGAGTGTGCGACGAAGACTAACGGTTTTACATATAACCAGATATAGGGACAGAACATGTTTGTAATAATTATAAAATTGACCCGGTTTCAGAGGTCTAGTAGTCAGAAGTAGTTAGAAAATTCATATACATAAAAATGTATCGAAAAAATGTAGCTGGAAACCCACATTAATTAATTACAAAAATATTATTTAGTTGTTCTGCGTCCGAATATTACTACTGTAAGACTGGAAAGTAACTACATCTGTTATATTCTGGTAAAACTAATTATGAATAAAACATGAAATTTTGCGATGGCGTCTTTGGAAAAATTACCAAGGGAATTTCGTTTTTTGCTAATTTTTCGGTTAATACTTAAAATTTAGCAAAACGACACCGTCAATCATCTCAGATGTTTTTTCTGCGTCTTTTGATACATCAGAATCTAAGTTTCGTTGACTGATACCGTCGGAATGGTACCAAAACTTTTGCAATTTTTTGCGAATATCGTTTATTTTGTAAAGCCATAGCGGAAAATCTAGTATGCAAAATTGAAAAAACCACCGTCAATTTTCCAATAAAACTTCAATTAAAATCTTAAGATAGAAATGTTGGTGATCGGTTGGTTAGTTTTTATGTTATGGTACCACGAAAAGACGTGTTTTTGCAATATACGTATGAATCGGGGCCTTAAGCAATGAGAAGTGTGAAACAATTTTTTTACTCTTCGGTTAATAAATACAAATTCGCCATTCAATAAAAAAATGCAAATGTTTGATCTAGATTGCATTAAGATGTACTTAGTCAGATCCATAATCTGTGAGAATTACATCAAAACTCCTTGAATTAGAATATCCAGAAGTATACTGAAGGACAACAGATTTATTTATATTTAGAACCAACGCTTTGTTACATTTTGGTGTTTAAGTGAGACTAAATTTTCTGTATAGTGGATTAAATTACCACGACAAGATTTATATTTAGTCAGATAAAAAGATGAAACAACTGCGAGTGGTTTTTTAATTTTAAGATTATAAATCAACAGTCGATATAAGAAAATCTGTTTTTAATTTTTGTTATTGCTTATTTCGTGTATAAATTTTATTAAATTTTTTATTTTTTTGATTGCATCTGGGCCAAACCAAATGTGTATTGGAGAACAAGAAACGAATGAAGATTTGATTACGTAACTGGAAGAAACAAGTTTTTGGTATTTAAATGTTATATAACTTAGTATAAGTTTTGCATGGTTGAAGATCATAACAACAAAAACTAAAATGGACATGTGAAAATTTTGAATTAATTTCAAGTTGATTTATAAGGTTTATTCGTGTGTGTATACGAGTATGTATGACTTCTAAATTTTTCTGTTCTATTCTTAAATTAATCGGATTTGTTTATTGCTTAAGAAATTGATGTTAAATGCGCGCTAATAATAATTGTAACATTTTTAGAAGGATATTAGGTTTCTTTGCTTAGATTATGACAGCCAAATCGGATCATTCATGGTGATAATTACCTTTAATTAATGGTGGAACAAAAATATTAATATACTTAGTGCATAATTTAAATAATAATCAATCCAATGTGATATTAATTTCTTACTGCCACTGTGTACATTGTTACATTGCTGTTTAAGCAACGTCAACAATTCCTTCAAATTACAAAATTTTATTTTGAGAAAATACCAAACATTATTATACCAAACCGCATAACAAGAGGAACCACACACAACCACAAATGTAAAGCATATTATTACTATTTACTTAAAAATCGCCTCCCAGGGAAACATTTGAATGTTACTTTGTGATATATTAATCAGGCATCAAATGTGTTCAGGCATCAACCATCGGTGTATCCGACAATCTTCATAGATAGCTCATTAAAATTTAGTTTCCAAACTAGTTTTCCCAATTATCGTTCATGAATTGCTAGCTGCTATATGAAACAGTCGGTGCTAGAGTGGTATCCCAACTGCTTCTTGAAATTGGCCTCTTTATATCAACGAAATATACAAGGAGGTGAATATGTTTGCCAACACCCGACTTTCTTTTACCATGAATGTATAGATCACGAATATATCACACTTGATTTCTAAAGCGTTAATTTAAACTTATCAGACTTTTGGTAAAACTGTCCCATCAATCAAAAATCATGCATCCTGCTTAAATTTCTGGAAACCAACAAGGGCATGTTTTTATTAGTGTGTTGTTTTTTGTGAATGCTAAACTTTTCAACATCATTGCAAAAAATGAAAAGCTGCCACTTCCGGATACACAGATTTTCACCAAATCTCGCAACGATCTCTCAATTAATGGAAAAGGGTCTGATTCTAAATAGTCGATCTAAACCGATTAAATAAACGATTGTAAAACTCGTCTTACACGGTAAAACTTACAAAAATGATCTGAACAGATTTTGTTGATACTTAATTTAGAATATTAATGTTTGTAATGTTTTCTCGTAAATGCTATCCAAAATATTTGTAAAAAACTAAACAACCTCCTATATGGAAGCTGCCAATTCGGCTGGACCGATTTCGGTCAGAAATCATTGCGATCGTCCAATTTGTGGAAAAAGTTTAATCTTGAAGTATTATCCCGATCAAGTTATTCATCTGAGCTGTATAGTGGCCGAATTTTTGTACTTAAATTTTGAAAAACTGATTTGGACTGATATTGTTGCAAATTTAATTTAGCACCTTTTAGTTAAAAATATTATAATAACAAGCATGGAATACGTAATCATTTTTGTTTATTACACAAAATTTACATTTTGTTGAACAAAAACAGTTTTCTTATAAAATCACATTAGTTGAGTTCGATTTTCTCCAAGCAGTGGAACGTTTGATAGTGAAAGTGTGATGTTATGCGATAGAGTGATTTTATATGCTCTGTGGCTCTATGCTGCGATAATAATCGGACACCCTTTAACCCGATAAGATCTGTTCATGAAAACGATAGTTCATTAGAAGGTTACGACCAGGTTGATCAAGGATCACTACAGCTAGCTACAATCGATTTTTAAAGTTAACAATTATACGAAACCGGTTCGTGGTTAAAGCTCAACAGCATCTTCGAGAAGTGAGGCGAGTTGACGTATGCCAAAATAAGGCCGACGAAGGTTGGCAGACGAAAACTTGAATATGCTGAGTTAAGGATTAGAAAAAAGTTTTGTTTTGCGATGAATCCAGAATCCAGTTTGGATTTGCCTCTTGAACGCAAGCGAGTAGTTAGAAGAATTGGAGAACTCTTTGAACATTGTGCATTTCGCGAAAAGAGCGCTTGGAGGGGGTTCGAACATGTAGTGCCATTCGGCCCATTTTTAGGCTATGTATTCATTATAATGCACGACAAAACCACTGACAAACTACTAATTGCGTACATAAATTATTCGAATAAGTTGGTATCAATCAAATGAATTTGACAGGATTCGGTCTATTGTACCTGAGTTAATAAACAACCTACAAAATATTAAGGAGCAAGTGAAACCAGTATTAGCTCTTCGTCGCTTTATATACATTTAAAATATTGCAGTTTTTTTTAAATTTTTGTGTTATTTCGACCCATCTAAACGTTTTTGTTTATTTATTGAATGTAACAAATTTAAAACCGGACAAGTGGTGCAGTGGTTAAAGCTTCGGCACTAGACATAAACATGAGAATAATAAATAAAATAATAGTCTACATTCCTTTTAAGTGCCGCTAGGAGCGCTACATATGACGCGAGAAAAAGGAGGTCAAAATTGCCTCCACAAAAATTTTTTTAATAAGAAGCTACCACCATCTTAGTACAACACATTTCATTAGATACCCGACACTTTTCTTAGATAGATAAATAGGTGTTGAACTCAGGCGCATTTTATTTCAAATCATTTAGAATTGTTAGGCTTTATACATATTAAAACATGTCAAAAGTTACACAAATCGCCAAATACAATCATCGGTCTAATATATCTAAGCGACGCATGTTACTCAAGTTACTAATGGCGAATTCTTTAATAGAAAAGTTTACTCTGAGGTCAAAAAAATCAGCGCTAGGGGGACGGGATTTTTTTTGATTTGTATATGAATAATCTCGACGCTTCTCAAAACTATTCGCGTATTACCAAATAAATAGAACTTTTTTATAACAGATTTCTAGACAATAATGCAATAAAATTTCCAAAAAATGGCAGCAAAAATAAAATCTACAAAGGAAAAGCAATGTCGTAATGAGCTTCGCTATTAGAAATATTCAATAAATTCTGGGAGCAACATTTAAACCAAATAAAACATTTTCCTATATTAAATGTCAAACAATATTTTGAAAAATTAGACACTAGATTATTAAATCAGACACAGTATACTGTTGTAGAACAAAGTTTTAACATAACACAACAATGTTTGTTTTCAAAACATAAACAAGTTGCTGTGTTTATTACAGGGTTGAAAATTTCCCTTCGTGATTTTGGGAAATTTTGGATTTTGTTTTGTAAATGCAAAATTTACAAAGCAAAAAGTTATATGCCCGACTATTTTTTAAGTGTATAAAAATGTATGTACCGATACGGAATTATTTTGAATGTGTACTACTCGTATCAAAAAAATCGATTGCAAATAATTGTAAAGCAATATAAGATGAGAATGCACAGTCACAATAAAACACAAATATAGCAACGGATCAAATTTCTACTCTAATCAGAAATCTTGACATACTTAAACGAATATTACACTACTCAATTTGACTAGCACTTTTGTTATAAAACATTTTTATCTCATTGGAAAACCTGGCCTACTTGGACTGCGGATTTCCAAAAATCAGTTGTTTTACAAAACATTTTCGAGTAAAGTGTTTTTTCGATGTCTGGTGCGTTCAAGTATGTTAACGTACTTCAAATATTGCATAAACTTGTACAGTGCAAAACGACCATTACTGAAACTGATACTGCTGAAAACTTCGTGCTGCATATGTTCATGATACTCCTGGCAGCCTCGCGAGTAAAGATCAATTACAAGTTTATCATGAAGTGTACTTAATTTAAACAAGTTTTACCTGCCAACCCTACTTATCACAATGAAATGTCTCAAATCTCAATTAAATCCTACTCTTACCGGGATTCGAACACGGTATACCTCTGCTCCAGTTTTAACCACTATACCATTTGGTTGTTACACTCATTTAATTCAAACTTATTGAATTTGTATATTAAAATTTAATTTAAATCGGTGATGTACAACAATAAAATTTGAAACGCACTTAGGCATAAGTTATTTCAAAAAGTTTCAATTATCAAACTCACGAACTTTGTTTAAGTTAACTTATTAACGCCATACAGACTCGATGTTCAAATAGTAATGTAGAACAAAAACGTTGTTTGTATACTAATTAATACTCGCAGTCACAACATATTTCATAATTGTAAATTATATTGTTGGTTTATTTACAATACAATAAAGACGGTTGTCACTTTAAAAGACATAAATAAATTTGCGACCAGACAAGAAAATATATTTTATTTAATTATTTATAAGCCGCAAACTAAAATGAAAAATAAATAATAATACACGCGAACAATTAACAATGAAAATGTTATTTATTTATTATCAAATTATTTAATTGAATAAGTTTGTTTTAAAGAATGTTATGTGTTATTAGTGATATGCTCGTAAGCCATACATTATCAAAAGTGTGTTATTTTGCTAAGCGCTGCAATTGGTAATTTCTAATAAATCATAAACAGACATTTTACTTGATGTAATAATGCTATCTAAAAGTTAATTTTTTTTACTAAATTGACGGTGAGATGATTGTGAGATAATATCAAAATTTACAAAATTGAATTTATCAGGTAATAGGTATTTTATACAATCAACGGTTACAATAATTTTTCCAATGCGACAATAAAATTATATACAAATCACTTTCATTTCGAAATTTTGTAAACACTTTTACGAAACCACGATAATTTATGGTCCATTAGCAAATATATGTATTCAATTTTTTATTATTTTCATTAATATGCTTGTGGTATTCGTGAGAACACTAAAGTTTTAATAAGTATAGGCCGCCTACAAACGGTTTAATCATTTACTATACTTAAAACCGGCTTCAACACAAATTTTTCGATCAGTTTTATCAAATGGACTTCGAACCTGAATACCAGATGGTAAGTTACTATCGGCACGAAATTTATCTCAGGTTAAATGTCTATTTTTATATGTACATTCAATCAGTATCATATTTTCAATGATTTCAATCAATCATTGAACATTACACAATTAATTTATTAAAAATCGATTCGTTTCGCTTTGAAATAACAATAGCGCCAATATGGTCGTTTGCCTAAATATAGTGTATGTTATTTGCATAAATTACATGTCGATTTAGTGAACAGAGAAAAAAATCATGTAAAGTGTATACATACGAGTATGTGGGTGCTGGCGTCAATCTCTTCGCTTATGTCACGAGTTGACACCTCTCTCTCCTTTACCATATAATTATGAAAAGTATACTGGTGTTCAAGGATAACTTCTACTGATATAATTAAACTTTCTTCCGCAACAATTTTAAATTAGGTTTCCATAATGGCAAGAACGATTTTCTTTCAATTTGAAATATTCATAATTCATGATATGATATTATAGTATTTATGGAATTTATATTGCGCTTTAATTCATAATGTGTCACTATTAATTTAGTAGCAGCTTCAATATTGTTTATTTGTTACATATGCTAATTTTTGTTGATAGAAATACATTTGTGACCAACATTTTGCTATACATATACAAATTAATTTGGTCTTACTAGAGTCTTATTAGATTAATAAAAATACTTGAAAATTGAATACGAAATCCTTTCTATTATAGTACATGTTCCTATCTTCTAATATTATAATCCTTTTTCGTATTTATAATAATATAATTTTCGAAACGAAAGGGAAATCTTGCTGGAAATTTTCCCATTTTAACTTTATTATATGTCGTATCGAATGACCAACCTAACGTGAATTTGTTTCTACATTTTTATATACAAATTATATTAAAAATACCAGGGCACGTGACTTGTTTGTTTCTTTTCAAATTTTTTATTTTTTTAATTTAATTTCTTGATGAATGGACATAATATACTCGTACAGTGGTAATCCTTTCTAAGGATTATATTTTTTAAACTTTCGTATTGTTTTACAAATGTATAATTGTTGTAGGGAAATATGTTATAATCAATTTTTAGAAAAAAGTTGGGAGAATTTTTTTATCACAAATTTCTTTCATCATACTAAAAACATGCCATATGAAGCTTTATGGGAAATTTGGGGTAATCAAGCCAAAATGAGTACTTGTGCCTTCATCGTTAGATTATAAGTTTATCTACGGTTGACTCTTTAACCAGGTTTACAAAAATTTGTGAGGATCAAGAAGTATTTTATTCTGACCTAATGTGCAAGTTTAGATTTATTTTAACGAAAAAAATATAATAAAATGAATTTCCCGTGCCGGTTTGTAGGAATTATAGATTTTTAAAAAATTATCAAATTTATTTAAAAGAATTACGCTTCGATGATCTTAGCACGGTTGCATTATTAACCTTTATGCACAGGGCGAGCCGATGAAAGCAACATGATGTACTCGTAAAAATTCGTAATTTTTTAGTTTTTTTAATATTTATATTCGTATATTTTTTAACGTTATTTAGCCATTTTAGGAGTTTTTTGCGGCTAACTACGGAATATCAGTTGTTGCAAGGAGTTAAGCTAGTTCAACAATTTTTATTATTCTGAACGCTTGGTTTACCTATCATCGGTAGTTTTTTAGTTCCAATATCTGTTTTTGGTCATTTCCCGGTGTAATGAAAAACAAATAAAATATTAAAAGTACAAGTTACAATATTTAATATCCCATTTATAACCTAAATTTTAACTGGCAAAAAGGGTCAGCTAGATACATTTGAAGCAAAACTTAGTGGTCGAGTGAAGGTAAATTATTTGGTTTCCCTCTATGCTGAAACACAGAAACCTGAAGGATCAAGAATTTGGAATCGATGTAAATTGTTTATAATTCTAATAATATTTACCGAAAGGAGTATAGGGAATCGATCCAGTCATCGAGAATGTTCAGGCGACAAGGATTTTCAAATGGGCAACAAACGTTTCTCTCGATTCGTGTCAGGGTTATGATTAGAAAACATAACTTAATTTAAAATTTGTGTCGAGTCACCTAGTGCTTAGAATGGCCTCATCGCCCGCCGTATAAAGAAGAGAAAGGGCTTCATTTGAGAGCCACTTAGCTACATTATTAAAAATCATTCTCAGCTTACATGCAAATCAAATTTTGTCTTTCGAACTGACCATTGCAAACGAATTTCTACGGGAATACACGAGTTTTATTCAACACAACCACCAAATTTTGGAAAGAATTCCATGCCAATCTATAAACTGAATTTGATTTTTTAATCGGTTAAGAATTGATCGGTTTTTATTCAACATAAGGCTAAATTCTTAAATCTTCTCCAAAATTAATGTAAACACCCATAACAAAAATTAAATTTATAGGATAACTGGCACAAAAAATGGTCGATTTTCATGTTGGCCAAATTTAATAACTTCACGCCGAATTCCATTTCACATAGATAAATTCCAATATTTCTCCTAAAAATCATTAATTTAAAATGAGTTGAGTTAGGTGTTTGTTGCTTTTATTTTAAACTTTAGAAAACTTGTAGGGTCGAGTTCAGATGAAATTCAAAATTGCGGCGATACTATATTGTTATTCAATATTGTTACAGTTTCCTGTTCCAGTGTGGTTTTATAAATTACGTAGCTCCTTTATATGGGCTCAACCCAAACATGCAAGTGGAATCTGACCGTGTTCTAATAATATTATTTTAAGTAATAGACGACCTAACGTAGCAAATTGTTTTACTTATGACGAGGCCGCTTTGTCTCTTACAATTTGGCAAACTAGTAGTAAAAAAAAAGCTGATAAATCATCTTTAATGGATTCTATAGTTAATTTGAATGTTAAGGTATCTGGAGGCGTGCGCTCTTCTTTATGATTTCAAATACAGGTTTAGAGCACACCACTCTTAGTGAACTAATAGTGAATAACCTTCGTCGTGCATTTGTTGTTTCGAGCAAAGTGTTAACAATTTTCAAAAAATCAGATTGGTTTGGAATAGTAAATAGAACTGGAATATATTGAATATCAAATTATCTATCTGCCACAAGGATCGTCTTGTACACTTTTATTGATTTATATCAAGCAACATACATTTATTTGCTGATAATATAGCGTTATTCTCAGAAAGCCAAATAGGTCTCTTTTCTCTTCAATATTCAATTAATTATAGAAAAAGGCAAATCGGCATATTCTAATCTTGCTTTTTTTAAATTATTGAACACTATGCAACACCGAGAATTAATGGAGTCCAAATTGACAATCTGTTTAACGTATAAGAACAAATATACGCAGAAACCAAATTCCCTGTTGTTTAATTCTGAGAACTTCAAGAATCAAACTAACTGTTTTCTCAAGAACCGAGAGCTTCCGTAGGAAAGGCTTCACAAAAGAAATTTTTTAATTGAATAAAACTTTTATATTTGTTTCCTTGGTTAGGGACTTTGTAGTTTTCTTGACCATATTACATACATTGCTAATAGTAGACTATTTATCAATGGTGTAAAATAGGAAATTATTGGTTGAGTGAAAAAATTACTCCTGGTCGAAGGTCTCGATTCTTACAATTAGATATCAAGTAACCCATTATTTACTTAAGTTTGTTTAAACAAGTTTGACATTTTTAAACAAGTTTGATCGCAAGAAAATTGTAGATTAGATTATGTATTAATTAAGCATAAAAATTCGCGGCGTTTCGTTTTCGGACGGCTTGCTAAATACTTTAAATCCCATGTATTAGAGAAATTTGAGGAAATAAAATAACGTCGACGAGAAAAGCGAGGTTTGCGATTAATAATGGATCACATGCTCTCAGTTGCTTAATTTTTATAAAAACATCTGCCAGCCGGTATAGCTACCAAAGAGAAACAAGTATATATTACCATTACTTTGGATATTACATAGATATTACCATTTACAATGGGTAACCAATTCTAGTTTCGATTACTGATTTCAAAATGTATGTTTGTGTTATTCGTATTTAAAACTCAGACCAACTATATGTGTAATTTTCTCGTGATGTTATCTAAAACTGTTAGGTAAAATAGCGGCAAGGATACTATACGGGCCTAACTCTTGGATTCTTGTAGTACGTTTCACTTTATTTTCCTATATTTTCCTATGCATTGTAGAAGAACGTTCCAACTACATAAAGAGCAGATATATAATTTAAGTGCTTACACCACTGAATACTGATTGAGTAGATTCAGCCAATGCATCTTTGTCGTGGTCCGAAATTAGTTTGCTCATTTCTGAATTGTGGCTCCAATGGCAAGTTTGTAATAACTTTTTTTTAATTTAAAAATTTACGTCTAGATAAAAGAAAATTTAATCTAGACATTTTTAACAAAATAATTATGTGTGCGATTAAGGTTTGGGCTCTTCTAACATATTTCTAAGTGACTGCGAACGAGACTACTGTTCCATCACATCAAACTATCCAAGTTTTCAGACCAATGTGCAGATTAATTATAATAGTTGAAAATAATAAACGCAAGCTTGTTGAAATGCCGTTTGAACAATCCCACAATCCTTTTATTATCGAGGTACATCTTGTAGCGGTAAATGATGAATTTAAATACAATGCTGCACCACAAATCACAAATATTCCATGAGACTATTGTGGAAAACGAATAAATTCATTAGAAATGATAGCATTCAAGATTATTATATAGATCCAGTTGCAAAATTGATAACGTTAGGTAATAGCTATGAAGGTAAAGTAGTTCTTTTAATAAATGAGTATGATAGTCAATTAGTCAATATGGATTGGTGTTCTAAACAATATAATGATTGTATGAAAGTACTTAAAGATGTTTTCACTGTGCCTATCAAATATATACAACTGCAAACGCGAAGAATTTAAAAGATTCTTACAAATTATGTTCTAAAAGATACAACAAATTTGTCCAAAATCAACAATTATTGTATTGTATGATGGAACTTGCAACATTTTTGCCTTGTTTTACAGTACTGCCAAATATGAAAAGAACGAGGGATTCTGTGAGGAGATATGATTAGTGTAGTGCAATTGATCTTTCAATTAGATCATATAGGATAAATTAACTTGGTAATTTTTAGTGGATCCGAACTGATGTGTACGAAATGTAGTTTTTCGCAAACCCAATGCTATATACAGACTTAAATAGAAAATCATTAAGAATTCCGGCATAATAATAACTGTCAAGTACATATAAAAATGTGCAATGTTTCTCTGAAAAAATATTTTTACATTCAACATCCAACTTACATAACTACGCAATATACTTTGACAAATTGTTGATTGAATTTCTTTAAACCGATTTACGAATTACATTTTACATTTATTTTCTAGAATTATTCGTTGTTTTAAAATTCTAATCCGATTTCCAATTTATAAAAACAACAAAATTAAATTAAAAATATATTTTTTGAACTAGAAGAATTGGTAAATTATATCCATTTTTTGTGTTGTATATGGTCGCTCCCGTAAATCTTTTTAACGGTCAGTCAATAAATATAAATGTTTTTCGGAAATAACAGCCGATAAATCATAAACTAAAATATCACAACCCTAAACCGAAGCAACAAAAAAATTTAATTCATTGGGATTTTAAGGCATACACACACGAATCCCTTTTTTCTGACTTACGCACAAACGGATGGACATATTAAATAGAAAGAAAATAAAAGTTCGGATGTGCACAAGGGTATATGAACAACCCTTAATATAATAATATTTCTTTAACCATTATTATAAATATTATGTGATGATTAAGATGATCTGTATCATAATCATAAATCCATTATTGGTCAATATACATTATTTTTTATGTTCTGATTTCGAGGACATGCGAATCGAAGTATTGAAACATAATCGGAAATTGAATATCATCTCCTCTAATCATAAGTAAATTTAATTTAATATTTTTCAAGCATCCGTTCAATATTGCGATCAAAATTTGTTTAAAATCCCGAAATTTTAATGTAGCCCATTATCGAATGAATATGCTTGTGCCGTGCTATACCTACACCAAACGTATATTTTGAGTAATCCCGGAATTAACGAAATAAAAGCAACATCAAAAGATTTATAATTTCCTTTCCACCCACAAAAACTCACTCGTATATTATGAAAACCGTTTTTTGTATAGCGCAGTGAAAAATACTGGGATTTCCGTTGAATTTCCTTTTATTTTTTTGGGAATTAGAGTAAACGTTAAATATAAATATAAAATTAATAAATAATTGATTTATGCTTTAGTTTTTCCTTTAATTTTCTATGTTACAGCATGTTATATAGGTTCTCTCGTTTTTTAAATCCAATTATTTCTAATTTTTTTTTTTTAAATAAAATTAGAAAAACAAAATATTGAAAACATTTGTGGTTCTATTGCGTTACATATCTATTTTGACTTATATCAAGGTTATTCAGAACTTCGTATACAAATGGAACAAAAATAAATTGCATAGACATGTAATTTGGTAACAAATTCAAAACTTACTGTTCGATTTCTATAACTGGTGATATGGACGTCAAGTGAACAAGGGGTGTGTGTCATTTGTGTCGATTGATGTGATTTTAAGTAACCAACCGGGACTCTACAGATTGGGCAAAGAATAAAATAAACATTGGGCTTCCTTTTTAATTTTCATCACACACATTAATCTAAACGTGTCTGACTGCCTTCTATAAATATATACTAGTAGCTATGCTTTTACATCAACATTATACAATTTTTACAAATTTGCCATGTATTTTTCATCCAACCTCTATCGGCATTCTTGTCGATCCAAATTACAAAATTTGTCCACTGTGCAGTGATCCCAACCATTTTGTGAAAAGTTTTTGTGGTAGACAAATCTCTGAACACCAATTAGCAGATCCAATGGAATAGTATCTATTGCTCCCGCCTTGTTTCCTAATTCTGTCTTTCCAAGGAAATAGTGAATTGGACAAAATATTTAAATATTATTTTGGTATAAACAATTTTTCCGGCTTTTTGAGGAAGTTCGCTAACTCTTATCTAATTTAGTTTAAAAAAAAATTTATGCTATCACGGTTTACCTCAGCGCGTCCAAAAAATAATTTATACCAAAGTGCTATGTAAATTGTCTTCCCGATTTCCTAGTCCCAGGGAAGTCGGAATAGGGCCACTAGCAAAGTCAGTTGGCATAATCACTTTTGCTGACACGCTTTAATTGGAGGACTTGCACCTTTACCTTCTGGAATCCTTACCATAAACCTCTGATATAACCATATAATGCTTCATCCCAATTTATGTATTTATAAAGTTTGTAGACTTCACTTAAGAATATACAAAAATGAAGTAAAGTGAAAAAATATAAATTTTTTAAATTTAATAAGTCGTCTCATAAAATTTACAATTACGTTTCAATTTACGTTTAAATCTGTCTGCTTATATATAAAAATATCTGCCAATATGATGACACATGTATCTGATCGTACAAGCATATTAATATAAGTTATATAAAGTTACATGTAATACAAAAGTCAAAGAGATGGTCAATTTTGTTAAAACTTGTGCACATCATGTTTACCGGTTCGTTGCAACCATAATATGTCCAATCTCGAATATTTTTAATATTTCTATAATATCGATTAGTTTATCTCTAGTCTACTGCTTAAAGCCTAACATACAGTTAACTCTAGCTACGCACTGCTCGATGTCATTAGAGAAAGTTACATTTTCAACGAAAGAAACTCCTAAATCTTCAAATTTATATGGTTCTGTTATACAACAGCATTCATTTTCCGATGAAAAGATATCGTTTTACACTTATTGACGTTGAGACTGAGTAGGTTAGAATTACATCAAATTACCAGATTGTCAAAATCTTGTTGTAATTTATGGGTGTCGTTAATGTTCTCCACTATTTTAAAGAACTTAAGGTCATCTGCAAATAGTAAAGGATCTTTGAATGATGATTTACTTTAGTGATTCAGTCAATGAAAACGGTGAAGATTCAAGGGCCAATATGGGAGGCTTGAAGTGCACCGAAGGTGGCTGAAATTAATTTAAACCTTTCGTTCCTCATTTCAATATATTAAGAGCAGTTGCTCAAGTATGATTTAAATCAGGTCACAAACGAAACTGCAGAAACCAAAATTGTACAAAGTTTCTGATGTTTTATACCTTTGAGTGATGAAGTCAAAGCCTTAGCAAAGTCTGGGTATACCACTCCAAAATGCTTGTGATTTTCAATTTATTTTATCATGTTGTTGGTGAATCGGTAGATAAATGGTTCAAGTATATCTTTGTTCCATTTAAATTACCCATTTTATTGAACCCTAATCAATCCTAAACAATCAAAACTACAACTCACTGAACTCAATCCAGGTTTTATAATAGGATACTCAAATTTAATAGATAGTTCTTTATTTCAAAATTGTGGTCCATCCTGGTTTCTTTAATGAGTTTTGTCGGTAATTTTTTTAAAGGTCGGCCAGTAAAAATTTCCGCTTCAAGATTCTAGAATAGATTTGCAGTCGAATTCTAATAATAAGAAATTAAAATTCTAATACATATTATAATTAATTATTCGTTTTAATAATATGCGGAGATTTTGGTGAAATGTTTTTTCGCAGTATTGAAGTATAGAGTGATTATCGTTATAAAAAACTGCTCTCTGATTTGAAGGAGCAGTTGGTTGTATGACGAGAATTGGATCCCAAGATGGCGTCTAGATATACTTGAAGTTGTGGAAAATTCATTTTTCAAAATTGCCCATTTGATGGAAAGCAGAATAGCTTTTACAAATTGGCCAATTTGAATATAATTTAGTCACCTGTTATATATTGAGATATAACTTGGTGTGCATACTGAATATGAAAATCATGCATTTTAGAATCAAGCTTTCAGTTTATGGTTCTGGAAAATACTACTTTAATAGAACTAAGTCATTTTTGACTGATCCAAGAAAGTAACTTTTTTCAATGAAACTCAGCCTTTCTCCTGAGTTTTTCATATTTTCTGCTGCTCTGATATTTATCTAATTCGTTTATTAAGTTTCTGGTTAATTCACTGCCTGTGCAATGTATTTTTGCAAATTGACATTTTCAGGGAACAATCATTTAGTTGAGTGTTGTGGAGATAATAATAAATTAGGTATCGAAAATAGATAAGTATGAGAAACATTTTCGAATAAGGAGGTCTTGCAAAGCTCGCTCTTGAAACTTGCAATTTTAAATAAAGTTGTATGAAATTCAGTTACCATCTAGAAACTATACCATCACCGAATAAGAATATTTTAGATTGAACTAGGCTCGAATACACTTGGAAGCGGCTATAGGGACCAAACATTGCCTAATTTCTTTCAAATTGGTCAATTACCAGAATCACTTCCGTATCTCATTGGAAGCTACACCATCCCAATGGGTTGAGAAATAACCTAGTTCAATTAAAATCGCCTATTATTCGTATTCAAAACTATTTGCAAAACTAATATGGGAATACCATTCTCACCATATAGAAACCAAGAATAATATCAATCGGTTAAGAAATATCTTACTAAAGTTTATCATTTTTCAGAACTAAATCTGGACCTCATATTAAAATTCCATATTTCATCACATAAAATTAATTCCATTTCATTTGGATGAAAATTAATTGGTTTAGTTCCATTCAGATTAACCGTTATATACAGAATCATATTTTAGACTTTTAACCGAATTTTTTACCGCAATCGAATTTCACGATCAGTTAACAAACGGCCTGGCATTGTTCAAATTGGAGATTTCCCAAAACCACAACCAAAAATTGCCAATTCCTCATTATCTTGAGCCACAGTTCTAAACCGGCGTTTCTCACGAAAAAAGCTGGTCGGAAAAACAACAGAACCTTTACGCAGGACACATTGATTTGTGTGGGAATGGAATAACCGAGCGATTGTCTAATATAAGGCATTCGAACTTTTTATATTGAATGTAATAATTAACACGTGAGCTGCGGGAAACGAATGCCGGGAATCAAACATTTTCGTTTCGCCATTGAGGTCAAATGCGGGGTATTCGAAATGTTCGTACATTCGTGGAAAAACTCAAGTGTGGGCCGCAACAAATACATTCCTCGCATTCCCTCCATTTTTTTGCTTAAATATTTAAAAATTAGATCGTGCATTGCGATATATCTATCGAAAACCGTAACTATGCATTTTTTCTCGCACATATACCTCAAATACAATGAGTGTTAATTCAAAAACCAGGAAATGAAAAGGAAAAGATAATGTCCGTTTTGATTAAAAATAAAAAATCTCAACAATAGAGAGGCACGCTCTATAATTAAAATCCATCCTCACGAGTTTCGTTTTCCATTTTCGTTATTGTTATATTTTTATGGTGCTGTCTATTAGAAATTCTTCTGCATTAGAAATGGGCAAAAATGTGGATATTGTTTTTTTTTGTCCTAAAGGCATAAGTTAGGCAACAACAAAACAACTACATACAAACAAAAGTTGGAAAGTGTTGTTATCGCTCTACAATAATAATTGTAATAAAAAAAATTTAATTTTTGAGTGTACGTACATTGGGGTGAGAACCGAAAGGGTTAGGAAAATTTTATGAAACAAATTCTATCTTATTGATGTTGTCAGTTATATAATAATATAATCAGAGAAGAAAATTATGTGTCATAAACTAACAGGAAATCAAAAAAATTTGTGTGTTGGCTTGGCATTATGATTTTATCTCAAAAAAGTTGATATTTTACAACAACAAGTTCTGTAATCTGTTGTAATTTAGTGGTGACAATACTACTGGTGATGACGGAAGAGTAAAAGGGTTGTGCGGGGTTAAATAACTACGTAGGGAAATTTAATTATGTGTAATCTAATATTTTTGTTCATTTTTTTGTCGAATTTTTCAAATATCTCAACAGTTACGTTATCTCGCTTATGCGTATAATAGTGTGCACGCCTGAATGTCGAGTAATTTATAATTAGGCTAACTCGCAGGCGGTATTTCTTAATTAAAAATATTGTTTTATTGAGGTTTGGGGTAAAATATAAATCTGTATTAATTTTATAAAATAAATGACTTTTAGGCATTTGATTTTATAGCAGCAAGATATTTAATTATATTGTGCATGGGTAGTAAACCATTACACAGTGAAACCAAAATATCGAAGTTAGATTTTTTTGATTGCGCGAAATTAGTTGATTAAGAATTATTTGAAAATATCAACAACGATAGCGATTATAGACTTAATTTTTTTAAAGGGGGACATTTAGTTGAAATTTTAATGCTTGTTTATAGATTTTGTCGCAGAAACATAGTGATTGAACATGACATAAAATGCTTCTAATTATCCTCAGAAAGACGCACAGATTTTAAAAATATGTTCTTTTTCTTATCTCAGCATTACATGTTAATGAAGTTGTACTGGTTTGTCTTAGCAGAGTAACCAGACATTGGCTCTGAGAGTCCTCGGTTTCGATTCTCGATGGAAAAAACGTACGTTTCTTCTTTTTCGAGCCGTAGTTATTTTCATGTAACGTAAATTAAACTGAAAACATATGTATGTATGTTTTTATCAGATTTGTAAACCATCGGTATTCGCCGTTGTCTAATATATGTATATTGATAGAAACTTAGACTTGTTACTAATACTTATTATATTAAAATAATGTTTCTTAAAGTTGAAATATACTTTATATATCTTTCCGACTTTGGAGCCCATCAAACATGGCCTAGTCATCTGCGAAAGTTAGCACAAATCGAATAACGTTTATAAAATGCGAGTTTACACTACTGCCATAGACTTTATGTGCAGTATTCTGCTGAAAATACTGCATCGTTTGAAAATATTATGATTGATACAAGATATATAACAGTCACCACTATTGTTGTTCAGTCTCAGCGACAGCCTCTAAGTCATTCTCCATTTTACCACACATATTTTTATTTATAACATTTGGTAAACTAATGATAATAATTTTAAAACGATAATTTTAGTTACATTAATAATTAGCCTGAAGTTATTAGTAATAAGTAAAATACGTATGAATGTTGCTATAAAAGCTTTTTCTATTTATACTGAAATAATGATCCCGATTTAAATTAATTAGTTCAGTAAATAAGTAGTCCCACAGAATAGATTTCTTGTCTTAGTCATAAAGCTTGAAAACCGCCGTTTGTCAGCAGAACAACCGAAAAATCTTTTCACAGTTTTACGAGTATATTAGTCGCATTAGTTTAGAATCTTCCACAAAGGATTACAGCTAATTGGTATTCTATGGTAACCGTATATGTGAAACTAAAAGAATCTGTTTAACAATTATTTAAATCAGTAAATTGTATTGAATATTTTATTATACTTTATGCATACTATTAGATTTATGGCTCTAAATTTTGTTTAATCCATTCCATATATGGACGTATATTTGTATAAACACCAGGCCATCCCGCTTTTCCACATTCATGTCCATGAGAAATAATACCCTCTAAATACCAATATTGGGACACTGGTTTTACAAATGGACCACCCGAATCTCCTAAGCATGCATCTTGATTTTCTAAACCACCTGCGCACAATTGATTCATGAATGAACTAAACTTTCTTCGACATTCATCAATATTCCATAAGCGTAGTCCAACAATGCGTTTAATGCTACTGGGACTATTCTCAATATTTTCAGGATTTGTATTACCCCAACCAATTGAATAAAGTGTTTCATTCGTCTTTAAATCGGGTGTTGCTGCATTTGGTAAGCAAATTGGTTTTATCGAACTGGTATATTCTACAGGTTTGGCCAATCGCAGCAAAGCTATATCATTAAGCTTTGTCATCATATCGAATTGCGGATGCGTTATAGCTTTCTCGATTGCAATATCTATTGGTTCAGCGGCACACTCAGTAGTGCCGAGTTTTTTATCGATTTGACAATCGATGGGGTTTTGTAACAAATCATATTCCCCTAATCGAACCACTAATCTAAATAATCGAAATTAAACGTTAGATAATTTTATGTAAGAATATTTCGAAATTTCAATAATCTTACAATTTTCTTTTCACATTTTCGAACGTTGGTTGTAAACAATGAGCCACTGTTAATACATATCGTGAATTAATCAAAACACCACCACATTGATAATCACTGATGTTCTTTCCAGCGAGGCCTGTCAACGGCACAATAAATATTTATAAATAATTTTATATGATTATTCATATTTGAGGGTAAGCTTATAATAGTTTTTGATATGCAGTCTATCAATATACTAAGAATTATTGATAATTATGTAAATGAATGCATTTATCGATTTAATATAAGAATAATATCAAAATTTGTATATGTGCATGACAAATAATTATCGAAGGTCTCTCAAATTGCTTTACTTACTTAATTCAAAATCCAATAATGCCGTCCAAGGATGTTCATCTAAATCCAAAATTGATCCACCAATAATTCGATTAGTTACTGGATTTACTCCACATATTGGTGGTGTTGGAAGTATATTTCCTTGATTCACGATCTCTGCGGAAATAGATAACAATTGAATTACAAGGGCAATATCGGTAATGCCCCAATCTAACCACATTTTTCAACATTAAATTATTATCAGCTGATTTATTTATTTGTAGAATCTGTACCATCGAATAAACGTTTTGTCGCGACGGCGTTATCAAACTGACTGAAAATTTATAGTATATACATAATTGAAGACATTGAAGAGACAAATGAATACAAAGATACTTAATAACAGAGATGTTTTCGTTTTATACATACAAACTCTTAAGAGAAGCTGTTTTTTTATTTAAGCAAGTTTTTGTGCAACAGGGAATACGCCGTTATTGTCAAGAAATTTCTATGAACACTTATACACTAAGATTTAATATTCATTGATCTCAAACTGTATATACCAGCTATTAGTGGCTTCAAATTGACTTGTTTTAAGATATGCCCCTAGAACTGACTCTATCTCTCTCTCTGTTGTTAATTAATTTATTGTTGTCCATATGTGCATACAGTAAAAGCGCTATCTGAAACTAGGTTTTTGATTAAGATGAACTTGTACGATTATAAGAATGTGGTTTAATTTCAGTGGTACTTAAAATGTGCCTTGCGTAACAACGTACTCGTAGTTGGTAGATACAGTGCATTTAATGTAATATTTCTTGTTTGTTTCATCAATCGATATGCTATGGGAAAATGTAAAGGCGGTTCATCAAACACTGAATTTGATTAACATTTTATTAATGTTTATTATTATTATAGCTTTTAAGTTATAATTATATTTTAATTTATAATTACAATTTAATCTTTATTTATTGTTATATATTAATCAATACAGTCATTTCTGCTTAATCGAGACACCGGTTAATCGAGACAGCCGCTTAATTGGGACAAATCTTAAAGAACGGAAACAAAACCAAGCAAATATGTGACACAAATTTACTTCGGTTGTTCAGGACAATATTTCGTTTAATCGGGACAATAGGCATAGTAAAAAAACTGACGAAAATGGACTAAAAGAATAAAAAATAATAAAAAATAAAATTGTTTGTGAAACTTCGGATATTTAGGCCAGCCGCTTAATCGAGACAATCTCGCAGTGTCCCGATTAAGCGAAGTCGACTGTATTTGGAACGGAACTGAATTTCAGTAGCCAATTTTGGCTCGGTATTTTTGTAATCTATTACAATACTTGTATAAAACAAACGTATATAACAACGTATTCAAGTGTGAATTATTACAGAGAGTTTTATAATATGTATTAGGAGCGCTCTTCCACAGATATAAAACAACCGATTTTCTATTCCCTCGATTTGTTAGTGTTTGGTCGAAGATATACCGGCTCGCTTCAGTTTATTACATTGGTGATATCATAGTAGTCTGCAGAAATTCTCCCTGGTGACTTTATGCGAATTTTATTTGCTCAAAATTGTCATGCTTGCTCTTTAACCTAAACAGATTACAAGCTTTACGGATATTCCTCAAAACTTATCAATTTAGCGCTTGCTAACATACTTTACAACTTCAAAACTTTCACACAGATTTCAATCACTTAGGTAATGCTATATGACCCTCAACATGATGTATGGTTCTTATGGTTTAATTGTTAATTAAAGGTAACTGTACTATATAAGTATGATGTGAGTTACTTTTAGCAATGTTAACATGTATGTATCCAAGGACACAACTAACTAAACTGGGAAGCCGTATGTAGTGAAAAACTTGCCATAAGGCGTCTGATAAGTTTATTAATATTTTGAAGTCTCACATACAAGCATTAAATTACACTGTAAAAGAATTATCAAAATGCAGCTATTGATGAATTCACACGTACTTCATACAATTAATATTTTTAAGAAATTTTCGAGAAAATACGACGCTTTTCTGACAATATTAGATTACAGGTTTTTGTTAAACAGCTATCTAAAAATATAAAATCGCCTAAGTTTTCTAACCGAAGTAATGTTCAGTTTCGATTTGAGGATCATGAAAAAATTCAATAAACTCATCAGGCCATGGCGACTCAATATAACTACGCAATGATCACACTTTTTAAAATTTTAAAGAGGCTCTTCCTATCTTATCTAGAATTAAATTTTGTCTTCGCTATTTCTGGACATATGAAAGGCATTTGGCACAGTTGACGCGTTAAGGCAGGAACGATTTCTCTACTTTTTCTCATTTAAATTTTAAATTTAATTAAATTTTTGATATAAACCTTATAGACTTTCCGACTGCTTTTGCTGGTGACAAAGGCTTAAGCTATAAACCTACGAATAGATAGACGTTCAGATGTTAACATGGTACTTTTAAGGGATTTATGCAACTTGAGTAACGAAATATGTAGACGGTTGTAGTTGTAGATGGCACCATATTGGATTCATGTTACCCAAAATGTTAAAATTCCACGCTATGGACGCAAACATTCTTTTGAGAGAGCAATTCGAATTTGGCTGTTAAATATTGATTATATTAATGGAAAGTTTTAGTATATCACTATTATTACGATTGTTGAGAATGGATGATCAAGCAGCTAGGAAACCTGTATGAAAAGAAAACCTAGAAAATCAACGCTCATAAACATAAATACATAACGGGTCTTATTTAAAACTATCAGCTGTTTTATATTTTTCACCGATGGGCGTACTCGAAACATTATTTATTTTGCATTCTACAATTTACATTGAATTATATTAACTTTTACACTTGAATTATCACACAACTATTATTATAAAAAAACTAAGCTATTTTATAAACTCTATTTATAATATTTAATGTTTGATTTTATTTCGTTGGCACTACGAAACTGTAATATATAAAACAATTAAATCAAAGAACTAAAGTTTAATTATAACAAAATTGTTACATATTTCGAATGCTAGGTGGCAGAATTTATAACGTTTAACGTTTAACCATAAAAGAAGAAAAATAAAGCCTCTTTTTCTCTTAAAATTGTTTTTAAATCAACAATTCAGTGGTTTGAAATTATAATCTTAATACCCTAAATATTGTATAAATAAGTACAATTTTTACTTAGATTTTACACCTTCATAAATTGGATGATTCCTTCAGTATTTCTGATGTCTAACATATAGAGATTCCGCTGTGTTATTATATGTCTGGTTCAGTACAATCGGTAGTCTTATTGGCAAGAGTGTTGAATACAGCGGCAGCTACTATACTGGGTATCAAACGCTTGATGAAAGTATTATAATTAAAGAAACTGATAGCTGTATTTAAATGATAATTTTAATATTATGAACTACATACTGGATTAACTACTAACCATTTCACAAGAAGCATGCTACATTTTCCTTTCTATCCATTCTACAAAGAGAGGCAGCATAGTGAAATGAATTAAATTATTTTGAATAATACCCTTTTGTTGTAGGCCCAATAACAGGTACTCATCATTGCGCTGTGCTACTAATATACTTCCAGAACTATCTTTAGTATCCTTTAAGTCTAAACAATATATGTTCTGACCACAATCTTTTATTTCTTCGGTGGTAACAAGCTCTTTTTCAGGTTTGTAATTACTATCAATCCGAATTCGATACAGTTGATACGATCCTTTTGTATAAAAACTCAGGTTGTGATTTTTATTATTTTCTAATTTAATCGGCTGATTTTTCGGATCCCCTTCTAATTTTAAGTACATAATATCTCTATCAGATTTATTTGATTTCGTATAGTCATAGTGCGTCTGGTGCTCCGGTATTCTCATCGTTCTTTCATTGTTATCAAATCCAATGACTGCTATTCTGTAATGGATATACATTTTACGAATAATAATCGAAAATTTAAACTCAATTTACAAAGAAAAAAAAATATTACAAATCTTCATCCCGGTGAGGATTTAAGCAGCTAGCTGTGCATATTACTGACGAGTTGCCCACATAGGCGCCAATGCATTCTGTACGGATTAGGTGAGTGTCTGAAAAGTAAAATTATGGTTATTTAAGTTTACATGCATTAAAATTAACGGACATCAAACATCCCAGCCAGACCTTTAATATACTATTTAAAACTCACTATAAATTGGTAGACGTCTCGGCCATAATTACTGTTACTGTGAACAGTACTAGAGCTCAATTCTGTTTTAGTTAGTTTAGTAGGTGTGATGGGTAAAGTAGTTGTGATAGGACTAGTAGTAACTTCACAAAAAAAATAGAATAGGTACGAGTACTTAATCTAAATTTAATGATAATGAATTATATGATAACATTTAATATTTTGTTGTGCATTAACATTTAACAAAATACGAAATGAAAATTCTATGACTTTGCGAATAAGAATCAGTTGATTTTGTGCATTACAAATTAATTAATTAAATGAATTTGTCATATATTTGGCAATTTCAAATAACATTTTTCGCTAAAACATTAAAAATTGTTGACCACGTTTATCTTACAAACAAATGTTTGTTTTCTAGTTCAATTCATTAAAAGTTGTTATATGAATTTACGAAACAAATTTATAAATCATGATTTACATAGAATTAACAATTATTGTGTCAAATAATTTATATGATTGGACGCGGCTTTATTTTGAGAGAAGTTTAGCAAAATTATATTAATTCGCTAAGCTATTGTGTTTTTATTTTATATAAATATGTAGTTATAGTATTTATTATTTATTTGCAGGTTCGTTATACGGCAGCCTAGTGAGATGATTGAAAATTTTAAACTAAAGTATTCAAAAATGTCATTAGTTCTAATCCAAACTGAGAAAAGCAAACCTTTTGATATTTTACTTTAAGGATTTAAGATTTAATAAAATCACCCAAACGTATAACAAATTACTATCTAATATTTAATTAAATCAACAACATTCCAGGAATTATTGTGTATAATTACATGTTTCAGTTGAAACATTTATTTCAAGGTTTGGTTAAAATTTTATATTTAAAATTCAATGAATCGACTAATTACATTAAACTACAATGCTCAACTTTAAATGAAATTGATTAATCTTTATATGAGAATACCATTGTTTATCATTCTGGGCATTTGAAAAGAAGCCTCTTCTTTTTTATTTATTTGTAATCTGTTCTGGGGCCTAGGCAATCCCAACTCTTTCACGGCTTGCTTTTCTCATCCTGACTTTTTCATCGTTTCTCAGTCAATTCGAGAACGTACGGCTATAGGTCCGTTTTTCGTAGAACTATCTGCTCATTGCATAGCTCCATGCCAGCCTACAGTACCGGCATGGAAGAGGGGTTGACCCATGAGTTCTGCACTCCGACAGGGAGTCATAGAAAAATCCCTTTTGCATTCTGCCCTTATCGGTATTCGAACCCGATACCCCCAATCAAAACGGCAAAGCTTTCACCACTGTGCGGTTTGGTCGGTAAAATAGCACCTTTGCAAATATTCAATTTATGATAATTGAAAACAAAAAGGTGTTACTAATAATAATAACCCAAAAATAACAAATCCAGCCCTCAATAGATACAATTACTTCTAGATATTATTGGCACTCATAGGCTCAAAGAATAATGTTAGCCCGGTTGTGCCAACGAACATTAAAATCGTTCCTACATCAGAAAACAGACTGATCAAAATAAGATATAAAGCATGAAGCATACTCGTAAGTTAAATAACATCGGTGATGAAATTCGTTTAACAACAAATGCGGTTTAATTGCTTTGACGATTAAGAAGTAGCTTATTCGACTAATTTAGACATTGTTGTATCAGTTTTGATAATTAAAAATATATTTTGGGCGATATGTGATTTGTTAAGCGCATCAGAATATCAAGTTCCGCGTACAGAGATGCATTTTACCGAAACCTAAGAGGAATTTAAGTACGAGTATAACGAAGTTCCTAATAACTTCAACTTCATAACAAACGTGACAATTTCTATACAAATTCTAACGAACATTGTAAATGTAAAAGAGCTTTACAATGATAAAGGCCTTATAATATACAATACAATTACAGGTCTAATTTTAATTTTTTTAAATAAAATAAGAACAAGTACATACCATACTTGGCTTCTACTAAAATTTCTATTTCAATAATAATTTGCACAGAGTTAACTGATAACTGTCATTGATTCCTTAGATGTCGTTTATAGAACAGACATTATAGAAAATGAACCTAATAGCCTGGACAGCCTGAAGATTAGTTAAACTGGTTTAGCAACATTTGGTCAAGTACTCTAGTACTCAATAAATTTCAATTCAGTTCGATACACTACGAAAAATTCAATAATCTACTAGCAAATTCAAGTTCCTCAATAGGGTGCTTGATTGAACTTTGCTAAACCAGTTTAACTAATCCGCAGTCTGTCCAGGCTATAAGCGTCTAGTCTAACAAATTAACATCTTATAGATTTTGGAAATATAGAGAACACTCCAACTGAAGCCTAAAATTATTTAATAATATAAGTGACCGGTACTTAAATATTTTCAAACAACAAATACTTTAGATGCCTGATAATTTAATGGGGATGTCCTCGCGTGTGTATGTTTAATTATTGAAAATATAAACACAATTTGCCACTTTAAGTACCAGGGAAAAAAGGTTACAGTAACTTTGAAGAAAAAAATATAAAATATAAAATATTAGCAGTACATTAGGGGTTACCGCATTACATTTAAAATTATTCGAACATTATTACAAAGCGATTGTGCACCAGTAGATGAAGCAGAACGTATACACTAACTCACTTAACCCCTCGGTGTGGCGAAGTGTCATAAGAGCATCTGAGAAAAAAACATACTTTGTCCTATTTTTGTAAGTTATCAGAGAAGTCTGATAACAAATCATAGAAAAAATCATTCTACAGTAAGAAATTTTACTCTTACGATCACTAGAATCAACCTGTGTACTAGCTCCTCTGGGAAATTTCCCTGTACAATAAGCTGATAGAGTTAAACAAATCCTGGATACAATAAAGGTGTCCTCAACAATATTTCCACAATTTAGGGTGTTCATTTGTGAAACTGTTAGCCTTGAGAGTTGGAAGTCTTGGTGCTGTTTCACTAACCTCTTGTTGATTGATATTAATAATAACTAAATTTTATATTTACATCCAGTGTGCTGATGAAAAATCAGAAAAACTCCCAACTCTCAAGTCGCGATTTTCGAACAAAATTCATATACAGCTTGGCTGAACAAAATATAATACTGGAAAACGAGTCTCTCTTCTGTAATTGATTTAACTTCGTTGGGTTTAATTTTAACTGCTTAAAAATATACAAATCCTGTTTTACCTACAGCCCAATTCAGGAGATAATTATATCTATATTTCTCAATTCATTGTGGTCGCTTTCTAAACTATAGATACAAATTAAAACTCATTTGTGTATCTATCGTAACTTTAATTGTAAAAATATCACGAAATCGTCAAAAATTCAAGTGATAATACCGTCTCATGCGACAATACCTATCAAAAAATATATTTTGTGGGACATAAGGATATCTTTAAAATAATTCCAATGAATGATTCCAACTAATGAACGAGATATTTCTAAATTAATTGGAGCTAAGGGTTTCATCACGTCTCGGTACATAACATTAAAGGAAATATTAAAATTTAGAATTTTAATTAGATTTAATATTTGACCTAAGATCACAAATACATGACAATCTTTTTATTTAATGAGATTAATTTCATTAGTTTGAATTTGGTTTCAGGTGCACAATTTCTTGAAACTAAATACCAAGATTTGTCCAACTTGTACCGCCTTCCTGCAAATTCCACCCTGAAACTTGGATTAAATCTAATATTGTTATGGGTAATCTGATAGACAAATTAAATGAATTAAATTAACTAGGTACTGCAAGATAATTTCTGGAATTTAATTAGTAAATTTTACAGATAAATTTGTGTAATTTCAAATCGAGTATTATGCTGATCGGAAAACTGAAATTTAAATCAGTTTAACAAAATATTTTTAAAATATTAGTACTTAACTAAAGTAATTTGATTACTACTACAATCTGCCGTTATTAATGCAGCCAACTGGAAAATAATTAAAAATTGTCCCTAATAGACTGCATTAAGGAAATAAACAATATTAAAATATAAATAGAGCTTAAACAAATGATAATGTAAAAATAATTAATTTCGAATTAAGAATAGTGAAAACAAATAATCAGCTTCCGATACACTCGAAATATCATTTTTTATTATGTTTATGTTATGTTTTGTTATGTTTTATTATGTTTTTTTTATTATGTTTAATGTCACCGTACACATCACAGATGGAAAAACCCTTTTTGCGTCCTATTCCTAGCGGAATTTGGTCAGTATTTTTGACAAATGATACATATTTATTGCTCTAATACTAGCACCACTATCTGTACAAATGAATTACTTGAACCTAGGGGTTATGCAAATGAAATGGACTACTACTACAATATTAAGTAAATTTAAAAGATTCACAAAAACTAGTACTGCATTCTGAAAAAAAAACATTTATTATTTTATAATTTAAAAAAATATTATTTTGAAAAGTTAGCAAATTAATAATTCCAAGTGGATGACTGCTGCCTGCCTATACAGGCCCTAAAGAGTTCCTAAATTCGTTAAAGTATTATTATTACGTTTAAATTGAGTATTATACTGATGCCACTCTGAAAATAATTACTAGTGGTTTTAATTATAAACAATAACCCAAAACTTTTAATTTATCAATTATTAATTTATATTTCTATAAAAATTTATATTTGACATAATATTTAAATAATCTGATTCATTTCCACCAAAATCTGTATAGTGATGAAACTTTATTAATTTGATTTTGAATCACTATCTAAATGATCAGAAATTATCAAAACAAAGGCAGGAAGTAGGTATGTATTTTTGAGAAATCATATCTATTGAAATAAAAACTGATTTAAAATAGAAAACAAAAACAAAATTTAAGAATATATAAGAATTTTTACGTTATAATTTTCTTACTATACAGGTAGGTATTTCTCAAATAAGAAAACTTCGTTTAGGAAATGAACAAAACAATAATACACTTACACTCGAAATTAAAATTACATATATTGTATTAAACACAGTGGAATAATATTAAGTTCAGAAAACTTAAAACGTAGGCCTTACAGTAAGGGACCACCCATGCTCCGTAGGAATTACTGAAAAATACCATATTTTTGGATTCAAATTTAATGAATGACACGTGACTACACGCAAGTTACGAAGCAAAAAATAGTATGTAAAAGAAGATAACGGAAGAGAACTAAAAGTGACTGAAACTACAAAATTAATGATTAATTCATTTCCGCAAAAATCATTTCTATTGATACGAGTATAAATAAAAGTAATCTTAATAATATAAGGAAACTTGAAAAACTCAACTCATTAAATTTTTAATTTTCCCTCTTTTAAAATCAAAAATCATTTCGATCGTTTTACACACAATGAGGTCGATTTTGTTTACAAAAAATTTGAATCATTAGACATGTACAAAAATAGACCATGAGTAACTTTTGGTTAATTCTAATTTTATTAATGTTGATAACAAAGTTATTCACTTAATCTGTCTAAACAAAAGGTAAGATTACTTTTCGGGTGTGAATATTTATATTCAGCAAAATTCAATTACGTGTTTTATCAGATACGAAATTTTGGTTCTTGTTCTTTTGTATAGTTTGTACTTTAAAAGTGATACGATCAACATTTTTGGTTTATTAAAAGATTTATAAAGCAGTTATTAAAATAAAAATGCAATATGAATCAAGCGACGTTGAAATCTTTGACAAAAAGATGAAAACAAAAAAAACTTCACCACTGTCTATTTTCGAAAACGATTATTATACGGTTTTATACAGGCGTTTTATTTACTAAACGTCTGAAGTCATTTTTGTCGACAGTATTATTTAATAATACATTTTCCGACCCTGGTGTAATTATAACTATATTGACCAGGAATATATGCGTTTAGAGGTTGTCAAACGAATAAAAACAATAATTAAAAAACTAGTTTTTACACACCTTCCTTATACTGAAAATCCACTACAAAACTAAAATCGTTATTAGTGTTATTATAATTGATATTTTTGTTTGAAATATTGCCAGCATTTAGATTTTCGCCAACTTTAATAATCAAAAGTATTGAAATAATATACGATAATATTAATAAGCCTAACATTAACACTGTTTTCTTATCAAATTTTTCGGACATTTTAACAGCACGATATTATTAAAACGCAAACAAAAATTCTTCAAGTAAACATTATTCATCGTCTAGTATTAAGCAACTAACTTTTATGTTTTCTTCTGTCAAAATGATAATGAAATTTTAAAATATGGAGAGAACAAAATATGGAAATAAAATATATTAAATCGTGTACAGAAATAAATTAGAGAAACAGAGAAGAGAAAATGTGGCAATGTAGTAAGTGAATACAGTAAGAACCACGATTTTTTTTATTTTAAGTCTTCTGTATTTGCTTGGGTCTTTTATGAAGTTTGAATCGATCGTTTCACACTGTCTAGCAAATCCCACATTAATTAGTGTTGTTATCTCTCGGAAAACATGACAAGTACAAATTACAATATTCTCTAAAAGATGAAAATCACGCTTCCATAAGTACATTTTAAAATAAAATTTTATAATTTAAAAATGCGATCTATTTACTAAATAAAGGTTATATATATATATATATATATATATATATATATATATATATATATATATATATATATATATATATATATATATATCTTTTTTCTATTAGGCTCAGGGCTAAAAATATTAGTTTCTATTAAAAATGACCTTATGCAAATTTTCAGGTCCATCGGACCACGGTTAGGGGTCGCTCAAATTGGTTATTTGCAAAAAAATACTAAAACGACCCTTAGTGACGTTTTCTCCTCTCTTTCACTTCAGCTCGTTCCAGTAATATCGGTTTAAATATTCTAAGTATTTTTGAGTATGCCGAATCAAATAAAATGATAAAAAAAGATGGTTGACCTAGTAGAAACATTGTTTTCGAGCTGTTTCTTTCAAAAAAAATTAAAACTTTTGAGTTCCGGCTAATTTTTAAAATAGTGCCCATCATGTTTGACTAAATTTCACTATTTGTTTAGTTTCACTAAAAAATGAGACATTGCTCGTCAACCTAACTAAAAAATTAACAATTTTATAGTTGAAAAACGCATAAAAGGTCGTTTTGCCGTGCATACGTATCTGCGAGAACACATCAATTTTAGTGGATTTGTACTTATTAAGTGTATTTCTGTGGAGATAAATAAAATGCAATTAACCTCATGTGCTCTTATTTTATGTGTACGCCTAGTTTTATGATATTATTTTCTCATGACTCATCAGGATCACTTTAGTTTAAACAATGACTATTCTTTTAGAAGTTGAACCAACAACATCTTTATTCAAATAATAAAATAAGTTTTATAAAATATTAATTGATTTTTGCTTTTGATTTTTAAGTTTGTAAATTTCATTATTTTTCAAGAAGTTTCTGAAATATTTTTGGTGGTTAATAATCATGGAAAGTGACATTGTGCAAGTGCATTGTTGGATTGGTAAGTTTTGTCACTTAGTATTTTTAATCATTATTTTCAATAAATTTATTGATACAACGGCCAGCAACGTCGGTATGCTAAATGGACCCTGCAAACTTCTTGAAAAAAGACTTGGCATAAATTTATTGAGGTTTACTTGCAGACATCATATATATAAGAATTAATTGTATCTGCTGTTTTTAGTAAGTTGTTAAAGGAAGTATCAAGTGGATCCGATATTCAGCTTTTTCAGAGATTTAAAAGGCACTGGAATTATTTTAACCATACCCAAATAAGCTCTGGTTTAGCTGACGCAAATGTTCAAGAAATCTTCAGTTCACCAGAGAAGAAGAATATTATTACCTTTATTAATTATCAATTTGGAAAAATACATAATGGGCGAGATGATTATAAAGAATTTTTATGTTTATCACTTTTATTTCTTGGAATATAACATTCCAGTCTTCAAGCATTTTATCTACCATTTTAGACTACTTTATGGCTGTTCCATGTGTAATCATTGGAACTCCCAACAATTTGGTGTTATCATAACCAGATACTATAACGCTCAGTCGATCAACCATTGTTTTCTCTGCTACATATTCTAACATTTTTCCATCTCAATGTATGGTCTCTTTGGAAACTGCAATTGATTCTAAATCATGCCCTAATGTATTTGCAGTGGTAGCGATTAGAAGAGCAGCTCCTGAATTGCTTATTTTCGATCGATCCAACGCACTTACTATATTCTTATCAATCACGTTCTTCATATGTAGCAATGGATGAGATGAAGCGGAATTTTTGATTGCTTTAGTTTATTTACTGGTGCTTGATAATCACTCCCGAGAAGACAATGTAAGTGAACTGGCGTCCGAAATGATTAAGTTTGTATCTGTATCTTGAGATCTACTAATTGAAGGTTGTGGAACATTAATCGCCGCCAATGTGGTATTGCTCTCATCCACTGATCGTAATGAACGAATGTTAAAAGCATTAATATTTCGATGGTACCATGACCAATGTCAAAGAGTTTCCATCCATCTCTTTACTTGTTTCAGTTTCACTTTTTCTGTTAATATTTTTTTGAGATTCCGATATGTGTCATGTGATTTAATAATGTTTCTAATAATATTCCTCTTTCCTGATGACAAATACCAAACTTCTGCCAAATGGTAGCTATCTCATCCGCAACAGTGCTAGCTTGCATACTTATACCAGTATTTGTCAGCTTGTGAAGGAATCGGCTAACTACGTCTCGATTAGTTGGAAGATTATCTTTTTGTAGATTTTCAATAGATCCATTATATAACGAAACCAACATGCGTTCTGTAGGTTATTTTTCATGCTTATTAACCACCAAAACTATTTCAGAAACTTCTTGAACTAATGAAATTTTCAAACTTAAAAATCAAAAGGAAAAATCAATTAATATTTTATAAAACTTCTATTTTATACAGAATTTCATCCTTCAAAATAAATGAGTCACGTATGCACGGTAAAATGACCTTTTGGGCGTTTTTCAACTATGAAATTGTTAATTTTTTATAGTTATGTTGACGACCAATGTCTCATTTTTTCGATATTTTATCCTCTATAGCCACTAATAGTGAAATTTAGTCAAACATGATAAGCGCTGTTTAAAAAATTAGCCGGAACTCACAAGTTTTAATTTTTTTGAAAGAAACAGCCCGAAAACAAATTTTCTACTACGCCAACCACCAATTTTATCATTTTATTGGATTCGGCGTACTCAAAAATACTTAAAAAATATTAAACCAGCATTAGTTGAACGAGCTGAAGTGAAGAGAGAGTGGACAAAACGTCACTCACTAAGGGTCGTTTTAGTGTTTTTTTTGCAAAAAAACAATTTGAGCGACCTCTAAACGTGATGGACCTGAGCTCGATAGAAAAAAAAGGTAAGATTTCCTCCTTACAAAAATGGGTCGCCCTAATATATATTATTATTTTCTACTATATATATATATATATATATATATATATATATATATATATATATATATATATATATATATATATATATATATTATATATATATATATATATATATATATATATATATATATATATATATATATATATATATATATATACCACTAAGAAGCTCGGTAAAGTTAATAGAGTGAACTGATCAGTTAACTAAAAACGTTTACTTTATTCTTTGTGGAAAGTTCAGTTGCATAGACCCTCAAATATACATTTCAACCAATACAACAATCAATGGCAAATATTCTCGTTTTTAATAAAGTGTTAATTGACTTAATAAATATTTTTAATTAATTTTAATTTAATGTAGATAATGTTAAACACGATAGTGTCCTTGGCTATTTTAATTAACTTTGAAATATAAAAATATATTATTATTTATTTATTTTAATCACAAGTAAATTATTTACAAAGTTTGTCACATTTTTCTTTTTATTTCGAGCCAATAATACTTATCCTTCGTATTTTGGTGATTATCGAGCCTGTTATTCAAAAATCTGGGAAAAATGAATAATAAATGTCGCCCGAAAATTCGAATATGTACTATTATTGTCAGTTTATTCATTTCTTTAGACAGTAATGTTTTACAGTTTTAATTGAACTTATTATAATTTTACTATTGAACTAAATAAAAACTTTAATTATACAAAAAATTTAAAATTTCCATTTGCCATAGACGACTCAACTAAACCTTCTGCTATTGCCCCTATTCAGTTAGTGAAAACTGATATTTTTATTATTTTGTTTCGTTCTAAGTAAGTGTTAGAACGATAATAAATAAATTAACAAATAAAAGGCACAGAAGCAAAATTTGATTTTAGCCAATTAATCGGTTGGGGTACACATCATACATCTCTAATGCGCTATAATTAATTCCTTTGGATTTCCATTTTACCGCAATTTTGTCTATTTTAGAACAGTATTTACATTATCATTTTTGCAACATATTAATTCATTAAAGATTACCATAAATTTAATACTGGTATTCGATGTATACAAAAACATATACGAAATATTATCACAATAAATGACACATATTTAAATTTTTAAGCTTATTATAATACAATTATACTAAACCATTTAGACACACAATTTATACACTTAAATTAATCAGCTGGTGATTGTATCTACTATCCAATCCATATATGCGGATACGTTTGTATAAACACCTGGATATCCATTAATGCCACATCCTCCATTAAACCCATACGAAACTATACCTTCTAAAAACCAAGCAGGTGGGGTTGTGTGGTGTGCTAATCCTACTAATGGCCCACCTGAATCATATGTGCATGAATCTTTTCCCGCCTCACCCCCTGCACAAATCTGCTTGTCAATTGTATGAAATTTTTGTGCACACATTTCTCGATCCCAAACGGGTAAATCGACAATTTTCTTAACATTACTTTCACTGTTTTTGTCACTACTATTTGTTAGTCCCCATCCAATTGCGAATGCCTTTTTACTGAAATGATGATTGTAGAAGCCGTCACTTGGCAAGCAAATAGGTTTTGTAATTTCATTGTACTCAACTGTTGCGTTCAATTTCACCAAAGCAATATCATTTTGTTTGGTTATGTTGCTATAATACGGATGTATAATTATTTTAGATATTGGGTATAGCTTTGGTTTATCGGTGGCACATTCATCTGGTTCACCGGTTAAACAATCATATTCATTAAATAAATCTTGTTCTCCGAGTAGCACTCCAACGCTATTAAAAAATGTAATGTATTATTTTTATATTATTTAGACCAAGTGATAGATAACACTTACAGTTTACGATGTGTATCAAACAGACAGTGCGCCGCTGTTATCACATATTCATGATTTATTAATGTTCCGCCGCAGTCAAATGTTGTAAATCCTTTATCTTAAGCAGATTAACGGAATATGAGGATTGCACTTATATAACGCTAATAAAATGTTTGCAAACACTTACCATATTGATATTCTAATAAAGCAGTCCAAGGTTGTTCATCAAATTCTAGAACACGACCACCAATGATTTTATTATCGCCAGAAGCAAAACCACAATGTGGCGGTTTTGGTAATAAGTCGGGTCTAATTCTTACATGAGTTTCCCTCACATCATTAGCCATCGCAAATTTGTCTTCATAAAGCGAATCATTTTGTTTCATTTTAGTGACAATTGTATTGTTAATCTTATTTGATTTACTTATCGCAAAAACAACAATAACACCAATTACAACGACGATAAATATTGCCGTCACTACGTACCATATTTTATTTTTATTATCCATGTTTTCAATGACCCGAATGCTTACCTTCTGACTACAATTATGGTAAACTTGATTTTAAAAAAATTAAATTAACGTTGAAATTTATAAGCACAAACTATTCACGTTACAGGTCTGTTGGCAACTGATATTTTTGGTTTGAATCATACGCGATACAGTGCGCAGAAATATTTCTATATTTAGTTGTTTAATATTCAAAACGATACATCGTTTTGCGCTTCTACTGTGTACTTTTGATCGTACTTGAAAACTTCTTGTTCTCTCCCTGTAGCAATCACAGGTTTGTATGAAAAGATTTGAGTATTATGTTATTTTTATTCCGAACTTCTTAAAGATTTTTTTCGGGGATTTCCACAAGCAATCATTATCATATTTAAATTGTATGTATGTTGTATGCAAATACCTTATTTGTTATAATAATCAATTAAGGAAAATGACTCACGTCGTAAATATTTTATAAAATATCTTTCATACATTTATACGTAGTGTGATTTCCCCATCGTGACCTCAACACTGATTTCATTTCATATATTTATATCTAAACGAAATTGGTTTCTATTTCTATAACAATTTAAATAATTTCCTTCAGTGTACGACATATTTGTTAAACTAAGTAAATTTTAAATGTGTTAAAATTGTAAATTACATAATTATATAAGCCAGCATAACGAAAGGTCGAAATCAACTAATTGTGTATTATTGGCGTTTTGCATTTATTATGGATGTAGAGGCTTTCTTCTAACTTTACTGGTAAACATTATGTTTTATCAATTAATTTACAAAACCAGAATGATAAGATAAAAATTTATCGAATGCCTTTATTAGTCCGGAAATGAATTATTGCGAAAAAATAAGCAATCCTTAGTAATTACTTTCGTTGCTAAAGTAAGCGAAAGAATAATAATCACTAAAATTACCTACCTCGAGATTTATGATTCTTCTTATCACCGAAGTGAGTTCCCAGAAATATCTATGACGATTATTTGTAGTTAGTGTAGTGTACTTTCATTAATTTTTAGGCATTCATAACAATTAGGATGAAGTTTGTTTTATTAAACTGTATTTGAAAATTCGGAAATTCGAAATGTTTGCTTAAATCCCAGTTTTATAAGCCATAAATAGTTGATTGCATATTGTTCTGTGTGTACTAAGTTTTTGGAGATACACCAGACCGTTGAGACTGTGAGGTTTAATCAAACACTAATTTTAAACCTATTCGAGAAACTAAATTTTTCAATATCCAAACATACGAGTCTAGTTCAGCAATTCATAAACTGATAATGGAGATAAATTTTTAAAGTAAATAACGAATATTAGTTTATGTAATTTACACGTACATAATATAATACATAAACCACTTACAACGGATTACGACATGTGTATATCCCTCAGATTGTTCAAGATATGAGTTCATATAATAAACAAGCACATAAACGCCTTATTGTAAAAATGCAAGCATGACTCAAAAATTTTACAATCAATAGCCGTGTTTTTTTATTAGCGCCCGATAGCTGTATCCGGAGCACGCAATTTTCTATGTGAAAACTTATATTTAGTGCGGTATTCTTGCATATAATTAATTAATTTAATTCTAAACTAAGATTTTTCATTCAACTTTTTAGTTAAAAATCGATAAAAAAGTATTTTGCTCTACCTATTTATCGGGAGCACTATCCATTTCAAAGGGAAATTTTAAATTTCCTTTCTTTTGTACAACCCTTAAACCATTAGAAACTTAATCTTACAATAAAAATTTAAAACGCAGCAAGATGATTTATTTTTTATAACGTCATGCCAAAATAAATGTTAATTGGTATATTTCAGGTTAATTTATTTTATATTTTCATTTTTATGGTATAGCGACACCAGTGAATAAATAGCTACAGTTTCAGTAGAAATTTCCCTTCGGCGCCGGATAGTGCTCCAATATTAAAACTCGGCTTTTATTACTCGTTGAGGTGTAAGTTCAAAATTTAATAACTAATTATGTCACATTTTTTCCTTCTCCATTGTTTCCTTTTGACTAATAAGTCGCCAATTAACAACAAACACTTAACTTAAAGGTTGTATTTTAAACAGTTGATGCTTTGTAAACGAGCATGCACTTCGTTAAACAGCTGTATAAAATTTGTATTCTGTTTTAATTGACTGATCCATGTTTTCTGTTTTAATTTAAAAAGTTTACCGTAGCTGCAACGGATGTGTTGACACAAACATACATCCAGTGACTTTGTTCTTGCATATATTAATAAAGGCTTTACTTTGCACATACATGTAATAATAAGTGATGGGTTCTCATAAATACAATAATAAAAATCTAGCATTGAATATGTTGTGGCTAACATCCGACTTTCTTTTAACACTATATATACATAGATTTCGAATAGACCACACTTTATTACTAAAGCGTTAATTTAAACTTACCGGACTTTTGATAAAACTGCCTACAATCAAAAATCAGAAAAACAACAAGGTCAACCCTTGTTGAAAATTTAATTTTTAAATTTATTAGAATCTTCTAATTCTTTGTCGTCTTCTGTTAGTACTAAACTTTTCAACATCATTGCAAAAATAGTCAATCCGCTTGGACCGTAGAGACACCGAATTTTGGTGAAATAAAGTTTTTTTTATCAAAACTCGCTATTTCCTGTAAAATTCAAACAAAAGATCTGGACAAATTTTGTTTGAACCTTAATTTACAAACTTTTTGTTTTTAATCGTTTTTTCGTAAATGCTATATGCTTTTAAAAATATTTGCAAGAAACGAAAAATCTCTAATGGAAGCTACAACTTCCGATGAACTGATTTCTGCTGGGCTGTGCAGAGGCTGAATTTATGTTAAAAACATTTTTTTTTGTCAAAAATCGTCATTTCTGCTTAAGTTATGGAAAACAGGTATGTACCAACTATAATGCAAAATTCATTTTGAATATTTTAGTTAATTGTAGTTTTGCTCATAATGATACATTTTTCAAAATATTTGCGAAAAATAAAAATATACTGCTATGAAAGCTGCCAAATGCGGTAACTGATTTCGGTTCGGCCAAACATCACAGAGACCTCCAAATTTATAGTAAAAGCTTAAGTATGAAGTTTCACTCCTACAGTCTAGGCTGTACAGGGGCCGAATATTTGCTATAAAACAGAATTTTCAAAATTAATTGCAAAACTTCTAGTTCTTAATCGTTTTTCTTGTAAATCATATACTTTTTAAAATATTTTGAAAAAACGAAAAAGCTAATATGGAGGCTGCCACTTTCGGTTCAGCCAAAAATCATAGGAATCTCATAATTTTTGAAAAAAGCTAAGTATGAAATTGTATCCCGATCAGTCAATCCGTCTGGGCTGCAGAGAAGCTACAGCCATTTAGTCTGCACTTTTTGATTTCGGTGATATAACGAATGAAAAATCTACAAAGTCAATAATTTTCAAGAATACTTTACTTTATTTTACTACGTAAAAGAGAGTAATATATAAATAAATATTTACAAAGACAATAAATAAAATTAAATATTCACTTAACAGCGAACATAATTAGATATAATAATTTACTTGTTTAGTGGCTCCATACCAGTGATAATATATCACATGTAACATTCGTTCTTGAAGGCGCTTGACCCGGGAAGGATATCAGCTACAACAACCTTGACGTGCACCTAGGCCAACATAGGTACAATAAAAAGTAGTACAAAAACAACAACAAAAATTTAAACAAATTAAAATTTAGTAACTAGCAAGAATTGCTTCAAAAACGATGAAACTCATTAGAACAACAAACAAATGTCTTCCACAAATATAAAAAAGACGAAGAGGGTCAGAAAATAAAAGATACCACTAACAAAAATTAAATTACATTTAGGGACTCTACCAGGATTACCACGAAGTTGACGAGCTGATCAGAATACGTGGGATTAATCGGAATTTGGAATATTTCAAGGAAATGAAACAATTATTGTGAAATTACGATACAATAATAGATGATACTTAACAGATTATCAAAATCAGCTACCTCTGTCAACGTCCAACAAGGTTTCACCCATTAAACATGGCCATAGCGAGATATGTATGCAAGATAAAGACACCACATTTAAAGAAAATGCCGAAACAACGCGAGATACAGGTTGAAAACAGCAATCCGCCACTCGATTAAAAAATCTTTAGATGCGATGTCAGTTGAACCAAAAACAACTTTTTATAAAAAAGAGATAAAAATAAACCAAATCAGAGCTCTCTTAACCAAGCACCATTGCTTAAAAGGAAAACGGCAAACCCGGCATTTAAACCATAAACTAAGAGAGCAATAAAACTATTCTGGATCAGTTGAATGAAGAATTGCTTTATGAGATCCCGGAAGACCAATAATAAGCTACGCCGTCCTTCGTACGACAACAATGCGAAATGATGGCCCAGGCAGACAAAACGACAGTAGTTCTTCAAGAGGACATGCACAACAATCAGGGCAAAATAATGTCATCCGCAAGCAAATTAAATATTAAACAACAACAAAATCAAGATATCGTATTTCAATGGACAATATAAAAATTGGGCAACATTTAAAGACAAATTTAATAAGTTTGTCCATGATAACGAGAACCTCGCGAATACTCATAAGATTAGTTACTTCATCCATACGTTAGAGAGGATGTAGCAAAACTTATAAACCATATTGAAACAACTGCAACAAATTATTCATTTACGAGGAATTTATTAATAAATCGGTACAACAACAACCTGTTATTGTGGCCAGTTATGTTAAAACATATTTCTGGATCTCTGAAACATTACTTTGCAAAGTGAGTGCAACATTACTTTGCCCATTACTTCGATGCCCAAATTGTTTGCTTTGTCATACATAGTTTTTATTTCATTGCAAAGTAATGTTGCACTCACTTTGCAATGCAATAAAAACTATGCATGACAAAGCAAACAATTTGGGCATCGAAACAACGACTAGAATATAATGCATACTAATACCACTTATATTAAGGTGGTTGAATAATGAAACTCACCTTTATGAAGCCAATCTGGAGAATCCGTAGGACATACAATCTTAAGTGTATTCCTGAAATTTCTTGAATTTCAGAAATCTTTTCTTGGTTATTGTCAGCCGCTATTCAAAATCACCACCAAGAACATTTGGTATGCAACTACAAAAATATGCATAGTTTGTAACGCCTGAATAACAAAATGTTAAATATTTAAAAAACTTCAAGTTTTAGAAAAATACGAGTATAAACTTGTAACAACAAACAATTTATATAAACTCTGTTTAGTCTCTGCCTACAATAAGTGTGACGAGTAAAAAAATCTGCGTAGTATGAAAACATAATACACTACTTCATACAAGAGAATTGTCAACTTCAAGCAATTAAACACTTACAAAAAGTGAATAATCAGTACCATCACTAGCAACAGAAAAAATAAGGACAGTGGCTCGTAATGGAAATGCAGTTCTGTTACGTACGTTAACAGATACAGATTCACAGTCGTCAAAATTCCGAGTGTAGTTACAGTTCGTGGAATGAATACTAGTAACATAAAAATAAGGATCCCGCAACGTAATTTATCAATATTCCAGAAGGAAAGCCTTCGTTTTCCAAAACTGACTGAAAACCTGTTCACCGAACCAATTAAAAGACCTGATGATAATCTCTGGAAGGTGTTCTTATTAATCGATACTGGCTATTCGACTCCTGCAGCAATCGACATGATCCTAGGTGCAGATTTTTATGCAAATATTTTGTTGAACGGGCGATTAAGAACGCATCGCACCAACGAGTAGCTCAAAAACAGAACTAGGTTGGACTCTTCTGGAAATCACAACTTAATCTCATTCGGTGTTGTATTCAATATCACTGATAACTCAAAATAATGTTATAAATAAACTGCATAATTTCTTGGAAATTAGAGAATTAAGTCAGTCTAAATCATACTACAACGACCACAACGATTACTAGATAAGAAGTATGCAGTTACTATCCTCATAAGAGATAACTTGGGTAGATAAGTGCCGAGGAATCGTACTATATCAAGACTAATGTAGGTAGAAAGGAGGTTGCAGAGAGATCCACAATAAAACTTGAATACCATAACTTTTTGAACGAGTACTTACAAGAACTAAGTCATATATGTCAGCGAAGTCAAGCGATTCCAAGGGCAACAAATACAACTTACAACCATTAATGTACTTATTGTATTAGTAGTATAACTATGCCTTGGAGGACATTCCTGGATAACAAAGGGAAACAGGCCGAACTTAAAAAAAAATGAAACCATAAAAAACGCTGGGAATTGTGAAACACGAATCAGAAATCATAACAAAACATAGCATTGAATAATATTAGAAATAGTCTAATTATTTGATCCATTAGTGTAAGTAGTGTGTGTCCTATCATACGAAGTATGATAAGAAATCTAATGTTTCAGGACTTACGGATAAAGGAATTGACGTGGGATGAAGAGCTACCCGATGAAAAATAAAAGAAAATGGGTCAAGTACAAATCAACATTCGACAAATTACAGAACAAACAAATCCTTCTCTAGCTAAACACACAATATAAGTTTTAGTATTTGGAGCTTCTGAATTTTATCATGTATCGTATTCCACAGTTGCCCACTGTAAGGTGACAAAAACAGGTAATACTCCTATCACACTTTTTAAACGCACTAGCTAAAATAAGGATTTCAAGAATAGAACTATGTGAACTTTATTCTAGCAAAGAAGCTAAGGCAGCATACATGCTTGATTCATGTATTGTGCCATCGAGTATAAATGATTATGCTAAATTTCAGCTCAATTGGGCACCCGGAAGTTGACGAAAAACCGATTACAAGATTTAACTCGCATACAGACAAGGCGTGTTAACTAAACTTTAAAAAATAGCTGTAATTTGTGGGTTTCCTATACAACGGCGATTTCTGTGTTCAACAGAAAAACCAAATTTACTTTATGGAAAAATTATGGCCTGACAGTTTCTTATACAATACAAAAACATTATTTTCAATATGTGTTTTAAACAAATAGAAGAAGCTTATAATGCCTATATTTTCAAATGTTCTGACGATAACAAACCCGTAAAAATTTTCGAGTATTTATTCAAGCATATGCGATTAGAATGATTTAATTGATCTTCACAATAAGTATTAACCTCACAGTTATCAGGCGTTACATCAATTGGGATTTAAGTTGACGCAACAAAAGGGATTTGGGGATCTTTAAATTTGGATGTGGAGCTTATGTTAAGGCAAATATTACCAAAAGTCGAAAACTATTTGAGTATATTATCACTTCTGTTTACTAAAATCTCACAAAAAAGCTGTTTCATCTACCAATTCAACGATAAAGATTAAAGATAGTTTAAAAAAAGAGTACTATTAGGATCGAATACGAAAAAGAATATTAATTTAATGTTCGTAGTTTTTTCTTATAATTGTGTCCGGCTCGGTCGTCTAACCCAACTTACTGAATATCACTACACAAGCGTTTAATTAGTGTAATTACTGACGGCCTTCACCTGTCGCTATATTTCACGTTAGCTAATTTATTTTTTGGATCCAGTTTTTTTTTCATCCTATAGGTAGCTGAATCTTTACACAAATAACTGTAGTCGGTTGATGATGGATTGGTATTTAATCTTATGGTCGATTTGACGAAACTAAAAAGGCTCGTCTAAAAACATAAATTTTAACTATTATTCATTTGCTTTGAGCAATATTTGGCAATTCAATAAACTAATTAAAATTAAAAAATCTTGCAATATATTAACCTGAGCTGGAAAGCCCTTTTAGGAGAAGTTTAAAAGTTATGAAACAAAGTCATTGTGAAAAACCCCGGTTTCTCCTAAAAATAATTGAACCACGAGGGGTTTCATCTGAGCACTCATCAATGATCACGACTATGAGTACAATAATAATAAAAACAGAAAACTTGCCTAAATTAACAAATAATAACATCAATTGGTATCTATTGAAGAAGTTAGTGGACGGCCGAATAATTCTAGAATTAGAAGCATTCAAAAATACTGTTCAACATGCAGCACAGAGAAGTTTATTTTATCTACCAAATTCTTAAGGAAATATACATAAATATCCTCTTGAGTTCAGAGAACGAGTTCAAGAGAAACTGAAAACTCGAAAACCATAGCTCCACAACATAAGATTATCCTCAATTTGCTGTGCAATAAATTAAAACTACTGGTATGGGAAATGTAGAACAAACCATAAAGAGGAGGCTCCAAGAATTGTTAAAACTAACGGGTGACCACTTTTGAAAGTGTTTTTTCAATTACTCACTTTGGAAAGTAACAAAGAAGGTTAGAAGAACCAAAATGTATGTGCCACCTACGAAAAACCATGCAGGGCTTAAGAAACATATTAAGTTTTGCTGCTTATTTCGAAGAGACAACAGCCCTAACCAAAATACGAGTAGATGATCTTAACATATGAGATGTGGTTTTATTAAATCTAAAAGTTAAATAATAATTTAAGTAACCGAAAAGTTACGGGTTATGATTGAATTGCTGAGAAAATTGAAAAAAACAACGTTCACGAGAGACGTTTTCATAAATTATTTAACAGCTTTTATATAGTTTAAAACTAAGAGTCAGTCAATAATGATGCATTTTACTCCCTTAGAGGTAGGTTACTAGATATGGGTTACTAAATCTTATTATTACTATCACTTTTCACTTTCTAAATTTAATAGAGATTCAGCGTCGAAGGGTAGTTTCATTACTCGAGAATCACTTCCCTCGCCCCTGCGTCACACCGCAGGTATAAACATAACAATTTTTATTCTCACATCTTTTAACGTTGACCCATTATTCAAATTCAAGCTTCCTGTACCTGATGTAATAAAAATGGAACACTATTATTCGTATACGTAAATCACACTTATTTAGGATCAAGGTCGTGTTTCGAAATTTATTTTTCTTTCAAGAGTATTCACATGATGAAATAGTCAAAGTTAAGAATTCTAATAAAAAAGTGATTCTCTGTTTTTTTTAGAGGTTCACAATTTTAAATTAAAATAGAACAAAGAAAAACATTTTGAATGTCAGTGAAACTAGCTTTATTGGATAGATAATTTTATCCCATTAATGCATAAATATGATTTGGGCCATGTGGCCGCCGCGGCTGGCGCGTACATGACGTAATCTGGAGGTTCAATTTTCGATCACTCTTCGCAGCAATTGCGGCCGTACCTCGCTAATAAATCGCCGAATGTTGTGTTCCAAGTATTCAAACGTCTCTGGTTTATCGGCCTAGACAAGTAGCTTAACATATCCCCAAATAAAATAATCTAACGGAGGTAGATCACACGATCTCGGTGGCCAATTAACAGGTCCAGTACGTGAAATTAGTCTTTCATCAAATGTTTATTTGAGTAAATTAATTGTATCCCGCGCTGTGTAGCATGTGGCACCGTCCTAATGGAACCACATATCAGCAAGATTTATGCAGCCGATTTGGGTACAAAATAGTTAGAAATTATGTATCTATACCGTTCATCATTGTCTGCAATATTCCACCCATCATCGTTTTTGAAGACATATGGCCCAATGATTCCGCCAACCCATAAAGCACACCACGCAGTGATTTTCTCTGGATGTAATGGTGTTTCGGCAAAGGCTTGTGGATTATCTTCACTCCAAATTAGACAAATATGTTTATTAACGTACCCATTCAACCAAAATTGAGCTTGATCGCTGAACAAAATTTTGTTTGGAAAAATGGTAGCGTGTGCGATGGTCGAATGGCTTTAATTGCTGCACAACTGAAATTTTGTAAGTACGTAAACCAAGATTCTTAGATCAAATCTTCCATAAAGTGGATGGACACATCTCCAGTTGCTCAGAACGACGTTGAATTGATTGATTTGGGTCTTTCTCAGTGCTACACAGTACAGCGTCTATCGCTTGTTCGGCATGCACTGTTTGACGTCTTACTGGATGCGTATTATCATTTAGAGTGTACATGGTGCGAACACGATTCATAGTTAACCGAATTACCCACTCTGATGGGCAGATATGACGATCGTAAGCAATGAGTTTGGCGAACAGAACCATTATTTTGATAAAAAAAATTCCCCAATTTGCAAGCGTTGCTCTGGCGTGAGTCTATTCATTATGAAATGGCAAATCAAACTAATGACATAGCAAATATCAGCTGTCAAATCGGTTGTCAAACAAAACAGTGTTACTAACTTAACGATGTGAACCTTTAAAAACACCCTTTATATAAAATTTTATTTAGTTGAACGTTAAAGGCCGGGATATTTTGTTTTCTGTTTTAGTCAGATATGTGACTCAGGGCGCCTGTATAAACACTGCTCATTGTAGATTTAGATGAACAAAATCTACGTGGCATAACGGAAGATCATAATTGTTGAGACAAGGCTAAAATTCTAAGTTCTATTAAAATATTTATATGTTAGAATATAAAATGTAGATGTTTTGGTTTAATTACGAATCGTTAATTTATGTATAAAAACGATAGAAAAACCATAAATTACATTTCAATTTAAACTTAATAATAAAAATTATAGGGTGCGAAGAACACGATATGTATACATACAAAAAACATTGATGTGTTTAACCAACACACAATTAATCTATAATTTCAATAATCTTTAGAACCATGTTCAAATAAGGTTTGTTTTTACACGAACAAGCACATCCACAAAATAATTTTAAAACGTATTTATTAATATAAATACGTTTTATCAAAAAACTAACCTTGCAAATTTCGAAAAATTCGCGTTGTTTAAGCATTATAAAATATAAACAATCTTCTTCGAATGATAAAGAAACAAATCTATTTTTAGCATTTTTTGCAAGTACGAGAATATGAATATGAGCACTATATTTTGCAGCTCAGTTATCTTTTTTCAACGTTGCATGTATATTATTTGCAGTAATGTTCGCGGATTATTGGGCGCCTAAACGTAGATTATGAATATATTTATGTGATTTCTGAAGAAAATAAAAAAAATGTAGTGGAGTAAACCATCAGAATAAGTTTAGTTTGGTACCACAGATGTAAATAAAATCATCAAAAGCTCTTCTGATGAGTATGATCGGCGGTGGTTATCTCAAAATAACACTATGGAAAAATATGGTTCCTTTGTATGTGGTGTTTACGCACGTTCACAAATTACCACTTTTCTCGAAATGGGGTGAATCAGTTTAATTTAGGTACGAGTGAATTGCCTCATGAAGAATATCAAGTTCGAAATTTTTTCGTTTGATGTTTCGGTACTTCACTTTAATCGACCTGTTAGTTGTGTGTTAATCTATAACTAATAAATTTCCTTGAACTTTCTTAATAGTTTTCATTCTAATATTAATTAAAACAACATGAATGTCGGTATATGGTGCGACCGGAGTGACGATGTTATATTGCGCACATATACTCAAATTATGTCTAAAGGATTTGATCATATTGTTTAGTTAAAGATGACACTCATTTAATTACCATAGATAACTAATTCATGAGAAGTACGAGTATTTAAAATGCTAAGTAGTTTACCACATAGAGTTTAAGTTAAATTCAGAGTTTAAGTTAAAGAAAACGAGGTCAGCGGGATTGTTTACTTCTTCGATTATCAATCATCGTAATTATTTTATAATGAAGGCATGTAATTATTGTGGCCAACATCCGTCTTTCGTTTACACCAAATGTACATAAATCTCTAATATAGCACACGTCTTAAGTTTTAAAATGAAAAATTGTACCTACGGGATTTGTGATAAAAATTATCTTGCATAGGGCTTATTTCAATAAGCACCCTCGAATTTTAAATGTAAATAAAACATGTTGTATGTGAGATATCTACTCAACTTTGTTTTTAATTGAAAGAATATTTTATCGCATTAAGTATGAAGTATAAAGTCGTTCAAATCTCCGCCGCGGTTTTGCTTGGGGAAACGAATTCCGAAGGTGTAATTGTCGATGACTTTTTCGCATAAATCGGGCTGAATTTCCTGGATGGCGTTCATTATATTATTTTTGGGGGAATCAATATTTTGCGGTTTAGTCGCATAAACCTGCGATTTAAGATAGCCACAAAGGAAGAAGTTTAAACGCGTTAAATCGTACAATCTCGAGAGCAAATTCAAGTCGCCGCCGCGCAAGATAACCATCCCCTCAAATCGCTCGTACAGAATGTCCATCGTGACATGCGCTATGTGGCACATACCGCTGTCTTGCTGGCTGCAGACTCAAGTTTCAACGCAAACTTCGCCAAGTTGAAATGCCAAGTTCTTAAGAACGACGAGAAATTGAATGCCACGGGTTTTCCTGTAAACTCTCACGCACAGCTGCGATGTTTTCAACAGATCTTGCGTTTCGGTGACGTACGGGTGTTGGCTCATTATTTATCGAACGCGCGAGACAGAGCGCTGATTATGAAAATAAAATTTGATTATTTGCATGCATTGTTCAGCACTATTACCCTCCATGGTGATTTGCCATAAGGTGCTTGTTCGTTTTTGCAAATATTAAAAAAAAATTAATAAAATGATATATAAATGATATACCTTTACGAAAAAAGATTAAAAACAAAGGAATTGTAAATAAAATTTCACACGAAATAAGCTTAGAATGTTTTAGAAATTTTACTGGAAATGACGAGTTTTGATATGAAAAACTTTATTTCAGTAAAATTTGGCGGATTTTCTACTCGGAATAAAACTTCATACTTAAATATGAAGAATAACGACATAGAATTAAAAAATTTAAAAATTAAATTTTCAACCAATAAGGGTTTGGCCACCAACCTTGTTGGTTTTCTGAAATTTAAGCAGAGGTAATGATTTTTGATTATACAAGACAGTTTACCAAAAGTTCGGTAAGTTTCATATTTCGCTTTAGAAATCAAGTGTGGTGTATTCAACATCTAACGGGTGTTTTTTTAAGCCCGATAGAACTTGAAATTGTAAAAAATAACACAAAAAATTAAATTGTAATCCAAAATTTTTATTTATTTATTCGAAAGGTATATATGTCATTAATATTTGAAAATGATTTCGGGCATATGGGCACCACGGCTTTTCTTGACGAAACGCTGGACGTCCAATTTTGGCCACTTTTTCGAGCACTGCTGGCCGTATGTCACGAATAACACGAACAATGCTGGCTTCCAAAACGTCAATTGTTGCCGGTTTATCAGCATAAACCAGTAACTTTACCAAGCCCCACAGGAAATAATCGAGAGATGTCAAATCGCAGACCTTGGAGGCCAATTGACAGGTCCATTTCTCGAAATCAACTTATCGCCAAATTTTGATTTTAATAAGTCGATGATTGCGGTCGCCGTATGACACGTAGCGCCATCCTGTTGAAACCACATCTCGTCCGGATCAATGTCGTCCATATTTTCAAAAAAAAAAATCATTGATCATGGTGCGGTAACGTTCTCCATTGACCGTAACGCGATCCCCGGCCTCATTTTTGAAGAAATAAGGTCCGATGATGCCACCAGCGATGTAAGCCGCACCAAACGATGCATTTTTCTGGATGTAATGGAGCCTGTAGGGTCTCTTGTGGACTGGTCTCACTCCTTATGCGGCAATTTTGTTTATTAACAAACCCGAGCGTCATCGCTGCACATAATTTGACGATAAAACAACGGGTCATTTGCTAATTGCTCTAGAGCCCAATCAGCGAAAGTACGATGCTCATAATGGTATCGTGGCTTCAATTCCTGCACCAGCTGAATCTTGTACGAGTGTAGGTCAATGGTTTGCGCAGAATTTTCCATGTAGTGGATGGACGGAGCCCCAATTCCTGTGAACGACGACGAATCGATAAATTTGGATCTTCTTCCACACTTTCGTTTACAGCCGCGATATTCTCTTCAGTACGCACATTGCATCCTCTAGAGAGTATGTGGTACGAAATCTATCCACAGTTCGACGGATGGCTTGCTCAGATGAATGAGTATGTGCCCCATAAAAATTACGAAGTCGTCTATAAGTTGCGCGAATCTACGAATGATTTTCAAAGTAAATTTTAATAATTTCGTAGCGTTGTTCAAGCGTGAGTCTATTCATGATGATTTGTCAGACTATACTGAGATCTGCCAGAGTATATTTTTCATAAAAATTTAATTTTTTGTTTTATTTTTTACAATTTCAAGTTCTACCAGGCTTAAAAAACACCCGTTATATAAACATACGTGGCAAAAGAAAATCGGTGTTGGCCACAACATAATCACTCCTTCATTTTTTTTTATTGTACTTTCACATATATATAAAAACAACAATGAGTGAGATATATTTATTATATATTATGTTGAGCAAATAGACCAATTTGAGTTTTAGATTTTAAATTTAACGCAATAGTTAAATTTTTACATTAACGACACCGAAAATTGGATTTCGCGAAAAATTATTCTTTAATTTTGAACTTGTGTTGCTTCATTAGGCCTGTTCATGTGGTTTAATAATATTTTATTTAATTAATTGATTAATTTAAACACATATTTGCCCATATTCGAAAACTGATTGCATCCCTGGTTTTCTAATAGAAATAATGTACACTACATAAAACGACTTGACTAATTACGCTTATAATAAATAAAAATGTTAATTGGCAAAATTTGACCTTGCATAGCAATTACTTACTGTCTTATATAAATGTAAATCAATAGATGCACATCTTTTCACACCCCCTCATTCCATAAATAAAAACTCGTTCTTCTTACTCGTTCGTGTAACAGCTTCGAATGATTTCATTTCATTATATGTACTCGTATTCATTTTCCGTTGCGGCATCCGAAATACATACGCATGTTTCTATTTAGAACATTGGTTTGGTATAGTTTAGACGCCAGTTTGTGTGTATTGTATAATAAGCGTTTATTGTGTCCCGCAACAGTGAGCCACTCTGTAAGAAAATTGTTTGACCTAAATTCTACTGAAAGTAGAATTTGTACAGTTTTTCTCAATATTCATTCCTTTTCCTTTTTTAGATAGATGGGATATTTGTATAAATTAACATATTTATGTAGGTATTGTGTTATGTATTATTATAACGCAAGTTATGATGACTTCATGCTAGTAAATCTATGCTATCGTGATGTAAACTTAACCACCATAAAAATTGTTTTTGTGTTCATTCACAAACAAAATAAAAATAAACAAGAATTAGGTCATGTCAGAGTAATAGAAATGAAAAACATTAGTAGATTTACTAAACCATGTGGTAGAACTTCATTTAGTTAGTGGGTTAATGGCGATTTCTGTACTAGGCAATCTACTAAAATTCTTATTATTTTATTTTTCCGATCTTCCACTGAATATAAATATGCGAATTTTTGTTGTTGTACGGAAACCGCCCAAAATACCAAAATAAAATGTTGGTAGTATCATTAATATTGTATGTCGTAATAGTTCAGTTTAGTTGGTTTTTGAATTTTCTTACGAGTAGTACAAAATCATCAGCAATCTACTCTGTGAACGCAGAAAATTTTTGTGTATACTTAATAATTAATTTGTGTGTTTGTGTGCGTAGATACGTTCTTCATTGCACAAGAAATGGCCGTTAATTGGCGTAAAGTACTTGCTGTTCTAGCAATTATACTAATTATTGGAATAACCTCATTCTTACTATACTGGTTCTTGGGCCGTAAAACCGATGCACCAATAAACTATAAATTAGTGGAATTTGATGAAAAAAAAGCTAAATCTACAAGCTTTAATGGTGATAAATTGCCAGCAGCGCAGCGTAATGAATGTGGACAACCATTTTTCTACAATCAAACTGCAACAGGAGGTTTCGTTGCACCGGGCGGAACTTTTGGATGGACCGCTTACTTTGACTATAGTACGAAAGAGGGCTCAACTGCTGATCTTTTAAGATGCGGCGGCTCCGTAATTAATGAACGGTATATTTTAACGGCAGCTCATTGTGTTTATGGTACGGAGAACCAAAAGCTTAAAATGTAAGTGGATGTATAAATGAAATAAGTAAGCATAGAAATTTACATTCTTTAATCTTGTGTGAAAAATAGAGAAATCGTTATTTCGTAGCCGTTATAATTCTATGTTAGATTATTGTTATATTTTTAGATACTTATGTTATTATTACTTTTGTTATTGTTATTATTATTTATAGTTTCTTCGAATTTTTTCTCTGTAAACATTTTCATATAAATTTGTTGTGAGTTATTCGTTCAAAATTGTTGAAATGCGGTACATATGTGTGTATATAGTATGTCTCCAATTAAAGTAATTCATTAATCAAAATAAAATGTTTTTGGTATCTTGATAAATTAATGATTAACACAGTTTACTTTCGGCTATTGATAATTTTAATTGTCTGGTTAACTTGCCCCATTGGCCATCATGATAAGTGTTTTCTTTTATAAGTTCTATGATTTTAAGTGTTGGAAACAAAAGCGGTAATAACCAAAATTTCAGAATATTGTGCCGTTCCAACCCAAGTAAAAAAATGACTTCGACGAGAGATTAAGGTAGTCCAACCTATTTTTAATTAGAATTATTACTTCTCTTAAGATGAAAGTGTTATTTTTGGATTACTTTAAATTCTCTTTTTGTTTTGATTAACAACATATTTTAATAATAAATGATCTACAAGTGGAATGATTTTTATTCGTTTGAACTATTTTAAATCAAGGTCGCGCTGGTTGACTAATAAGCCATGCTATGTAAGACTATATAAATAAATAAATGTTTCAACCATCTTTTGAATTTCGCTTTGTAATATAAGTAAGTTTCAAATAGTAATACTTTCAGACTATTACATAGCACACTTGTAGTAGTTTTTGGTTCTCGTAGTGTAATTCTTTTAGAGTTCATTTATTTACTAACGTTGGTTGTTACATTGAGTAATGCCATATAATTTTCGTGTTTAAATGTTTTGCAATTTTGCAATTTGCAATATTTAAAAATAAAATATAATAAACATTTTCTACTATTTGTCAAATACTTCTCTGCTCTTTATATTTTAAGCATATCATAGCAGTACTATCGATCACAGTATTGGAGCGTATACAAATAATTGAGCATGTGTTAACAAAATTTTATCACATTTGTTAAGATGTCGTACAATTTCAAAATACAAGCGCGTTTTGGGACATCTGTATATGAAACGGTTTTTATGCTGATTGAAAACAAATGCGTTTAATTTCCGCAAGCAGATTTGCGAATGAAACATAACTCTTTGCTAGTACAGTTCTAATAATTTTATCGAAAGAAGATGGCGCTCATGAAACCGTCTGTTTTTATTTACCCAAGCAGTGAATATGATTTATTGCACGTAGTCAGTTTATATGACTGTTTTTATATTCACACAAGGAGCATAGAAGTATATAGCAAACATTTATTATGATGAGAATCATTAGAAGTCGCTTCCCAATCGCATGTTTTAAGTTATTATAAGTACTTACGAGCAACTATTGTTTGGAACACCAAAAACCAACTACTACGTATTTCAAATTAACTTCCCAAAACTAAAGAGTCTGTAGAAGTAGAGAAAAGTCCTCACAAGTACTTGAAATGTGCGATTGGCGAACGACCAGTATATTATTGAGCAGCATATTAGAACAGCCCGAGCGATAAGTTTATAACTCGAGGCGCAGAGTTTAAGCAGTTCTCAAGCAATAGTTTTTTCCACTGCTAGAGGAAACACCACCATGTTTCTGCCCATGATAATGATAATTTGATAACATAAATGCCTGTTTAGTAATAATAATAACGAAATCGAAAAAACTCGAATTTTAAACAGGTTATTGTGTATTATTTTGGCGACAAATAATTTCGAAAATTTGTTTGCAAAATATGAGTGCTTTACACAACATTGAACGAATTTCCTTTTTAACATGGTAAATAAAATATGTTTGTATAAACTCCGTAAAAAGTAAGCGTTGTATTCTGAGCTAAAATTTTTTAATACTGAGTATAGAAATTAAATTACTTTTTAAACTACTTCGGCTAAAAATGGGAATCCTATTCCTAGATAGAATTCAAAAATCTAAAGTAAGTTAGAAACACCATTATAGAATAGTACAAACTGTCAGTTTATATTGAGGTATTTTATTTCTTAGCGACTGCTTATGTAGAGGGGTTTACAAGTTCTTATTAGGAGCTACTATTACTTTGACGCGTAAAGGGCATTGTGCGGTCTGTGGGATCGCGATCTTTTTCAAATCAATAAATTGTTCCCAATGCATTTTATTATTTTTCGGGAATTTGTAGTAGGATGTACTACATTATTATAGGGTTATTTACCCGCACAAAAATGTCATTAATGTTTTAAAATAAATTGTATTTTATTTTTGGTTTAAATTCTACCTTAAACCCTAACTTATTAAATTAATAAGGTATTAAAAACATCAAAAAGTATGTTCAAACAAAATTAATTAATGCTCCATGATGATTCGCACCTCGACAGACCATGACTATCAAACCATCCAAATTCTAATTTGATATTATGATTCCCCATTTTATTTTAGTCGGACGTTGTTTGCGGCGCAGTTGTTAAGTTGCAAAGTTTGTTATTTGTTGTTATGGAAACCGTTTTGATTGGCAAAATATTCGAGTTTCTGTCCAGCAGATTTTGTAACTATTGGATGCAGTTGTGAAAAATGAGTTTAAAAACGATTTTTATGTGACGCCAAAGCCAATAAATTAATTTTCTGTCAATTCCATCGACGAAATATGTATGGCTTTTCATAAATAAAATCAAAAATTGATTAGAAGTTAAATACAAATGAGAAGCCAAATTAATATATGGAATGTACAGACGAGCAAATCTATGTAAATAAAGATAATTATGTCCACGAAACAATCAAAAACAAGTGGTATGATAATGCAAATTTAGCAAAACACGTTAGTTTCCATAACCATATTTTTCAGTACAACGTTGTTCCGAAATACATAAATTTTATTTAAATGATTAAAAATTGAGAAATGTGCCTAGTAAAGTTGTTTCCAAACTGTCAAAAAATTAAATATGTATGTGCTAGTTAGTTTATATCACCTTAGGCACTGATGGAATATCAATAATATTAATTCTACGATTTTGGTGATACCCTAAAGCAAAATATAACTTCGGTGGTAAACAATTTATTTTACTTACTGGTATTTTGGAGTTGGCCTAACCAAAAATTTTCAAACATGTGTTAGCTGTTCAGCGAAATTTGATTATTTGATTTAGTTCAAATTTGAATTAATTACAATCTTTCATTTGTACTTGGTAATTTGGTTAAGTTGAATTTCAAAGGGCGTTTTCCAATTGCCGGCTTTTCCAAACTTATTTGTCACATTCCTATATAAATATGCAAAACCCTTCCGATCATTTTCACTGACTTATTAGTGACGTAAAAACAAAACGCTATGTTGATTTTATATTTAGAGTGTTTTCCAAACATCGACTTATTACAGACTTATGACTTGTTTAGATCCAATCTGGAATAAGTCGATCATGTCATTCCAATTCATTGTACCGACTTCTTTGTGACGTAATAACAAAAAAACAAACAGCAATTTTTATTGAATCTTTAAAAAATAATTAAATCTTTATTTAATTTTTAAAAAATCATTGACATGTTGGTCATTGTCGCTAGATTTGAAAATAAAACTGCATGTAGTGCGTTTAAGTCGTTGTTGGGTAACAGCCTTAGAGAAATTTTGTTTTTGATATATTAACCACTGTTACTAGATTTAAATATAAAATTTATATGTAAATACATTTAGTCGAGACACAATTTTGGAGACTTTCTGTGTACTCGTTTATTCAAATAAGTCTCCTCACGAGGTTATTTATTTGTGGTGACCCACTTATTCAAATCAGTATGGTCGCGAGGTCTCTTAGTTGAATAAGTAATCTATACAAAAAATCTTTGCTAGATTGTCTTGGCTAAAAAGCCATTTTGGTTATGAATCGAGTGGCCTATTAACCAATTGAATTTTATTATGTATACCATTTTTTACTGATAATATGAGTTAATAAATACATAAATGGAGGATTTTGGGATAAATTTAATATTATGACAGCTAAATATCCAAATAAATATCCAACAACCAACACTACCAGAAATACCTAAAATTGAATAAGCTCCAGAATAGACTGACAGGTACTTTTTTATTCCATGTCATCTTTTCGTTTGTAGTTTGTGATAACATAACATGTGTAAAGTACACATTACCTACTGTACATAAGGCACATGCAGTTTCGCGAAAAATAATAAACAATTTAGTTAAAATTATAACAATTACGGACACTCACTGTGCAAACAAATTGAAAACAATAAATGTGTTCATGTTGCTGTCAAAATAAACAGTCACACTAAATTCGTATGGTTTTGCCTCCTTATTGTTTTTAAGAAAGCGGCAAATAAGCTTGAAATAAGTAAGAATTTCGAAAAGGCCTAAACCTGTATCCACAATTAAGTCAGTGCTGCAAAAGAGCCTAATTTGTGCATTCGCATGTAATAAATTTTATTGTTCTTAGATTATTGCGTATTATTCGAAAATAATTCAATCTTAATTCAATTTAATTTTATTGAATAGTGTAACACAACCATTATAGATATACGTTGGTTTGAGTTAGGTTTTCAAAATCATCGACAATTTGCAGAGAAGCTTCAACATCTGTGGATGTTCTTCTCTTTGTAAACTTTCGCTGAACACACGTTGGTGTGCATTAGTAATCAAAAAATGGTATCAACCAAGAAATGAAGGCAATCGTTAATTTAAAAATGAGTTGTTTAGTTTCTTAATGCCCATGTACTTCGAATAAATATTTAAATGCATATCATATAACACGCAATCGTCTCTACAGAAAAGCTTTTTAAATCATCCGTTTATTTATATCTATACTCGTACCTCATCATAATATTTTGTGAGCTGGTCAATTTCATTAGTACATTATAACTCTGTTCTTTGCATTGAACTTGATTCGATGATAATATACTCTTATTAATACAGCGATGACTTCATATAACTTATACATAGTTCTATAATACGTTACATTAGTTTGAGTATGCTTATGATGAGCTGAGAATATTCATAACTCTATATGTAGAATACAGAGAACATAAAGTATTAATAATCACCGGTCCGAAGAAAGTTGTCTACAAACAAAATAAGTTGGAAAACGTGTTAGTACATTTATGGAGGGAGCTATAGCTCGACATAAGCTTTAATATATACCATAAACATCTTAAAAAATCAGTTTTTAAGACACAATGGATTATTATTAGATTTCTCTATATTAGTAACTCAATGATCGCTCGTTTTACCAAACCAAACGAGATGCTCAGCTCTCAAAAACGCGATTTGTATTTTTTGTTTTATTTTGGTTGTTTTGTGTTTGGTGCATTAAATTCATGATTTGGATTTAGCGCTTAGCATATACTACATATAAATAGTTTGCCGTGTTAACTAAACGTTTTTAACGTACAAACTCCACGTGAAATGAATATTAATTGGAAAAAAGTGTTTTCATTTGTCGCTTCAGTGATTGTGTCTGTGTTGCTAATATTATTGATCCGGCATTTATTCTTTTCATCAAAGAAAGAAAATGACAAACCAGACGCAGTTGTTTTCAATTTAGTTGATTTTGATAATGCAAAGGGTTCGAATCTAAGTGAATTCGGTGGTGTGCTGCCAGATCCACTAAAAAATGAATGTGGCGATTTAGAAGATTTTGAAAGAAAAACCACTTTGGGTTTTCATCCAAATGCTAGCACATTCCAATGGACTGCTCTGTTAGAGTATAAAACTTTACAAACCGAGGATGTGATACATAAATGCGGCGGGTCAATTATTAATCAACGTTATATTTTAACAGCGGCCCATTGCTTGTATACAAGACTATCGGATAAGCTTAAATTGTGAGTATTTGCGTGAGGAGTGTTGTTGTTAGAGTTTGTATTATACAAAAATGTATATTATATCTGTATATGCACGAAATGCTTGTTGATCATTAATCGAATTTAAATCAGATGAAACTGTTTCACTTTCTGCTGAAGTATTTTTAGCTGTCGAGATCGAATCGTATCCGTACAATCGGTATTCCGATTTAATTTTTGTTTGTTCTGATTTTTTTTTAGAAAGAAGCATATAGCTAGCTTTTTGTTGTTTCAAATACGCTAGTAGTACGCTAATCTATGCGCGATATTTTTATATTATATCACCTAATGTGTAATTCATTATCCGTGAAGTTAAAATAAAACGTACATAATATTATCGAGATGACATAAATATTTTCCGTGATTACATGACATCATTACTAATGATGTGTCATGAAATTTTTCAGTAATGTCGGTATAATATCACAGATACGCAAATTTTTCAGATAAACTCCAAGTGTGTATTATAAAGTGAAAATTATAGCCTGGAAAAGTGATTAAAGCTTGCGTGATGTCTTGCTTGGATGGCGATAAATCATGTTTATCTGGATCTGTGAATATTATAAGTATTGGGTGTGGCTGGCGTGTGTGTATACGCATGAATTAGTATCGTTAAATAACTAGAATAATTTAAATTCAGATAAATCAAGCCAATGTCAGGAAATGAGGACAAGTTATTTTTTATAAAATTTACTATTTCTATATAATAATTTATGAACTCCTACGCTGCATTCTAGAAAAATACCGTTTAACCAATTAAACTTTTCGAATCGCAGTTTACTGTCTGTGGAATTTATATATGACAATGATTTTCATATTTCTAAGGTTAACGAAATAATGTGTAGATATTGATTTATAAATACGTATATAATTCTAAATATACGTGAACACCAAATTTGTGCTATTCGGCAAGGTATGTTGGTTCCAAATTTAAAATGATGGCATTCGTTCTTTGAAACAGATGCAGATTTCATTTCACTCTATTTCCAAGGAAAAAAGTAACAGTTTCCAGAAACTTACAATACAAATTTTATATGGTACGTTTCTTTACTAAATACAAATTGAAACCAATGTTTAAATTATTTATAAATATGTACAGTAAATGCTAAAGATGATTTCTGTTAATCGTTACGTATTTCAAGCACCTCTTCTTAAATGAATTGCGAATTTTTGTAGAAACCTCTCGGTTTTGTTTAATATCATTTCAAGAGCTTCACATATTCTAGAAGTTGCATTATCTGGGATAGATGACAAATAAACTTTAGTTTTATAATGACTAGAGTTAAAAATTGATCCAAGTCATACATCGCTTCGATCAAAGCACCGTAGCATTCATGTCAGCCACTTGTAGAATGTCTTGAATAGAAGTTTCTTTATTTATTATTTATATTGCTGGCTTTATTTCTAGGGTTCCACAGGCATGTTTTTTCGGACTAATATTCGAATGGTTCATTGAATCCTAGCCAGGTTCCCAGGGTTGTTGGAAGGAGCCGATTGCTCTTAATGAGGCATGCTGGCATGGCGCGGGGAGTGGGGGCGGGGGGCACGATTTCGGTTTCTTCCATTTTCACAACTAATTTTATGCTGTTCCTATGCGATCATCCAAATCTGTACTAACGCAAGCAACGATTGTTTGACGTGAATGGTGTAGAAATTGTTTATTTTGTTTTTTTTATTAAAGAAATCTATTCTGTGAGTTACATACATATATGATTTCTTTAATATACATACAACATTCATTTTAAAACAAAAAATTAAACGTAAAGATAATCAAAATGATGTTGATGAAGAATGAATGATTTAACATTTAAAAATTTTAATAATGATTCTTCAGAATTTTTCTTGAAGTTGCTTTGATAAATTGAAGTTAAATAGGTAATCGATGATGTTGAATGATTTTGACAACCTATTAATGGGGTTGTTTCCTCCATAGTTTGTGGAATGGTGTTCAGTGCTGCAAACTCCTGGTTTCGAAATGTACCGCAACGCATAAATTGGCATCCAAGAGAAGTCATCTAATTTCAAAGGTGCATAGCTTGTAATCTGTGTATCTTATTGAGTACGGAGGTACCCGAGCCACATTTTCATGGAATGGTAAATTTTAGTCATAATCTCCATGAATTTAACAAAAAATAATATGGAATTTAACAAAAAATAATATGGAAATAATTAGGAAACAGTTGATTTTACATTCTAGCAATTAACTTTTGACTTGTCTAATAGGTGTGATATTTTATCATAGTCGATAAATATTGCATATTCTGATGTACCACAGGAATAGTGGAAAACTAGTGTAAGTCAACATACAATAATCTTGAATGCGGACTGCGATTTGTTTGTTTTGCTACCTCACTTCAAGTTGTATCTTAAAATTATAAATTGGTATGAGGATGGAACAACAATATTACAGTTGCGACAGCTCAATATTAAAGCCGTTTGGCATGATTTGTTTTTGTACTGTATTTTTTTTATATAACACTTCACTCAGCTTCGGTTATTATTATTTTATTGTTTAATTAATATTTCACCATCATTGGCATCATCAGAATCTAGCAATACAATTTATACAATTAGAAAGAATTAATTTTAATTTTAATGACGCTTTAAATTGGCGGTAAATTTTACTTACAATAATAATTTTGAAAGGATTTTTAATTTCACATTAATTATTTATTGTTTAAAAAAAAGTTAGAAAATAATGTTGACATTTTAGACAGATTAAGTTTTTGTAAAGTAATAGATTTTTTAGCCCTTTCGTAAATATTTTAAAGCTCAGTTCATTATTTCATATTTTCATCATGATATGTACCTTTTCATTTTGAACGAAGTAATTTTAAAGGGTGACCAAATTATTCTAGCATTCGTAATTAGCTCCCAGAAACAAAAAAAACTATGTCTTAAATTGAAAGATGACAACAAAACTTGATTTTATCATTCATTGATTTCGCACTACCAGATAAACCGCACAAATAAAACAAATGATTTTATGTATTGTGTTTCTTATGTTATTTGTTACATATTTAGCAATGTTTAAGTGTTAATTTATTAATATTTTAATTTACAACAACCGGAATTTTTAACATAGTGACGAATCACGATTGTTTTTTTTAAATGTATTGTTAAAAAAAGACAATCGTGATTCGTGATTATGTTAAAAACTAATGTGAAATGAAAAATCTTTTCAAAATTATTATTGTAAGTAAAATTTACCGCCAATTAAATTTAAATTAATAATTAGAATTAAAATTAATAATTAAAATTAAAATTAATTTTCCCTAATTGTATAAATTGTATTACAAGATTCTGATGATGTCAATGATGGCGAAATATTAATTAAACAATAAAATAATAAAAAAACAAAAGCTGAGTGAAATACTCGTATAAAAAATACAGTACAAAATTAAAATAAAATCAACGATTTACAACAAAACGTTAAAGACATGATTTGTTGTTCGTCAAAATTCATAAACGCATGTAGGCACAATCCGCCTGGAAAGATTATTTGACAGTTATTTAGATTTCGCTGATAATCTAAATTCATTTGAAAGTCTCATATTCCAGTTTTCTGCTGGCATTTTATTTCTTCTAACTCTTGCAAACATTGTCACGAAAATGCTAGAGAAATGGTCGTCATTTAAAAAAAAACTTTCTGTTGTAGAATGGTAAGTTTCCTGGAGACGAGTATTTAGACTTGTGTTGTAATTTGAAAAATCTCAACAAGTGTTTGACATGATATGCTGTTCTAAAAGTGGAACCGGTATCCGAAAGGCCGCTTAATTTTTACAGTTAATTAATTTATTAATTCCTCTTGACTTATAAACAAACCATTGCGTTAATTTAGATTTTACTGTAAACTGGTGAATTCCAGATTTCCTCTCAAAATAGTCACCCATTTCTTGTACACCGAATGACAAAATGCCAGTTTAATTTATTTCCATGTTATAAAGAAACGGAAAACCGTTGTATTTTCTAAAATAATTGGAATTCTAAATAATATAAATTTGTTAATTTAGAATTATAAAGAATTATCTTAATTTAATTTATTTAGTGTAGTACATATTATAGCAATATTCAAAATCTCTCTATTATTTATTCCCTTAAAAACTGTCTTCATGATCGAAGTCGAGCGAAGACAGTTCTATAACTTCTAGTAAAATTACGTCATATATCTCAGTTATCACTATATTAACCAACAATTAAATAAAATCAACAAAAATTCTCTCTGATAACAACAAAAACATGTCTTGCAATTTTCGAACATTGGTTCTCTCTCAAAAATGCGCCGCACGCGAATTACTTTATAATCAAAACAAACTACGAAACACCATATTGGAGCCTTTCGTATTTCATACGATAGTCTATATTTTGTATTTTCATACCAGTTTTCCTTATTTTCAATAATGAATAACAACTGTTAGTAAGTTACTCCGTTAGTTAGGTAGGTAAAGTAGTGTATTAAAATAGCATGTCGGGAATTAATCCAACCCGTGTTATACGAGTCCTAGCCATTATAACCATTGTGTTGTTATTATTTGGCCTTTTTCACTATTTATTTGGCGCCAAGAAGCAGGCCGACATTGTTTTTAATTTAATTACTTTTGATAAACGGGAAGATATTGATTTTACTACGGCCGGTGGTTTGTTGCCACAAGAATGTGGAGATTTTTTCTATTTGAATACGACGGAATTTAATATTGTGTCAATGGAAGATGCATTTCAATGGACTATAATACTAGAGTACCGCGTGCGTTCTGAACGTGAATTTCGGTGTGGTGGAGCAATTATTAACTCACGCTACGTTTTAACGGCAGCACATTGTTTGTATGTCTCGCAAAACGAAGATATTGTTCTGTAAGTATTAATTTATATAATTATAGTATATATATATATGTATCCACGTATTTCTTAAGCCCTTTCTTTATAAATCAGATTTTTTGTCTATCTAATTCTGTGTTATCAGTCAGTTACTCTAGATATTATAACACTGAAGTGGTTTTTCGTAACGTGTATAGATAACGCTCAACTTATTTTAAAAATTCAATCAAATGTTGAATTGATTTTTGTTTACAATGCAAATACAATATATTTTGAGGCCGAACTTAAATGCGCATGGTCGATCTTATTCTTTCGTATTTGTGTTTGTATTTCTTATTTTCGTGTTTATTACAAATAAAACTTTTTTATTTTATCTGGTTGAAAGAAACGGAGAGCGCAACTAGTATGTACTGTGTTGTGATTCATTTAATACAAAAAAACAACCTATTTTTCCGGTTTCAATATTTACCGGAGAACCATAATTGTCCACGATGATACCAATTTAACAATAACTAAATGAATTTTTATTTTATTCTAAAATCATAAAACACAAAATATACACATAAATAATAATTTGCAAAGTTAAATTTTAGTCGATAGCGAAATTGTAAAATTAGTGTCGGTTCCATCATAACGATTTTAGTTACGACGCTCGTATGTCTGTTTTATGTTGTTTGTGTGCTTTGTGAAAGAGTATGAATTTAATACATAAAATTGGGGTCGTAGTCGGTGCTACAGTTTTAGTAGTTTTAATCGTATTCATAGCAGACGATTTTATAACATCGAAACCACCGCTCGAACTTAAACAAGTAAAATTTTCTAAAAATAGTGACAAAACGATACTGCCAAGTGAGAACGCTGATGTACCGTCGAATGAATGCGGTGAACTGTTTGATTTTAATACAACGTTAAGTGATGATGTCGGTGATGGTACAGATGCATTTCCGTGGGTGGTCGATCTTGTATACTCCAACGGTAGTGATAATTATTGTGGCGGGACACTAATAAATTTACGTTATGTTTTAACAGCTGCACATTGTTTATATGCAAAAAATATAGTGATACTGTAAGTGTGTGTATTATAATAAATGTACTAACAAAATCTAATACTATTTTTTGTATACTTGTGCGCAACCGTCAGAAAAGAAATATTTAAAGATGGATTCTAATTCTTCTTAGAATTGTGTGTGTGTGTGTATGTGTGTGTGTGTGGGTGCGTGTGTGTGTGTGTGTATGTAATCTCGTTATTTTTATTTTACTCTTACGTTATGTATATTTATATTGATTTTGGCATCATATTGTATTCTAAAGCAAAGAGGTATCGGGCGAATATTTTAGTTTATTGTATTGTATATAGTGTTTGTAAGTATCTCTTCATGCAGTAAATAATTTTATATATAATTTAACGCCTAAATGTTGCAATATTTGACATTCCGGCTATTTGTTTTTGACAAAATTGAAGAATTGCAGACGCCGCACGCTAATTGCTTTATCGCAGTCGTTTATTTTTGAAAATGAAGTTTTAAACAAATATTTCGGTGACAAAATAAATAAAAAATTTCGAGCGCATAACTTTCTAATTATGTACTCGCGTAACTTAACCCTAGTCAATATCTTCTACATAAAACACCTCATGAAAAGTTAGTTTCTTCGAATAGTACAGCTGTAACACTTTATTGTAAAGAAAACTGTCAATAACATAAATAATCGACAATAAAACTATCGATAATTGTTTATGTTGTTTTATGACACAAACTTCTTCGTTTGCACATGTATGTACTCAACCAGAAGCTGGAACAATTCATTCGTCAACGTACATATTGCGGAATGAGGAAAGAGAGAGAGAGAGTAAGACATGTGTTTTATTTAGTAAGTCCATTAAAAACTATTAAATATTAACATTAATATTTTTATTTCTAAATTTAAGATTTAATATCATGTGTCATTTAAAATGACTTCCCACACGACGCAGCTGCATGACTCAAATCAAATTAATTTTACATGAAATGTCGGGTTACTGCAGATTATAAAGCTGGATTGTTCTACGAGATTGGATGAGATTACCATAAGTTACAAAGTGTTGGGAGCAATTTTCTTATCAGCACTTTAGTTGACAAATCCACCGTTTCGGCGCGGACAGCTTATTACGTTTATTATAGAGTATATACATGTTGTATTGAAAACGTCTTGAAGACTGTGCCAAATTTAGCTGATGCTCTTTAGTACTAAAAACTAAATGGCACTGAAAGTAGCTACATTTTTTCTCATTCCAATCTAAGTATGTGGCATATCTGGAATCCCTTGCAAAAAGCCACAATTTGACAACGCGCATTAGTTGATAAATCCACAGTTTCAGTGCTGGTGATCAACTATTTCCTTATTATAGTATATACCGAATTGGTCATATTCCGAAGCAACCTTTCCCGTAAGAAACCATGTAAAACGAATTAATCCGTTTCCATGTGAAAAATTTACCTATACATATAACTATGTTAATCGGTTCAAAAATAATTTAAACACTGTTATAGTGATTAATTGTAATAGACTAAATTAACCGGTTATATAACCGAATTTATAAAAATACGGTCGTGTACCGAATCTTGCGTCGTATACCGAGCAAAATTTCCTAAACCAAAAAGGTCGTATACCGGGTGTCGTGTGCCGGGTTTCCCTGTATCCCAACATTTTAAATGTAAATTGTGCGTATGCTGAAACTAAAAATTGAAATATTGAAGCTATATAAATGCATATGCGTAAAATATTATATTTGTGTTTGTATTTCGTTCTGACGCAGTCTGACGAAACGACCAACATATGTTATTTAAACTTTTATAAAAGTATTCAACATATCCTTAGTTCGCCAGCAGTTACTGACAGATAAATTGGCAAGCCGATGGATTTTGTTAAGCAATGCAAAATTAAGTAAAAAGAGGGTTAGAGGTTTTATAACTCTACGAGGTTAACCTTACCCTATCCTTACATAGATTCAGTGTGAAGTTTATATATTTTGCCAGTTCTTTTAGTAGCAGAGCCAATTCCCGTCTCACTTCTAGGCAACTTAGATTTGTGGTATACCCTTTCTATTGCATAATTAAAAATTTTAAATCACCTTTTTAATCAAAGTAACCTCCATGATAGACGGACATTTTTAATAAATACATTTTACTTTTAACACTATGCGCCGTTGGTACTTGGCGAAACACATTAACACTTAATAAACACATTAAAACACTTGTTTATTATTTCGCACAAAAAAAATGATGTGCGAAATAATAAACAAGTGTTTTAATGTGTTTATTAAGTAAATACATTTTAACTAATTTTAAATTATGTAAATTAATTGTTTTTTGGTCAAAGTATTTTGTAGTATTCAATGATTATAATTCTAAACTAATTTAAATTCAACATCTGAAAAAATTTACTGAAACCAACCTTGATCGGGAATAATGTGATAAATATTGCAAACTACATGCCTCCGATATCATAATTTTTATTTCTTAATTTATAATAAAAAATCCCTACTCACCATATTACTGTTGAGTAAGAGTCAAATCATTCCGGGAACTCGCATCTTGGAAATGTGATTCTAAAAAAGAAAATATATTCATTTATTTAGATCGATACATAGGTGTATTGATACTTATAGCAAATATTCATAAATATAGGAAATTCTTATAGACTAAAAATACTATGGAATGTTGATAGTGGTGTATTTCTGACTCAAACATATGTGCGGGGCACAACTGATTTTGCGGCCGATTTGATGATTAGTTTATAGTCATTGTTATTGTAAAGCGATGACTTTAAGAGAAAAAGAAATTGTTCTCAGTGATTTGTGGCCGAAATTGGTTTACCGTAAGACGCTTCCATAGGAGCTTTTCGTTTTTGCAAATATTTTGAAAAGTGTGTAGCATTTACGAGAAAACGACTATAAACAAAAAGATTGTAAAATATATTTCATACACAATTAGTTCAGATCATTTTTTAAATTTTACCATTTTTTCAGTCCAGTCAATCCGACTATTCGGTATAAAACTTGATACTCAATCTTTTTTCATTAATTGGTAGAATCTTGCGACAATTGGTAGAAATCTGTATATCGAAAGTGGCAATTTTCAAGGGATTTTTTTAAATTTTGTTGTATAAATGAGTGTGTCATGAATGATGTAGAAAAATTTAGCATTTTCGAACAATGGCATAGAATAAATAGATTCAAATAAATTTAAAGATTAAATCTTCAATTAACTAGGGTTGAACTTGTTGCTTTTCTGAAATTTAAGCAGGAATATTGTAGTACTTTCTTTTAAGTATCACAAAAAGTGTGTTATCTAATCAAAAATCTTTATTCCAGGTTAAATTAGCTGCCATTTCAGGTAGATCGGTTTTGGCAAAAATTCATTGAGATCTCCCAATTGTGTAAAAAGCTTAGATATGTCGTTTGACCCCGATCAATCAGTCTATCTGGGCTGTACAGTTGCTGAATTATTGTTGAAAATCCATTTTTTTTTGTCAAAAATCGAATTTAAATTTTGCAAAATTGATCTCAAACGGTTTTGTTGCAAATTGTATTTACAATATTTTAGAACATAATCCCTTTTCACGTAAATGATATACTTTTCAAAATATTTCAAATACTGTCACTGTCATTTCGGTCGAAATTCACTGGGATTTGTAGAAAAGGCTTTACTATGAAGTTTCATCCCAATTAACCAATTCGTCTGGGCTGGACAGGGCCGAATTTTTGTTGAAATCAGTTTTTGGCCGAAAACGTCGTTCCGGTTAAATTTTGGAAAAACGGTCTGGGCTAATATTGTTGCAAATATATTTATTTATTTATTTAAACAATAAAGCTTCTACGGAAGCTGCCACATTCGGCCCAAAATCACTACCAGCTCTCAATTTATGAAAAAAAGCTTAATTATGAAGTCTCGACCCGAACAGTCAATCCTCTGGGATGTAAGGCGAAAACATACAATTAGTCTGCACGTTCCACACATATGCGCAGACACACACAGAGATTTTATAAAAACTATTTTTTTCACTTTGGCCATGTAGCGAATGGTAAATCTGTAAAAATCTCGTGGTCAAAATTTTCCATGATTAATATACTTTATTTCGCTAATGCTCGGTTGCACAGAAAAATGACTAACGGCCGGTTAGTTCTGCGTCAGTCAAATGTTTTATATGAAATCTGTTATCTCAATCAGATCAATTGTAACAAAAAAGATAGCGCGAGGTGAGTAAGCCGAAAAACCCTAGTGGTAGTTTTTTGGCGCGTCATCTGGTTTATATATATTTTTTATATGATACATATTCAACCGATTCAACCGGAACCATTTATTTTGATACTTGCCAACCTAAAATTGACATACAGAATGCACCGACACATGTATATGTACACAAAATAATGTCAGTTTTCGTACAAAATCGATGCTCAGAAACAATCAATGCAAGCTTTGAGGAGGAAAAAATATATTTTATTCCATAGAAATATTCCATAGAAATATTTAAGAATTAGTTAAAAAGTTATGCAATCAAAATTGGCAATTTAAATATTTATACGCAAGCTAAATATTTCTATGGAATAAAATATATTTAATCAAGTTTTCGTTGATTTTTTTCTGTTTGTGAAAACAGATTTCAGATAAAACATTTAACTGGCGCACAACTCACCGGTCGTTAGTAATTTTCCTACATATGTAAAATATGTAAAGCTGTTTTCAACGAAAATTCGGCCTCTGTACAGGCCAGACGGATTTATTGACCGAGATGAAACTTCACACTTAAGCTGTTTTCCATAAATTGGGAGGTCTCGTTGATGTTTAAACGAAATCGGTCCAACGGAAGTTGTTTCTTCCATATGAGCTTATCGTTTTTTGCAGATACTTTGAAAAGTATATAGCATTTACGATAAAACGATTAAAAGCAAAAAAAATGTAAATTGAATTTCAAAAAGTTTGTTTAGATAATTTTGTTTAAATTTTGCCGGTAATAACGAGTTTTGATAAAAAAAATCTTTATTTTGCCAAAATTCCGCAACTCAACGGATTGAGTATTCCGAATAAAACTTCATTCTTAAGCTTTTTTCATAATATTCATGCGAAATTTGGTGGATATTTGTGTACCGGTTTCCATATTAGCTTTTTAAATTTTTTCAATGGTGGAAAATAAATGCTTTTTGGAATTGAAGTAGTTAGGTTTATTTTTGGTATAGCAACGCTTTCTTTGTTTCATGTTTATATTTTAAATTGGAATGCTTCATGGAATTTGGTGCAACCAATCTTTATTTTATGATAAACAAATTAAATATTAGAGATAATTTTATTTATTTGTTTATTGAAATTAAAAATTCGTCGGTGTATAAGACAGAACTTCCTGCCATGATGAAAACTGCTCAATGTTTTGCAAAATTTACTGGTTTAAATTGTGATATTAAAAATTATAGGTTTTTGTTCGTGGTTCTTCGTAATAAAGTTTTCGGCACATGCTTCCCTTAGGAACTTTATCTTCTTAAAAACAATACGATAATTACGCAATCTTCGTTGTATCGTCTTTCGTATAGAAATTCCTGTAATATTTCGAAAGCCATTCTTGATTACTTCGAGTCACTTTAAAGAAACTGAAATATTTTTGAACAAACTATTGGCATACTTTTCTAATTTCTGTTCTTAGTTTGTGGTCACAAATTGTATTTTGTGTTGCTTTCAATTGCTGTTTGTTTACCTTTGTTATAGTTTAAACGTTGTCCGTTATGATTTTTGATAGGTATAGCGCATCTATATTTTATTGCAACCTTTTTTGCTTGTAATTAACATCCTAATGCTATAGAAACAACATGGACTTGTTAGTGGCTCCTCTCTTTATTTCGTTTATTACTACTTAACGAGGGTTTTGAAGTTCATAAAAATTTCCAAAATGATAACCATCTTCTTCGTGTCAAATTTAAAATTGGTATCTGCCACCATGTACCAATTTCATGCACCCTACGATGAAATCACAACTTTACTACCACACTTCGTGAGGAACAATCTTCACAGCTTATAAGGTATCCCAAAAGTAACATGAGCAGAAATAATCGAAAATATAAAATTTCACAATATATTCTAACATGTTGAGTGGAATTCGCATTTGTTTCGTGACCGGAATGAAATAACCTTTTCCTTAACTAACCGTATAAAAGCACCTCACAGTTTCTTCCTGATTGAATAGCTGGTAGTACTAATAAATACGTGTTTTAATAAATGATGTATTTTCTAAAGAAACATGTTGCGGAACCTATCAACTATTCTATGTTTTCTGTTCATTTAACTAGAATAATGGTGGTATTAAAAACTGATTTTCTCTCTACCTTAGTGTGTATTTGTGGTTTCTATACTTTGACATATCTATCGAATGGTGACCCGTTTGTACTTCAGTCATATTCAGAGTTTTGTACTTGCCCTGCACTCTCGCTACACACTAATGTTGTTAGATAATCGTTTGAGAAAACATCAATACATAGGTTACATTGGCTGACCACATACCAATGCTCTTTATTCCATAGCCTACAATAAAAAGGCGTATTGATTTAGACTGGTATCACTAATTAATGTTAATTCAGAAATATTGGAAAAATTACTGAACAAAATTACTTTCTGAAGAACAATGTTTGATTTTACCACACCAATTCGGGTTGAGGAAAAATGCTTCCACTATAGAACAAGTTCATGAAAATAACTCACATTATCGAAGATGAATTTTCGTGAAACTTTTATATTTTGGTTTTTAATTTCTTCTTTGAAAAAGTTTTGCGCAAAGAGGTTAATTGAAAAGCAACCAACTAACAGCTGCACAGCTCTGTGTATTAAACAGTGTCCCTTGTATAAAACTAAAAAGCACATAATATCATTTTACATTAAAAATAAATTAGTAAAGTAAACTTTGTTTTCAGAACAGCAAACCAGAGCGAAATATGAGAGGCTGATTATGTAAGCAAGCCTTACGACTTACGACTAAAAAAGTAATCATTACGACTTGGTGTCTCGAATTTATAAATGTGTAAAACAACAACTAAACAAAAACTAACTTTAAATAAGAAAGCTTCTTGGCGTCACTTATCATAAGTCAAAAGTCATAAAGCTTACATAGTTCACCCCTTGAATTATGCTACATCCGATATTTGTTAAGATGCAGAAAAACATAAATGTTTGTTTTGAGATAATGTTATGTACAGCTTTACGCTGTAATTCAAAGACTAGCACAATAAAACTAAATAAATTTTCGAAAATACATTGTACGACTCCATTTATAAATAATATCAATTGAGGGTTACAAGTATAAGGTACGAACTGAAAATTAACTGCAATGCTATCCAGTTACACAAAATGTTTCACACAATGCGTTACAAAATGTACAATCTAAATGTCTATCGACGTATTCTCATTCGATTATGAACTGTATAAATGGTGTAGAACAACGCATTTATGGAAAATTTATTTAGATCTATTAGACTAATTTTAGAATGAAAGCTTAAAGCCGATACAAGGTAGCCGCTTAGATCTAGATAAGACCTAAACAATTACTTGTTAAATAAGTATAGTTTGGTTGCTCTACGTCAAATATTTTGGAAGCTTAAATTTAATAATTGTGTCCATGTTTTTTATGAACAATATTAATTTTTTTCCACACCTTGTAACTCAAATAGCATCAAAACTGGAATTAACCCAAACCGTTTTTGCTTTCGAGCATATTCAGTTAAAAAAATTACTATTAAAACTTTAAAAATGTTATTATTAATAACTTCAATAACCGACAATTGTTTATAATTTGTTTATATCATTCTAGAGAAAAAATCAGATTGGGACTCACAAGCGATTTAAACTCCACAAATTGTGATCAAACCGGTGCTTGTGCTCAAGCAATTTGGGTTGGTATTGAAGAAATCATCCCACATCATGATTACGATCCAAAATCAAAAGTTTTCCACAACGATATCGCATTAATACGGGTCGATCAAGATATTAAATTCACTAGATTCATTAAACCAATATGTTTACGCGACAAAACCGAATTGGGTGGTAATAAATATTTAGCGGGATGGGCGAAAAATTCCAAGGAAAATAAACTCGAACCAAGCAAATATGTTGCTGTACTTACCTATCCAGTTTTAAGTAAATGTGAAGAGTATTTCACCGATCATTATAAAGTAAATATCGACAATACACAAATTTGTGCATCTGGCGATGAGCACAACGAATTTTGTATTCGGGACTCCGGTAATGCACTAGCCGCGCTTAGCAATGATAGATGGTATGCCGAGGGTATTGATTCATTTGGCAAACGATGTGGTGAGAAATTAGGCGTATCGATGGGTATCTACACAGAAGTAGCACATTTTTACGAATGGATTAAGTCAAACATCAAGAAATAGAGATCTCACTATAAAGTCATAACGTGTAGTGCGCAATTGCATATTGCAATTACATCTTAACTCATAAATTTTTCTAAGCAAAAAGAGGAGATATTTTTTAAACTTACGATTGTGTCGATTCAAGAACTTCTTTAAATAAAAAAATAACAATTTTGTTTTATTTCGTTGTAATGTGATAATGAAAAATAAAAAATTAATGTAATTTCGAAAAATCTTGTTGTCAGGACATTTTGTTTTATTTAGTAAACGCGCACAAAAGGTAAGAATTTCATAAATTTCATAAACCGTGCTTGGTTATAATGCACGAGACGTATTCACGTGACATAGTAAAATGTTATCAAATAATACGAAAAACTTATCGCAATTTAATTATGAACCAAAAAATATTGTTCGATTTAATTTTATCTACAAAAGATTTCTGTAAATGTTATCAGTACATCGAATTTGTTGATGTCACGGCGATAAAAATTGAAAGTGTTTACAGTACACGGACACGAAGTGATTCCCCAGAACACGATAGTTTTTATAATTTCACAAATCAGTCTTTAAGATACTTCAAATTCCAGCCACCACTGGACCACTAATTTTGAAATATTCTTTAAACTGTCCAAACTGTCCCACAGAATATAGAGACGGACATAGAGTTTTCTTTTTAATTCTGTCGAAATATTGGAAAAATGTAAACTTGAAATTCTTCAGTGGCCATATTATGAAACAAACACAGCGAGTTTCTTGCTAACAAATTAGTAAAGTTTGTTCTTGAAAATTATTTGCAGAATAAAAATTGTTTTTAATCACCTAATTTAAAGGAGAAAATTGACATTGTTTATTAATTTTATACTTTAAGTAAGAGTTATAAAGTTAACCTTCGTAGCTGCCGAGCTTTCATGTTACAACTAATCGTACCGGTAATTTTTGAAAATTTTGGTTCAAATAAGTTCTATTTACTTACATATGTTTTAAACTACTTCGAGATTTTGGTAGACACTGTTTACTCTTTCTTTACACTCATTTTACAAAGTAAACATAACAATTATGAAATTAAATAGTAATTACAAAAATTTAAACTCGAATTTTTACAGATTTACCATTTGCTATATCGGCGAAGTACGAACAAATGATTCTAAATCAGATTCAAATGCCTGGTATTAACCAGGAAAGTTGTATAGTGCTTAAAGCTATGCATCTTGGATTTGGACCGGGACGTATGGGATTCCAATCCAGTTATCAGCAACCATCAGCATGTTGCATAAAAGTGATAATAATATACTGACAGATAATGTACTGTAATTGAAAAGACTACAATACCATTGAAATACCGCGGAAATACCGACAAAAGTCCACCCACTTTGATTTATATAGCATATTAACTATTCCTTAATTATCAGAATATATTATCAGAATATATGTTCAAACTCAAAACCATTTTTCATTATTGAATTAAATTTAAAAAATTTAAATAACACGCCTTAACGTAATAAGTCAGATATTGTATAATATAGCTCGATCCGCTTACTGATATAATTTTTAATGCGGAATAATGATACGGTTTAAGGTGGTATTTTAAAAGTTTACTATAAAATGCTTTTCTTCCTTGACAATTTGAAATCTTCTGCAAATAGCAGGCAACCGGTCAAGTAAATAATAACAACTGTCATTTAATAGTTATGGGAGAATTAGTTTGCAACTCAACAGACTGGATTCGGTTAGAATTTGTTCCGCTAATTTCGATTTGCATTATAGATAAGATTGATCCTCTCCAAATTCGAACCCACGTTAAATTATGAGAATTTTGAAACTTTGATTTAGATGAAAGTGGATTGTAGTGATATATAGTAGAACAAATGTCCTGATACGTAAATAAACTATAGGTATAATAAAGAGTTCCTCGAGCGAGGCAAACAAATTAGAATGTATTATAATGGATTAATTTGATTGTGGCGCTATTCATAGTGTTTAGTTGCCTTATGTAACTTTAACAAGGTTAGATAATTGTTTATGTTTTGATTAACAGTAAATAAACTGGGGCTTTGGAACTAAAAAAAAAGAAAAAAATTCTTTAAATTTATATTTTTAGTAATATGTTGCTCTACCCTGGTGTTTGGGGTGTACCATTCATTACATTAGCCATACATGGAAAACCGGCAATTATTTACTTACCCTTTAACTGTAAGACTGTATCAATCTGAATAAGGTTAGAGAAAGGCTTACGATGGAACACATTCGATAGTTTGCTTGAAATGACTCGTAAGCAGCACCGATTAAACGTCTAAGCTATCAAAATAATACGATGATAAATTTTCCGGCATGATTATGAAGACATATTTTATATGTACAACACGCGCGCGGTGTATTTATCGACTGTTTGCTGTAATCAGAGCTAACCTTGTGTTTGCTACGATAAATATATCTGCTTCATGAACAAAATTTACTCTAATCACATAATGTGAACACCGCAACATGTTTCGACTGAAACTTGTAATCAATCATGCAATTCAATTAAAATTACTCGTAACTTAAAAACAAAAAATTAAAAAAAACTACAAGTTAAAACTAATTAAGCTTATTAAGCAGCAAAATAGAAGAAGACGCGTTTCTTTTATATTTATTTGTATTATTAGTTCGAGTGAAATTAGCGCGGACAGTTCGCACGGGCGTTTGGTGTACGATATGTGTCAACACTTTTGTATTGGTGGTATTGTGCTAATTATAGTATTCTCGGTTGTGTTTGTCCTAGCAATATTTCTAAATGTGACCCGTCGAATTAATAAAGTGCGTTCACTTGAAACGGAATTCAACATTTATAGCGCAGACCTTGTGTTAAATAGTAGCGATTTCAAAATATATTCAGGTGCAATGTGTGAACCACTGTATACTGTAAAAGATTATAAATTTAGTGGTGAGCGTGAAAATTTTGTGCCAAATCTTAATGAAAATTTCCCATTATTGGTACATTTAAATTATCGCACAACAGGTTGGTGATCATTATTATAGAAATATTACATACATTGTTTTGTTGATGACGTCAAATTATAGGTTTAAAAATTTACGGTAGGTAAAACGAATAAACTAATTATTTCCTGATAATATATCATAATTGAACGTAACACGTTATTTATTTACACCATTCAAACGCGATTACACTTGCATTATTTTTACAAATTAAATTAATTTCATAGATAATGTCTTATTAACCGGATATTTTAAATTTGTATTCTCTTATCGAAAAATCTGATAATTTTTTAAAATTATAACGAACGTACATAATTAAGAAATGTTTGTGATTGCGATCGTAAGGTCGGCAATATGCCATGGATCTTAATCACAGATCGTTAATGATCATAAATATTTCTAAATGTTGAACGTAGAGGTACTAGTCCCGGAATAAAAAAACATATTGAGGAAATGTTGATCTGACTGACTTCAACTGCAAAACATGTGATTCATCAATGTAGTTGTCCTCGGAATAGTGGCATGATCTTATCAATAAGATTGAGAAATTATATGAACGTGAATATTTTTAACAAATGTAAGAAAAACGTTTCTACGTTTACGCTTTTTTAAAATGCTTAATTTGGAAGAAACGAGTATATACGTTACAATATTTTGAAAAATTCTCTACTTGAGGTTTTATATTCGTCAAAAATCGTTTACGACTAGTAAGCTTGTTTGACTTTTAGAATAAATTTATACTAAATTTGTTAAATTTTCACCGTAATTTTCTATATTATACCAGCCTAAACCCTTAACCAAATACTGTTTAATAACGATTTTCATTATTTAATTACCATAATTACATAATTTCTTTTCAGATAAGAACATTAAAAATTTATGCAATGGAGTGGTAATTCACACCAACTATATTCTAACATTGGCCCAATGTTTAGTCGATAATAGTGAACGAGAATTGTGAGTAGAATATTTATTACACGGTTTACACAGAAGTTTATCACATAATTTGTCTAAATTACTGTATTCTCCCAGAATCAGTGTAACAACCAATGCCATAAACAACGCAAGAGAGGATGAAATTAAAATTTCAAATATAATATTTTACGATAAGTTAATGAATCATAGTACAAACATAGTGGATGACATTGGATTGATTAAAATTGCAAATGGGGAAGAATTAACAAATACGTTTTGTACACGGCCTTTAAAAAACACCACCGAAATATTAGAAAATATCTGGAATGGAAATAATTTGAAATTAACGGCTTGCAATATACGTAAGCTACCCAAGAGTATTTGTGTGAATGGTTTTGGAAGCGCTCGACTTGGCGATCCATTAATTGAATATCGTGACGGAGTTTGGTACTTAATTGGCTTGCATCAAGGGAACAAATCGCTACCGATAGAACGGTCTATGTATGTGGATGTTTATCTATATAGATTTTGGATCTCAACTATTATTCAATAGGATATTTTATTAAATATTTACAAAATTATACACGTTTTTGTTATTAAGATCAAATAATTTCGAATTATTTTTAAATCTAATTTCAGCAACATCTCGAGAATTAGTCTTTTAATTAAATTTTCTAAACGATTTTCACTCTAATATATGAGAACCAATCATAAAATGGCATAGTACTTACATTATAAAATCTTATGAAGGTAAGTGTATGGATCCCTTTTCTAGTACTTATACATGTAAATATAGTCAGTTTCTTATTTTTACTCTAGCTGCACATATTAACGGATGGAAACAGAAAAACAAGGAAGTGAAGCTTAACAAAAGAGCTCTAAAACATAGTTGCTTAAGTAGTCAAAAGCCCCATAATGCCATTATTAGAATTGAAGGAGTTATCCTGCCGTAAAACAAATGGATGTACAAACCGTAATAGGAAACCGATTCGCCTTAAAAAGTTAATATTACTTAATGCACAATTATTTTTAAATACACATTGACCTTTTTATCTCGTATACATCGTCAAGCGGGCCTTGTAATTGAGAGAAAATCCAATCCCTGATGATAAAATTTCCTGAAAATTTTAAACCATTCAATTGTATTTTCCCAGCCAGAGGTTCTAAATTGAACAAAGTAGTAATAAATTTAAATATTGGTCGTAAAGCTTGTTATATCGAGAGATGTGATATAGCCAAATAGGCCGTTTTCAATTTTAGTTACAACAGTAAAATTATTTTTATAGAAAAACTTTAGAACGTAAACGGTTACGCGTTTGTTCCGTGACATTAAAATGACATTTTATGTTGAAAGTGTTCACAATTGACTTTTGTACCGAGAAAGCAAATTCATGCAGATGTCAACTCTTCGATTTTTGTTTTCTTCGGTCAGTTATAAGGGACCAATTTTCCTTCCTTCTGTATTTTTCCCATTACATCCAATCGAAGTGATATTGCTTGGTGAATAACTTCTACATGTTCTGCGACCTCTTTTTGAGTTTGACACGGATGTTCATTAAGTAAAACTTTAAGTTCTTCGTCTTCAAATTGTTTTACTGCACCTGGACGTGGATCGTTCTCAAGACTAAAATTGCCAACCAATTTTTACTGTTGAATGACTCACATAATGTTCGAATTAATCAATTCCATAGCTTGAGCAGCATTTTTTTCATTTGAAAACGGAATAGAATGCAATGACGTAAATGTCGCTTATCGGCATCCATCTCTTAAAATTTATGCACATGAAACGTCAGCTTGTAAATGACTGAAATGTAAATGTCGTAAAAACAGCTATGACTAAACTACATACATACGAGTATATCCAAAATGGCGGGTGATTTAGAAAAATTCAAATATATTTTAATGCAACTAACTTCAGAGCCGAGTTTCTCGGTACACACCTAATATTTAAATAATCTTCTTCTTTTGAATTCTACTCTGTGAGATCTACCATTCTATTATTAGTTAGATATTTAACAGAATAGACGCGTTCACTACTTTTCGTGAACTATCCAGACAGGCATTGCTTTCTCCTTGGTTGATAACCTCAGTAGATTCCGACAGATTCGTATCGTTAGCAGGAAGACATAAAATTAGGAACAGCCCAGACAAAAACGATTTTTGTGATGCAGCTGCATTTACCTCGTGCGAACTTGAGGTAAATGTATCTAAAACCAAATGATTTTATATTATTTCGACCATTCAATAAAGAAGGCGTGGAAATTCCACGAATAAAGTTCTTATTAAACATTCACGTCACACTTTATCATATACTTTGAAATATCACAAGACAGGTTATTGATATCATCGTTATCAATATCACAATGTTTCGTTATCTTCCCAGAATAGAGCAAATAATCGATCGGTGGTTTGCTGAAGTTGACTTATCATTTTACAAACTGGTGGAAAGAAATTCCACCAAACACAATTAGTGTTGGCTTGAGTACAACGTCTGGAATAACGTCGAGCCCAATTTGGTTGGGTTAAGTTCCCTTATAATTGTGGAAAACAGCATGGGACGGAAATATATTTTTCGCACAGTTGAGCAACTTTATGGAGAACTAGAGGGTTTTAGTTAGTCGTCAAAAGAGTCGAAGCGGCAGCAAAATGCGATACTAATAAATTTGATTTGTGAATATCAAGTTTTTAGTGAACATTATACTTCCATAACTTCGGATGACGTCGTATCAGCCAAATACGTTTTAAATATGTATTTTAACCATATTCTAAAATTCCTCTTGTTTAGAGAGCGAAAATATAAATAAAAGTTATTTTGCGCTGGCACCAGGAAACTGGAACAATGCTAAATCTTTTCTCACAGAAATTATTCCGTTTTAATGCCAATGAAGTATGCTTTAAGATTTAAAAGTAAGATTTTTATGAAAACTGTAGATAGGTCCATTAGAGATATAAACCTCCTAATTAATTCATCCTCTCAGAGACTTGTAAATGAAGTTATGTCCTCGTATTAAATAAGTTATCCACAACAAAGAGTTTCTTAAAGGAAATTTTGATAGTACATCGCACTTGATGTTATTTGGAAAAAGGTACAACTTTTGGAGCTGATGACACGATAGTCAAATGAATCCGTGTTTGAATTTCATATTGTTGAAAGTTGTTATCAACGTTTTTTTTAAGAAAATACTGATTATCCTATGGATTTTAATGCCCTTATAAGTCCAATCAATATTCTCTATTACATTCACTCACACACGCCCTCACACAATAACAGTATACTCCTACTCACACAATAACAGTATACCATTTGCACATTGCAAGCTCTAATTCAACTTGTAAGTTGTCATGGCCGAGGGATCGACACCGACTTACACTCACGAGCAAGAAGTTATAATTAGTGTTAATGTGGATCACTGATTGTAATCATGTGAAGAAAATTCCTTTTTGCATCCTGATCCTTATCCAAATCCACCAGCTTTAACCACTGAGCCACTTCGGTTAGCAAAAAAGCAAAAACAGAGTTATCAAAGGATTCCGCAGGAGTGTGAGGGTCTTTACGTTAATCCGTATAACACTTAGTTATTTTAAAAAATAACAGAAATACCAGCGACTTTTCAGTCCCTTCTCTGTTTGTGAGATCAGACTATGTTAAGCACCTCGTTTATCTGTATACTTGGAAACTTGGCTTTAAATATCAATATTCATATTCTGGTAATGTGAAAAAGAGCTTTTGGTATATTTTGGGGACTTACACTCACATGATATCCTTCGTTTACAAATCGCTTGTTCTGCTAATTTTCTCGTGTGCGTTCGGTACTAAACATAGATGCCTATTACGGGGGCAGTGTCCTCAACTCCTGTACTTGATATGGGAATCAGTACTGGCCAAAACTATAGTACTTTATTCTAACCACAACTGGTTACTCTGCATTTCGTTTGGGTTGCATTGGGGCATGGCGGTGTGTTTGTGAATTAACTAGGCACAGACTAATTTCAACCAAAATTAGTCATGTAATACTTAAAATCGGCATAGTCACGATAAAACTGTCGGTTTCATATAAATTCAGTAAAGACTCCTTACGGTTTGCCCATCGAAGGATCTAGGGGCATCCAATGATTTTGGTAAAAGGCAGTTTGAGTCAATATACATTTTCTCAAATTTCGCATGCTCCAAAGTCGGTGCTCAGATTCACGTTTTCTCAGCTGAATTCGCTAAGAAATAACCACTAACTAAGCCACTAGCCGTTACAAACTTGTGAAGGATTGCAATGATACCATTTGTTTTATGTTCGGGTAAGAGTTTCGGTTATGTTGGTTTCTGCTCATTGAAACATTGAAGATAATGATGATACAGATTCTCTAGTTAAAGTCGTTTGTTATTGTAAAATCCTAAACTTTGCCCTGTTTTTTTGTTAGCGCTCGATATTGTGTATCCGGAGCACCCAATTTTTCATTTCGGGAGCCGCTACCCATTTCCATGGGAAGTTTGAAAAGGCCCTTGTTTTGTACAACCCTTAAACCATACCAAACTTAATCTTACAATAAAAATTGAAAACGCAGCAAAATGAACTCTTGTTTATAATTTCATGTCAGAATAAATCTCAATTGGTATATCCAGGTCGTTAAAAGTTTGTTTTACCAATGAATTTATTTCTAATTTGAATGGTACAGCGACCATACAAGTAAGTTCGCATCATTCTGAAATGTTTAATCTCAAATCATGTCAATCTTTACAACCTCTGCCCTTTTTTCACAACATGCCTTTCGTAGTAGTAAGTAAAACACTTTTATAAATAGCAAAAATATTATTCCAACATTCAACAACGTAAATTTATAGATTAAACAAATCTCAGTTTCCAGTTTATCAACGAAATTCACTCCATCAACATGGAGTACAGTATAATTATCGTGTGTGTTTTAACGTCATGCACCACAGTGATAGTCTGGAATAACATATACAACGGAAGTGATATACCTGTGGTAGATCACACCACAGAGCGAGCCGATAATCTACATTATCAAACGAAATATCGGCACAATGCGACCAAATCAGATGGACGTGCTCATATTATCAACGATTTCGAGGAGTGTAAATTATGGGGAGCAGAAAATCGAGTTATTGGAGCGATTGAAGCCGACTTAGGCGAACTACCGTGCATTGCGTTACTAGAATATTTAGTTGCTCCTGATAGATTCAGTTTTGATTGTACTGGCTCGTTGATAAATCATAGATATGTGCTGACAGCGGCGCAATGCTTGCTTAAACAAAAACTAGTAAACGTTCGACTCGGTGAATATGATATTACAAAAAATCCAGATTGTGCAGACGAAGGTGATTGTCAGCCGGAAGTAATAAATGTGGGTATCGAACAAATGATTGTACATCAGAAATATCTTCCTTCAAACCGTGAAGCTAATGATATTGGCTTGATTCGACTAAGCACAGATGTACCTTACGAAAATTATTTTATAAAACCTATTTGCATCCCGGACGAAACAATTAGCTCTCCCATAGGTGAGGTAGCAAAAGTGGCTGGATGGGGAAACGATGACGTAGGAAATAAAAGTCTAGTTTTACGAAGTGTTTGGGTTGAAATTGTCGATTTGCAGAGATGTCGCGAAATCTATGAACCACAACAGATTTATCCCTCTCAATTGTGTGCAGGTGGAGTACGAGATAGAAATGCATGTGGTGACGATATTGGTTCGCCACTACTTATGAGATATAATAAACGGTCGTATATTGAAGGAATTGTATCAATAAGTTCTGGATGTATCAGAAATGGTAGACCCGATGTGTACACAAAAGTTAGTTACTATTATGATTGGATTCAGAATAATTTAAAACCTTAATTACCACAATATTTTTGAATTTTTTACTTGATTAAGTTTTCTATGTTACCAGAAAGAATAAATTGAGAAACGTGTATTTTTTTTAAATTAGTTGCAGGCGAGACATAATAAAAACCCATAGTACTTTCTCATATAGGGTGTTCCATTTGTTAGTTTTTTTATACTAAAATAAAAAACAATACATTACACATACATACATACATTATGATGTTTGAAATTCTAAATTTTTTATTGAAAATGAAATTTGGTTTTATACCATTTATGTATGGAATATAACATCGTTTATGTGACCACCACGGATCCTGTTATAGGCCTGCATCCGAACTTCTAAATTTTTGACTTTTCCCAATGCCAGTTCAATGGCCTCAATTTGAGCTCGAATGTTATTCTTCAGATCTTGCTTTGTTTGTGGATCATCAGCTTTCTACTATACTTTACAAAAAACCCCATAGAAAATAATCTAACCGTGTCAAACCGCATGATGTTGTTTCTATTGGCATTAGAGATTCTTTTGAGAAACGCTCATCTTATTCGAGCATACAATCAACAAAACGACGACGTTACTGATAGTCAGCTGGCTTCAATTGTTGAGTGATTTGAATTTTGCAAGGATGCATGTGCAAATCAAACTGTAATATTTGATGTAAAGTGGTTAACGACACGTTTATTTGTTGTGAACGACGCCTTCAAGAACATTTTCACTGACAGCTGTTACTGTTTCACGAACTGGACGATGGTGTTCATATGCTCTATGACCTGCAAATGATCTAGCTTTTACAAAATGTTGAACAATTTTGCGAATTCCAGGCTCGTAAGACGTCTATGTTGACCAAAAACATCACGTAATTTACGAAATGTTTTTTTTACAGAACGTCCATAATAAGTTTATGCGTTGTTGTGCTGTAAAAAAACACATAACTAAAAATGGTATAGTTTTGACTTTTCATTTATGAAAAACATTTCGGATTGCCACCGCACAATAAATATTTCTTTTTGAGCTTAAAAAAACTAACGTCCTTTATAAGGTAACATACATATGTAAGATTGCATATGTGCTTGTGTATTATATTGGAAGCCTACATCGGAATAATTGACCAACATGAAATTAAACACACATAAATGATAATAGTAAACAAAACAAAATGTAGAATTATTTGTTGGAATTAGAATAATCTCGTATCTAAGTTCGAAGAGTGACTTTTGCTAATATTTTTAATGAGAATTTCGAAACAATTGTTAAGAAATAAATTATGCCAGACTGAAATATTTGTAAATTTGGTATGATTAATGCATGTCTAAAATTTATGGTGCCAATATTTACAACACCTAAGATTGCTAATATGATCTATAGGTTAAATACATTTTTCTTGAATTCTAATTTGTGTTTAGAACCTTATTATGCAAAAATCGATATACTTTATTATATAATAAACGATATGATAGGTTACATAATCGGTTTAAGCTTACAACCAACCAGCAGCTGTACATAAAATATGCAAATTTTTTACAAAAAGCATTGGCTGCAATTGATCGTGAGGTTGTCGTATGACAATCGGTTTCGAGGTAAATTAAGTGAACTATAATAAACATAATAATGGAGCTTCTGTTATTGCCCAGAGAGTAATTGAAAAGCCAACTGTCGTACTTTTCGAGCAAAGAACAGAGAAAAATGTTCCAACTAGCTGGGTTTGTTTTTATTGGACCTGCAAAAAATCACCGATTCTTAAACTTTTCTACAATACAGATTTGAGACAAATTTATCGAAATTTCTGTATGGCAAGTATTTATCATGTACAGACTTATATAGTGATATATTGACATGACTGATAAATTTGGTTAACATCCAATAGTTTTAATTTTGAGCTTGCTGTAATTATGGCGAGTATATGTTAGAGTATGTAATTTACAAACAGGTAACAAATAATAAAGTTTTATCATTATTCAAAAGTATTAAAATAAATAAACTAAAAATAAATTATTACTCGTAAATCATAAACTATTTATAGAGTATTGGGAATTACGAGTATATGGTTTATCGTATATGGTTTATCGCGTGAATATAATAATTTCAATCTAGCTAAACATGTTTAGATATCCAGTTCTACTTATATTATTTGCTACACTCTCACCTATAGTTTTCATGGTGATACAATTTACTGGAGACGCAAATTCAGTCGATAAATTACAAGCCGTTCATCCAAGTGAATCATTTCGATATTTTAATTTAACTCCAGGATCATCGGGCCATGGCCAAATCATAAATGATATAACAAAATGTAAAAAATATTCGATCACTGATCGCTTGCGTGCCGTGGGTGGTATTTATTCGTATATTGGTTCAGTTCCATCGATAGTGCTGTTGGAGTATTTAGTGAGCGAGGGTGAATATACTGTGGATTGCAGCGGTTCGCTAATTAACCAACGCTATGTACTAGCGGCAGCACATTGCTTACAACGTGAGAATTTAAGAAATGTTCGGCTAGGTGAATATGATACTGTACATAATCCTGATTGTGATATATTTGGAGATTGTCAACCTGAACCTATTGTGGTAGCGGTGGAAGAAATTGTGTTGAACCAGCATCATGATATTGGACTAATACGATTAAGTGTAGAAGTACAATATAGAGAATTCTTTATTGCACCTATTTGTATTCCAACATCATACGACAACGTGTACAATAAAATTGGTAATAGGGTATGGTCGGCTGGATGGGGCAAAGAAACCAAATTGTTTATAAGTTATGTGCAAATAGTTGAATGCTTCGAAACGAATTTTACGTTTAATATATGTGCTAATGGTCATCAAGATCGAAATTGCAACAGGGATACCAACGGTCCATTAATTTTGTTGATTAATGAAACTTTCTATATCGAAGGAATTAAGTCGTTTGGGGATGTTTGCCATCAAAATGGTTATTCGGCTGTTTACACCAAAGTTAGTTACTTTTACGATTGGATTGTGAATAATTTAAAACCTTAATCAAACATACTAAATAAAAAATTCAAAAATCATGAGAATTGGGTTTTAAATGAAGTCATAACGATCCTTTTAAATCGTGTGTCAAAATCGAAAATAAGGTCATTTCCAACCTAAAAGCCAAGGCAAGTGTTACTGTTAAATAGAAACAATTGTTTAGTGAAGCCTTATGTTGATTTTTAAGTGCATGCTGACGGAAAAACAATGTTCGTCCGTGCTATAGAAAGATGACCAACTCAGAAAAGTATGCGACACTAATCCAGATTTCTAAACGGTATCAACATTATTTTACAAAGAAAGCTGTGCTTTTTAAAAATATACACATAATCCAATTTTGAGTGTTAAAATAGCTACTTTTCAGAAAAAAAGCAATCTATTAAAATAACCATCTTTTTTATTAATTTTAAATATTATAACAAGTGTTCGAAGTGTCCACCATTGGCCAAATAATCGGTATCACCGGATAACATTTATTTTAATCCCTCGGAGCGCACACTCTTTATTTTTAATAATACATATTTACAATTTCTATTATTCGTTACCACATCCGCTGCACGGTCTGATTTTCTTTTTCGTAAACGAGCTCTTTAAAACAACCTCTCAGAAAAATTTTAAGGGTTTAGATCAGGACACTCGGTAGCCATGAAATACTCCAATCCCGCGACTTGGATAATTTACGTTGAGGTATTGTTTGACTACTAAAACTAGTGAGTAGGAGTTCCTCTTGTTACAGTCACATATTCACATGTTTATAGAGGACACGCCATCGAAGTTATTTTGTAGGAAACTTGAATAGTCTTCCCGATGATCCGTGGTTATTTTTCCATCAACTATTTCTTCCGACATGTCCATCTCAACTAGGTGTAGGAAATAATACACGAGCTTCACAATGCAAATTGTGGTTGTTGTACATCGCAACCTTTGTAAAGTATGCGTATGTAAAAGTATGCATAAGTATAAAAATTGCGAATTTTATTACATTCCGCACTGCATTTCTCGGGAAAATTGCATCATTTTTTCATAGTCAATGACGTAAGGGTTTTATCCAGGTTGCACATGATAACGTCTGCATATTCGCACCAAACGCGAGTAATTTTATTAACGAAAATATCAATTATCGAGATCTAAGAATATATACATAATTCGCGAAAAAAGTGCTAGTAAATGTGTATCTACTGTTAAAAATAAAAATTCTCGAGAAATTGTCTTTGGAACACAACATATTTCCAAGTTTGTTTTTTAAAACAATTTCGCTCGAATACGAGTATGTAGTGAACTATACTAATATGAATTGGAAAAAGGTTTCTTTTTCGCTTTCATACAACAAATTTTGTTGTATTTGTCGGGTTACTAAATTTGTTTAAGAAATTTGATTTTGTTCTGTTTTAATTCTTGCACAGCAGTTATAAATCTACAGTAATTTTAAAATGGTATCACATATCGGAGTATTCAAAACCGAATGTATTTTAGTAATTTTTTACAAAGCAACTCGCTGTTTATTAAAAATACGTTTATCAAAATTTCTAAGCTCTAAATCGCTGCGTTGCCAGAAACAAAACCACACAAAAACAAATCTAGTAAACAGAATTAAACAAAATTGTTTATATAAAAAGGAAAACCACTTTGCAATTCACAATAGTAGTGCGCTACATACTCGTACATCTTGTGTCGCATATTTTTCGGACATATAGCCAAATTTCTATAGTAATTGGTTTACTGTCAGCGTCACTTAAAATCAACTAAATTTTTGGGGAAACTGTCAGAAGATATTATCTTCTGAGAAAATTGATATTATTGAAAACCTTATCGTATCGTATTAAAAAAAAAAGATAAACAAAAGTTTTGGTTTTTGTAAAAATTAATTTTTTGGCGTGTTTACCAAAAATGTTAAAACTAGAAAAACTTTTGGACCATCAACAATTCGATAATACTTTGTTGGGTTATTTTGGTTGGAAATGACTTGCTTCGTATAATCCCAAACTTCTGTCACATGTCACATCATGTCCAGTTTATGTTGATCGACATCCGATAAACCTAATGGTAGAATTTGTTCTGAACCAAATTAGCCTAATTTATTTAAAAATCAGAAACGAGGCACAATTTGTTCTAGAAGCCAATAAACCTAACTTAAATACTTCTAGTATTTACAGAAGATAAAAATGAACGTACCCGATGCACATTTTTGATAAGAAATACCCATTCGCCTGCCTGTTAAAACAAAAATTGTGTGTGCGTTGTAAATGAGTATCGTTTAAATGAGCTCGAGGATTGATTGTAAGTTTTTCTACATTATTGGTAGATCACCATAACATTGAACGAAGTAAGCGGGTCTGTTCTGTCGTTTTGTTGCGAAAAGGCACAATGAATTTAAGTTGCAAGTATATGCGTGTATTGCTTACTTTACCGAGTATGCTGGCAACACTTAAAACAATGTATAATGTTTTACTTACGTATTATACGATATACAATCAATTATAAATTAGTATGCTTCAGGTAGCATTAGTTTGTATTATGTAAAACGACATTCATCGTAGCCTATGTTACACTAAGGGTTATTTAGTAGGCCTAAGTCCGAATGAAGAAAGCTAGAATTATTTCAGCTAGTTCAATTTTTCGCTCGCAATAAAAATTCCCGATTCCCATATTGAATTGAATATACTGTATTTTGCTACACTATTGGAATAAAAAAATTCTATTTTTAAAACCGTTTTGTCCCAAATAAAAATTTACAACAGAACATCGTTTAGTTAGCCCGAATAGATGTCGCCGCACAAACTGCCAATTCGTTAAAATTACGATAATTAATAGATAAAGAATCTAGCCCACACACAAATTTATAAATAATAGCACATTGTCTATTTGGTTTAATTGGTTTTAAACTTATTTATTGATTAAAATAAACATTATTATTTGGAACATCCGGTAACTCTGGATATAACATTGATTTCGATTGCCCTGAAATTCATCTTCCGGATTCATTCGTTAGTAATTATTTTATAGAAAACTTAGCAAAACCAACCAATGTTTATAGATATAGTGCAAATTTGCGTATGGTAATTTTTAAAACAAAATGTTGAGGTTGAGGTCGACGATAAATTTTGAATTAATGGTTCAAGTTTCAATACATACATATTGACACGGATGCTCTCCTTTACTCTCGCACAAAATTATTGCGTAATCCAATTAACATTTTAATAGACAATTAAATTTCGAAATCAAGAATTCAAACTACCAAACATTTTTTCGTAAAGTGAAGCTATATAAAGATGAACAAGATCATGACACTTAGATCAAAATCGTTGATTCTTGAAAGAGAATTTACATTTAAAAAATGTATTCAATAAATTGTTACCATTTTTTAATTTTATTGGTTGGGTGCTACATAAATGTAGCTAAATGTGAATGTGAGTCTTAAACATCAAAGTTTATTTTATAAAAATGGCAAAATTTATGTTTAAATTATGTTTAATGTTTATTGTAGATGAAGCACATGTGACGAATTTCTATCCAAGTATTATTGATCGTACCGATTATCAAGGGCAAACTCTTCCATCAGTATTTTTCTGTGGTGTTGATCAAAAGGATAATGTAATTGATCATACGTGGCTGGTAAGATTGAGGTACGAAAATGGACAATATGGATGTGGAGGAGTGCTTATCAACAGTCGATATGTATTGACTTCAGCTAGTTGTATTATTGGTGATATTGTATCAGTTTTGGGTGAATTAAAAGGAGTAACTTTACTTGAAAATACCGGTAATCGCTTAACTACTGATTACGAAATTGAACAAGTAGTAACCCATTCAAATTTCATTCAAAATACTGTGCACGGACAAAATGATATCGCACTCTTGAGACTGGCTAAAATAGTTAATCGTGAACGATCAACACCAATTTGTATTGATGTTTTCGATCACCCGATCGTTGAGGCCGACGATCCTTATGTCGAAGGATGGGGTCAATCTTATGCCGGTCAACAAGTATTCATAAGACAATCTTTGCAAGTTAAATATGTAAATACCACGGCTTGTCAAGAATTATTGGGCTTACAAGGTTATGAACTAACAACGGACGATATTTGCATAGCACAACATGAGCAGGACTATCAAACACCATGTCCGGTTGACGGTGGTGGTGTTTTATTGAGAAAGTCTCGTTCGAAATGGTGGTTGGTTGGCCTTGGATCTTACAACGCCGTATGTGGATATCATGAATTTCCGGCGGTATTTACACAAATCACTAAGATGCATCGCTGGATTAGACTTAACCTTAAACTTTAAATATTAATTTACAACTTGTTATAAACGTGTTGATGTTTAAATAAATTTTTGTAAATTTTTGTAAATAGGCATTTCATATCTGGTCAAAAACAAAATGTATCTATAAATTCATTAGGATAATTAACAAAGCTAACGATTGTATAAAGAAATTAATTAATCTCACATCCCAAGAAATACATCCTCTTATTAGTTGGTTTATCAATTCGTTTGATAATAAGAACCCACCAAAAAATTGACATAGTCAAAAGCTTAAAGCTTAGCACTATAAATTTAAGGTTTATTACACTTATACTATACCACAACAAAAAAAATTAAATATAGCCTATAAAGAAGAAACAACTTTAATATAAAACGATCAGTTGATCGGAACAAACGTCTTAGACGAAATCAATATTTTGAGTTTGCAAAATGTCTGCAAGAACGTGTCAGTTTTTCTTTTTAATATTCGTGTTGGTACAATTGTCAAACAGCCAAAGTAAGTATAATTTATATTACGCTTGATTTATTCGTTTGGAGGTGTAATTAATTATTGTTTATCATAAGCGAATCGAATAGTTCAGCGATATAATACTGTGGATGTGGATTGGCCAGATTACACCGGGCATAGAATTTCGTCACCATACACTTGTGGCATAAGTCGAAAAGATAATGTCATTGATCATACATGGTTGGCACGTCTAAAATATCAGAATGGACAGTATAGATGTGGTGGAGTTGTTCTAAACAACAGATATGTACTAACCGCGGCGAGTTGTATTAGTGGTGATATTGTTGATCGATTCGGTGAATTATCTAGTGTCACATTATTTGAAAATAGTGGTAACCGTTTGAGTACCGAATATGAAATAGAGGAAACTGTACGACATTCCCAATTCGTACCCAGTCATATTCATGGACAAAATGACGTGGCTTTGATACGATTAGCAAAATTAAGTAACAGTCAACGATCAACTCCAATATGCATTGACGGATATTCGAGAATTGTCGATTCACGAACCCCGTATGTTGCTGGGTGGGGTCAAACATTATTTGGCCAACAAACAAATATTCGAAAATTACTACCTCTTAAGTATTATAATGCAAATGAATGTCAGGACCTACTAGCACAATACTATTATCAAGTAACAGGAAATGACGTGTGTCTCGGATTAAATTATGACGATTATTCAGAAGATTGTCCAGCGGATGGTGGAGGTGTGCTTCTTAATAAATTTGGATTCAAATGGTATTTGATTGGAATTTCTTCGTACAACGCGGAATGTGGGCATCATGAGAAGCCAGCTGTTTTTACGCGTATTAGTTCGGTCTACTCCTGGATAGAAAATAATGTTAGAGCTTAAAAAATGTTTACTTTTTATTTTTAAATAAAATTTATTATAATTATAATCGCATTGCATTTTAAATTTTATTATGGTATTTGGTAGTCCAGGTAGCTGATGATTATTATCTGGCGCCGTCGTTGACTGAATAAGCGTCGTAGTGGTTTAGATTGAATACATTACACATTTCTTAACAAATATAACTTTATTGTAATTGACGTATTTTAGAAACATGTCCTTGATGAACCGAGATATCTAAATTACTTAGTTACTATGCCACATCATATTGAACTTCTTACGGTTCCCTGCCTTTTCTACTTTATAATCCTTGATAAAATTTATCATGCACTGCGCTAAAATTACATCATCATGTCAGTCTATCTGAATTATTTTTCTATAGTGTTTATTGTATAATTATGCTATGCACAAACAACATAACAGTCCCACAATTACTTAGTCTATATTAATTAGTCGCCTAAGCAACGTGAGGTCGAAAACACTATTTTATCTATTGAAAACTCTATGTGTCTAGAGCACAAGACCTAGGTTTAAAAAATATTTAGTTTACCGTCGGATGGTTCCACGCTGTCTATGGTGTACCAGTTAATTAAATTCCGTATGCTAAATACTCGTATGTAATAAAATATAATTTTTATTACTTTTGTGAACAAAAGCAAATAATATTTTAGACTTATAGTGTCACAATGGAATGATATCAAAATCATTAGCAATTAAATTGAGTTTTTTCATTTTGTGTGGTGAAGATTTCAAATTAATCTGAAACTAGTTACCAAACCCAACCATTTGTTTTATATATTTCCTTATCTGATTCGATCATACAAAATCAACTTTGCCTGGCAAATCTATTTCAAGTTATAGCGAATTAGTCGCAATTAATCGATTTAATCAAACATCAAGGACAAATCATTGATTCAGTTCAAGTTTTAAACTACATCATACTTAATAATTATAGTTTATTCGTAGTTTTAGAGAGTTTCGTGTTCCGTTATTACACGCCCGGTAGATGGTTTAATTTCATTCTATGATGTATCTAAATACCAGGTGTGTAAATATGAAACCGGAATTAGCCAATAAATGGCGCCACCTGGCAATATATCTTGCGACAAACCACGTTATCGGCGCCATTGTTTTCTTTTGACATCTGTCGACAACATCCAATTCAAAATCATACAAGTTTCATACAATGACGAACGTTTTTTACTTGTTAAAAACGTCGAGTTTTGTGCCTACATATTACGATTTGTGGACATCATTGATTTGTTGTTATCATTTACAGAAAACTGCTGCAGAATCACATCGAATGCTTGTTAAACCTTACGGTGAGCATGCTCTTGGTAAATCACATTGCTATGAATGGTTTAATAAACTCAAAAGTGGTGATTTTGTCGTGAGAAAAACGAAGAACGTGGAAGACCACCAAAAAAGTTTGAACACAGTGAATTGCAAGCATTGTTGGATGAGGATGACGCTCAAACGTAAAAACAACTCGCGGATCAATTGAATGTGTCACGACAAGCCGTCGAAAATGGGTTCCGCATAAACTGAATGAAAGGCAACAGGAAAATAGAAAAACCAGTTGCGAAATTTTGCGCGCCAGATACAAAAGAAAGTCATTTCTCCATCGAATTGTAATTGGCGATGTAAAATGGCACTTTTTTGAAAATTCAAAACACAAAATGTCTTTGGTTGATTCAGGACAACCATCGACATCAACTGCAAGGCCATATCGCTTCGGACGGAAAAAAATGCCCTGTATTTGGTGGAATCAGAAGAGTGTGATTTATGTTGAGCTACTAAAACCTGGTGAAACCGTAAATACTGAACGCTACCAACAACAAATGATCAATTTAAATCGAGCTTTGCATGAAAAATGAGCCTGATTGTAAATAGCAATTTTTTTTATTAAATATCGGATACGGTTAGCTTTATGCCATCTATTAATGACTGCTGTGAATGAAAACCATCAATTAGACTAATTGTCGGAAATTTAGATAAAATAATCGACACACAGCATTAATATGTGGAAGACGAAAACGGCAAGTCTTGTCACACAAAGGAAATCCAAACAATCCATTATTGCGATAGGAGCAACACGAATTCCACGTAGTGCTTATTATTTGAACTGAGGTAGATAATCAAAATGGAGATTTTAAATCTACGTTATTCTCTTAATTAAGGTTTTTACGTACTACATTTTTTGCTTCCTCCACTAGTAGCGCTAATCGTAGTAGCGTTAATCAAAAATATCTTTCGATAGCTATATACTCGTACCTTCTACGAATCATGGTTTGCTCTCTTATGTTGAAAAATCACCGTTAATTGGAAATTCTGACCATAACCTGATAAAACATAAAAATATCTGTCGAAACACCACCGAATTTCCGACAGCAGTCAAGGCGTTTTTGGCATTTTAACGAGGCTGACTATGATGGTTTACGGTCATTTTGTGAACATTTCTCTTTGGAGGAAGGCAATTACTTCTATAACAATCAATAGATCACGCCGATTTCAATTTCACTGAGACAGTGTTACATGGAGTGAATAAATACATTCCATCATCATTTTCCAATCCCAAACCAAATTTTGGACAAAGCTGCCAGGCACAATAAAACTGCCCACAAGAAATATAAGCGCAATGAAATTTCATTTGAAGAATATAAGCTCACAAGAAACACTTGTAAAATGTCTGTGCTAAGGAAGCAAAAGACGACAACAAGAAATCGTCAAGGTTTTCGAGTTGTAAATCTCTGATCACAACTTTTACTAGATGGTCGCATCGGTTGCCAATGTTTCTAAAACATCCATTTCTGTATTGAAATGTGCAGACGGGCGGGTGACGGATCCATACTTACAATCAGCCGGCTTAGTGGCATACACGTTTCCTTCGAACTCGACCTTAGTTTTGTGGTTCCAAAATAGACCCCATCAACATCTCGGAGGAAATTATCGTCCGAAATTCGAAGACCGGCCACCGAACCTGATGGAGTTACAATTCGAGTACTGAAGGAGTTTGACAGTGGTTTGGCTCCATATTAACTAGCAATTTTACTCTTTCGTATAAGGAAGTCAAATACTCGAGCACGTGGAAAAGTATGATGGCACAACCAGTTGTGAAGTCATAAAAAAGTTGGTTGTCATAAAATTGACCCCTCAAACTACCAGCCAATGCCAATTGTATCAGATCTCGCCAAAGTTTGTGAGAAATGTATTAGCCATCTTGGAATTAATAAAATTTAAACTATGGCATTCGTTAAAGCCGCTCCTTAATCAATATCTTAAAGTATGTTGCAAACCATCAAAATTTCGCCCTAGAATAACATGGAGGGACCATTGCAATTGCTTTGGATATCTCAAAGGCATTTGGCAAGATTGGCATGAGAATCTCGTTTGTAGACTTCTGGCAGATGGCTTCGCTTCGATGACCATTAAATAAAAAAAGCTTTCTCAAAGACCAAAAGATCAAGGTTGTACTAAACGGGAGATCATCAAGGACATACTCCCAAATTCCCGAATCAGGAATAAGTTTTGTCGTCGACTTTGTTTTTATAACCTTTGTTTATGACGCCTGCTGATTGCACTCTTCTATTTCATTCAAGGTGGAATCTATTCCTTCCGAACAAACCGGTAAATGTCTAGAAAGTGTCTCTTCGCGTAATTTTGATTTGAGTATAATAGAGTGGAGATAACGAAATCACGTCAAGTTTAACTCGCACAAAAGAAGTCACAACGAATACCCTTTTGTGGTAAAAGACAGTCGACTCGTTGGTTGTGACCCAATTTGTCTGCTTAGTGTTAAAATTAGCACCAATCTAAAATGAAACGAACACATTGTTGCATTGGCTAAGTAAGCCTCACGAAAACTTAGGTTCCTCGCATCAAATATGAGTCAGCCGTGTGGCACCTGAATAATACGCAACCACAGACCTACAAACGATCTTTACAGCCTACAACACATCTAAGGGGAAAATACATCCTTGCATCATGCCAGGAAGAGTAACAAGAGGAACGGTCAACGCATATAGGTTTACAATAAAGCTGCCAAAACCTCGAACTTATGAAGCTAAGCTCGAATTTATTTATCGAGAAGCGGAATCCGCTAAATGGTTTCGATTTTCAGCGGATTATAAAATGCACAAACTCAAGGCAGCTATTAATTTTCACTTGAAGGTTGGGTGCAGGCGCTGCGAATGTTACAAGGAGCTAGTGCAGTCTCAGAGTCCGCCTTGCGCTCAATTAAAACTAAATGAAATAAAAACAAAGAAAGACGTTCATCTCTCTGACGGAGGTTAATTCACACGTATTAAAATAAAATATCTAGTTGCCTGGTTTTACTTGGTTGTTTCAAATTTAATGATTTTCATTATCTGTAAGTTCGGGTTTTATAATGACTTTGGAATCCAATAGTGATTGTCATAATAAATGTACTAATTATATTCCCCTGCCTAATTAGAATTGTACATATTTAAAATACCGTAAATATTTTTAAAAAAAAATAGTGACTAGAAAAAAAAAATCCATTATAATCGAGTTGTCAAACAAAAAACTTAAAACTATTGTGTACGAGTATGTAAATAATAAAATAAAGGGTTAGGGAAAAAGTTCCTGGCCTTTTTTGGGTGACATTGAAACAAAGAATTTTCTTATTTCAAATGAACTTTATTAAACCAAATATGTGCCATTTTGATCGATGATCGTTTGCCATTTTTATGGTAGAGCCATGATCCAACCACTGTAGAACTTCTCTAGTTTAGAAGCGAAAAATCGAGACAACTCATTTTCGCAGGCCTCTTTTGAATTTAATATAAAACCATTAAGATGGTTCTGTATGGACCGGAACAAATGGTAGTCTGATGGTGCAAGGTCAGGACTATATGATGGGTGCATCAAAACCTCCCAGCCAAGCTCTCTCAGTTTCTGTCGGGTCATCAATGATGTGTGTGGTCTAGCGTTATCATGATGGAACACAACGCCCATTCTGTTGATCAATTCTGGACGTTTTAACTGAATTGCTTGCCTTAAACGCGTTAGTCGCTGACAGTTAGCTTAGAATCAATCGTTTGGCCCGGTGGCAACACCTCATACTGCACGACTCTTTTCCAATCCCACTTAATACACAGCATTGCCTTTCTTGGCTAATCCTGGCTTTGATACCGTTTGGGAACTTCACCTCGTTTCGTCCATGATCTTTTTCACACAACGTTGTCGTATCTTATCTATTTTTCTTCACCAGTAAGCATTCACTTTAAAAATGGCTCGATTTCGTTCCGTTTCAGCAACGTTTCGCAGATAGAAATCCGGTCCATTCAATTTTTAACTGTTAATTCATGTGGTAACCAAACGTCAAGCTTTTTTTGTATGCAGCCATTTTCAAATGGTTTAAGATTATTTTGTGACCAATATTTAGTTCTTTACCAATTGCATGGCTGCTTATATGCCGGTCTTCTTCAATTTTCTGCATGATTTCATCGACTTATCCAGTGGTTGGTCGACCAGAGCGAGGTGCATCTTTGACATCCATATTTCCAGAACGAAAGCGCTTGAACCATTTCTTTGCTGCTGATTTTGATAAAGCACCTTCTACATAAACAGCATAAATTTTTTCGCAAACCTGCGCCGCGCTTTGCCTTTGTCGTAATAAAATTGTAAAATATTTCGAATTGTTTCATTATTTATCTCCATGTTTAAAATGATGTAATTTTTATTCACTTCACCGATTTTAATGTTTTGTATGTCAAAGTACAAGTTAAAATGTGACCTTTCAAACACATGTAAGAATTGCTCGATACGATTAATGGTTACTGAGATATATGACTGTAAAGCCATCTACCGGGGAAAAGGGCACGAACTTTTCCCCCTACCTATTATATTGAAATTAAAAAAATTTAATTGTAATAATCCTGAATCTAATTCAAATTCAACTGGTCATTCGACTAGAAATTGTTAGAATTCCAGAAGGCTTAATTCTCAAAAAGTTTAAAATCAAAAGGTCAAAATTCCAGCAATCCAAACAAAAAAAATGGAGAGGTGAATATGTTATGGCCAACACCAGACTTTCTTTAAACACGAATGTATTCGAAGATCTCGAATATACCACACTTCATTTCTAAAGCTAATATTTCTCTAACTTGTGTAGAATTGTATTGGTTTCGGATCTAACCAAAATTTAGTTAGTTTAGTTAGTTTTTGTTCATATCATACTATATGTACGGTCAGCAGGACATATTTAAGTATTTAGATTTTGGCGTGATCAAAGTACATTAAGAGCGTTTAAGTACAAGAAGATTATTATTTTGGCCATGTACTAAGATCAAAACCTTCGTGATATAAGATGTTGCAACAAATAGCGTATTGCGAAAGTATGTGAAGTATGGAGACCGGTGTAATGAACTCTTTCGTAACGAGAGAACAGTGTATGTATAGAGGGACAACGCTAAGTTGGAAAACCACTGCGATTCCACGGCGTACTTTGAAATTTCAATCACATGGATATGAAGAAAGTTAAGTATATAGATTTAATTGTTCAGATGTGTTTCTTTAAATAATACGAGTTTGCTTAGTTTACAATCTTCATTATAGTGCTATTAAAACTATATTTTTTAACCTTTTCAATCTGTTCTGGGACCGAAGCACTCCCAACTCTTTCGCAGTTTCCTTTTCACGACCTACCTTACAGAATAACATCAAATCCGCAGTATTCAAATCGAGGACGCATCTGCATCTTGCATGTTCCCTATAGTACTGACATGGAAGATGTGTCAGCCAATTAGTTGGGCATTCCGACGATGTGTTATAGTTGTGTTCATTTCATCACCGATCGCATTCAAGTGTTGAAAAATCCCCTTTGCATGCTGCCCTTATCGGGATTTGAACCTTGTACCTCTCGATCGAAACGCTAAATCTTCACCCACTGTGCCGTTTTGTTGGCGTGCTATTAAAACTTGTTATAATTATTTTGATATTATAATTTCGTAATTTCATAAAAGAACTGTTTCTATTAGGGATGGATTTTTAGAAATGTAGTGGCCAAAGCTATAGGCTTCATTTACTACCACGCTTCGTAAAACAAAAAACGTAGTTGATGTCGCGATAACAGAACACACCACATGTTCTGTTGCGTTGTTCTTTGTGAGTGCCTTATTTTGTTGGTGAATTTCATCACCAAACTCAGTAAATTTTAAGTAAAATTGGCAGCATTATATAAACTAGATTTGCAGATTCAGCAAGCGACATAGTCAAATAAAACACTTTCATGGATTCCTTGCAATAAATAAATGTATGATAAATGACCCTAAATTAAATGAACCGTCGTGCTTTCAATAAATAATGAATACGTTAATTCTTCTCCAAAGCGATATAAACAAGGTTGAACCCATGATTCGAATCAATCTCTGGGTTGCTTTATTTTTTGAAAATACTCGTATCAAAAATTGTATATTTACATAGACATTTATAATTTAACTTTAGTTAGCTAATAATTTTTCGTGAAAGTGAAATCGTAAGTAAATTACTGAAACTCCAATCAATCCTGCAATAAGATTAAAAGAAGCAGACCAAGTAATAACCAAAAATTTAAATATTACTAAGCCCCAGAGCCAAAATTGCACATTTAAAACTAACACATGGCAAGTAACCTTATAAATGACCTATATTTCAATACAGTATATAGTATAGTTAAAAACAATCCGTTTAACTTCTAGGCCTATAACTTAAGCACGCTTAATACAACGCAGTTCATTTCATATTCATTTTTGTTATGAGCTATTCTAAAAATTAAAATTCTCTTTTTTGAACCACAAACGTGTTTTATTAGTTTAATTAATGCGATTTGATAAAACGAAATGTCGACAAATGACAATTTCTTTGTTGGTTTTGGTATACACTTGCTTTATTTAAAATTCCTTTCCTATGTAACAAGAAAGGATAAAATTTTTACGGATTCATGTTAGTTTCAATCCATCCATAAATGTGTTGCAGACGTGTAAATACTCCGGGCAACTTAGAATTTCCGCACACTGGATTAAAAGAGGCAAAACCAACGAGAATCCATCTGGAGTTTTTCTCACTAAGCAAGACACCTCCACCATCAAGTGGACATGGTGAATCGTTATCTTTAGCTATAGTACACAAATCTGCCTCTGTTAATTTATATCCATATTGAGATAAACGTTCTTGACAAGTGCTTGAATTTAGAAATTGAATTTGTAGTAATTCGCGTTTATTGGTTATTTGACCTACAGAGAAACAAAAAACAAATTTCCTTGTTATTTCGCAATATGTATATATGGAATATTTTAACACTGACCATCTAATGTTTGGCCCCATCCTTCTACAAATAGATGGTTATAAATTTCATGGCTTGGATACGAGTCTAAACAGACCTGCGTTGAAAGATGCCTATTAACAGTACGACTCAATCGTATTAACGCGACATCATTTTGTCCATGAATATCATTTGGAATGTAATTGGAATGTTCAAGAATCTTTTCGATTTTATAGTCGACAAACAATCGATCACCAAAATTTTTTTGAAGCGAAACACTTTTCACTTTGCCTAATTGTACCACAATATCACCACTAATGCAACTAGCAGCGGTAAGTACATATCGTTTGGTGATCAATACACCGCCACATCCATATTCTTCGTTCTCGTATTTTATTCTGGCTAACCAAGTATGATCTACTTTATCGTGTATCTCATCTAAACCACAGGAAAAGAGAGCACTAGGGGCGTTTCCTTTATTATTCGATTTCTCAATTTTAAGCTGACTGTAATGTGTAATTTTGGCATCCACTGTTGGAAATTCAACTTGACTTTTGGTATACGTGACGAGCACAATAATAGAAATCCAAAAAAATAAAAACATTTCAAAGGTGCGATCAACAAGCATCAAGCACGAACTGTCATCGTTCTTCGCTGTGAATACCACTTTTATAGACTTTCAGTTTTTGAATATTTTGTACATCAAGTAAACCAACAACAAATAATATAAAGAAAACTAGTTTCTCTCGAATAGTTTTGTTTCTCAATAATACTGTGTTATAAAAATTGTGTAACTTTATTATCTGCGGCCATAAGAAAATTAATATAATTTAAAAACTTGGATATAGAAGAATCCGGAAGTATTAATTTGTTTATTAACCGAAAGAATTTAAGCAAGTCATGAAAATCGATGGTAGTGTCTTCAAACTAGTTAAAAATGTTTATCGGTTTATGAGAAAAATAGATTTTTGTAAATTACATTTTCGATCTATAAAACTATACAGAAAGTTAACTAATTATGCAAATAAAAACAATTCAGCATATTTTAAAATTTTAAATGCACCTTAGTTTATTTTGTCACTAAATAATTTAAAATAATATCAATTATTTAAAATTTTTCAATATGGTTGTTAATCTTAGATGTTGATACCTGAACACTGCTCGATACAGTAAATTAACAACGCGCTTTTCTTGAAATATTATAGTGGGAATAGAATATTATTATTATTTAATCGGCTCTGAACAGTTAAACATGGCTCAGTTAAGACCGAATGTTTTCAAATAAAACATGAAAATATTAAAATGCTAATTTTATTTAAGCTCTTAAATTATTAACAACCCATTTATAAACATCAATAAATTTAGTGTACACTCCGGGCACGATATAATGTCCACAAACACCGTTATATGGTGCAATGCCGACTAGGAACCAACGAGATAATGTGTTTTTATATAATCCACCACCGCCATCTAAGGGGCAAACATTATCATAGTCGACTTGATTGAGTTCAGTGCAAATATCCTGCTGGCTGAACGAATAGCTATATTGAGCTAGTCGTGAAGCGCAACTGTACTCATCGATGTACCGTATTCTTAGCTGTTGTGGTGTTCCAGTTTGTTGGCCAGAAAATGTTTGTCCCCAACCCTCGACGTAGGGAGCATTTGTTTTCTCAATTGGGAATCCATTAACACATATTGGTGTGGTTACTTCTAAATTTATGACTTTTGCTAACCGTATCAAAGCAACATCATTGTTTCCGTGGATAAGATTTGGAACATACTGGCCATGTTCTATTGTCTCTTCAATTTCATACTCCTTACTAATTATACCGTTTCCAACATTTTCTTGTAATGTGACACTTATTCTGGAATATTAAAATATTCAGCTTACTTCAAAATAATTTAATTATTATTATATTAATTTAATTTTTTTTATATTAAACTATGCACGCACAATACGCCTAACCGTTGCGTTACTTCTCCTCTAAGACAACTAGCAGCCGTTATAATATAACGACTGTTCAACACAGTACCACCACAACCATGTTCGTTTTTTTCATAACGTAATCGAGCCAACCATGTATGATCCTCAGCACTATTGTAGGCTCCATAGCCACAGTTAAATATTGTAGGCAATATGTTACCACGTTCCGGATAATCCACATCAAATGGATTAAATCGATTTACCGCAGCATTCCCTAAATGAATTTATAAACCAATTTGCGTCAGTATTTTAAACAGCTCTTTACCATTAACTAAACACTTACATTCGCAGAATGAATGTTTAAAAAATAAGATAAGCAAAAATATCAACTGATAAATTTTTAAAACCATTTTGATTGAACCACGAATTAATTTAATCTAAATCTATTTGTTACATGCTAGGCTCTTTATAGACTCGATTTTTATACTTCTTCTTCGCGTTTGTCACAATTGTCTTATAATCTGATCTTGAACTTCAAGTTTTAAAATTACTTTTTAAATCGATCGACCAATAATGATGATCGACAAGACAGCATTAAAAATGTAAATTAGATGACATAGTCTCATTTTTATCAACGAATCGCCGTATTTCATGTACGACTTGCGATTAGTTATAAAACCAGCCGCAGATATTATAAACAGATTTAGGAAATTATTAACAAAATAATGAAGTGCAAAAGCCCCACTCTTAAATTAAAATATTGCAAAATATCTGAACTGAATCATTATTATTATTGAATATACTAGGGGCTTTGTATCGATAACCAGGACGTCTCTGGACCAGCTCTTTTATAGTTGATTAAGAATAGAAATCCAACATTATAGCAAAACTAACGAAAATGTTTTAGTTGGTTTAGATGATTTTATAGTTATTTCAAATTCAATGAAAGATAAGAATTTTCTTATACAGGTTAAAAGTAATAACAAGAATTACAAGGCGTTGATGAACAAGCAAAAGTTAAAACTTCTTTTTATAAAACCTTGTTCATCATTCTAGAGCTACAATTCGATGAAACGAGTGATTAAGTTCAAGAACATTGATCGCTTCTGAATAAATATTACAAATGATAGAGGAAACTTACATGCAGAGTTCAAACATGAGTTGAAATTTATGGAAACATAGTACAGCTATAACTCGATGAAACAAGAGAACATTGATCGCTTCCGAAAAAATATTAGGAATTTTGGAGGAAACATTTATAAAGAACCAAGCAACTGTTACATTTTAAACTCAACGTAGCTCTAATCCGTGGTCGGACCTTTTTTCAACTCAACCTAACCACAAACAGGATCATAAAAACATGGTAATTGACTACATTGTTGAAGACTCTATACATCCAACATTTACAAAAACCTTCCGTAACATGAAAATCGAAAACGAGTACTCGTACTCGTATAACGCCCAAAATAAGCATTCCAAAATGGATGAAACAGAACCAAAACCTAAAATTCGTTAAGCTATTTTTGTTAAGCTATAACAAAAATCACTCAAATCTTTTGAATAAATTGGCATATCGAAAGAACACGATCCAAACGACCTCAGCACGCAGTATATTAAACTAATCATTCCAGTAACCAAATTTTCATTGTGCTAATTACCAATCAGACTAAAACTAATTGCAGCGATCTTTGCCGTCCGTTCCCAACCGTTACCTTGATGTCGCAATCAACATTCAGCGATTCGATGCTGCAATCAGTTTTACAAATCTAAGTAAAAGTATAAAGATCAAATAGAGGCTAAAATTGTCATTCACTGATTCAGTAACATGCTATTGACTCCAATCATCTTTGAGGATTGATTGTAGGTATTCAGAAGACCTGTTTATTACTCAAAAGACGTGACAAATTCCATCAAAGAAATTCTACAATTCATGAAATTCTTAAACATTGTTATTGCGTAAATGAGCCCTCATCACTTTATGCCAAATACTGTGGAAGCTTACTGGTTTCCACCAGCTCATTATCAACGAGTATTATTTATGTATCCATATCTACGGGTACCTCGCGAAGAGATGCATATATTGGAAACCCTGCTTCCAATCATCTTTGAATGTGTGAATCTAGTGTTACGCTGGAGTAATATTGGTTGATTTAGATATAGAAACTTGTTGGTTTAACACGACCAACAGATATAATATTTTCTCTTTAAATGCTACAGAACTGTTACTTGACCACAACACATTTCAAAGGATAGTTCTCTTTTTTTATTAATGGAATCGAATTCAGAAATAGTTTCAATCCAAGGTGTTCTAGAATGCGGCAAACTGACATGGATCTCAAACTCCCGTGAACAACATCTTATGAAATTATTCTATTAACCAGTCACGCGATTTATTTGAATCAGTGGTTCACTTATCTTGTCATCTGAATTTTGTATAATGTTTTAATAATGTTGTACTAGGTTTTTATTTATAAATAAAGTTGGTAATGAAAAAAATACTTGGGAGAGATTAGTTATCTACGAAACATGGCGTGAGCGCAGAAGATCAGATTGAAGATTTCATTTCAATGTAAGGATGCTAAAAAACACGTAGAAAATGAAGTGTTAAACAACTGTAAAAATGGAGGGTGTATATGTTGTGATCAACACTCAAGTTCCTTTTGCCAGGAATGTGCATGAATCTCGATTACACCACACTTGATTTCTAATGCGATAAGCACAATTTACCAGAATTTTGGTGAAAACTGCTTTGTTTAAGCAAAAATCTTTAGTTGCGCCTAAATTCCAGAAAACCTAAAATGCCAACCTTTCTGAAAAATTTAATGTTTAAAATTATTAGAATATTACAATTCTTGGCCGGTTTTCGTGAATTCTATACTTTTCAACAACATTGCAAAAATTAAAAAACCTTCTACAATGAGAGTACACTGAGTTTCTCCAAATTTCAATGGGACCTCTCAAATTATGGAAAATTATGGTTTAATGCCGATCGATTAATTCGTCTGAAAAACATTTCCGCTTAAATTTTAAACCAACAAATTTTATTTAGTGTATTTTTGTTTAGAAAAAATTTCTTTTTAATATTTTGGAAAAACTGTATAAACGACAAAACCTTACAGTCACTTCCTATAGGAAGATTTGCTCCAAATAGCATAAGGGTCATTGTAACAATTTGAGTCAAATTGTTCCTTGCGGTAAAACTAAAATACTTATAGAAGGTTAAGACTTGCGTGGTGTAAGGGAACGCAACCTTGTTGTTGTCCATCACTGATTTGCGAAAACTGCAGGTATAGCGTAAGCTTGTTATCAATCTGTACATCTTGCATTCAACTCGTGTGTTATGATCATTTACAAATATACATGGACAGATTATGTATTAATCGATATCAATACTTGTCTATTGTAATTGTGTTGTGCTTTCTCATTATCTATGTAATTTTTGGGTGATCATTAGTATCGGGGTGTGGTTATATATTTTCTTGTATATATAACTAAACGTAATCATGTATTTGGTACATAGGCAGCATCAATCAGCTGTTTTAAATGGACATTATTGTGAGATAAAGAAAATTTGGCGGTGACACATTGAGTTAAGCGTCGGTTGTGCAAAGGCAAATTATAATAAAAAAAAATAAAAGATAAAATAAAAATTTAGAAACTAATAAAATAAATAACCATTTGTGCTAAGGTGATTAAATTCCAATATAAATTCAGTGCTGGTGTGTAGACCGTACCGTTCAATTAAATCGTGTATGTTATTTTTCGGTCGGTTTTAGTTCCGTGTAATCCTAAAGTGGTTTTACTCCTAACAACAAGACACCCTAGGTAAATTTCGCGAGTGTTGTGCATGTTTGTTGAAGCTTTTCATCATACGCAAATAAAAATTCATTGCAGTATTTCTACAAATAAAATCATAGGAAATATTGTAAAATTTTTGTACACGCTACCTTGTCCTAAACTGAAGTTACGGGGTGCGAAGGAAGTCTCACGGAATTTGTTGACGCATATACATATTTTACACATACGGAAAGCTAAGTTCGGCCGCGTCAACCCGGGTGCTTTCCGTGTGGTTATAATCTTTATATTTTTTTATACATATTTGTTTTTTGGCGCTAAACATATAGTATACCGTATCTGGATTTAATACGGTAAAACCTCACAAACAGCTATAGCCGCAAACCGTTTACCAATGGTACGATTGCCGGCCTCGTAGGTCAGCGTAAATTATATTGATGATCACACCAACGAATTAAGAAAACAAACCATAAGTAGAATTCAAATAATTCAAAACTTTTATTTATAAATTATACAATTTAACAAACAATAATTTAACTTATATGTACTAATGTACTGAATTATGCTAAATCTATTAAAAAAAAATTACTTACTCTTATAAACTAAACTAACAATCTAGAAATTTTTCCACTTATGTAACGGTAATTATCGATTTAGATGAATTAGATGTAAGTTTTTTTTCTATAAGGTGTACATTTAGATTAAGGCGTATGTTAGGGACCGGTCAATTTAGCTTATAGTAGCTTAGAGTTAATAATTTTAAGGTGTTCTTTTGAAAATTAATAAATAATTTGTGATATGTATATAAATCGAGTTTATCAAAATTAGTGATTTTTTTTTGTGTGTTTTTGCTATTTGCCTGAGGGTTTAAATTAGTGATGGTTTACTTATCATTTAGCAGCGGTTCTAAAATTTTTGTGCTATAATGGTGTCTAGCTCGGTTTACGTTTCAATAGTATTAATTATGAATATTGTTTAAGTGAATTTAATTATGTAGTGGTTTTAGAATTCATAAAGGAAGGGAAGTGCTGGTAATAAGGTCACTTCAGAAGGGTGGTGTCGGCATGGAGGTCAGGTGAGCATCGACCTCCATTACGGTAAATTATCAGTAAGCTCGCTTTCTTCTGTTTTTTTTTCTTCGGTTGTTGTGTCTGAATTACCTTACTTTTACATCCCCAAGCAGCACATGCGAGCTCCAACTATCCTCGGCGAACAAAAACCTCCCTTCGACTGCTACTCTAGCGGGCAGAGTGCTGCTGTCGCCGAAATAGGTAGTTGGGGGAAAAACAAAAATTTTCTTGTTGATCATGCTTGATACTTTGCGACCATGCTAGAGTCTATCAGCATGCTCTCAGGGTTACCAAGGATGTCACATCATTTAATTGATGGAAAAATCTGAAGTATGAATATTTATCCTGATCAGTCAATCCGCCTGGGTTGTAGAAAGGCCGAACTTTTGTGTAACACATATTTTTGTTAAACGACGTCAGTTCCACTTAAATTTTGGAAAAATGATATTGTTGCAAATTTTGAATTTTTTAGGTAATAAGGCAAAAAACAAAAAAGCTGTGATCTGTTGTATTGTGAGATAAAATTATGTGCACATGGTTTATTTTAACGTTAACAAATATGTATAGCCAGTTCCAAACACCTTAATAAAAATACAGATGTCCAACCGACGTAGTATAAGCATTGCAAGATGCATCTTCATTTTGACACGCAAATGCAATTACTAAATCAGTGAAATTCTCTAAAAGTTTATCAGTTATGAATATACTGATTTTAGGAAATAACATGTACAAAGTATGAAAATAAGCATTTAGAAGGAAACTTCCACTACCAAATTATATTAAAATATTAAAAATCCATGAAACTCAAGTTTAAACATCTTTAAGCGTTACTTGCGTTGGGTTGCCTCCCCTCCATAGCCGCACAAGTTTGCCGCACATTAAAGTTGAGCTCAAACAACTAAACACACAAGTGCAACTAACCTTCCTAAAGTAAATGTTGAGGGACAAATGAAAATAGCTTCTTGTAGCAATGATTCGACGAGTAACTTACACACATCATGCATTATTACTATTACCACCATCAAAAACAATCATACACTCTGTTTTCAAAACGTTAATAAAATGTCGTTAAAAGCATGAAAATTACGTAATTTTGTATGCTAAACGCAATTCCCCAGTACACAACATATGTTCTGAAACATCGTTATAATGGGCATTAATTCTTTTTCATAAATGCGATCATTCATGCAAGCAAAACACAGTCTGGAGGAAATGTCGTGGTGGGCCATGCCGCTGTATCTTTATCGTAATATTCGCTGTATCTTACCAAACATTTCTCAATATGTAGCCCCAAAAACTTGAGCTTGAGCTGACCACCCATTTCTACAGCGAAAAATTAAACTTACCGGAATTTTGGTAAAACTGCCTTGTATACTCAGAAATCATTTATCCTGTAAGAAAAGCAACAAGCTCTACCCTTGTTGAAAATTTAAACTTTAAATTTATTTGAATCTTTTAAATCTATAGCACTTTCAGTACACAGATTTCCACTAAATTTCACAAGGATCTTCCAATTAATGAAAAAAGGTTAAGTATGAAGTTTGGTTCTGAATTTGTTTGAAACAATTTACAATATTTTTGATTTAATCGTTTTTTCGTAAATGCTATGTACCAAAAGCTACCATTTCCGATGAACTGATATCGATCAAACATCATTAAGATCTCCTAGTTTATAAAGCTAACAGGTTAAGTAGGAAGTTTCGCGCCAATCAATTAATACCTATGAGTGACTGACTTTTAGTGGAAAAACTTGTTTTTGCCTAAAATCGTCATTTCCGCTTAAAATTTGGAAGACCATGATGATTGATCTGAAGTGATATTATTGCAAAATTAATTTAGAATCTTTTAGTTAAACTTTTTCTCATAAATGAGATACATACTTTAAAAAATAGTTGCAAACAACGAAAAAGCTCCTATGGAGACTGCAACTTCCGGTGGACCGATTTCGACCAAAAAGCACTGGAATCTTTCAATTTATGGAAAAAGTTTAAACATGAAGTTTCATATCAATCTGGCTGTACAGAGGTAGAATTTTTGTTGAGATTTTTTATCAAAAATTGTGATTTCCTCTTAAATTTTGTATTTCATCCTGATGAGTCCTTCCGTCTGGACTGTAGAGAGGCTGCATTTCTGTGTAAACAGTTTTTTGTCAAAACGTAATTCCCGCTCAAGTTTAATAAAAATGAAGTAGAACGATATTGTTGCAAATTTAATATAGAATCTTTTAGTTCAAATCGTTTTTCTCATAAATGATATATTTACATAAACCGGAAAGCTCCTTTGAAAGTTTCCATAGCTCCGGTGGACCAAAATCACTGGGATCTTCCAATTTATAGAAAATGCTGAACTATGAAGTTTTACCAAGATCGGTCAATCCGTCTGTGCTGTAGAAAAACTACAAACATTTAGTCTACACGGAAGCACACACAGACACAGAGATTATTTTGAAGACATCTTTTTCTTAACTGCAGTGATATAGTGAATGGCAAAAGTATGTCGATTTACTTACCGTAAGTTACTTTACTGATACCGTTTTCTCCATTAGTTTATGGGATGGGTTGGGTGGAGTGGATAAACTCGTAAATCTCAATTTCACCAAAGAAACCGATCTTTTCAAGATATACGAATTTTTATCACCTCTCTCTCTTTCTCTCTCTCTCTCTCTCTCTCTCTCTCTCTAGATCACACATCCCATGAAGGGATTTTGGCGCCTACATGGTGGGGTGGTACTCCAACTGTCTAGGTTCATAGCTCGCTCCCTCCAGTTTAGACATCCTAATACTCTTAGATCGGTTCGACGTCGGTACGCCAGCGTAGTCTAGTTCATTTCCTACGATGTACACCGCCTGGCTTTTGATGAAATACTTTTATCATACTTTTACAATACTTTTATTATACTCTTATCATACGGTTTCATCGAGATCTTTCAACGTGACCAAAACATTTAACTCAGTTGGATTTAATGAATCCGACAATATCGCAGTTTCCAAGCAGGGGCTTAATCTCGTGATTCATTCGAATCAAATATTCGATGCTCGCAACCTTAATTCAACCGAATGGATCGAATGACTTTTCTCTCAAATAGTAATCTACAGTTGTTGGTCCAACTTTCACCTCCAACCGAAAGTTACCACAGGTATTATAAGCGATTTATAAAGTTCGAGTTTACACTACTGCGATAAATATTTTAATCGTAACAACCTTGACCATAAATAGAAGATATCGATGTCCGGTGGCCTGGATAACGTTTGTTGATGTTATGTTAACTTTTTTGTACGTGATCTAACCGTGCATATACGCTAGTTGACAAAACGGAAGTCTATGACATATTGCTGTACGCCGGTGAACTAGTAAGCCAATCCCAAATTATCCCAGGATCCCAGTCTCAGACCATCAAAGCTCTTGTCCAGGTTATAAAAGGCTTAGCACGTCCCATGTTCCGTAGTCCGTGTTAATTTTCCGAGGTCCTTGTTGTGATGAATTTGATAACCTAACCTGAGTGGATTGAATAGGGTACATAGCTTAAAGGTTTTTATGAGAGTAGATAGTTCATCCAACTTTGTCTTGTGTCACTTAATGATAATAAATCACATTCACTTATTGATAATAAATTTTAAGGACCCCAACTATACCTGAAAGGGTTTATTTAGCAAGCCGCTTGCTTCAAGACATCCGTTCGCTTGTACACGCCCCTAACCTGGAGAACAAACTAAAATTTGGTATTGGTTTTAGCGCGTCAATGAGTCACCATGACATGTAGTGTACATGACTACAAATAGAACTTCCTCTGCTTATCAGCACTACACTGCCTAATTTATTTAGAATTACCCGCAGGGAACACCGCTCCGAGGTATGAGGTCTTTGCCTCCTAATATCTTAAGAGGCAAAGACCTCATACCTCGGAGCGGTGTTCGTTATCAATGATATTCGTCATGTATCATTGAAAAACGTATTGAAGTGTGAAGATCTAAATGCTATTGGCGTCCATAACGAGTTCAATCAAGAAATTTAGTATAACTTCAGAAATATCAACAAAACAACTTTCATATATCTTAAAAGCAATAACCTCGCCGTGATATAGTTCGTGATATGCACGTCATGATATACTTTAATAATTCCTAATTACTCTATACTATGCTCTAATCGGTTCGCAACTAATTCATGATTTAACGTTTTGGGATCATCCACTTTTCAAATATTGAAACATTATTGAAGATTCAAAAAGTAATATTATTATTTTTACATAGTACAATGTTACGGTTACATTGCACAAAGTACAATGTTTTGCCCCTTAGATATTTGTATGTTTGCAATGAATTAAAAATGTTTTTTGTTAGGAGTGGTAATCGACTAATAAGTAGGTCTAAGATTCACCTATACTTGGTTCAAAATAAAAATAGAATTAACATTCCGCAACCGAACAAAGAACACTAAAAATTATATGCCTATACTGCTCCCAAACTGTATGACCAGTTATACCGCAACACATTTTGGAAGCAAATTCAGTCAAAAAATCTCGTCAGCTGTTAAGGGAATGGTTATTTATAGTTAAGGGTTGGTTTTTATTTTCAGTCGGAATCTTGTTTAAACTAGTTAGTTAATTCTCCCGGGTTTTAATACAAAATTTTTGTATATTCAATTTACATGTCATGGCCTTGTGGGCTGTTGGATGTTTTCCTAAATTTTTGCTAAATTATAGCTTGAACCACTGGATGTTATTAAGAAAACTGTATTTTTTGTATTGTACAAAATAATATAATGGGACTCCCAAACCTCCCAAACCTATATAAATATTCCAAAAATGTAAATCATGTAACGTTCAAATTTATATATGTATATGGAAAGTTACACAGAGTTAGAAAGAAATGCTGAAACAATACTCCGAGGCCAGCAAACATACATCTACAGAGTAGTAACCATAATTTTGAAACTTATTTGGAATTCAAGTACAATAATTTCGTCAGTTGCATTAATGGAAAAGACAGAGTGACCCAAAGCACTTCTGAAAGTATTTTAAATCAAAACCTTGAATATTTAATATTATTCTCTACAATTTATTACTTATTTTTATAATTAGAATTACTTCACGCTAACACCGCCTTCACAACCTAACCCAGGCGCACCACCTTAAACATAACATAACATTTTTAACTACGAGTAAACACTTGTGAAAGTTTCAGCACAGGAGTAAACGTTTGACTATACGCTCAATTTAATTAATAAAGCCATTAAAACCAATGAAAATTAAAACATAAAACGAATTACACTTCGTGATTGGAATGTACACATAGTTAAGATGCAACAAAATAACACTTTGGTATTTTACATAAATTTTGCTAAAAAATATAAAAAAACTATTTTGTGTACATTTCGGCGAAAATTAAAAGTTTTTGAACAATCTGTTACGATTACATGATCGTAACAAGCGCTGTTTGATTAATTTTATTCCCCTCGGTTTGCGTCCTCGCTTTCGAAGTTGTGTAGTGTTTGTACATGTCGTGGTGATGGCGCGAGGGTGAGTAAGATGATGGGAGAGAGAGCGATGTACATCGAGTGGTGTGTAAAGCAAAACATTCCATAAGAATGTTTTTCTTATATGCCTCTCGTTTACATCAATGCGAATTGATGTAAACGAGAGACAGAGAAGAAATACAATTCTTCTGGAATGTTCTGCGCGTCGTTTGTGTGGCGTACGAGTGATTCGTTTTTGGTAATTTTGGGATTCGAGTGGTGATTTTTAAGTCGAGTAGTTTGATTTTTTTGGAAACGTAAATGATAATTTCGTTTGCGGTTCAACTTAATTAATTAATTATTTTTTAATGAAAATACATTATGCTGTATTGTTTAAGTTAAATACAAAAATTGGAAAATTGTTTTAAGAGATATGACTATGTATTAAGTGGAGTATATTAAAATTTAAAGTTATACTTTCACGAATCGCATTTTCTTGTTATATTTTTTTTGTGTAAAGTTAATTAAATATAAAATAAAATTGTTGAAGGTCATTTGGTTACGAGTGTTGTTAATTCCATTAATAAATAAAACGGGTGCCACATTTATATTTCATCGGGTGCCGTACATTGTTTAACGGGTGCCACATATTTCATCGGGTGCCGTATATTTCAACGGGTACCGCATATTTAAACGGGTGCCGTACATTTTCAACGGGTACCACGTATATTTCGTCGGGTGCCGTATATTTTAACGGGTGCCGTATATTTCATCGAGTGCCGTATATATCAACGGGTGCCACATATATCAACGGGTGCCACATATTTGGTGCCGTACATTGTTTAACGGGTGCCACATATTTCATCGGGTGCCGTATATTTCAACGGGTACCGCATATTTAAACGGGTGCCGTACATTTTCAACGGGTACCACGTATATTTCGTCGGGTGCCGTATATTTTAACGGGTGCCGTATATTTCATCGAGTGTCGTATATTTCAACGGGTGCCACATATTTCATCAGGTGCCGTATATATTTTCATCGGTTGCCGTATATTTCAACGGGTGCCGCATATTTTCAACGGGTGCCGTACAAGGCCAACCGGCTGTTTTGGTTTTGGTATCGGGGAGAGGCCCCGCAACGGTATTAGTTTTTGTAAGGTACAATTTTATTTATATTTTTTTTTAATTTTATTTTTTTTGATTTTATTTTTTTTGATTATTTTTAATTTTATTAATTCTGTTATATTTTTGTAATCGAGCGCCGCATAACGGTCGCGCGCTCGATGTGCATTGTTGCTCTCTCTCTCGTTCTCGTTATTCTCTCTCGTTCTCCCTTTCTGGTGTTTTTTGTCCTTTCATAAAAATAAAATGAATTGTTAATTTTTTTTCGGTATGGTATGATGGGAGCGGAGACTCCCTCTGTGTCGGCGTAGTGTTTGCGGTCCCTTGATGCCCGCATCCGATTCCGTAACCAGGGCTTGTCCCCGTTTGAATACGGATGGATGCGCGCACCAAGGCACCGCTCTCGGTTTATAATTTCGTTGTGTTCGTTCCTCAGGTTCCGGCCGACGAATTTTGGCGGAACTCCGGTTTTTATTATTTGCGTTCCCCTTACAATTCTGTATGATCACGGTGTAAGCCAGGAGCCCTGTATGCCTCAAACCCCACGACCCTTAGCACTTCTCCCTGAGAACGTAGCCGGCAAAAATCACCGTGGAGGCCTCTGCAGGTGCTTAGTGATATCTGCAGGTTGGCAGTAGCCAGCCTGTAACAGTGGCGCCCAAATTTTTTTCGCGAATTTTTAAATTTTTGATTTTTTAGATTTGTACCTTCACTCTCTTTGGCGTGCGCGTCCAGTGTCGAAACCAGTGCTTCGCACTGTTTGAATTCGCATGGACACGCACACCAAAGCCAGTCGATATGCGAATTTTTAAATTTTTGATTTTTTTTGGATGATTTGTAGCTTCACTCCCTTTGGCGTGCGCGTCCAGTGTCGAAACCAGTGCTTCGCACTGTTTGAATTCGCATGGACACGCACACCAAAGCCAGTCTCCCGGTTGGCATTCCCCATCTGCGATCGTAACCAGCACGGGCTGTTTGATTGCGCGTAGATGGGGGTGTCATACCCCTATTCTTTGGACATCCGACTTACGAGCTCTTTCCCATTTCCACTATGTTGTGTCAGATTGTGGTGGAGCTCGGATGTCATTTGTCCAGGGTTTAGCTTAGCTTCATTTCTTCTTTTCCCCGAAATTTCTCGACCAAAATTTGAGGAACAGAACGGAACACCTTATTATTATATTATTATTATTTTTTTTATTTTATTTTATTATTTAGCTGACACGGAGTGGGGTTCCCACTCTCATCATACCAACCATCTTGTCGTTCTGATCTAAATTTTTTTTTTTTTGATATATATATATTGGTATTTTTGATTTTTATTTTTTTTTAAATTTTGGGTTGTATTGAAACCCGCCGGTACTTATTAGTACTTCATTTTATATATTTTTTGCATTTTTATTATTATTCTGCCTGCATACCGCTGGGTGTGCTGGTAGTTTTGGTTTTCTTTTCTTCTTTGTATCGTTTTGCAAATTTTAACGAGCCCCCCCCAAAATAGGTTCTCGTCGAAAAGCGCCATTTTCGGGGGTATCTCGCTCTATTCATCATAGACCAAAATTTTTTTCTTCATCAGGTAACCATTCCTTTAAATTTGTTCTATTCTCATTACATATTTTAAGTAATAATTTTGTTTTGTTTGATTATTATTCTTTATTGTTCTTTACGTATCATTTCCTTTATAATTATTATTCTGCCTGCGTATCTTTTTGGGTGTGTTGGTAGTTTCAGTTACAAATTTTTTTATTGTCGTATCATTTATATAATTTTTTCAGCGAGCCCCTCCAAAATAGGTCCTCATTGAAAAGCGCCACTTTGGAGGGTATCTCGTCCTATCCGTCGTTAAACCATCGTGGGAGTACGGGCCCCACGGTACTAGTGGACCACGGCTTCACCGTCCCTAGTACCAAACCTACAAGGTAACCATTCCTTTTATTTTTATTATTCAAATTTTTTTTACGTTTTATATAGTTATAGTGGGTGTGGAAGCATTAGTTGTAAATACACTTTATTCTGAAACCTTCAGTTCGAGTAAAGTCGTTTTGAACTAAAATATTTTTGTATTTTTTAATAAATTAATAAAGACTACGTCACCTTCAACCGAACGAGCTTATTCCCTTATCCCTACTTAAATCAATATGGACGTCACCCTATTAACACCGGATGAGCTGGAAGTGGAGTGTCTTCTTCGCGATATTCGTTTCGATACTCCGAACGCTATACAACAACTCGAAGAAGCGATCCGAAGTGAGCAGGGCGATATAAAGCTAATACCATCCAAAATGCATACGAGTGCGGCAAAGAGGCCCGATATCGAAATTAATGCGTGTCAACGCAAACTGAAAATTTTAAAGGAATCGATCACGCAATTGGACAAACAAACCGAGGATCCCGTTGAAACAGCTCGTCGATACCACTCTCGTTTACTGCATTTGTCCGGTCGATTAAGTCGAGCCCTAACTTCTCCAAAATACCAGGATTTCGCACGGCAGGTTCTTAAAGCATGTGAGGATCTACAGACGAGTCTGCAAATCTATCTGCAAAATCACGACAAGCTGAATGAGTCTATCGAAAGCGCTAAAGGCATCCACCTCGAAATGGATATGCTTCGTTCAGATAACACCCAGGGCAGTGGAAGTGATGGGATTCAATTGCAAGACCTTGGTGACGAGGCGGACGAATCGGTAAACCCACATCACACGGAACGCAGATACACGTTAGAGGAATTGCTTGATCAGGTTCAGGTGAGAAGTCTGGCGGCATCACAATCAAATGCCCAGACGGCTTTGTTGGAATCCATGCTGCAAAAATTCGAGATTGTGTCCCAGCAGTTGGTATCTTTGGATCAACGGCAGACTAAGTTGCAATCGCAGGTGGAAGGAAATCGCCAGTCTCATCCCGTACTACCGACTCATACCGCACATGAACCTACCAGTTTACCAGCACAACCGAAATTTATCGATCGACGTTTATTGTCCGGAAGCGGTCTAAGCTACACTGGATCCCCCTCGGGCATCAACATAGACATGTTTTTATTTCAAGTGGACACCATCGCGTCGTCTCGGGGAGTGTCCGACCAGATGTTGCTATTGGAGTTACACACCATTTTGAAAGACCTAGCGTTACAATGGTACTGGACATTTCGTAAACACAACCCGCACGCTACCTGGTCAGAACTAAGAAGCGGTATGATCGAGCGTTTTCAAGATCGTCGCACCAATTACGAAATCCGCAGAATGGTCGAGGCTCGTAAACAACAACCGAACGAAAGTTTTCTGGATTTCTACAATCATGTTTGGACGCTTACCCTACAATGTCGCACACCGTACTCTGATGAAGAGCTCATCCAAATTCTCATGAACAACATGAAGCCGACACTACAATACCATTTAACTGATCGTCAATTTGGCAGCATCAACGAGCTGATCAAAAGCTGTTCGGCTTGGGAGGAGTCTTTCCGGCGGCTCAAAGCTCCGGCGGATCCTGCAATTCATCCACGACGCGTGATCAATGAGTTATCAGGCGGTCCGTATGATGATGTTGGAGCATATGACTCTTATGAGAATTATCCCTTAACTGATGTTCTACCCGATAACTCAGTATCCGCGATTCAAACGGGGAGCAGGTATCCGTTGGCAGCGGCGAGACGTTCTGGCAGACAAGTCCCAGCAGACAGTTCAGGATTAGTGTACAAGCAGCATTCAAGTTATGGTAAAAATATGGTCTGCTTTAATTGTTCGGATATGGGTCACACGTTCATGGATTGTCAATTGGCTCCCGCTGGATTGTTCTGCTATCGATGTGGGTTAAGAGGTACGATTTCTGCGCGATGTCGACGTTGTGCTGAAGAACGAAACACGCCATCAAGATTGTCGGAAAACCAGAACAGTGGTTCTTGGAGGACTGGGCCACGAGAATCACCACAACCACAACTGCCACCCAGACTGATGCCGCAACGGACAAGTCCACTCAAACCGATTCAGGAGGACGCAGCGAGCAATACGGACGCGGAACTCCGCTCCCAATCGAATCCGATCAGAAGGTAAACTCGTCTGCCAGTAATGATTCCTTTCCCGATCCTTCTTCCTCACCAAATTCCTCTTCCCTTCCTGTCGCTCTAAAGTTTTTCTATAATTCTCCGTCGTTAACCAAATTAGATCGTTTAAAACGTTCCAAGAAATACTGGAACCACCGCGTTGCAATGAGAAACGACGTGATTTCCTCCGTTTTGTTCTCCGAGGGTAGTGACACTCGGCCTTACGCCCAGGTCTTTATCAATAAGATCCCGTTTAAGGGTCTTCTCGACAGCGGGGCGAGTGTCAGTGTTCTCGGGAGTGGAGCGGAGAAAATCTTGTCGAATCCATTCGTAGAGTTTCATAATTTCCCATCCACGATAACTACCGCGAGTGGTCAAGTCCAACGAGTATTTGGTTACATACGAGCTAACGTCGAGTTTAATGGAATTACTCAAACCATGAATTTTTATGTTGTTCCTTCCTTAGAACAACCGCTTTATTTGGGTATCGATTTTTGGAATCGTTTTGGAATTTCCCCAAAAATCTCCGCGTTAAATAATTCGGACGAATTAGGTGAAACTACCAACACACCCAAATTTCATATTTTAACCTCTAATGATCGTCGTAAATTGGATCTTATCCGCGAATATTTCCCGAGCAGCGATATATTAGGTTTGGGCCGCACATCCCTCATCACTCATATGATCGATGTCGGTTCCGCAAAACCAGTCAAACAACGTTTTTATTCCGTGTCCCCAGCTATCCAGAAACTTATGTATGCCGAGTTGGATAGGATGTTGTCTTTGGGGGTCATCGAGGAGTCACAAAGTTCCTGGTGTTCACCGGTCACGTTGGTGCGTAAGGCCAATGGCAAAGTCCGTTTGTGTTTAGATGCTAGAGAACTAAACAAGGCCACCGTCAAGGATGCGTATCCGCTGCCAATAATCAACGGATTGTTGGGTCGTTTGGGACACACCCGATTCATTTCGGCGATTGATTTGAAGGATGCCTTTTGGCAGATCTCACTCGACCCAGCATCCCGCGATAAAACAGCGTTTACGGTTCCTGGACGGCCCTTGTATCAGTTCAAGGTGATGCCGTTTGGCTTGTGCAACGCACCACAGACGCTTTGTCGCTTAATGCACCGCGTGATCCCGTACCAATTGCACGATAAGGTCTTTGTGTACCTCGATGACCTTCTGGTCACATCCTCCACTCTGGCCGAACACTTCGAGTTGCTACAGCAGGTTGCTGGATATCTGAAGGATGCCGGTCTAACAATCAATTTGACCAAAAGTAAGTTTGTGTTGAAAGAAGTCGACTATTTAGGTTATATTGTGGGTGATGGTTGCCTCCGTACAAACCCAGATAAATGTAAAGCTATTCTGGAGTACCCTATTCCGAAAACGACGAAACAGATTAGACGTTTTCTGGGGATGTGCGGATGGTACCGTCGCTTCATTCCAAATTTTGCCTCTTTAGCTTCTTCTCTCACCGATCTTACTGGTAAAAACACTAAAGTATGTTGGTCTGCAGCTGCTGATTCTTCTTTTAACGCTCTCAAAACCGCCTTGTCAACTGCCCCAGTTTTGACGCATCCTGATTATACAAAACCCTTTTTTATTCAGTGTGATGCCAGTGCCGTTGGGGTCGGTAGTGTCTTATTTCAGGTGGACGCCGAGGGGGTGGAGCGGCCCATTGAGTTTTATTCACATAAGCTCAATGCGGCGCAGCGAAACTACTCGGTGACCGAGCTGGAATGCTACGCTGCCGTCCTCAGCGTGCGAAAATTTCGTCCCTACGTGGAAGGCTATCCGTTCGTCATTTACACTGACCATTCCAGTTTACGCTGGCTAATGAGTCAAAAGGACCTATCCGGACGTTTGGCGAGATGGAGTCTTAAACTCCAAGCGCTGGATTTTCAGATTGGATACCGAAAAGGTTCAGTTAACATTGTACCAGATGCGTTGTCTCGAGCTTTTCCGGATGAATCCGCTCCTTGTGCTGATGATTCTGAAAGTAAGAGCACGCCTGATCCTGGTGCCCAATTTGAGGATCCAGCCTTGCCGAGTAAAAACATCGACTCTTCTGTGAATGCGTTAATACCTTCTTTCGTCCCCATTTTGCACGTTGATCAAAACTCGGTTGCGTTCCAAGATCCAGATTACGTCGATCAAATCGCGAAAATTCGTACGTTAAAAGATTGTTCGCACAATTATAAAATCCAGGATGATAAACTGTTAATATCCCCTTCGTTTGGTTTTAAATATATGGATACCGATTTGTCGAATTGGAAACTTGTTATTCCGAATTCATTAACTCAATCGCTTATCGAACAGGCACATGTACCTCCCACTTCAGCACATTTAGGCGGCAGCAAAACCCTCGAGCGCCTTCAGCGTCAATTTTTCTGGCCTCAGATGGCAAAACAAGTTAAACAATACGTTGCTAGCTGCACTAAATGTAAAATGAACAAGGCTGTTAATTACTCAACGCAACCAGCCATGGGAGCACAGGTTACGTCAACTCGCTCGTTCCAAAAATTGTATGTTGATTTTTTGGGTCCGTATCCACGTTCGAAACTCGGTAATACCTGCATCGTTATCATCTTGGATCATTACTCGAAATTTGTCGTTGTAAAACCTCTACGGGAAGCGTCTGCTCTTTTGCTGTGTCGATTCTTGGAAAATGAAATATTTCTGTTGTTCTCGGTTCCCGAAATAATTACGTCTGACAATGGGAGGCAATTTACATCCAATTTGTTTAAGGATTTGTTGTCTAAATACGGTGTGTCACATATACGTACGCCGGTGTATTCGCCTCAAAGCAACGCATCCGAGCGTGTTAACCGAACCCTAATTGCAAGCATCAGATCTTATTTGAGCGATCACGACCATAATCAGTGGGACAAAAATTTGCAAGCAATTGCGGCCGCGCTACGAAATGCTGTACATGATTCGATACATTACTCCCCTCATTATGTCGTGTTCGGTCAACATATGTCGCTACACGGTTCGGATTACGCGTTAAGAAGATTACTCGATGAACATGATCCCAGCGAAGTCCAGATATGGGCTAAGCCAGATCGAGTCAATCTTCTCAAAGATCGTATACTTCACTATTTACGCGTAGCACACGAAAAGGGAGCTCAACATTACAATTTACGTAGTAATAAGCGTTCTTTTCGAATTGGACAACCCGTTTTCATACGATCTTTTGCTTTGAGCGACGCAACGAACAAATTTGCCGCTAAATTAGCAAGCAAATTCAAACCCGCGATAATTACCAGCAAAGTCGGACAAGTGGCGTACACCGTCGAAGATTTGAACGGAAAAGTATTAGGTACTTATCACGTCAAAGACATCCGTGTTTAATCGTTTCTCCCTCTATCTTTGTCTTCGTGTTGTTTGTTTTAGGCCCGGCTTATGAGACATCTCAGGGTGTGGGACGTTCCCACGTTTGTTACGATTACATGATCGTAACAAGCGCTGTTTGATTAATTTTATTCCCCTCGGTTTGCGTCCTCGCTTTCGAAGTTGTGTAGTGTTTGTACATGTCGTGGTGATGGCGCGAGGGTGAGTAAGATGATGGGAGAGAGAGCGATGTACATCGAGTGGTGTGTAAAGCAAAACATTCCATAAGAATGTTTTTCTTATATGCCTCTCGTTTACATCAATGCGAATTGATGTAAACGAGAGACAGAGAAGAAATACAATTCTTCTGGAATGTTCTGCGCGTCGTTTGTGTGGCGTACGAGTGATTCGTTTTTGGTAATTTTGGGATTCGAGTGGTGATTTTTAAGTCGAGTAGTTTGATTTTTTTGGAAACGTAAATGATAATTTCGTTTGCGGTTCAACTTAATTAATTAATTATTTTTTAATGAAAATACATTATGCTGTATTGTTTAAGTTAAATACAAAAATTGGAAAATTGTTTTAAGAGATATGACTATGTATTAAGTGGAGTATATTAAAATTTAAAGTTATACTTTCACGAATCGCATTTTCTTGTTATATTTTTTTTGTGTAAAGTTAATTAAATATAAAATAAAATTGTTGAAGGTCATTTGGTTACGAGTGTTGTTAATTCCATTAATAAATAAAACGGGTGCCACATTTATATTTCATCGGGTGCCGTACATTGTTTAACGGGTGCCACATATTTCATCGGGTGCCGTATATTTCAACGGGTACCGCATATTTAAACGGGTGCCGTACATTTTCAACGGGTACCACGTATATTTCGTCGGGTGCCGTATATTTTAACGGGTGCCGTATATTTCATCGAGTGCCGTATATATCAACGGGTGCCACATATATCAACGGGTGCCACATATTTGGTGCCGTACATTGTTTAACGGGTGCCACATATTTCATCGGGTGCCGTATATTTCAACGGGTACCGCATATTTAAACGGGTGCCGTACATTTTCAACGGGTACCACGTATATTTCGTCGGGTGCCGTATATTTTAACGGGTGCCGTATATTTCATCGAGTGTCGTATATTTCAACGGGTGCCACATATTTCATCAGGTGCCGTATATATTTTCATCGGTTGCCGTATATTTCAACGGGTGCCGCATATTTTCAACGGGTGCCGTACAAGGCCAACCGGCTGTTTTGGTTTTGGTATCGGGGAGAGGCCCCGCAACGGTATTAGTTTTTGTAAGGTACAATTTTATTTATATTTTTTTTTAATTTTATTTTTTTTGATTTTATTTTTTTTGATTATTTTTAATTTTATTAATTCTGTTATATTTTTGTAATCGAGCGCCGCATAACGGTCGCGCGCTCGATGTGCATTGTTGCTCTCTCTCTCGTTCTCGTTATTCTCTCTCGTTCTCCCTTTCTGGTGTTTTTTGTCCTTTCATAAAAATAAAATGAATTGTTAATTTTTTTTCGGTATGGTATGATGGGAGCGGAGACTCCCTCTGTGTCGGCGTAGTGTTTGCGGTCCCTTGATGCCCGCATCCGATTCCGTAACCAGGGCTTGTCCCCGTTTGAATACGGATGGATGCGCGCACCAAGGCACCGCTCTCGGTTTATAATTTCGTTGTGTTCGTTCCTCAGGTTCCGGCCGACGAATTTTGGCGGAACTCCGGTTTTTATTATTTGCGTTCCCCTTACAATTCTGTATGATCACGGTGTAAGCCAGGAGCCCTGTATGCCTCAAACCCCACGACCCTTAGCACTTCTCCCTGAGAACGTAGCCGGCAAAAATCACCGTGGAGGCCTCTGCAGGTGCTTAGTGATATCTGCAGGTTGGCAGTAGCCAGCCTGTAACAAATCGTTTGCTCGAAAACGGATCGATTTTGGCGAACATTCTAAATCAAAGTTTCGCCGTGTAGTCTAAATTACAAAAGCTTTTAACACATGAATATAATTTGAATAAAAAGCGAACACAAATTGAAAAGGTGTTTGAGAAACGAATCGCAAGTTATTTTGTTTTAACATTTTTATTCAAGTTGACAGTGCTGTTTAAATTACGTATTTTAACTTTAACCCATAAAACTTTATATATTATAACATACATAATTTTGTAAATAATAATTTAAGATTCGATGAAAATTTATAACAGAATCATAATATTCATATTTGAACCGATAAGATGTTAAACAAATATTTAAGCTTCCTAGCAGGTTATTGAAATTGCAACATAATGAATAAAGGGTGTTTTTTTAGAGGTTCACATCTTTAAGTTGGCTACACTGTTTTGTTTGACAACCAATTTAACAGCTGATATTAGTTTTGTCATTAGTTTGATTTGCCATTTCATAATGAAAAGACTCACGCCAGAGCAAAGCTTGTAAATTGTTGAAATTTTTTATCAAATAATGATTCTGTTCGCCAAACTCATTGTGCATTACATCCATTTTACGGTCGACATAATCGTCCAGCAGAGCGGGAAATTCGGGTAACTATGGATCGTTTTCGCACCACGTATACTCTAAATGATAATACGCTTCAAGACGCCAAACAGTGCGTGCCGAACAAGCGATAGACGCTGTACAGCGTAGCATTGAGGAAGACCAAATCAATCAATTAATAATCAAATAATCAATTAATTCGACGTCGTTCTCAGCAACTGGAGATGTGTCACACAAGCACAAATTTATTTTAATGTTGATTTTCTAGACAAAATTCTGTTCAGAGATGAAGTTCACTTTTGGTAGAATTGGAACGTTAATAAACAGAATTGTCAGATTTGGAGTGGAAATAATCCATAAGCCTTTGCCGAAACATCATTACATCCATATAAAATCACTGTTTAGTGCGCTTTATGTGCCGGCGGAATCATTGGTCCATATGGCTTCAATAGGGCATTCAAATTCCATATTCTTAATAATAACTCACACATAATAGTAAGTCAAACTTTCAAACAATTTAAGAAAGAATTTCTATTCAACAAAGTTCTGCCTGTGTTGTGATGTTTAAGAGACAGGAAATGCTTGAGAGATACTTTACCTATTGCGTCCGCATATGGTGTGGTTATTAATAATGTCGTAGTCGATACATAGGTCGTACAAATTACAATAAAAATATACATACACGCATATGGAAATGCAGAGGCAAATACTGCGTCAGAAGCAAAAAAAGCAATGTAAGGGCCCATCCTTATTTCGCCTGATTTGACTGTTAAATGAAGCCTGAAAAATTTTCCTGAACCTATTTTGCTTTCAAAAATGTATTTAACGCCTTCCGGAAACCATATTTGGGATGAGTAAGATCTCCAAATCTTTCCGTCACTTCGACGAACTAATCGTCTAAAGATCTCTATCTAAAGAATTGGAGATCTTACTCATCCCAAATATGGTTTTCAGAAAGCGTGATAAATTTTTAATGCTATTTGAAGCTCGCTGCCAGGCTGGTTTAAGGCACCATCATCGGTAAGAAATTGAAAGTAGACCGTAACAACTATTATACCAGTGTTACTCTAAGTATGTTAAAAATGCATTTCACACACCCCAAGGCGAACACATTATGAGATTTAAAACTAGGAATATACCTCGCTACTTCAAACATTTCTTTGATTCAGATCGGTAACATACGAATTTGTTAATGAAAAATCCATCAGAGCGCGCAAGGTTCTAATAGTGCCAAATATTGGCGGACCAATACATGGGTAACTGAGACTAGTAGTTTTAGTCGAAACTTTTATAATTCTTTATGTGACTCGTACACGGCTCAAGTGCTGCAGGTAGCAGCATATACCGACGAAACGTAATTATGTATACTGCAATTGAATACATGAGAATAAATAGTGCAGAATTGTTTCGGATGAAGCAACCTGGGTCATTGTGGAAATGTTTTATTGATTTACTCAACGATTAACGTGGTACGAAAAAAAACCATAAAGGAACACTGCAGACACCAAAGATATGAGTAAACAACAGATAATATAAAGAGAGGACGTACTGTCTGAATGGCCACAGAGATATAATCCTTCAGAGAAAAGCCACTAGACCAGGCGCCTTATTCCAGAAACTTCCTTGTGAATATACCTTACGGTCTTCGGAGAGGACAACTTTAACCTGACGCAGCCCTTATCAAGGTACAGGGCCCCGATTATCGCGTAGAGCATGACCCAATTGTGCATTACGTAGAGGTACCGTAGATAATGGATGATTTGTTTCCTGGAAATAGATGTGGGCAAGACTATAATACTAACCTAAATAAATACGTCGAAGTGATAATAGAAAATAGGTTGCAGAATTCAAGGTAGATTTAATGTATAAGACTGGCTCAAGAAACCTGATAAAAATTTAAAAAAATTTGTAGTTATTGCCAATAATCCTCGTGTCACACTATAACGCACAAATGCTTTACAATTTACTCCACACCTTAATTTTTATCTTAGCTGCATTGTACAAACAAATTGAGTTAATAACACAGATAGAAAAAGAGAAGAGATGAAACAACTACATCACCTCGTCAACCAATCATTGATATGGTTAATACAAATTAGTGTAACTACATGAAATCATAACACCAGGATGAGTAAAAATTGCAAGCTAACCCACTGCTCCACTCCTGTCCGTTCGCATGCTATAAAGTCTTCTCCACTAAATGTGAAAGCACACAAGCAAATCAGACTGATCACTGAGAAATCCGAAACAAATGATCATAAAAATCTCTCTGAGGCGATCAAATCGCTTTATATTTGTAGAGCCAGAATTTTATCAAATATTTTAAGAATTTTAATACTTCAAAAACGAAATGTATATTAACACTAGATGTACAAAATCGAAACATTTCCCGAACAAAGTAATTTTGTCTGAGGTTTTTATAGAACAGTATTACAATTAATGGCAAGAATTGTGAAAAAATTACTGGAAGTTACAAAGAAATTATTATTTTAGGTAAAGTCAGTAATTCTTCATACATCTAAATACTGTGTGCAGGCCTTCTCGACGTTCTCTCTGCATAGGCTTGACAGCTCCTGTCGCTCTCGATAGTAGGGTAAGACGCTTGCTCTATCATTTGTGGGTTTTTAGTTTGATTTCCGGCGTTGACCCAACAAAAACTTACAATTGCGTGATTTAATACGTGGAATGTGTGTTTTCTTGTAAGTTATTTCGAGTTGACTCAAAGCCAACATCATCTATTGGTATGACAAGCATCATCAATCTGTGTGTATTAGTATTTTCGAACAATCCTATCTTCAATACTTTGTTCTTTTAATCAATTCGCTTATGGCGGCATGTTCATGCGTAAAATCTAATGTATAATCAGTACTCATCCTTTATTTTATAGAATACTATTAACTGAATAAAATTACATACGCCAACGACTATCGAACCAGCCTTTTCGTTGAAAGCACTTAGTAGTACCAACCACTAACTTTAACCACTCGATCAAAGTTTTGCGATATATTACCGAGTCTTTTTGTTATATCGTCACCAAAGTATTTAAGTGTTTTAATTGCATGGACTTTTGTATGCATTTAAAACACTTAAATACTGGGGTTACGATATGTTCAATAGATTTTGCGAAATAATTAAAAATTCTCTGCAACTGCAACAGAACTAACTTTGCCCTCTTTGTTTAAAATTTCATAAAATTATGAATTCTATTGGTGCGCTATACCATTACGGAGAATTCTGGCGAATTTTTATTTTAACATCTTTTGACCAAATTACATAAAATAACGTACCTAATTCTAATTTCGATATAAGTAATCGGTAATTTAAGTTTACTTTGGCAATAACTTTTAACGAAAATATTTTGATACGTGTAATATGGTCAGGTACCTATACAAGCAAATACTATTGAACTGACTAATTGGCTAATGGACTAAGCGCGCGTGTATTCATCTCAGTATTGTGTTTCGTTTATATAAAATTACAATCAAAATAGCAAAAATTATTAGTTTTCATCATGATTCGCACCGTTTCTCATCTAAGTTTAATATTAACATTTTATTTGTTCCAGCATGCTGTCACTCAAAGTAAGTAAATTGTTAAAGTACAATTTATCATCATTAAAGCAAAACAGGTTTAAATTCTTGATTATTTATTTAATTTCAGAATGCCACACATCGACTGACAATGACGGAATATGTTTGCCGATACGGGATTGTAATTCAATTGTACAACAATTAGTACAAGGTAGTATTTCAGATATGTTCAAACAAGAAATCCGTGAATTACAATGCGAATATCTTAATGGTTCGCCGTATGTGTGTTGTGATTTACATACTTTGTATCCGTATCGTGCCGTGGTCGAACGTTTTAGAAATTTAAATGTTCAACGGTCAGCAAAGTTGGGCAATTTATTTCCCACTTCAGATAGTTGTGGAGGTGATTTATCGTCTGCCGTATATCGAATCCATCACGTTGGCATGCAAGAGCACACAGGCATGGCGCTTTTAAAATACGAAAATGGGCGAATTGGTTGTGGTGGTACATTAATAAATCAACGGTACGTTCTGACCGCGGCTAGCTGTGTAGTCGGAGAGAGTGTGCAGCTCTTTGGAATCTTGTAAGAACATTTTAATTGGTAGTTAAAATATTTCAATTTATCATGAACCGGTAATTACAGAAAATCAGTACGACTTGGAGAACACGACTTGGAAACCGAACCAGAATGTGACTATTCGGATTCGTGCCGACACTATATAGAAGTTGAAGTGGCTGAAATTGTGATATCTAGAGAGTTTATTGTGATCGCACAACACGATTTGGCTCTTATACGTTTAGTTGATGATGTGGATACTACTAAATATCAGCCACTGTGCCTAGCTCAGCCCATTAATTATAATAAAAGTGACTTGCGCGTCGTCGGATGGGGTATGACGAGTAACGGCCATTCTTTAACGGAACGAAAATATGTGACAATGGACTATGTAAACAAAACTGAGTGTTATGATATGCTCGAGAAACAAAGAACAACGAATAGTCATCTACCAACCCACATAATATGTACAATGCCTCAGGCGTTAAGGAAAGAATCAGCGTGTCCCTTAGATGGAGGTGGAATCCTTATGGGCCGTACCACAAACTATCAATGGACAATTGTTGGTTTAGCATCGCACCGGCCAAGCTGTGGTGATGGCAAACTTATGCCAGCCATTTTTACAGATGTGTCGCATAATCTTGATTGGATTCAATTTAACATGAGACCATAAGATTTAAAGTACCTATTTAATATACCCTGACTTTCGTACCCTAAAACACTAACTATAGATCGTTTGTTAAATAGTTTTCGTTTTTTTTTTTAAATATTTGTTAATAAATTTGTTATGTTAATTAATTACATTCAATTACATGCAATTTAAATATTTTACCATTCTAAATCAAATGTTTTTACAAAAACCCTATTTGTGTTATAATTACATAATTAATAAAGCAAAATTCATTTGTAGTAAACAATAATAATGTGATTAGTATTGATAGTACCTATATTTGAATTCTAAGAATATTTCTAATTATTTGAAGTAGTGTCTTAATTTAGCATATTAAATGCAAATAACGTAACAAAGTTTATATGATTTGGTGGTTCAAGGGTTGCAAAAAATTGGCGAAACACCACAAAATATTTCAATTTACTTAAAAAATGTGTAAGAACTATTGTATTGTTTTGATTATCCTTTTTAAATACCTGCGACTTTTGATTGGTTCTAGTTCCTTGTAACTGTTAAAACACCAGCAATTATTCAAATATAGCTTCTTTGGTGCCTTCGGTATATTCATTTTATTTGCTAACATACATATAAATAAATCTTTAGTTTAATTTGCTCAGACAGGGGTTTAGAAGAACTCGTGATTGGCATTATCTGTTCTAGGTTAAATGCCTGTTAAATGAATTAGCTATTGGACTGGTATCTCTCCTGGCGTAAAGACTGGTGGTATATATTGTTGGTATGTTTTGTTGGCACAAAACAAACAGAATTCTGAAGTTTATCTGCGGTATGGATTACTCCAATGGCACGTCATCGAACTCTGCTCAAACCCATAGGATTTGGATGGGTGGAACTCATTAAGAAATCGTCAGTATATTCTTCACGCGTAAACACTAGACAAAAGCTTTTCGAAAGTTCTAATTTTACATTCAAATCGAATTAGAGCGATTTCGGCTATGTTTTAGTTAGCAGTTGGCATAGCTAATAGATTAGAGTTATGTTTTTAAGCTTTCAGAACGGGTTAATTTAATCCAAATGTTATCCTTTTTATTTTATAATTGGCAACTAACATAAAAAAAGACGCAGCTGTAGACATGATTCATTTTAGAATTTCAAGTCCCTAACCAATTGGGATAAAATTGGAATAGAAGTGATACGAGTTTCATTCAGAAAATTATAGTTATCTCTCGTATTCCACATATTACAACATTACTCGATTTTCTTTTAAATTTTTTTATGTAACATAATATACAATATTAGGACAGGACGTATATGATTGTTGCATGATCCTAAATCCACTGCAGTTTTATATGACTCCCTTAGGATCCATTATGTTGGTAGCTAGGCCTCAATCGAATGAGAGTAGAGAATACTTTTATTAAATTAATAAAAATAATAATAAATACTCGTAGAATAAAAACTGTTAGATTTTCTCAGCAAATTGAAATGATACACATTGGCTTCTTTTTCTAGTTAAGAATTTTACTCATAGATCACATTGTTTAGGCTTACGTTTATTCTTTGAGAGTCAGTTAACGACACTTAATATATCGGAAATATTGTAATTCATCAGAAGTGTATCATAGGGTTTGGCTATAATTGTCCGCTTTAGCGACTAGTGGTAAATCAATCCTGGTTGCTCACCCATTATTTGTATATGATATATTGGGTTATTCTAGGTGACAACCAAATGTTTATTATAATGTTTAACGTTTGGTTCAGGATATTCTATAAAGTCGTGAAGAAGTTACGATACAAACTCATTTTATGATTACAGAGCAAATTTGATAATTTTGTTTCATTTTCTTTTCATTTTGAACCAACATATATTTTTCTAGTTAAGTAGCACAACCTTCGAAAACACACAATAAATTGGTAAAACTTTCTAGAGTATTATGACAATAACATACGTTAACTCACTTTTATACTTTAGACAATTAAAAGTCATTCAATTTTGTTATCAGAAGTTAATATTTAATTATCGTTTTATTACGGTAAAATTTAAAAAAATGATCTGAACTGTAAATGATATTTGTTGTAAAATGTTTCCAAGAAACGAAAAAGCTCTTATGAAAGCAACAAGTCCGGTCTCAATATATGGGAAAAGTGTCTAGGCTGCAGAGAGCGCACAAATATTTAGTCTGAACGCCAGCCCACATACAACCACACAAAGATTTTTTAAAAATCCCTTTTTAAATTCTGCGATACCGAGGTTAACATTTTTTATGAGTTCTATACTGTATTTTACTACGTAATCGAAAGTAATACATTTATATTACTTTCGTTGACGTAGTAAACTAAGGTATATTAATCATAACAAATTTTGATCTCGAAATTTTTTGCAGATTTACCATTCGCTATATCGCCAAAGTAGAAAAAATGGATGTTAAAAAATTATGTGTGTACATGCGCGTTTGCGTGCGTATGTGGCTCCGTGAAAACTAAGTGGCACTAGCTTCTGTACAGCCAGACGGTTTGTCTGATCGGAATAACATTTCATACTTAAGCTTTCGCCATAAATTAGGAGGGCCAAGTGGAATTTAGCTGAAATCGGTGTGACAGCTTTCATATAGGAACTATTTCGTTTTCTGCAAATATTTTGAAGAATTTAATATTTATGAACAAAAAAACTAAAATTTTTTAAATTAAATTAGCAACAAAACCGGTTTTAGACCAGTTTTTCAAAATTTAAGCGGAAATGACGATTGTTGACAAGAAAAACTATTTCTCAACAAAAATGTAGTTTCTTTACGAATTGATTGAACGGGATAAAACATCATACGAAAGCATTTTTCATAAATTGACAGATTCAATTGGTTTTTGGATTAGATATCAGTCCACCGGAAGTGGCAGCTTCAACCTTCAACAAGGAACAAGGAACCTTGTCGCTTTTCTGAAATAGCAGGGATAATGTTTTTTGATTGTATAATCAGTTTTAGCAAATGTCCGGTAAGTTTAACTTTCCACTTTAGAAATCAAAAGTGGTGTGTTCGAGATCTCTGTATACATTCGTGGTAAAAGAAATTCGGATGTTAGCTACAACATGTTCACCCTTGCAATGTCTGCGTCAAACTGCATAGCAGTCATATTCGAGTAAAACTAGGAACAGTCGCACTAAAAACTAATGAATTTCAAAAACTTTTCTATGCTAAATTACACAAAATCAGAATACAGCCGGTTCTCTCATTGCTTCGTTTATGTACATATGCGTATATATAACAAAAACAAGTACGAACCATAAAGGAATACTATTTTATAGTAAATTGAACATGGTAGGAAACAAGCGCAATATTAATCGATTAAAAAATTTATAAAATATCCATTAATTCTCTAAAGGCCCTTCCATACAATGTCTTTTCCAATTAGAAAATATGGGTTTCTTGAACTCAAACAGTTCAAAATCATTTCAATTTTCAATTCGTACAGCAAATTTTAATTTTTATTCGTGAACATATTCCAGGTATGCGAAGGTTAGTGGTTCTGAGTAGAAAAAGATATTGTACATCAAATATTGTTAGCAAATCGCTTGATTTAGAGGATCTTAACAAAGTTATAGATGACATTTGGTTTTACTATTTTACTTCTTGCTTTAACCAAAGTCATCATTACTATTTTCCAGTGACAACCTTCATTTTTGCGAATGATGTAACTTTATGTCGACGACTTCTCTTCTTCTATTGTTTTAACACCAACAACACAAATAACTGTTCAATTTTATTCGTTGAAAATTGAGCAAATTAAAATAGAAAAGAAAAGTAAAAACCACGTGTAAAGCAAATTACGACGAAAATCAACATACCCCTGCTCGATCGGTTAACAGAGACTGACAACCGTCGACATAGCATAACGTCATCGTTTGAGCAAATAGGTCAGTAGTAAAAATGGCTTTGCTTTAGCCAAATAATTTTTTATGTTGATATCTTTTTACCGAGGAAACGTCCATTTGGTCCCTACCCAGCTTGAATTAAGGTTGTTTTATGCTAGCCAATAACTTGCATATTTGTTATTACAGTATTTATTCTGGTTAGAAATACTCGGACGTGTCAGATATTCAAAATCACTTGGAAGAAAATGTTAAGTATAAAACACCATCTTTTGCAATTTTCAGGTTCAAGTAGACCTATTTTTTCAATCAGCAAAAATATTATACAGCAATATTGCATGCAAACCGCATAGTTTAAAGTTTGGTTCATACGATGAGATTTTGCTCGGATTTTGATTCGATATTTTTTTCATAGTAATTGCTATGAGAAAAAAAACAAATTTAATTTGATCCGATCAAAATCCGAGCAAATACCTATCGTATCAACCAAACAAAACAGCACCTTTAGTGGGCCTGTCAAGATAAAACAAATTCATGTTCACTTCCTTCCAAAAACAACGTCAAAACACTATCTGGCTATTACCCAGAATAACCCAAAATTACATATAGAAACCGCATGTATGCGTTAAATACAATAAAATTCGAGGTTACGAAGGGGTTACAATTGTGTGGCGAATCATTAAAATTCGCTAAGGCATTGTGATTATACTTTGAATGTTAGTTCAAACGCCCAACATCTTGGTAACCTCATCTTGATGTAAAAACACTATCTGGTTATTACCCAGAGTAACCCAAAATTTCATACGAAAATGAAAAATATATATTTATACTAAATTTGGGCGTTCACTGCGTTTGAATTATACATTAAAACCTTGTTGTGTGGGGAGCCTGTTGGGAAAGCAGGGGAAATGTGTTAAGAAAATTTAGCTCGCGGAAATCCCTTTTGGTTGTGAAATTAATGGCATCTGGTATAAGTGATATAGGAAATTCGTCACACGAAAGATTTAAGATGAAAATGTTTAGTAGGAAAAATTATTAGTGGTGATTAAAGTGAAATAAATTGTGTGTTTGTAAATATAATAATATGTAGTTGTCGTTTATGTGTTAATAGGGCAAGTATTGCGAAATAGATATCTCTATTTTCGGGAATATTCTGAAAGTAATCTGAAATTAATATAAATTATTACAGTAATTGTTGTGAACCGTCAAATTGGTGTATTCTCAATTTAGTGATACGAACCGAGTTTTGCAGGGAAAATTCGTAACAATATGAGCGCGGTTAACTAACACAAATAGAAATCGTACCAAACTATATAATTAAGCCGTTTATTTTGATAGTGATATAAGTCACTTTTTAGAAAATCAAGTTAATGTTAAAATTAGTTACAATTTAACGCTATCTCAACATGATAGCCATATTGGTTGAAAATTGTTCTTAAATGAAGAAATTGTTCTTAAATGAAAAAGTGACTTATGAAACTTTCAAAATAAACGGCTCAATTGTGTAATACATTTAACACTAATTGCGGCAGGCACTTGACAAAACATACTTACACTTCATAAACACATTTTATTAAACACTTGTTTTTTTGTTTCGCAAAAATACGATTTTTAAACATATTTTTATGAAGTATAATTGTGTAATACTAGTTATTAAAACCATTATATTTCGATTATAGTATCACAAATATTAAAAAGTTCAATCACCAACCTGAAATTGTGGTGTGTATGGTAGACTAGAATATTTTAGTAATTTTGTGGTTAATCGAAACCGCAACAAATTACGTGTATTAATATTTCCTGGTAACCATTCCAAAAAGTAATTTCACCCATAACGCTCGTTCAATTCACGAATAAAACTTTGGCGAATGCGCTACTTATCAAAACGACCAAAAATGTATTGCGTATCAAAACGATGGATGAGTAGATGTTATGGAATTAAATGACGATTGCCTCTGAGAGTATTTTATAATGAATTATTCATATCATTTTATAAAATATGTTTGTTTTAAAAAGTTCGGCCATTTTCATTCTATTTGATTACAAACTCTAGCTAGTTTCAAGGTAAAATATTATCTTCTCAATTGGAGAAAATATTCTTAAACAAGTGTTTTTGATTGGTACAAATTGTTCAAAGAGGGTCGAGAACGTGTTGACGACGAACCACGTCTAAGACGGCCATCAACGTCAACTGATGACCAACACGTTAATAAAATCAAGGAATTGGTGCTCGAGAATCGACGAACAACATTCAGAGACCTTACTGGCATCGTTGAAATATCCGAAGGATCAGTGAAAACCATTTTGAAAGATCATTTGGGCCTAAGAAAAGTCAAAGCACGATTGGTTGACGTCTGTGAAACAATGCTTTCCGACTACCAGGATGTCATAAAACGTATTATAACTGGCGATGAGTCTTGGATCTATGCTTACGACCCGGAAACAGATGATAAATCGGCCGAATATCGTGCCAAAGGTGAGCCGAAATCGAAAAAACCACGTCAAAGCAAGTCAAAAATCGTGATGTTGACAGTTTTCTACGATTATCGAGGTATGGTGCACTCCGAATTCCTTCCGACCGGCCAAACTCAACAAGGAATACTATTTGAGTGTTATGCGTCGTTTGCATGAAGCTATTCGTAAAAAGAGGCCGGAATTATGGGCCGACAACTCTGGGTTTTTGCATTACGATAATGCACCTTCTCATACTGCATTGGGTTTACGTGAATTTTTCGCCAAAAATTGGCCACCCATTACGTACCGCAACCACCGTATTCGCCTGATTTAGCTCCGTGTGACTTCTGGCTATTCAGAAAACTCAAACAACCGCTCCGGGGAAACCGTTTTGAGTCAATTGAAGACATTAAACGTGAATCGCTACGCGCATTGGAGGCTATTCCGGAAATTGACTTTAACAACTGTTTCGAGGATTGGAAAAAACGTTGGCACAAGTGTATTGAGGCCGGGAGGGATTACTTTGAGGGGGACGAAATAGATTTGGAGAATAAATAAAGAATTTAAAAATTATGAACAAAGTCTTACTATTTTTTGCCCACAGTATTACTACATATTTGCTTGGGAAAAAATTAATATTTGTATTATGGGTTAAAAGAAGTTTCAAATTGCAGAGATGAGAAGATTTGCTTTTAAGAAAAAGTGGAGCGTAATTTGTAAGAGCGCAGTGTTGTTTTGATAGATGATGTACTAGAACTTGGTGAAAAATTAACGTTTTTTAAAAGTCAGCAGCATATGCAGCAATAGCATGCAAGTTTAGGTCAAAAAAATATAATTAAATTATTAATAAAATTATAAAAAAATTTGCGAATTTCATTTTGCAATGTGACAAAGTTAAATCACAAAAGATAACAAGATAGATCATGCGTTTGAAGACAAAATAGGCTAACTTGTTAAAAGTGTATAGTCTTTTGAAGTGTATAGTCTTATTTGAGTTAAATTTAAAGTAAAAATGAGTTAAATTTATAGTTTTGAATATCAATTAAAAAACCCCACCCATAACTATTTTAATTTTTATACTAAATTCTCTATATAGATGAAGCACCATCCTCTACTTTCTTTTCTGCCATTGATGTATTCAGTAACATGAAAATTTAAATTGGTACTGTGCATTGCATTTAATAGTTTTTAAAAGTCAATTTAAATGTTTGCACAGTTCACAATGACTAAAAATGTATGAAAACATAAAAATTGAATAATTAAATTGTCATTCAAATGCCAAAACCTCTAAATTTTTTGTCGATTGTTAGATTTATAAATTTTCAATTTATATTTAAGATTTGAAATGAATTTAACATAACACTTTATTCAATTCACCTTAAACTATTATTGAGCGAAATGTAAAAAATAACCTTCCTCTGTAATTGTAGAAAAACGGTATAAACTGCAACGATATTTTCAAAAAATTTCTGGCAGCCCTTCGACCCTGAATGTGTTCGGAAATACACATATGTGCAAAGTTTAAATAAAACGGGGTTTTAGGAAGCGGATCCAAATTGATTATATTATTTGGTCGGTTAAAACAATACCTGTCTAGATCGGTTTTTCAAAATTTAAGCGGATTTGACTATTTTCGACAAAGAACTGTTTTTCAACAAAAACTCGGCCCTCGGACGGACAGCCCAGACGGATTGATTGATCGGGATTTCATACTTAAGCTTTTTCCGTAAATTGGGAGTCCCAGTGATCTTTAGACGAAACCGGTCCACTGGCAGTCGCAGCTTTCATAGGAGCTTTTTCGTTTTTACCAAATATTTTGTAATAAAGTTTGTATATAGCATTTACGAAAATATCGATTAAAAACGAAAAGATTGTAAATTGATTTTTAAAAAATTTGTTCAGATCATTTTTTTAAATTTTGCCTGAAATGACGAAATTTCATACAAACAACCAAATTATTGGCCATATAATTCATACTTAAGTTTTCCCATAAATTGGAAAATTCTTACGAAATTTGGGAAACGGAAGAGGCAGCTTCTATATAAGCTAAAAGATTAAAATATATTTAAACAATTAATTTTCATCATTTGTTGACCTCATTGGTTTTCTAAAATTTAAGCAGGAATAAAGATTTATATTAAGCAAGACAGTTTTTTCCGAAAGTGTGGCAAGTTTAATTTTCAGCTTTGGAAATCAAGTGTGGTGTATTCGAGGTCTATGTATACATTCATAGTAAAAGAAAGTCGGGTGTTGGCCACAAGATATTCAACACTACATTTTTTCTCCCGATATCCCCTTATATCTAAAATTATTATGAATGTGATAAATAAAAATGATATTCATTCATATCATTTGTTACTAAGCTTAAGTTGATGGATTTTAGTAAGCTCAATTATGGTTTCAGTTGTTTTAACCTGTACCAAGCTCGGTTTACTTTAACCATGCTTGTTTGATTATACTATTTTGGATAGTTTAATTAATTCAGTATTTTTAAAAGAAGCTAATGTTGATTGATTATGCATGGCTATCGTTTGTTTGAACCTAATTTTGATACTTACAAGTTTGGTTTTGTTATACAGAGCATATGTTACAAGCGCTTACGGAGTGAAACCGAAAAAATTGTGAACATTTTTTAAAATATGGGAAGCACTCAGTTAATTTAAATATATTATTTCAACATTTCCCATTGATACTGTTCGAATACCTGACTCGATATGCATACATTCAAATTTCACATGATTATACAAGTGCCAGAAAATTAATGTTTCTGCGATCATGCCGTTCTAATCGCATATTATGGCTTATTAGAAAAAAATTGATTTATATATGTAAATTAATGTAAATATATGTAAAACTAATGTAAATTTAGCCTTAAACATAAATTAATGTAAATTTAAATTTTTATTTTATTCCTAAGGTATCAAACTTTGGTGGTGATAATTACCCTTCAATAATTGTTCTAATTATAAAAATTACGACCAATTACGAATTAGTCTACTCATCAGGTTGCGACGACTGATACAATATATTACATACATTGGATTATTGTCCATATATAAAGAACAATAACATGTATTTGTATTACTAGCGAATTACTTTTTAGATTCTTTCGTATTTTCCATCTACAGTGTATTGCATAAATATATAACCACTTGATTTTTTTTTTGAATTCATGAAATAACGGATTAATAAATTTACAAACTTTTAATGCAAAATATTAGATGTAATAGGAACGTCATATGTAAGGATGTAATGCAGAAAACTATAAAAAACCGTTACAAAATCAATTGTTTTAAACAAAAACCAAATTGTTGAAAGAAGGTTTTTCCTTTAAAAAAATCAGGCAAAAATTAAACCGTAATCATGTTACCATTGGTAATTTTTTAGGCGATCCTGTTATTTACGGAACTAGAAAAACTGGAAGACCAAAGCAAATATGAGTTCACGCGAAACTCATAGAGTTGGTTAAAACCGAGAGTAATTCTGTTAAAAGCCTTAAGCGCCTGAAAAGCGAGCTAAATTCAATATGTCTCGAAGCACAATCAGCCGACGTTTGAAGGTTGACGAGCACCTAAAATACAGGAAAATGATGTCAGCACCAAAGTTATTGCCACGGCACAAATCCACTCGTCTTGAATTTGTTAGGGCAAACGTGAGTCGCAACTGGTCAAAGGTAATTAATATATTACTTGATTTGTTTTTATGATAACTGTCCGATTTTATCATAACTAACAATTGTTCAATTAAAGGTGATTTATTTCGATGAAAAAAAAATAATCTTGATGAGTCAGATGGCATTCATTACTATTGGACAGATCTTAGAAAAGAGCCAAAGTACTTTTCTAAACGGAATTTTGGTGGTGGTAATTAATGGTATGGAAGGCTTTCTGTTCAGCGGGAACTCTTATCTTAGCGTTTCCCTCTGTTAAAGAATAACGTAGAGTTCATTGACGTCTTAGAAAACCATCTGTTACCATTTTTATAGATAGATCAAGAAGAAAGCTGGATTTTCCAGCAAGATCCAGAATCACAGTTTGCAGAACACAACATACCAGAATTAGATTTCCTCGCTTGTTCGAAAAATGAACTAAAATTAGCCATTCAACATGCAAATCACACGAAATTATCAATTCGTTGGTTAGAAATATGCCGCAGGATTTTGGCTATAGCAGAAAACAAAGATGGACCAACGGCACATTAATCTTTCTGTTTTAAATTATTTTATTGTTTTTTATTGAATTAAAAGAGTGGCTATATAGTTATGCAACAATGCAATTTTAAAAAATTGTTTTCTTTTGTTTATAACAATTGAATTTTGTAATGGTTATTTATATTTTGCTATATTACGTCCTTATTCAACTTTGTGCATTAAAGTTTGGACATTTTTTAATCCGTTATTTTAAAAATTATAGAGTATATAACCACAGTTAGTGGTATATAGATATGCAACACACTGTATATTTCATTTTCACACCGAACATCGTGTGCAAGAGTTTACATTTATTTTTATTTGCGGTGGCTTTTTACTGTGATTGTTTCGTGCATTAGTATATTGTATTCTAGTATTCTAGATTAAATACACAAACGTACGAATATACTATATTCAGTGTCAATGACACAAGTACGATAATCAATACTTACTTATACTCAATCAATTTCCCAACCACCCCACGTTTCATTGTCGCCAAGATTTCTGGACCGAGGATAGTTTGTTTTTCTTACATTTTTTAAACAAAATAAAAGTTAGCAAAATAATAATTCTAGTAGTAATAGTTTGATATTCAATATATGAGTCCGGTACGATCACGAATATGACCTTGTTTTTGATAAAGATATTGGCCGGTTTAGACGTGCTTTCATGAAATTAATTTCTAGTAGCTGTATTGGTAGTTTACGCAGCACATGTTTGAATAAAACAAATTCATCTTAACGTTCAAAGTGGATGTTGAAATTTGCAATAATATTTCAAAACATATTATCGATTTATTTCCAACAGAGGCAATGGTATTTATTCCTTTTATTACCTTGATTATTCAACCACTTACAACATATTGTTTGTTCTCTGTTGAAGAGCTTTGTTCCAAACGGCCATTTAGCACCCAAAGGTAAATTATACGACTAGTCAAAAGACCTAAATTAAATAATATCGCCACCGCAGAAAAAACCAATAAAATATACACCCCATAAATATATTCGTACAGCCTAAAGTAATTGTTCAAATATAATGTTAAATATATTTTACAAATATTAGATACTGATATTTATACAGCTGAAAATGTTGACATAAAAAATGTTTTAAGACATTTAAACTGCAGTATTAGAGAAAGGGAATATTGTCTTATGGGAATAAAATCTTATCAATAATAAAAAAAACGTTTATAAAATCCGTCATTGCCCCTTACCGAAATAACAATCTGGTTACAGAACGCAAAACGCTACAGAACCAGCGTACATGCTATGCCTCGATTTCTTGTTCGCCATCAGAAACTTTCATCAGTTTCATGATCTGGACATTGACGAGAACTCGGCAGGTTGCAACATTCCAGCGACTTGAACTGAAAGTTATACGCTTCACTCTTCTTCTAAATATCATGAAGCTATCTTTCGTGTATCAACGTTCAATTCTCCCATCTACACATAGCAACGAGCATGGTAAACGGTTTGTACAGTTTCAGGTTAGCGGCATGCAAATCTTACTAATGTTCTAAGAAGAAATAAAACTCGAATGCAGCAACCAATCACTCTTTAATATCTTGACCCACATTGTTATCGTGAGAGATCCCAAATACTTAAACTAACTCACTTCTACACACATGAAGTGATCATTACTAGAACCTGGAAGGTATTAGCACGAAGTGGATTTATTTTTTGAAAAAATGTGAGGTTTTTATGCCTAATGGAAGTTTTTTTTTGGTTGTTATTGTTCATTTATAATGCTTCCAAATGCGCTTTTGCTCTACTAAAACTGTGAAGTCGATCAATAAATAAATACATTTATTAACCACCTCTCGTAAATCAAAAATCATATTTATTATTATCTGTGTTATCACTTAGTGAACATTTTTGGCACTTTTTTATACCGTAAAATAATACATAATGTCCAGTTCATTGATTCGTAGAATCCATATTTTTCAAAACATCATTTAAATCAAATTAAATTTACTTATGCATACGAGATGTGTATGTATATAATCAAATTTAAAATAAAATACAAGCGAAGATAAGAATTTCTCGCGAATATGTTCATGATCTTCTGCCACCTCAAATTATCTTACAATAAAAAACCAAGATCAAAATATTATCATGGAAATCCCACACATTTTAGAAAAGTTCGGCGATATATTTATAAATAATTCATTAATTTTTTATAAGTATTTTCCAAAACAGTCATCAACGATTGTGGCAAAGTTGACTGTATACGCATTTTAAAAACATTTCCCATACAAACATACATATGCACTTACATATGTATACTGTAGGTTTACCAGTGCTACATACCTTAAAGTGTCGTAAACTATATATTATTTATAAACTAGTTTTGTTATTATTATTATTAAATTCAAAATAGTAGCTTCTTTGTGTTTATATCCACCATAATTAATGAACACCTCGCTGTGCACGGCGAAAAATCCATGTATGTTACTAGTAAAATCAAAGAAAGAAAGCTTTTAGTTATACAGTTATACTTGGAGATGTACATATGTATAAGATCGATTTCTTGGGATACAAAACGCATACTTGTTTATCAATAAATCTTTTGCTCTGCTCTAGCAAATATAAAAAGACTTTAAAATAATTTTGTAATTTTAGTTAGTTTGTTACATGTTGGTTTGATGTGATCTCCTATAAAAAATTAAAAGGTCGAGAGTGAGTTAATTAATTAAAATTCAGTGATTTAATAAAAATTAAATGTAAGTTTCTTGTTTAAGCAATACTGCATATTGCAGAATTGAAATCTATTATTTTGGTGTTAAATAGTTATACTCCACTATTTGCTTGAAAAGAGAACGACCGAATATTTTTAAACCGGCTTTTCGTTAATTTAAATTTAATTGCGGTTAGATCATCGAAAATAATTAGAAACTCAATTTAGATTTTATGATAATTTAATGTCGATATTTTAAAAATATTCGTCTAGTGCACCGGGAATTGGATCGAAGCCTTGTATGCGTTCATTGTGTATTACTCAAACATGGTTACCACGGTTTAATTTTTTTCGCTTAAAAAAACAAGAACCAAGAGTTTATTGTTTGTGTTACCAAACCAGACACATTTGTGTTGCTCGTGGAAAACATTAAAATATTTTTATCATCTTCATAAATTCAAGGTTATAGTGCAATAGTTTGTGCGTTGTTGTGATTTTGTCTTTAAAGTTCGGTTTATCGATTGATTCATTATTCGTGTTAAGTAAATTACAATATATACGTTGTGCTAATTTAGTGTTCGATTCGAAGGTCGATCTCGGATCACCCACTTATTCGCGCTTATTTAGTTTATCAATTAAAATGATTTTATATGTAATTAAATTTTTAGGAAATAACAAATTTTGTATAAATTTAATTTTTAGAATAAGCTGTCATGTGTATGCAACAATATGTTATTTTTATTGTTGGGTTAGCGGTTGCAGCCGTGTCCAATGCACAATGTGAGTATAAACATATTTGAAAAAATAATTGTTTGATATTGTACTAAATAAATCTATCTAATCAAATCAGATCAATGTTACACACCCAATTCATATCCCGGACAGTGCGTCTCACTGTACCAATGTTCTTCAATGTTAAACTTTATTGATGCGCGCCGAGCGACTGGATTATCATGGTCCGAACGACAATTTGTCACCCAATCACAATGCTTTGGAAATTATGGACGGCAACCACATGTGTGTTGTAACAATGATGATCCTTTTTTGCAAATACAACCAACTGCACGTCCGCCAATTGTCAGTACGGTCCAATCTGGAAATGGCGGTAATTTACTTCCTAATCCAGCTGAGTTCCAATGCGGTCGAGATATACTTTCTAATCGTATATATGGCGGGCAAAATACTGAGCTCGGAGAATTTCCTTGGATGGCTTTATTGGAATATCAAAATGCTCGAGGAGTAAGAGATTTTGCGTGTGGCGGATCATTAATTAATAGTCGATATGTATTAACAGTAGCACATTGTTTGACTGGTAAAATAGAAGAAGCCAAAGGACAATTGTAAGTATATTTTTAAACTAAGAATCCGTAATATTGATAGTTTTGATTTTTCTTATTTATTGTTACAGAATCAATGTACGTTTAGGAGAGCACAATTTGGATACAAATGAAGATTGTGAAGTACACGATGGTCAAAGGATATGTGCTGATCCCGTAAAAGACATTCCCGTCGAACGTATAATTCCACATCCAGACTATTTACCTAACAACCGTAATCAATATCACGACATTGGTCTAGTAAGACTCGGACAAGCAGTATTTTATACCGAGTATGTTTTTCCAATTTGTCTTCCATCGGCACAACTTCGTACACCAACCGGTAACAATGTAACAATCGCCGGATGGGGTCGCACTTTATCTGCAAGGACGAGTGCTATAAAACAACAACTATCAATCCCAATTTCGGATCAACAATCATGTAGAAATAAATTTGGTTCGATTCCACGAATTGCAGTACATATTCAAGATACACAATTGTGTGCTGGTGGTGAGTTTAAACGTGATTCATGCGATGGTGATTCCGGCGGTCCTTTAATGGCACTAACTGGTAGTTTGTGGTATGCTGAAGGGCTTGTATCCTTTGGCAATGCATGTGGTTTGGACGGCTGGCCTGGAGTCTACACAAGAGTGGCACAGTATTTAGACTGGATTCATTCAGTTCTGGAACCTTAAATAGTACTTCTTTAATTTTATAGATAATAGCTTAATTTATATCGTAATATATACGAGTATGTGATCAACTAAGATTAAGTTTGGTATCAACATAAGCCAAAACCCCAATATGTGTTTCACCCGATAAAAAATAAAGAAAATATTTTAATATGAATTATATAAAGCAAAAATAAAACAAAGATTCTCGTTTTGATCATGAGAATTGGTGCTTGCTACACTTATTCTTTAGACCTTGATTTATTTTATCAATCTAATTGTCTTCCAAATTATATATTAAGAGAGAGTATCTAACAGTTTATTAGAATGCTGCATTAACAATTTTAAGCAAATATTCGTTATGGAAAGTGTTGGTGCCATTTAATGGGGTTTAAATTATTCTGATGTAGCGCAAACTGGATTAATAAAATCTTAAACTATAATATGATAAGTAAGTAAGAAGAGTTGGTAAGAACTAAAAAGAACAATTATTTCATTCTTATATTAATTCTATTTATAGAATTGTTGAATTCTTTGGGTTTTATTAAACTCAATCTCCCCATGAACTTATAATATAATTCCACAACATTTAATTTAATGACTGCTAGTATTTATTTATATCAAATGCTTTAAGTTGTACCCTATCTCGATAGATGCACCAATATCAAGTTTTGTATGTTCCATAGAATACAATCATTTTGAAAAATTTTAATGTTCTAAGAGTTTCGCTATTAACATAACTTTATAAATTACTAAACATGAAAAAATTACGTGGTTTTTCTAGGTTAAACTGACACTTTGAAATAGTCTAGTTTCACTTCATTGCACAAACATTACATCTCAACAACATTGTACAGATAAAATGCCTTAGGTTGACTAGTGCTAAAATATTCTAATTAATCTCGCAACTATAAAAGTTACCACAGTAAAATAATTGTTTCTTAGAATTTCTATTTAAATATTATTTTACCCTTTCTATTTCATATTTATGAATTGCGTGATTTACAAATTTTTTTTTTTTTGTATAAGCCGAGGTTCTAAAGAGATGTGAATCAGCAACTACTTCAATCCAAATTTAGTTTCCTTTATATTGAAGTCGAGTAGAGTCGCAGCTATAGAAAAATAAATTTTTCATATGATTACGAGTATTAAGAAAACTAATTCAAACCTGATTCTGACATTATTAATAAGCAGATTATTTGCGAGAACAAATAAACCAGATAATGCAGGAAAATATATAATAATGATCGTCATATTATTATTAATTATCGATTAAGATAGCCGACCTTCATATAAAAACCATATGCCTTAATTCACAACTTTAAAAACTATTTACAGAACGTATCTCGTCAAACGGGTTTTCCGCGTTTGTTTTCCAGTTAAAGATTGTAAATTTGTCAACGTTTATAGAGATCGCAAAAATAGAGCGATGAGAAATTATCTAAATTTTATTTCACTTTTGACCGATCTTATACAGAACTAACTCAATTTCTGTAGAAAGCATTACTTGGATAAATTCCAAATCGGGCGACTCGAGAATTTTCGCCAGCATAGCATTAGGAGAGTAAAAATAAAGTAACAGTCTTATAGAACACTTATTGAAAATATTTTACTTTAATTTCATTTTGCCTCGTTTTAATATATTAAACTAAATATTCATCTTGCGGAATATTTTAAACTAAATGTTCATCTTGCAGAATATGATCTCGAAATATTAATCGATTGTCAAGTGAGCAAAGAAAGCAATAAAGTAACTGTTCCAACTAAACTAAATATTTCCGTTAAATTATTCTAACCATATACAAAAAGCTATACAAAAACACGTTATTCTGATATTTGGCTTGTAAACAGCGAGCCAATTACGTAAAAAGAAATTATATATCCGTATAGTACTCATATGTCTTCCCCTTCTTCTTTCGAACAGCCGTTAAGTGTAAATTTCGTTTTTGAATTAAAAACACATTGTATAGCATCACTACATACCATCACTACAAGTGTCACCTACTGTCCAAAAAAACAGAATAAATTTTAGAATGGATCTTTCTATTAGAACGGATAATGAATTATGGTATCGATATAAAAGTTGACAAATAATTCAGTGGCGCCACACGCCCTTCCCCATAAATTTTTGTAAAATGGTACTCGTATATGCATCTATTAAGGAGCCTGAGTTCCGTTGAGGCTAATTTCGCCAACAACCAACTGTATTCAATTTAATTTATAGTTGCTATTTATTTTAAGTCCTATTACAACTCAATTCTTTATAACTTATTTATGTGTGTGTCTTTTTATCACCTCAGTCAAGCAATATGCTCAAATCGAAATTAAGAGCTAATTAAGGCTGATTATTTAAATCTGAAGCGTTTATTATTTAAATCTGGAGGAAGAGCAATGTGACGTTTCCTAAAGAGCTGTGTTGACAGTACCATATCCTATAAATGAAAATCCGTGATATTCACAAAAGTTGGCAATAAACTTAATCTCAAGGGGTCTCCGGCATCATGAAAGTGCGTCGGTAATGATCTCCCATTAAATAAACAAACCATTGATTAAGTCCTTTTGTAGTCGAATCGATAGTCGTTGTCAAAAGCTTTTATTAACACCAAAAAGGCGTACTACTCACTTACTATCGGTATATTAGAAGGTACATATATTAGAATCCGTTAGATAACTCAACAAAATGCATTTAAATTCTTCAATATTGCAATACAGGGTGTACGATACGTTAAAGACCTCAAACGCGAGAAGAACACAAGTAAATTTATAAAAAGGTTATCTACGTTCTACATACGTGACCAATGATAATATTCTGGTTATTCAATATGCAGGCACATACATTATGTAGTGTTGGTGATTTGTTGTATATAGGAATATGTTTTTTAGTTTATTTTTTATACGAGACAAATTTAGTTTACTTAAGCTGACATTTCAATAAAAAAATAAAAAATAAATAAAGACAAGAAAGACAAAATTTAGTTGGCGTTTTGCTCAAGTCCAGTATAGAGTGTTATTATAGTGAATAAAAAGTTTTGGTATTAAACAAATAGTTTAAACTTGTTTTTGGTATAACTAATATGTAAATATTTTGCTAATCACTGAACATCACGCACCCGAAGATGAACAAACCTTGGTGGATTATATCATTGATAGTTACCTCGTTTTCATTAAATTTTGCTCAAGGTAACGAACAATTTCTTACAACCAAATTTCCTTTATTCCAAGATTATGAAATTTTCAGAATGTACCTCGCCAAACGGGTTTAAAGCCCAATGTGTACTGGTTAATGATTGTAAAGCTGTATACGATTTTTTAAACAATAATAAAGGTCGGCCAATGTCCTTGGAAGAACGACAATTTATCGGACGATTGCAGTGTGAACACAATTTTGGACAAACCCCACATATTTGTTGTGTCACGAGTGATCCAAGTTTCATATCACTTTTCATCGAGAATGGAACTGTTCTGTCAACAGAGCAACGGTTTTCCGATGCCACAGATTTACCAAAACTAGACAATTTTGAATGTGGTGTAGATTTTCTAGCAAATCGAATTTTCGGAGGGACAAATGCGGAGCTTAATGAGTATCCATGGATGGCATTACTTGAATATTTAAAACCAACGGGCTCAAAAGCGTTTGCTTGTGGTGGATCCTTAATTAATCGGCGATATGTTTTGACTGCTGCCCACTGTGTGGTTGGAGAGATATTACGCAGAAAAGGGCAATTGTATGAGGGATCATCTTATTATTATTTAATCATAATTTAAAAGTTTTTAATTTTTAGACAAAGTGTTCGCCTTGGCGAATACAATCTCGAAACTACGATCGACTGTGAACTCACCGAAGATGGAAGTGAAGTATGTGCTCCCCCCGTACTGGACATGCCCGTTGAATCGACTAAAGCACATCCGGGCTACACGATAACATGGAATCCCTCATATAATGATCTAGGCTTAGTACGTTTGGTCGATTATATACCAGAGGTGTCACATATATATCCAATATGTCTTCCACCATCATCGTTCGAATCACCGCTAGGTACAAATTACGTTGTCGTTGGTTGGGGCAAAACGTCAACGGCCAGAAAGAGTGCAATTAAGCAAAAGCTGGTTGTACCTTTGTACAATTTTGTAGACTGTCAAAATTTGTTTAGTCAAATAGAGATTGCTGATACCCAAATGTGTGCGGGCGGAGAAGAAGGGAAGGACTCATGCAACGGAGATTCTGGTGGACCATTAATGACCGTTCACAATGGTGTTTGGGTTATGGAAGGTGTGGTGTCGTTTGGTGTGAATAGCTGTGGACAAGGAGGTACTCCAGGAATTTATACTCGGGTATCTAGGTATATCGATTGGATTAAACAGAATTTGGAACCATAAAATGCGTAGTGGTGCTTTTATTTATTTTTGTACAGTCGGAGGGCCCAATAAAATGCTAGATAATTATAATGTTTTTAGTTTTAATTTAATAAATTGGAGAAAATCACAATTCGTTTTTCAAAGAGTATTATAAATAATTTGAATAAGATATGACGCTTAACTAGAAGACCGATGGTAAATAAAATTTATAAATTTAAATTATCTACGTGTAGCGCGATTATATCTAATACCCAACCTCGATAAGCATTAACTCTGGTATATATTCCTGGTTTACCTGGCTCGCCACATCTACGTGTAGCTCCAAATGAAACAATGCCTTCTATATACCAGATACCATCTCTGTTCCTCATCAATGGTCCACCTGAATCACCTCGACACGAATCTTTTCCAAATTCACCGCCTGCGCATATTTGTGTTTCATTATCAATTGTAATTTGGCCAACCGCTCCTTGGCATCTCGCGTAATTTACAAGTGGTACTTTAACATGTTGTTTAGTGTTACTTTGAAATCCTGATCGGATACGTCCCCAGCCAGAAATTGTTAATTCCATTCCATCTGGTGAGTTCATATCGATTGATGGGAAACATATGGGTGAAATAAAATGAGTCGTAAGAATGTTCAAGGCCAATCGAATTAATCCGATATCATTGTCAACTCTGGTATTTGTGAGCCGATAACGTGGATGCGCTTTTGCAAATTCAACATCAATATCAACCGTTGAATCAGCACAATCAGTAGTAATATTATTCGTTGTTATACAATCAGGCGCTGTATTTGTATTGTGCTCTCCTAATCTCACATTTACTAGATTGCCCTTGCGTGTTATAATGGTGCCTATTATGCAATGAGCTGCGGTCAGAACGTAGCGCCGATGAATTAGTGAGCCTCCACATGAAAATGATCTTTCATGAGTAACTTGATGTTCATATTCCAACATTGACATCCATGGATATGCACCTAAATCGGTTTCAGTACCTCCTATAATTCGATCCGTTAAAAAATCGGATCCACATTCAGAATTTAAAGGTAAATTAGAGCCGATATTGTGAATACCATTTGCCGTTTCGGTACTAACACGAGTAGTAACCGTTGTAGGAGTACTCGTAGGTGCCTTTGTCGAAGTGTGCATTACAGCTAAATTGCGTCTCTGATGTAATTGGAAAAACCTATCATTGCTAGCGCAACATACATATTGTTGGTCATTATCGTTTGTATAGCAGAGTAGTAGATTTATATATTGTTTTTCATGCAATGACATAATATGTTGAGGACGCCTTTCCATATAACTGGTCAACGGCGTACACTCATCTAATAATTTGCATTCGGATTGATAACCATTCGGAGTGATGCATTCTAAATAAGAAAATAAACGTTTGCAATAAATTTGAGAAAACTTTAGGTTTTTTGTGTTCGTAATTACCTTTAGTAAAAATTGGTGTGATTGCCACACACATAATCACTAGGAATTTCCAAGGTCTCATCGTTAATAGATTGTTAATGTAATATGTATTTAAACTGATCGGTTAATGTTTGTTATTAATCGCCGTTAAATCCGTTATATATACTCGCATATGAACCAAAAATTATCAATTTTTGGAATTTTTTGAAATACATTTTTAGAATTAATGACGTTGATAATCTCACATGCACAATTTTCGAAAGCACCAACACAATTTTAATTGAGAAACACTACACATATTAATTATATATTTATTCTATATTATGTAGATTATAGATCTTCTCTACAGGTTATCAAATTTACCGTAGTGCAAATGACGTATGTATTTATACTTCAATTACAATTATACGAGTAATATTATAAACTTGACAATTTTTTATTAATTTTTAATTTTATTGACTATTTATGTGCATGGTTAAACGGGAGAAGCGGATTGAGAATATGCGTTTCCTTGGAAGTTTCGAATAAAACTGAAATGAATCACAAGTTTCAATAACATGAACATATAATGATAACAATTATTTAGTTAACTATTACCTTTAATTAAATCTGATGAATGAACGGGTAAATCAGGTATTTTGAAAACATGATTACTTTAGTAAAAAATATTAAGAAGTTTCCATTACTTTCTGTAGTAAAACTTCTACTTACGACCACCTCTAGAAGAATATTTTTCCTTTACGATACTGATGTGACACGGAATAATCGGTGAAAAATTCACTGGTGTGAGGGAGCAAACACAAGAAATGTATATTTAAGTTGCCCAATTCTACAATAAAAGTTACATTCACTCGCTAAAGGGTTTAAATTGAATGAAATAAATTTAAATTTAATTTAATTGAGACTATATTTTGTTTAGGGCACTGAGTAGGGGCAGTAATTATGTTCCTAGTGTCGTTATTTGGAGTTGGTATATTCATATTTACCGTCAATGATAGAAAGTTATGAACCGAATACCATTTATAACCCTAAATAAACTGTTGCTATTAATGAGATCAACAAGCCACAGCAACCAGTGTTCACGACTATAAAAACATAAATATTACATTACCAATTGGATAGGATAAAAAGCAGAGTCTTATAGTCAACACCACCGAAAGGCCTACATACATATTTTACAAATATAAACATAACTAATTTAGTGGTAAATTTGTACTCAAATAAAACTATAGGTAGATGAAACGTGTCTTTTTTATGTATTGCAAACAAACAACAAAGTTATCAAAAAAAAAAATCCAAAAATAATTTTAGTGCTATACATAGGCAATGCAGCCAACCTTCCAATTGACTTCAACGACTTTACGATTAACCATTTTTATTTCTGTTAGCAAACAATACAAAAGTAATATCTCCGACAGATATTTTATTCTCATTTCACTGAACTCCCAAAATAAAACGATATACTAATAAAACGAGGCCACCCAATCATCACAAGCAATCATTAGCAATTTTAAATAGCACAGCACTGATATCCTGCCTTCATTGGGACTCGAACCAGATTACTTCGAATCCAAGCGCCAACATTTAAACCACGCTTTTGTCTTGCCATTTCAGTAGGGTTTGAGTTTATCAGACTTCGATGAAATCATGTTTTAAAATATATTCAAATGTTAAGAAGAATAACAAATTCACGGAAATTCAATTTACGATCAATTTATTTATTACTAGTACAACGAAGGAGTACGGGCTCTGTCAGGCTAGTGAGCGCTGTACGTTCAATTGCCTCCTCGGATCTTTGCGCCTCGACAACGGCGCTAACGCGTCTTTAAGATCTTTTTATAAGATCAAGTAATTCAACAAATCAGTTTTGAGACGTCATTTGAAAAATTTCGTGGAACACCTAGTTTAGTTCTAAATGTTAGACATGAAATGGCAGAGAACTGCGAAGTAAAATAATGTTATTTTTATTGACCATATATGATTTATTAATTCTACGTTTCACTTTGTTGGAAATGTTTCATCTTTGTTATACAATGTTTGAAGAATTACCATAAGAAACATTTTATTAATAAAAGAAGCTATTCGTCGTTAAACTGCAGGTTGTAGTTGGGTTTACAAATAATTATTTTATCTAAAGCACAACAAATGATTTCTGACTTAGTTCCGTCCCAGTTGGCTATATTCTAGAATTTCTTCTAGAACCAATTTCAAAATTTCCATCGAGCATAAAATTTTTATCATATCCTGTTCAGAAATGCCCTAGTTCCAGCCCGATTACCCGTATTTCAGAAATTCTTCTAAAATTCTTTTAGAATCTCATTTCTATTCAGCATCAATAAGGACCAAATTTCATCATGATCCTTTAAGAAATTTCTTAGTTAGAATGCCATTTCAATCGATTCAATCCAGGGGTATGTCTGAACATTTTCCAAAAACGATTTAGAATCATCGGGTGATAATCTATATATATATATATATATATATATATATATATATATATATATATATATATATATATATATATATATATATATATATATATATATATATATAAATATATATACCAACATTTAGACTATATATAAGTATATAGATAGATTAGTTTTTGGTTAGATAGCATAATTTTCACATAAATTATGAAATGTTGGATTCACATTTCCTAAGGTTATGATCTACTCTGCTGAAATTGATCGACTCTCTTCATCATAAATTTCAGAACCTTCAAACGAAGGAAGTAACAAAACTCTACATTCAAATTTAAAAGGATTCCACATTGAGTGTTTTTTTTCTATATAAGAAACTATCAAACGTCGTTAGTTGGTGAGTTAACTCACTTCATAGTTAGAACGATTGAGTACTGAGTAGTAGTTAAGTAACTGCTCAATATGATAAAAATATGTGCAAGATGTAGAGAAGTAGAGAAGTTCGGTGTCATCCAAAAAAATGTTATCGTCCGTTTGGTGCTCTGGATGATATTATATTCCGGAAAGCAACAAAAAGTTCTACATATTTATAAACCCACCATAGCAGGTTAGAACACCAATAGAGGAAACTCATATAGAGGTTTTGGGAGAATATATGAACAATAAAAATATTAAAGAACCGTTACCATGTTGGTCAGGTTGAATAATAAACAGAAGGTCTTACGCTGGGCTCACTTACACTGTCGTCTCTAAACAGAACTCGCAAGTGCTCATAATAACTCCTAATACTATAATAAACAAGATTAATTGGCAAAAGTGACGTCAATTAAAGTCACGACAGATTTACATTATTTCAAAGTAATAACATGGCCGAACACGAATTTGGTGTCGGATTCTTTATTAGCAACTGATAACGTCGGCTAGTTATCGTGCGTCTGGACTCGTGAAGAAACAATAACGTCTTGAGCAATATAACACAACACGATGTCAAAATAATACGCTGCAAGCACTGACAGGATCGGTACATCTTTGCACCATTGGTCCGGACTACTTACACTTTGTTCTTCCAACAATGGGACACGCATCGCTAAGTAGTCGGTCACAAAGAAATCAAACGACGGCGTAATGATCAACCAAATTGATCACATTCTTAAAAGTAAATTACAAACCGTTGAGCTAAAATCGACTCGACGCTTACCGTTATTTGTATAAGGATTTTGTTCGAAAACTGCGACTTGAGAGTTGGAAGTTTTGCTGTTGTTTCATAAAGTCACTGGATGTGAATATAAAATTTTATTATTATTTACACCAAACAATAATAATATTAATTTTGTACATCTAATATGTTAGCGAAACAGCAAACAACCGTTTCCATCCATTTATCATTCATGTTACTCGCACACATTTTGTGAATAATGTTTCGGGAAACTTTAAAGATTTACCCACGCCGTAAGTCCTTCGAGGATTAGTGGAAGATTATTAAAACAGCGGCAACAAAGGTTTCTATGTTTATTTTAGGACGACAAATTACAAGGCGATGTGGTTGCGTAGTGATTGTGCTGGCGAAAAAAACGAGAATATCAAAAGGAAGAGATGCTTAACAATGAAAATGCAAACATTAGAGATAAATATTGTTGCATAAAAGAAATAGATACACACAACCCATGTCGAAATGACTCCGGAGAAGTACAGATGCGTACTAAAATTGTGCTCATGCGAAATATGGCGGCATGTTGTTTCAACACTTACACACAGACATGCACCACCCACTAATGAGCGAAAATTGTTTCACCAGTCCGAAATCAACGTTGAAGTGACTCTACCACCTGCTTCATGATATGACGAAGTGCACAACATGATTTAAAAAATGAAAAAGAATAAAACCCCCAGTGAAAAGGTATATCGTAAAATGTTTAAATTCAGGGGCGCCCATCTTTCTACGGCATGTTTCAATTTATATCGCCATTTTGGTTTATACAAAACGTCCTAGAAGAGTGAAACGCAACTCTATTGTCCACTGCAAACTAATATCGCAGGATATAGCGCAGGGTATTCTTTGCAGAATATAGGCTGTAAGATTATGGCCAGTTCCAGCGAAATTGCAAATTTATGGCGAACGAGATTTGGGCGACAGGAAAGGGCTCCTAGAGAAATGTTAAGAGAAGGGTACCCTGCTCAGTAGACTTCCGATAGTATACGATAACAACCAGGAAAAAATACATGGAACGTTTCGTTTTATTAGAAATATCCCAACGAAATTGATTTCTATGCGCAAACTCGAAATAAAAGGACCAAAATGCAGTAGACAGAGCGTAATGAAAGGACCAAAATGCAGCAGACAGAACATCAACGATCGCAGTCAGGGTTGGAGCGTTATACACTAATATTAAAATTTTGAAACTTTGCCAAACATCGCTCAATACTAAAGTGGAAATTTACAAGAGGCTGATACATATGACCACCCATTATATTTGGTTGAGAGTCTCAGACGCTAACAGTATGTAGCATATCACGGCTTGCTGTTACTGAACGCAAATTGAGTCGTGCAAATTTCGATGTATACCAATTGCAAATAAATCACGAGGTCAGAAATGATTTTAATAAAATTGACATAATCGGATTCATAAAATACCAAATGTCAAAAATTAAATAAAACTGTTCGTCAGAAAGAATTGCACAAGCACGGTATCTCCTTGATTAATGGTGGCTTAATTTTAAGCTGAAGTAGAAAGCTTGTGCGTACAAACAAAAATCGATTCAACTCAGTAATATTCAGAAATATTTAGCTAGTAATTCAAACAGCTCCGTTCAAATATGTTTGGTTTATTCAACAATGGAAAGTAGCAGCAGCAAACTATAGCTTAGACAATGTCTGTGTTTGTAGTTGGAACAATTTATATAATAAGCAGTATTTTAATCAGTTTTGAGTTAGTTCATAAAATAACAAAAACCAAATAGAAAGTTAAAAAGTGCACGTCCCCGGGTGCCTATCACGTTCTCTATATAGTGCGGTGAAGCCATGGTAATGGTCCAATAACCATGTTATTTTCTATTGGACCACTATGCTAGATGTGATTTTATTTATTTCTTAATCATTCATGAAATTTATGATAATAATAAATGCTCGATCATTTCTCGGTATTCAGTACAAGAAAATTTTCAAACGTGTTTGGAACACAGACTTGGTCAATATTTATTTAAGTGATACATATTTTATTTATCTTACCCAATGATTGAATTGTTATACAGTTGACCGTTTATGTTAAAGACTTTACACACAAAGTGCAGGTAGGTTAATACTATTTATATTGAGCGAATTTATTTTGAGATAAGAGTTTATTGAGCCATACATCCAGCCAGTAAAATCTGCTTGAAGTAATAATCAATAGCCACTTGTGCAAATTATTGCCGGCCGCAATGATATTAATTACATACACAATTATTTAAGAAAATAGAATTCCCCGCAAACTGGTTTACTGATAGAATTTATATAAAGATACAGCCATCGTTACTCTTAAAATCTTTTCTCTCAAATCTTTATAGTATATACATATAAAACAAATCAACAATAGAGTAGCACTTTTAGTTTCATTCGAATATCGTAATCAGAAGGATATATGTACATATCTCATAATCTTAAAAGTGTAGTAATAAGAAACACTGATCGTACGGAACTGATCTATAGATGATTCAATACATAGACATAACTTCTTCAAAACTACCGTATTTACATTTCAAGGTAAACATATTTGTCGATTTATAAATCAAAACAGTAGTTGTGAATTAATCGTTAAGCATCGCTCTTTGTGATTTGTATATAGCCAAGATCAGTGAATGTATGTAAACGTATCTGGTTATCATACATATTTGTAAATTATAAATTATAAATAAATTTGCAGACCACCAATTTTAAACTAAATCAGTATAATATGAGGCCTTGGATTTTCATTACACTACTAAACCTGGTATCAATTTTAGCACAAGGTAGTTTCTACTGTCAAATTTATTTTAATTTTACTTTATATAATGATTATAATTTTAGAATGTCTCACACCAAATGGTATACGTGGTCTCTGTACCCTTCAGGACAATTGTGATCCGGTGTACGATTTCATTGCATCACACAAAGGGTTATACTTGACTCCAGTTCAGCAGCAGTATTTAAATTTAATAATGTGCTTTAGGGATGATTACGACCGACCTCATCTTTGTTGTGCTGCTGAAGATCCATTTTTTGAGAAAAATAAAATAAAAAGTATTGACGTACCACTAAGATCACGTGCAGATGCACCAAACACATTACCCGACCCGCTGAAATTAGAATGTGGAAGACAAGTTATAACAAATCGAGTAATTGGTGGGTCTGATGCTGAACTAGGTGAATTCCCGTGGATGGCTCTGTTGGAATATCAAGATCCTCGCTCGAAGAGTAAATCGTTTTTATGCGGTGGTACCTTAATTCATCGGCGTTATGTGCTAACAGCTGCACATTGCACAACTGGTTCTACATTGAAAGAGAACCTTGTTAATGTACGACTGGGTGAACATAATTTAAACACAAATTGGGATTGCGAATCTGAAAAAGACGAGCAAGAGTGTAGTATGGCAATCGATGTCGGCGTAGAATACGCAATACATCATACAAATTATATTCAAGTTGGAGCAGTCCCATACAACGACATTGCATTAGTTCGTTTGGTACGTGACATCGAAACGACAAATTATATTCAACCAATTTGTTTTCCGAATAACGACATCCAATCACCAGTTGGCACGGGACTGATCGTCGCCGGTTGGGGAAAGACTGGACCAAAATCTCGAAGTGAAGTAAAGCAAAAGGTTATTGTTCCCGTGATCGAGTTTACACAATGTCAGAACACGTTCTTTCCTGTACAAATTAACCAAGCCACTCAAATATGTGCTGGTGCTGAACCTGGCAAGGATGCTTGTAAAGGCGACTCGGGCGGACCACTTATGGCATTAGTAAATAGAGTTTATATAATAGAAGGTATTGTCTCTTTTGGTCCAATTTCGTGTGGAAGTGATGGAATTTCAGGAGTTTATACTCGAGTAAATTCATATACGGATTGGATTTTATCAATAATTATGTAAAATGTATCATTCTAGTAAACATCTTCTTAAACATAAAAGGCTGTCATTTCAATAATTAAATAAATAAATCCAAATAATTTGTTTTTCGTATTGTAAGAACCATTGTTATTTTTTACCTAATAAAATTTCAAATTAATAAATGGTTAAAATTTTGACTTATTCCTCATCTCAAACTAATACCTATAGGTATGGCTCGACTTGATAAAGTTATTCACATGATTGTATACAATCATGTGAATAACTTTATCAAGTCGAATTCAAAATTAGATTTGCATAGTAGTGGTTATGATTCCAACTCAAATGCTCAAATGTACTCATGTTGTTTTCGACGTATACTGACACGGACCAAATATAACTTATTTACTTGAATGAAATGCTGAAAAATGACCTGTTGACATTTCCGTTCTTACGAAAAATAAAATGAAGAAACAAGACAAGACAGATTTGTTTGTTAATATAAAATCGTTTCAGACATCTTATGAGTAGTCAATAGTTAGTGACGTTTCAAGTTTAATCAATAATAATGTGAAACGATTAGCTAAGTAGCGATACATAACGGTACTTTTTCCGAAATATAACTTCTATTATCATAGAGTCACAACATTATTCGAATACGATATATTTACATACAAATACATTCATTTTAAATTTCAGACATTTTCGTGAGAGCTACCTAGCGCTTCGCGGATCCTGTACTATGATTTAAATTATTGGCTTTTGCGAAAGGATAAACTGTACAAACAGAAACTCGGACTTGTCGATTTTAAACTAACTGATACTGAAAAATATTTCAGTTGATATTTTCTGTTTTACCTAATATTAAAGATTATAATGAAAGCAATTTAAAAATAAAAATGACAATGTCTTTGATACCTGTATATCGATTTTGTCCCAAAATGTGTGAAACGAAATGAGTGTAACCGGAAAGATATAGTAGTAGTATTTTTGTTTATGTTAGAGCCATGCTCGTATTTTTGTTTTGCTTTACTGCACATGCACGTCACGTGTCATGTTTTTGTTTATTTATATTAACCATTGTAAACGCCATATTTTTGTGATGCTTACAAGACAGTGTTACTTTTTAAATTATTTATGAGTTTATGTATTTTTGAATAATGACACTCCATACCTCGAGAGCAGACGTAATGTGTTGAGAAAAGCAAATAAGCACCACAACAATTAAACCGATTCACCCGGATCGCGTTATTTTGGTACTGTCCATCATAAAAATGACACAAATACGAATAAAACAAATACAAATACAAAGACATAATTGTGTCTGTGTGTGTTTTTGCTTCACTCATTTTAAATGAGTAACTCAGAGGACAAAATCGATATACTGATAATTAGGAGCAAAACATTTACATATATTGACAAAACAGTGTATTTATAAGAAATATCAATATTGCTTGAGTCATTTAATACAATCACTTAAAAAAGTGTGTACATTTCCAAGTACATATAGTTAATATATTTTAAAATATAGAAAATTATTATTTTTTAACAATTACAACTTGCAGTACGGATTGAACTTATTTTCGAATACATCTGCACTCGTGTAGCAGACTTTACAATCTTTAATACACTATTTCCGAACTCGACTCGTAAGTTGGAACGTAGTAAGTTAAATTTTATTCTCTTAAAGTGGTTATAAATGTAAAGTAGAAGTTATTCCAATCACCCAAAATTTAGGGAATACACAAAAAATAAAGTCAACGGGTCGAAACAAATAGTTTGTATTGTAAGGGAAACTGGCCAACAAATACTGATCTACCAACATTTAAATTTTACTTACTCTTTAGTATTCATATTTTATGCTTTCGCTTCCACTAAACCCTCGCTTACCCCTATTATCAGTATCTGATTTTTCTGACCCACTTTGCACCACCCGATCGCATATCATTTAATTTCTTGTACTGTACAATCAAAACACATCGTTTTTAATAATCATCAACATTTTTTTACTAGCATAGGCAGTAAAAATAGATAACAGTAAAATAAATTTCTTTTACAAAATTTTGGTAGTAATCAGGAAAATGTTTAAACTCGATATTTTTGCGAAAAAATCGCAATTCTTTAATTTCCAAGACCATGGTTTTGTAAAGGTTTTCGGTGTGGGCCCGTGTGTCTGCAGCATCCCTACAGGTAAGAGGGGTTGGTTGATAAGGGTTTAACTTCAGATTTAATTTGTGGGCTAGCTTTAAAGCGCTTGAAATGTATTCCATAAATTTGGAGAGAAAATCGGTTCACCAGAAATGGTAATATAAGAGCTCTTTCGTTTTTTGGAAAACCAATTAAAATCTTGAAGATTATAAATCAAATTTGTAAGCAAAAGTTTCCTCTGTTGACTTTTCGAAAATTAAGGGTAACGCGGCTTTTACACAAAAGAACATGCATTAACTATATTTGATAAACTTTTTTATGATTCTTATGACATCCACTAAGCATTGTGAATACTCTAAAACTGTCAGTTTTGAATATATATATATATATATATATATATATATATATATATATATATATATACATATATATATATATATATATATATATGTATATATATATATATATATATATATATATATATATATATATTTCATATTCAATCAGTAAAGCACTGCAATACGAGTGTGTCAGTTAAAAGTTTTATTTGTTAGCTTTCAATGAAAACGGTAATTTTCTGAATCGAAAATTGAAACAGGTTTATCTACCTCGATGTCAAATCTAATAATAGTAACGAGTATGGTACACCCTACCCTAAAAAAGCTGGCCTTTTCGATTAGAAGTGTTTTATTCACTTAAATTTACTAATTAGGTTGAAAACGTCGTTAATGTGCAAAAACGGCAAGTAGAGTAGGATATTTTTGAGCTTACAATAATTTCTGCAGAGGTTCTTTTATTTCAACTTCTCTTAATAGCTTTTTCAAATATCTTACAAAACCAAATCTATTTATATTTTCCCAAACTTGGGTTATTAATAAAAGATAATACTTTTAACACTATGTGCCGTAGGCACTTGGCGAACACACTAACACTTAATACACACATTATATTAAACACTTGTTTTTTATTTCGCAACGAAGTTTTTTTTGTCGACGTGTTAGGTCATCATCAGGAGTATCTACTGATTTGTAAAAATAAAAATTTAGTTAATATAATTTGTTTGGAAATAAGCAAAAAGAAATAAAAGAAGGAGGGACAAAAAATAGGCAATAAAAATTAATCTATTGATCGTTCCAACCATCTGTTCCACACGGAAAAATTACTAATAAAAAAAGGGGGTGGGATAACAGGTAAGCAATTAGTCATCGGCTGAGTAACAAAATTCAAGGTATATTGAAGTACATTTAATTACCCGACGTAGTAGTCATAATATTAAGAGCGTGAGAATAGAACAGGGCGGGATCCGTAATTGGTGAGAAACGGATTTCTCTCTATTCGTTAAGGATATTTTGGTTAAGGAATATGAATTATCGATTTTCGTAAGATTCTAAGGTATCTAAATGTCTGCTTTTGGGTTGTATATGAAATATGTCTAAATTGTTTAAGCTAGCTGTATGATTTTCTAAAGTTAAATGATTATGGAATGTTGATTGATTGCAACCAGATAAATGTTCATTACCTGTAAAATACATATATAGCTCTAAAGTAACCCCATTAATAGGTCGTCTAAATCGTTCAACATCGTCAGCGACCTATTTGACTTTAATTTATCAAAGAACAAGTTCAAAAATATACTTAAGAATTATTTTTTAAATTTTTAATTGTTAAATCAAGATTTGATGTATATTTCTGTGTTTTAATGTTCTTTATTTTATTTTTTTAATATTTTTGTTTTAAATTAAATTCTGAAATCATACATGTAAATCACAGAATAGATTTCTTTAAATAAATAAATAAATAAAAGCTCTAACTCCAAAATTGCGCTCAGTAGAGGGTCCTCAATATAGGAGAAATTACAATCATTGCAATTAATTTTATAAACACCAGACTTGGAAAGGCGATCCACTCTAGGTTTATTGTTAAAAACCATTTTCTTTATTATGTTATTATTATAAAAAGCAAAACTAATATTGATATAATCGGACACGATGTTGCTAATCCGTTGGCTAGTTTTTCATATATACTCTAAGCGTCACCAATTTTCCTGCGTTGGATTATCCGGTGGATAAACACCCGTTAGAGCTTTATGCTTTAGTTTTTTATTTAATAACTTTAATATAGTCTTAGTTGCATATCCGTTATTCGTTGCTATTTGTAGAACTATATTAAGCTCTATGTCATAATTTGAATTTGTGAAAGGGATGTTTATTAGTCTATCTATAAGTGAGTGGAAAGCTGACATTTTAATATTATGGGGATGGTTTGAAGAACCAGGGATAATAGCGTCTGTATACGTGGGTTTACCGATAAATTTTGAAGTCTAAAGAAGAATTAATCCTGGTTATTGTCAAGACAATTGTCATATCTAGAAAATTAATACATTTATTTTCTTATCTTTCCAACGTAAAATCAATGGTGCGATATTGAGAATTTAACCAAGTAAGGAATGAGTTTAACAGTCTATCAGTTCCATTCCACAGGCATAGTATGTCATCAACATATCTATACCAAAAGATTATATGACGAAAAGAAGGATTGTTGTTTGATAAAATCATTTGTTCTAAGAAATTCATGAAAATTTCAGCTAACAAAGGTGACAGAGGGGAGCCGACGGGTAGACCATCAACAAAGAAGCAAGCCATTAATTTTAAAATATGTACTATCTTGTCTTCTCGATTAAATGTTTCGCAAAATTCAGCATAAATGGTGCGAATTAAAATATTAGGCAACGCGAATTTTACGATTCAATAAGGTACAAATTATTTCATTTTATAAAGTTGCCGAAAAAGTGATTTTCATAAAGATGTTTCGATTGTGGTTATGTGTCTTTGCCTACTCCCCTTTTAATTTTTTAATAATGAAAATTTTAATATGATTAGCGTATCTAGAAAACAAAGAGAATGAAGCAATATTAAAAATAACGAGATCGGCAAGAAATAGTTTCTAAATTGAAATTCGATATGAAAGTTTCTTAATTAAAAGCAATTGTTCTATACTCGACATTTTATTTAGTTAAAGAAATCTATTCTGTGCTTTATATGTATGATTTCAGAATTTAATATAAAACAAACATATTAAATATTCAAATAAAGAATTTAAAACACAAAAATATAAATCAAATCTTGATTTAACAATTAAAAATTTTAAAAATATTTCTGCAATAAAATGTTCTGCAAGGCACGTGAATCGATATGTTTTCCAAAATGTCTGCTGAATCAATATGACCAAAACGTTACCAATGAAAGTCCCACCTAGAAGAAGAAGTCTATTTTCAAGAGCGCATATTTTGTAATCCGTGCATCTTGTTGAGTACGGAGGTAACCGAGCAAAATTTTTATGGAATGGTAAATTGTGGTCGTAATTCCAGTCACTTTTCTTTAACAAGAAAATCAGAAACTTCTTTTGAATGCTTTCAGTTATTTGAATGAGTCTGGAATCCATACATAGTATGGATTCCAGACCGATACCGAACATAACAATAATATATAAAAAATTAATGTTATAAGTATAAATAAAATAAAACATGAACAAAAATTTAAAAAATCTTTCCCACAACAATCAAGTTATATATTCGCGTCTTACTCGTATAAATTATGGTTGAAGAGCGTTGGTTGTTGGCCTCAACATAATCTTTTATCGTAACACAGAACAAATTTCAGGGCAACCCCTCGACCTTGGGGTACGATCACTTCCAAACGAATAATTTAATTGAAACCCGTAAGTAACCGTTTTATTAAAATCATTAAAAAACCTTCTATTTTCAATATTTTATACACACAAACAAAGTCGCCTTACGTGCGAAATTTAAATAGAAAATTTAAAAAGAGCTTTCGTTATAAGTAGGATCAGCAGATTTACTACAACTAGGTGTAATTTGATTAAGTCCCCGAAAAGGTGGCAGTTTCTTTAAACCCAAATTTAAAATCTAATTTTCAATCAATTTAGAATTTTAAGAATGTGAATGTAAAGGGTTATCCAATTCAAGCTTGATAAAGTAAACTTAAAAAAAACACAAAATATTCGGAACGTATTGTAATTTTTATTTCATTTTACAGATTGATCCTTGCCATTTTTAGTTAAACAAGATATCATTCAAATGTCCTCCACGGGACTTCTTACAGGCCTTGATTCTTTTGCGGTAATTTTCAATGACTTTTCGGCACATTTCGGGCGGTATCTCGGCCATTACCTTACGAATATTAGTTTTCAATTCGTCAAGAGTTTGAGGATTGTTTGCGTAAACACGATCTTTCGCGTAGCCCTACAAAAAGAAATCGTAAGAAACGTATCCACCAAGAATCCATAAAAGAAAAGTATCCACCAAGCGAAAAATGAGCTTCATCACTGAAGAAAATTTTGTTCGAAAAATCAGCATCGACGGCCTGTTTTTCCAACACCCAATTTGCGTATGTTAAATGCTCCATATTCTTAAATGGCAGAATGTCAACTAAATAAATGACAGCGTACTTGACGTTTATCTTTGACAGATGTCGGTATACAGATTTCTACTTTATCAACCTCGAATTGGATATTTACTATAATGATCCTTTAAAGGTCTAGAAAAAACGTTATTCGTCCTGTTTCGTTAAGCAAAACTTAGTTGGCCGCAAGTATTATAAATCTTACGGCTTGATTTTGAAAACGCTAACCGTACTAAACCAGATAAAAAAGTAAATCCCAAACCTAAAAATCAAATAAGACTAATATTTGAATATGTAAAATCGTAAATTTGTCTTCTAAATTGATACCGTGGGCTGCAGATTTTACTTTAAATTTGTATCTTAAAACAAAAATGGAAAAGGTGCAGATATAAAATTAAACTCTATGCAACTACATTCTGTACTAAAATGTAAGATTAACTCATTGGTATACTTTATTGGCATTGGAAGAAAAAAATAACGTTATGTGATGATCTCAATCTCAGGGATGGTCGTTACTTATGTCAAACTAGCAACGCCGTTTGTATACCGTTTAAATTTTCGAGATAGTAGCGAACAGAAAAATTTCAACAAATTTAAGTATAGGTTTTGGCGAAATGACAATAGTTCACACAGCACACAACCCAATTAGATATTCGTTGGCTCTATAGTGTTTATTATTTTTATTTATTATTTATTTATTTATTTTACAACAATTTTGTTAACCATCGCACCCCTTTTGAGCATATATGCTCATTTACGTATAAGAGCGTGCGTGGTTCATAAAATCCAAATACAGTTTGCCAATATACTTTCTTTGCTATGCTTCATGCACATTGCTTGTGTTCATGCTGTATCCAAAGTTTCTATCTTTTCAGTTACTCCATAACCTAGTTTTTTTCTGATCCATAAAAATCCACCACAAACGTCCAAACTGTTTTTTAATTAAATGTATACATTTAAAATTATGATGAGTGCTAAAATATTATTTTTATTATTTGTTTATCAAAAATTCAAAATAAAAATGGTAAGAAATACGAATCTTATGGTCTTGCATTCACTCCCTGTGTTCAATCTTGATTCAAATGATTTTTGATTTTATTAAAATATATAAATGAAATATTTTGAAATATTTTCTGCTTTGTTTTCTGAATTGTTTTGCAAAATTTTAACAGAAAAAGAAGAAAGTAAAAAATATTCTGAATACACCATATTTAGTTAAATTTATGATCAACGTAATTTGACATCAACAACTTTTTTTTAATTTCCCCTGACGCATCTCTAAAACTTGTATTCTATTACACCTTACAATTCTCCAATCTTCAGTCAATTAACTATTTTTTTCCTTTATTTTTTTGTTAAACTCAATTTCATTTTTCCAAACGTAATTTATACTTAGTCATATTATACCTACTAAATATTTTTGAAATTATGGATACAACAAGAAATAAATAAACTAAATTTCCCAGAATTTCTTGTGTTAATCGCACGCTGGTACACTCGCGCAATTCATAATCTAATCATAACTATATAAGTAATTTAAAATTTCCAAATAATTACGTACATAAATAAATAATAGTTACTCCATAAATAAATAGTAAATCTAATTTTAATAATCAATCATAATATAACTAATTACTACAGATACTAGCAATGCTGAATTTTATGATATTAACGGTAACCGAACTCCATCGTTTGAGTTTGATAAGAATAAATGAGTAGTCTGAGCTTCCCAGTTCTATGGTGTTACCAAAGCCGATTAGTACGACTTACGAGTATGTATATATTCTATATTATCGTCGCTTAACACGAAACCAATCGACAACAACAACTTAAAATATATAGCATCTAAACTAAAATTTTGATTATCGTCACACGTCTGAGTCACAAAAAACGTAAATCTATATTCAGGTAAAATAAAATATAGTAGTATGATGATAAACATTATAATATCATTACCATAATCATTATAACATTAAGAAATTTGAATGTCTCGTGACCATCCGTCGCAAAGATCAGGTGTGATCATTAAAACGATCAATAAAGAATGTTTTAAAAGAGTTTGAAACTATAAATAAAACTCTATTTGCATACCTAAGTTTATAATTTTTATTTGGTTATAAACAAAATGTTTTTACTAAAGTCACAAGATCTAATCTTCTTGGGTTATCAATGCATACAACAAACAGACTCGGAAATTAGTCATCCGCACGTTTTTACGTATTTTTTGATAAATAAATTCAAACTACTAACGTTATTATGCTTTTAGAGTAGTCCATTACTTAACGTGTAAAGGGCGTGTGGTATAGAAAGTGCAATGAATTTAATTAAATAAATAACTATACAATAAAACAACCATAAATTACTTTTGGAGCACAAAAAGCACAAAATTAAAAGATTATTTAAAATTTGGGGGAAAAATAAATTCTTGAGAGGGTGTAATTAACTAGTAATGTTTATCGTAATAAACGTTAAATCCATATACTTTAAAATATTCGTCAAACATTTGAGCCTGAGTTCAGCGATCGCTTGGGAACACTTTGAGCAGTTGTCTTTTTGTCGTAATTGTAGTAGGGCTTAGACAGTTATTTAACAACTTCAAATTTATTCAAAGAATTAAAGAAATGGCCATCCATCCCGCAACATAAATGTCTTTCTTCTTGAAGAAGGATGCAATGCATTTAATGAATCAAAAATTTATATATAAAGGTAAAAGAGCTAAGAGTCGTAATGTAAATAATATCATATATTTTGAGTAAATATTTTAGTAGATGCTATTGGTTTTTTGTGAATCATTATAGTTACTATTATCTATTTGGGTTTTGTTTTCGTTTCTGAACGTAGACTGGTCATCATAGAATTAATTAGTTGTACCGTATATAATATGGTATCACGTGAATTAATTTTACGTTAATTTAATTGATTATTAATTGGAAAAGTTAAGTTTAAGTTTCAGCAGAGCTATAAGCTCCTCTTTAACTTATGTTGCCAGATATTTTGTGTTAATGTTAATATAATAAACCAGTAAAGGAATTAGGCGTAAATTATTTATTTACCTTTGTGGATGGTCGAACGAAACATTATTCACCAAACATATTTCTTAAGTAAGTGTTATCTTTGACTTTAATCCAGTACCCTCTAATTTTTCGAAAAATGAGTTTTTCATGTGAATTTTTGCCGCTAAAATTTCACCCTAATATCAGTACTGTAAAGGAATTAATCGCAAATAAATTATGGTTTTGGAAAATTAGGCTATATAAAATTTTTTATCAAAGAAAATATTTAGTTGTTTGTTTTTAATTATTTACAATAGTTTTACTGGAGATGTGTAAAATTTAAAATTAATTTGGCGAAACAGCTATTTCCGGATAAGCGAATGCTGCCGCCAGAAATGGCGGAAAGTTTTACGGAACTAGGCTTGGACCTCGGCCCTAACCATTTCCTTTCCGCACTACCCTTACCGAGACATAATTTATTAACATAACAGCAGAAATATTTAAGAGACAGGTTTAGCTAAACAGGGACAGGTTTAGCTAAAACTACTACGTTTGAACTCGAAATCAAAAACGAGAGAATTTGTGGTAGAGGCAGGAATGTTGCTAAATTTACACGTAATATGCTTATCTACGAACATGCATGTCTCATCATAACTAAGACGACATTATATACGATAAAAAAATACGATATTTCCCAAAAATGTTGAAGCCTTTATCACCCAAAACCAAATTATAAATGAACGGCGAGAGAATAGTTTCAGAAGAACAAAAGACGCAACTGAAGTAGCGCGAAAATAAGACGTACTCGTATCTCATTATTATTAGATAAAAGACTTTGGATCGCAATAAGAGCGTTGGTTTATTTATGCAACTCACAGTCATATGAACGCTAATGTGAATATTTACCCTTAAATAATTCTGAAAAATCAATTTTTCTAACATTCCCCTTTGAACTAGAAAGAAACCCTTATAAAAAAATTAACTATGATTCATTATAACACACGGGGTGTAAATTTAAAAATTTATATTTGCGATTGATTTAAGCGAAATAATTCCAACTAACGACAGTATATGACAGGCATTTATGACAAGAGCAACTCTAAAATTTTATCAGAATTTGCCGAAATGAATAATAAAATTGATTAGTATTTATAAGATGAACTTGGGCTTTTAGTACAAATTATAGGTTTTTTTATATTACGAATATTATGCCAAGTAAACTGATTTTTGGTGAATTACTCGAAAAGGTCTTGCTCAGTTTGGCTGACGGAAGAACCATATGACTAATGTGCGCTGATCAATGAATTTCCCGCTAGCCCGATTCAACCAAAAATATTAAATCAACGCTTTAGAATTAAATAACAACGTTTAGGTAATCTTTTTATAAAAACGATACTTTTTCAGCTTTCTGTTTTATTCATTCTAAAATTACTGCCCAAAAGTAATGATTCCATTATAGAGCTGGAAAGTTATCATTATCATTGGCAATTCCAGCGAAAAATAATTACTGCAGTACCTAACTATATGTTTAGTTTGGGGAAATATTTCTGTAGTATACGAATCATCGTTTAAATATTTAAAGACATGCACATTTTTTGGATATTTCGTGTGTTATTAATTTTTTAACTACCATATGTAGTGACGTATTGTATAATAAAATAAACTGTTTGGGGAAATTTTATACAGTAAAATTTTTCGTTAAATTTGGTACTGAAGTCGCAGTACAGTATAATATTATTTGTTTTTGTAAATTCAAAGTTGCATACCGATTAAACAACATATAGTTGAGAATGAACATACAGTTTTAAATAACTATTTAAGGCCTGTTGTACTTAACGAAATTACGAACTGGAAAATATTTTTCACATAAATTGTACCAGAGCCGTGATTTTAGCAAAAATGTCCCATTCAAAACATCTTACTCATAATCAAAATTTAATTTTACCTGTTGCTCATTCGCCGATTCACAGCACCTTGAAAAAGCAAGATAATTATCAAATTTATAATCATTGGAGAGGAACGGTTTTCTAATAAATTAAATTGTCCGAATTTTTCGACCCGCCCCTGCGACCAAGGCTTGCTTATGTACATCAAAAGCATGTAAGTAAAAAACAGAAATAAAAATAAAAAAATTCGTCAGCGTTTTCGTTTTATCAACGCATTTTTCTCTGTTTTAGTCCATCCTATTTTACCCACTACTCCTCTAAATATTATGTATAATCAATAATTTCTTTTTCTTTAGTGCGCTCATCATGTGTGCTTAAGAAAAAAAATATCATCTAATTTAAGAAAAAGAAACAAAAACAAAAAAAATTGGAAATTATGTTTGTATTTAAATTGCTTTTGAAAAAACTTCCAATATAAAAATAATCAACAATAAACAAATATTCTTATTTTAGATTTACACTTCTTGCTTATTACATTCAGTTACTATTTTGCCTTTCATCAAGAAAGAACGCACAATACCGCTTTTTTGATCTTGTCTTCTTATCAGTATATCAATATAGTAGCACAGTTTAGTGAACAAATTATTTTGAGTGCGGTCGTTAAGTTTAAAACAAAAATGTTTATTAAAATAAATTGTGTAGTGATTTTAACAATTATAGTGTTTCTAGGTGAAATTTATTTTACAAATGCCCGAACTGGTAAGTGTGCCCATTTTCTTGATTTATTGAACCAATTGACTTATTTTTTTATTTTTATTCGTAGAAATAATGATAGGATGTTATATTCCAAATCAACAAGCTAACGGTGTATGCATTGAGAAACACTTTTGTCCACAATACCGAGCGTTATTTGACATTCGGCCATTTAGTACACAGGTGTCGAATTTTTTGCGTGAAGTTCAATGTAATCCAATTCCGAAGCATAATGAAAATCTGAAGGAAACAGATCTTATTTATGTGTGTTGCCCGTCCAATAATGGCACATACAGGTAAAGTGAAACTATTTTTTATTGTTTAATTTATGATTAACCGTTTGTTTTAATTAAAAATAATATCTTTTTAATCTACTTTTGCGCTATTACTTTGCAACTTGTGTATAAATTGTAAAAAAAGTAAAATCGTTGTAACGGGAAATGTTTGTTCATCTTACAAAATCTATAAAGTATTTAAATCTAACGTGTCTCTATATCGGATGCCAGTACATAATGTCCGACGCTAGTTTCTCGGTGTGGGTGAAAATAATTGTTACGATGCTCCCAAACCCAAAATATTCAGTGCTATAAACTTATCCAGAATATATTTCGAGTTTTTTTTGGAAAGATTACACAGCAATGACATGTTTGTTTAATTTATACACAAGTGAGTTTAATTTGATGGGATCAATTTATAATAATACAATTGAGAAACATCAACTAGCACGTTTGTGTAAATATCACAATGTGTCCTTTAAATTTCAAAAATGTCAAGTAAATAACCTTTTTGCTACTATTTTTTATAAAATCGTACCTCTTTCTAACGAATTACATTCTATTTTGGGAAACTTAATTATATACCACGACCTTTACTTTTGTGTCATATTAAGTCAATAATTTAAGCTGAATATGTTGAATTAGCAAAAAACTGTCAAAATGATTTGCTTATTTTACTTTTAAGTTCAGTGTATTTTATTCCAAATTTATTTTACAATCTAGAATTGTCATATTTTCGTTTTGATCGGTCAATTTCAAATTCGCGTGCCTTTTATAAAAATTTCAAAATTTATAACAGTGACAGATTATATTTTTTTCTTTAGTATTTAACAGTTTTATAACTGTATTTAGATTTCACAATTAACTGAGATTAACTGGCTTATTAGGAAAAATATTGCGCTAGTTCAAATGGAATAAATGTCCGTTAGATATTTATGTTTTAGTAACGACAATATTAACCTATTTTTGGAATAAGTGATTGAATTTTTTTTTCAAATTCTCCTACTTTTTTATAAATATTTTGTCTACCTTATTTTTATTTGAACGCATTCCTTCAACAAACCTTCAAAACCTTAAGAATTTGTGTTAATTTTATCTTTCTGGGTACGAGAAATTATATTTACGTACATTAATTGTAAAACTTAAAATATTTTTTTATACTGTTGCTTCGATCAAAACCAGTACTTTATTTATTCAAAAATCGAATGTAAAATGCGTTACAATAGCATAGTAAATACAAACTGTTAGCGAGTGATGTATTTTGTTATCTAGGTACTAGAATGGGATACTATCACTTTGCTTTTCAATTTTTCTAATTTTATAAAGCCAAAATGAAAAAGCTGTATATGCCAAAACGGCATAAAAATTCAAAAATAAAAACTTCTCGTTGGCATATTTTATGTAGGAGAAATAGTATTTGCTAACTAATAATTTTAGTAACCCGAGAGTAAACGTCGATTATTGCTCTCGTTCGATTAGCATTTAGCACCCTTGGCCTTCGGCCTTATTTCATCACTCGTGCCATAATTTACATATTTTACTCCCTTGATAAATAAATCTACGCTATACCTTTACCAAAACTGCTTATTTTTTAACTGATTGCAATGCTAAGCGTAAGGCCCACCAAGAGTTTTAAGATTTCGAGTTAAAAGTCGATTGAAAACAAAATAAAAATTCAAACTAAATTTTTTTACGCAGAAAATGTAGAGCAAATGTGGTTCTTCCTTTCATCACAGGTAAGCAGTAGATGGAGGTAGTAGAAAAATCTTGTTTGCATCTCGTGTCTTCAAGATATTTGCACTCGAATGATTGCAAAACTCGTTTCGCTCCTTTAGCAAACTTTCATTCATGTGCAAAAACAAACATTTTTGGCCCTAGATATAAAAAAAACTATTAATATATTCTAATGTATTCTAATTTTAAAGTAAATTTCATAATGCAATCACTTTTGGTTGGTCGACTTCTGTGAAATGATTAAATATTAAATACATACAGTGGCTCAATTTAAAACTCGGACAGTATAAAAAGTAAATGCACATCAAAAAACAACATAAAATTTTCTTAAAATTAGGTAAATCTAAAGTATATTTATTTAGTATAATTATTAAGCATATAAAAACCAATACAGCAACAAAATTCATTTTAATGTTAGGAAAAATATATTTAAGGAACAAGTTGCAATTTTAGCTCAAAATAAAAATCGGACGCATTGAATACTTGACTTTAACAAAACCACTAATGTTTAAAATTAAATTACACAATTTAGTTGAAAGCCCATTACTTTTTTGCACCGCAGCAAGTCTTCTTGACATGGATGACACAAGTTTTTCGCAATGAAATACCTCAATTTGACTCGATTTTTCTCGCAATGCGCGTTTTAGTTCTTGTTTGTTTCGACTCCAAAATTCAACATATTCCAAAGCAAACATACCAAATTTCAGAAAATTTCCCAAAATTACTACGTCACATTAAAACTAATTTTAAATATAGCCTTAGACTCTAATCGTCTTTCGCGAAACCATAATATAAAATAAAATTATTTAACAAACTTCGTAAATTTCAGTAAAAAAATTATGTTTTGAAATATTAGAAGTTTATACCAAATATGTCATTGCACTATCAAAAAAACTAAAAATTCCAAAATTAAAAAATATCAAAAAAGCTAAGTAAACTAATTCAAAAACCACACACAAACACACAGACACACACACACATACACATCTTTGGTTTAAAAATCTGAGTGTTAACACCAAATGCTTTGGTAGCGAAAGAAATAATTCGTATTTAATAAATGAAACTGACACCATACAAAAAACCAAGAAAATTTCCCAATAATCATAAAATTGACAAAATAATGAAGGCGATATCAATAATGAGACACAAGCAAGAATTCCTATTCTTAAGCACTAGGTATTTATTACACAAAGAATTTACGCGTATGTATGTGAATTAACTAGCAACATTAATACAATAAATTAAAAACTGATTGGTGGGGAAATACGTAAAAGGTTGATATAATGACCAACAGTGAAAAAATAACTTTTACATTTAGTTCGAAGTCTCTTTCTTTGTCTCAGCCAACGTTTGCTTCCTTTAGAAAGACCAGATGGTTGCAGTGATGGGGATCTTTTAATTTGGTTCATCCATCGGTTGGATTTTATGAACCCGCTAAAATGGCAGAAGATAAAGAGTTGTTTAATTTAATACATCATTCGTATTCGATATCGCGTATTTCCCAACTATGGTTGCACAATAAATATATACGTTTAATTTTGTTTTCGTTAAGAACGTAGAGTTGCGGTAAATTTAAGTGATTTTACTCTATCTCATAGTATTTGGCTTATATATTTTTTTATTCTGAAAATACAAAACATGCTGAATTTTTGGGACGAATAATACAGTGGTATCGGACGACGCGAAGCACTACTACTTTATCGTGCCAATCCAATTATGAACTTGCCACATTAATAATTCCTTTACTAACAAGTTCGAAGAAGATTTCCGATTCTACGTGAATGCGGCTATAAGATCTCTCTATAAGATTTACAGACACAAAAAATAAACCTACTCTATCGAAAGTACGAGTATATAGTACTTTTAACAAACTGAAGCTCAATTTGGACGTTACTTAGATTATTCCGATACGACCAAAAAATATTAAATGCTTCGTATTCCGAGTAGTGGAAGAAACCCCTCGGTGATCTTACTAACCACTAATCGGAATAGTTAAACCGTGTAAAGTTTTTTAGTCGTTAGAATATTATGTGAATGTTAATTGCAGACATATTGTACTTACTTATACCAATTTCTTTAAACAAAGGGGGAATGTGTAACTTAGGCTTACTGTCGCCCTACGCGTACATTTTTTAACATTTTTATTGAAGAGTTAACTCGAATTAACTTATTAACAATTTTGCATTTTTGATATTCTACGACATCAGTTATTTCATCTCATCAATGAAAATATTTAATCGAGATGAGGTTTCTTGCCAAAATTGGCATTCAAACTCCTCCTATATTCCACTCATGAAGTAAGATGACAACGAATGGTATTGGTATCTTCCGATCATAAAATAGTGCTGAAACATCAGCATCATGATCATGTTTCGAAAATGATTGAAAACTGATCAATTCTCTAGAAACATTCTGAAAATCAAGCATAACTAGACAACTGATTCAAGCCCTTTACTATATATTATATTAAATATATTATGAAAAGAATTTCGACTTGAACCACAATTTTAATTTGATTTGATAAAGCTTGAACTTGAATTGTAAAAATAACCCAATTCGAAATACAAAAAATTAAACCGACTTTGTAAACAATTAATTTGTTTTTATAAGAATTGAAAGCAATTTTGAGTAACGTTAATTTACTTTGAACTAAATTTAACTTGTCTTATAAACTGACTGAATGAACTTTTGTTTAATCGGTCATGCACTATTGCAATTTTTTACAATCAATTTGAAAGCTTGACGCCAGAACGTACAAATGCTATCACTGTTTTAAACATCACTTATTACCTAAATGCCTGTTACATTTACTGAAAGCGTTGTTTTCTAGGCAGTTCTATGCTTCCAATTCATTCATAGCTCTGCCTAATTAAAAAAAATTGATTTCATTTTGTACACTGTACCACCGCACAGTAAGAACTAACCTTATGGCATAAAGTGTACGACATCCATATACCTAATTAGCATCCAAAATTATAAGAAGCTCTTGAAATGGGCGATGATTTAATCCTCACGATCTAACGAAATCAATATTACTTTGATGAGAACGTTGATAACTTGTCAAAAGCCAGTGTCATGGTCGATTGTCAAGGAACTTCTAAATAAATATGAAAAATAGAATACTCATTTGGAATACACCAACAAATTTATAGATGATTATGAGAATTCGCTCTTCCTTTCGTAATTATTATTTTTTGATATGTTGTAAATGTTTACATGCGGCCGTTTAGGGAAACTCGCGGGAAGTGGGTGGGAGAATTTAGTTTAATTTTCATGTTTATTTTTATTAGTTTCATTAGCAATGAAATCCTATAATTTAACTATTTTATTATGTACATCCAAATAGAAGAAGAACTACGAGTATATAAATACACAAACTGTTTAAGTAATGTTTTGTATAAGCCTCCAAAGATTTACGAGTACATTCATATGGAGCCTAGTTTTGTTTCATAAATGTGCTAGTGTATATTAAAAATTTTTAAGCAATTTAATAAACTAATATTTCTGATCCATGAACCATCCTTCATATCAGCGATGCAAATTTGTTTACAGGTCGAGCGAGCCCTATCTAATAAACGTGTCTCAAGAACAACCCTATAACAAGCATATGTCAATAATAATATTTAAAGTCCTCACACAGGTTTGATTTGATCAGACGGTCGAGCCAATATGATCCGATCGGACGTAAAACTCGCGCGTGCGAAGACTTATCGTTTAAATATCTTTTGCCGAGTGGACATTTCATACGTTCACCAAACCAACTAAGCAACATCGATTTGATGGCTTTGTTGTTACACAGTATTCTGTCAGGACACGGTCTGATAGTTATTGTATAAATATTTAATAAAGCAAATCACGAAGCAGATTAAATCGGTTGCTAAGTCTGTTGAACTTTCGGTCCGAGCAATAATAATGATATATACCTATAAACCACTTTTCTTATAGTTAAGCATATTAACTATATATCAAGGTGTTTTTTAAACCACGCTACAGTCCACGTCTCCATTTGCTTATCGCTCACTTTAGGTCACGGTTTTAGGTTCGATTGCCGATGATAATCAGAACAAAATAAAAATAATATTTTCATCACACTCTTCAACTGTACATAGAAATTCAAACTCAAATGGCTAACCTGTTCCCAGCTACTTTCCTTTAGCTAAATCACAACTACGCGCTAAAATTAAGTTTTATCTTTTATAATACTATAGTTACTTAGTGCATTAACTATAACACGAACTTATGTTTACCTTCATAGACTTGAAATCTAATAAATGTATCAATTAATTATTTATTAATAGTACAAAATTTTCTTCAGGTTTTACAATTTAAAATTGTTTAAATATTTTCAGAAATTCAGCAATAACGCTTTTGCCTGATCAGAAACGTAAAATTCGTATGCCAATCGTAATTGGAAATAATCAAGAGCCCTCAGTCATTGTAGTGTCCCGATTTGGCGAAGAAAATGATAGTGATCTTCTGCCAAGTAGTGAGATCTGCGGCAAGTCACTTGACAATCGAATAATTGGTGGTGAAATAGCTGCAATTGACGAATTTCCATGGATGGCATTGCTTATCTACAACAGTAAGTTATAATACAAAATGATTTCAGAATTTGTAATAATCTCATTATTATTTCAGACGAAAATGCTGGATACACAAAATTTGGATGTGGTGGCTCGTTAATTAATCAACGATATGTTCTAACAGCAGCACATTGCGTCACCGGGCCTCAATATGAGGAAAAGGGAAAATTGTAAGTATCATAAATATATTTTTGAAATTTTAGAAATATTTACAGGCTTATAAAAATAATTTTCGTTTGATTTATGTAGGAAATCGGTAAGACTAGGTGAATACAATACAGCCACCGACATTGACTGTGTTCAACTATCAGATTTTTGTGATTGTGCGGATGAACCAATTGACAGTGAAGTAGAAGAAATAATACCACATCCAATGTATAACTCCTCGGATTGGAATAAATATCATGATATTGCCCTAATTCGATTGAAGCAGGACGTTATATTTACTGATTTTATTCAACCAATCTGCATGCCACCACCAAACTTTGAATCAGAATCAATCGTTGGTACGTTCCTGTCAATTTGCGGATGGGGAAAAACAGATTTTTTTAGAGAACGATACGGTTATATAAACAGTCCAATAAAGTTAAAACTAAAACTGCCTGTTGTCGATATGGCTTCATGTTCACGTGCATTTAAAGCTCAGCAACTAGAAATCAGCGAAAATCAAATATGTGCGGGTGGAGAAAGATTGCGAGATTCATGTCCTGGTGACAGTGGGAGTCCGTTAATGTTTTATGACCGTGAACATTTACAACGGTGGACGATCACTGGAGTTGTTAGTCTTGGTTTAAATGAATGTGGCACTCAAGGTGTACCGGGTGTTTACACAAGCATACCAAAATACGTTAATTGGATCACAAGTACAATACGTCCTTAGATCAAAGATATATATGTCTATCTACTGATATTTATTACTGTAATTTATTTTAATTAAAACTAAAAAAATTTATTTTATATACTTTGATAAAGAAAACGCATTTTTTGTTTGGAAAGGAATAATAAATTTTATTACTGCGTGCCATGATAAATTTCGCATACTTCAAATTCAAAACTGATTGAAAGAAAGCAAATAAAACTTCTCAACTTTCATAATCATTTCTAAGTTTTCGTTTAACCGGCTTGGTAATATTTTGCTAAATTAAAAATTAACTGCAAAATGTATAAGGCATTGCTAGTAAATTTAGTTTTAGTCATCTTGACGGCTAATTGTGAGGGGTGCCAAATTGAAGGCGATTGTCTAACCACCACTGAACAACCCGAATCAAACATGAGAATTCCATCATTCCCAACTGTTGCTATACCGCTACCATCAAATTTTGAAATTTTCGAGCTACCATTAGTATTTTCACCGGGTTTAACATTGCCGGATGAATTTTTTATACCAGCCTTAGCCGCGGTTCAAGTATAGAATAATGGTTATTGGAATATTAAAAAAATAAATATTAATTTGTTGTAAATATATAAAATAAATAATTTATACAACCATTATAGAACTTTGAGTTTTACTATACAATTCGATTATAAAAAATTTAATAGGCGTATTTATCTTACCCGTTGTTTATAACCTCTTAAAAGATAACAGCTTAGCTGGGCTAAACAAAAACCGATTCAGTAGATATCTGAACGTTTTACAAAAATGTTGAAATTTCGTGAATTTATGCTAATTTTTATTTTTATTGCTTCTTCATTTGCGGCATACACAAATACGATTCGTCGTGGGTTTTATGTCGTAAACTATGAAGTAAGGAGCCATCCATCATTTAATAAACATAAAGAACGTCAACTACCGGATGGTTGGAATCCTCCCCAACCACCGAACATCGAATTGCCAGCAGTTCCGGAACTACCAGATAATTGGAATCCTCCAGAACCGCCCACAATCGATTTACCGGGACGCAATCCACCGTGGGTCACTCCAATACCACCAGTTGTAGACAATCCAGCAGTCGAGCCAGGACCAGAAAAACCAGTGTTTCCGGAATTACCACCGGTAGAAAATCCAGGAGCAATACCACCTAATGTAATACCCATCCCTCCCCCAGTTGAAAATCCGGGTGCCGCTCCTCCAATGATAATACCAGTTCCACCTCCTGTCGATCGGCCAGGAAATGGAGCACCTGATAGCCCAGCGGTTATACCCGTACCACCAGCAATTGAAAGGCCATCACCACCTCTTCACCAAATTCCAACCCCACCAGTGATAGATCTACCCTCAACCACAACCGACGCGGAAGATTCAACGACTACAAGTACAACAAGGTGGCCACCAGTCACAACAACAACGAGCTTACCACTGCCGTGGCCACCCATTGGTTCAAATGGTCTAAAATAAAATGTTTAGTTTTTGTTGATGTGCAAATGAGTTCTGTTTTAAAATTTTAAATAAAACTATTTATCAAATAAGGTTCAAATTTACATATTAACGTATATATTATTACACATATTGTTTTGTTTCGGTCAGGTTAATTATGTGATGAATATTGGTTTAGTTGGTGATGTGTAATTTCAAGTGAATGCAGAAAAACAGTTGGTCAAAAATAGACGAGTTCAATATAAGAACCAATAACTGTCATGGTTCAAACCTTTCATCAGAAACCGACAGATTGAAGTTGAGCTTACCTACATAAATGTTGTACACGCGTTATATCATTTAAATCCAATCAAGTTAAACGAGTAGTGAATGTCACTACTTTATATTTCCTTTATTTAATTTAACTAATTTGTGGGTAACTGCCCACAAAATTTACAAACTTCATTCTTGTGTGCCTCTACGTTAATATTTTTTAATCTTTGTATTAATTCCGATTTTCTGTATTGAGGGCCTTAATTTATTTTGCCAAGCATATACTGTTTTCCTTAATACTCTGTTAAAAGTGCACATAAAAGAGAAACATTTATTTTCACTAACTTTTTAGACTCTTAATGTTGCTTTATTTTCTGTGTTCATATTTTATTCCCAGACTTCGATGGACGGCCAACATTTGTGAAGCGGTTGGTCGATTTGTAATGCTTTTATGTAAGAGTTTGGTAGAGAGAGACAAATTAGATTTTACACCTGCAATGAAACTTTAAATATACTTATAAAAATTACACTTTTTTAATTTGAGTTCATAGAGATGATTGGTATGTTTGTTCTTGGAATAAATTATAAGTTTATTCTTCATTTGGGAATTTAAGATGTGTTAAGAGGGCTATAGGCAAACAGATGAAATACACTGTTAAAAGATTGAAGTTGGATCATAGAGCCCGTTCAAGGCCATTAAATAATAGTTTATTATATTCTGCCAGAAGAAGGATCTATCCTTACTAGAGTTTCTGATACTCAATAGAGAATTCTGTGTATAGAAATATTTTGAAATTAATAGATGTTAACTAAAATTATAACAGAGCCACTTTGCTTTTCAAACTTTGGGAGAATATTCGTACACAAGTAAAATTTGTATACGAGGTTTATTTTTATTAGTTCAGTTGTAGCTATAAATATTATTTATTGATCTTGATAAGATCTTGATTGATCTTCTTAATATTGTTTGAGCCCAATACTTATAGATCTAAGCGTTTGGTAATCGTTTATACTGAACTTAAAGGCCAATTTTATCATGCAGCACGTAAAAACCATAAAACTGCCAGATTAATGCACTATAGTATAAACAGTCATAAAGCACATATTTTGTAAATATTAAAAATAACCTTGAAACACAAATGGCATGTATAACAATCCAAAATATGTTATCTAATTGCCTAAATGAACTAATTTCATGTATATACAAATATAAAACTCATGCACAGCACATCAATATCGCTTACCCAATTTCGGTAGTTATCATTTTATCAGGCCAAGATTAAATATTTATTTTATTTTTATATACGTCTATAAATTATGTATAACGTGTCATTCTCAGAACTTTAGATTCCAATCATCATAAAACACTTTTGTTTAGTAAAATAATTCGGTAGATTATCTCATTTTAAATAGGGTGTACCAAAATTGAACCAGAAAATAAATACCAAATACGCAAAATGCAAATGACAGCTATTTTTATTTGACTTCCTATAAATATCCATGAAAATTAAATCGATAGAACGATCTTCAAATTTTGGCAGTAAATAGCTAATATTATTTAAAAATGATATTTTCATATTTCTACTAACAGTGCTCCTGATATTTAAAATCAATTATTTGCCTTGAGCTTTCGATCATCTAACTATCTCTCGACTAATGCATTAAATAAGAGAACTTAGGCACATGTTCTTTAAAGAAAAATATCAACGATGACCCTCGGTGTGCCGATCTCTTTGTAGTAATCAAATATTTTCAACGGCCTCTTAAGAGAAGATGCACAATTTTTATTAAGTTGAAGTTTTATTAAGTAGTGTATTAACTATTGTGTATTGACTATTAATCGAAATACAGTGATTTTGTATATACACCCTATGCATACATATATATACTTGTAAATAATTTATTTTACTTGTAAAAATAAATTATTTACAAGAACATATACGAGTATATGTATGCATATATATAGTATGTTAACGTTTTATTTTATTAATCCAGTAAATTAGACCGACATCTAAAATTGCAACGTAGCGACGGGTGTATTCAAAATTCGAATTTAATTTTAAAAGGTGGTTAAAAGTTGCCGTTTGTAATTTTATATTTAAAAAAGAGCACATAATGTACATAGTTGGTTACATGCCATTTATGTATGGAATACAACATAGTTCATGTGACCACTACGGCCCTTGTTACAGGCCTGCATCAGAACATCAACTTGAACCTTTTCCAATGCAGTGCAATGGCCTAAATTTCAGGTGTCAAATCGTATGATCTTGGTCGCCAATTGCAAGTAAATTATTTCACGATTTGTGTGACATGTGGCACCGTTTTGGTGAAAATAAAGATCATATAATCAATTTCATGTTATTTTGGATACAAAAATCTAGTGGATACATAAAATCTAACATGGCACGTCCAGTTATGAAGGACGCCTCAAACAGATGCTTGGCTCTTTACGAACATTTTTACTTACAGCTGTTACTATTTTACGAGTACGAACTGGACGATGGTGTTCATATGCTCTACGACCTGCAACTGATCCAGATTCTTCAAAAGGTTCAACAATTTTTGGAATTCCAGCTCTGTAGGACGTCCTTATTAACCAAAATCATAACGAAATAACGAAATGTTTTTTTTACAGAACGACCATTTTCGTAATAAGTTTGGATAACCAAAACGCGTTGTGTTGTTGTAAACGAACATATGACTAAAATTGATAGTTTTGACTTTTCATTTGTGAAAAAATTTTCGGGTTGCTACCGTACAATAAATACATTTTTAGCATAAAAAAGGCAACAGATGGTACACCCTATATAATGAAGTTTGGAGAGCACCAGACTATCAAATAAATAAAAATGTTGAATTGACACACATATATACTATATATAAATTGAAATTAAAAACTGACGTCAACAACGCAGTTGCTCCAGTTCCAGGAAGGTGTTTTCGTTAAACTGTGTGAATGTGTTTTCGTTAAATAATTACGATATATTAATATTAATTTCTTGGTTTTAATAGCTTCTATATTAATTTTCATGATATAAATATAAAACATTTTATTGTTAAATTAATCCACACACAGCCTCTGTCATCAACAAATCTGTAATTTTTGTAATGCGTTTCTCTATCTCACGCAACATCACTTTATAGTCTTTCAAAACATTTTTGTGGATTTTTTTATCTCATTTGGGCGTCCAGAGCATGGTGCATCATCGGTGATTGTACGATCACGTTAAAAATTGGCATACTAGTCAATGTTAGCTGATTTTCCTGGTGCAGCCGCGTCAACATTGCGTGGGCGGGTATTGCTTCGACAGTAGCAAAGTGATACCGGGAACCAAATGCCAGTGGTATAACTTAGCTAAAACAAACAATGAGTACAACAAATACGGAAAGTAATACCCCAGGTAGTACAGCAACAGAAATGTTGCAGAGATGTTGCTGAGCAGCAGAGATGTCGAGATATCAAATTTCTCCACCATGCATACAATCGATTATGAAAACGTCTGGAAAATTAATGTTATAGATTCTGAAACCTATAGAGCTTTGGCTATAAAGCTTAATTCCGAGGGGCATCAATGGTTTACCTATGAAGAAAAGAATAATCGCCCAATCAAAGCTATGGCTACAGGTCTTCACCAAACCTGCGCAAAATAGGAAATTATTGAGGATCTCAAACAAAAGGGTTAACAAATCTCAAACAGGATCATTAAGAAAGAAAAAATCGAAACTGAACAAGGAGTTCAAATTAACAAAAGAGGGCTTCCACTATTTATGCTTACTTTGAATAAAAAACAAAAAGTGGAAGATGTGTATAATGTCAAGGCAATACTTAAGATAAGAGTTAAAAGAGAGTCATTGAAAAAAATTGCAGTCTAATACCTCAATGAAAAGATCATACGTTTTAATCATATGCAGAAGTATTGCCAAAGAGAGACTAGATGCGTGAAATATGCCTGAAAGCACCATGCCCAAGTATGCCCGATTAGTAAAGATATTCCCGCAAAATGTGTTAATAGCAAGAAGTCCCATCCCGCAATGTGTCCTCCTACTGGGGATGTGAAATAGCTAAAGAGCTACAGAGAATAAGAAATAAACGCGAAAACAAAATTCAGAAATACCGGAAAAAAATAATCAAACTTTTACCAAAGAGGAACCTAAACCTCATGCTAGTAAAACACGAGAACCAAAACTATACTCGTAAGTGGTAAACACAAAACCAATTATTACGAAGGGCACTACCGAAGAAACAGGTTAAATAAGCAAGACTCTCTAAATGAAATGACATCGATTCTTTATTAAAATGTTGCAAACAACCACAAATAAAACATTAAGAATAGTAACCTGGAATGCGAATGGGCTAATGCAACATATTCCAGAATTAGAAATTTTCCTAAATACAGAAAAAATAGATATATGCCTAGTATCGGAAACCCATTTTACTTCAAATTCGTATCTTAAAACATATGGATACAGCTGTTACCACGACATTCATACAGCAGGAAGTATTCATCTTAAAAGTATTTATAAATAATAACAAAGAATATAGTGTCGTCAGTATATTGTCCCCAAGATATAATTTAATTAAGGAAGACTATTGCACATTATTTAAATCACTTGGATCAAGTTACATAATCGGAGGTGATTTTAATGCAAAAAATACGTACTGGAGACCAAGAGTAACCTCTACAAAAGGTGTGCAGCAGGAAGACTATGTTGTTGAGATTTTCATTCTGGAGATCATCCAACTTATTGGCCTATGGATAGAAATAAAATACCCGATATCATAGACTTATTTATCACCAAAGGTATAGACGAAAACTACATCTACCTAGAATGCAGCGAGGGGATTAATGTCGGATCACACGCCTATTATTATGACAATCAGTTCAACGATTGTTAAGGAAAGTAGTTCACATTGGCTAACACAAAACCTGTTGGGAGGAGTTCCAGAAACTAGTTGAGGATAATATTGATCTTCTGAAACTAGATCTGATCTGAAACTAGAAGAAGAACTAGAACAACTCAACATCAGTATACAATAAGCGGCGTAGAGTAGTACCCCCTCAAGTTCAAAGGAAATCATGTCATAATGCCATTGATCCTCTGGAAGTTGGGGAACTGGTTGCAACAAAACAAAAGCAAGAAAGGCCTGGCAAAGAAGTCGAGCACCAGAATATAAAACAACTCTAAATTTTTAGTCCAATAAACTAAAGTTGCTAATTAAAGAAATCAAGAACGAATCCAATAATAAATACCTAATTAGCCTTACGAGGAAAACAAACCACCAGTAAATAAAATGAACAACTGCAATATATCTCCTGACACTTTACAAGAATTAAAAATGAATATTCAATCTTAACCTTAATGCAAAGAAATCTCCAAGATATGACTTAATTACGGGACAAATAGTAAAAGCTCTTCCTAAAAACGGACTACATAAACTACTCCAAATAATTAATGCGTCATTCAGACTTAAACTGGTTCCAAATCAATGGAAAGTCGCAGAAGTAATCATGACACCTAAACCAAACAAGCCACTTAATGATAAAAATTCGTATAGGCCGATTTCCTTACTTCCAATAATTTCAAAAATATTCGAGAAACTACTCCTAAAGAGTGAGTCTCTTTAGAGAAGACGGCTGCGAAGGAAAAAACCACTTGATTTACTAGATCCAATCTGGATAGGCTAAAAATATTATAAAACTGTGAAGGAGACTAGCCAAAGGGCCACAACCCCCCAAATGAAAATATAAACTATGAAAGATAAATTACTAGATGATTTGTGAATTAGTTGTAATAAATAAATATATATATAACTAAAACAACTATAATTTGTAATCATTTGAAGGTTGGTGGAATTTAAAAATCATGTGGGTTTTAAATTTGTGGTACCATTTACGTGTCAGACCGAGAACTTTTCAGGCGATGTAATACTAAGGTGGCTTTGTAATTTTTCCTAATATTTAGCTTAATTGAATGCGATTAAAATTTATAATTAAGGGTTTGCCCATAGAATTCGCAGAGGCTAGGTTCAAAAGTTTTTCCTGCGGAATCTCGAATACTGGAAATTGCAGTTTTCTTAAGTAGAGATCGAATTATTTTATAGTTTTTCACATAATAACCAAAGCTCTACGGCGGAAATCGACCATCAGTCGAAAGAATTTTTTGTGAGTTTTACTGTTTAAGAGGAAAATTTATGTTCCCCCTGTTACATAAATTGGAATCAGTTCATTGGGAAGTAAAATAATTTGATAGGTGCGCTATAAAACTGATTGCAGTTAAATAGCAATTCACGTACTGTTAAGAGTCGTCTGTTAAATTTTTATCTATTTTATAAAATGATATTAATAATGAAAAAAACAATTTACACGTGAATTCTTAATAATACTTCCGTCATTTTAACTGGTAATTGCTCTTAGTAAAATTATTAGATGCCTAATAAAATTGCGGAGACACAGCACTACAAAGTGTTTTACGGGTTTATCATTGCAAATTTTCCAACGGTTATCCCAGTTCGTGAAACATCTGATAATTGTTAAATTAACGTTAAATCTCAAATAAAATTCCATTTTGTGATAAGCAACTTATTTTTTGTTAACTGGGACCTAATAAAAGTTAACTCTTTAACGGCTTCATTAATCCCAGAAACACCAATTTACACCAAAATATGATCTGATTCAATGCTCAAATATATGATGAAAATATTATTCGATGTAGTATACATACAATTAAAAATTTTATGTGGATATTTGAATACGCTTTAATAAACACACAATGCGGTTGTTGGTCATTTAAATAATAAACATTTCAAACTTCTTTTGCTACAATTTTTATGTCACTCACAGTGGTTCTTATATGCGAATTTTCCTATCAAAAATTATAACCACATTAAATTCAGTGCTAACAATCGAATTCAGTAAGCTACTTTAAAACAACGTATTTCAATATGGTTGCCAAATTTGTCTTTCTAATGGCAATCCAACCATGAGAGTAAAAATTAACACGTTACTCATAATCACATCGCAATATTTTATTTCGAGAACAGTGTTATCAAATGCAAATTTTAAATTGCCTTAATAAATATGTATACAATAAACTGAAAACTAATACCAGTACGCTCTAACAAGTTTCTAATAAACTCCAAAACATTCATACATTTCGTTTTAATGTTAATTAGCAATTCACAAAGTTTTAAACATTAAATGGACAAAAGAGGAGAGAATGACCTTCTTTTAAAATTTAAATAGCATTCTACAGTGTTGGTAGTTAAAGTGCAGCTCACAATTACGAAAGCTGATACAACTCTCATAAGTACATAGTAAAGTGTAGGCCTTCTCTGATTTCTCCGAAAGATTTGGCCGCCCCATGATTGCGGTTACATATTCAGTTTATATCGGATAAATGATTGAGTACTCCATTGAATAGTAGTGTAGTAAGGTATGTATAAGGTAAGGTCCAAGTGTCGATGATGGGGAGGGGATGTCCCCTTTTCCTTCCATTTTTACCATTTCTACTGCACAGCTTCTATGCGGTATTTCAATATTTGCAGTGAAATGCTTCTGGGCGACGTAGGAATTTTGTTTTACAAGTCTTCATTTTCAATCCTAATCCTTTATCCATCGAGCGGTTCTTATAATATTGTTCGAAACCCGGCTCGAGAGTAACATATAAAGTTAAGCTAGCCGCAACCTTGTTAAATAGAAAAACAAAACATATGAGTTATTTATTAAACTAGCTGATACTCGCAATGCACTCGGCATTAAGATATTTCATTTTTATTATTTTAAAACAATTGTTATAAAAAAAATGGGGGTGGTGTTAATACCAAGGTGTGACAACTCATATATCAAATCGCGCGTAAATCGTGAACTCATAAAACGATATACCATATACAAAATCAAAATATTTAATTTTGCAATTGAAAGAAGAAGTTGTTCGTTGTTAGTTGAAAAATTAGAAGTAGTATTCATACTACTAGATAGTAGCGCAAAACGAGACTGCACGTATAATGTGGGCTGAGGTATAAAAAAATGACTTCCTGTGTAAAACGAAGTCGAAAGATGGGAATGGTTAAGAATTACCATTTTAGGAATAGTTAACTACCTAAAATATTTAGTCATGCAGTGTTATTATTTTGTCTCGTACTTGGCCTGTAAATATTAAAAATTGAGCCTATGAATAGAACTTTATATACTTGACACCTAATTCTAGGTGGTCACTTAAATATTTGTAGTTATGAAATTTTTTTTTGTCGTATTATTTAATATTACGCAATTCCTTTCTCGGAGATTATACAATTCAACTTTTGTTTATAATTTTTCTTATAAGATATATTATGCAAATTTTTGAGTAGTGAATTGTATGATCTTTCAATAATAAAATTACCTATACAGTTAAATATAAATAAGTCCCATCCCTTTAAAAAACAGTTCAATATTAAAAATTTTTCCCGAAAAGTTGTTGTCATAGAATTATACGAAAATTTAAAATTGGTTTTTATATTGAAAATGAATATATAAAAATTTCAATTCAATTTCCTTCTCAACGCACAAGTTATTATGCAAATTAAATAAAAAATTTCTTACGGGCTATTGTACACCATTATGGTAATCTGATTAAATTGGATATAATTTTCTGTAATATAACAATTTGTTGGTATTTGTTTTTTTATTATGCACTTAACAATAGCAAAGGGATTATAAAGATTTCAATATCTAAGAGGACCTACATAGCCGTATATAAAATAAAGATAATTCATTGTCCCCGAAAAAAAATTCTGTATCTTACAACCACCTTTCTCTAATAAAAGCAATTATCGATTATAAAAACGAGCCCTTAAAAACGACAATTGTATTACTCGCCAATTACATTTATCATTTCAATTTTTCAATTGCATACACTCAACAAATTATCTTAATTTTTGTAATCTTTTTGATCTCTAGCAGCTTATTTAATTTCGTTTCGGTGATGAACCAAAAAAATAAAAATCTGCATTTAAAATCAAACAATTAAATGCACATTTCAACATTTAAATTAATTGTAATTGAAATTGTGTATTCTATGTAGGTGGACGCCGCTTTAAAAGACAAGGGTGATGATGAGGTAAGGCGCACAGTCAAAAGAAAATTTATTTCCGCGTTTTTGTTCGTATGGAAATCTAATTAACTTATTGTTTGAGTGTTTCGTGAAATTAAATGAAATGAAAATGAATAGAATTTTCTTCCAGCTTTTCTCCATTTTCTTTATATATTGAAAATTTGAATAAAACGAAATTACCATATAAAGTAAAACCCCTCTGGAATTAAAATAAAAGAAAAAAATTGTAAAGAAAATTTTGTTTTATTTTCTTCTACCGTTTTCATTTTAAGCAATCTTTTTCATTCCTGTTTTAATGTTCAGTTGTTATTTTACATGAGGTAGAAAAGTAAATAAAACATTTCTTTTCATTTGGAACGAGTATACGAGATGATTAAAATTTGATGGTAAACAATTCCAATTAACTAACTTGGTGGTATAACTGGTAATTTATTTATTGAACTAGAGTACGTATGTGCAGAGAAAAAATGGAGGGGTAAATATGTTGTGGCCAATAACCGACTTTCTTCTACTACAAACATATACAATACATACATTTCGAATACGTAGCACTTGAGTTCTAAAGCTAAAAAGCAAACTTACCGGACTTTTGGCAAACTGTCTTGTAAAATCAAAAAACCTCGAGGTCGAAAATGTTCATGTTCAATTACTATACTATTTTTTTTACTACGTAAACGAAAGTAAAAGACAGCTTTTTCTCAAAAAATCGTCAATTCCGCTAAAACATTGAAAAATGACCCCGGTCGGTATTGTTGCAAATTTAATTTAGAATCTTTTAGTTCATAATCGTTTTTCTCGTAAATGATAAACCTTTCAAAATTTTTGCCAAAAGCGAGAAAGCCGAAATTCACTGGGACCTCCAAATTTATGAGAAAAGATATAAAGTATGAAGCTTCATCCCGATCAGTCAATTCATTTGGCCTGCAGATAAGCCACAGATCTTTAGTCGGTAAGGCATCACATACACACGCACACACATTTAAAACTTTTTTTAACTTCGGCGATATGAAATTGTTCAAAATTGTTCATGATTACTATACTAGGTAAATGAAATTAAAATCATAACGAGGTCTGTTTACATGATTAAATCCCAACCCACTCATATTTTTGGAAACGGTTTCTCTTCTCACTGTTAAAGAGATATTGGAGGGAGAATGAAAAAGCTTGTTGAGAGACGAGATAGTAATCTCAGTGAAACTGCTTATTCTTTCATTCTTTAGTAAATACAACAACAAAAGATGTATTTGCTGTCGCGTTTATGGGAGAATAAAAGACTAGGCATTTCCAGCGAGTTAACTTATTAATTCATCTATATTTATGTAAACGTAATCGGTTTTACGTAAACGTAACGTATAGTAATCATAAAAATTTTCGACTTCAAGATTCTTGCTTTTTAGGTACTATTTTGACAAAATTGAATTTGCAATTTTTGCAAATATTTTGAAAACTTTGATTAGCAAATAACTGATATTGAATACGCAGTTTAACAATAATAAACCTACCATTATGAAAAGAAAGAAAATCGTCGATATTCTACTGAAGAAGAAGTCAGCAAATATTTATTTTGATTATTGTAGTATTTCGCTGGATCGGAGTTATATAAAGTACTAGTCTTACACAAGCTGCATTAAAGAAGAAGTTACAGATTATATTTGTATAAACAGTGACTAATGGCTTTTTGAATTACTTGGACAGGATAAATAGGTCCTTGCCAAGTATTTCTATGGTTTACGTTTGTAAATCTATTTTAAAATTATTTACTCGGATATTATATATTATTTGTTATTTCATTATATGTTTTATTATTAATCCTAAATGTCGACTTGTATATTTAGAACTATTTATACTGTTTTTAAGTCAATATAGTGCGCAATTTGATACCCTTTTGTGGTAAACTGTCCTGATAATGGAGCTAAAAATCACCTTTCTGAAATTTTCTTCAACACCCATTTAATCATGTTTGGAACTAGAATGAATCTCCTATATATAACATATTGAAGCTAGATTTTTGAGGGAAAAATGGATGAACGTAATTTTTATATTATTTTAGACGTTGATCCATTTTTATTCATAGAAATGTATATATCAAAAACAGGTGGTGTTCACTGAAATGATTATCAATTTATTTATAATTTATTTACAAATAAATAAGACAGTTAAATTTCAATTCATAATAATAACACAAAAAAAATTATTTAACATTTTATGGCATATAAAGTTTGTGCACAGAAATAGCACAGTAAGTATTAATCTTCAGTTTTAGTCTCAATTCAGTCTTGTTTTTATATAATTTAGGTAATTAGATGGGTTTCCGAACTAGTATTTAGTCGAGTGACCTTTTCTTTTGAGCACTTCGAGACATCGGCGGTCCTTGGTGTCCACAAGCTTCTGGCATTTAATAACCGGTATTTTTTCCTGTTCTTCTTTAATAGCATTAAATAATTCTTGCTTATTGCTGTATTTTCTTTGGCCAATGGCTAATTTTAGTTGATTCCACAAGATCTCCATCGGATTCCAATTGGATGACTGTGCTGGCCATTGCAAAACGTCCACTTCATTTTCACTAAACCAAGCTTTCATCGTTCTCGAGGTATGCTTCGGGTCATTATCTTGCTGAAAATTCTAGCCGTGCGGCATAGAATCTTCAGCATATCCGAGTAACACGTCGTACAATATTTGGACGTAAACATCCGCTGTCATGCGATCTTTTATCCAATAAACTGCACCTGTACCGTACCACGAGAATGAGCCCCATATACCATAATAAAACCGCCACTGTGTTTAATTGTATTTTTCGTATACTGTGGCAAAAAGCTTGTAATTGGTAGACATCGTACAAAATGGCGGCTGTTTGAACCAAACAAATTCACTTTAGTTTCATCGGTTAATAGTATTTTCCGCCATTAGCGTATTTGGCGTCGGCATTAGCTAATTGATTTTTGATAGAAGTGGAACATGCTGGAGGCTTTAAGAGCAGCGTAGCCTCTTAAATTATGTGCTAGCAGACGTCAACGAATGGTCACAGTTGAACAACTAAAGTTTAGTTCCTTTCTTATTCCGTTAGAGCTAATAAAAGGATCTTTTTTGCGGATCGGACAATTATAGCATCCTCTTTTTTGGTTGATTTGCATCTACCACCACAATTTTCGACTGGGTTCTCCTGTTTTAGTGCATTTAATACTAGTTTACGTGATCTAGCAAGGGATCTCGCGATTTCGGAAATTGATTTTTCCTCTGATTTCAATATTCTGGTAATTTGCCTTTCTTCATCGTTACAATGATTTGCACTACCGTGACGACAATGATTGGCACGTTCTGGTTTTTCTAAGTTTTATATATTTAAATTTAAGTTTTGACCAGTGGCCACCAAATTTATTTATTTTTTTAATTAATTGTTTGATATGTTTCACAAAAATCAAACTATGTAGTACTGATGTTCTGTTTCATTGAACACGAAAAAATGGTAATATGTTTATTTTCGGTGATTTCCCTAAATGTATGAACAAATTAAATTTTTCCCAATAGACAGTTTTTTTAGTACGCAACATTGCTATTGTTCTCATCTGCATAGAATAGGAAATTCTTGAAATAAAATTTAAAAATGGTATATGTTAATGAAAAAATACATAGGTGCTGTTTCATTGAACACCACTGTATGTATTGCGTATATATACTTATACTTGAGTCTTACCTGAAAAGAAAAAACAAGTTATTAAAATAATTCTGTTACAAAATATATATGTATATCAGAACTTAAATAATTTTTACTTTCTTTTAAATAGTAATACGAATATGTATAAATTATAGTAATCCTTAAAATTTTCGACCTGGAGCTATTTTCAAGATTTACCATTCGCTATATCAAACAAGTCCGGAAAAATGGTTTTCGGAGGTGTCCGTCTGTTTGTTGGTCTGTGTGCTTTTTATAACTCTGGGGGATCGACCATTTGAATGAAATTACTCGCATAAGCTTTTTTCTTAAATTAAGAAATCCCAGTTAAATTTGTTGGACTGCCAAAATGGCAGATTTTTTGTTATTTTGTTCGTTTTTTGCAAAAGTGCAGCAGTAGTAGTTTTGAAAGTAGATAAAAAAGTGTAGCATTGACGAAATAATCGATTAAGAGCAAAAGGATTATTATAATTATAATTTACCGTTGATTGATTGATACGGTCATGAACTAGTCTAGTAGTCTAGAATTTGGCTATATACTGCCGTAAATCTTTTTACACATAACATAACCAACCACCTTGGTTCAGCCACTTTAGAAGTCGAGAGTTAGTAAGTTTGTTTCAGACAACGCAATACAAAACAATTTCATATGGACCCGAATTTCTTTTACCACCGTACTACTGTGCGCAAAAAGTAGTAAGACTTATAATTTAACGACCATTTTTCGACCATTCGTCGCAATATTTTCTATGTTTTTTCTATGTTGATATGACTGTCAGTGACATTTGTGGCAAATGTCACATCAAAATAATCATTAGTGTTTAGTATACGCTTGTCTTTCTGAAGTACAAAAAGAGCATTCGCATTTTTACAATGAGTGAAATTATTCAACAAAGAAGTTCCATTAAATTTTGTGTGCGGAATCAATTTTGTGGTGCCGAAACGTTCACAATGTTGCAAAAGGCCTTCGGTGATAATTGTATGTCGCGAGCAATTGCTTCTGATTGGTACAAATTCTGTCTAGGACGGCCATCAACATCAACTGATGATCAACATTTATTAACGTGTTACATTAACAAGGAATTGGCGCTTGAGAATCGACGATTAACAGTCAAAGACCTTACTGGCATCGTTGAAATATCGGAAGGATCAGTGAAAACCATTGGTTCCAAAGTCACTCAATTTATTGAAAAAACAGCGTCGCGTTGACGTCTGTGAAACAATGCTTTCCGACTACCAGGATGTCATGAAAAGTATTATAACTGGCGATGAGGCTTGGATCTATGCTACGACCCGGAAACAGACAATTAATCGGCCGAATATTGTGCCAAAGGTGAGGCGACGCCGAAAAAACCACGTCAAAGCAAGTCAAAAATCAAGGTGATGTTGACAGTTTTCTTCGATTATCGAGGTGTGGTGCACTCCGAATTCCTTCTGATTGGCCAAACTGTCAACAAGGAATACTATTTGAGTGTTATGCATCGTTTGTGCGAAGCTATTCGTAAAAAGAGGCCGGAATTATGGGTCGACAACTCTTGGTTTTTGCACCACGATAATGCACCTTCTCATACTGCATTGGTTTTATGTGAATTTTTCGCAACCACAGTATTCATCTGATTTAGCTCCGTGTCGTGACTTCTGGCTGTTCAGCAAACTCAAACGACCGCTCCGGGGAAACCGTTTTGAGTCAATTAAAGACATTAAATGTGAATCGCTACGTGCATTGGAGGCTATTCCGGAAATTGACTTTAACAACTGTTTCGAGGATTGGAAAAAACGTTGGCACAAGTGTATTGAGGCCGGGGAGGATTACTTTGAGGGGGACAAAATAGATTTGGAGAAATAAACAAAGAATTTTAAAATTATGAACAAAGTCTTACTATTTTTTGCCCACAGTATTATATCGCGAATACGCGATATACATACATTGGTGGCAAAGGACTTACTTTTTTCTTTTTCTTTTTATTAATAAAACAGGTTTTTTCAAAACTCATCATTTCCAGAGAATCTTTCGTAAACGCGTTACTTTTTAAAATATTTACCAATAATGGAAAGACGTGGAAGCTATGGAAGATGCTACTGCTGGCACTGACATTATGGGCGGACATATTTTTCAAAGTATAATCCCAACAATAAATGCGACAAAAACTCGGATAAACTAATTTACTGAAATAATCAAAAGATATTACCGCAGAACTCAATTTCAGAATATTCAAATCGTTTTGCCAAGTCTCGCTTTCTTTGAAAGCGTTTGTTCGAGTTGAGAATCCAATTTTTGACTTTTATTTGTCCCATAAAAGGCTTCTTGCTCCCAGGGTAATATTCATTTATTTATTTCCTCCTATCACTTTCGCCCGATCATCTTGTTGTTTATTTCTCACAATATTGTCAATTTCCCTTGCTCAAGGAACGATTTAAGGCATAAGTATTATTTTTTTCATTTTGTTCTGTATCTTTCAAAGTGTTTCAAAATTTAATTATTTTTGTGACCTTAAAAGAGTATTTTTAGAGACACAGCAGATGGAAGTGTCATTACAAATCGCAAAAAAACCAATCCGTCCCGTGATACACAAATCAACTATAAATGATTAAAGTATATTATTTAAAGAAGAAAAATGAACCCCGCAGAAGCTTTAACCATCAATAGGATTCGGGTAGGTGATGCCGATGACAGAAAAATGCTCTTAAAATTTCATTTTTTATTCTCTAGGCAAATTCTGTGCTAAAAAAAATAGGAAAATAACGTGGCGCATAACGGTGACGCGATGTCACCTAACTGATACAATAACAGAGTTCAGCTTAAGCTTTTACATCTTCGCTGGGTGAGGCTAACGGGTTTATCACAATTTTTATTTATTCTGCCAAATAACACTTGCTTGACGTGCAAATGGCAAAGGAATCTTATATGGGACATTAGGATAGAAAAAATCCAAGTTGCCGGAGTTAAAAAACGTATTTTTATTTATTTATACAAAAATTTTCGTTAACTGTTATATTTTCAAATTGATACGATGCAACGACAAAATTCTGGAAAAAAACCTTGGACATTTTTTTCACGTCATCGAGATTCATGTGGCCTGGATAGTGTGATTTCCATAACAACTTTTAAACCGAGGCGCCCATCTTATAAAAGGCCAATACTTTTGGTACGGAATGTCAAAAACAGTTCAAATTTAAATGCCTATGAAAGGTCAAGAAATTCAAAGAAGATTCATTTTGATTTTATACAAAATAGAACTTCCACATCAGCTGGAGAAAGTACTTCTAGAAGAGAACAAGACGATATTTCTCATGAACTATCATCTAAAGCTTCGAGTCATGACACCTTTGATATGGCCAATTGACTTTTGTTGTTGCCAGTGAATAATAAGAATTATTTGTACAAATTTACCATTCATCAAACTATCACGTAATTATTAAATGATCATTTTGTATATAGCACAGTGTTTTAGCGATTTTACGAAGTCATGAGCATTTTTCAACGAGAAAAACTTGCTAATAAGATTATTTTTCTTTACGCATTTATTGTATACGAAGAGGTCTTGCATCCTTTTCGAACGTTATTTCACGATCTGTATGTGTAGTAGTGAGGGAAGTAGTATGTGAATGAAACGCGACTCTCAGATTCTCCCGAGTCCGAATAAAGGTGTGTATGTGCTTGCGTGTGGCGCACAATGTGTAATTAAGCGGAGTAAACCTTCACATATTTATAAATATTTCCATTAATTGAGAATTCAAGAGAAATTTGTAAATTGGCAGTATGTCCGTAGAAGGTTTTCGGTTTTTGAAAAAAGTAACATGTATAAAGAATCATCCGTATTTTCATAAATAAAATAAGAGCAGTGATCACATTAAAAACCCAAGCGTTTTACGGAAGCTGGGAGCTCTCAGGTTCATTCCTACTTTCAGCGGAAAATAGCCATTGCCCTAGAATATTTTTGTATATATCTATTATAATATTTGTACATATCCTAAATTATTCAAAGTAACAACATATTTAAGCCTTTTTAAAAATTGGTAGCCTTGTTTTGCTAGTAGAGTACTAATTGTTGTATTTTGATCAAGTCAATCAAACCTTGAAGGTACTTTTCTAAAATTGCAATAACGATAATACAACTGCTGCAGGTTAAAAAACGTAAAAACAAACAGTGATTCTGGTAAAAATTTGGATTTAATTGCGGATGAGATTGAAATAAAATTTTTGAATATTAAATTCACGTCAAACAAAAATAAAACTTTACTTTTACGAGTACCTACTTGACATCTTCCCGGCAGCCATACAAGAAACCTAACTAATACCTTGCTTTAAAGTAACTGAATTTTTAATTAGTATAATTACGAGTACTATTTCATTTTCTCTTGTATGTAAGTAAATACTATTAGGGGAAAATGTACTAGAAACCAAATCTATTATCTTTGGCATTTACAAAATAAATGGTAAGTGTAAATTAAAACCAAAAGGACAACCCGATAACAGATTCACAAAATAAAACGAGTATGCAATGTAAATTAAAATAAATCAAATCGAGCACCCCTTACAGCGCAAACACAAAGACAGAATTATATATTTGACCATATATCCCCGAATCTAATGAATTTGTAAAAATTTTCCTTTTTTAAACACATTCCATGAGTTGTGGTTTTAGTTTAGCCAAAAGATATCAAACTCCCTCTTCAAATATAAAAATTCAATCAGAATTAAATACGAGTACAGATATAACATCGAAAATAATTCTAATTAAATACGTTTTTGGTTATTTATAAAAAAAAAATTCCTGAATTTTAAACTACCATTTGGTGTTAAAAAAGGTTTTTTAGTTTGGTTAATACTTCATTCAACAAACAAGAAACGTAAAATCGATTTTAGATGTTGGATAAGGGAAAGCCACACAATGATTTTAAGGGATTTTAATTAAATTTAGAGCACACACAAGTTCTACAAGTGAAACGAATTATTTATACGGAATATCTGTAAATTAAAAACAAATTTAATGAACTGGCGGTCAAGTTTATGTTAAGAAGCACCTTGACATTAAGATCACAATCCTGTGAGAGGTCAAAAAATGAACACGTTTTGTGGACGATCATTACTCTCTTGTATAATGGTCGTGCCGCTAAACAATGTTCACACAAAATGCTTGCATGTATTTTATCACAATGCGACCATCTCACTTCTAAAGTGTCGGGCAAACCAGTTATTAAAAGATAGAAATTTTATCTACCATTCAAAATCAGATTTCTATCAATTATCATGGCTTTATTAATTAAACGTAAAGAACGGACAATTATCTTTGCCCCGAACCAGTTTTCCACCAAACAATCACACATCTCCAACTTAATTTCATTATTTATTGTTTACTTTTTAAAATAATAAATAGAATCACACGGTACAATACGTATAAAATATGTTGAACAAAACAATAAATATTGCGATGGCATGCCCAAAATATAGAAATTTATTCAATTTCATTCGAAAACTGGATCTAGGTTAGACCCCTTATATTACGATACTCGTACATCAAACCTGATAATTTTCTTGAAAGAGAAATTATATTCTTCTGTCAAGTGAATCCTTTTTGAATACCTCCAGTATAATACTGCAGTACATATCTCAAATTACAGAGCGAAGGGAATTTATATGAACTACTTGTGTATCTCCATTATACAATAAAGATAATATACCTGTTTTGTGGATGTGCGAGCTGGAAAATGTATTTTGCAAAATTTTTAATGTAATGGATCAAAATTGGATTATATTACGCGTTTTTATATTTTTATGTGCGCATTTGGAGTCGTCTTATTCGTTTTATTATTTTCATTTTTTGACACAGGGTAATAATCGGATAATTTGAAATATATTTTCTGGACGTGATATGTTTAACAAATAAAATTCAAAATGAGATATTTATCAAATTATTCGACGGTAGTTGTATAACGTATCGAGAATATAAATTAATTGTGGCAGAGCATTATATGAGAGTTTTGGCAGGTGGTTTGTATTTTATCAAAAACTTATAATACACAAATAGTTAATTATATAATCCTACAATCTACCTGGTGTACGTATATCACAGATTCTCCAAAATAGTAATCCATTTTATAGTTAAAGGGTAAACTGTTTACAAAACTGCATGCTTTAACTAAATAAAGTATCAAACACCCAGTACCAAACATCAACTTCACATAACATCGATTTATTATTATTTTATTAAAATATATAATTAAACAGCAATTAGCAATTTAATTAAATACCTAACTCAAGCAATCTTCTCGTATATAAAAATTAATGTTTCTTTGTTTGTCCCGTGTACGTTCCTATACCATTCATCCGATTGCGATGAAACATTAGTGATTTGTTGTGTGCCCACGAAGGTCGCGTGCCCACGAAGGTTGGTTAGTACAACTATTTTACAATAGATGACGCGCGGGTGGTTTCGACAAATGACTGTAGTTCATATAGCTTAACGGCAGTTCGTGTGTTTTCGGTGATTGTCTGTGCACGCTTGACATACCTGAATTGTATTAAATACAAACTGCGACATTTCAGTTCGTGTGTGACATAACACTTGTGTATTGATTGTGAAATTCCAATTGCTGGCCGACGTTAAATGATAGAAGTCACGGGCATTATCCTTGCTTTTACCAAATAAAGTTTTAATAGTCGTCACAAAGCATTGCTTTCGCTATCAAATAAATTATGGCACCCAAACGACAAAGCGATTTTTCGATCTACACTTGTTGATCGAAAAATTCACGCCAGATTAAATTGATAAAATCATCTCAACAGGTATACTAGATAACGACATTAATTCACACTTATTTAAAGTCGTTACCAAAATATGATTCGTGGTCCAAAACAATTCACCATGCATGTCTGACGGGCAATACACGAAACAATACCCAAAAGACTTACCTGCAGAGACTAGCATGCATCGCAATGGTGGATATCCACTCTTTCGCCGACGATCAATTGAAGATGACGGCAAATCGAGCACTTTAAAAGTACGCAACAATTATGTTCGATAATGGTTGATTCATCGCTACTCGTATAGTAATGAACCAGGATGGCGCATTTTTTAATTTCCAATCCATAAACGCCATGTACTTTAACGCGTACAACGCGTGTACTTTACAACATAAAACGCATGTGCAAAAGAATTGTCACCACCGCCAACAACGTTAACTGCATTTTTCTCATTGTGCCGGGATGATCTGTTTACAAAGATGCTACTTTACTCTAAAGTGCCAACATATTACACATGAGGTGCATCCGAAATCCTAAATGCGCATTTCGGGAACACACATTTCAAAAACTACATGTATGTACTACATGGATATACCTTTTATATGCATTTTTGAAAATTCTCATCGATTTATATTCGAATTTATCACTTTATTGATTTGATGGCGCCAAAATTTAACAATTTAATTATCGAACAATACACATTTCTAATCGAACAATTTTGGATGCACCCAACATGAAAAAGTTTCAACGTCGTACACAAGGTAAAGCAGTTAAAAGGCATCCCAATTTATATTCGACCGACGAGTTAGGCTGTCTGTACACTGTTCACCCAAGCAAATGTAGGATGATTTTGCTTGTGATTACTGTTAATCAACGTACGTGGATCGACGGTCGATTCATCGAATACTGCTCAACCACAGCCAAATACGCACGTTATTTGCAGTCATACTGACAACATTCTTTCCATCCAATCCAAAAGATCTTTGAGAAAAATACAAAGACTACTAATGTGAAGACATCCCACAACGTTTGTGTGCAATGAATCATCAAGGCATATGTTCGTCAATCGCTAGCAAAACATTGGTGCAATTGGGAATGGCTGCGGCGAATCGATCTGCAAATGATATTTGCGATCGTGATTTGCAACAAAAATCACACTTTGATGTCGTCGAATTGAGTACATCATAGAACAACGTATACGTATATAGAAAATTCAAGCCTAACCGGCAGATTGTATTTTCTAGATGCGGCCGGAGGCACTGCTCTCAATCAACTTATTTTGCAACTATACGATGACGCAAAAATATTGCATTCAGCGCCGAAATGCCGTTGAATATGAATCAGACACCAACAATATCGACAAAAATTCTGGAATGAATAAGTACTCCACTCATGTCAACTCGTCATATGAGACAAATTCATTTGATACACAAAAAAGTATTGGAAGCGCCTTAATAGTACAGTAAAAGATTTGAGTGGAAATTAACATCTCTTTAATGACGCACTCATTTTATTGTCTGGTATCGACAAACTCTACCAGTTATGTCACGCGTTTCGCAAAACAATTGATGTATATTGGGAATGGGAAAATTGCAATCGATGATCCAACAATATATCACATTGCCAACAAATTTCTGCAAAATCACAGCAACCATAGACGATATGATTCACAAGGCTTGACCAAATATCAAACAGAATTACAAAAATTATCAATGGCTCAGTGCACGTGCTATATTAGCAGCCAAAAACGATCTATACGTCCATCGAGACTCTAATGAATCAAGGCGAAATTGTTAATTGTCCAACTGAACTCTTAAATTTAATTGATTTGCCGGCATGTTTTAACATTGAAAATTAGCGTGCCTATCATTCTTCTTCGAAACATCAACAAATCACGACTTACCGACAACGGTACCAGGCTTTCAGTGACAAAGATGATGAACAATTTCGGTCGAAGCTACAATTTTATTGGAAAATTAAAAAGAAAGTACATATTATTTTGCCACACATCCTAATGATTCAGGCAAATATACGAATATCAAGCGTTTGCAGGTTCCGGCGCGACTCGCATTTGTAATTACCATCAACAAAGCATAGCCACAATTTGTACAAGGATGTGAACTAACTTATGAAAATCTATGCTACACACATGGAGCTGTCTGTGGCTTAACTCAAAAATCGAAACACTTTTGATATACTCGCGTACACACCAGATGGAAAAACAAAAAAATATTTAATACACAAGCACTTAAAGCACTTCAGAATTAAAACACAAACACTTTCTTTCTTTGAGTGGGGTTGCAATGCATGCATGATACTCATACTAAATTTAAAATATATTATCACATTAAATTAAAAACCATGTAATACGTTCACATGGTCGAGAGCAACAGCTAGTAATTAATAAAATGCATATAATGTCTGTTAAAATAAAAATTGCGCGGCAAATGCAGAGTTCTATAAATAAATACACACAAACATATTTCAAATGAAAATCAAACTTCCATGTTGTACTTCTATTTATATGGTTTCTATTTTATTCTCTATAGTTTTCTACTTTGAACACAATGGTTTTTCATGTGGTATTTTGGTGAATGAGAATAACAAACCCGCAATTCATGAAGCCTCACTGAAAAAAAGTAAATAATTAAAAACAAATGTGTACTGTGCTCTATATTAACAACGAATGCTCTGGCCAAAATAAGGCGCAAAAATCAATTACATAATCTCTTCAGAGTAGTATCCTTCAGAAACAAGATAACTATTCTGTGAAATTCCTGCACCAATTTATATCCACTATACACCTACCCAAGTCATAGGCGAATGGTTTGGCAATATGGGAGTTTATGTAACAACATAACATTAAAGATTAGATTAGAGATTTAAAAATTAAGATTAAAGCTCTTCACATGACTTACAATTTTTCTTTTAGAGATCGTAACCTTTTGAGAAAACCTTTCGGACATCTCGAGAAAAAACATTCGTAAGCTTTGTGGATGGAAACAATTTTTCTCTTAGAGAAAATCTGTAACGTTTTAATGCGAGTTGTATAAATTTCTAAAAATGTTGCAAAAAAAACGTTTAAAATCGTACGCTTGTATGCTTGACTACGATTCGACTCAACATGTGATGTTGGAAAGCAGAAAGTTTTAATACAATTACTATTTTTCAGTCATTACAACATTATAACGTTTTCTTAAAGAAGTATATGTATTTTCAAACTTTGAAAACTTGCAAAGTGTCCATTTTGGTAAACATAAAACCAAACAGGTGAATAATTTCATACAGTCACCCGAAAAGAGGCACATCCGGCACTTCTATTGGAGCCCCATTTTCATCAAACAAACTAAGTTTCATTCACACATTTACAATTGACAATGATCTATTTCAAAATTAATTGACTATTTTCCAGAACATGTTCTGTTCCGAAATTCGAATATTTTCAACATTTTCAACTTAATTTCATTCAAATTAGTAATTTTCCAAACATTATATGTGAACATTTTCATTACTTCAGGGCAAGGCAACATTTTGATATACTCAAGAGTGCGGGCGAATAATATTAGAGTAAAATCAACATTTACTTTGATTGAAGGTAATTTCAATTATTTTTCAAGAGTTCAGTTCTGATAAGCTGATCAAAAATGTTTATAAAATCAATTTTACCGACAGTGAATGATTTACATGATTGTTCGCTCACAGCCTCAGATGTAAAACATTTACTGTTTACTGTGGAAAGAATAAATAAAACAAATTTAAGATGTATACAAAGTACGCGCACTAATATCAGAATCAAGTACGTTATTCGTCACGAATACGTTGGCAACCAAATTCACCGATAAAGGTGTAAAAATGGTATCACCTCCATGATACACAGCCAGTGAAGGACAGAATAAACTAACAACAAAGTAATAATAGGGTACAGTATTTAGATATTGATGGTTTCATATTTCGCACCTCCCAATTAATACTATGACAAGTCGAAAACATTATCTTTACTGTAGACGATTTTTGTATGTGTTTCGAGAAATATTAGATGCAGATACAAATTTTGTTATTGTGCAAATGTACAATGACAAGATTTGCAATCTGCACCTAACATTTTTCGAAAGATATATAAAAAAACCGTCTACTGTAAAGTTAATGTTTTCGACTTGTCGTAGTATTGATTGGGATGTGCAATTTACTTTTATGTTTTAACTTCTACGTTCCATGTATAATTTATAAAAAAGTGCCGAGACAACAAAACAAAAGAGACAAAAACCATTTTGTAAATTTAAAATTGAACGAATAAATAAAATAAGCATTGGTTTTCCCATGTCTGGTCTTTCCATTGCGTGTTTTTTGCAAAATGTTTGTTTCCAAATTTCCAACAAAAGCGTTCAGTGAAAGTAAGCATCGATATAGCATTTTATGATGAACACGTTATGTACGACTATATTTCAGTTTTCCGAGCTAGTAAAAACTTTGTATAATAAATAATATGATTCAAAATTATTAATTATATTTGTAAAAAAATTAAAAATCGGGAAGCTACGTTTGCAGTTAGCACCATGAAATTAAAAGAAACATCTATCCATATATCAATAGAATTGATATCTATCAGTAATTTTTAAATAAATAAATGTTTGGGATTTTCACATCTGTCATGAGATAAATTACCATACTCAAGTCAGTCATGATTGAGCCATAGGTGTCATCTTTCAAATAACAAAATAAAACATAAACTAGTCAATGAAGAACTTACCAAAGTTTCTACTATGTCGTAATGGCCAAATATTGTTTAAAGAAAAATTTTCAATTTTAATTTCGTGTTCAGGTGTCTGGTGAACAAAAGTCTTGTGATCAAATGTTGAAACACTTCATTGAAAATTTCCACGCATATGTATCTTCCACGGTAACACTTTTTATTAAAATGTAGAAATGATTAGACCACAGGGTCGAGTGGCTGTCATACTTGTTTTTTTAAATCACTAGTTGGTACCGTATATCGTTTCCGTATATTATGAACAAATGTTTTTGACAGATTGTAAAGGGAGTTATTCTTTACATTTCACCCCTGAAGAAACTTTTGAGTTCAATCATAAAATTACTTGTATTTTATTGAAACTCGTTGAATAAATTTAATTAGAATAAAGCGCTAAGAGCGCCTGCTTAGCATGCGCGAGGTAGCAGAATCGACGCTTATCATCTTCATTTTTCATTTTAATTTAAAATGAGAATATGGGAAGATCAAATAAAAGCAGAACCATTATAAGAGCCTAAAATGTTTAACGGTTTAACAAAAGATTTCCGCGTTATTTCCGCGGAAACATTGCAGTTTATAGATTCTTTACCAAGTTATTATATTGCAATTTTCTTTAAAACATTTTTTTTACTAAATTGTAATTAACATTAGGTTTATATACTATAGGATGGGCTAAATAATTTTTTTTTTTAAATGCAATAAAACAAAAACTCGGTTGGCCTTGACACACCCCATACGGTCGGTCCAATTTTTGAGCATATTTTCGATGGTATGCGGTATTTGCCAAAATTTTCGAATTAATGTTTCAATATTTCCCAGCGTTGTTCAAGCGAATACACAACCATTTTCGTTCAGCGGAAGGATAAAACGAACTTTCTGTCAAATAGAGTCAAAGATGTGACATAACCCTTACCATACTCAAAAAAACCGCTACTTCAAAAAAAATTATTTGGCTAACTCTGTATAAGGTCATTTAAAACATTTGCTGAACCCTTATTTTTAATTAGTCGAAAAATGGGTACAGAGTTAGCAAACACATAGTTCTAATTTAATTTGTTCTTGGTCACTTTAGAAGTACAGACTTAGAAAACAAATCCAGTTTGCGCGGGGGGAAGGGAAACTTGAGAACTGGCTCTAATATGTGAATGTTTTATAGGACCAGAAACTGTTTGAAACCCAAATTCTGTTAAATTTTATCGTGAAATGATACTACTACTAGTTATACATAATTCGATTGCGAAAACTGCCGGATTATGTATGAAAATAATCAATGGGCGCGTTCAGGACCGCCAAAAGTTGGCATCATGATTAGTGAAATCATCGCCAATTTGATTTCAAAATTTCATAGTACTAAACATTTTCATAACGTTGGCTTTGATTTTGCTCAGCATGTTCCCAACTGTTGGGTGCCCTGCATGCGCCCATTGTATTAATTTTCCTTAAATCACTTCTATTGCATTACGTTGTTATATTTAAGCATTCTCTGAGATCCGTCTTGATGCGTAGACTGGACGAAATTCTCTATTTGAATTTATCTCAAATTTTTTAATTTTTATAGGTTGGTTATTTTGTGATTGAATGAACTGACGGATTTTATCAAATCCGATGTATTGTGTGTTGTTTTCTGTAAGAAGCAGAGGGTCGTTTTAAAGACCTGTTCTGGCTCATTTCGATGTAATGGCCGGGTATATTGGATGTATAGTGTGTTGGGTGTATTGATCTGTCAATTGTCACGTGTAGAATTTCTGTGTCCCAAATAGGGCAATATTGCTGTTCACATAACCGTCGAGGTAAAAATGAGCTTCTTCAGAAAAAAATGATTTTTTGTTAAAAATGCTCATCTTCTTCCAACCGAGAATTGGCCCATTCAGAGAAGCGAAATCGCAATATATCGACTCATTTCGTTCACCGAGAATATAATACTTAATTTTTGTTACTTGACAATCTTGTCATCTGATATTAGAGCTATGACCGGCAAAATAACCGCTACTTCACAAAATAAAAAATGTCCGACAACACAAATTATATTTCGAGAAGGTGGTGCCACTTGTGGCGAGTAACGTAATCTCTTATCTTCCGCTGCCAAATTACCGCTATCTTATGGAGCATTTATTAAGCTGGTTTAATATAACAAAAATTATTATGATTTTGTGGGTTTAAATATAAAAAAATGATTTAGCCAATAAACAACAAAAATTTGGTGGATTTAGCGTTAAGTGGGATATAGCGCATTTCCTACAGATACGAAAGAATTTGGGCGTAATTTTGAAATAAGCCTAATGAACGATTTAGTGTAAATTGATAACTTCTTTGGTTAGAGGCACGAATCATACTCGGGCCTGCGGTGAGGTAGCAATTCTCTTATCCAGCGCTCTACGACCGACAACATGTTTTAACAAACTTTTAACGGCTTAAATTTGTTGATATGGTCTATATAATATGTGGTTTCAAAATTAGCGAAAAACTTTGGCCAAATTGCCAACGTTACGTCAAACGGTCATTAAGATCTAGCGATTTGGCTGTAGTGGATTTATTTATCTGAGGCTACGTAACAAGTAAGGCATATAAGCCCAAAACTGATGGTGGAAATCATATGCGTTTAAATTATATTGAATCCGAGTTTACATGATAATCAGTCCGAACGAAGCCTCAATTTAGCGGAAAAAATTAATGCGCGCATCCTGTTCTGCTAGAGGAGTCGTGTTATTCCTTTTCTAAATATTGTGTTTTATTTAAACAGGAAATCTGCAGTCTTATTGAATCGCATTTGTATTATAGAGAAATCTATTAATACATCCTGGTCCTGGTGATTTTTCCAAAAGTTTAAGCAGGATTTATGTTTTAATGAGTTCGGATTTTCCTAAAATACTGTGTTTTGATTTTGTTTAATACAAACATTAATACATTTTGTATAGTTTCAGTTTTGCGATTAAAAAATGTCAATTTTTTACAATGAATCTGAAGAGGCGATTTATACTGATGTGAATAACCATACTCATTAATTGGGGGAAAAATTCATAATTAAGCTTTTGGGCTGGGAATCCAAGAACCTAGATTGCACAGTTTTTCCTGTGGAAATCGGCACACAACTGAGAATTTTCTTAAGTACAGCTACGTTGGTGACGTTGATCGAAATAAAAATTTTATTGAAGTTGTTCACAAAACAACTAAAGACCCCCAATTAATCGATTTTGGCTAAATATGAACTTAAATAAGTGAGATGAAAACTTTTGCTTTATCATAAATAGGTTTTAATTCATTGGAATAATTTGTTTTTTTTCCACGAAACTTCTTGCAGTTAAATAGCAACTTACAAACTTTTAGTGTTGTAAAATGATTTGGAAATTATTCTTATCACATTTTCGAAATAAGTTTGTTTCTTATTTTTAAACAGGATAAATTACAGCAGACCTCTTATTTACTTATTTAAAGAAATCTGTTCTGTGAAGAACTTTAAAACAAAAAACAAAATAAATCAAATTTTGATTTAATAATTAAAATTTTTAAAAATAATTCTTCATAATATTTTTGAAGTTGTCCTTTGATAAATTAAAGTCAAATAGGTCGCCGACAATGTTGAATGATTTAGACAACCTATTAATGGGGTTATTTTCTCCATACTTTGAGGAATAGTGTTCTATTTATATATTGATTTCACAAACATAATTTTTTTTAATTTTTTCTAGCGTTTTCTAGTGTTTCCTCTATACAGCGTATTCCAGTTGAGATCGAACGTAAGCGAAATAGAGTGAACCATCTTTTAATAAATTCAAACACGGCATTCGCGTTCGCAATACAATTTTCAATATACCTTTTGAAATTGGAGTTTTCGATAAATGTAACATCTAAATCTATAATCTCATTGACTCTTTGCAATAATTCGTTGTTGACTTTGTATGAAGTACTTAACGAATTTCTTTTACGATAGAACGATATTATTTTGAATTTCTTAATATTTAAGTAAAGCTAGTTTCGATCACACCACTCACTTATAATATAGTTATGAACCCTTATTACCAAAAATTCGTACATGTATTTTTATACATGCATTTTTATATTATTACTGAAAAAAAGTTATGTTCTAGTCATGCGTAATCGACTAAATACTACGAACAACTGATCAAAGTTTATGTTCAATATTATGCAAAACTACGCTCTGTAAGACATTTTATTTGTACATCATAAAGTTATTCATTTATTAACTAGTACAGGATACTTAATTTACAACAAAATTCGAATTAAACTTTATAATTATTTTCATATTTTCATCGCGGTTAACAATCTTAAATACTTAATTAAAACTCTTGCATTCATCTGCTAACCCGCGTGTCTTTTTAACACCCCGTGTAAACAATAATATATTCAATTATTACAGGCAATTCAGCGCTCTAATACCCACTCGAAAAATATTCCTGCATTATAATTAGTTTTCCAGCATTAATGTTACAAAACATTTTCCTTTAGTCTCTTGAGAGAATTAGTCAAACATTACAGAACATATTTATCAAACGCGAATGATAAATTTCAAATCCATATCGTCTTCTCCTTGGAAAATTTATTTTTTTCGCTTCTGTGGATTTCTCGGATTTTTATTGTCTATCATGGTTTAATTCGCATTTCGACAACAACAGTACATAATGCTTGGCTGTATGAGGATACGAGTATTACATATACGAATACATTTTATTTTTGATTTCACGGTTCTAAAATTTAATAAGTTTATTGTAAATATTTAGGAATTTTTAAGGATTTGTATTATTTGAGATAAATTTAAAAAAAGAAACAAATAATTATTTAAGTTGAAGCATTGTTGTTGTATGATTATTTCATGTTCAAATTATTTTTGCTTGGATGATATAAATCTTGACGTAACCCCCGTTGTAGCATAATTCAAATTTTATATACGTATTTTAATAAAGGGCATTTTGCAAGATATTTTACACGCTAAACAATATTACGTAAACAAGTCAACCAAAATAATATTAATTGGATTTGTGTTTTAGACGAAACCGTGTTTTCATAAAATAAAATTCATAACAAAATAACAATAAAGTGAGAAATAGCGCTAAAATCTCAATGTTACATAAAAAACGGTCACCACACTTTCATAAACTATTAAAACTACTTAAAAGACAAAAAAAACTTAAGTGCAAGCTATAAAAAACCGAAAACTACTTAATTCTACTTGACTGAATTTGTTTACAAAACTTCGGGATTAACGAACGAAATGTATCCTTATATGGGGTCCAAGACCCAAGTGATTGTTATTTTATTCTAACCAAGGCGCGTAAATTTTTTTATTAATTAAAAGGCGTTAAAACTACCCAGATAAAGATATTTTTCCTTATTGGCCAGTATCACAATTTTTATACATAGAAGGACGAAAAGGCAAGTCATCAATCATATAAAACTAATAAAAACACTTACAACATTACAAATTTAATTTCGGGTTAGCGTAGTACAATACCATCCATAGTTTTACGAATAGTTCATTTTACCAATGTCTCTTAATTGATAATAAAATGTTAGAAAAACTGCAAAAATACAATAAGAAAATTAGGAAAAGATAAGATAAATTGGTACTAGCAAGGACCGCTAAAGTTGTGTATACAACGGAAATAAAAATTAAAATTAAACCAAACAATTTAATTTTGTACCTCAAGATACAACAAAACTTATGTCGAATTAACTCGGATCACAGTCAGATTCCTTATATAATGATGCTTCAATCACAAAACCATTAAAAAGGGTTAATATTTTATCGATTTATTAACGAAAGGGCATATTTATGCAAAATCATATTGATCCCTATTACATAGATCGATTAAATTAGCTTAGAGACATGCATATTTTAAAAATTGTACACTCGACTTATTCATACATAAAACAATTTCTCGATTCGACCCCTAAATAAAATATTTCGCGAATATTAAATGTTTCAACGGCATATCATTATATGAAATAGAATAGAGAGAACATTTTTTTCTATGCATCACCATTCGCCACTTTGCCTACAGAAACAGTTCCCAGTAAAATTATTTTATTTTACTATTCTAAAGAATTCTATAGTAAAATCTAACCCCTTTTCGATATACATATTCAATAAAAGAATTCCATGATCTATTGTACTATTTATAACATTTCGGAAAATCATAAAGAAAGGGTTTCTTTTTCTTCTACTTATAACAAACAAGAAATTAACAGTTTCTTTTCACTTGAAATTTGTAAAGCAGCATGTGAATTTATTACACAACTCGCGGCTGCCGGTTCAATAATTTACGATACTATGCATTCATCGTAATTCTTATTAACATTTAAGATGATCTACATAAATTTTAATAATTTTCCTTTTAAATCGCACTGCATTAAACCTTTATTGTTAGGCATGAGATCCGCTCAAATGTAAAATAGTCTCTCTTGTTGCAATTTACTCATTTTAATTTGTTTTTAAGATTCTCGGGTAATGCCTGGTAGGTTCATACCGCCTGTTTACATAACACAAGAGGTAAGAATAGTGAATATATTCCTATTCTTTTTAAGAAGTAAAAGCCCGGTTTCAGACACCTGGCAATCGCATGGAGAGCATTGCAAGAGCTTCTTAATCTCAGCCACCTAAGGAAAACCTTATTATTCTTTATACATCTGAACGTTACCTGGAATTAATATTTTTCGACTGTTTAAAAATCATAAACATTTATTAATTTAAATCTCAAACAAATAAAATTTAAATCAAATTTAAAAAAAATGGATCTGAAAGATATACAAATTACTTTTGTATTCGAAGTAATAACTATAATTCACACCCGACGAGCTTATAAATAAAATGAATTAAAAGTTAATTTATTAACATACATTGTACTCCGTCATCACCAATTATCGCGATTGTGAACCTAATAATGTGTCAGAAAAATAATTCAAACCGTTTAAATTTGTTCCATTATTTATATTAGGTAAATAAAGGAAGTTTATTATTTAAAATAACGAGTTAAATAGTTTTTAATACGATAGGTACATCTAATACTACTGATTCACGTTCACGCTGACAGAACAAATTTATTACGAAAATTCGAAAATAAATTGTATGCTTATTTTGGCTGACTTCTAAAATTTTTAATAATAAGTTCCATAGTGCAATTTAAACACTCTTATTATTTACATGTAAAATTCTAATTTTATCGGGTAGGGCATGAAAGAGAAATGTAATGCGGCTACAATTCCACCATCTACATCGGGCTACTATTGCTTAAGATAGAACAAGTTTCAGTGATCACATGGCAACAGCGCAGTACAACTGGTATGAAATGGCAGGAAAGAGATCACCTCGGCATGACAGTATGCTTTATAGCAAAGGGATCTGACTAGTATTCATTGGGGACGAATCAATTATTACTCGGAATCCTATTATGTTATCTCAGACATGAGGCGGTCAAATCGGTCTATGGCAAGTAGCATCATCAAAATAAATAAATGCCATTCAACAAAGTTGTCACTTTTCTCCTATTCTATATATTTATTGCAATTATACAGAGTGGTCCGGTGTGAGATGCTGACCCATTAATAAGATTCCTTCACTAATTTTTAGTAAAAATTGTATTGGAGGGAAAGGAGTCTTATTTTGTTACCGTCTGAGTTAGAGGGTTTTGAACAATTTTGGCATGAAAAAATTCAATTCTTCATACCACTGTCACTCTAAATATTCAATAAAGTTGGGTTTTATTAAATTAATTGTTTATAATAAAATCTGACTTTAACCATAAGTATGGGTTAAAATTCATAAAAAAGTCATTAAATAAATTGTCATTTACAAGAAATGGCAGCGATTACGCGTGGACTTTGAATATATGAGAAATTGAGGAATCCCACTGAAACCTTAAATAGTTGGAAGGGGTATTGGAAGACCTAAAAGTTCACACATCTCGCTCTCGATATAGCGAAAGGACGATTTTTTGATATTGCGACTTTTATGACATAACTTTCAGTAGCTTAGTGCGATCTATACATAAGTAGTATAATACTGAGCTATGTTGTTTAATGTTAAAACCAAACTAAAAGGACAGACAGACGAACAAATATTATCTAGTCTAAAAATCTTCCTAAAATGTTCAGGAGGACTTAAAACGTGCAAGTCCCTTAAAAACTCAACATCGTTTCTTCGCATGACTACAATACTTACTTCGTAATTATAAAGTTAAAAGACTTAGGATCAATTTTTAGACAGTGACAGTGTGTTAATCTAATTTTATTGTTTTCTCGATTGATAACTAAAACAAAAAGGACATTTGACTTCTCATCTCATCTCTTTCATTGGACATTTTTTCAAAACGCACAATAGTCGCTAACCACTATTTCAAACTGAAATTAATCAAAATTAAATATTTCAGCAAATAGAAATTTTCATTAACACGGTTAGATAGAGTATATTTATTCAATTTAGGTGCAGAAAAATACTAATTGGCACAATTGAATTAATAAATGAACAAATTATTTATTATATTTAAACAAATAGTTTACACAAGAAGTATTCTATTATGTATTCATAATTTTGACCCATCAACTGTCTTTTATAGTGAACAGGTTTTAAATATGCAAATGAATGTGATTAGGGAGTGATAGTTTTCTTTCAAAATTTCATTATTTTGCTAAACAAACAACTTTTTTAAATACCTTATTTGAAAACGGTTATTGTATGGGACGATCTAAAATGAATGTTCTGCTATTATTCATCATTTGGTCATTAATCTAAATTATAATATAACTAAAAAAATTGTTTGACCAATTTTGTGAGAAGAGAAGAACACATTCAAGAGGTTTATATATGAAATGTTTTGTTCAACGACACAATTAATAATTCGAATGCACGCAGTTCGTATTCTATGAAAAGGGGAACAAATGTACGTTAATATTTTGAAGATGATGGGCCCAAACAAAACAAGAAGAAAAAATTAAATTTTCTTTTCAAGTACGTATACTTCAGATCAACACTCTTCAAAATCGTAAAGCATTTTTTTCGTCCAGTTATTTTCTTAAGAATTATTTTCTTTTAAATCAGGATGTTTTGATTATTATTATAGTAAAAATCGATCACCACAATTTCTACATACAAAAAAAAATCATACTGGGGTTAAGATAAGTACAAGAAATCACGGGAAATTCACCCTTATGTATCAATTTACTTTTCTAAAGCTCGAGATGATTTTATTTTGATTGAATTTAATATTTTCTGATATAGTATTTTAGAAAAATTAATTTAACAGAAAATTGTTGAGGTTAGAAATTTTAAAGTACTTTTGTGCCTTTACTGTTCAAGTAACATTGAGCGCCTACAATTTAATTTGTAAATCCACAATCTACATTTGGAAATATTGTAATGGCTTAATGGAGCATGAATATAATAAAAATATAATATAATAATAAAAAAACTAAACATTAAAAATCTGAGTGTCATCTTGTTTATTTCTTCAAATACTTTTCAAAGCCAGACAAACCTAAAAATGAATTATTATTATCGAAACTTATTTTTGGGTTATGTCCCATAGCCCATGTTCTCTAGCAAGGTACTCGAGAAGGAAAATCGACTTTCTTTATACCTGACTGACTCAATACAATGATTAAATTAATTTGTAATGAATAATCATGCTAATGATCGAAAATCAACCTTTCATTAGGTAAACAATTTTCATTTCGCACTTTACCTGTTGCACAAAAAAATCTTTCTTTTTTTAATATTCTTTTCCATCACTTTTAAAATATGTAAGCTAAAATAAAAGAATTAATATACGAGTATGTATGTAATAGGAATAATCAACAACAGAACACAAAAAAGATTTATAATAAACATTTAATGTTTTTCTAATAGATCCACTTCACATTGCAAATAATGATGTGAGATATAGAGGTATTTATATATTCAAAATAATGACAAACCCTTTTTCGACTCCTCTCGTCTCGTTCCTCATCGTTAAGGACACTAACGAAGATTAATGATCGAAAATTTATTTTTATTATACGGAATATATGCCGCTGTATTTTGAAAAGGCTATGATTGAATTATAATTTGATTTTAAGTGAAAATATTTGCATATTGTCTTAATGATAGGTTTCCCTAATATTAAACAGACTTCGGAACACCAAAATTTAAAGATAGTTTTGTTTGAATTCTTGAAATTACATAAAAATGATGATTGATTAAAGAGTTTTGAAACATTTATTTATTTGTGTTAGCTTGATCTTTAGGTAAGATTTCCAAAGGTCCTACATATTGTAACTAACTCCTAAATTTGTTGATTTAATTTTGTTTTCACATTAAAAATTCTTAAAATCTAATATTGTACTTCAACAACTGACACCGGTGCCCACTAATAGATAATTACATTTTACCAGGAAACTTTACCAGAAAGTCTATCGGCTTATAATCACGCAAACGCCAACTATTGCAAATATTCCTTGTGTTGACCACTCGAGCTCTATAGAGTAACTTTTTAGAACAATTTAAGTATGTGGGTTAGCGAATGTCGATATTGAATTTATCAACAATGCCAATTAACCAGTTTTGTATTTTATCGCTTAGAACCCAATAAAATAAATTTAATAATCAAAAAACCTAACTTCGCCGACAAATTCAAAACTAAAAAATATTTACCTCGAAAAATAAATCACATGCTTTGTTTACTTTTATTGGGCTAATTTAGACGCTTTTCGAGACGTAACGAATCAATCTAGTTACGAGAAATCATTTTCATGAAAGCATGTCTATTTAGGCCCATTTACATTTAATGTTAAAATTTTGTACTACTTTGTAATTTTAGGTATAAAACATCTGCAGAGCCAATTAAGATATGGCACCTCAGTACTTAAATGTTACAAAAGCTGCGTTTTTTTGAAATATGGTGTTCGAGACCGCGATAAAATATAGGGAAAATACAGGGAAATTTAAACAACAAAATTTAGAACAACAACTTTAACTAACTTCAAGTCAATCATTTTGACATTTAATTTTTGGTTTATAATTAAACACAATAATATCCAATATTAAAATAAATTAATTAATTTCACCAGCAAACATTAAGATATCCATTTTTTCTTATTAAAAATACAATTCAGTCATTTCATTTTCATTCTTTCAAATTTCCAGTTGTAAATGAAGTAAGGAACAATCAAAAAATTGTGTACTAAAAAAATTTCCCTGTTTCGTCAGTTCAGGAATTATTAAGTTTTTGATGAACTCTGATGTACTCTACATAATATCAAGAGTTGTTCAGAGTTGTTGAGAACAAACATAAATAAACTTTATTCGATAATAAAATGCAAGATATTGATTTAGTATGTATAAAAAATCAAAAATCAAAATATATTTTATCGCGGTCTACAGCAGCTTTTTCAAAAAAATGCAGCAAAACGCATTTTTAACGTTTTTGGGTTAGTAGTGCCATCTTACTTAAAAAAAACTTTCGATTGGTATTTTCAAAATGTTGCCAATATAAAAATAGTACTTATTTGTTATATAGGGTTTTCCAATAAGAGTGATAAGATTTCCTTAAAAAAAATTGTTGCATTTGCTGTGTGGCACGTAGCCCCGTCTTGTTGGAACCAAATGTTGTCAAGATCAACTTCTTCCAATTTCGGCTATAAAATGTTGGTTATCATCGATCTATACCGATCTTCATTGACAGTAACGGTGTTACCAGCTTCATTTCGAAAAAATACGGACCGCTAATTCCACCAGGCCAAAAGCCACACCAAACTGTCAATTTAGGTGAATATAATGGTTTTTCATGAATAATTTTAGGATTTTCTTCGCACCAGAATCGACAGTTTTGTTTATTTACCGCACCACACAGATGAAAGTGAGCCTCATCGGAGAAGATGATTTTCTTAAAAAAATCGTTATCGTTTTCAAGTTGTTCCAAGGCAAAATCAGTAAATTCACGACGTTTACGGTGGTCAAATGATGAAATTGTAAACATTACTGAATACAATGAAACAAAAAATTACAGATCATGACATATTACAAATGGCCGAAACGTCACTTAAAATCATATCATTCCTATTGAAAAACCCATTATAAACTAATCATATTGGAATGACATAATTTACTATCAAAATTTAGCTAAAACTAGAACAATATGTGTTGTGTTACATGCAAACAATCAATATTAAAAACAGGTTTAAACGCAAAAGGAACACTAAGTTTTTAATAATACAAACATACAACATACTCGTATATTAGACCAAGTCATATACGCATAAAGTAAATTCAGGGCTTGAATGATACAAACATACAATTTATCGAGACAACTCATTCAGAAACTTTTAAAAACTTAGTTTAATATTGTTGAATTTTATAATACTTTTATAACGAATAAAATGTACTTTAAATAAGAATTTTTATTAATATTTCTCTAACATTATTAATTAATTAATTTTCCAAAATTTAATTCTTACCATAAAAAAATAATTCTGCTTTCAAGTAATACGTGAAAAATTAAAATACTGATACATATCGTACAAATAAAAAATAAAAAAAACCTTTTTGTGTTACATTTCCAATTTTCAAAATTTTAAATTTCGGTTTAAAATTAAACATGAGCTTGATTAAAGGTTCCTTTTAATTTTAGATGAGACAGTTTGCATATTTTAAGAAATTGTATTTTATTTGGTCAAATAACGTACAGGCTTACGTTTCTAGCCGATTAAACTTTAGATTCGATTATCTCAATTTCATGTTTTTGCCCTTTGTAACACTTAAGTACTGAGGTGACGATATATGTACATGTACATGTATAATATACATATAATGAATATGTATCAACATTTACGTTACAATCCGAATAAAACGCTTGATATGATTACAACATATTTCATTCAAAATTAAAGATAACCTGAATTTTTGAATTATTTCTAACTCAAAGTTCTACAAACTCTAATAACGTTTTAATTGGGTGACTGGACCATAAATTATATTGGGCAAAATTTTCCAAAGTACAACTATTAAGTAATCGGACATCCAGATATAAAGACAGCTGATAAAGCAAATACTTTTTCTATTGGTTAGTATATTATATATTGGCTGTATATTCTGTCCGTGACACAGTATCTCGTACTTTGACTATTTTACTAGTCTTTTCTGCGAGAAAATTGTTATAATAACAATTTCAAATTAAATTTTCTATTTAGCGCGTAATATATTCTTCAAACCTAGGATCAGAATCTAGATTTACATGTAATTTAGATTGGCTTTTGATGCTGTAAGACTGTGATTTAAAATCAAGATTGGAAATTATAGCACTCTTAGCGATCATATACCGCAAGGTTGTTATTCATCATTTAACTTTTCAGTTTTGTGTGGAAAATGAACATCTAAAAACAACAACTGAACATCGTTCAAAACAATTTAAAAACATATTCCTTGCTTACTAATTATTCTCCAATTAGATATCATATCATAAAATATAAAATACGCATGACGACCAGTGCACGGGTTTTGTTCGAAGATTGTGGATGTTTCGAATGTTTCTGTTGTTTATTACTTATTATACTCGTATGAAGAACGTTAAATCGTAATCTTGCTTCATATGAACAGCGGATAAATTTAATACATATTTACATCAACTAAGTTTACATACGTAAACAAAGGTAAAACTGTATATACAAAAAAAACCGAGAAAATAAAATGTTTTGTTGGGCCCATATTTACCTTTTGAAATTGTTCTGTACATATATAAATATGACCCGGTAACCCGGTAACAACTACACCATCAACGTCAAGCAAGCATTGCTTGGGTTAGTAAAAATTTGGGTAACCACCTGGGAACTGCACTTAAGTAATTGTAAAGTGGAAGGAAAACGAGATAACTCTCCACCCCGGACATACCAGTATATCTCATCCAGCAACACTGTGCACCTTGCAGCAACTCTGCAAACTGGCCATAATTGAATGGGCCATTTACACATGAATCCGAAATTAAAACTGAAAATCTTAAAATGTAACCTCAATAATGAGGCGGGCAGATATATTTATTTATACTAGCGGACTCGGCAGGCGTTGTTCTGCTCGAACGTGGGTTGTCCGCTATTAGCAAGAACTTCACAGCAAACGTTTCTTCGGATTTCAAATTTTTCATAAACTATATAGTAAGTGACATTTGACATTGATTTTCACATTTCAAATCAAAATCAAGAAAATGTTGTTGAAATCAAAATTAAGAAATGAGTGCAATTTCTCGTTATCCTGCGCCGTTTAATTTGGGTAATATAATCATATCGTTTGTATGTTATAATGCGCGCAAGTATCAGTGAGATGAGGAATGTTTGGCAGTGCCGCCTGGTGTGTCAAAAAACATTTTGGCTTGTCGTGTTGCATATGTTCTTTCGTTCAGCAGTGAGCAGTTGCTCATTATCTGCAACAAACCTAGTCAAAAAGGTCGCATCGAACTGTTCGCGCTGATCATCGCTGTTAATGATATCTGTTACTGGGCAGTTAGACGATGGTACACCGAAATGAATGGATGGCATATTCGAAATGAGAATGCAAATATCCTCAATCTTTATTAACGCCTCATTATATATTTCCGGCGAAAAATCGATATTGGATTCTTGATCAGCGGTCCGAATGCGATGCAGAATATGACAAATGATTGGCGAATTTTATGAGGAGAGGAACTCAATACTACATCTGCAAGTGTGAGATCCCAATGGTTGTCATCTTCCAACAAATGTAATTCGCGACACGCATCATGGTACTTTTCCTACAAAATACTATTGACTGTTCGCAAGTATTGAAAGGACGTCGGTCCACGAACGTTAACCAACAACAAACGCAAGAAGTAGCTTTCGCGTTGCTTTGGATGGACTTTGTATAATCGTCCTAATGTATTTGTATGGAATATCGAAACACAGCGAACAGAAATTGAAATGTCAAAACAACGACAATCTAATAAAAAGTTGCAGGTTAGATTGCTTTTCATTGAATGCATATGTATATAATTGAAATTCATGGAAGATCATTTAAGATAGCCACTTCAACACTCACGTTACATATTTGCACAATGTATGTGTTTAAGTACACTTCATTTATGATTTAAAACGTTATTTCAATATGTTTTGTCGATGAATAATACACTTAATATATATCCATGCAAATGAATACATGGAGTATCGAAACACAGCGAACAGAAATTGAAATTTCAAAACAACGCCAAGTTACAACGCAAGCGGCTTGCGCAAGTATTGATGCGGACGTCAAATACTACATGATTCGACATCAATGCCACCTATGGTACACAAACATAGCTATGAATTATTCTCAAAAGGTAAATTATTCATGAACTACTCAGAAGGGTTTAACGGTCCATTAATCATGAACTTATGTTTTTTTTCGTTTTATAAAATACTGGGGAGTGGTGGGAAGCCGAAATTTTGCGGTTATATGTCTGATGTGCGGAAAATCTTAAAACAATAAAAAAAAAGCCGTCAAAAATTAAAAATTTCCAAAAACCCACACAAAAAATTTCTTCTAAAAATGTATATATCTAATTAAAGCGAATTGGTGTAATTGCTGTGGCCGATACCCGACATTGTTTTACTACGAATATAAGTACATAGAACTCGAACACCCACACTTAATTTTTAAAGCGAACAATTTAACCAAAATTCCTTATTCCAGCTTAAATTTCAAAAAACCAACAAGGTCAAACCTTGTTGAAAAATTTAATCTGCATTGCAAAAATGTAAAAAGCTCTCACGGAAGCTGCGAATTCTAGCATACACATATACACCATGCATGTAACTCCCAATTTAGAGAAAAAATTTATGAATAAAGTTTCATCCCGATCAATTAATCTGTACGGGCTGTACACGAGCCAAGTTTTTACTGTAAACAGTTTTTTCACAAAAATTGTCATTCGTCATAAATTTCAATCATTTGGAAAATTGAACTAGACCAGTATTGTTACAAAATTAATTTAGAATCTGTTAGTTAATAAAGGTTTTTCTCATAAATTATATACTGTTCAAAATACATGCACAAAAAACGAAAAACGAAAAACCTCGCATGGAAAGGCCACTTCCGGTGGACCGATTTCAGCCAAAAATCACAGGGTTCTCCCAATTTACGGAAAAAGCTTATAAGTATGAAGTTTCACATCGATCACTCAATCCGTACATATTTCACTCATGTGAGTAATTCTATCATGTACAATGCTAGCTAAATTATCTTCATGTGAGTACAATACTAGCTAATGTGCTGCGGCAACCACACTCGTATATAAATACCGTCAATTTTCTTAAATTTCTTATATTTTTCACACTCGTGAGATAATTCGGCTTATTACCTATTAGAAGAAAGTGCAACATTGTTTAGTAATAGTTAGAATTAGAGAAAGTCAGTCTCCTTTTGGTTATAGTGCCACAACCAATTTGTGAAAACATATAAATTCATAACTTTTTATTGGTGTTTTAACTCAATTTTAACAAAAATATTTTATTTGTTAAAATTGAGTTCAAACACCAATAAAAAATTATAAAACAAAAATAACTCAATAACATTATTAATTAATATATGAAAAATTCACGAATAACCTTGAAAAATAAAAATCAAGTACCTATCAACCAAATTAAAACCACAAAATATTTCGAAACATGCAAATCATCATTTTACAATTCAGAGAATTAGACTGTGTATGAAATAAAACATCAACCCTATGATATTCATTAAGTTAGTTATATCCAAGGGCATTATAGTAAAACTTTTCACCTCATATTACCGAATAGAATACACAATTGTATCAACCCCTAATTTATAAGTATATCTATGAGATTCACTCTTCCGTATCGAATAAGATGTCCATTCAATCAATACCAGCCTCGAAAAAAAACGAATGGACAATATAATCGACCAACAGAATTGTGAAAATTGTTAAATGATAATACAAGTTCTTTAGTTTTGGATTCAATTTAAACAAAATCATCCGGAAATAAACTGATTTTGATGTTCATGTTACAGTTTGGTATTCTACTCCTATGTATTGCGGCATTGTGTCTTTATTATGACATCTAATGAAAATAATAATTTTCGAAATATTTTTCTTTACTTTTCTCTTCATCTTGAAAATTAAGGATAAACATGAAAAGGGATTGAAAATGTCAAATTTATTACTATATAAGCATAAACGAGATGTTGATATTGTATGTAGTTTGTCGAGCCCTTCAAATGGGTTATATTAAAAATGTTGTTTTTATACTCCCATACGAGTATATATGATGCATATATAGAATTATATAACCAACCCCTTAATTTAGTTAATCAATAAGCTTTTACTAAATACATATTATTTAATTTTGGCTTTTCGATATACGAGTAAATATAAAGTTTCGTTTAGTTTTGTTTAGCTGATTAAGCAAACTTTATTTCTCTAATCAATTTAATCAAATGACTTTGCTACATTGAACATTAAACACACAAGTAAAGAAGACATGCCAGAATTTAATTCATTTAAATGAAAATTGATGAATTAGATGGATTTAGGAACTACTGCCATTTATGTACAAGGAATACTAATGAATATGTTAGATATTTTGATAGTTATTAACTGATTAATTAAAACCAATCTAAATGGTTCTTAAATTGCCGTGTTTCTTGGCACACATTGATCCGGATCAATTCAAATTTTATATGGAAAACCTGATCCAAATTTTGTGTTAGATCACAAATTTGGGTTTGAATTCTAGTAAGCGCCTTTGTGTTGTTTCATGAAATATGAACTTCACCGGATCAGATCAAGCGTCAAGAAACACAGCTAATATTGCATAATTGAGTGCAATATTCAAACGGACAAAAACAGATAAACTTGCGTGACTCAATCCCAGTTATAATAAATAACAAATGTCATGTGTCCATTATCCAGTTTAATTCTAATTTCTTGATAAAATAAATTAAAAAACAATGTTTTATCCTTTTGTTGCAGAACAATAGGACTTTACATTTATGATCGTTCCTCGGCATATATGTATAGGAGAATACAATAAGACATCATATTATAAATGAAAATCAAATTAGAAACATGAGCTGATCTACATTATACATAGAATAAACATTGGGAAAATGTTATTTATTCTTCGCATATATTACCGTTGATTCGATTTAGGTATATAATTGGTCCGCGAAAAAGGCTGTTGTGGCAAAACAAAAATAGAGTAATTCTGTAAAAAGACTGGTACCAGATATTTTATTATTCCTTTGTTGAAATAGATAAATGGTCAAAGTATTTTGACCGTTAATACATTAGTATGTCCATAGAATTGTATTATATTTCCAAATTATGTGTCTAACCTTTTATTTTCACGAATATAATATATTCAAGTGTCCCGGTCCGAAAAATAATATATTTTTTAAATTATATTGTTACGAATATGTACTGCAACTACGTTCTATTAAACGGAAACCTAAACCACTCAATACAAGTTGCTCAGTATTAAACTGTCACGGTTCTATTAAAATGATACAGTTTATTAAAGTAGATTTCAATTACATTTCCCGAAGTTAGACAAATTTGGCACAGAAATTAGTCTGACCTACACGAACGTTACAAGCAAAGATATGTTTAAGTTCACAAACTTCATGATTGTTAGCATAATTGTACCAAAAACAGACTACTAAGCAATGACAAATCTACGGTCCATTCAATCCAAATAAAACTATGAATATTCATTGCTGCCAATAAGACAGGCTGAAATAATGAAAGAAATTATGGAACGGAAGTGGATGTGGTTAAAATATATTATTGAGAAAGGGTATAGTGACGACTTATAACAGTAAATGTCATAAAAACTACGACAAAGAAGTTCAATTGTCCAATTTTATTATCTCTTTCGAATGCTTTCTGTTATTACTTTACAAATTCGATGAAAAATTTTTATATATTACTAAAAATTTAGGATTTAAAATTTATAGCAAACCACCGGGCCGAACGAGTCCATGACACTCTTTAATAAGACGGTACTGATAATATAAAGGCATTTTGAAAGACTAGGTTATGGAACAAGAAAATTGTTTGTACTTTGACAGTATTACGTACACGTAGAGCGATTGTACCTAAATTACTAAAGAACTGATGATAATCAAGTTCAAAACCTGTGGCCACAATATTTACAATTGGATCACAATTTCGAACGGCATCATTTATCCATAGTAACTGTTGAACCCAAAATGAAAAGTGCAAGAAATATTTACAAAGAAACGCGGTCTATAACCTCAGTATTATAATACGCTAATCTGAGCAAAGGCATTAAAGATGATAAATATTAAAAGATAAATCAATTTTACAAATAATATTGCCTTACAAGCCTTAAGCCTTTATAGATTCATAATAAGTTGGTGCTGGTTACGCACAGGCTACAGAAGTGTTTAATTTGAACGAAGAAACAAAGAATAAAAAAAGTTGACAAAATAAAGTTTACTATGCCTCCAGCTATACAGTCATGGATGTTAATCTGATAAGATAACTTTTACAACATGATGTAACGATCTAAATGAAAATAGATATTATGATACGCTAAGTCACTTCTCGGAATAAATAGCAACTCAGAAACGGATATACTAAAACCGCAAAACGAAACTTACTATACCCAGCCACCCTTAAAATAATTGTTTTTGACCTATGAATTTATACAAGTATTTTTGAAAATATTCTCTTTGAAAAATACGAGACAAAAACATGCTGCTGCTGAGCATTATTTGAACGAGGAAATGGCCAACCATCCAAACTAACATGGTATTAATAGTGCTTAGTAAAAATATTGTAGAAAATTTACTCCGCTAGTTTTTGATTCAATTTTAAATTACGAGCATTGAAATATGGAAAACTGGATACAAAAATTCAAAATTATTCAACTGGATACAAAAATTCAAAGTATAAAATATCGATAAATTTACTGCCAAAATCAATCAAGTCTCTAATACCCTGTATCACTTATAGAAAACATATTAAGTAATAAATTTGTAAGTGTACGTAATACGTATATAAATGATTCATGTCTTTTAGAAACACTGAATATGGAACAACACAAAATTGACAAATTATATTAGAGAGGAATTTATAAATTGCAGTTTATGATTTACTACAACAAAAACGTTATGTATATTGAACATTACATACGTTATATAGTACACATTCCTTCTTTTAACAAATGGATCATCTTCATCATTAAGGTTTCCTTTAACATAATGGAATGAAATCAACTGAAAACAAAATATTTGTATTTTAACATTTGGTTGCTTTTGCTATTTCTTTGAGATATTTCTGATTCAGTTAGAAATGCCAGTCCTATTTATTGCCATAATGCAAATGTTAACAGGTTTTTGTCTAATATCTATAATACGATAAGACGACACGTTTGGTTCTACTTCCAAAAAATAGTTGTACCTCGGCATCCGATTTATTTATGACAACAAATAATTTTTATTCTCCATTCAATTCAATAAACCCTTGATTTAAATGTTTAATACCGTATCATACATGAAACGTAGGGATGCTAATCCAATATTTTTTTCGAATTCTAACCGAAAATTACAAAGAAATATTCTTGGTGCATGCAGTCGCTTTCTTTCTATACATTTATTGTATCGTGCTTTGTTATGAACAAATTTGAATATTATTAATTTTTATTTGTGTATTCACAGTATGATTCAAACCAAGTTGACAAATCTACTCTACATATGAGCATTTTTATTCACAACAAAAGAAGACAATTGCAGATTTACCAGAATGGAAAAAGTGGAAATTAAAATTTAATTTCTCAACGATTTATTCTTCATACAGAGTTTATGGTTTATGTCAAGTGGAAGTAATGCAGAAATTAATAGATCGACATTGCACTATATATATTTTCAAATGTTTGGGGTTTTCAAAGCATAAAAGGTACAAGCGGAAATGTGTATGTGTATTCACTGATTTAGTGGAGCATTGACTCAAATGCATAATTGAACTTTTGTTTCACGTGAACAGAGTTCTTGTTCAAATGCGTCTTAAAAATGAACAATATTGCCTGACATATTGCCTAGATCCGTAAAGCATTTCTTCAGGGTAGGAGCCAATCACACATTAGATATTTACAAAAGTAAGTTTGATCGAAATTTATTTTTACGAATTAATATATGAAAATTAAGTTTGAAATTTTAATGTCTCGAACGAAAAAAGGAAATTCGCTCTGAAATGTTATAATTTTAAAGTTACAATTTTTGTTTACTGTAATTATTTAACTTAACTATAACTTAACTTATAACTTAGGGTTTCATTTTCTGTTAATTGCTTTCGCAGAGGCTTTCCAAATATGATTTTAAACCAAAGCCGTTCAGCATACATATTATATATACAGATTTTCCACGATTAGCAATATTATATTTGGAAATATTTGCATATTAGTGGTACTATTAAATTTAATTAACCCTATTTGAAGAGTTTACGATCATGCATTTAAAACCCGATTTGCTACAGTCATCTTAATTATTGCAGAAGTTGAAGTACCATAAATTGTTATATGACGAGTAAAGTACGAATACGTAGTAATCCTAGTTACTTGCACATTTTCTAATAAGAAAGGGGTGTCACAATAATTCAATAATCACGGATATAACACGTTTAACAATATAATGTAAAATTGTCACCGTAATTGAAATATGTAAAATTGTCACCGTAAGCAAACTCATCACACTCAGTCAGCGGGAGTGATATTATTTCATGATAACTCAAATACAATTCAAATTCATTGAAATGCATTTGTCACACGATTTATCGCGTATATTGTATTATACTTAAAAATCCATTACACACCCATGTCTGAAATAAAATATTCAATTACGCACTAAATTAAATTCTTTACAGTAATTTCCGTTTGCTTTTCATTGCTTCATCACCACCACCATCGAGAAAATGTTTCACCTATCTTCATCTCAATTAGAGTCACATATGTGGAGTCAAAATCTAATCCATATATACGGAAAAACAGCTTCCCATCAATTTGATACAGAGTGCGATGCTGGTTGTATAACATATACACAAAGTATTAAATGTAACGCCTTATCTCAGATTTTTTTTTTAAAAAAATTGATAATCCAACAACATAAAAGAAATAAAAATTGAAAATATGCAAATTTTTTCCGCTATATCTGTTATTAATTTTAAATCGTCTTATATACGCGATGCCACCATCACCACCCACCTTCGTTCGACACCAAAATCATATTATAATCATTGCAGCATTGACGGAGGGTAAAATCTTCATTGTACAACCATAACGCAACATTTTTTTCATTAAATTTATTTTTATGAATTAATAATTTGCTTTATTTGCATTACGTAATAATTGATTAGATATTTTATAAACCATGATTTTTGAACGAAAAATTGACGTTCGTAGCCGAGGTAGATTTGTTGTAAGGAAATTATTTAAATTATTTTTGTTCCGACGGGTTACGTACGTTGCGACTCATTGACGTTTGTTTTGTATTGAGGGTGTTGCATATTTTAAATTTGGTAAAAAGAAAACATTTTATTTTGCATATTTAGTTCATATTTCGCCCATGAAAATAATTACATGTTTTATCATTTTAAGCACATTTCTCTTACAAATTACTTCGGCATCATGAACATCAGTATCAAAAGCAATCAAATTTTGAATAAAATCAAATTAAATTATCATATCGATATTAAAAATTACATATGTAATATATTTGGAAATATATAGAAAAAAATTCAGGGATGCTTCGATGTAGAATCTTAAAATATTTGGTTGAATCAACCCTTTTTAAAAATATTAATTAAATATGAATATTTAAAAATATAGTTTACAATCCAAATGGTTGCAAATTATTTAAAATAAAAAGAACGATGATTTATATTTTTTGTTTTGATGATTTTTTGTTAAAAGAGAAGGACCGAATGAGGAATACTTTATTATTATCATTATTTGTTTCTATAATACCACTGATTCTCTTTTGAAGAAGAATTACACTGTTAACATACAATATAATTATTATAAAAAAAGAATCTCTTCTAATTTGAACTGCACCATTTCAAACATCAAATACAGAAATGAAAAAATTGCATGCACCAAAACTTGTGAATTAAATTAAAAATCGCAAATTTGGCATAAAGTAAATATTGCTTAAGAAATTTTTGAATCTTATAAAGAAATTGATATTAGCCTTTTACGATGAAATGCACGCTTTAGGTGTGAGTATAATGTGAAGCAACAGGTGCAGCAATTATCGGATTGTAGTAATATTGTAAATGTAAAATATAAGAAATAAGGCAGAAAAATTGAATGAGATGTAGTAATATAATTGTCTAATTATTAAATTTTATGAATCGTTGAAAAATAATATTATTTTTAAAATCAAGTTTAAATTTGATAGTAATCGTAAAATATTGGGTATGTGAATATGACTGCGCTCTTTCCCAATAGGTGTCGTTACTAGTACTACTTACATGTACTATAAATGGGCAATACTGATATTCTATAGTACTTTAGATCAACTGTCAAACGCAGTATGCGCCATTAGTATTTGTAACTCCTTGAAAAAGTCGAACTTTATTCCAAATAAGCAACATTTGCGATTTTATTGGAAAAAAGTGCAGCGGAAACTCATCGTTTGCTTGTGGAAATTTACAATGAGTATGCTCCATCGAATACAACGTGCAAAACATGGTTTCAACGATTTAAAAATGATGATTTGGCATCGAAGATAAAGAGTATGGTAACCACCCAAAAAATTTGAAGATGCTGTATTGGAACGGTATTGGCTGAAGATTCTTCTCAAACACAATCAAAATTGGCTGTTTATGTTTATCACATGAAGGTTTCACATGAATTAAAAGAAAGAGAACTCGAACGCCGAAAAACCATTCGTGAAATACTGCTTCAAAAACTACAAAGGAAAGGTTTTCCGAAGTTGCATCGAATAGTTACTGGAGATGAAAAATGGATTTATTATGAGAATCCCAAACACAAAAATCTTGGGTGACGCTGATCCATTGCAACCGAAGCGAGAAATTCATTGCAATAACGTTATGCTCTGTATCTGGTAGGATCAGAAAGGTGCGGTATATTATGAACTTCTGGAATCAGGTGAAACTATCAATGGCGATGTCTACCGACTACAACTAATATGTTTGAAGCGAGCATTAGGAAAAACGACCAGAATGGGTGAATAGACATACCAAATTAATTTTGCAGTACGATAACGCAAAACCACATGTTGCAAACATTGTGAAAAATTATTTAAAAGGACAGGACTGGGAAGTTCTACACCACTCGCCGTGTTCACCTGACATAGCTTCAGATTACTTATTCCGGCCGATGTAGCCGCCTCTTTCTGAACAGCGGTTCAGTTCTCGCGCAGAAATCGAAAATTGGCTTATTGATTGGAACGCCTCCAAATACTAGGATTTTTTCAGAGAGGGAATCTGTAAATTGCCTGAAATATGGGGGAAAGTTGTAGCTGCAGTTGGAGCATACTTTAATAAATAATTATTTCATTTTCTAAACAAGCAAATGTGTTTTATTTTAATAAAATGGGCGGAGTCATATTCACACACCTAATTGTAAAAATGGCAATACAGATTAAAATTATATTCTTTAATAAAACTAATTGTATAGCTTGGCAAAGTTATAAAATCATCATGATAATTTTTAAATCGCAATTTGGATTGCAATTGGAGATAATCAGCGTGCATGGTATAAGTTTGCTGAATATGATTTTAATTCTCGGGTGGCCTCATTAAAAAGTTTTGTGTGAACTCGAACATTGCAAAACTATTTATAAATAGAATATTATAATATATAACTACGAGTATACACCCCTTTTGAGCTAGAAAACTCAATTGAACACTTGAAAATTACTTTGCTGTTGTAATATGCCCGGATTGAATCAATCTAGAGCGGTAAATGTAATGCTGTTTTTCCTTGCCAGTCTTATCCGAACTCATTCATCTTCTAACAGTCTAAAACGATAATTCTATCAAACATCATACTCGTAATATAGGCCCTTTTAGGTCGCTTACATGTTTTTTCAACCAATCGGTATCGCACTGTATGTACATGCTACCACCGTGATTATAAAACGAATAGATTTGAATAACAAATTCTAAAAATTGTAATACAATTTTTATTAAATTTTTTTTATTATTGTTCCTATAAATAATAATACGTTAGTTCCGTAAGCAAACCCAACTTAAGGTTTCCTACATCTGCCAACTCAAACCCAAACTAAAAATAATGATAGGTAAATGTATCAAATATGTTCAGATTCCAAAATATTAACAATAAAACCTTGTTTTATTTTGGAATTTAAATATTTATTTAGCCTAAACCATTCTTGGAATAACAAGATTTAATAAATTTAAGAAATTGAACGAATATAAAAATACTTTATTCTTTTTTGACGCTTTGGCCATAGATAACTTAAAATATTAAGTTCTTTGAAATATTTTTTGTAATATTTTTTTATATACATATTTCTTCAAATCTTGAATGAAACTACAGTAGTTTTGTGTAGAAACGTATTATATAGCAACAAAAATATATGTTTCTAAGATCATAAAAATGATTGATATGCGATTTAAATCACCGAAATTCGATAAATTATTTGTTTTGATTTGGTTTTAGCTTGTAGAAAAATACGGTGTATAGATAATACATTTTTAAAGAACAGAAGTGAATAATATTTTATAAATTTTCTGAGTATGGTCGAATACATGTAAATCTTATCTTTCGCTCTCTTATCCTTTTTATTCCAAGTATGGTTCCCATTTTAAACTTCCTTATAGTGATAATGGTTTTTCTATTTTGATTATTAAATATCGATTTCGGATAGCTCCTTCTTCAGATTATCAATAATTATTACATTTTCTTAATCTTACATTCATCTTATATACTAAAGTTATGTTTTGTATTTTAGCTCGTCCTTTCTGTGTTTTTTTAATTAGGTCGTAAATCCTATTAGTTTTAGTGTTAATTTTGTTATTAAATAAGTCGTTCTTGTTTATATATTTTCATTTCTTCAAGTCTGACAAATTGTTTTTTATTGCTTAACTTTATTTCAACGAACAAGATTAGTTACCAAAAAATTAAAAATTACAATTTAATTTTTAATAAACATAATTAATATAACTTCGGCGTCACTGTGAAGCCATCATCAAATTTTAACATCAATCTGACTAATTTTTGTCCTTTTCTAATTCTGTATATTATTGTTAAGTACTTGTTTATATATGTGTGTTTGTAGTATTCAGTTTTTTTATTTAATGCGTAATTTGCCTTTGTTTCTTTTTTTATTATGTTGTTGATACCTACTTTTTACCTTTCTGAAGGTAAGAAGGCCCACCTTTTGGGCATTCGTGACATCATTTTTTTTAACACCTTGTAAGTCGGAGGGTATTAAAAATAAACCTCGCTACCACGCGATGTTTTCCACGGATTGAACTAATATAATAATAGTATAAAACTGCAGTTATAATGATACGTTCAATTGTTAAAGCGTGCGATACGATTGCAATACGTTTACATTGAATATACATAAATTCGCAGCTAGATTAACTGCCAAATTCGTAAGAGGTGTAATTTAAATAAAAAATTCTTCAAGTCAATAGCCTTAAAGCTAATACAATTATTGAATTACAAGTTTCTGTTGCAGTATAATGCACGTTACGAGGTTTACACATAACAAATTCGAGTACCGACAGACTCGCCGTTCTTTGTTATTTTAGGATCGACGGTTTGATATCCTTGTCTACAATCCTTCTGAATCATATATTCAAAACATTCAACATTCATATATTCAAAAGAAAAATAATAAAGATGGTAACCTTTACATGCGGTTAGGAAGGGGTAATTGGTCGTTGGGAATCGTTGATTTGATTGAAAATGGAACTTGTAAATATTTGCAAAATAATTTAAATATATTCATTCAAATTCATTACAATTTGCTACGTTAATACAGTAAGCAGATCGTAGAACCTTGCTGTATTTGAGCTGATAATTTTATAGTATTTATGGGAAAATCGAATATAAACAAAAAGATTTTGATTTAAATTTACTACCAAATTACACTAAATTAGTTCCCCAAAATTTTCGTATAAACGTTTTTGATTAAAATATATTATACAAAAATACGGCCTCTATAGAGGCCAGGCGGATCGCATAATCGAGAGGTTACTTCGTGCTAAAAGAAAATCGGGTGTTGGTTACAATATAACTGCCGCGATAAATTATATTTTGATTTTTTAAACAATTCACATATTATTAGAATATTTGAGCTTCGGATTTACTCAATCGAATCCTAAAGAGCTTATACTAAATCAATATCTTGCATTTAATTATCGAATAAAGTTTATTTATGTTTGTTCTCAACAACTCTGAACAACTCTTGATATTATGTAGAGTACAACACAGTTCATCAAAAAACTTAATAACTCCTGAACTGACGAAACAGGGAAATTTTTTTAGTACACAATTTTTTGATTGTTCCTTACTTCATTTACAACTGGAAATTTGAAAGATAACAGAAAATTGATATCTTAATGTTTGCTGGTGAAATTAATTAATTTATTTTAATATTGGATATTATTGTTTTTAATTATAAACCAAAAATTAAATGTCAAAATGATTGACTTGAAGTTAGTTAAAGTTGTTGTTCTAAATTTTTTTGTTTAAATTTCCCTGTATTTTCCCTATATTTTATCGCGGTCTTGAACACCCTATTTCAAAAAAACGCAACTAACATCGTCCACAATTTTATAAAGTTCATCTGAAAACCAAATACAAAATATTTTAAAAATTATGTCTTTCGCCAAAAAATACAATTCTAAATCATCGGCAGCTTAAAAGTTTAATTTTCACGCTTTTTCTTGGCATCGAACAGAACCCACCCTTTTTTAAACAATCGAACTGTTATTTCTTCCGTTTGTAAGTTTTATTTTAATCAAACATATTACACGCTTAATTTAATTTAAAATTCATATCCTTTTGTAACTTCATTCATTCTTTTTATTACAATTATTTTATATATTAAATTAAATTTTCAATTATTTCGCAATTGCTTCGTAAATCAATTCCATTCATCCCAATTGTAACTTTTTCGAAATTCTTATGTCTTTATAATACAATATAATATTATTCTAAATTAAATAAAAATAAAAGTGGACGAAGGAAAACATAAATAAAATTTTGTGATGTACGAGTGAATATGCCAACCAACATCTATTATTTCTTTATTAAGTAATAATTTAGATACTTTATGGAGATACCATGGCGACTATTTAATGTGTGTTATGTGGGCTCAGTTGGTCATCCCTTAAATTAAATTGAAAACATATCAATAGAAAATAAAGGTTGTACGATTTCTTTTTTGCATTGTTTTCCTTATTTTGTGTATACGTCCGGAAAATATACAAATCAACAGTTTAATATATAGACACACATAAATATATCTTACTGTGTAGTTAAGGTAAGAGATATAAGGAAACAAAATAAGTAATTGAATTTGGGATAAAGAGTAATTTTTTGCTTTTGTGTTATAATTAAATTTTGTTGCTGGGGGTTATAAGACGGTCTAAAGGAGGATAAGATAACCTCAAATTTTGTTTGAAAAAAATCAAAGTAATAAGTTTAACTATATTACAGTAAGTATTACTTCCAAAAAGAATTCTGATCTGCCAATGCATATTTTAAATATTGTGAAATTTGATGCCATTAGACTACCCCCATTTCATTAAGAGATTATTCAAATATCAAGGTTAGCTAACCATACAGAATACAACACCCATTCACAGAACATTCTTCATAGCATATGATTGTTACATGCAATTAATTTGATTGTCTTTATTGTAATCTGGTGGGGATAGTGAAAATTCGGTGCACCACTGAATGATCAATAAATGGCATTATATAATTAATGAGAAATTGTTAAATCATATGCTTAATGTACATGAAATAGTGGCATTTCTCAAGGAACTCAATCTTTAATTTACGTAACAGGTTAATTGGAATGCAAAACAAATGTAAAGGTCACAGTGCATAGTGCTCTCTTCCAAGTTCACCATTGGGTTTAAAAAATTATTCTCGAAATATTTGACCCTATGTTCGATGAACATTTTCAGAGTATTAATTCACCTAAAATTGTACGAGTGGTACGGGAGGCTATTCCTCCACGCATCGTTTTAATCTTTGGTGAAGGTGTTTTGGCAAGAAAGAAGAAGGAAGAATAGTCAAAACTTCATATTGTAAGAGAAATGCTTCTGTTCTATTATTCCTCTAGAATACTCTAGTATCCTGAATCTGTGAGGGGTTGGTTCTTGGTCACCGAAAGGTGCTCAATTTATATAGTTGCTGCGTTGTTTGGAGGGAAGTGATCGCATTTAACATGTAACACATCGCATCACTTCCAAAGAAAACACAATTTTTCTGGGAAAAATACATTTTATTCATAAACATAATTTCCTTCTAGAGCGATACATTCAGTCCAACGCCTCTAACATTTCGATGCCTTTTTTGTAGAACGGTTTATCTTTATCTTCAAGATAAGCTTCAGTTTCGGCAATCACTTCTGTGTTGGCGTCAAATCTCCTTCCGTTGAACTGTTTTTAAAGTCTGCAAACAAGTAATAATCGCTGGGGGCCAAGTCAGCTATCTCATACAACTTCACTTTATCGTCTTTCAAAACAATTTCGTGGATTTTTTTTTATGTTTTCTGGGTTTTTGGGTTTTAAATTTGTAGCACCATCTATGCGTCAGACCGATAACTGCATTAGGTGCGGTCTATATTATAGGAAACCTGCCTTATAGCTGACCTAAGTTGTAAATTATATGAACACATAAGCATAACTGTTTTTTTAGTAGTATAATACTGTTTCATTTTTAAGGGGCATTCTTTACTAAATTATATTTCTTGTTGATCCTAACATAAAAATTAAATTTCAATCTGTACATTTATACATTTTTACTTTACCATACAGACCAACCTAATAGAAAAGTTTCCTATTTGCATACCAAACAATCCCTGACCATCTATCAGCAATTCTCTGAGTTAGTTTTCAAAAAAAAAAATTTCCACTATTTTGATTTAAATTTTAATTAATAATATAAAATGAAAATATTTAAATACAAACAAAACTAGAATATTAAAAGAAAATTCAGAGAAAAGAAAAAACTAAGCACGAGTTTTCCATAAAAGAAAATGTTCCCAAAGATGCTTGTCGAACCTGCACAATTTACCCTTACTTTAGTAAAGAACACTCTTAAGTCGTTGGCAATAATTATTAAACTGGAAACTTGCAAATATATTTAGTTACCCTCAGTTGTGAATGTGATGTTGGAAGAGAGATAAATACAGGACTCGCCGCCTAAATGTCCTAGCTGATTTCTTTCTTTAATAAATAAGACTACCACCATTTTACCCAATTCGATTACTTTGATTTACTTGTACGAAATTAATTTAGTTATATTATATTGTGTGATCAGCCTTAAAATCCTTGTACTCCGATACACCCAATAATTTCACTATATAAAGCGTAAACATTAATTACGTAATTCAGAGTAATGTTTTTTCGATTGTAATTTCCATACATTTTACTTATTTAAATGAGCACGTGAAAGGAAAATCGATCAATCATTATATCCAATTTCACCGAAAAAGAAGTTAAATATATCATTTATATTTTTTTTGCTTCTACATACGTACGTGGCTATATATCTTGACAAACGAAAAACTATAAATTATAACAACCTTATAACAGTTACAACGCAATATCATTTATTTTACTTAACACTGCTGTTGGTTGAATGACAAAAAAATACAAACGAATCGGGAAAATAAATTTCAAATCTCGTCGTTATTATAATAACAATAGAAATCATCTGCGAATGTAAGTTTTTCTTTCTTCAAAATCATCATCATCATCTCTCGCGCACAAACATAATCATCAATTTAACAAGTGCTTGTGACAGATCATGTGTGTTTTATTTACATTATAAAGTATAATATTCATGGAAAATGATAATGTTACTGATTTATCAGGTTTTCTTTTCTCTCGTACCCAAAAATGAGGTGTTTATTTTTTAACATTATCAAAATTTTCAATTTCATGTATGATTACGTCGCACATATGCATGTATTATATAGTTGGTGAAAAATGACATTTTCATCCGTCCTTTGTAATATTGAATCTATGATGCGTTCAAAAGTTTTAAATTTATAATTCCATAAATAGATGAGATTTGAAAATATATTCTTCTTAGAGATTTTGAAATAAATCCAGAATAGACTGTAAAATTACTTCATAAATTTTAAAACGCTTACTAAATTTAAAAATCCTTTGGGAAATTATATGTACATTCATTTGATGTTTTTATATTAGATTAAAAATTATAGTACCTTATCAGAAATATGTTGTTCAGCACAAGTTTGCGTCATCTGTCAACCCAATAATCGGCGTATTCTGAAAAAATTGATTCGGTCACATTTCACCCATTCGATTAAATTGGGCGATTAAATGTTTAATTCTCTCAAAACAAAACGAAATGAAATCATTCAGATCCAATAATCCCTTATCATAAAAACACATGAAATATGCGGTAAATATATTTTCATATTTCCCACCATCACTTCCCCTTGTGCGTATATTTTTCTTTAGGTTATTCTAAATTCATTTAAATGATAATTATAACACACAAAAAACGCCAAAAAAATTATAAAACATGTCTGCATCTCATCAGCCCAATTACTCATGTGTCATCACTTGTGTGTGTAATTAAGTAATCACATATTTTTTTTATTCGGCTGGCTTAATTGTGTAGAAAATAAAAAGGAAGAAAAGGAATTATAAAAAATTTCAAAAAATCTAAATATAAACAATTTTTTTTTTGCTGGTGAAATTAGATTCCACTTTCATTTACAGGAAGATTTTCACGTCTGATAATGAAGGTTTAAATTAGAAAAAATGGGACTTTCAAAATATAAAAAAATGCAATGGTTTAACATTTAGGGGTGAAATTCTTTACTAATTTTTCATGGTAGGAACACAGTTCAATATTTTCCAATTGAATTTTATAACGATTGGATTTTTATTAGAAACAATATTGCTAAGTATTACTTAAACTGTTCTGCTATTTATACCGACGATTCGATCGATTTTTTACAGAAATTAACATAAATTTAAAAAAGACGAACGCTTAATCATATTATTTACGAGATACATGCTACTAATGAAATATTTCCTTCAGAATTGAAATTTGTCGGCTAGCTAAATTGTATGTCAAAACTTTTATGCGAAAATTTGCCTTAATGGTTTATTATCAGAATACATATTTAATGAAATCAATTATCTTTTAAAGTTACACAACCTGTGTAAGTTTACTTCAGTTGGTATACTCTTCTCTCGTCCTAATTTTCAGCTAGCGCAAGTTTATAAATTATAGGAAATATTAACTATGTACGATTGCGTTGTAAAATTTATTTTAAATTTTTTTTATCCTTGTACGTACATTAAAAGTTACATATTTTATTAAACGCAATAAATCACTTTCCAGTTTTCATATTACCGTGTCCAATTAGTCCATTCATATTCACAATACCTTTTATTAATACATAGGAGTACAACTGATTATTGAAAATGAACATTTTTGTGGTTTCGTATTTCATCATTTCATTTCATCCTTTAACAATTCCCAAACATTCATGAGATCAAATTACACAATTACGAGAAAATTGTTATACATTATCTTTATCTTATTCATTCTTTCCGTATAATATTAGCGATTATCTAATTTTTGTTTTATATTCAAGTCGCGGTCAAAACTAGTTCTTCGTCACACACTATCTATTATAAAAACGCTGTATTTGTATTCCCTTCCTAAAATATTATTTATGTAATGTATTATAAAAGAAAATAAATTCAATTTCTATTTCTTCTAATGAATAGAATCGAAAATAGAAGAAATCCCCTAAAAATGTTTGATTCTTTATTCGGCTATTGTCCATTTGCATCTGAATATGTAACAATAATCATTATTATTAAGGTTTTCTGCTCTGTAATTAAAGAACAGTACAATTTCTATGACGAACTATTTATTTATTAATAACGAATTTTAAATGTAATTGTAAATAAAAGTAAAATTCTATTCATTTGGACATTAAACTGACATTGTTAATGTTCAATATTTTTCAATCAACTGTATTAAAGAAACCATAAAATAATAGATAGTGGCAAAATAATTAACAAACGAGTTATGATATCCATTGTCAAATTAAGAAGACTGTTATTACTCAGGAAAAAACATCTTTTCTACAACTGGCCTGAAAATGGGGCTTTTATATGAAATTTACATCGCAAAATGACTGTGTCTCGATGTTTTGTTAATTTAAGTAGATAATTAACCGTTACGCACGTCTATAAAGCAACGAGCCACAAAATACTTACTCGACCAGACTAATTGACAAACGAATTTTGGATATTGTTAGCTTACTATGTTCTCAGAATTATTATTTTTTGTTTTAACTGTACACACCGTGTGACATGTTCTACAATAACATTGTCGATACTTTATTGAAGTTTATGTTTCATTTTTTTGAATAAAATTGACTGTTTTGTTTTACAATATTCTCTTATATGTGTTATTACTATCACAACCTACTAGAACGAATTTCAACAATATTGGGCATATCCAGCATACTGAGATTTTTAATGTTTGTAGTAGGACCAGGACCTCATACAGATTTATATGAACGATTTCTTTATTTCTAGTGAGACCTCAATGTGCTGGATATGCCAAATATTTATTTTCCTAATTTTGTTTAAGTATCGAAAATAAATTATTTTGCTACAGAACATATAGAAATAATTTCTAACAATGTGTTAAGCTAGTAGGGTGGTAAATTATAAAAAAAGTTAAGTGTCCAATTTTAATCTAGAGAAATGAGACATACATTTCGACAAACTATCGAAAACGTGATGTTAGGAAATGTCACCATCGAAGCCAATATTTGGAAATAAGTAAAATAGAATTTTACATACTATTTTTGTGTAATTTGTATTGTAAATGTAGAAAAAATATTGCGTGCAACTTGAGCCTAAAGGATTTGTACTAACATTTCATTCGCTCGGGCATCTTTCAAAAAGTACCAATAGAATTATTAAGCTCTGACTTTGGTTTAATTGATTTTAAGAGAAATATGATTTGTGTAAATAAAACAAACTGAAATCTCTAGTTGGTTTGACTTTATTGTGTTATTTTAAATTGTTTATTATGTTAAAACAAATTGTTCTTCCACTAACTATGTAGTTACAAACCACATAGGTTAATAAGAGCAACAATATCGAAACTGGTGATAACACTATCGATGTAAACATTTTTTTTACCTGAGTTTATGTATAGAGTAAACGAGTAACCAGTGTATTTGATCTAGGTCTAGGACTTTTCCCTCAGGATATTACTGCATCCGTCCGCCAATATTACAATCGGCCTTTAACTTCCCCTCTTTTGGAACGCCGATAAAGACAAGTAGAGGAAGTTAGAATAATTTATATTTGATCAATTACTTTGTTCGTTCTTGGCCAATTTTAGGGAAACTTGGTCCGTAGAAGAAAAAGAGGTTTTCTCATATAAGAATATAAAGGGAATTTAAAAATGTAATAAGACGAACCGTGCAATTGTGAGAATAATACGTGAAAGTCAAAATAAATGTTAATTAGAATTATAAACAGAAATTAATCTTTCAGAATCTAAATTAACATATATTTTTGAATTTGAACGTATCGATTAACGCATTTGCAAGTTATATTCATCCACTAAATTTCAGAATCCAAACTTCTTTAAAACTATTTTAAAAATTCTACTTTTCTAGCTCTGTCCAAAATCATTATTCCTGCTTAAATTTTCGAAAGCCAACCAACAAGGTCAAATTTTAAAAAAATGATCTGGACAAATTTTGTTTGACTTAATCTATTTTTTTTATTTTAACCATTTCTTCGAAAATGTTATATTATTTTCAAAATATTTGCTAAAACCGATGCTCTTATTCAAGCTGCTACTTCCGGTTGGACTTAAATCTGTACTTCAAAAATCACTAAGATCTCTTAATTTATGGAGAAAACTTAAGTATGCAAATCAGTCAATCCTTTTGGGCTATAGAGAGGACACAAACATGTAATCTACCTCAAACACACACACACACAGAGAACTTTTTGAATACTCTGTGAACTTCGGCGATATAGCGAATGATAAATCTGCAAAGATTTCGTGGTCAAAGATTATTGATGGTTACTATAATTTGTTTTACTACGTAAATGGAAATTATAACTATTATAAATGTGAAAAATATATGTTAACTGAAACTAAACAAATTTATTAAATAATTTTTATCCTCGACGTTATGATTAATATACACAACCATATGTCGATTAATATTCAAGTTATGTCAGATTCTTTAAAAACAGTAAAAATAAGTTAAATTAGACTGTTTTATTTATAGTTTTGGCACTCATAAACTTGAGAAATATTTATTATTTCTCAATGTTCTATTATAGTTCACTTTATCTAATTATAAATGTTCTAATCAGAAAGGTTGAGTCTCAATCAATTACACAAATAAAAATGTCATCATGTGATGATATCTTTCAGAATTTAGATCGTTTTTAACTGAATAAGAAAAATAGTTACTAAAACATATAAAAAGAACTCGGTGATGGAAATTAACACAATTATGGTCCCACGTCGGAGTCGAAGGCTCATGGGTCGACCCATCTTCCATGTCAGTACTGCTGCAGCTGTACTGCCAGCTGCCAGTCAGTACTGGCTGGCATGAAACTATGCAATGTGCAGATGCTTACTACAGGCTATACGTCCTCGGTTTGGCAGACGACTGCCTAAGGTAGGACACATGAAAAGCAAACCGCATAAGATTGGGCAGTGCTTCGGCCCCAGAACAGATTGCAAATATTAAATCATAAAATATATATATATATATATATATATATATATATATATATATATATATATATATATATATATATATATATATATATATATATACTCGTATATATATATATAAACAAAGTAAATTTCATGGAAGATTCGAAAGATATTCGTCGTTTTGGTTGTGAAACAGTTCTTATGGCTACCGAATGTAACATTATTGATCCCGCTTAACGTTGCAATATACTGTACACGCATCTTTTAATTGATTTTTTCTAGACACAACGTAATTTCAAATTTCAAAACAGTCTTTCAATTTGATACTAAAAATTTTAAATACCACACTTTGTGTTAACGTCAAATACATATTATATAAGTTCTTAAAAAATAGTTGGACTGAAAATGATTTTATGCGAGAGCACACGTCATTCAACATCGGGTGCTGTGAGTTAAATTAGTTTGAGCATTTCGCTACCTCAAGGCACGACCAAAACATTTATTTATAAACCTTTTCGGATTGTTTTGCTTGCTTAAATTAACAAAACATTTTTATTTCTATTTAATTTGCAGATAAGAAATTGAACAAGAAATCAAACCTTATTTCTTTCATATCTAGTATAGCTACAACCACTTTGAACATTCATCCGTATAGTTTTGTTAGAACACGTAAATTCAAACCAAAAATTCTTTGATTTATTTGCACACAAAAGCCATGCATAATTTATTGAATTGGAGACATATACATACACAGTTATTCTATCATTGTTAGTAAAATACATATCAGCCTACCCTGACCTTTGACTGGTTCGATAATATACACAAATAAAATAAAAAATCAGGAAGATCCCCTCATTTAAATATAAACTTTGAATTTGGTAAAAATCATGACATATACAATGAAGTTGATTCATCATATGAAAAGGGTGTACATGTTGTATCTGTGATACTTGTACACTCGTATACATACTGTTTGTTTGTACGTACGTACGCGATTTATTCAAATTCACGCATGGTCAAAATCAAAATCAAAATATTACAGAGTTTTCTACGTTTTTGGGTGCTTCTTCTATTACATAGATACGGGAAAACTTTTAATTTAATATTTTTGAGTTTTGTGATGTATTACTCCTTTATAAGGGTTGGTTATTCTAATAATCCCGAGCTTAGTATCCCCATTTTTGTGTGTGGTGATATCATCTACTGCAAAAACCTTGCTTTTCTGTAAACTTCATTTTCCGAACCATCGTAATCAATTATTTTATCACACAATATGCGTATGTTTATTATTACCGTTCTACAACTGAACTGAAAATGAACGGGCTGCGATGTGCTATACTGCAGATTTCATGTATAATGAGCATGATAGCTGACTCTAATAAGCATTTGAATTTTTTAAACGTCATAGTTTCTAAAAATAAAACCTTTAATTAATGTAAACAGGGTATCTTAATTTGTAATTATTGTATAATATGTTAATCGTTTTACAGCCGTTTTAGATACAGTGTGTTTAAAATTAAGTCCAAAAAAGAAAGAAAATAACTAATTAGAACCCATATTTAACGAAGATCTATAACTTTTCAAGTATACATATTTATAATTACATATCTGCAACGGTTTGGAAGGAATACCGCTTTATAAAATTGAAACAAAATAGTTTTTATATTTTTTGGAAGATTTATTTTCAAAAAAACGCGTCTCTATACAGTTAATTTTTGAATTACGTACTTACTTAATTACTTACTAGAATACCCTGATATACAATTTAATAAATAAAATGTTTTTATTTAATGGTCTTTAATCTTCTTCTGTAAATAACAAAAAGTAAAGAATTTCTATTTTGTAATTCAACCCAAGCGAGCAAGCTTACTCCGGGTGTTACACACGCAGCAAAGGTTGTACAGCGCAAAATGATCCGGTGTGCATAGAGTAATAAGTTGTTTTTTAATTTGCAGACTTCGTGTACTGACATTCAGTTTAGAGTAAAATTTGAGGAACCGAGTATGCACGCTGTAAGCACAGTTCAAATTATAAGCGCAGTGTGCAGAGTAAAATAGCTCAGTATAGAGCTCAGGTCTTAGCGAAAAAAACTAGATATAATTTTTTTCGTATAAATAAAATTAAATGATTGATTGATTATTCACCCCCCCCCCCCGCGCTAAAGAATCCAAACTTAAAAAAAGGCAATCAAACGATCTTCAACCTAAAAAATCAAGCCAACTTTCGTTTAACGTTTTTAATATTACTCTTGTACTTTTAGTTTGCGTCTTATGTTTTTAGTGCAATATCAAAGCGAATAAGACTTCGAAAGTTATTTTGTATAAACAAAAAATTCAATTTTCATATGTGCCTCTCCAATAAACTGAAAAAGAAATTAAAAAATGAATTTTATATTTACATTCACATTTTCTGCTCATAAAAATAACTCTCTCTATGCCTTATTCTATTTAACAATAATCCCAGTCTAACAAAAATCGAAAATAATTGGCCTAATAATAATAAGTAGCTTGTTCTTGGATAAAAACCAATACTAGACCTTAAAGGTGGAATAATGGTAGAAATCGAAAAACAAACTAGGGCAACTACCTCTATGGTACTCTGGTAGACAAGACACACACGAGAAATTACATCAAAATTATGTTGTGTACGAAATTTAAACGCAAAAATTGAAACCGGTAGGAATGAGCAAAGTAGTTTCAGACCAGGGCGAAGCTGTACAGATCACATACTCCTCGTGATTCGATTTCATCAACAGAGGTGCAATCTGGAAGACGCTCTGCAAAATGGATAGTCCAAAAAAGTTCGATTATTAACTCATTAAAGAAATGTACATGTATCCTGCAAATAGAGTTCAACACAGGCAAAGCAGAATGACAAAAATTTTGACACATAAGGAATCGGGTAGGGATGTGTCATATGTCAACTACTTATTCTACTAGTGCTAGATAACGAAACACCAAATGGCATCCAGTGAGTCCCAATAATTATCACAAATTATCTGGAATACGAGACGATATATGTTTGTTATATATCACACAAACACACATACATGCAGCAGAAATCCCAGAAGTTATCAAATTTGACACAAGAAATCGGTTTCAAAATTAGCATGAGGAAGACCAAGGTCATGAGACTGAACTCTAACATGCACATACCAATATACATACATCAACCATGAAACCATTGAAAAGATCGTGTACCTTGGTTATACTGTATCGAAAAGAGGCGAAATAGAAGATTATTATCATTAGTCATTGCTGTAGCAAATGGAAACTCGCAAGTTCTAAACACAAGACGAAAAGCACTCCCAATATTTGTGAACAAATGGCTTAGACGGTTGGTAAGATGTTTCAGGCCAAACAAGATCACAGAGAAAGGGGTTATCTGCTATAACCAAGGCAGGATGGAAGCGGATTGCGTTCTAACATATAAATATATCGAGAATAACCTAATTCAAACTTAAATCCACAATACTGAATAAATGAGTGCGATCATAAAAAATTACGAAGTGAGTCAACACACAACTTTCCAATTACTCGTATATTCGTATTATGATACTCTAACATAACTCGCTATGGCAGCAATTTGAATAGGATACACAGTTAACTTCAAATTTATATTTTGTATCAAATAAAATATTTACTGTTAGATGCAATTTCCATACCAATGCAATACTTTACTTATTTCGCAATTGTAAAGTAAAAACTGTTGAAACGAACTTAAAAACATTTCGTCCTATAAGTTGTATATTTGTTAATATCCGGATTTTAAAATTATCATTGAAAAACAGAGAATTAATCTTAATTAGTAAGAAAAAGCATCATGTATACTAAACAAGGATTGTCGTTTAGCCACAAAGGTTAATTTCGACACCTGTAAAGGAGCATTAATTTAGTGAACCACAGAGTTCGTAACTGGTACTCTGACCCCAATACAGTTAGACATCCGAATTAAACGCTTCAGAAAAAAGATAATAGAAGAAATCTAGTCAATTATTCGGAAGTTCAGCCAGTGTTAAATCTAACAGGAACTAGGGATAATAACTAAAACAGAATCGAGACTATTTTAGAACTGCAAGGGTAAATTTGTCAATGTAACATGCCCTATAAAGTGAACTGTTTGTCCATTTCAGCCAATTAAAAATATCAATTATCTCCACCACCAATTAGATTTGTTGAACTTATTTCAAATTTTACACTAAAATCAAATTTTCACTTGAAAACTATTTACATTAAAAAATACATCCGGATGATCGGATATTTAGAATTGGTCGAATTATCCCAAAACAACAGCAATTAGAAAATTAAAATTCTGAAAAGTATTATAAAATCTGATCCTAATTTGTATACGCCGGAATTTTTAACTGATTTACAAATTTAACATCTTATCGAATTCCATTAAGTTAAATTTATGGTTTTCAAAAGGATTCAAAATGTTGATTCGCGTAATAAATTTATATCAAAAAGGAAAAATTCGAAAGATGATTTTTATGGTTGCGCTTGTGTATCTTTGCTGCTATGTGTGCGGAAAACGAATCTGGAAATGAAAAAATTATTGACAAAAATATTATTTTGACAAAAATTCATCGAGCGTGAAATTTTCTTTTTCGATTTCTGAGCAAAAAAAATACTTTTACACTCGTTATATATAAAATAAAAAATGTGTGCATATAAAACCATCGCACAATAGTGTGGTAATAGAGAAAGAAAACGTTAGATAACGATAAGATATAGTTTTTATGACAATTTTTTATAGGTTTTTAAAGGAAATGAACTACTATTTTCTGCTATTATTCACATTATTCTTTCGGTAAATAACTGTATAGCGCACAAATTATGATCGCAGGAAATTTATAAATTTTCGTTTTACTACCAATCTACTTGCCTCACATAATAGATGTGAGAATCAGGGAGCTAGCGTAGATTGTTATTTTTGTTAAAATTTTGTATAAAATACAGATACAGAGATAGATGATTATGGTGATGATGATTTTCATTCCACCCTTAAATTTCGCATATAAAATCTGCTATTGAATATTTTCTATTTGCGTACAGACAGACAGCATAAAAATGTTTTTGATGAACGCTCCCCAATAAATTTGGTTGTTGGATTATATTCTTGTTAGAACATGAAAATGTAATTTTTTTATAGTTTGGCGCCGTATACATCTTTTCCACTTCACCATCGCACCGCTTCGATTCAGCAACACATAATGTATTTCCATCTACTTTAAATGAATAAATAAATCAATCTATGTGAAATGTAGATCCTACCACCCTCACTATTTTTCTATGATATTTCTCGCGCTTTATATTACATACCTTTTTGGTGATGGTACTTGTGATGAATTTCAAATAGAGTTGTAAGAAATGTATCTTCTATTATTTTCGAATAATTTAATTTATCTTTTAACAATATTTGTATATTGATAAATACTTAGCTATGCGATAGTTTTGGGTGTCACTATAAGTTTTACATTAATAATATTTTTAAGTTTTATTCAGAAACTTAATAAAACTGTTCAGTAGTTTCATATTATTTTTAGATATCATATACTAAATGCTGGATCTAGGTAAAAACACAATTGTCCAAACATAAGCACCAAAAAAATTCTCAAAATTAAGAACTCAAAATATCAGTAAAAAAAATAAAACTACTGACGAAAGTTTAAAGGACATTTTTGACTTTTTGTCTTTACATTAATTTTGAAATTTACATCGAATGCTATTTTTAAAAGGCCATAATTCCTCGTTGATGCGGCTAAATCCCTTAATGGCATATAGTACCAGTGAAATGGTTATCATTATGCTTTGATGATGTTGTTTAGCTCCGACAGTCAATTTGTAGATATATTTTAATTTTTGAAGCATTTTATTAGGTTTATAAAATACTTAAACCTGGTAATACATATATGATTGCCATGTACAACACGTTCTAATCCCAAATACTCGTAAAACAGATTTGTGGGGTATTTTATTCAGTCATTCGGCAATGCTTTATGTATGTTGTGTTGTACTTATTATGTGACGCAAAGTCAAATATTTTCGGCAATTGTAAATTATAAAATGCTCAACAACCAAACAACTATATATAAAGAAAGAGTAGTTGAAAATTATTACCAAACAATGAGATCGCATAAAAAACTGAAGTTGCATATAATAGAACCAAACAAAAAATATTTAAGATTCTTGAAAAAAAAACATTGTTTTGTTGAATCCTTTTTTGGGTAATTTAATTGAAATAAAAAAAAATGTAACAAAAAATCTAATTTTTTTGGTCTTATTTATATTTTAATATTTACCTTGAAGCAAACATTTACAATTTTTTATTTCTTTTCTATTTTCCGAGTAATTATGAGAATTAGAGGAATTACTTTTTTAGCTTATATTTCGATGAAAACATCCGATTTATAACATGTTTTATTCCTAACCCCTTAACTAATATCGAGTTATTTAGACAAGTTTTTTTTTGTTGCTGCCAAGCTTCATGTTACTATGATTTTCGTGAATGAGAATAAATTGAATTATGCCGGAAAAATCTCCAACCAAGCGACAAGAAGGAAAAAAATTAATTAATTCAATAAATTCCGCAAATAGACTCGTATTTTAATTTATTTTTTTTTGTAACTTCACAAATGGCAAAAACGAATGTTGGTTGTCAAACCAACCAAATTTCCTGTTTCCTGTTATTCGAAGATAACAAAAAAAACAGAAATTACTAAAATGTTTTTGGTCGGTAAGAAATAATATTTGAAACTTTTACCACAAATTTATAAAATAGACGTAAAAGTTAATAATACGAATGTTTTCAAATTGTCTTTTCATTAATTAATTTAGGATCTTTTAGTTCATAGTCTTTTTTCTCATAAATGATGTACTTTTGAAAATATTTGCAAAAATCGAAATAGCTCCTATGAAAGCAGTCACTTCCGATGGACCGATTTCGGCTAAAAATCACTAGGGTCTTCTAATTTATGTAAAATGCTTAAGTATGAAATTTCATCCCGATCAGTCAGTCTGTCTGGGCTGTACATCATTTATTTTGCTGGGCACCATACACACAGAGATTTTTTTAAAAACAACTTTTTAGACTTCGACGATATAGCGAATAGTAAATAAGTAAAAATCTGGTGGTCAATATTTTTCATGATTACTATACTTTATTTTACTATACGTAAAAGAATGTAAACATACATACTTATATTTTGTTAAACTTGGAATTCGTTCGAGACGAGACATATTTTACGTAGCAGTCACTTGATGTTCAATTACAAAATACACACATAAATTAATATTTGTTTTTGATTTACTTTATTTTAAACCTTAGAACGTATCCAACGTATTAGAATTTAGGAGTTGCAGCTCCAATTGTAGGTGGGGAAATAGTTGGGGCATTATTTCTAGCTGTTATAGCAACCGTTTTAAAAGTTCGTTTACCAGCCTCTTTCTGTATATTAGAACACCAAGTTTAAATTAAGTATGAAAATTTATTGTAGTTCGAATACATATAATTTTTTTACCCGTTTTTTTTTAAACAACAGCTTCAGATTGATCCATCATTGTGATTAGCAAAATAGCGAATATAACAAATAGTTTTATGAAATTCATTTTACAATATAAGTGTGGTTTACTAAAACGTTTTAAAAACTGATACTGTTTGTAACAACTCCGTTAGCTTTTATAACACTTTAATTAATTTTAATAGTATATGCGAACCAGTGAAACGATTGCAATTTCTGCAAACTAGTTTTCCTAATATGTTTGTTAATTAAATGTAATGTGCATAATTATTCATCGTCACGAAGGACTTTTTATTGATTGTTTATTTTTAACGACAGGCATACTTGACTCGAGGAGCAACAATATTAAATAATTGATTGGGGAATTTCGTATGAATTTATTATAAATTTATATTTTCTTGCATTTGAAAATAGCGTCTTTCAGAGCTATAAGCATGCGGCTTCAAATGAGAGTTCTTTTCTCACCGTTCACGTGTAAGGCTGTCTTGGATTTACAATCAAATATGTACGGTACACTCAAGAAACCGATCTGATGATAATTTTACTGCATGTGCTTACCGGATTTTCACCTAGCTAACAAGATTCGGGATCAAGTCGGGCACATTCATATCAACAACCAAGCAATATCCGATACACGGAATATAATGATTTATCTTATTTATCATTGACCAACACGTCCTATAGACTATTGATTAGTAAGCAGCCTTTGCTTGTAGGTGTGCATTAAAAACTCATTCTATAGCAGGATTTCATGAAGATTGTATCGAGACTTAAACGAAACCGTTTATTCGGAGGAGAGTACAATTTGGAACTCTTGTTTAAAAAATGCCACTCGAGGTGGGTCTTATTATTGCTTCGAAATATGAAGATAAGAAAGATTTATGTTTTTACCCAAAAGAAGATTTAAATTCTATCCATTCATTTTCATAAATTATTACAATAAGAATAAATTAATTTTTAGTGTTTAACTCTTAGGATTGAAATTTTAATTTAATTTCTTGCTTCATTCGGTATTGAAAAATAAGACGACGACTTTAGAGACCATTTTAAATAAGTGATTTTCATGTAATTTGTTTTTAGTGCTTTTAATAGGTGCATTACGAACGAGAAACGGACGCGAGGTTTCTCACTAATTCCCGTTAAAAAGTTTTCGGATTCCCACTCAATTCCGATCTCAATACATTAATTAAAATGTATATGGGTTAATTAAAATGTATATTCCAAACTTCAAATTCTACATTTCTCAGATTTCTCAAATTCAAAATTATCTTAATTCATGTATAACAAGCATAGCCACTCTGATGTGGAGTATAATGATTTCTGCCGAGAAATGGAGTAACATATTAAGAGTCGATATTCACGTGCATAAAGCTACCCTAGTTTTTCATTAAAGGAAAAACAATAATGTTCATCAGGCAATAATTATTTCACTCCATCCCAAACTTTTAAAATTATCTCATCCCAGGATTTTTAAAATTAGCCCAACCCAGAATTTTAAAATTATATTATTTAATTATGACATGACTGTTGATTTCGACTTTTAATGATGTTTGCCAGCTCTGATAAAGTCTTATTTAGTTAAGAACTGTTTGAATTACTATCAGATTAAGTTTACCTATTTCTAAATTTCATTTAACAATCACATTAGAATCCGGTTTCAATTGTAAACCCTTAGTTTAATCATTACCTCATTTAAAAACTTAATTTACGCACAACTAGTTTTAAGTTGACCAATTTCCATTCGACATGATTCTTTTATCTTAGCACAGGCAAAATTCCATTTACAAGTTTAAATCCTCTCTACAAAATAATTTTGCTGACATTAATAAAAAGCATTCCGATAAATTCGCTATATGCAAATGGGCTTATAGCACAGATCCTAACTAGACGCCACTATCCAATTTTATCAGACCTACATAAATATTAGGCTAATCTGTAGGCTTATGACATTTGCTCCAAAAAATTATTTTTTTTTTATTGAGTCGTCGAAAAAAATAATAGTAATAAAATATCGTAAAATAAAATATCAAACAAATATTTATTCGAACCAAAGCAATTTATGGAATTTATAAATTCAGTTTTCTGTTATTTTTGCACAAACTATATGGTGGCTTTGGGGAGTTCTTTGTTTTAGCAAGACCATTAGAAATGAAAGTTGCATCAAGATAATTAAACATTGACACATTAAATCATTTAATTTTGTATTCAAATATTAAAACAATTTCATTTATATTTCTCAAAATTATGAAAATTAGAAAAGCAGTGGTTCGAGGGAAAATCGATACATTTTTCGACTATTGTTTGCCATTTTTCTTCAAAGATATTGTTTTTGATTTAATTTTCGCCATTTTATCTTTGGATATTTTCACTTAATAAACACATTATCGCAAAAAAAAATTTTAAAAAAATTTGTTCAAAACGTTTAAACATCTCTATCGATTTCGACTTGTTAGGTCATCATCAGGAGTGATGAGAGATACTCCTGATGATGACCTAACAAGTCGAAATGGATCGGAGTAATTTTTTAAACTTTGTGAACAAATTTTTTTTTTTTGCGAAATTATTAAACGAGTGGAATAATGTGTTCATTAAGTGTTAATGTGTGTATATAGTGTGTGTATATAGTTATAGTGTGTCGCCAAGTACCTACGGCGCATAGTGTTAAAAGTATTTTGGATATTTCCATTTCGATGTTTTTGGAATCGGTCAATAAACCCGACCCAGGCTATAGGCAAATGAGCCTGGGTGTAGGCACACAGTGGTGATCTTTAAATTTTATTATTGTATATCAACTGAAGGCTAGGTAATATTTTACACTGGACTTATCGTTACATGTTATAAGTATTTTGATAAAGGGATTTACTTAATGGATGGTTTTAAAAATCCTAGGATGCGGAACGAAATCAGTATTGCCCGACAAATATTTTTATAGGAAAACTGGGATTGCTTTGCGCACTTCGATATTCTGAATTTAAATTACTTAAAATGTGCTTGGTTTCAAAAATGTACCACGTTGTGTACAGTCAGGCCTGTACAAGTAATTGAAGGGATAGACAAAATTTGGCCACCACATCCCATGAAAATTAAACCTATCCAAAGAAAGTAGATCTTCTGCCAAATTAAACAAATTTCAAAACCAAGTTCAACTTCCGCAAGTTTTATTTTCATGTTTAGTGGAAAAATGAGAGCTAACCTGAAAGTACCTAAGCCTAATAGAGGCCACCTAATAACAAAATAATGAAACTAGCTAGATTGGAATGGCGGATAGTGTTCTGAGTTGTTCGAATTTTCTGAAAGGTATACTCCAGCATATTATTAAGGTTGAGCTCTTTGGCGAGAAGCGTTGATCACTTGCGATTTTTTTAAAGCTCCATTTATTTTGTGACAGATAGATTTATTAGTAAATAAGTGTTTCTCAAGATTCAACCGATAGCATTTAAACATCTATTCAATTTTATAATTTACTTTTAATTTTATTGGAAATATAACAAATTTAACCAAGCAATTTTTTTTATTTTGAATAATGAAAAGGAAAGTTTACATAAGGATTTAAGGAAAAATTATGTCGCGTTTTTCAGTATGTTGTTTTATCAGATCGATAATACCGAATTATAAACCGTGATAAAGTTAACCAAAACGGTACCAATGTCGAGCAAGTCTCATACATTTACTTATTTTTGGAATGATTCCGTTTGAGCAGAAGTTCTCTTTCATCGAAATTGCAAAGCCTAGAAGTCTAATAATTAGAGTCTAGAAACTCAAACAGCAATAAATAAGTCAGCAAATTGTTGTATATTTAGCCTCAACACGATTGCTCGGCCGTTTATCTTTTGATGAACTTAAATAATATAATATTTTTGAGATGAAATAATATACATATAAACTTCGTCTACTTACCTACCTGTGATGATTGCTGAAGAAATACGAATATCAAAATTTCGGGCTGTTGGCTGATATCGTCATAATAGTTTCACTAAAACCATACGCTTAAGAAAAATAAACTATTATAACGAACACCATTTTAATTTTATAATAAACGATTAAATAATAATTAAAACACTAAATAATTTTAAACACTGCATAACTTAAACTAGGAAAACCACACTCTATTATTAGAATATAAATTTCAGAGATTTTTTTGAGAAACACCCACGATTTTAATTTTGTTAGCCATAACACGATTACAAAAAAAAACATAAAACAATTTTGTATTGAACTACCCATATTTGAGATTTCATATTACATACTTTTGATATACTAAACACATGTAGTTTTATATAATATGCAAATAAGTAAGCTTTTATCTCAAGAGAAATTCTTGAAAGTTTTTCAACAACACTAATTGACCTGTAAAGTCTTACAACGCATTCTAACAATTTTATATTAAACAAACAACAAATTGACATGAATTTTTTATTACACTTTCTAGGTCATCACTATAAGATCGACAAATATAAATTTGTTGATCCTTACACAATTGCAAAAACACGAATTCAGATAAAAATATTAGAATTTACAACACAGTTTATTTAAGTTTTCACTCAATTTACTGAACTTTCCTGCCACTTTCTCACGTAACCAGTGTGTCAAGAAAATGATGTGACACTGAGTTACGCAAAACGAATGAATTTATTATGATAATGCGTTCGAAATAAGGAGAAATGACATGTTCGATCGTGACGTACAACTGAGGAAAACTATTAATTTATGACAGTCGAGCGGTATTTTCATGACGCACGCATTGCGTATATACGCGGCCAAGGCAAATAACACAAATACGGTTAGCATGTATGAAAGCCTATATAACGTAAACACGAAAAAAAAATTTTTTAGAAAAACTATGGAAATTATTTTTTGTTAATTTTTTTTGGATTTATTTATTTATATCTCGCAAATGACGCAGAAATTTAAATGTTCATTCTCCTGAACGTAACCTTTGTTTATTTCTCTTTAATTTTCATAAATTATGTGCTAAACTACCTTAAAGTTTTCATTCAGAATTTTACAGTTTTCCGCTAAGATGCCTTTATTTAAATGATCGTTGTATAATATATAGAGCAAATACTGTTTACACTATTTGCTGTAGGCTCTTGGCGAAACACACTAACACTTAATAAACACATTTCATTAAACACTTGTTTTATTATTTCGCTGCGAAATAATAAAACAAGTGTTTAATAAAATATAGAGCAAAGTTTGTGTGTATTAGAAAATTTACAGTAAGGCAAATAAAATTTTGGAGAACATAAACGTTACACTACAGTGTAGGGCTAGTGTAGCCTTTCAGTTTATAGCACAAAAAACCAGTTATTTTATTTTAATATTAAGTAAAATTATTGGATATGACGCCTTGAGTATCGAAAATAAAATAAATTATATACAAAAAATCTATATTTAATAGTTTAATCTAATAAAATATAATTTTTAATAAATCATATATAATGTACAGTAATATAAGTACACACATAATAATATTTAATTCGTTTAACCAATTCGATGGACCAAGCAAAAAGATTTTAGCTCATAAACCCACCGCTAATGGCAAATTAATCGTTTCTTTCAGAATACATGAGTGCAGTTGCATTTATTTTAGCCTGATATAATTATGTGGGACATAGTTTGGAAGGTTTGGGACAAAAAAAATTTTTGTTATGAGTATTTTAGTTCACAAATACAAAATTTTGGCGCTGATGGCAAATAATTCGTTTATTATAAAATAGAAAAGTGGCGTATATAAATGATTAAATGACGTACTTTAGTAACCAAAATTGCTGCCATCATGGTGTACATAGGTACATTTTCTGTTATTCCGATATATATATATATATATAATATATATATATATATATATATATATATATATATATATATATATATATATATATATATATATATATATATATATGTGTGTATATACATATATATATATATATATAAATATATATATATATATATATATATATATATGTAATTATGTATATATATATATATATATATATATATATATATATATATATATATATATATATATATATATGCATATTTATATATATATATATATACATATATATATATATATATATATATATATATATATATATATATATATATATATATATATATATATATATGCGGCAAGTGAATTCAAAGGTCTTAAGAAAAACAAAAGCTCTGATTAATCATACATCCACTGTTCTGGTGCTGTTGGCAAATTATTCGTTTATGACAGATTATATACTTGTCGAATATCATTGAAAAGGACTTGAAGAATTGAACAAAGATAGCCGAAGTACAGTAGTACTTCAAGCTGCCGCCGTGGTGTTGAATGCAAATACATGTATTTTATTCTCATATAATCATGTGACATATCGTTTGAATGGTTTTGAAACAATCAACAATTTAGTTTACAAATCCACCGTTTTAGCGCTAGTGACAAATTATTTATTTCTTATAGAATACATAAGCGCCGCTTATCATTGGAAAGGGCTTTACGATTGTCACAAATTTAAATGAACCGTTTTATTGAAGGCAGTACGCTTAGAGCAGATATACTCGTATTTCTTTTATTTCATATAATCATGTGATACAACGTTTGAAAGGTTTTGAACAGAACAACAATTTTGATATGAGAATTTTAGTTGAGAAAACCACCATTTTGGATTTGATTGCAATTTATGAAAGAATACGAAAGTGACGAATACCATTGAAAATGTATTGTAGAATATAAGAAATTTAACTATGCACAATTGCCACCCTGGCGCTGGACGTAGGTACATTTTATTTTATTCAAATATGTATAATGTATAATATGTGGCACTTGGTTTCAAAGGTATTGGAAAAAGCAACGATAATTCGCTAATGGTAAATTGTAAATTTCGTAAAGAATACAAATGCACTGTATCATTGAAAAATGTTACCAATTTAATTGAATTGTTCTAGTACATAATATTACCGCCTACCCCTGGCTGCAGATAAATTTTATTTTATTCCGATATGTTTAATATGTTTAATCATACGGCACATCTTTTCAAATGTCTTGGAAAAACAACAATTCTGTAATCAGCAGTTCAGTTTGGCAAGAAGCAATGAACAAAAAGCAGAAACCTTGAAAATAAACCAGGCCTAAAGGATCTATTTAAGCCTAATGAGAGAGCGATTAATTACAACAAAGGAAGAGACTGAAGATCAAGAAATCTTTATGACCTCTCTTGCAGAAGTGATTGAAGAAATAAAAGAAACACATTTAAGAAAAGCGCCAGGCTTTAACCTGATAACAGTAAGAATCTTTAAACATCTTCCAAAATTCGGCATTAGAAAATTGAACACCTTAATCAATGCAGCCTTCACAATCAAATATTTACTAAAGGTATGGAAATGTGTGGAAATGATTATGATACTCGAATGATACGAATGAAACCGCTAATTGAAAGTAAAGAACACATCCCTAAACACCAATATGAATTTCAAGATAGACATTCCACAATATATCATGTTCATGAAATGTAGAAAAAGGATCTGTGTTCCTTGGCGTGCTTCAGGCTTTTGACAAAGTCTGGCACGACGGTCTATTGCCGAAACTTAGGAAAATTTTACCACTACAATAATGTAATCTTCTTGAATCATATATTACAGACAGACACTGTCGTGTTCAAAAGGAACAAACATATTCACAAATTAAAGAGAAGTACCACAAGGAAGTGTCTTAGGACCACTACTATACCTTCTATTAACAAGTGATATTCCAGTAACTGATAATACAGCAATGGGTACATGTGTCGATGCCACCGCGATCATATCATTAAGTGACACCATAGAAGCAGCTATTAATAAACATTGTATAGATATTAATGATTTAATAAAAATTATTTGGTAATTTAAGGATATAACTGTCGTTATGCCAAAGTGCTATAAATCGAGTTAACGTATGGACGAAGCGACGGTACATCAAACGGACCGAAACAAAATCCATTCGTGTTGGCTACACCAACAAAAAAATAATCCAATTGCCTGTGGTACTAAATAACGTTCCATTAAACGTCATAACTCAGAAAAACATCTAGGTATGAATGTAGATACTAAACTGCGATGGAAGGTGCATATCGAAAAGAAATGTGACAAGCTCAGACTCAAACACAGACAAATGTGCTGGATTTTTGAGAAGGAACTTCCAATTGTCAACACATAATAAACTGATGCTATATAAGTAGTTATTAAATTCTATATGGACGCATGGTATTCAGCGTGGGGTTGTACTAAACGGAGTATCCTGAACACCATCCAAAGATTCCAAATAAACTGAGGAATATTGCTCAAGCTCGTTGGTTCGTACGTAATGGGAACCTCCATATACAGACCTTGCAGAGAAAACAGTCGCCAAAGTGTCAAGCAAAGCAGCACGGAAGCATGAAGAAATCATCCAAACGTCGAAGCCAATCAACTGCTTTAATAACGATGAATAATAAAAAGATGCAAAAGAGTAAAGCCGTTTAAGTTAGCTTTATAGCCAGCGAAAGCGGAACCAACACTAGATAAAATTAAGGAAAACGCAATAGGGATATTCTAAATATATCACAAAGTAGCAAATTAGGTTACAAATGAAATGTTGTTAGTTAATATGTATTGGAGGTACAATGAAATAATTTTATATGAATAAATAAAATATACTAATAAACAATTTAGTTTAAAATTTCACTGTTCTGGAGTTATTGGCAAACTATTCGTATATTACAGAATATACACGTATCGCATATTATTGAAATCGTCTTGAAGAATGAACAGAAGTACTAAATACTCAAAACTAGCGCCGATGAAGTACTTTAGTACTCATTATTACGATATATACGTATAGCTTATCATTTTTAATATCTTAAAAGAGGCCGCAAAATCAAACGCGTGGCTACAAAAAATTAAAAGTAGACACATTTTACTGAAATTTGTTTATATTGTGAACGAAAATATTTTAAAGAATATTTCCCTTAAACATCATCCCTGAAACAGAAATTCGAAAAGTCGAAGATCATAGAAATCTAATTTTCACAAAACCAATGTAGGCTGATTATTTATACATTTTTCTGAGGTGTTACACGAAGTGTTTTATTTTTTTATTTGCTACAATACAATTAAGTGTCGAACTTCAGATCAAATTTTAAGCATACAAGCTATTTGTAAGATCATGTGTAGCATTTTAAAATCCCAAATGAACTTATTACTTACGACCTTTACTCCATGGTGTCAAGGGCTAAAGTTTCTCTAATTAAACACCAAAACTTTACACTTTGGTTTAGAGTTAGGTGTGCTCAATCCAGAAATTAGTCCTTTGGAAAATAAGTTTCGCCTCATGTATGTATGTATACTTTTCAGATTTAAAACTACGGCTGGTACACAATTTATTATATATTTGTATATAGGTTGGACGCACATCTAAAGTGTGTACATTGTGGATAAGGCCATCAAGCAAAAGAATTGATTGTTGCAAAGGAAATTCAGAAAATTAAAATCCCAAGGATGAATAAAACTCAAATGAATGGTCAGGCAAATCGATACGAGAGGCAAACAAAACAAGACAATCGGCAACCATTTGGTCGCCATCTAAGAACTGAAGGTGTTACATATGCCGAAGCAATGAGAGGCGTAGTCAATAAACCACAGCAAAAATCGATAGATGTAGACATCAGTCAAACATTACAAGATATTCTCATGAAACTAACAAAATTTGATGAGAGGCTACAAAAATTGGAAGATAGCGCATTGGGAGCTAAACCCAAATCCACACAAAAATGAACAGCACAATGAAAATCATGTCATGGAATGCTAATGGTCTGCTCCGGCATTAACAAGAACTACAAGCTGTCCTCGATATTGAGAATATACTCGTAGATGTGTGTCTTATTTCGAAAACACATTTTACTAAGCAATCCTACATAAAATTTAGAGGATATTGCGTATAACACACTACTCATACAGATAATTCTGCCAGAGGAGGAAGAGCAGTAGCATCATAAAAAAAATATCAAACATTTTGAAGAAGGAAATTCAGGCCACAGTGGTTTATACAAAAAGCAATAACTTTCCAAGACATTCTATTAAAAACAAACAATACTCAGAGTTCTTCAAGGGTCTGGGAAAAAGGTTCATAATAGGTGCTGACTTCAGTGCGAAGAATATTCACTGGAGTTCTAGATTAACTACGACTAAAGGAAAAGAATTACTGATTGCCATTAAAGAAAATGGATGTGAATCCATCTAGCCAACTGACCCAGGAAAATACCTGACCTGATCGATTTTTTTAAAACCAAAAATATTTCGAATAATTTTATGAAAGTCGAAGAAAGCCAAGATATGCGCTCAGATACTTCTCCGATAGTCCTCACCCTAAGCGAATATATCATCCAAAAAAGGAATAATCCAGTACTAACCAATAAACACTCGGACTGGGAAAGTTTCAAAGTACACCTTGAACAAAGAATACATTTGAAAGTTCCTTTAAACACTATGTATCAACTGGATAAAGAAGTAGAAAAGTTTATTACGGATATTCAACAATTAGCATGGGAAAGTACTCCAGAAATCAAATCAAGGCTAAAAGGAAATATAGTTATTTAGTTTTAGCCTTGATTTGATTTCTGGAGTACTAGAAATAATTTCCAATAGAAATTAGAAATCTCCTTAAGGATAAACGAAAATCCAGAAAAAGTTGCACCAAGCTAGAGCTCCACAAGACAAAAAAGACTGAACAACAACTCAACTATCATCAAGAGAAATTGAGAAACTAAAAATGAGTCAGTTAATTTCTGCTTAAGTAAGTTGACGAATGACAATAATACGGATTATTCGCTCTGGAAAGCAACTGAAACTCTGAAAAGGGCTATAATGCCGATTCATCCTATCAGGAAAATGGATGGAGCATGAACAAAGAAAAAGCTGAAGGATGTGCTAATTATCTTGAAAATATATTTTAACATCATGAATGTCAATTACAAGAAACATTGAATAAAAATATAATATAAATTCTCGAAGATGTCACACCCACATCGCATACTGAAGGAACAAACGAAATTAAAAAAAATTTAAACTTAAAGAAAGCACCAGGGTTTGATCTGATTACCGGAGAAATAACAACGCAGCTACCGAAAAAAGGTACGGTAAAGTTAACTAGTATCAGTGGCTGAGGTCATCAGGATTCTCTAACCAGGAAAACCGCCACATCTAATAACATCATATAGGCATATATCGTTGCTGTCAATAAGATCTAAACTCTTTTAAAAGTTGCTATTAAACAGATTCAAACTAATAATTGAAAAAATAACCTAATTCCGAATCACCAATTCGGGTTTCGCAATGAGCGCTCAATTATTGATCAAGTGCATAAAATATCATTGAGAAGACTTTAGAAGAGAAAAAAGTTTGTTCCGCAGTATCCCTTGATGTAGCGCAGGCCTTTGGAATGGTTCGGCACGAAGGTTTAATCTACAAACTTAAATTAATCTTGTCTAAACAGTACAGCATAATACTGGAATCGTATATAACGCAAAGATATTTCAGGCTTAAACAAAAAGATGAATACTCTGCTCTGAGCTTAAGGAAATAAGAGAAGGAGTTCCACAAGAAAGTGTACTTGGGCCACTTCTGTATTTACTTTACACCCGAGGTGTTCCAACTCCACAAAACAACACGATAACCACTTTCGCCGATGACACAGCCATCAGGCAGTAGGTGATAACAACTCAGATACAACGGAGAAATTACAAATCGCCATTGAGCAAGTATATAACTGTACAAAAATGGCACATAAAATTAAATGAAACCAAATATGTCCATGTCAACTTTGCAAACAAGAGATTAGTACACAAACCAGTTTATTTAAATAGTCAAGAAATACCACATGCCAGCACTGCCAAATATCTTGGTATGACATTAGACGCTAAGCTTCGCTGGAAAGCGCATGTAAAGAAGAAAAGAGACGATTTGGGATTAAAATACAATAAAATGTATTGGTTACTTATTGAAGCCTGTCTGAACTTATGGTATACAGCTCTGGGAATGTACCAAACAGAGCAACATGGATATTATCCAACGATTACAAAATATAGTGCTAAGAAACATTGTCAACGTACCTTAGTTTGTCAGAAATAGCGACATCCACAAAAATCTGGGCATAGAATCCATCAAAACCGAAATTATGAAATTTTGTAGAAGTCATGAACAACGGCTACTTCACCATGTCAACTACTGGAAAATATGGATTCAGTTAGAAGGCATTCTCAAAAGAGTAAAGCCTTTTGAGTTAGGGTAAAATCAGCTAAAATAAATCTCCATCTAGGGCACAGCAAAAGTGCGATCAAAAAATAAATATCAAACCTAAGGAGTACATCGATGGATGAACCCTTAAATTTCAGTAAAATGTTGTAATTTAAGTTAGAATAAAATTGATTATTAGTCTTCGACTAGATTATAATTAAAAAAAGAAAAGTTATTTTCAAAAACAATATTGGTAAAACTTTTAATAAAAATATAATTTTGAAGCTTAAAAAAGCACAACCACACGACACAAAAGTCAAGGCCAACCCGTTTGAGTGAAAGTTCCTGATTTTCCTGTAGATTTTCCAAATTGAATGGGTCGGACTGATATTTCGATTACCTCTTGAGGTTTCAACCCCACACATTCGACAGTTTTTTCTGAGTGTTGATTAAAAAACAAATTTTAAAATAAAAACACGATTCCACTCGAAATAAACTGTAACAGAGAAATGCCCACTATTCAACTTGACGTATAAATAAGGTGTATATTCTCAGAATTCAGAGCATTTTGAAATTTCGAAGCTACACATTTGATCAAATATTTTATATGTTAAACTATTTTCAAACCCGATTAGAATTATTATTTAAGAAAATTAATCTAAATCGTAAAGAGATTGTTGTTTAATACGAAAAATAAACGAACAAGTTTATTCTGAATTTTTCATATTATTATTTCCAGTGAGCCTACCACTACCCACGTCTAAAGACAAAAGTACAGTTATACGCGTGCATCTGGAAAATTTGAAACTGGGTCAAAGTTCTTTAAATACGAATGTACACACTTTTACAATGAACAAATATCCAATTTGCCGATATCGTAGGGTGGATTTGTGAAAATGTATTTGTATGTAAAACTTAGGGTGAAACATAATCATTCTCGAATATCTATAGATGCATAATGATTAAAATATACAAGACCCAGAAAACTAGAATTCACTGTTGAAAATCATTCTGAATATAGGTTAAAGCCGCTACTATATGTATGCCAAGCATACATACACACATATATATATATATATATATATATATATATATATATATATATATATATATATATATATATATATATATATATATATATATATATATATATATATATATATATATATATATATATATATATATATATATATATATATACTGATAATTATAAACTAATATAATCATAATGTATCGTGCTGGTCTCTAATGTTCTGTTAATAATTTTTATGACGAGAAAATCTACTTAGATACAAGACTAAAAGAATCATAAAACAAAGTTTGGTTGTTGTCTGACCCACATACTTATGGATTGTATGCTCCAAATTGCTAATTAAAAATATAATGTATTATACACTTTACCATTTGTATGTACCACAAAATGAGTGTTGGTACTGGAATAGAATGAATAAAGTAGTATGTTGGAATTGGGCTGTTTTTAAGGGTGTTATATTAAACCCTCAATATTAATATGGTGTATATTGTATTTGAATGTCGTTCAAATACAGTTGAAAGAGTGGCCAATTTGTGATATAAATTGGATTCGCCCTCAAAACATCCAAATTTTTATTTTTATATATTAATCGAGAAATTTAAAAAAATAAGTTCGTGCCATATATACATCGTATGATTTACCAATTAATTTGGGGTGAGAAAGTGTGTAACTTTCCCAATTGTTTCCTAATTTAGATATATTTTATCATTACAAAAGTACATCAAAACTCAATATACGTATACATACTAATACGTATATTGAGTTTTGATGTACTTTTGTTATGCGACATATGCCTGTTCACACAGTTTAAGACACGATAATGGTATACCTGTTTAAATTATGTATAGTATTGCATTGAGAAATAACTTAACGTAAAGGGATCTCTAAAACGCAATCGGTTAAATTTTAAATAATCATACAGTAAAAAACCTTGATTTGCACTTAATTGTCATGGCTATGACATTTTTACTATTAAACCAATGGAAAGTTGAAATTTTTCATCAAAATTCACTCTAATTGAAAAGATTTTTTCTTATATACTAGGTTGTTCAGTAAGTTTTGTCGTTCGAGATAAGAAATAGCGCTATTAGGTTCGTCGTTTTATTTTTCTAAAAATGGCACTACTTTTTTATGAACAAGTGTGATGTATCATGTAGATCTGCCAACTCATTCGTATATCAACAGCTGTTCAAAGTTGACGTGTCACAATATTTGTTTACAATGGAAAAAATTGAATATCGTGTAGTGATAAAATTCTACTGTTCTAATTGAAGGCACCAAAACAAATTCATGAACGATTGTTAAAAGTGTATAAGGACTGCTCACCTTCAATTAGAATAGTAGATTTTTATCACTACAGGATATTCAATTTATTCCATTGTAAAAAAATACTGTGACACATCAACTTTGAACAACTGTTGATATACGAATGAGTTGACAGATCTACATAAAACTTCACACGTGTTCATAAAAAAGTAGTGCCATTTTTAGAAAAATAAAACGACAAACCTAATAGCGCTATTTCTTATCGAACGACAAAACTTACTGAACAACCTTGTACTCCTAACCTGCAAAAAAAATTTGTACTGAATAAATAAAAAGATAAATTGCAAAATTTGGGCTTTCAGAGCAAATCTAGTTGAAAAGTTAAAAAAATATTCTAGTTTTCTTACATTGTTTATTACGTCATAAAACAGCAACAAATATAGAAAGGACAGAGAAATGATTTACTTTCATTGTCATATCTACTTTACTTAAAAAATGAAAAGAAAGCGTATAGAAAATGAAAAAACCTCTTATTTTGTTGTATAAGAGATTGGTAAATATTTAATTTCGCAAAGAATTTTACGATTATTAATAGAAAAATATTAATAAATATTTGCTAACTAAAGGTAAAATGACGAGGGAAAAGATGTCAATATTTTTAATTTACTGCTACTTGAAATATTTTTTCTTTCATTTTACAAATATTGTATAAAGGAAAATATAATATACTATACGTAGTTAGAAACTTGTATGAAAATATAAATACAAATTTTCAAACAATGGTGCTTTTGACAAATTGTTCAGTTAGATCAGGATGTTATTAATTTTATATTTAAATATGCTGCCTCGGAATAAATTACCAGTTTTTTATTTTACCTTTAATGTTCACCCATTTTGTGTGTGGAAATAAGAAGGATTCTGCAAAATTTGGTTGAAAATCCTCTATTACAAGAATTATTATAATGTGCTTTTTAAAACCATTTAAACAGCAGTTTAATTGGTTTGTAACCGATGTTTTTTTAAATTTATTATCGGAAGGGTAAAATTAAGGAAACTTTACATAGGTTGTTTTTATTTCCATGGTAAACTAAAAATTTTTGTTACTAATAATAACTATTTTCTTATTATTTACCTTAATAGACATCTTGATTCCATTGATATTATTAAAGGACAAGATATTTTAGGTATTTTATTAAAATTTGTCATTAAGAGCATTTGCTAAAGCAAATTTTAACTGGTTAAGAACCTAAAAAATTAAGGGTTTATGTGTTGCAGGCAAGACCTGGCTATATTTTTCGACGAACACACCACACTTGATTTCTAAAGCTGAAAATAAAATTTCGTAAAATTTCGTAAAAACCGTCTTGTTTAATAAAAAATCATCAGTTCTTCAGAAAACCATCAAGAACATCCTTTTATGAAAATTAAATTTAATCTTTAAATTTATTAGAATCTTTCAATTCTTGGTCGTTCGTAAATGTTATACTTTTCAAAAACACTGCAAAAAAAATAAAGTTCCTACGGAAGCGGCCACTTTCGTTACAATGATTTTCAGGAAATTTCACTATACTCTCTCAGTTTTTGAAAAAAAAAACTTTCATATGAAGTTTCATCCCGATCAGTCAATTCGTCTAAGCCTTACGATGTCGAATTTTGATGAAAAAGAAGTTTTTATCACAAAACAATTCTGATTAAATTTTGGAAATTTTAAAATATATTTAATTGAAAATATTTTTGTCACACTGATTTTTTTAAATTATTTGGAAAAAGTATAAAAAACGCGCAAGCTTTCAAAGGATCTGTCACATCCGGTACACAGATTAAAACTTGTCATTTCCGCTAATCTCCGAAATCAACAGGAACTCCTTCCGTCCATATGAACTGCACAGCGGCCGAATTTTTGTGGAAAAAATAAAAAATTATACAATACAACACTCAAATTTCTTTTACCGCGAATTAATACTTATCTCTAATACACCACACGTAATTTCTAAATCGAAAAATTAAACTTATCGGACTTTCATACAATCAGTATTCCTGCTTAAATTTCAGAAAGACAACAATTTGTTTAAAATTAAGTCTAAATTTACTTGAGTAATTCATTTACTTTTCAACATCATTGCAAAAATAGAAAAAACTTCCATGAATGTTGTCACTTTCGTTAAACAGATTTCCATCAAATTTCGAAAGGATCTCCGGATTATTGGAAAAAGATTAAGAATGAAGTTTCATTACGAACAGTTAATCCGCCTGGGCTGTAGAGATGACGAATTTTGGTGAAACAAAGGTTTTTTTTATCAAAATTCGTCATTTTCGGTACAATTTAAAAAATGGTAAGAAACATTTTTTGAAAATTAATTTACAATATTTGTGTTTTTAACAGTTTTTAAAATGCTATTGGGTGTACAAATGTATTTCCGCCCATTTGTAGAGAAATAAAAGACATTAGTTTGTGTAGAAAATGAAATAATGTTTTATTCAAAGTATGATCCTTCGGAAGCTATAACCTTCGCCCATCGTTCAGGCAAAAAAAGGATTCACCAATCCTTCGGTTTCGAGGCGATCCAGTCATTGACCCACTTTTTAACGTTTTCATATGAAGTGAAGTGCTGCTGTGTCAGGGCTGATTGCATCGACCGGAACAAGTGGTAATCAGAGGGAACAATGTCTGGTGAATACGGCGGGTGCGGTAGAATTTCCCAGTTCTGCCCGTCCAAGTAGTTTTTGATAGGTATAGCAACATGTAACCTAGCGTTGCCAAGTTGCAAAATAATCTGATCATGCCTTTTGTCCCATTCCGGTCGTTTTGCAGCTAGAGCTTGCTTTAAAACCATCAGTTTTCGTCGATAAACTTGTCCCGTAATGGTTTCACGCCCGCTCAGCAGCTCATAATAAACGACACCCTTCATACCCCACCAAATACAAAGCATCACCTTCGAACCATGGATGTTTGCTTTTGGTGTCGACGGTCCCGGTTCACCTGGCTTGACCCACGCTGGTTAGCGCTTTGGATTGTCATAATGGATCCACTTTTCATCCCCAGTGATAATCCGATGCAAAAACCCCTTCCTTTGTTGTCGTTGAAACCGGAACGTCGGAAAGGCATGTGCAACAATTCGCACATGCCTTTCCGACGTTCCATGTCCCGTTCTTTCAATTTGTGCGGCGGGTAATATTCAACTCTTCTGTCAATTGTTTTTCGGTCTGATAAGGGTCTACATCAAGCAATTCTTCCAGTTCTGTGGAAACCACCTTTTGCAAGTTGTATTCGATGAAGCATGTTCACCAGAAACTTCCACAAGCAAACAATTTGTTTCCGCTGCACTTTTCTTCAACAAAATATAATGAAGTAAAACTTCCTGCAAATGCCGATTTTTTGCCACAAAATTCGACATTTTCAATTACATGAAAATAATTGTTGTTCACGCTTTGAACAAATGTCACTAATAATTATTCAGGCTTGACATCTAACCTCCATAAAACATGTATTGCCCGATTGAATATGCAAACAGTGATACTAACGACACCTCTATAAAATGGTTGGAAATACATTTGAATACCCAATATATACGAGAAGAGTTCAAATCTATATATGAAATAACGTGAAATTTTATTCAAAACTATTTTTATTTTGCAACTAAAACTAAACCCACGCTAAGGCACTTTTTACACCAGCAAAATTTTTTGTACAAACCTTCAAAGTAAAATGAGTCTCCTGTTTTTCAAAATTCTGTTCTACAACGAACATTATTTCACTGCCATTTAAAAATCTTTTTTTTTATTATCTCTGCAATCTGTTCTGGGGCTAAGAGTCTCCCAACTTTTTCACGGTTTGCTTTTTCCGTCCTTACTTTTACGCCAGTGTCGGCCAATTCGAGGACATACGGTAATAGGTACGATTTACGTAGAACCTTGTGCACATTTCATAGCTCCATGCCAGCCTATAGTACTAACATGGAAGATGGGTCAGCCCATGAGTTTTGCATTCCGACAGGGGGTCATAGATGTGTTCCATTTCATCACAGATCGTAATCTGTTGATGAAAATTCCCTTTGCATCCTGCCCCTATCGGGATCCGAACCCAGTACCTCCCGATCTAAAAGCCAAAGCTCTAACCACATTTGGTCGGTATTTAAAAATCTTACACCCCTTAATTTTTTTCAAATTTGTTAAAAGAAAATAATGACTTGGGGCCAGATCCGAAGTGTAAGGTGGCTGCCGTATTTTATTGATTTCGCAATCTCTCGCTGCGTGTTGTGCATCATTCGACTTAGGTAATGGTGCGTTGTAATGTAAACGAAATGTAAAAGGAATAAATTTTATTTGTGTGTTAACCTCTTTCCACGTTTAAATCCACGTTTTACCATCGGTGACTATCTCGTTTATAAATGTAAATACTACTTCAATTATAGAATTAATAAATAAATGTTAAATTTATAACTATTACGGTCAATTTATAACTAAACATTACATTACGATTTTTATCAAATTTTAAGGCAAATTTCTGCAAATTTGGTTACTGTCACTTGTTTTTAGTTCTTTAACCTACCACCATTCCTTGTTCCGTGAAATAGGCGTTTTCTGGTGATACATTCCAAATTATGAAATCATGGTAAGAACCTCGATGCATTAACCCCACCCCTTATAAGTAATTCATGATCGCATATTTGGAAAGGAAAATTAAAAATGTTTTGAAGAGTTTAAGATCTCGACCAGTTAATGTGTTTTGAAAAAAAAACATATGAACAAATAACAAAACAAAATACTTTGTTTTCTTTGGAAATAATATTATTTGTGCTTCTCAATTAAATATTTTGGAAGGTAAAAAAGAAGTAAACATCAAAATATATATCTTCTTCTTTTTTAAACAAATTTTTCAAAATCTTTTACTCAAAAATTTGATACATTCTTCTCTTCATTAAAATTAATCAACGTGTTACGCAACAACAAATTGACATTCCATTGACAAGTGAGATCTTCTGTTTACTCTTTAGTAAATAATGTTTTTAAACTTTAAATAATGTGTAAAACTAATTAGCTGATTTCCGAAATAAGGCAGAAAACAAGAAACATAATTACATATAGTAACTTAAAACACTTTCGACAAAATTGTTGCTGTAATTTTAATTTTTCCGGATTTATGCTCTTTAAAAATATTTTTCAGCAAAAATTAATGTCAATAGAATTGTTAAAATTAACAATTTATACTTCCAAATTTTTTTAGACTATCTATAAATACTATAATTGTATGAGACGAAACGAATACTCGTTTTATTCAATCGATGCCTACAAATAAATACAAGCTTAATTCAAAATTTTAATACAATTAAAATTATTTGCTCGTAAAATCGTAATATTGTAGAATTAAAAATCAAAATAATTCATCGGTGCGTGATATCTCGAAATAACAAAATGTAAATAAAATTATCTTAATTATAAATATTTTTGAAACTTCCAATTATGTATTTATGTGTATATTCCCCAACTTATTGCTATTCTGCTATGCGTGTATATTAATGATGTTTCAATACGATATTAATATTAACAAGATCATAATTTTTTCTGTATTTTATATTTTATGATTTAGGGAATTTTCGTGTTTTAAATTATTACTTAATAAAAGGTAGAAAATTGTAAATAAAATTGGAGGTGGCAATTCTTGCTTAATGTATACAAAGTAAAAATATACTTAATTATGGCGTTGTTGGTTTAATTCTAAAATTATAAGTTTAAACGATATTTTTAAATATATGCAAATTTATGGATTGGGTGTGATTAATTCCGTAGCAAAGAATGCTAATGTAAATTCGGGGTTGGAAATAAGAAGTCATTGTCAGTCCAAGTTGCCTAATATTATTTACACCTATCTAGTTATGAAAGGTCCTTTAACAAATTTCGATATTAATTGTTTATCAATTCTCAAATTCTTTTTAATTAGTTTGTTTATTTACTATTCACATAAATATTTATGTAAAACCAAATTAATCATTCAATTTTCATAAGTCTTTTGGGAAATTAAAACGTGAAATCAAGTAACAAAAGTTTTTCATAGTCTAACAATAGATCGTCTTTGCATTCATTTTTAATAAAATAACCACCCCATAAACTCTTATATACCTACATCAAATGTATATGCGCCTCGCAAGTACACGGCCTGCAACACAATAAACGAATACTATACTTTAACAATAAACCTTTTGTGTTCCCGAAAAGAATAAAAGGTAGGTATTTTGATTAAAATATTTGTTTGAAATTTTTTATCGAACTGCAAAAAGTTATTAATATATGGTTCATTTAATATTTCACTGATTTTATTCAGTGAGTCATGTTGTTAAATACACCGCTACAGGTTTTCTTTAATTAAATAAATTTATCAATCAATATAATATAATGTTAGCTTTCAATGGAACGCGAAGATCTGAACGATAACAGAACAATTTAATAACCTATATTTAAACCAAAAATGAATTTTTTAATAATCAATAATAGAAAAACCATTTTAGTAATGTTACTAATGTATTAATTTTCTTAATGGACAGTCACATTTATTTTTCACATTTCTTGCACAACTTAAAATCCCACAAAAGATCAAAATTACCAATGTTTTGAAAGCAAAAACTTAAAAAATTTCAAATTAATAAAAAAAATTATGAATATACACTTCAATTTATTTATTTTTTTTTTCAAACATAAACCCAAATCCCAACAATATGCATACAATATTCTCTCAACATAAAAGCCTAGAAAAATAATTTGGAAAATGAAATGGTTGGACACACAAATATAAAAAGAAAATTTTTTCCAATGAAAAGAATGGAGGTGGTCATGTTGAGTTAATATAAATAATCATAAATAAAAATAAATAAGGAATAATAATAATCTTTGTCGAATGTTTATACAAAGATGATGAATTAATAATACAAAAAAATATTAAATAAGGGAAGATTTTTTACAAAATTGATATTTGTTTTCCCTTTAAAATTTTCTATTTAATTATTATTATTATTTTTTTATTTGAATTCTTGTATTCCGTAAATACGCGAGTTTACATGGGATAATTGTGTAGTAATGTTTATTTAATAAATTAATTTTTTTATTGTATAGGAAAATAGGAAAAACACTACAAACAAAATTTATTGTGCGCGAGGGTGTTTAATAATTTTGAACCTACATATATTATACAAAATCCGCCAGCTGATATTTTTGATTTTAATTATAAAATTAAGTGTTCTCCTCGTGCTTATTTATATTGGAACTAACGGACTTTTAAATAAAACCTTCTAATTTACTGTTTTGATTAAATCACCCGAAAGTTTTAAATATCCAATTAATATGAATATAAAGTACAATCAAAACATCGAAACATTTTTCGATTAAAACACTACTCACCTGAAATCACTTGATTAGCAAGGTAAAAATAATATCAAAATTTTTGTATAAATTTAAAAACCCTAATACACAATAATTTCATTGGAGGCAAATGTGCGTTCTTCTCTGCTTCAATCATATGAAAATAGAAAAAATATGTTCCGTAAAAACATTGCGAGCGTACACTGAATCTATTAATACTTTAATTATAATATTTGAGTAATAAAATATGCCCAAAACTACTCTATCGTTACTTCTTCAATTATTAAAATGAAAAATTATATATTTTTTGATAAAAGGGCGCATTGTTTTATAAAATAAAAATAAGTATCCAATAATAAATTATTCAAAACGAACGATTTTTGATTGAGACACTAATATACAATTTTCAAATCCAACTTTTAGTTATAAATCATAAATTTAAAGTTAAAGATCGTCACAAGTTTTGTTATTATTTGTGTTAAGTGCCACTTAAAATGGTTAAGGTAAATTCAGTTTAGTTCTGCCGTAATGTAATACAAAAATCTTAAATGGTTTAACAAATTAGATTTGTACTCGTATCTATAGAATGACTATATTCAAATCAAAATTATTTATAAAATTTGATTACAACAAGAGTGACTAAATTCCTTTATAATTTTTCCAACAAATCTTTTATTGTATGGTATATCCTTGCGAAATTGTTGTTTCATCATCGCACATTAAAGTAATTTATCGTCTCGTTTACTTTATTTATGTTTATTAAACCGCCTTCTTATTCGTTTTTAAGATTTTAATGGGTGTTGAATTTATTATCTGTATGTATATGTATAAGAGTTTGAATGTTTTTATCTTATCTTATTTATTTATATTTAAGTTTGTTATTGCTTTATGTATGGATAATATATGACGAAAAATTCATGTTATTTTCATTGAATTTCCTCATATAATTTTTTCGGATCATTATTTTTTCGATGTTAACGAGAATGGGGTGAAGTTTGGAATGAGCTCTGTACAATTAACAATTTGCTATAATATTTCATATCTTTCTATATTTACACTGGTGCTACACCCAATAAATTGATTTCGCAGCCTCCAAAGCAAATAATTGTAATTTACGAAATGGGTAAAAGCGTGTTAAGCTCAAGTGGATTTGAGATTTTGCTCTTCTAAACTTTTTCAGCCAGGAATAGCTTTGATAATATCCAAAAGTCAATCATCCAGTCCTACCGAACATTTCCCAAAAGGTTGTAAACGCAAATGTACAAGAATGTTTGGATTGCGAAGGAAATGTAAAGAACAACATATAACCAACAAATAATTAGTTCGACTCTGACTGCCAGTGATGATTGTAATACCATGAAAAAACCTAGAAACCTAGACTTTGCAATATCTATATACCGTCGATACCAGGTAATTTTTAAGTGCCAATACCAACGCCCAAATCATGAAACCCGCGCGGTACTTTCAGACGGTGCTGGAATATGGGAAAATAACATTATTTCACAAAAAATATAAACAACAAACCATAAATATTCAAAAACCATTGTGTCGCTTCGGCAGTGCTGCAAAATTATGTATTTATCTTCCTCTCTTACCTTTTCGCAATCAACAAAATTTTAGACAGAAGATTCTTAGCGGCAATGATGATTAATTTCACAGTATAAACTTTTTCATGGCTAAGCGAATAACGGTTTCCTAACACAGGTCCGAACATCTTTCTTATACAAAATTATAATTTTACTTATTTTAAATTACAGAGTAGGTACGTCATTATATAACAAAAAGTCTCATGGTAAATTTACTACTCGTTTATACATTTTTGGTCGAAAATCGAATATAGTAAAATTCTATTTTAAGAGGAATTTTGCTTTATTGAAAAATTAATGTTTTGACATGCGTTCTCAATCACTGGATAATGTATTGTACATAATATAGATTATGGATATTGGCTACATGTAATTTTATATCTAAACATAATACACTTTCAAAATTGAAACTGTTTTACTTGGCCCTTGTACGCCATTTGCAGAACATACACCTATTATTATCAATAAACGAACAAATATTTCAAGAATTTACACAAATTCTGAAATTGAAATATCATTCACATAATTTCTAATAATGTCAATAAATTATATTATTCTACGGTGGATCGAACTGTAATACATTTTATTTCCCCCTTTCATTTTGAACCTCTCGGTGCTCGTGTATACCAAATATATACATCTAATATGTCTGTTAAATTATATATTACTGGGGATATGCGAAACGAGATACAACAATAGATGGCCTTTTATTATTTTGATATAAGCAACACAATAAAGTTGGTAATTTTTTTCTATATTCATTTTTTTTTTAAATTGAACAATTTAATATCCTTCAGGATCCCATGATAACTTATTCTTCTATTTTATATTGTAACTGTGTGACATCAATAGTAAATCAATTGAATAATGTCACGGCACTGCCATATATCATGTTTAAAACATTTTGGTTTTGAAATTTTATGGGGTCTCCGCATACTCGTATATGTATATCGCACTTGATAATATAAAATCAGGATGAGTTATGTTAATGTAGGTGTTTAACATGAGATTTTCGCATAATTTTGTAATTTTTTTGTGCGTTGGTTTGGTTTTTACATCCTAAAATAATCGTAGTTTATACATACAACCATGATATATCATATTTTTATGTGCTTTCTATTGTTTTGGGTAGGAGTGGGTACATCTCAGTTGCGGTGTTTAGTATTTGTATTTTACGTTCTCGGAAAAAACATTCTTGTAAATTAAGGAGTTTAAAACGACACCCAAAAATAATGTTTAGTTTCTTTAGAAGTGTCCTTTATTCTTGACAGAAAATGTGCGTTCAAAAATGTATCTATTCTGCAATGTGCAGCACTAGTATGTTAAATGAAATTGTGCTAATGGTTTTTGTTTATTCAACATGTAAATTAATAAAAACTCTATTATTTTTATGAAATTTAGAATTTTGTACACGAAAATAAACATTTATTCGCGTTAACATTATTTTCTCTTAAATTCTGAGTAGAGCAACTGCTTTAGATTTCCCTCCGAAGTTTTTCTACCAAAAACCATTTTAGATATTGTTTATCAACATGTGTTGAAATTATGACCACTCACTCGTACAGTATTTATCCAATTTTTAATGGAACTGTTTAAAAATGAGTTAAAACCAGCGCCATCTTTATTAACGGCCTTTAACGGTGGCGAAACACCATATCGAAACACGATATCCATCAATCAAAATAAATTTGTATACACCCAAACCTGTTTTTACACGATGATACGTTCCTACGGTGTAAAAAACCGACGTGCAAAAATAGAGATTGAATACATAGACAAATAGGCCAGGAAGGCCTACAATTTTTTTTATGTTTTTCAAAACAGTGTTATTTCAAAACCGCGTAAAAAAGACCGAGTAAATACAGATTTGGGTGTACTAATGTACATTTTTACAATTTTGAATATTTTCATCAATATATCATATTCATCAATATATCAAAATATTTTTTCATCAATAAAAAAATTTGATTTATTCACATAAGATTCATATATAAGTACAAAGAATAAAACTTGATCGTAATTTACGAAATACGAGTACAATAATTTTGATTTTACTTTTGGAATTAGTAAGGTTCGCAAATTAATAAATAAGTGGTACCACCCTTAAACCAAATTTTAGAGTTTTTGTACACGTCGCATATAATTTGTCGAGTTATGAGTTCAATGAATTTCAGATGAACCCCATCTCATCGCAACGATCTGTGATAAAAACCATGATATGTTTTATTGGGATCAAGGTCAAATTGATTAATAACTAACTTTTGCTTATAGGCTTGCTAAATGAAATGAAATGGAATATACATCGCAAATAGTTTGGCCATAAATACGGCATAAAAAATGTCCTAAATTTGGCACAATGCTACATAAAATATGCCCTAAATTTGACAGGGTTTCACCGCTAAAGTCACAAGTCAAATTTAATGCCTCATAACACTTCAAATTATAAACATGGAATCCAAAAAATCATAGGAATTAATTAGTTTAACCATGTCCGTACATAAAATATGTCCTGAGTATTTTACAGGGAGTTTCTCAACATTTCCAGATGTAGAATAAAATATCCATAACACCACAAATACTGAATACAATCTTTATATAGTTAAAATTAACGAACACTAAAGATTTTGATTTACACAACATAAAAAATAATATTAAATTAATTTCAAACTTGTAAAATAATTTATTAATGAATTAATTAATTCATTAATAAATTTGAGGAAAAACAATTTTAAAATAAAACCGAAAATTATGTTTTATAAAAGTTTATTTGAGAATAATGCATTGTGAAAAATATTATATGGTTACAAAATTTATTCTTTCAACTGTTCAACGATTATCGTTAACAGAGGAATTTTTCAGGAAATGCGTTTTGCAAAAAAAGTTTTTATAAAAAATGATTTTTGGTTTTATTTTACAATTGTGAAATTAATTTAATATTATTTTTAATTTAAATTCTTTAACTATATAAATATAATTTCGTTAATTCCATTAACTATATAAATATAAATATCGAGAGATTTACGGTGTTTGAAAACTTGTGTTGAGTTGAAATTTATTATTCTAAAATTTATTATTGTATATTATTTTAAAATCTGCCGTACTTAACCATTATAGATTATTGTATTTGTATTTCGTAATCTAAATTTTTTTGGCCAAAATTTTCTGCTGACTTAAGTAGCATGAGATTTTCGGCTAGCTTCAATAGAGCTTTGTACCACAACTATAATTAAAATATGTTGATAATGAAGAATTTGTTACTGCTGAAATGTTCAATGTACTACTTGATTGTTTCTTTATTACCTCGGTGACGTATTACATTTTTAATTCTTTATGAAGGTGGCCGTTCCTAACGTAACAACACGTCACAATTCCTCGTCGCGGATTAAATTTTTTAATTCTCTACTCGAGTTGTTTAATTTTAAAGTGTGTCTCCGACGCAAAGTATTGGATGAAGTGTAAATAGTCTAACATAATCATGCTGCTAACTGGGTTTACTCGTAAATATACGTCATCCGCAAACAAATAATTGTAATTAGAGACTAGCATACAGAGGTACATGGTAAAAGTAGCTTTTAAAAAACAGATCTAAGTCATAAATCCCATTAAAAGGCAGAACTTTGAAACCTTATTGGTAGTTTTGAAACATTATTGATATTATATCCCTTGTATAAAGGTGATTAGCATACAACATCGGGCTGTTACACAGAAAAATTATACATATTTTCGAATTTTCATGTATGTATTTTATGTTATTACACAACTATGGTAAATATTTTAGAAATTAAATTTACATTCTAGTTGTTTTGTTGGTAATAGTTTTGTTGGTTTTAATTTTCAATAAAATTAATTGAAAACACATAAATTTACTAAACATAAGGAAATTAAAATTCAACCACCCTTCTTTGGAAATACGTACAAATATCATCACAGATTCACCCTTTTGTGTTGTGGTTGTTTACTTTTAAACTTGTCTTCTAAATCATGTTGAAAAATTCGAAGAAATTGAATCCTATCGGTAACATGTACACGTAATTCCATTTGTAAGAATCCGAACATTTTTAAAGAAAATATCAGCGGGATATAAAATGGGTTTTGGATATATGAGCACACAATGTGTTTGACAGTTTTCTCAATTCATATTATTCACATAGAACACATCTTTTACATTTCTCCCAAAAATAAAATTTCAAAACGTAAAATACCACCAATGTTTTGCCATTAAAATCAATAAAGTGTTGATAAGAAGTACTGAGTGTGTGGATGGATCTCTATACTTATGTATATACTTACAAACAAATTCCACACCCTTTTCGTATAAAAATCGAAATTTGCCAAAAATTGTGCCAGCAACTCTAACGCGACTCTAAAATTTACAGTGGATTAAACAGGCGATACATTAAATGTTATTTTCATTGTATGTCAAATATATGGTTACAAATAATTTAATCAGACCAATTATTATTTATTGCTAAGGTAATTGAGCCTTGTGTAAATTATAATTTATAATCACTGTTACAAAATACGAATAAATATTCCTTCAATACCCGAATATTATATAGTAAGATATTCAAAAATACTATTGAAAATTATTGGTACATCATGCATGATCTAACAATAATTATTAAAATTTACAGTTGATAAACATTAGAAACTAAATTCAATTAAAATTACTGTTTATTCAGTGATTATCGTGATTTTCGTCTTAACGAAAAATGTTCACAGGAAAATAATTTAATTATTTTGCTTACTAGTTATGTACTTCCTTTGTAATTCTAAAGAAGTGTAAATATTTAAGATTTTATAAACTATTTTCGTGCTATAATAACATGAAAGTTTAGTTTAAAAACACATAAGTATCTTAAATGTACAAATGTACTCGAACAAGTTGTTTGCTTTGAATTTATCTAATTTTAACCAAGAGAAATTGAAGACTATGTTATATGTAACAACCCTTGCTTAAATAAATATTTGGCAACTATTTTGTTGAAATATTAATAATCCTTTAGTTTCCGAATATAATCGATAGTTTTATAACAAGCATATATATTATTGAGTAAAACGAAATCTGGAAACTTTACTGCTATTTGAAAAGGTGTAGATAATCTATATATGAGCCGTTTATTTTGAAAGTGGTTTAAGTCCAATTTACAAAAAAATAGTTAATGGTAACAATAATCATCATTCCTATATTTTTTTTATATTTTATAAAATGTATTACACTATGTAAGGTAACATGACATGTTAGATTACATAGTGTAATACATTTTATATAATATAAAAATAAAAGAATTGTGATTATTGTTACCATTGTAACTATTTTTTTTTGTAAAATGGACTTAATAACCACTTTCAAAATAAACGGCTCACAAAATGTGTGGTGCAAGAAGAACGCAACAATTTAATTCTTTAAATAATTGCGTTATTGTTTTTTAAAAGTATTTTAAATTTTACTATATAGGCACCGAATAAGAAAATACAAACAACCATCAAGTGGCGGCTAGAAGTTTTCTGAAGATGATTCTAAGATGTACTTTCAATGTACAGCCGAAACCGCTGAACCTAGAATATGAAATTTTGGTTGAGCATTAGTTCTGTGACGAGGGCATCCACTAATAAGGGATTTTTCGTAATACGAACTGTAATAGGATGAAAAGATGTAAAAACTAAGTTTCATTGATCAGATAATATCTCTGAAAAACGATAATGCTTCTAATTCCTATTTAATTTACATACGACTTAATGTCAAAAATAAACTTTTGATTTCTTTTAATTCGACTTCTAAGGGGTTGGAACCCAGGTAAAAATCCTAACAATAATTTTTGCACACACATTTCGATCATGTTTCAACATTATATTAAGTTTATTTAGAAAACTTAGTCCAAAATTGTATACTTCGAGCGCAAGTCTTAGTCAAAAACAACAAACTTTTTTATTTTTGCCAGCCAAAGGTATTATAGCTATACATAAAAAGCTACCCCTAGTCGTATATAATTAATATAAAGCCAAAATAATTTTTAATACACAACGTCAAACTGCTTGGCAAACATGTAATTAAAACTGCCAACACTGCTAAAGTACTTATAATATTATTGATAAAAACCCATAAAGTTTCATAAATTCTTCTCGCTAAAATAATTTACATTTCCACTTGAGAAATTTCCACTAAACATAAACAAAATTACTTCTGTAAATGAGTCTTTGTTGAGTACAAATAAGAAAGTAGAAAGTAGAAATAATTTTTCCAAACTAAGTATTTAGTTTTTAAAATCCGTTCTACTTATTTTAAAAGACGTTGAAAGAGATATGTAATCTAATCAACGTTTTAGACTAAAGTACAAAACTGTAGGGAGACCAACGGAAGTTAAGGGTTGTATATAATAATCATAAATTGTATATTTTGAAATAATTCCCTAAATTTCTAGAACAAATTTAATTTTTTTTGTTTTTTTGTTTTGTTCGTTGCCTTTTCACACTTGTGCGATTCGATGATAAAAGATTACATCTAAGTTTAATATGTATCTATCTTAGTAGACATAGTTTATTCAAGTAAATATTTGTTTTAATTAGTTTGATTGTGAATATTTTATTTTAATTTTAGAAGGTGCCGAAGACTGAAATAACCGAATTATTTAGAAGATTCAAACGTTTGGTGAACTTTATATTTCTGGTGGTTGGATTTCAATTTCCTCGGCGGGGTTGGAGAGTTTTAAATCCTCTGTATGTTTAATCGATACAAATGTTTCGTTAATAACATTTTAATTATAAATTTACATTTTCAGCTCCCTCTACACTCTTGTCATAATATGGATGCAACCATATCCGTTTATTCAATATATCGAAAATAATAGAAGTTCATTACGATTAATAATCGAGTGTGCCGCTACTTCGGGTACAATATTTCATATTGGGGGTAAAATCATTGCATATATTATTAATCGAAAATCAATCGTTGATATGATGGAGCTCGTCGAAAATTACACCTTTGAACTTAGAAACGAGCGATTTAAAGAAATTCTTACAAATTCAATGCAATATACATTTAATTGGGCTCGAGTGATATATTTGGTATATTTGGGAGCATTTATCATGTTTGCAGTGTTTCCAATAGTTCATCCAGATCCCCTTAAGCTGCCATTGGCATGGGAATTCCCACATTTACCAATTAACGAAACGTATTGGATAGTTCACTATATTTATCATTGCTGTTTAGTGCTCAGTTGTGTTCAGTATATAGCTGGAATTGATATACTAACTATTCACATGGTAACACATAGTTACTCTCGATTCGATATAATGATACAAATTTTAAGTGATATACAACATAATATCGATGAAATGAACTTCAATATAACGAGTGAACGGAAAATTAACATGAACTTAAAACAGTTATATATTGAGCATATGGAATCAATACAATTTTTGGAGACATTCAACAAAAATTTTGCTATTATGAATTTAATTCAGTACCTATTCAATACTTTCGTTTGCTGTTTAGCGATGAACGTAATGGCAATAACATTAGTGAATGGAATGTATAATTTTGTGTTGGCTGTACTATTCCAACAATACTTCTTTGGATATTTTGGGAATAAATTGATTGTCCAGGTAGGATATTAAATAAATTAATAGCAGCCGATTACCGATGGAATCGGTCTTTTTCGCAATAATGTTAATAACATAATTGCTTCCAATTTCTATTTTCCTATAAATTCAACAGAATGATAATTTTGTAACCAAAATATATGAAGTGCAATGGTATAAGCTAGGATTACCACAACAAAAGTGCTTACAACTCATTCTACAGCAATCTCAACGTAGAGTTTACATGAGCGGTATATTTTTCGTGTTGGATTATAGAAGCCTTATTAGCGTAAGTATTTCTGATTATTTTGATAATCACGCTTAATTATCTTAAGTAAAATATTTATTAATTTTATTTTACAGCTAATAAGGACTTCGTATTCATATTTTGCATTGCTTCAAAATTTCAAAAAATAAATCGAGTAGAGTATTAGAGGATATAAGTTTATTAATGTGACTGTCTATACGAGTCGTGACACGCCTTTTTGATAAACCTTTAAATAGCATATAGAAAACTCATTATAATTATACAGTATGTAAGCACTTGTAATTAGGTATATGTAAAATAGAAATAATAAAATATAATTTGGTGTATGTGAGCCCCACTGGAAGAGAAATTTACCTGATTGCCAACTTTTTTTAACCAACCAGCATCAGATGACTCCATCATTGTGATAAGTAAAATAGCGAAAACAAAAAATAATTTCATGAAATTCATTGATGTCAACTAATTTTTATTTATTACTGGATCATTATTTCACAAAAACCTGATGCTATATGTGAAATGTGCCTTTTGCTTGAGAAAAATAGTTTTTCCCCATAACGTGGTGATAAAATCGAGTTTGTTAATAAAAAAAAATGGTAATTTGTAATTTTATTATTTGTTGTTTTGAATTAAGTGTACATTTCATAATTTTCAGAAGATAAGCTTTTCGTGTGTATGATCGGGGTTTATTTCTAATGTAATTCGTGCTGTTCCCATATATTACGTATACGTACTTGAAAACGAAGAATGATAAATTGTGACATAAAAAATCCCCCTACACAGAATAAAAAGCTGATAAAAATCTTTTAACTTTAATACGTTTTATTAAAAATTATTTTCATCATCTCATTCCTTATGAGCATAATATTACTCTAATACACCAAAATTAAACTATTGAAAACTTCAACTGTGTTTTCACTTTAAATTATTTAAAAACATGTTAACGTAATTGTTATGCATATGCACATAATTACGAAACCGCATTCGGAAAACAACATAGCAATGAATTTTGAAACGAAATGTAAAATTTGAAGAATCATGTTTCAAAACCCATTATGGTTCAATTTAATTTGTAGGAACTAATTGGCCATTTATCCAGGCTCAATACACCACAGCTAGTTTTGCTATGTTCAGTGGCTATCCCTGCTAGAATTAGCACCTCATCTATGAACCTCTCAGAGTGCAGAATTCATGAGCCGACTGGCAGGGAGTTATGCAGTGCTCAGATGGATTTATGTAAATCGGACTTATAGCCGTAAACGTGAAATGCAAGTCGCGAAGGAGTTAACAATGCTTCGACCCCAGAACAGGTTGTAAAAATTAAAAACAAACACGAATTTTTGTCAAGATTTATTAAATTCAGCAGGCTGCAGAAATGATAACCATTTTCATGTTAGATGGTTTGGAATATTTAGCAGATTCAGATAATAGTTGTTGTTTATAAACCGATAACAATACGTTATTACTCAACCATGATTCTTTTAAAGATCAAGACAAGACATAGCAGTAAATAATTCGGACGAATACTGGACATGTTATATTATTAAAATTATGGAAGATGGTGGAGGTGACTTGTGGATTGGATTTAATACCTTCCCGCTTAACACAAGGATAATAGGAATAAGGAATTTTAAGAGCCTGTTCAAGTGACAGTAAACACAATGATATATTTTGGCCCCATCAACTCATGTGACTACGAATGTAATTTATTTACAACCCTTATTATAAATAATATTTGTTTACCAGAATAACTTCTTTGAGCTTCTACCTAATTACACGAGTGTTCTTGATAATGATCTAGCTTTATCTTGAAATTCAGCAACATTCGGGCGTTAAATATTTATCTTAATCTTTTATTACACTGCGCGTCATCTGAATAGGGCCAGTTATTATTATTTGATCTCGGTTCATACCAGACTTCGTTGATCTGATTAGAAGTTTTTTGGTTTTATAGATGGGGGATGAACAACAAAAGCGGATGAATAACAAAAGCGGATGAATAACAAAATGCAATTGTTCCAAAGAAATAATTTCAGGAATTTCCTTGGTTAAAGCCCTTTCCTTGGGCTCCCCTACAGCGATCTGTTTTCAATAACTCGAAAAAGTTCATTTTTAACTGCATTATCTGAAGAGAACCTGCTGTACTTATTGTGTTATAATGACGGCAGAATTTTTATTTTTTTTAATTAAAGTGGAAAACCCCAATTTATTTAAATTGAATAATACATATGGACAGAGGAAAACTTTTGTCTGTAGTTGAAAAAAAAAATCGTGGCGTACAAGATGGAAGAACGTAGTAGTTGTATTTTATGTAAACAAATTTAATAAATCCACTGATTGCTTGATAATTTTTGAAGGCTATGACAACAATATGAAAGACGGCACTTATGAGCTCCTTCAGCACAACACACGTGTTCAATAGTGCGAGTGGCTTCCTATCTTGCCGAAATCATAACGTAAAACTGGCTTACTGTCAGTTCATCATCCATAAATAAGACGTTTAGATATTTCATCAGGCTTTCTTAAACACTTAGATTTGCTAAATATACAATATCGTGGGGAATCTAGTGAAAAATGTTCAGTTTCAAAATAAGAAAATTTAGTTTGGATGTTCCGAATGGTTTTTACTACTTTTCTAGCTACAGAAAAGATGAAAAATTGTGCTTTTAAACATCCAAAATGACCTCAAAAACTATTCCATAGGATCATCAGCACGATAATTTCACAATCCAAATAGAGCAAACGAAACTAGGATCCGAAACCAAAACGTAAACCTTTTATTATAAACACCTTATCCCACTCGCAAAAACCAGAGAGAGGTTCGCCGCAAGGCAACTTATTACAATGAGTGTAATGCTGTTAAAATGTCCGATTGAAAGAAAACTATCCTTATAGAGTAAGTTTTTCTGCACCAAGGGTAATTTTTTCTACTCTATGTTTTTTGATCGAGTTTACCTAATTTCTGCCATTGTGAGTCTTAATGCCTTATATGCCATTTAAGTCCAAGTTTGCCATTTTGACATATAAAGTAATGCATTTCAATTTTCTTTTCCAATGATCGAAATCGAATTTAGATGGGTGAAATTTTGTTTGGAAGCAAAAACAATTGTAATCCCTTCGTCAAAATCTAGAGAAATTGTTTTGTCCCAGATACAATTTGAATACCTTATAAAATTACCGTGCAACGTTAATGGTCCTAACCCAGGCTATCACTTCAAAGAAACCGATTTCAGCCAAATTTACTTTGAAACACGTATGTCAGAATTTACGAGAAAACATTAAATATGATTTTTGAACGGGAATTATAAAACTAGACCATTTTTCCAAAAACACAAATCGATTTTCTTACATTTTACATTTTCCTACATCATCTATACTTCGAACTTTCATCGAAGTTTTACGAAGATAATTTCCTTAGTAATATATATTTAGCTATTAACAACTCTCAGAAATGCTCAGCGGTTTTTATGGACACTTCGAAAGCATTTGAGACTGTTAACCACGATATCCTACTTACAAAATTATCAAGTTTCGGAATAAGAGGCAAGTTGTTAGATTGGTTTATCAGTTACCTTCGAAACCGTAATGAAATTGTAAGAGTTAATAAGGTAAATAGTCGACCAGGCCATCTTAAATGTGGTGTTTCTCAAGGCTCCGTTCTGGGACCTTTCATGTTTTTAATTTATTGCAATTCCGTTTTTGAAATTAATCTTACAGGCTGCGCTACAGCTATTGCAGATAATTTGGCATTAAACGTCATGTGTCGAATGATCACATTGAAATTCAATGTTTTATTGAAAGTGACTTATGCATTCTATGTAAATGGTTTTACTATCACCGACTTGTTGCTAGTAATAAGTCTAGAGTTATGCATTTCAGGCGTCCTGACATAACATTTGATACACTCTTGTGCGATAACAACCTATGTTCTGAGCAGTGCTTTGATCTACTTTGCGTAAATGAGTTTAAATACGAGTATCTAGGTGTTACAATTGATTAACAGCTAAATTGGACCTCCCACCTGAATAATATCAAGAAAATTGTAATTACTGTCGTGCATAAATTTTATAATCTTCGACCTTTGTATCTATCTTATGTTTTGCGAAGGTTATATCATGCCCTTGTAGAATCAATCTCCCAATAATATATGGGATAACTAGTTGGGTGGAATTTACTTTGCTAATATTGTTGATCTTCTTATAGCGCAGAAAAGTATTGTTAAAATCATTTATGCTCGTTCGAAAGTTACACCCTCGATTCCGCTTTTTCGTGAGTTGAATTTGTTGCCTCTGAGATATCTATACATGTTTAAAGTGTTGAAAATGTTTTTTGTTCGCAGCAATAGTTATGTTAGTCGAATATATCATGCTGGTTACATCTTTTACCTAATCACGTTAAAATGCTTCCATTGGAGCGGAAACACCTCATTTTTCAGGGAAATTCCGATTTGGCGGTTTGGCATTGATGATATCGGGCAATATTTTTAGTAATGAAATTAATTATTTATATTATATTCAAATGATCCGTAGAATATATTTACAAATATAACAAAACTAAAATTGAGCTTGTATATAGTATACGTGCGAATAGAATTGTAACCAAAGAATATTATTTTAATGTTAATTATAATTTTTCTTAATTGCTCCACAACAGACTTAACGTCTAAAGGAGCTTTACCTTATTTCAAATTGTATATTTATAAAAAATTGCTCAATTTTGTATTTATTTAATGTAAAATAAAGACTATAGTAATAATAATAATATAATAATTCACGATTATAATGATGGAGCTTTAAATAAGGGAGATTTAACTGTTGAGTACCAACACAAATAAAATTTCAATTCAGGTCGGTTCAAAAATTGTGGATATACTGCATTAAGTCAATAATGCTTTTTTCAATGACTAGTTGGTCCCACTTTTTTTACTAATAACCCTAATAAATAAATCAAGGTTTAGGAGCAAAACCAATGATCAGAAATAAACAACTTAATTTCACAAAAATTAATATACATATTATTAGTAAAGGTAGCTTTATAGGTTCACAATTTTAAATTAAAATAGAATAAAAAAAAACATTTTGAATGAAGTACGAAACTAGCTTTATTGGAACAAGTGAAACTAGCTTTATTCGATAGATAATTTTATGACATTAGGGCTTGAATATGATTTCGGCCATGTAGCTTCCGCGGCTGGCGAGTATATGGCGTAATCTAGAGGTCGAATTTTTGATCACTCTTCGCAGCAATTGCGGCCTTGCGGCTAATAACTCGCCAAATGTTGTGTTCCAAGTGTACCACCGCCTCTGGATTATTGGCGTAGACAAGTGATTTAACATATCCCAAAAAAAAAAATCGAATGGGGTTAGATTACACGATCTCGGTGGCCAATTAACAGGACCATTACGTGAAATTAGTCTTTCATCAAATGTTTCTTTGAGTAAATTAATTGTATCCCGCGCTGTGTGGCATATGGCATCGTCTTGTTGAAACCACATCAGATGTATGCCAGCCAACTGGGGCACAAAAGAGTTAAATATCATGTCTCTATACCGTTCACTGTTGACAGTAACATTCCGCCCATCATCGGTTTTGAAGTGATTTTCTCTGGATGTAATGGTCTTTCGGCAAAGGCTGATGGATTATGTTTACTCCAAATCCGACAATTCTGTATATTAACGTACCCATTCAACCAAAAGTGAGCTTCATCGCTGAACAAAATTTTGTTTGGAAAATCAACATCAATATCAATCTGGGCTTCAGCCCATTGGCCGAATTGGCGGCGTGTGTGATATTAGGATGGGTTTAATTCCTGTACTACTTGAATTTTGTAAGCACATAAACCAAAATCCTTAAATTTAAATATTATAAAAATGTTCAATAAACCAACTTTATTGAACATTTTTATAATATTTAAATTTATTTGCTGCTCAATCCGATCAAACCTACTAGGTTAGTCTACTTGGTTGACAACAACATCATACCTAAACTAAGCCAACAAGAATCAGAGTATGGTGGTTTATATATATATACGTATATAACACATGCCATATAACACATGGCAAACTCAGGCAAAATCCATGACCAAACCAAAACCTGGAAATGATATTATAGTCAAAAAATTATAGTGGAATTTAAGCAATATTATTTTGTAATTTACTCTTCCATTTCCGCAACAATGGCGCAATATTACTTCATATTATTCATCACCTTTTATCTGGATACTGGAATTTCGTTCACTAAACTATCTAGGCCAAGCTTTGTGTCGATGGCATTAAACAATTTTCTGATTTGTGTCTATGAACAACGCTCTAGGTACATAGATTGAGTTTATACACTCACTTTATCAAAATCATCCAACGCCTATATTTACTACACTGCAACATTAGATACAATTGTTGTTTTCGATTCTATCACGTTTGATGTACTATGAACGTGATTTGAATAGAATATCTTCTCCATTTATTTTATTCAAAACTTCATAGTCAGCCATTCATACCCTCGGCCTTAGTGTTTTTCCTTCTTGCGTTGGCATTTAGGTTTTAGGCAGGAGACTGCAGTGTTCGAGTATGATCTATACAAAATACTCTTGCTAGTTCCTTCGTAAGAATACTATAGCGCACTTTGTTGAATCGAGAGATTTTTGTAGGATCATTTGTATTAGAAACAGAACAATAATTTTATAAGCTTGATTTGTAAATTATTCAAAAATGTCAGTTAGCAGAAAGAAAATAAATCCAACCCGTACCCCACTGCGCCGTTTTGTCGGTATTGGATACGCTTAAAATTAAAATTTTCATTTTAAGTGAAGTTCTGGAATTTCGCCATTTTGCATGGAACGTGGCAATTTAATAGCCAAATGAACGAACTAACTATATCTTAAATGACAATAGTCAAACCCGGGTATAGGGCACAATTTGGATTTTAACATGAAATTCTAGATTCAGATATGGAATTTGTGTACTGACTGAACTTGGTCAATTCTTACCCAATCTTGATCAAATTTGAAGTGATTGGGATTTCAACAAGAAGTTTGGGTAATATTGTAAACAACCTAAGGCAGAATTCTGTTTCTAGGATAGAATTCGGATTCCACAATGAATTTTACATTCAGTTCTAAAATTGATTTTATTGATTGGAACTTGGCCCTTAACCGATTATGATCGAATTTAGTATTGGTACTAACACAAATTTTGTATGAAGTTCTGGAACCTCGGAACTCTGTAGTTTCTTAACCAAAATATTCAAATTTGATTTGATTAAATTTGATTTGCACAAAGAAATTTAAATAGAGAAAAAAATGTGGCGCTTATATTCATTCAATGAGCGGCAGAAAAATAACATCATTTCATGAACTTTTATTAGTACAAACCTCATTGGGTCTATTGTTAGAGTTCGATTGGTTATAGAGTTTTATTTTCTACATACAGTCTTCCAGAGTCACTTGCTTTAATTCAGTTAGACGTCTATTATTCCAATAAAATGCCTTAGAGTGAGTATTATTCTCAATAAAATGATTATTTATACCTTCTTTAAACTATTTATTATTATAAATTATTTAATGTATTGTTATAATTTAACCTTGTGCACCTTTATACGTGGCAAATGCACCGGCTGCTTGGCTCGCTACAGGGACTACTTTTGCGGCAGCATTAAATGTTCGTTTGCCGGCTCCTTCCTATAAATTTATAAAAATTATATATTGATTGGTTAGAATACTTGTATTTTCAATTTTTCATCGTGACTTACAATTTTCTTTCCAACTTTCTTTAACCATCCAGGTCTAGCTTCGGTTTGCCCCATCAAAACAATTAAACATATGGCCAAAGTAACTAATAATTTTATGAATTTCATTTTCAATTATTTTGTGTTGTTTTAATATTCTGCTTATTTGAAATACTACAGAGAACTGATTTTATGATTGATATATCTTCAGCTTTTATACAAACTTCAAATAGGCATGAAGTAACTATATTCCTTGAATAATGAAAAAGAACAAAAATTATTGTGAATCCCAAATAGTAAATTGATAATCTTTTATATATTACTTACATATGCATTGAATAAATAAACTTGGTTACAAAATAAGCAAACAAAACGGTAATCTTTAATCTCTTATCTCGCTACGAAGGTTTTTTTTAATTATATGTACATAAAAGCCTGGCTGCCACAATTTTCGAAATTATATGAATTCTAAATCACAAATGTTGTCAAATTCTTCTGGAAAAATTTCAGTTTTTCTGGCACAATTAAATATAATAATGAAATATACTAGACACTCGAAATGTACACAAGCTAAATTGTTACGAACTTTATTAGTTCGTGATTGAAAAACGGTTTCAATATTCAATAGAATACAGTATTCAATATCAATAAAACTTAAATCCATAATATGAGGTTGTTGAAATAATAGATTTGTAGAGCATTTACAAACTAAATTATAGTATATTGGTGGAAATGTAACAAATAGAATAACAATACCTACCAGAAACAACCATGATTGAAATGAGCTGATGCATAAGTGAGACGATTCGCAAATTTAAAGAACTTTGTATAATATTTGGATATATGACCTTACTAGAAAAATATTTTTTGTAGGAAATTAAAAACCAAAACGTTGCACCAATCTTTTCTTCAAGCAAAAATATGCAATGAATCACTGGTTTACAAAATACTCTGCCGTAAACAGAGAGAGTAGTTGAACACATTTGTTTCAAATTTTGTTCAAAACAACCAAGCGTATAACGAAATTATCATAAATTTGTGTTTAATGGGTCAATTAATTTTAAGTAACTGGAACACATTATAGTAAATATAGATAAATATTTAGGAGTGCAACATGCACCGTGAGCCAAACGTGGTCAAAATTTGTTTCTAAAGGAATTCTATTAAAATAAATGAATTAAAATAAATATATTAAATAAATTACATGAGCTTACCACCTTTGGCTTAATATTAAAAAGTAAATGGGGTGAATATGTTGTGGCCAAGACCCGACTTTCTTGTACCACGAATGTATACATAGATCTCGAATACACCACACTTGAATTCTATCGAATTTCTAAATTTTTTGTCGTTTTTTGTAAAGGCTATACTTTTCAACATCAATGCACGAAGCTAATATGAATGCAGTCGCTTCCGACAAAAATTTCTGCCAAATTTTCTAAGGATCTGCCACTTTATGGAAAAGCATTTCTTCATTTAAACAAAATATCAGTAAATTTTAGCAAAACAAAATTTATAATTGTTCACTCCCCACGTTTACGACAGTGTGCTTTACCACCACTGCTTGTACTATAGAAGGAGTGGATAAATTCAAGTATCTTGGAGTATTTTCGACAAGCATATGGCCATTATGTAATGATATACTATATTCTGAAGAGATAAGTGTTAATTTTTTTTATAGTTGTTTTGTGAAACAAAATCTAAAGTTCGTCAGGATTTAAAATAGCTACTTTTTGTGCAAAACAAATCACATGAGGATATAATAGGTATACTATATGTCAAAATGTATCTTCAATTTTCTGCGAAAAGGACTTTAATGTGGCGCAACCTACTTGAGGGTGAAACAATTACTGTTTGTCAAGTCTAAGTGTCCTCGAGTCTTCGAACGCGACCCAAACATTTGCTTCTCCATTTACCTAAATTTAACGTTAAGTTTATAGCTTACGGGATAAGAGATTAAAGAGTAGCATCTTGTTTACATGTTTTGTAACCAAGTTTATTTATTCAATGCATATGTAAGTAATATATAAAAGATTATCAATTTACTATTTGGGATTCACAATAATTTTGTTCTTTTTCATTATTCAAGGAATATTTATTTACTTGAAGCTTATTTGAAATTTGTATAAAAGCTGAAGATATATTAATCACAGAATCAGTTCTCTGTAGTATTTCAAATAAGCAGAATATTAAAACAACATAAAATAATTGAAAATGAAATTCATAAAATTATTAGTTATTTTGGCCATATGTTTAATTGTTTTGATGGGGCAAACCGAAGCTAGACCTGGATGGTTAAAGAAAGTTGGAAAGAAAATTGTAAGTCACGATGAAAAATTGAAAATACAAGTATTCTAACCAATCAATATATAATTTTTATAAATTTATAGGAAGGCGCCGGCAAACGAACATTTAATGCTGCCGCAAAAGTAGTCCCTGTAGCGAGCCAAGCAGCCGGTGCTTTTGCCACGTATAAAGGTGCACAAGGTTAATTTACAAAAATAAAAAATTACACAAATTTAATGAACGAACAAAAAATTTAATAATAAATAAATGTTTAATAACAGAAATACAAATTTTGTTTTTCTCAATATATTCGTGAAGAAAAAATTTCAAACTGAGTGACAACAACTGTGATCTTCGATATCGACTACACAAGTATACTTTGCACAATTTCAGCGCACACCTACTTTTGACAATCGCGCTAATTTTAAAAGTTGTTGACTTGACTTCTACTTAACTGTATAATTTTAAGATTAAGTGTTTATTCTAAAAGGGCTTTTGATTTTTGATGAAAAATCCCTAATCTTATAAGGCCGAACGACCGATATTTGTGTTAAGCACAATATAATATTTCCTGTGTACCTATATATAGAACCACACAGTATACGCTTGCGCTTATGTAATGAATTATACTCCGGCATACTAAACCAATCATTCACATTCTTATTCTATTTTGATTCAAACAAAGTTGAGTGTAAACATTTAAATTTTAATTTTTTACCTTACATCTTATAATCATTAACATTATGTATAATGTTTCTAATTTGACTCAGTGTTGTAAATAAAACTCTTACGAGAAAAATTATAAATATATATTTGAAAGTTTAGCCACTTATACTCCAAAAACAGTGAACACGATATGATTATTATTAAATGCGTCCATTTCGGCTTAGAATTTAAAACGACCAATTAGAATAATGACATAATGTCATTTTATCAACATTTAGGTGATTTTTTTCAGAAATTCTAAATATAATATATTTTAATCATTGAGCTTTGAAGTTGAACTTTGGGGAAATACCAAACGTACTTTATTCTTACGAAAATTGGTCTCGCTTTATTAACCGTGATTGTTGTTGTTGATGATTTATTTTGTATTTTGGAATATTTAAGTGATTTTTACTACTCGGAACAGAGCTGACTAATGTCATTAAGAAGAAGCACTCGCACTGCACAATTATCTGATTATATAATACTTTTAACTAAGGTAAAAATATGGTGTTTATTGGTTTGAATATAATAAATAAGCGCTAGCAAATAATGTACATATATATGTAAGTAATTGTATATAAATTCTAAATTAGATTTCTTTTAATTTAGAAGTATAAAATATTATCATACGGAATGAAGTCAACGACATGGAAAGCTTAACCCTAAAACTTAAAAATAATAAATATCGCATGCAAAAAAATTAAATAGTTAACCGTTCCTTGATAACTTGGCTACTGTTATTCTTAGATGACAATTCAGGATCTTGAATTTAAAATATACCTGTATTGGCACTATTTTATTAGAACTGGTAGTCATTTTTGTAATATAACCTGCAAAAATATGTGCAAAATAACCAACCATTTCTATTAGATATAATTACTAGGTAGCTCAGTATTTTTTGTCGTTCGACAAGAAAAACATGATTTTATGGTTTGAAATACATTTTATTATTCAATATAATCTCTCTGAATTTCAATGCACTTGTTCCAGTGATCTTCTTATTTATGGATTCCATCCCTGAAATCAGAATCCGGAAGACTATCGAAATGCGCTTCCACGGCTACTATTACCTCTTCATTCGATGAAAATTGTTTCCCACGCATGAATTTTTTTAGATGTGAGAACAGCCGGAAGTCAGAGGGAGCTAAATCTGGCGAATAGGGTGGATGTTACAACAGTTCGTACTTTATCTCACTGTTTTTTGCGATGGTTTTTGAGCTGCGTGGGAGGGTGCGTTTTCTTGATGAAAAATTATTATTTTCTTTTGTAAACCAGATCATTTCTTACAAATTTTTACATCCAGCTGGTCCAAAAGGTTACAAAATACAATAATATGAGTTGCTTGTTTTACCAGTTTGGAGTTAATCCACGAACACAATTCGTTTTGCATCCCAAAAACTGATGCTAACATCTTCTTTGCCGATTTCTGATCGAATTCTTCAGAATCAAACTAGTAATAATTTCCTAGGAATTCCAAAGCATGGGAAAATACCTAACATAATATCATCTTACAGGACAATTTCGTTGTTACCAATTATGTCAAAGCTCTTTGAAAAACTAGTGGCGCAAAGACTTATTTCGATGATCGACTGGATAAAATTAATCTCTTAAATCGTCAGGTTGGGTTTCGTAATCAGCGCTCAACAATAGATCAGGTACAGAATAACCAATATTATTAAGAAAGCATTAGAGAAGACAAAAAGTCTGCTTAGCGGTATTTTTAGATGTTGCACACATTTTAACAAGGTTTAACACAAGGAACTTAATTAAAAGTTAAGAACACTCCTACATTCTAAAAAACTGCTTCAATTTCTACAAATGGACCGCAATAAATAATAATACTTTATTCTAATTCAAGTACATTAATTTTCACCGCCACATTGGCAAAATGTCAATTCTTAGGTTTTGAGATTATAAAATAATATTATTCGTATTTTAAAGTAAGTTATATTAAACCCAAAAAATGTTAAACCGCAAAAATGATTAGCGGATTATACATAATTCGCTAGATTAAATTGTGTATACTATATAAAAAAAGGAAAAGTATTATTTAAAAGTTGGAGTTGGTCACTGATAATAAGACCAATTTCCCATTGAAAAATTTTCATTCGCATTCGTTCGACTTCGAAGTCAACTAGAGTCTACTATTGGTAATCTCACGTAATCGTATGTGAACAAAGAGACCCAATAAATACTACTACAGGCTTCCTAGGATATTCTAGGTAGATTCTTCAGAATAAAACAAGGGCACCTATACTGAACTGAAGGGTATAAATAAAGTAGTAATGCAGGACAGTACATTATATCTACTGTATACTAATGATTTTATTGCATTACAAAATAATACTGGTGCAACGACGTGACGTGATTTATTTCATCTTACCAGAAACAATGGAACGCCGATGAATAAAAGCCATATGAATACAAAATAATAAATTAAGTTAGAAACAAATATCTTATTAGCCGAAGTATCTAGATTGTAATGTACTATGCATTAAAATTAAATAAATAATATTAAAATCAAAACTAAACTAAAATTAATCTAGGCTATACTAGTATATATCGCAATAAGTCTAAAAACTTTGATGCAGGTTAGTCGAAATTCATTTATGTATTCAATTTATTTTATGCAGCTCATTATGGTACCGCATACAACTGAATTTCACACTAACAATCTAATTCAAGTCAGAGAAGATAAGCGCTTGAATAATAATAAGCGATAAGATTTGGCGGGAAGTTTAGTTCAAAGGAACAATAACGTATCGTTACAGACGGGAAATAATCTGAAATTAAATTCATGAAAACAGCAACACATATGAAAAGCATTAATAACTTACTATCTTTAAACCAATTGGTACACAATCGTGGGCTTTCGAGAGTTGGCAAAAGATAACAAAATTATCAAATTAATTCAGGTAAAACTAGCAACTGAACAATAAAAAATCACGCTTTTTCGAAAATGATTCTTCTAAAACGCGTTGCACTATTCATTGTACTAAGCATTAAAGCAATTCTGAAACACATACGAACAAAATATTGGATTCCTAGCGAGTACAACTAATTCGAATATAAAAAGGTAGAGGAACTAAATCGATACATTATACCTTGTGAGCTAAATAAGAAAATATATCTAACTAACCATAAAACTAGCTAATCCGAATACTGCTGAACGAACATGGGGTTACTGTGTGAAATGGCTTTTTATTCCGAGTGTGTCCAAGGCGTGTCCGAGTGGTTCATGGAAAGTCGGTGTTAAATCGCTAGTCGAGATGGTGTATGTACCGATAAAAGCTAGTATTAGTTGCTAGTAATACTTGTGTTCTATTCCTAGACGCAAACTGCTTCAATAAAAGAAAGCAAACTTTAAAGGAATATCCGCATCGATTAAAATTATCAAGAAACATCAAACAGATAACAACAACTATTTTTATTTTGCATTATTTTGGACTTGGTTACCTTATTTCTGAGGCTATATAATAAAGTTATTAATTCGGATTAATGATTGATTAGTACATTGACTACTATCCATCTGGCTGCTGGATGAGGCATACTGGTAAGCCGGACTTGTGGAACCACTCCCTTCCTCCCTCAAAACCATCATCTATTACGTTTGATGAATAATCTCAGATGTAGAAAGCAAGTAGTGTAAATATTTAAAGCATTTTCAGTAAATACGAGTACTCTAAGAAATACTTAGCGAGACAGTGATAGCTCCACATAATTAATTAAGTACCACCAGGTTCAACAATTCAATCCGGGATCGGACTACCATGACTAAAAGTTTTCCAACGGCAATCACTGTCGCCCAATGTTGATAATATTCGAATATATTAAACCTACTCATGACAACCAAAACAAAGCTAAAGGATAAATACTGGTTCCCAAAGAAACATAATAAATGTTTAATATTCCACTGTAAGCGAAACGAACGAGTTGTCAATGGGGCAAACATTAACCCACATTTTTGTTGGAAAGTTAATTTTACTTTACAAAAGAACAGCAATCTTTTGTTTTAGCGATGTTAGTTAGTCATTCTTTTGAATTGGCGGCTTTTAGCATATTTTCATAGATGTAAAAAAATCGTAAGTAAAAATGAGTTCATTTCGGCTATATGTACAATTATTAAATTTAAATAATTTTATTTTGAGAAACTGTTTTCCGGGAGCCAACCCAAGCTTTACAATATGGGCGACCAATAATACTTAATACATTAATAGTCAATAAAAACGTACATGTAGGACATACATGTACGATATACCAAAACTATATAACCGATTTGTTTGGTTTTTTTACAATATTTTATTTATTTACAAAAACTAATTAATAAATTATAATAAATACATTCTTTATAATTATAAAACTCTAATACAAATTAGTGATAGAAATTTAATTAGCCTTGTGCGCCTTTATAAGTCGCAAACGCGCTTACTGCTTGGCCGGCAACTGGAACTACTTTTGCAACGGCATTGAATGTTCGTTTACCAACACCCTCCTGCAAATTAAATTTACAAAAGTTTATTATTAAAACTATCTTTGAAAGTTTTTCGTTAACAAAATAATTGTTGTATATACTTACAAGCTTTTTGCCGAATTTTTTCAGCCACCCCGGCCGAGCTTCTGTTTGCCCAAGCAGTGCAATAAGAACAATGGCAACGATAATGAATAATTTTGTGAAGTTCATTTTCTATCAGTTTTGTAAAATTTATTTATTTTATGCTTATAATATTCGTTTAGAGTTCTCCAGCTAAATGATGTTCATTATGAATTTTATTTTACTTTTATAGTAATTTCTTGAGATAGTACATATGTTTGTCAAGATGCACAAATAAAAGAAAGTCAGTTGGTACTTCCCAAACGTTGTGTTTTATTAATTGTTTTATCTATATTCAAAAGAACCAAATAAATACAATTTAAACCAATTTTTGTTTTATTTTATAAGATGCTTCGTAAGAATTGATACAATTGAGCAAGTGTACAAAAAAAATTCTTTGTCGGATGTTTGAGATTGCCAACGCATTAAAGTAAATTGACGTCATTTAATATAAAATAATTTAGAATTTTTGGGATATACAAAAGTTTTTCATATTACCAAAATGCGGGTAGGTCATTCACATTTTTTCAAACCAAAATATTTGGAAGTTGTAAGGTCATACAAATTATGATCCTTTAGATATTTCAAGACATTAAATTTGCTCAACAAAAAATCAGCAGTTTTATTTTCCTCGTGTTACGTTAAGACACCCTATCCTAAATAATTGACTAAAAAGCAAAGGAACACAATATACTATAAAGGGTGTTTCTCTAGAGACTCACAATTTTAAATTAAAATAGAACAAAGAAAAACATTTTGACTATCAGTGAAACTAGCTTTATTGGATAGACAATTATATGCTATTAATACCTGAATATGATTTCGGCCATGTGACCACCGCGGCTGGCGCGTACATGCTATAATCTGGAGGTCCCATTTTCGATCACTCTTCGCAGCAATTGCGGCCGTATCTCGCTTATAACTAGTCGAATGTTGTGTTTCAAGTGTTCAATCGTCTCTGGTTTATTGGCGTAGACCAGTGACTTAACATCTACCCAAAGAAAATAATCTAATCGAGTTAGATCACACGATCTCGGCGGCCAATTAACAAGACCATTAAGTAAAATTAGTCTTTCATCAAATGTTTCTTTGAGTAAATTAATCATATCCCGCGGTGTTGGACCCACATATCAACAAGATGTATGCCAGCCAATTGGGGTACAAAAGAGTTAGAAAACATGTCTCTATACCGTTCACCATTAACTGTAACATTCCGCCCATAATCGTTTTTGGAGACATATGGACCAATGATTCCGCCGGCCCATAAAGCGCACCAAACCGGGTTGTGAATTATCTTCACTCCAAATCCGACAATTCTGTTTATTTACGTACCCATTCAACTAAAAGTGAGCTTCATCGCTGAACAAAATTTTGTTTGGAAAAACAACATCAATATCAATTTGTGCTTCAGCCCATTGGCCGGATTGGTGGCGTGTGCGATGACCGAATGGCTTTAATTCCTGCACAAGTTGAATTTTGTAAGCCCGTAACCCAAGATTCTTAGATAAAATCTTCCATAAATTGGGGACGGACACATCCCCAGTTGGGTCTTCCTCAATGCTACGCTGCACAGCGTCGATCGCTTGTTCCGTACGCACTGTTTGACGTCTTACTGGATGCGTATTGTTATTTAGAGTATACGTGGTGCGAAAACGATCCATCGTTAACCGAATTATCCACTCTGATGGACGATTATCCACAAAATGGACGTAAAGCACAATGAGTTTGGCGAACAGAACTATTATTTTGATAAAAAAAATTCCACAACTTGCAAGCGTTGCTCTGGCGTGAGTCTAATTGCCATTATGAAATGGTAAATCTAACTAATGACAAAGCAAATGTTAGCTGTCAAATCGGTTGTCAAAAAACAGTGTTGCAACTTAAAGATGTAACCCTCTAAAAAATACCCTATATATTAAGAGGATTTTGTCTGATGCGTTGTCTGATTAGCTTTATTCGACACATATTAATTTGAAATAATTTCCATTAGCGATTGTTGAATTATAACAACACTAGTATTTCCAGTGTTGGCCAGGTTGAAAATCAAAGTATTGGGAATATTTTTGGTAAACTAAAGTTTTTAATCAGACACCATTGCATACAACACACCACAGTCATAACATTTACTTGCATTAGATATCCAGAAAGAAGAAGCCCAAATTTATTTTTTGCTCAAGATAGTTTGGTACGCAACTGGATTTACCTGAATTATTAATGTGAATGTCGAATTATTTATTCGCATATAAATAAGACATTGGCACAAAAGCAGAATATGCCTGAAACATTTACACACTTAAACAAAACTAAAAACTGTTTCTGGAATCTGAGTTCCTGTTTTGAAAGATAAACGGTCCAATTTATAAAACCTAATGGTAGTGCGAACACAGGTGTTTCATCATTTTAAATATTCCATAAAATATTTACATATGCGGAAAAACATAACAATATGGATGTCATGACCTGAGTCATAGTATTGGTACATATATCATGTCAGATTGATAAGTGTTATAGACTTTCTTTATTTCAAACGAAGTGATGTTAGTAGTATTACTAAGAATTGTAAGCCTCCGGCCAAATTTTCACTTATAGACAATCATAGTAATATGAATGTCTCTTAACATGTACGGGAGATCATACGCGCCTTACCCCCTAGAACAATGATGTGCTTTCAAATACCAACAACACAATTTATGAGGTATTCCCCTATCTAGTTTTCACATCTCATGATGGGATTTTGCCGCAAGTACGATGATATTCCAAATAGCTCGGATCATCGCACGCTCCCTCCAGCTTCGACATCCAATTGTTCGTAGGTCTTACCAGCATTCGTTCAATCGAAAATTGGCTCAAGTAAAATGAAACAAAGATTTGCAACAGGATTATTGAATAACTTTATTATTATAAATATAAATTAATAATTAATTGTAAGCCTAACTAGATTAAATTCGTTAAGTATTTATGAAATCAGCACCCAAATTAATCAGCCTTGAGCACCTTTAAACGTTGCAAATGCACCAGCTGCTTCGCTGGCGACAGGAACTACTTTTGCAGCCGCTTTGAAAGTTCGTTTTCCAACACCCTCCTGTAAATTAATTAAAAATAATTAGAGACTAACATTTTAAAATAAACATTATCTACACTTACAATTTTTTTGCCTAATTTTTTCAACCAACCCGGACGAGCTTCTGAGTGACCCATCATTGCGATTAGAACAATGGCAAAAATAACGAATAATTTTGTAAAATTCATTATGTTATTTTTCTGTTTTGCGTTTGATAAGATCGTCTCTTGAAATACTCCAGCTAACTGTTGCTTAATGTGGATTTAACGTTTGTTTTATAGTGAGTCTGCTGGATGTGTTATTAAGTTGAACAAATAAAGAAAGTAAATTTGGTACTTCCCAGACGATGAGTTTGAAATTGTTTTTTCTATATTCTACTGCTTATGCATAGAGAAGAAGAGAAGAATATAAAATAATTTGTATTGTGCTTTCCAAGAAAATACTTAAGAAATGATACAGCATAATCATTGGCGCACAAAATCCTGTGTTATGGGGTTTTCATAATTCCATGCTTTGTATAGTAAATCGGTTTAACGATCGATATCGTTCGTTGTACTAATAAATAACTTTACATTCAGTTTTTGAGTTAACTGGATTAATTTAACCGAAATAGATTGAATAATAAATATTTGTTAATTATAAGTTCAATGCAGCTTCATTTTTTGTGCAAATCAAAAAATATGAGACGAAGCTCTCAGTATGAAATTTTTTAAATGTTCTACACGCTGTTGTTTATAAGAATTTCGGATAACAATTTCCAAAAAAATTACTATACATAAAAATATTTAAAAATTTTAATAACAAGAAGCAGCTGTCCAAGAAACACCCTAAAACTGGAGGTTCGTAGTTCACCAAGTGGTTAACTGCGAATAATAAAAATTGATAATAAGTTTTCGGTGTATTTATCCTCTATTACATATATTACATCGCCTAAAAAGTTTCCGATCTAACAAAGAAAACACAATTTGTTTTGGGAAAAATACTTTTTATTCATCAACATAATTTCCGTCTAGAGTGAAACAATCAGTCCAACGTCTATCTAACATTTCGAAGCCTTTTTTGTAGAACGATTTATCTTTGACTTCAATATAAGCTTCAGTTTCGGCAATCACTGCTTCACTGGAGCCAAATCTCTTTCCCTGGAGCTTTGTTTGAGGTCTACAAACAAATAATAATCGCCGGGGCCAAATCTGGCGAATAAGGTGGATGCGAAAGGAATTCAATGTGCAATTTTGCCATGTTGCGATCGACTTGTGACATGGTGCTTTGGCTTTACGATTTCGCTATAATTCTAAATCTCTCAACTTATATAAACTAAGTACTAGAAAATTATGCACACGTAAAGTAAATTTAATATCATAATAGAAGTCTCCTAAAACATATTTAAAACATGATATTTAATAACATCTTTGTCGAAATGATAAATGATAGTTAAAAGAACTTATCGCTGAAGTAATTTCGAAATCGATCTTCCAAATAAAATAAACTTAATATTGTCGGAAGCTTGAGTGAGAGTTTTAGGAACTCGGGTTGGTTGCAACCATTTTACCATTGATAACGGAGCTGGTAATCGAAATCGGACTTCTAGTACACATATTTAGTATTGCAAAATTTTAACAAAATTACGAATACGAGTACGATTAATGGAATGCTTAACTCAAGATGGATTATAAGTGCACTTAAGTATAAAGTAAAGCAAAGTTATTTATTTTCATCGTGAACATAATCATTAATGCCACAGTGCATATAAAGAGAACTACAAAGTATCGCAAAGAGTCGATGAGGTTTTGAATTTTGTGTTATAAATATTTGTCGAAAACGCTTGGCATTCATGTCATCCATCATAAGTTTTATAAAATGTGTCTACTTGAAATTAGACTACTTCCTGACTACATTAGATTACTACTACTCCCTTCATCACATTGAATCGGCTTCAGATTTAGAAAACATATCAATATATGTACGAAGCTGGATCAGTAACTAATGTGCCACTGATGTACCACCTAACACTCGAACAATACCCCACCAAACACAACCTCATTAATAGGTTGTAAAACTTATTCAGCATCGACGATTTAAAAAAAAATTGGAATCGAAAATTTGATTTCTATTTTTTTTCTATCAATATAGACAATTAAATCTTTTTAACTTGAAATTATACATCAACTTATGAAACTTTATTTAATTTTAATTTTTAATTTTTATTTGATTTTTTAAGAATAAGAATTATTTATTTACATAAATATTATTAACCGTTAAAATAAATTAGACTTCATTGGCTTCATAATCCCTAAAATTTGCTTAACTTCAGCCTCCGATGAAGATTTTAAAGTTCATTATCGTATTATAAGACTTTCACACAAAGTAGTTAAGTGACCTATTCTGCTACTTCAATAGAACGATCAGAAAAACTAAAGAATACATTGCTTCTAAATATGCGATTGTGTAATATGTAGGATCATAGATAAAATCCCCTATTGCAAAAAACTTAAACTCTTAGTACAATAGATGGCTCGCAAACACCAGAGAACACAAGTTAACAAACAATCGTAAAACCGAAATTTTCCTCAAACAAATGATCAAAACAAAAATTTTCAATGTAATTGTCCAGTATTCTTTATTATAAATAAAAATTATTATATTAATTGTAAACCTAATTAAGCATCTAACAAACTAAGCACACAAAATAATCAGCCTTGAGCACCTTTAAACGTTGCAAATGCACCAGCTGCTTGGCTTGCGACAGGAACTACTTTTACCGCTGCTTTGAAAGTTCGTTTACCAACACCCTCCTGTAAATTAATTAAAAATAAATAAATAAAAATACTCTTATTTTAAAAATGTTTATCTACACTTACAATTTTTTTGCCTAATTTTTTCAACCAACCCGGCCGACCTTCTGTGTGACCAAGTATTGCGATTAAAACAATTGCAAAAATGACGAATACTTTTGTGAAGTTCATTATTTTATTTGTTGGTTCGCGTTTATTAAGAGCTTCTATTGGAATACTCAAGCTAACTGTTGCTTAACATGAATTTTACATTTGTTTTATAGTAATGCTGTGGGCTTTGTTTATTAAGTTGAACAAATAAAAGAAAGTAAAATTGGTACTTCCCAGACGATGAGTTTTAAATTGCTTTTCTTTATTTATTCTTATTATAAAAAGAAGCAAATGATTTAAATGTATTTTTATTTTATTTTACGACATAATTGGAAGTGTGTAGTATCAGTAGATAGACAGTAAATACATGATAGCAACTCCCGTTACAATCACACTATGACCGATCACCGAGTTACAACAAAATTTTAATTAAACCGTAAGATTGGTCAAACATTTTTTGGTAAGCTTCTTAATCTCTGCTCTGATTGTAGTTGAAAAATAATCTTTATTCTTGCTATTGATTTGGTGATAATATCTATTTCACTTTCATTTTATGCCATAATAAACGGAGATGCGAAAATTACGGTGGCGATAAAAGTACGTAGATGTACTGTTTTCGAATATTGATACACTATTGGAAAACTAGAATGATTGACATAATATATACAGAATAGACACCAGGATTAAATTAAATTTAACTATACGAAGTTCCTGTTTGGAACTAATTTATAATTACTAATTTAACTTACTTCTTTAATAATTTATTACTATTTATGTTAGTATTTGTAGAAAAAATCAAAGACTAAGCTAAAGATAAAAAATAATTGGGATAAGCTAAATATTAATAGCTTGCGCATTTGAAATAAAATAAAGATGCAAAGACAAGAATATCATGATTTTACATTTTTCATTTTCTTGGATTCGAACACATGGTGTAAAATTCCTTATGCACATTTATAGGTTTGTGTGTGCATTCTAAAAGTTTTCGAAACTATACTAAAATCTATATCATAATTTCGTAAAATGGAATGAGCGAATACCATCGTCGTTTTCTTATTTATTTTGTTTGTATTTTTTATTTAATTTCAAGATTAAGGTTGTTTCCCGCAACAACCACACTTATATAACAATACCATATGGCATGTAAACAATAACAACTCGTACAGTATCAAACCACCAATAATTAGAAATAAACGCAAAGCAATGAAGAAGACAATGTGTAGCAAAGACAGTAAATATTAAAACCACCAGTATTAGTCACCTTGCAGCGGAAATATTGTAAAACTAAATCACATAAATCATAATTATAAATTAATTTGTTTATTGTAATGCTATACATAAATTTAATTTTAAATAAAATTTGTAAATTTGTGTGGTTGTAGATTCATCCTATTGTATTTGCAACTGCTAATAGTTTAACAACTTTTTGAATATCAGGTAGAGCACGTTCGGTTTCTCTTAGAAGTTTCTGCCCTGCGTGTTCCTATAATTAGAAAAATTACGGAAATAAACTGTTTTCTTCATAATGATTAAAACAGTTTTAAGATAACTTACCACCTTTTTGCCAAATTTTTTAAGCCATCCACCAGGTTTTGATTCAGTTTGACTCACTAATATGGTAAATATTAAAATAAGTGTTACACTTTTTTTGAAATGCATGTTTATAGCTTTAATTTTAATTTCTGTTTGTTGGGTGAAGTTGAGTTTGAGAATGATAAAAAAAATTTCGTTACACAATTTATAAGTATCATCAGATTGTCTTATTTGAAATAAAAAAAATCCCCCAAACTATGGAAAAAACAGTTTTTTTCTTCAATACAGTGACAAACCAAACTGCAAGCATTGGGTGAACGAATTTCAATAACTAGTTTAAACAAAATAAAACTAATTCAATTATAATTTTAATCTGGTACCATTTAACCCTTTATGAATCTCTACCCAATTTTAATTATATTAATAGGAATCATAAATTCTGAAATTGACAACCATAAAAAATTAACAAATTTAGCTGTGTAACCATAAAATTTTTTGACAATTTTATGGTTATAAAATTTTAAAATCTTGTATCGTTGACTGTCAATCAAATGCTAGAACTTACACTCGTACACGAGGAAGCGAGTAAAATTCGCGAATAAAATTTAGGTTTATGATTGTTAAATAAAATTGTATGTATGTACCCCGTTTTATCTTACAAAAAAGGGATACATTCTTCTAAATAAAATTTACCGAAGGAGTTAAGTTAAATCATGATGGTAAGGGAACCAACCGCATATAAAATATATTAAATAAGGTGGCGGGTATAAAACGAGTGACGAAAACGAAGTTCTGTTATCATTATGTATGAATTATTGTTGTTTTTTGTAAAAGATGCATAATATGTATGTCTCAATAAAGGCAGGAATGATTTTAACAGTATTCTTAATTGAAAATGAAACTTTCATTTACCAGTTTTTGCTTATTTAAGGAATCAGTTACCAATTACATTTTGAAAATTCAAAAATCAATTATTCCAAAACATAATTTGAGAGAAGTTTCTCAGTTAAAAAAATTTGTTCACTTTGAAATCGAAATAGGTATAGTCCTATTCAGATCTTAAAATATTTTCTTTAAATTGTTCTGCGCAGCTTTCAGTGATGTAGAAAAAAATATTTTAAAACTTTTGATGGGTCGCATTTATTTTAGATAGTAAACCTCAATAAAATAATAAATAACCATTCAAAATAATTATATTTCAGTTTTAATACACAAAACATTTTAAATGATTATGTATTTATGTTATTATAATCATATTTCAAGTGAAAATTAATAGGTCTAAAAAAAATTGCCCGCGTTTTGGAAACAATGTCAACATTTAATTTTGATACGGACTAGGGTATATAATACAAACTTGATTTTCTGTACAAATAAAAATATATTTTAATTAAAAACAATTTAATTTATAAAGCATAAACTTTGTGTTTTAGTTGATCCCAAAATTCATATTCCATTTAAATACGAATACAACATAAAAATGTAAACAATAAACATGAATTATTATACTTAATACATCACTGTGTATCCGCCATATTTTTTCCGCACGAGAACTGTCAGAACTCCAACGAGATTTGAATACTACTATACATACGTTTCCTAAATTTTATAAAAGAGATGCAAATAAAACCGTGAAAGCTGAAAGTTTATTTAAGTTTCTAAAACTATATTTATGTGGCATAAAAGCATCAGGATTTAGTTGTAGTTTTATTAATGATATCGAAAATGGTAGGTCCTAGATTGCTTTGCGTGTTTAGTTGATTCGTAATCGAATTTACGTTTTATGCTAATTTGATAAAGAAATTTTTTTTCCACTACTAGTCGTAGAAGGCATCATTATTATGTGTTTTAGTAGCCTGAGGGGCAAAATTTCTCGGCTAGTGGTTAATATTTTATTATGACCACTAGTTAATAATGAAAAATGAACACTAGTTGTAATGCGATTAAATGGATAGGGAGATTATGATTATTCCCCATATTCATAAAGTAGATTTTGATATAAATAAAATTTACAAGATACTTCGTATAAAAATACATAAACGTATAAATTAGTGTAATAATATAAATACAAATATGTTTTTAACCAAAAAAGAAATAGATCTGTTATATTTTCGACTATCTCACATATTTCAGGTGCCGTGTCACCAGTAGTTTAGAGACATGTATAACACAAAAATAAGCACAAGTACAACAACGCCGGTTCTCAAAATCTAACGCTTTCTACATCTCATACATGACTTGAGGACCAAAGAAAACCACTTCGTCAAATGGATTCCATTTGTTGAATTTTTACTAGTTTTGCTAACCCACAGAAACCCTTTTGACGTGTACATGTCATGACTGCGGTTATGACATAACAAGCGAGACATAAACTTCGACAAAGTATCGTATGAGGTGTCATATCATGCCATTATTGGTTGCTTAATCAGGCAAATACTTATTTTTGTTTTATTACCAACCCAGTATGAGAACTAAACGCAAATTTGAGCAAAACAAAAATATCGATATAATATTTAGAAAAATTGTAGTAATTCTTTGATTCCAAAGTAATTTTTAACTGCTTTTTTCGTTGATAAAAAATTCAATTTGTCAGCTTTGGAAAAAAATGTTTGTACAGATATCGAATACTTTTTACGATAAAATTCTGTATAGGATCTATTATGTTGATAATTAACCACTTAAGGAATGTAAAAATTTGCTTTATAATAACCATAAATAAATAATAAAATTACTTACGATACGATCGCAGGGATACCAACTATATACAGTTAAACGTGATTCAGTACAAGTAAAATTATTAGTCACTCATAACAATAAAGCTCGATACGAGATTTAATTCTCAGTTAAATTCGTTTATATTTATGCATTCACTTAACGTTTCATTCAATAAGCTCAAAAGTTATAAGCGCGAGCAAATTGAATTGTATAGGGGCAAGAAAATTCTGTTACGTAGACGGTTTAAATTCAACAGTGTACAGTGCAAAGCCAAACAATGAACGAAGTTCATTAAAGTGATAAAAGGAAATTGTGCAAAAGTGTAATAGAACAATGAAGTTTTATTTGATTGTTTAAAGCAAACGTATTGTTGGCTTTGTTGTATTTCATAAATATATCTTGTTTTTCATAAATATAACTTTTGATTAAGTAGAGAAGTAGCTTGCCAGGAGTGGGTTTCATGAATTAATTGAAATAGAAAAGAGCTTTAACGGAAGATGAAAGTTTGTCAAAGTTAAGTCTTTCGTACTAAAGATTGGTATCTTCTTTGATGGAATTTTTATAACTATGATAAATCAAATTACTTCAATCGATTTACATACCCGCATAATCACCACAAAATAATGTGCAAAATTGTACCATCATTTTTAATTAATTGAGTTTTTCACATGCTAACACGTTATGATAAACCGTTCAACAACGTGTCATGTAAAGTTTCTAAAACTATGATAAAATATGAAAATTTCTTTATGAAACCAAAATAATATATATGCAAATACCAAAAAGGAAATAACAAAAATAACATTTTAATACGTAATATATTCCCACACCTAGTATACTTGTGTATCTCGCAAACAGTGGAAAACTGAAAAATAGTAAAATAGAAATTAAAGTTGAAGTTTTTTATCGTAACCCAATAGAATACGAAAAAAAAATTAAAATTTGTGAAAAGCCTACTTTTATTACTTAAAGCACTCAAGCCAACAATTCATTTTATACACTTTCCAATGTTATATACAAACATTGCTTATTACAACAGTATTTATTATGTACGTACATACAAATTCATATTGTGAAATGAAGAAAATTGAAATTTCCCTTTTTTCTGTACATACTCGGTATTTTTTTCATAAAGAACGAAATCACACATATTTTCGCGTTTATTCATTGTAAATTTAATGACATGACAGACAAATGGATGTTTCATGTATTCCAATTTTTATTTATTTTTTCATTTTAGTCCCCCCTGACATTCAACTCAAATACATATTTCAATTTATTGGTCTTACATGCATGTACAGATATATATTGGATTTGATAGAAGATCGGGATGAGACACGATACACGAATTGCACTATACGGATCTTTTTACGAGACAAGAAACATTTCAATTGATTGTATATCACATTTTGATAATATTGTATATATTACGTATAAATACGAGATATTCATATATGTTTATGTATATGACAGTAAACTCGTAATAAATTAGTCTTCCGAACATTTTTTCCACACATTTGCTAAATCGTAAAAAAAATCGGCAAACAACTTGATAAGAACCGTGTGAATTCGAAGATCTGTTTAACTATGAGCAAACTGGAAATAATATAAAATATTCAATCGATTAATTTTTCTTATATACATTACTGCTATTGCTGCACCTTTGATAGTTTCATTACACAATTATTAAAGACGATCGTCTTAATCATTTTATAGGTTTAATATTATGTTTGGAGTGAAAAAAAATTAACTTTGTTGCCTTGTAATTATTAGTACTAAACCCAATTTGCAAATAAAATAAAAAAAATTGAGAGGAGAATTTTGTTGTGACCAACACCCGATTATATTTTACCACAAATGTACATAGATCTCGAATACACCACACTTAATTTCTAAATCGAAAAATTAAACACCGGATTTTTTATAAAAACTATAAATTTGTGTGTATATGTGTGAGAGTGTGATCTGTGCAAAGTAAAAGTTTGTGGCTTCTGCAGCCCAGACTGAAGATTTTTCCATAAATTGGGAGATATCAGTGATTTTGGCCGAAGTAGGGTCGTCGAAAATGGCAGCCTCCCTGGAGATTTTTCGTTATTTGCAAATAAAGGGTGTTGTTTTAAAGGTACACATCTTTAAGTTAACAATACTGTTTTTTTATTAAAATAATGGTTCTGTTCGCCAAAATCATCATGCATTACGTCCATTTTACACGTCTAAGGATTTTGGTTTAGGTGCTTACAAAATTCAACTTGTACAGGAATTAAACCCATCCTACTATCGCACACGCCGCCAATTCGGCCAATGGGCTGAAGCACAGATTGATATTGATGTTGATTTTCCAAAAAATGGGTTGGTTGAATGGGTACGTTAATAAACAGAATTGTCGGATTTGAAGTAAATATAATACTGTGCGCAAAAAATAGTAAGACTCTGTTCATAATTTTAAAATTCTTTATTTATTTCTCCAAATCAATTTCGTCCCCTCAAAGTAATCCCCCCTAGCATCAATACACTTGTGCCAACGTTTTTTCCAATCCTCGAAACAGTTGTTAAAGTCAATTTCCGGAATAGCCTCCAATGCGCGTAGCGATTCACGTTTAATGTCTTGAATTGACTCAAAACGGATTCCCCGGAGCGGTCGTTTGAGTTTTCGGAACAGCCAGAAATCACACGGAGCTAAATCAGGCGAATACAGTGGTTGCGGAACGATATGAGTGGAATTTTTGGCGAAAAAATCACGTAAAACCAATGCAGTATGAGAAGGTGCATTATCGTGGTGCAAAAACCAAGAGTTGTCGACCCATAATTCCGGCCTCTTTTTACGAATAGCTTCGCGCAAACGACGCATAACACTCAAATAGTATTCCTTGCTGACAGTTTGGCCGGTCGGAAGGAATTCGGAGTGCCCCACACCTCGATAATCGAAGAAAACTGTCAACATCACCTTGATTTTTGCCTTGCTTTGGCGTGGTTTTTTCGGCTTCGGCTCACCTTTGGCACCATATTCGGCCGATTGATTGTCTGTTTCCGGGTCGTAAGCATAGATCCAAGACTCATCGCCAGTTATAATACGTTTCATGACATCCTGGTAGTCGGAAAGCATTGTTTCACAGACATCAACGCGAAGCCCGTTTTTTTTTTAAAATTGAGTGATTTTGGAACCAATCGTTTTCACTGACCCTTCCGATATTTCAACAATGCCAGTAAGGTCTCTGACTGTTAATCGTCGATTCTCGAGCACCAATTCCTTGATTTTATTAACGTGTTGATCATCAGTTGATGTTGATGGCCGTCCTAGACGTGGTTCGTCGTCAACACGTTCTCGACTCTCTTTGAACAATTTGTACCAATCAAAAACACATGTTCGCGACATACAATTATCACCGGCACCACACAATTGATTCCGCACACAAACTTTAATGGGACTTCTTTTTTGAATAATTTCACTCATTGTAAAAATCGCGGAATGCACTTTTTGTACTTCAGAAAAACAAGCGTATATGATTATTGATGATTATTTTGATCTGAAATTTGGCACAGATGTCACTGACAGTAATACCAACATAGAAAAATATAGATATATAGATATAGACATAGAATATTTCGACGAATGGTTTTCCGCGCAAAATTTAAATTAAAAAGTTTTACTACTTAGTAGTCTTAGACCATTACATCCAGAGAAAATCACTATTTGGTGCGTTTTATGAGCCGGCGGAATCATTGGTCTATATGTCTTCAAAAACTATGGTGGGCGGAATGATACAGTCAACGTTGAACGGTATATAGCGATGATTTCTAACTTTTTGTGTCTCAATTGGCTGGCATAAATCTTGCTGATATGTGGTTCCAACAAGACAGTGCCACATTCCACACAGCACAGGATATAATTAATTTACTCAAAGGATCTTTTGATGAAAGACTAATTTCACGTAATAGTCCAGTGTGATCTAACTCCATTAGATTATTTTCTTTGGGGATATGGTAAGTCACTTGTCTACTCACTCGGCAATAAACCAGAGACGATTGAACACTTGGAACACAACATTCGACGAGTTATTAGCGAGATACGGACGCATTTTCTGCGAAGAGTGATCGAAAATTCGACCTCCAGATTACGCCATTTCCGCGCCAGCCGCCGCGGCCACACTGCCGAAATTATATTCAAGCATTAATAGCATAAAATTATCTATCGAATAAAGCTAGTTTCACTGATATTCAAAATGTTTTTCTTTGTTCTGTTTTAATTTAAAATTGTGAACCTCTTAAAAAATACCCTTTATTTTAAAAAGTATAACATTTGTAAAGAAAACGGCTATGAACTAAAATATTCTAAATTAAATTTGTAACAATATCGGCCAACAACTGCTTCCCAAACTTAAGGCGATAATTACGATTTTTGGAAAAACATCTATTTTTCAAGAAAAATTTGTCCTCTGTATAGCGCAGACAGATTGATAAAACGTTATACCTAAGCTTTTTCCGTAAATTGGGAAGTTTAAATGATGTTTGACCGAAATTGGTCCACCGGAAGTAGCAACTTCCATAACAGATTTTTCGTATTTTGTAAATATTTTGAAAGTACAAAGTATTTACGAATAAACGATAAAAAGCGAAAAGATTGTATATTTAATTTACAACAAAATTAATTTAAATCGTTTTAATACTTACCTGAAATGACGTAACTTTGTTCGGCAAAATTCGGCATCTCTACGAGGGCTGGTACATTTTTTCTTCAATTTTATATTTATTTCTCTTAATAGCCGTTTTGCAAGTTTATGCACTTCTCCCAGAGATGATCCCATCGCCTCAACCCGTCCAAATAGTACTCGGCGTCTTTCTCTGCAAAATATTTGTTTACGAAGGTACGAAGTTGTTTTAGCTTAGAAAACAAAAAAGTCGCTTGGGGTTAGACCGGAGGGGGAGGCTATCGGTAAGAAGGGTGGTCAAACAGTTCAAACTGTAATTCGTGGATTTTTTTCATGGTAATCGCTGCGGTGTGAGACGGCGCATTGCCCTGATGGAGCAAGATTTTTTTTTTCTGTAGATGTACCCGTTTTTCCGCAATTTCCCCCATCAGCTTCTCAAGTAATAATGCGTAGTATGCTTCTGTAATGGTTTGCCCTTTTTCAAGATAATCGATTAAGATAACTCCATGACTGTCCCAGAAAACAGTCGCCATCATTTCCCAGCTGAAGGAACAGCCTTTGCCTTTGAAGCCGATTCCCCCTTGGCAGTCCTCTGATTCGACTGTATTTTTGATTCTAGAGTGCAATGGTGTATCCAAGTTTCATCAACAGTAGTTAGCCGGTGCCAAAACTATGATTTATTGCGCCTAAACTGCTCCAACAGAGCTTTGGAAATGTTCATTCGAAGACGTTTCTGGTCCAAGTAAGCAAACGCGGTACCCAACACGCGGACAGTTTCCTCAAGCCTAAATTTTGATTCAGTATGTTACAAACTCGTTCTATGAACATATTCATAGTCGCTTCTATCTCTCTAACTTTAATTCTTGCATTTGTTGGACCTCTCCTGTCTATTAAAACTAAGTTCGGTGACTATTGGTTTCTTTCCTTGAATATTTAAGTGTACAACTCAGCTCGATAAGGAGAAGCGCACGGGAAAATGTTTCTTTCAAATGTTTCACCAAAAATTGTAACCGATTTAATTCATAGTTGAAGCAGACTTTATAAGTTAAAAGGATTTTGGTTTGATTTTGGATGTTTGAGAAGAAGTTTAATTTTTTGAATCGTCCAGATTATTGTTGTATACTTTGAATTCAAAAGATAAAATTTTATTAATGATACACAAGCAAGAAAATCGTGGATTGTTTGTTATACTCGTATGTACCCACACAATATTTTAATATTTGTAGGACGCAATCTTTCACAAGCTCTAATAAATTTAATCCAAGTTTTTGCTTGATTGTTGGACCAGCTGGATAATATTAAACAGTAGTATTTAACTTGTCGTTCTTTTAATTTCTGTGCCGTAAAACTTTTCTTTAACAAAACCACTTCGAACAGAGTCGCTCGCCCGTGATAAGAACTGCCCTATTTTTGATATTTTACGATATATTTGTAAAATGAACTTAAAGTTTGAATAAGTCATTTCGATCGAATTTCGCTCTGAAAAAGCCTACATTTTGGTGCTACTTAGTCAATTGTTTTACTCTTTTACGTAGTAAAATAAAGTATAGTAATCATGAAAAATTTTGACCCCGAGATTTTTGCACATTTACCAATCACTATATCGCCGAAGTGAAAAATCTGTGTGCGCAAGTGCGTGTGGCTTGAGATGAAACTGCATAATTAAATTTTCCTCATAAATTGGGAAATCCCAATGATTTTTGGTTGAAATCGGTCCACAGGAAGTGGGGGCATTTTCGTATTTTGAAGCAACTATTTTGAAAAGTATATCTGTTCTCTAAAGTAACATGCTTGCGTAGGAGCTTTTCTATTGGATTGACTATTCCGAAACTTCATACATGAACTTCTTTCATTAATTTGGAGATGTTTATGAAATTTGGAGGAAATATGTGTACCGGTATTCGCAGCCCAGTGAGTGATTTCTCAATTTTTGCAATGATGTTGAAAAGTTTATCATTTACAAAAAATGACGAAGAATTAAAAGATTTAACTAAATTTAAAGATTAAATTTTCCGAATAATGTATTTTGATTATATATACAAGGTTTTAGCAAAAGTCTGGTAAATTTCATTTTCCTTTGAGAAATAAAGAATGATTGTGGTTGGTCACAACCATTCCTCATTCACACCTCCATTTTATTATCTCGGTTATGGTAGGCCTCATGGTTTCCCATCCCATCACTATTGTTTCAAACTCTTTGTGTTTACATTGGAGTAAGTTTTTAATACAAATTAAATGTTTCCTGCCAATTCCATGGATTTATTTGTCTCACTTGTCATTTAAAGACCTTTGCTTCGCATTGCACGTTCTAGATTCTACATTCTTAACCCTCAAACGTTTGCGCAGTACGGTTAAATATTAAATTTGAGAAGTTGATATTTCTGTAGTAATTCCAAATTTCATTTGTTAACTCGGGGTTAACACAACCAGTAATCTGATTAAGAGCTTCATAAAAGTTAGAACGTATAAACTCTAGCCAAGGCTTATAGATAACAAATAAAAGCTCGGTTATCTGACCATATCCATTATATTTAATAAGGATGTTTTGCGAAATTTACATATATTCGTGAATCAAAATAACAATTCAAAATTAAATATCGAGAATTCCGGAAACATTAAGAATGATCCATATCATTAGCATTAGCCTCGCCCAAACTGAAAATGTCGTAAAAATATTAAAGTTAAGTACGGAACGAGTTACCTATAATAGAATACTCTTATCGTCAAGTATTTTAATCTGGTAAGAACCACAAGTCACGGACTGCAGACACACATGCATTGCATAACATGTTGCACACCCACATTTTAGTATAATTTATAATAAATAAAAATACATTTTTTGTTATTGAATAAATTCATCTTAAATTTGTTTGTAATATATGTTCTTTATTTGTATGGTTAAGAAACCGCAAAATTCAGTTTATAGATCACTTTACGAGTATATGTACATTATGCAAATGCGAAGCTATGTTAAATCCGTGAAACTTGATATTATAAAATTTCGTAAAATTGCATTACTATGATAGTTAACAATGTTTACACTTAATGCATTAGTAAAAAACTATTAATCATTTTAACGTTAATGAATTTTAGTATATAGATTGGCAGACAAAACCACTCTCGATTTTTTTCAAAATTAGTATCACACGTTGTGTTAGAAAATGGTTTGTGTGTACATAACATTTTGGATTCCTTCCTCTATTTATATAGACCAACATCGTCATAACCGACCAACCTTAATTCAACAAAACAAAATAATAAAAATAAAATTTTAAAGCTAATATTTACATATATGTATAGGTAACAAAGTTATCATTAGACGCACTGTAATTTATTTGATAAATTCTGTCTTTTAATAATCACGGTCGCGCCAACTTCAGATCACTAAAAATATCATTTTCAGAATTTTGTAATGGTCGATCCGTAAAGCCAAATACGATTACATTCACAAACATACTATCAGCATTTCCAAAAATTTGTAAGGTGAATTCACGTTTACCACGATACGTATTCAACCATGGATCATCAAAAGAAGCATAGTCCCACTAAAATAGGAATTTTGTCACCAAAAATGAAGAACCAATTTTATAAATGTATACCTACATTCAGAGCTTCAAAATAAATTTGTGTATACGTCTCATTCTGACCCAACCAATGCACAATTGCTTTTTGTTCCGCTTGAGATCGGTTAGCAACAGTTCGATGATTTTCTATATATATTGGCATATCGTTAAACTCACGCGAACCATATTTAATCACGTCGAAATTATTTGCGGCGATGACAATATCTAAAAATAATAGTAGTATAAATAATAAAACTAGCACTTTTAACATGTTTTGTATTTTTGATTTAAGCTCAATGACAAAACATAATCGACTAAATTAGCTTAGCTGACGATTTCTTTTGCGTTGTTTTCGATTTGTTTTTAAAAAAGTTTAGCATTGCGCGAAGTTTAAAATTTTTTATCTAATACTTGGCAATGATTTATTTTTGTTAAGTGGGGAGACGCTACAAAATGTATTAAGTAAAGTCATAATGCGCGAAGAACTTAATTGTCTACAAACTTATCATGTACATCTTTTCTTAATTAGACTTCCTATATTCCGAATATAAACAAAAATTGATTCTACAAATAATCTATTTTTTTGTAAGACAATTTTCATGGAATGATAATAATTTTTTAGTGATGCATCCTCTAAAACTGCACGATTCAGCAAAGCCCAATCATCAAGCATTCAAGCATGATTCTGATGAACAACATTTTTATTCCATTAGACCATTTGCTTTGTTCAATATTGACTTAATTTGGAATAGAGGATCTGAAAATGGGTCTTTTTTAGCTGTTACCTTCACATCTACGCATACTTATTGAATTTTCGACGGATCTCGATCAATATAAATAGTGTAAAAATTTCAGCTTATTTTACAACCGAAAGCACATTGTGAGTTACTGCCAAATTGTTTAACCATAAATAAAAAAATGAACTAGTCTAAAAATTAAAAGTGATTCCCAAATTTATTATCAATTAAATTTTGTAAGTCACGGTAGATAACCAATAACCAATTTAAGAATGGGTTTTGCATCATGTCTAGGTATCATAAATGCAGACTACGTCGTTTGGAAACTGTTTTATCAAAATCCCCGTTTCAGAAACTGTCTAAAAATTGTAAACCGATGGATTTCCTTATTATTAAAATTAAAATATTCCTTTAGTTTAAGTTAATTTATTGCACAGACCGCATTATAAGAATAGCATATACATGATTAATAGTTACGATGATTACAGCTCAATCTTTTTATTTACTGTTGATTTTCACAAGCGATTATTGATTATAAGATGAAGCAGTGACTAAACAAAAATACGCAATGAATGACACAAAACTTTCAGTAAAAAGGGAAACACAAAAGATCTGCTTAATTGTATTTACAACTTAGTCAAGTGTCACAAATAATCGTTTTGTAAGGTACAGATTTTGAAAAATTGGCTCTTTAGTTGTGAGGTTTCCTTCGCATAGATTTTTCTACCTACATTTATACTTTTTGTTTCCTGAACTTTTATGATTATCATTTTAAAAAATCTACAGGTTATGTTTGTCAGCAAACCAGCTTCTAGGAGAATAGTTTACTTTGAGATGATGGGGTGATACGATTACGGAAACCTAAGTTTTGGTAATAAGTAAGACAAATATGTTATTTCTATGACTAGAGGTCCCAAACATCCAAAGTTTGAAACTCCCAGGTTTCGGGTATCTATATCACGACAAATACCCCGATAACCCGGCTTAGTCGGCGAAAAAATTGAATATACACAAAACTTAAAATGTTTTTTAAATATTTTTGTTTTCACTCAGATTGGTGCTAAATGGAGTTATATTCTTACGATTGTACATTTCATCGCAACAATACTGAAATATACTAATTTATGGAATAATCACTAGCATTAGCCATACTCAATTTCTGTACTGCCAATGTATAAGAGAATTACTCCTTTTTATACATTTGAACGACTTTTTCGCAATTCGTTCTTTTTATTCTAGAACCATTTTATCTGACTACCGGAGCCACCCGGGTAATGTCGAGTAAAACAACATTAAATGTCGACCGGTATTCGGGTATTCGATACCCGTTATTGGGAACTGACCAGCCAAATGGGAAGGAATTCGTAAGGTAATGGCCGAGATACCGCCCAAAATGTGCCGAAAAGTCATTGAAAATTACCGCAAAAGAATCAAGGCCTGTAAGAAGTCCCGTGGAGGACATTTGAATGATATCTTGTTTAACTAAAAATGGCAAGGATCAATCTGTAAAATGAAATAAAAATTACAATACATTCCGAATATTTTGTGTGTTTTTTTTAAGTTTACTTTATCAAGCTTGAATTGGATAACCCTATACTAATTTGGTATTGCAATTATGTATTCGGCATTTCCATCACAATACCAGTAATATTAATATATTAATTCATATTATTTATAGAGATCATTTAATTAAATATTGCGTATAAACATGTTAAAATAACTCACAATTCAACACCATCCCGCATTATACTTTCGTAATGAATTTAAATTGACGCCATGGTCAATTATAAAATTTAATTTTAGTATATTGACACAGAATAATTAGCTACCTTAAATATTTACTCACATATCATACGAGTATAATTTAGAGAAGGAAAGTTATGCTGGAGATATAAAATACATCAAGAATATTTTTTAAGCATCACTAATAAAAGACAGTGTTTATAGTTTAAATTGGGTTTAAAATTGAATTTTCTTGATACAATTATCATTTAGAAAGTTATTTGTCAAAGTTTGGTCTAAATTAATTCACAATTCAATTCACAGTAATCATCTAATCTAAACAATTAGATCTAGGCATATCGATTCGGGGCCGACTGCCAAAGGCATGATAAATTTAGTAGTATAGATTATAAATAAAGTCAAAATAAAGTTGTCAAACGAACCACGCTTTGGAAATTTACAAAAAGCGATTTTTTATTTTGGTAACACTTATAAATTGAGTATATACCCAATTTTGGGTTTATTATATTTTAATAAAATATTACGGCGGTCTATTTTTAAGTATTTGCTTGTTTAGGTTGTATTATTTAAAATCAATCTACTATCCCTTACTTTTATCTAAGTAAAACATGACATTGATTCAATTAAGCTTATTCACGTGCTTGCACTGACATAGTCTATAAACACTTATCTGTCCATGGCTATTTTATTTTATAACAGTTTGGCTTGATAGAATTCATTTTGAACCTTAGTTGAGTATTAGAAGGTATTCGAGTTTCTGAGTTTTTTTTAATACTAAATTTCTTGAGTTGTAGTTTCAATAATTTAAATTTTTATTGGTTTTGTAATTCTAATTTTGCCAAAAATTAACAATATAATATATATATATATATATATATATATATATATATATATATATATATATATATATATATATATATATATATATATATATATATATATATATATATATATATATATATATATATATATATATATATATATAATATAATATAATATATTTGCAAAATTAGAATTACAAAACCAATAAAAATTTAAATTTTATTAGAACATTTCTCTTTGTACTCAGGTCTTCTTATACAGGGTTTTTCAATAAGAGCACTTCAACTTTTTTTTTGAATAAAACACAAACTGTTCGACTTTTGAACTAAATTTTTTTTATTAACGAATTTGAACATATACATTTAAGTATGAAACTCGACTTCTTTTGCATGACCACCGCGTGCACGTTTTACGAAATCCAATCTTTGAACCCAATTTTCGACCACTCTTTCGCATAAATCGGCCGAAATACCAGCAATTTCACGATCTATATTGGCTCTCTGAGCTCTTGCAACGTTGCCGGCTTATTGGCATAGACCAATGACTTCACATAACCCCAAAGAAAATAATCTAGAGGTGTCAAATCACACGAGCGCGGCGGCCACTGGACGGGCCCATTTCGCGAAATAACACGCTCATCGAACTAAGTCTTCAATAACGCGATTGTATCGTGTGCTGTGTGGCATATGGCCCCGTCCTGTTGAAACCACATGTCGTCCAAGTCCATTCCATTCAATTGCGGCCAAAAAAAATCGTTTATCATATCGCGGTATCGATTTCCATTAACAGTAACGTGGCGATCGTTATCGTCGATGAAAAAATATGGCCCAATGACGCCGCCGGCATGTAATCCGCACCAAACAGTGACTTTTTCGGGATGCAACGGTGCCTCATGAATCACGTGTGGGTTGCTTTCTGCCCAGTGCCGCATATTTTGCTTGTTGACAAATCCATTTAGCCAATAGTGAGCCTCGTCGCTGAAGATGATTTTTCGGTGAAAATCTGTATCATTTTCGATTTGCTCTTGAGCCCAATTCACGAATCGGCGTCGCTTCAAATGGTCAAACGGCTTTAGTTGTTGTGCCAGCTTGATCTTATACGGATGTAGGCCAAGATCTTTACGTAAAATTCGCCACAATGATGTCACAGAAAGGCCCAATTGTTGCGAACGTCGTGTGAGCGACACATTCGCGTCTTCTTGAACTGAAGCCCTGGCGGCTGCGATGTTTTCAACACTTCGAGCACTTCTTGCTCTCGAGGGCACCGGAACATTATGTAGCGAAAACGTAGACTCAAATTTTGAGACTATACGGTCGATTGTCGAACGGGCTGGCTTGTTAAATGGACCGTAAAATGGCCGTAATGCTCTTAAAGTAGCAGCAACAGAACGATTATTTTGATAAAAAATTTGCACGATTTGCAATCGCTGTTCACGTGTATAGCGTTCCATGATGAAATGTATACTAATGAAGTTTCCAAATGACAAAAGATTAATAAAAAATATGGCGTCGTTCACCGTCCCTATCGGAAAAAAATTGAAGCGCACTTGTTGAAACACCCGTTATATCTATTGGGTTACCTCTTAAAATGTTCAAACCTATGGTAGAAATCTGCCGTATCACGAATTTCCTCTTATTTTCTCGAATTTTCTCTTAGCTGTTCTCTATTATCTAAAGATGAAGTAGTTCCGACCTAATTCTTTATATTCCTTACGCTTAGTGAATTTAAAATTTTAATGTAAAGGGTGTTTTTTTAAGAGGTTGCCGATTTTTTTTTTGAATAAAACACATATAAAATTATGAAATGACCAAAATTTTTTTTTATTTGGTAGATAATTTTTTGGCATTTAACATTTAAACACAATTTCTGGCATATGGCTACCACGACTATTTTTCACAAATGTCATTCTGGAGGTCCAATTTTCCAGCACTTTTTCAAGCATTTGAGGGCGTATGTCAGCAATGACACGTTGAATATTGGTTTCCAAAGCGTCAATCGATTGAGGTTTATCCACATAAACCAATGACTTCACGTATCCCCACAAAAAGTAATCGAGTGGCGTCAAATCGCACGAACGCGGAGGCCAATTCACCGGACCATTTCTCGAAATAATGTTGTCGTTGAAAGTTTCTTTCAATAAGTCGATTGTTTCACGTGCTGTATGGCAAGTGGCACCATCTTGTTGAAACCACATTTCATTCATATCCATATCTTCAAGATTTGACAACAAAAACTCATTTAACATGGTTCTGTATCGATTTCCATTCACGGTAACGCGTCGTCCTTCCTCATTTTTAAAGAAATATGGACCGATGATCCCACCAGCCCATAGACCGCACCAAACAGTACATTTATCAGGATGCATTGGTAATTCTAGAACGGCGTGTGGATTATCTTTGCTCCAAATGCGACAATTTTGTTTGTTGACGTATCCATTTAACCAAAAATGCGCCTCATCACTGAAGAGAATTTTACGGTAAAAAAATGGATCTTCGTTCAATTGATTTAACGACCAATCACTGAATTCACGGCGCAAACGATGGTCGTGTGGCTTTAATTCTTGCACCAATTGAATTTTGTATGGCACCAAACCCAAATCTTTACGTAAAATTTTCCATAAAGTCGATGGACAAAGTCCAATTTGCTGAGCACGACGACGAATCGATAAATTGTCGTTTTCTTCGACACTGGCCTCAACGACAGCAATATTTTCTTCTGTACGAACTCTTCTCATTCTTGTCGGTGGCTTGGCATCCAAAAGAGTGAATGTAGACCGAAATTTGGTAATTACGTTCTTTATGGTGGTCTCTGACGGACGATTATGTGCACCATAAAATTCACGAAGTGCTCTATAAACATTTTTAATTGAACACTGATTTTGAAAATAAATTTCCACGATTTGAAAACGTTGTTCTGGAGTTAACCTATTCATAATGATTTGCCAAACAATACTGAGTAGAAATGCCACTTTGAGCTGTCAAAACAACTGTCATAAAATAAAACGACATCTATCGGAAAAACAAACCTCCTAAAAAAACACCCGTTATAAATAACACGCAAAGTACTCAAGACGGATGCCTTAGAGGCTACCATACTCCAAAGAGTAGTTTGATTCTTAGACTACTCGTATGATACTCGGTGGCTATCATATAAAAGCTTCTATACATTTCACTAAAACTGCTTCGCTCTTTCACCCTTGAAATTGACCAACAACAGAAGTTAGTTCAGAAAAAATCTTATAATACCACTATAGCCGATTATTGAGCAAAATCAATTTACAAATTTTCGTCTATCATAAATATGCTAGTTCAGCTTCTTAATATTTGCACGACTTCGTACATATTAGAATCGCTATAATGCATTGACCTAATTTCATATTAATCCTTTAAAAAACAAGTTATGAAGCCTAGTTTCGATTTAGAGGGTGATTTATATAATATTTATACATTTTTAAACCGTTCAAAGAGCTTTGCAATTTTTTTTATTTATACATTGCTCCTAAGCTTTATAGGAACTATGAAGGCTAGAACAACATGCGGGTATGCTATATAACACTTCGCCTGGAAAGTTCCCGCTCTAACAAAGAAAACACAATTTTTGGGGGAAAAATACATTTTATTCATCAACATAATTTTCTTCTTCAGCGATACAATCAGTCCAACGCTTCTCTAACATTTCGATGCCTTTTTGTAGAACAATCTATCTTTGCCTTCAATATAAGCTTCAGTTTCGGCATTCACTTCTTTATTGGAGCCAAATCTCTTTCCCTGGAGCTTGTTTTGAGGACTGCAAGCAAGTAATAATCGCTGGAGACCAAATCTGGCGAATACGGTGGATGCGGAAGCAATGTGAATATCGTGCAATTTTGCCATTGTTGCCACCGACTTGTGATATGGTGTATTATCTTGGTGAGAGAGCAATATTTATCATGGACAAATGTTCGTGCAAACTATGACCAACACGTTCCATTGATATCTCACGCAACTACACTTTACGGTATTTCAAAACAATTTCGTGGATTTTTTTTATCTAACTATTTAAACTAATATTAGTTAAACTAATAACACAGATTGTGTACACGACTATGATAAGCCATATTTATACTTTTGCTTTTTAGACGTAACACGCGACCTATGTCTAACATAGACATAACAGAGACTCACACTTGACCAGACATTTTGACTTATTTATATGGTGTGCTCGTTTATAAATAAGCTCTGTAAATAAGCAGTTGCAGTGTGATTTGACGAGAGTAAAAACATAATGTTATTATAGTTCTGCTGTATTTCATATTGTTTTATTTGTATTAACAAACTAAATGTCATAAGGCGTTTTGATTTTTAGAGATATGTTTACGTGGTCAGAGTTAAAACGAAAGTGATCTTGATTTCCAAATATTAGATTTTCAGCAGGAAAAATTGTTTCCTCGTGCCACGTTCAGCAAATAATAAATCGATATTAAGTGTTACAAAAATACTATAAAAGTATACAATAGAAAAATGATGATGATAAAATTGACTTTTAATTTGGAAATTGTTATAGAAGATATTTTACATTAAGGTGACACCATATTTACCTTAATTATAAATTATACAAATATGTATATAGTAGAAATATCTACCAAAACGTAATTCTTTCGCGTCCATTATCAGAGGAGTTAAACAGGGAATACAAAACTCCGCTGTAAATTAAATTTAAAATTCAAATTATTTGTTAGTCTTGTGATTTAGATCAAAAAATGTATTATTATTAATGTTGTTGTTTGTTTATTTTTATGTTTGTAGTTTAATCCTAAATCTTAAGACATAATAAAATTATAAAATTTAGGGAATAGTACACTCATTTGCATTTTATTAAATGCTCCAAAGTATTCAAATGGTAACCCTATCTATTGGTTTTTTGTGTATTAGAACATTATTATAATCATTCAACTTAATTTTCATTATAGCAATAGTACGTACATCCTAAATTTATTATACACAATTTCTTATACATATATTAAATTATATTGTTTAAAAGATAATACAAATAATTCATCCACATTTCTAAAACAACACTGGGCAAATATGAATTTCTAATTTCATGATATTTTATTCACCCCTATCCTCCTAAGTTTGCTTATATAAGAATGATGATATTAGGGATAAAATCGGTAGTAATATACTCGTATTCGTACTTTACTTTTATTAATTAAATATTGTTTCACTTTATAGCAATTTGACTTATGTACGAGTTTATCTAATGACGATAGACAAAGTCAGTTTTGCTCAGTATGCGGGAATTTTTGAGCTAGATTTTATTACGAACAAATCGGAGACGGTGCTTACTTTATGAATAAAACGGAGTAAGTCAGAAATATTGTGAACCATGATTTAGATAGCAAGGCGGCCTTTTCGAAATGAATACTTCTTTTTGGAACTTAACTTATTCAAATAATACTAGGTTTCCATCGTCGATAGAATCAAGTCCTGTACCGACCAAATGGCACAGTGGTTAAAGCTTTGGCGTTTGGATCGGGAGGTACCGGGTTCGAATCCCGATAGGGGCAGGATGCAAAGTGAAATTTCATCAACAGATTTCGATCTGTGGTGAAATGTAACACATCTATGACCCCCTGTCGGTGTGCAAAACTCATGGGCCGACCCATCTTCCATGCTGGTATAGGCTGGCATGGAGCTTGCAATGTGCAGATGGTCTTAAAATCGGTCCTATAGCCGTACGTCCTCGAGTTGGCCGCAAGGCGTAAAGTAAGGACGTTAAAAGCATAACCGCGGAAGAGCAGGGTGAGCCTTGAGCCCCAAAAACAGATCGCATAGTTACCAATAAAAAAAAAAAAAAAAAAAAAAAAAAAAGTCCTGCCGGTTTTCCATCGTACAGTTTGAAATAAGCCTTTTTGAAATGAGCGTTTATAAAAAAAGATATTATTAATTTATTTGATACATATTATATGCTGCACGATAATCAGTCAACAAATTGTTTCTCATTGCCGTGAGCAAATATTAAAGTTAGGAACATTAAATTTATGTTTACACTGTCAAATTTATATCGTTAACAATAATATTTACTACGTATTGCTAGAATACTGAAATATGTTAATAAACTATTATACTATCAACTTTGATTTTCCATCGAAATATTTTAATATTATAATACTATTATACTTGTATACTATGACGGTAGAAACCCGGTATAAGTATGCTGGCGAGGTGACTTATTTTGTTTCGTTCCTACATAAAAACCTAAATTGGTTGTACAATTTGTGTTATTATTTATTTGTCAATTTGTTGTTGTTGTGGTTTTCTAAAATGTAATCATATCAGAGAAAAAGGTATTTAAAAATTAAAAAGTTTTTAAACCATATTTCTGATTTCACAAAATGAAAATTCTATTGAAATTCGCACATGCGAAACGATGGTACAAGCTACTAAATATAAGATGGTATCATCGGTAGTAAAATGATTGGGAAATAATTGCCAATATAATATACACCAATCCCTCGCTTAACGAAGTCACTTTTTACGAAAAGCCTCTGTTTACGAAAAACCAGAAGTTTTGTTATTAATAAATATGCAAATATGTAAATAATTTAAATTAAATAATATTTATTTATTATTAACTCAGGCAACTATTCTTCTTCGATTTTTGTTAGTGCCTTAGTTAAAATTTGAACCAAATATTCAATAACATTTATACTAAAAATTCGGTTAATCAAATTTCGATTTAAGTAGGAACGAATTAATTCATTAAGCGAGGGATGACCATCTACGGCAAATAAGGTGAAGCAGAAATATACGAAAATTTTGTGTATATGTTACGTGTTTTACCGAAATCGGTAAATGTCCGAAATTTAAATGTTTTAAATTCGTTTATACGATTAAATATCAGTTGTCCGATGGTTACGAAATGTTTGTTGACTTCTCCCCTCTACATCCTCATAGTTTCATTTATTCCCCATCAAAGGGCTAACCGTCATGGGAGGCACAATTAGTTTCCCCGAGCTCAAGAGTTAATAAAGCTGTCAGTCCTTACTATTCCAAATTCCAATTTACACGAATGCAATAAAAAATACTCCGTGGGATGAAGGGTGGACTATTTCGAAAATATAGGACTCTCTTTTCATAGATTCCGAAGCAATAAAACAGTTTTTATTCCAAATTTTTCTTCGGACATTTACCGATTTCGTGCTTTTACCGTAACATATACACAAGAAAAAATTAAAGTTACACTTTTACATTTCAAGTATGGATTTTTAAGCAGCAACAGCGAAGATTAAAATAATTTTCTATTAAATAAATAAAATATATTTTTTATTAGTTATTAAAATTAAAATAAAGTTTTTTTTGTTTGTTATAATTATATTTTAATATATGCATTCCTCTGAGGAATACATTACGCATCGGCACACATCTTTGATTATCCAAATAAAAATTTCCATTTATAAAAACGGACCGAATTCCATCAAACTCAATTCGAACGAATTTGCTTACTAATTTAAGATGGCGGCAAATAAGTTTAAAATAAGTACCCGTTTCGAAAACTGCCTAAAGCCTTAGTAATCGTCAATAGATACATGGTAATGTAACAGCTTCGCTCATTATCATTTTGACAATTTTAAAGGCTTGCTTGATTGTTCTGCATTATTTGAATTAGTACATGTTTCTGCATAATTCGAAGGAAATGAGTGCTCTAATCACCTATTGGGTGGGCCTCTTCGATAATTAAAACCGTGCGGTTTAACCAATGTTTACCGAAAAATCTCAAGATTACCTATTTTGTGTGTTTTATTCAGTTTAAAAAGTAAGCGCACAAAAACTTTGCTGAAAATTAGCTTGCTGAAATCTGAACACCGATAGAAATGAAATAAAAAATGTCTAAATGAAACTGATACACAAGAGAATATGTGGGGGTGAAATGCAGTGCAAAAAAGAAACCGAAGTAAATACAAGGTTATCCAATTCAAGCTTGATAAAGTAAACTTAAAAAAAAACACACAAAATATTCGGAATGTATTGTAATTTTTATTTCATTTTACAGATTGGTCCTTGCCATTTTTAGTTAAACAAGATATCATTCAAATGTCCTCCACGGGACTTCTTGATTCTTTTGCGGTAATTTTCAATGACTTTTCGGCATATTTCGGGCGGTATCTCGGCCATTACCTTACGAATATTAGTTTTCAATTCGTCAAGAGTTTGAGGATTGTTTGCGTAAACACGATCTTTCGCGTAGCCCCACAAAAAGAAATCCAAAGGCGTTAAATCACAGGATCTTGGAGGCCAATTGACATCAGCCAATCGCGAAATCAAACGTCCAGGAAATTTCTCTTGCAAAAGATCTCGATTTGCTCGTGTTACGTGACTGGTTGCTCCATCCTGCTGGAACCACATATCGTCAAGATCATACTTTCGATTTTCGTAAAAAAATAATCGGTTAACATGCGGCCATAGCGCTCAGAATTGACGGTAACGGTTCGTCCATGGTTGTTCTCAAAAAAATACGGCCCAATCACACCACCAGACTACAATGCGCACCAAACAGTGACTTTTTCCGGGTGTAATGGCTTCTCTACAATCAATTGTGGATTTTCTGAGCCCCAAATTCTACAGTTTTGCTTATTAACGTATCCACCAAGCGAAAAATGAGCTTCATCACTGAAGAAAATTTTGTTCGAAAAATCAGCATGTTCTTCGTTGTCCATGGTCAGCAGGCTTTAGCTCTTGTGTCAAATGGACTTTATACGGATGAAGATGCAAATCCAGATGCAAAATGCGCCATAATGAGCCATAAGATAGGCCTAAATGTTGAGCTCGACGAGGAATTGACAAATTTGAATCTTCTTCCACACTTTCAGCTACAGAAGCGATATTTTCAGCATTGCGAATGTTTCGATGATGCACAGACCTTACAATATCAGTAACAGATCCAGTTTGTTTAAATTTATTCACTGTATTCAATATGGTTTGCTTTGTAGGACGATTATGACGACCATAATCTGCTCGTAAAGCGCGAAATGTGGATACGGCAGAATCACTATTTTTGTAATAAGATTTAATAATTTTAACGCGCTGGTCGATTGTTAAATGCTCCATATTCTTAAATGGCAGAATGTCAACTAAATAAATGACAGCGTACTTGACGTTTATCTTTGACAGATGTCGGTATACAGATTTCTACTTTATCAACCTCGAATTGGATAACCCGTTATATGTTTTCTCGCTTCGACTTGTACACGTGTTTCAATCTATTCTCTTCTGCTATCAGCTTTAGTATTGCTGGGTTTTAATGTTTGCGTAACATTATTGATATCCAGCTAATATCAATAATGTTACATTTACGGAAGCTATCATATGTGAACTCATTCAGTTACTGCGCTCTTCCCTGGAGGTGGTCTCTTTTTGATCATGAGATTTTGGGTGTACGTTAAAGGCAAATTAATTTTAATAATTAATAAAGAGTGGAGTCTATGAATCTCCGCTGACTATTAAATTTTTCTGTTTAAAACTAATGTTTGTCGTGATTACTGTATCTAAATATTATTTATTATTTGTCAATATTTGAAAATTAAGAAAAATAGGTTAAACTTCCTTGAATGAATTTAATTCAACCATCATGTCATGCCTTATTTGAAAACAACGAAGGATTACAGATTTCTTTGTGTGATTTCCATTACCTCCCTTCTAAAGTAAACCAATGATTCCAGCAAATTCTCAATAATACGTTACAAATATATTTACCAATAAACCTGACAAAAGAGTTTTTGCTTTCCCACCTACATTACTTAGAGCGTGTGTGTGTGTGTGTGTGTGTGTGTGTGTGTGTGTGTGTGTGTGTGTGTGTGTGTGTGTGTGTGTGTGTGTGTGTGTGTCTACAAAATGAAAGTTCATAACCGTTCTTAATTAAAAATCTGTCACATTCAATCAAATCTAATTAAGAAAATGTCATATATAGTCACCAATACATCACCCCACATAATATCATTTACATGTTGTATGAGTACTTACTGTGTCTTTACTTATTATTCCACTTTTATATTTGTGCTCCTTCTTTACTTATTGACGAACGTATATTTTATTGTCGGTATGAATTTTCCTTAATAATTTATTTATTTTAGTGTTATTTCGTTTTAAAAAGCTGAAAAATAAAGAAAGATAACGAATATATTCACAACAAGTCGCCGAAAAAAATATATTTACTAAGGATATAAATTTAAAACGCAAACAAAACCAATGAAGGGTAAAAAGGTTTTGTGTTCCGTTCGTCAAAATTATGGTCCATATACACAATATTTTTGTGGTGTGGAAAAATGCGTAGAGTTTTATTGTTTTCCCAAACGCAAAATATGTATAATTAAAATTAGTTTTTTTAATTTATTCATTTTGATATTTGATATTATAATTTTTTCATTTCATATTTTGTATCACAGATTTCTGTGGGATCGGAATTTTTTTGACATATCCCAAAATGTTGATACGCTCAAAATATTTAGGGGTTCGAAAAAAGTTTAGTTAGCTTTAATGATACTGATATACTCATTTTAATGTTGCTGTAAAATCAATATCAGACATTCGTTTTGATTTTTGACTTTATCAACATTTGAAGTAATTGGATAAAATGTTATGACAGCAGTTGTGTTATAATATAAGTGGGTTAGTTAATTTTATCGCGTGCAATAGGAAACCAGAACGTTTCCATGAAGTGTTTCAATATTACGTTCACAATTGCGAAAACTAAGAATTAAACCCGTTTTTGTTTTTTATGCACAATAGTAACTTCCGCTATTTTACTAAAATACTTACGAAGTACTTAGATAAATCTGTTCATAGACGCTGCATTATTACACAATTACATTGTCAAATTAACTAGCAAATATCTACTTCACAGCCACCATTTGTAGCGCAATGTGATGCTTTGATGCGAATGCTGGTGCTTTATGTTACATACCACCAAAAGCATTACATTAATTTTTCACAATCATATGCCAAAATATAAAACTACAAAAAGATACGAGCCATTAAAATTCCTTGTCATTTATTGTGTTACGACACAATACTCTCAAAACTTGTAACTTACGAATCTTCCCCAATAGAATTAAAAATTAAAGTGGATATTATTAACCGCGTAAGTAGTCAAAAAGACATAACATAGAGAGAACGAGTTTAAATTCATACATATATTTCTTATATAAAAACTATTAAAAATAATTGTAGATAAATTCAAAAAACATGTTTAAAAAACAAATTAATTAAATTAATTGTCTTTGACACAAATGGTAAAGCGGTAATCGATATTTTGTATGAGAATGAAAATATACACAAAAAATATACAAAACAGGAATTAGCTTTTGATCAATTTACGTATTATTTTTATATTTAATATGTTTGGTTTTAAAATGAATGGTAGAAAAAAAATAAAGTGTTTAAAAAATTAAAATATAATCACTTACCAGCAATCAGTGCTCTGGGCTTCTAATAGTTTCATGACCAAACCGGATAAACGTAAAAACAATCCTAAACATCAATAAAACAAATTTGCCATCATTCACACTCTTGACTTTTTTCACTTTTCTTGGATTTTCACTATGATTTTTTATATTTTTGCTCTCTTTTTTCAATATCGAGAAACAGAAAGTTGTATAAAAAAGTTATCCACTAAACTCACTGTTAAATTACAAGCCCGGTTTAAAACGCACGATCAAGTTATACATACTCAACATCTGCATTTATAAATATAAAAAAATATTTTGTTTTCTTATCTTAGTGATTTTTCTATTTCTAAACACTAACTAACGTATAGCTGTATCCATTTCTTCATTATTAACCTTTTCTTTGGTATCCTAGCAAACCAATAGGCGAGATCGTAACATTACTCAACATCTAAGCTTGTTCGTTCCGAGCAGAATTCAAATTACCACCTCTGGCCGTGGCGCAAAAGCGAGCTCCTTTAAGCACGTTTTTCATAACATTTTCGCAGAGTTATGGTGTTATTTCAGCAAATGTTGTCCTTAAGTATGGAAGTTGTGATTGCTTTATTGGTGGACACCTTTCACTTAAGTACCCCCATAGAAAGAAATCGGGAAGGATCAAATTTGGGGATCGTGGAGGCAAGTCGATATCACCACTTTTCGACATTATTCGGCCGGGAAAAATTAGTCTCAAAATTTGCATCGTAGGACGAGCTGTATGTGATGGGGCGCCTTTTTGCTTGAATTACATGTTCTGAAGGCCTAATTAATCCAATTCAGGCACAATAAAGCTTTCCAACATGTCCCGATAGCGGTCACCAACAACTGTTGCAGCATTGCCTCTAGCATCCTCAAAGGAGATGCCGCCGGCCCAAATAGCGCACCATAGAGTTACTCTACAACGATGTAGTGGTCTTTGGTGTATCAATTGAGAGTTTTCAGTGCCCAAAGAGGGGCTATTCGTTTATTAACAGAGCCAGCAAAGTCCAAATGTGCTTCGTTGCTCATAATAACTTTTGTCAAAAATGTTTTTTTTACCAAAAATAAACTGTTTTAATAATTTCGACACGTTATTAGGGTGTCTGATGCTCTATAACAAATTGTTTCAACCACCCTCTACGACTGTCAAATGCGAACTGACTAATGTCATCCAAAACAAAATGGCTGCCAAACAAAATCGACCTGGAACATAAAAAGCATCCTATTGTCAACCGTTCCAAATGCACTACCTTTTGTTTCCCTCGATTTTCTTTCTTTATTCTGTAAACTACGTTGTTTATCTTTGTGATAATAGAAAATAAAGCCCCTTCCATGCCGGTTGGAGCTTCGGTGGCAACCCTTTTCTACGTTGCGGATTGTAGAGCTAAACAGCTTCAAAAGTTTTATTATTTGCACGTATTTCACATCTCTAGCCTTCATTCGATCGCTTGAAAACCAAATTTTATTAGTAAATCTCATCAAGTTCCTCTTTCATTTTATCGACGTAATGTTGACCATACAACGCTGATGATGAAACAGCGCCAAACTAAATATCTGCTGGTAATCGTAGATTATTACCGAAAAATATACGGTGTAACTCTGATAGGATCGTGTACTGCTGATCGATAAACCACCAGAAATAATTGTATATGTCGATCCCAGTCGCACTGATTTTTATTCACCACCTTTACTAAATATTTCTTCAGTGTTCTATTAAGGCGTTGTTCTTGTCTTTTTATTCCAACCAACCGACTAATTTTCTGGTATCACCGATTCAAAATGTCTTCTTTGGTCCGAGTGAATTTTCATCGAATCTCCATAGCGGCTAATCCAGTTGTTAATTACGGCATCATCGATAGTTGTTCACTGTCTACATATCAATAAAATCGTTGACGAATATTTGTGAGTGTTTTATTAATTCCGAGATGGCCTCCACTTACTTTTCCATGATAATCCACAGTATTTGATTATTTCTATGTTTCAGCATCACTTATAATAATTGATTAACTTTGCCATCTGAGCTCTCCCATATTCGATTTAAACAGCCATTCTCTAGAAGGTTTTCACACTGTCCCAATAGACCTTTACCAAGGATGTCTTATCAGAAAGCTCACTCCATTTTTGTTCACGATCTTCTTTCTTATAACGCAATATTATTGATAAATCCGCGTCTAGTAACTGCTCCATCAGGATTGATTCATCTGCCCATTCCTCACCGAGTAGAACATTCATAAGCCGTACATCGATTAAATTAGCCTTTCTTTTCATTCGCCCGCCCCCGTGTTTACACTCAACTTGACGTGTGCTTCCTTTTCGATGTTCGATGTCAAAGTTGTAGCTTTTCGGAGGTTCGATCCAGCGTGCCACCTGCCCCTCCAGATTCTTGAATTGTAGCAACCATCGGAACGCCACGCGGTCTGTTTGTAAATGGAATTTTTGGCCGTAGAGGTATTTATGAAAACATTTCTACTATAACCAACAATTCTTTTCGCGTCACGCAATAATTACGCTGCGGTTTCGATAAGTTTTTAGAGTAAGATGCAACAACTCTCTCTCGAGAATCGATTTCTCGTGACAATCTTCCTCCTATCGCATCATTGATTGCATCAGCATCCAAAATAAATTTCACTTTGGGTAACGAGTACGCAAGTATTGGTACGGAAACGGCCCGTAATTCAGCGAATAATTCCTCTTACCCTTCCTTCCATTTAAGCAGTGTATTCTTCCTCGTTAATTCGTGTAAACTCTTTGCAACGTTGGCGAATCCTGGCACGAATCGTCTATAATAGGTACACAATCCAAGGAAGCTCGTAATTCATGTAAATTTTTTGGGTTTTGGCCATTCCTTTACTGCTTTGGCGCCTACTTTGTGATTGAATTTGAATTGTTTTAGTAAAACACTTGTAAAAAATTTTCCTTAGAGTGACAATATTTATTAATTTATTATTAGCAAGATCGATTTTGAAAATAAATTTCTTCTTCAGTTCCTTTTTTACAACTAATACACTTTTCTGTGATCAAAATACTTTACCGCTGTTCTGAAAAGCAAACATTTCTTAGGACTTAACTTTAACCAGTCGGATTGTAGTCGTTCGAAAATTTCAACTAGATTTACATGACGATAATGTCGTCTAAATATACAAGACATGTTATGCAATGTAATCATTTTAGTACGTGCTCCATTAATCGTTCAAAAGTGGAGGACATTCTAGCATGTTTAATGTGTCATCATTTCGTGGTAATCGACAGCTATCCTTTTTCGTCACATCATTAAGATTTCGATAATCTACGCAAAATCTCATGCTAACACCCTTCTTCTCGATCAACATAATCGGTGTGCTCCACGGACTGCTCCAAGATTCGATAATTCCTGCCGCTTGCATGTCGTTAATTATTCTATTCACTACTTATTGTTTCGCCAAAGGCAATCTTCTAGATGATTGGCGAATCGGTGTCTCTGTTTTGGTGACAATTTTGTGTTTCACCATAATGCTTTTTCCGTTATTTTCTGGTGAACTACAGAAAATGGCATGCATCGTTCGGACTTACTTCTTCACATTTTCCGATGATTGTATTTTTTTATTGTTTTTGATTTATTTGCGAAATTTAGAGCTCTAATTGGAATTCTTTGTTCTAGTTCATTAGCGTCTACAATCCACAACTTGGGAGACCCAGAACCTCTCGAGATGCAACTTCAACCCAGAACCGCTGAGTCGGAGTTGCATCTCGACATTACCGTAGATCAGAATCGCTCGTTCAACATCCAACAGAAAGCGATTCCTTCTCATAAAGTCCATACCTAGAATGACCTCACCGACAATAACGGCGATCAGGACTTTGTGTTAAAACTAGTATCCCGAATTCTTATTTTCACTTTCTTGACTAGGATGGCAACCGATCAACCACTGACTTGTGTTTTACTTTGAGGATGATCTTGGATAACAGGTTGGGAGTATAGCATTACCATTTACCTAGTAGATTTTCAACAGGCTTATGACAGCATCAACCGCGAAGACCGTTGGGCCGTCCTCATATATCTCGGAATTCCAGAGAAGCTTGTCCTTTCTCTGTAAGCTAACAACATCTATCTCGCTGTGTAAAATTGTAGTTGAAGAGACTGTGTCTGATGACTGGGTTTGAAAGTGAACAGCAACAAATTGTTATGATTTGAATTTTGTTTTTTATTATGCGTAATGAAGTTTTAGTCACTATAACACTATTTGCTGTATATGTTTTGTACGTATAAGTGTGAATGACGAACTTTTAAAGGACATTAAATCCACTAGTAGTCATTCTCACTTTAATGATTTTTATATATAAAAATTAATGTTAAAATTAAAAATAAATAAATAAAAAACAAAAATAATGTTTATCAACACCAAGGAGCATACATTCGGGTTAATCTCGAAACAAATTACCATAACTTTGACAACGTGGAAGACTTCAAATACCTTGGATCAGTTATAGTATCTACAAATGATGTCCATGAAGATATAAAGCTCCGCATAGCAGCCGGACATCGAGTCTTTCGCGCAGTTGAGGTTGTAACGATCAAAATATCTTTCACAGTCGTAAAAGCTTGAACTTTACAAAGCACTTATAAGAACTGTGCTAACTTCCGAAAGCTGGACCTTGACCACTAACTATTCTAAATTATTATATACCTTCGAAAGGAAGGTCATTCGATCCATTTATGGTCCAGTTAAGGTTGCGAACAACGAATATCGTATTCGAAAGAATCAGGAAATCAAACGTCTCCTTGGGGACTGTGATATTATTGGATTCATTAAATCCAATTGAGTTAGATGGCTGGGCCATTAGAACGATTCTCATCACAACGAATGATCGAGTCAGTGTACGTCCAAGGTGAAGACGTAGACTACGCTGGCGACAACGTCCAACAGGATCCACGAACATAGGATGCTGAAACTAGAGAGAGCGTCCAATGAACCGAGATAGTTGGAGAACCACCGTGCAAGCGGTAAAATCCGTTCGTGGGATGTAAAAGCTAAAAAGAGAGAATAAGGGGTGTGAGGTTAAACAAACAAAAAAGCTTAAATGGCCATTTCACAACTGAACGAATATACCATTTTTAACGGGATTGGGTTGGGTAGGATTGGAACCACAAAATCAAAATAATTCATATTACTACCTAAATAACAAAAATATTTGATAAGCAAATTTTCGTAATATTAACAATCTTAGATTGAACTATCATCCAAGTTTTATTAAGACATGGAGAAAAACAAAAAAACTTTACACGAAATCCATTTACACCGCACCGAGTTTATATCGCCAATATGTAATATGTATTATACACGAAGAGCACATGTTGATTTTATTATATGAAAATCATCACTTAAAATTACAAAGGGGGTATTCACCCCTAATTTCTTTGTATCATAAATATATAATATTTGTGTACTGCATATTTTCTTTAATTTAATGAATAGAAATTGAAATCTTATTTTTTATTTTTGCAGCAACGTCGTTTTCTTGTAAAAATTTGCATCTATGAATTTGTATGTAAAGGAAGATAAAAATAAAGGATCTAATAAAAATCATGATTTAAATGAAACACATGCGATCCTGACACACATTGAGAAAAGGTCATATCAGCAGAAATCATAACCGTTTGATTTTTGTATTATTATAGCATCGTTCGCGATTTTTATTTTAAATAACACAAAGGATACTTACTATATTCAATTATATTAAGTCCGCTTGTATTGTATTATTTTTCTAATACGTAAGAAAATTCGCTGCGAAAGATTTAAAAGAATAATTGATGAATGTATTTTATTTAATATATATTTACATACTCGTGTATGTACACATAACGTTTGTTCGTTTCCTATTATTTAGACAAATTTGGTGAAAATCAAAGTTACACATGGGCCAGGGGTTATAAAAAAATTTCTACAAACAAGTTAGACAAGAGTATTAAACCATATGTATTAATATCGCCTTTGTACTCATATTTACAAAGCAGAGTTTGCTCTAATTTCGTTTGATTTGAAATTGTTTTATACTTTTTTTGTTGATTGATATCCGCTTTTCATCAGGTCAATAAAATAGCTTCTATTTATTTAAGTAGCTACATTTAATTTTTACTTAATTAGTTAACATGTGGTTAACATGATCAAACAAAAGCAGGGACAAGATCATGTTTGACCTCAAAGATCTTTACGCTACATTCTTAGACTGTAAAATTCAAAATACCTAATAACGATTTCCAATAAAATGGAGGGGTGAATATGTTGTAGCCAACACCTAGCTTTCTATTTCCACGAATGTATATATATGTACATTTTGAATACACCCCACTTGATTTCTCAAGCAAAAAAATTAATTTACCGGATTTTTGCTAAAACTTTATTTGAATTTTTTACTTTAATATTGATAGAAAATCTAGAAGAGTCACAACAAGCAATTTCAAACCAATGGGATTATTGATTTGAAAAAATCAGTCTTCTCATCAGATCGCAACAACTGTACAATATCAGTATTGTACATACGTATATTGAAATATTGTCCATATATGAGCCGTTTATTTTGAAAGTGGCATAAGTCGTTGCGTTTTAACATGTTTAAAAATATTCATGCCAAGATAAGATTTACTTTCATTTCTTATTTCAGGATGCATATATTATTGATTGGAAATTTATTTTAAATGAAGAGATACCGTTAAATTCCAACTAATGTTATCATTAACGCGATTTTTTGAAAAAATAACTTATGCCACTTTCAAAATAAACGGCTCACACATAGAACAATAACATGTATTTGTAGTACGAGCGAATTATTCTCTAGCCTAATAAATCTATTCGTTCATAACAGTGGCTTTTTATTGTGATTATATGTATATATGTTTATATCAAACGAAGCAGGGTGATAGGGGAGCTCATTTCTAACAAAAAACAGCCAAGTAAAATTTTCGAATTGTTGATGGTGCAAAAGTTATTCCACATTTAGAGTTTTTAGAAAAATCGCATGCGCTCCCACCAAAAAATTAATTTTAAAAAGCAAGAGTTCTTTTGTTTAACTTTCTTTTTTAATGCGATCTAGAAGAGTGTGCCTTTCCAATAACATCGTTTTTGTAAGCTATATTACCTTCTGTCAAATAAAAATAATAGTTTCGTGAAGTCTCTTTGTTTCTCAAAAAAATTTGTTTTTATTAATTTTAAAAATTCTAATAAGTGTTCGAGTGTCCACCATTTACCAAAATACATAATCGGCATCACCGTATAAAATTTTGCTTAATCGCTCGAAACGCACTAGCCTGGCGTACTTACTTAAAACAAATTGTTATACTTTAGTTTAACTATCATTTTGTTTTATTTCTGACAAAGCATCGATTTTAGAAATCGAAATTTTGTTAAGTGCATTTTTTAATAAACACAACTTATTTTGTGAAAAAAATTGATAAAAAACATTCTGTTGTGAATAGCCCGGTGTGTGATACCATTCTAAATTCTGCATTAGTGTCGCATATTTTTCTGATAGTGGGTCAACCTTCTTTAGTACATTATTTTCCCGCTGGCATCACTTAAACATCAACAAAAATTTTTTTGAGAAACAAAGAGACTTTACAAGACCATTGTTTTTTTTTACAGAAGATAAAAATGATTTTATTGGAAAGACACACTCTTCTAGATTTTCTTAAAACAGAAAGTTAAACAAAAGAACTCTTGCTTTTTTTAATTAATTTTGTTTTTGTTGGAAATGAGCTCCTTTATCACTCTGCTTCGTTTGATCGTCCAATTCTGAGACACTCTGTATAGATCAATCACCACATCTTTTAAAACTAATGCGAAATAAAAAGTTAAACATAGTAACCAATAATAAGTACATTTTTGGTAAAACTGCCTTATATAATCAATCAACAGTATCTCTATTCAAATGGTTGAAAATTAGTATTTAAATTTATTTTATTCTTTTAATTATTTGTGTTTTTTTTGTTAATACTAAACTTTTCAACATCACTGCAAAAATTGAAAAGAGCTTTCATTGATGATGTCACTTCCGGTTCACTACCAAATCTCGTAAGGATCTTCCAACCCCAATTAATGGGAAAAGCTCACGTATGAAGTTTTATTCCGAATAGTCAAAACTGTGCAGATGTCAAATTTTGCAAAAACTAGTTTATTTTTTCTCAAAACTCGTCATTTCCAGAAACCCTTTAAAAATTATCTGAACAAATTTTGTTTGAAATTTAATTTACAATATTTTTGTTTTTAATTGTGTTTTCGTAAATGCTATAAACTTTTCAAACTATTTGCAAAAACGCTCCTATACTGTGAACTGATGTCGACGAAAAATCACTGGGATCTCCCAAATTATAGAAAAAGCAAGGTACGAAATTTCATCCCGATAAATTAATCCGTCTGGACTATACAGGGGCAGAATTTTTTGTTAAAAACTGTTATTGTCAAAAATTGTCATTTCCTATTAAACTTTGGAAAACTGGTCTGGACCGATTTCGTTGCAAAATTAATTCAGAATCTGTTAGTTCTTAATCGTAATATATACTAATAATATAAATTATAATTTTTACTTGATAATAATGGTTGTCATTTACTAATCATAATTTTTAACGACAATTTGCAGTTGAGCTAAATTTAATTTTTCATTTATTAATGAATGGAAAGAAGATAGTAGTAAACGTGAAAATTACTCCCAACTCAAATTACAGTTGGTAAAAAATACGTTCGAGTATTATAATTTATGAAATATAATCACTTACCATAATAATGTTGGTGGTGAATCCAGTAGAGCTATCCTGTTTCAAACACTGAAGAAATAGTTAGTAGACTTATGAATTTCTGTTTCACTTAAACATATGTTTTTTTAACTACACAAAATTTAATGAATTTTAATACAATTATTTAAGCACTATTTTAGAAAAAAAAATATGGTTACCTATACTTTATTTAGCATAGAATAAAACTCAATGAGCTTATTAAAATAATTAATTAGATGCGCTCGGAAAGCAAGTGTTGCTCTTACAAATATACTCGCATATCTGATGTACTCGTAGTATCCGGTTTCTGGAGATTATAATTCTACGATTTACGACAAAACTCATTTTATAGTAATATAAAATGCAATACTATAACTCGGACTTATGCCACCAATGTCGAATGATAATTACCGTTAGGGTTCTTGTTTAGACGGTTGAATTAAAAACGATATACCTGTAAAGAAACATAAAAAGATAACATATTTTACTTGGAAGTTTTAGGAAAACGAAAATGATCTCATCTATTATCAATTGTTATACATATAGTTACTTCAGTTTGGTTTTCAGAGATGGTTTTGAAAATGTTATACAAAAAGTTAAGAAAGTATTAAGGATACAATTAAAGTTGTACTATCGATATATATAATTACCACACAATTTATGACACATTGGGAAAACTAAGCAATCGCTTGGATCATTTTCTTTGTCAAATTTTTTTCAAACAAATCGCCACGTAGTCAACAAATACAAATGATTAAATTAATGCTAATAAGTTTACCATCGCGCCGATTTCGTACAATTTTATTACCGTTATAAAAAGTAGAATTGAGAAGTAATTGCTACTGGTTCATACACTCGTCATAAATTACTATGAAAATATCTAGAGATATAATATCTAGAGATATTTTCATAGTAATTTATGACGACTACGGTAATATAAGGTTCAGAAAATGGTAGGTACTGTTAGGCGTGCTCTGTAAAACTCTTGCACAGTGCTCGAACCATTACTGGTACTGCATAAAACTCAATATTGCATGTCATATTCAATAAGTAAATGTAATACCACACACGAAAACAATGTTACTACGTGTGTAAATATGAAACCGGAATTTTTTAGTAAAAAGTACACGCTCATCGTATGATAAAGAATATTTTATTCAAAGTATTGCCCATTATTAGTTTTAAATTTTTTCCATCTTTCAAGCAATGCCAGGCAAACCAGTTATCGAACCATTTTCGTAGGAAGTGAAGTACTCTTCAACAAGCCCGTGCCCCATCGATGCAAATAAGTGATAATCGGACGGAGCCAAGTCTTTCGAGTAAGCCGCATGTGAAAATATTTCTCAATTAGGTGCTTCCAACGTTTCCATGACCGGTTTTGCTTTGTGTGATGGTGCATTATGATGAAGCAAACTCACTTTGTGTTGCCTTTTATCAAATTCTGGTCGTTTCTCACGGAAAGCTCGATTTAAATTGATCATTTGTTGTTGGTAGCGTACGATTTACGATTTCACCATGTTTTAGCAGCTCAAAATAAATCACACTCTTCTGATATCACAATACAGAGCATTGTCTTCTGTTGGAAGCAATTTAGCCTTGCAGTCGATATCGATGGTTGTCCTGGATCAACCCAAGAGATTTTGCGCTTTGAATTCTTAAAATAGAATCATTTTTCATCGCCAGTCACAATTCGATGGGGAAATTAATTCTTTTGTATCTGAGCAACATTTTTCAAGTGGTTTTTCTATTTTCCTGTTGCCTTTCATTCAGTTTATGCGGAACCCATTTTCCCAGCCTTTGGATCTTTCTCATGGCATTTAAACATATGGAGACGGGTTAGCGTGGCACATTCAATTGATCCGGGAGTTGTTTTTGCGTTTGAGTGTCATCCTCACCCAGCAATGCTTGCAATTCATTGTCTTCAAACTATTTTGGTGGTCTTCCGCGTTCTTCGTTTCTCACGTCAAAATTACCACTTTTGAATTTATTAAACCATCGTAAGCTTTGACAAGCGTTCGATGTGGTTCTGCAGTAGTTTTCTTCATATGATAACATAAAATCGATGATTGTATGAAATTGTATCAATTGTATGAAATTTGTATGAAACTTGTATGGTTATGAATTGGATGTTGTTGACAGATGTCAAAAGAAAATAATAGCGCCAATGACGTGGCTTGTCGAAAGGTACATTGACAGGTGGCGCCATTTATTGGTAAATTCCGGTTTCATACTTACACACCTGGTATTTATAATAAACTATAAAAATGTAGCATTACAGAATTTATGGTTAATAATTATTATCGACATAATTTATTTACATATGTATAACCTAATAAAAAGTACAAACCATGGAATTGCAAGGAAATATATTTTTAATATCGATATTAATGACACTTATAAGTCATTTGCAAACAAATAAATTAACAAGCTAAATTTACGTTAGGTTCGTACATTTCAAAGGGCAGATGTTCCTTTTATAATTTAATCCATTATTCGTTTTCACCATAAATTTTCGTAAAGAATTAAAAAAAATCGCGATTAAAAAGAAAAGTACAAAAGAAAATAAGTGTATGTACTATTGTATACTAGAATAGTTTTCCTTTCTTCAAGTTATATTCGTAAATGAATTGACAAGAACAACAATTTTGAATAATTTTGAGTGTTTTATATTTTTAAGAGATTTATAGGCGATGTATTAAACTTAAAATGAATCGTAACCCTTTTCTTTATGCGACAAAGTAATGTATATAAATTTGGCTGTATAACGGATATTTCGATTCATATCGCATGTGTTCCTTATAAAAACGTTTTATAGTCCGCATCGCTTTTATTTTTTGTTCGTTTTTTTTGTAATACACACAAAGTGCGTTTTTGTAGTACACTCAAATAGGTGACATTAACAATTTGTTCAATAGCTAATTTTTCCAATTTTTGATGCGACCGTCAACCTTCAAATGACTTTTTCAATAGATGTTCGACTAAATTAATTTCTCTGTAACAATTTTGCTCTATTAAAATGTTCATTGGAGTGTCAACTGAAACTTCAAGACACGAACAGAGTGCCAAACATTTATTTATTTATTTATTTGTTCATTTATTTTGTTCAAATATCACAATAACAATTTTTGTTAACTTTAACCCACCCGAAATCTAACACAGATCATTTTGAGCAATAATTGCTCATTCGTAATGAGATATGCAGGTTGGAGTGAGCTGAACAATTTTAATAAAAATAAATATGTTTAAGAAAAATATGCTTTTGTAACAGATGCACGGTAACGCCGGCTATACGGGAAGGTGGTATAAGCAACATGAGTTATTATGTCTCTCAACTTTGCTCAAATTCCTTGGAATAATATTCATGCTGCAGCTTTTTCATGCTATTTATGCCAATATTTGATAATTTGTTTACCTTATTGGTAAACAATGCGGCTCACATCGACAAACCGCTTAATATACTTTAAAATTCACTAGTTTAAACTCGACAAAATACGTACAGTTTTAATGAAAGCAACATAAATTCAATATGGTAATAATAAGACTCTCTTGTATTCCAAAGTTGTTCGAAAATATTGTGAACGAATCTCTGTACTTTCACTATATAAACTACCGTTCTCAGAACAATCAGCACGGCTTTCACAAAGTGCTTTACACATCTACCTAGTTATTGCATTCGACTTCAGTACGGGATTTGACATCATGGTGTTCCATTAGGTCTTTCACTTCCTCATATTATTTTAAGGACATTTAATTCGACAGCATTCACTGCGTGATGTGCCCCAGCGCCAATTGTTTATCCTAACTATTAATTACGTGTAGTTACGATCACCAGATGTAACGTAATTATTATTAGAAAATAATATAATAAAAAAACTTTAACTTTAATTTTAAATTTAGCTTTTATTTAAATAAAATAAATAATTTTATATTGGCTGGTTGGGTTTATATTGGCTGCGGCAAAATCTGAAATTGAATAGAATTATTTATGTATTTACCTGGTAAACAAAACAGTAAAATTTGTTCTGATAAACAAAATCTGGATCCATAAACAAAATCTACTTTTAACCAGTATTTTCATTTTGGTAAATACGATCTTAAAAATCAAAATTAAATCAAAACAAAATCTAGTTTAACTGGTTATCAAATTACCCTTAACCGTAGACGTGCACCACTGAATACAACTGCAACGATTAACTATCACGCCATCGTATTAATTATGTAATAAATAATTATTTCTCTATGGTTATCGTAATATTTAATCATTTAAATGGCTATGAGGCCATCATTTGATGCGGATTCAATACTAATCGATAGTATTCAATTGTATAGTATTCAACGATTTTGTTTTGTGCAGCATTTCGGGTGATAATTCGATCTTCGAAGACAGTGCGCAAAAGATCAATTGAAACGTGTGCTATGTGGCACGGAGTGCCGTGTTGTTGAAACCAAATGTTGCCTATATCCTCCTCTTCAAGTGCCGGGAACAACAAATCGTTTATCATGGCGTGGTAGCGCTCACCATTGACAGTAACGGCGGCTCCTTGCGCATTTTCAAATAAAACTGGCCCAATAATGCCACCGGACCAAAATCCGCACCAAACAGTCACTCGTTGAGGATGCATCGGCTTCTCTACGATCACGTCGGGTTCTCCGTGCCCCCAAATGCGACAATTCTGCTTGTTTACATGTCGCCAAGATGGAAATGCGCCTCATTCGAAAAGATGATTTTTTTGCCAAAATCGGCACCTTCGTCAAATCGATCGCAAACCCACTCAGCGAACCGGATACACAACCATTTTCGTTCAGCGGAAGGATAAAACTAACTTTCTGTCTAATCAGAAGTGACATAACCCTTACCATATTCAAAATAACCGCTAGCACAAAAAAAAATTATTTGGTCCACCCTGTATATTTAGCTGTTTTTGTTAGGTATAGGGTTTTCCAATAGGAATGATATGATTTTTAAGTGACGTTTCGGCCATTTGTAATATGTCATGATCTGTCATTTTTTGTTTCATTGTATTCAGTGCTGTTTACAATTTCATCATGGTGAGATATACGCAAGAACAACGTTTACAAATTGCAATTACAAACGATAACGATTTTTTTAAGAAATTCCTCTTCTCCGATGAGGCTCACTTTCATCTGAGTGGTGCGGTAAATAAACAAAACTGTCGATTCTAGCGCGAAGAAAATCCACAAATTATTCATGAAAAATCATTACATTCACCTAAATTGACAGTTTGGTGTGGTTTTTGGTCTCGTGAAATCATCGGTCCGTATTTTTTTTTCGAAATGAAGCTGGTAACACCGCTACTGTCAATGGAGATCGGTATTTCTTTTATCGGTATAGATCGATGAGAACCAACTTTTTATGGCCGAAATTGGAAGAAGTTGATCTTGACAACATTTGGTTCCAACAAGTCGGGGCTACGTGCCACACAGCAAGTACTACAATTGAATTATTGCGAGAAAAGTTTGGATCATATCACTCTTATTGGAAAACCCTAGTATTATAGTATTTCTACTGATAGAGTTTAATTTAAACACAATTTGTATGTACAAGATGTTGTTGTACATTCTTTCGAAATGCTTATTTATACGGAGAATTGTTCGTTTGTAATTAATTGTGCTATGCGGTGTTTCTTGTAGTTGGAAAAACAAGTACGTTTTTGATCACGAAATGAAAACTGATTAAAAAATTCAGCCTCGGTGGTGTACGAAAAATAAACTTAAGCTAAACATGAAAATCGATCTCGGAAACGCACCCTTTCTTTCTCTCAAGATTTTTATATTAACAACGATCTTGTTGTTAGAGTTACGCTTGTTTCAGATTGGGGTGTTATTTATGATAAAAAATAATCTTCAGAGATCATATCAAAAGAGCAACTTATACGCTTTGTTTTGATAAGAGCTAGTGTACAGAGTAGTTTAACCCCTATGTTATGAGAGCTCTTTACGTCACCTATGTTCAACATCTGTTTAAATACACTGGTCAGGTATAGTCACTCCCTATCACGAGGTCCTGATAAAGAAAATCGAGATGTTGAAATGAAAGTTTATTCGTTGCGCACTGCACGAACTTCTATGGCTGGCCATTTACATGTTGCCTCCTTAACAGGGTCGTTTAAAGTTATAGTTAACTCACAACTGCTCAGTCAGCAGCAGGTTGTCGCAAATATCATTTTCGTCCACCAATTACTTTTTCTGCATCGCAAAACCGTGCCTGCTTTTAAGATTGCGCACCATAGAACAGAATATGATATACTATATATACCATATAGAACACACATTTTGTACAAAAAGGTTTAAGTTTCTCGCCACTCCTAGTTTTTACCTTGTCTATAATCGTTCTGATTATATTCAAAAATAGTAATAATAATAATATTGATGGTGACTCCTCACGTGCAGTAAAAGAGGTATAATTGGTCGTTGGAAATTATTATTATTATTATAAAAAAAGCCAATATACAAGTAAACAAATTGGGCCCATTTTTACTGAAAAATAAATTTCCTACGGGAAATAGCGATTTATAGAAAAAAATAATTTATTTCGTCGATAGTAAAATAGCACAGGTTGAAGATTTTCTTTGTTATTAAATTAGTAAAGCAAATGTTTAGAGTTGTTGTTTTTATATTTAATAAAATATGTATAAGAATTTATTTGCAAGTTAAACAAGATGAACTATACTCCAATAACGATATTTCCAAACGGTTAATCTGAAGGTCACCTCTCAGTGAACGAAACCCTAATTTCTGAAATAAATCGAATTTTTAATATAAAAGTAAAATTTGGTTAGAATTACATATTTGGTGGTTTTAAAAAGGAGATTAAATTACGATTAAACCGGAACTATTTGAGAATATACTCGTAGTTAAACCTGAAAACTACGACAAGTCTGCATGCAGAAAGCAGAACCTGTGTTACTGCAGTAATAATAATCTGTAAAACAACTTTAATCTACTATCATTTATATACGAGTATAGCACATTATACCAAATATAATAAAACGCAGTACATCCGTACAATTACGGTTAGAAGACAATAAATTAATCATTTGAATTACATACTGAATATACGTAAATAACTCAAATTCTCAAATTGAATTAAGTTTATATACATAATTTCTACGTCAATTTAAGCTGCGGAAGTGAGGGTGAAAAATTTCGCTGATTTTCGATTTCCTATTTAAATTTATTACACTCATTTGTACAAGTGTGTAATGTGTGCTCACATATATATTCAGTCTTACGCCTTAACCCTTGTTTTGAAAACGTACATATATCCTTTTAATATTTTTTTTAAGAAATTGGAAAAACAAAAAAATCTTTCTTAAATAAATTAAATTTTTATAAATTTAGTTCTTTGGGGTAACGTGTTATATGGGAAATAAATATCATAAATTAATTAGAATATGTGAAGTGGAAAAATAGAAAAGGGTTATTTCAATAATTTTCTTTCATTTTTTAATTGGAATAGTTTAAGCGTATATTTAATTTCTTATAAAAGTACGTTCTGTTTCGTTAATTTTGTAACTAATGATGTAAGAACTTGATATAATATTTTACGAGGATATACACTTTTATAGATAATTATCTGGCACATTTATATCTTTAGTTGATCCAATTCATTTTGTTGAAAGATACCACAAATAAAATAGCAATACAACCGTACGATCGAAAGTATCGTAAATAAATGTATTACAATAAATAATACTAACTGCACTACAAGTTAGATCTCATCAATTTTTCGACAAAACCTTCCTTACAAGGAAAGGAAATTTTTGTCCTTACTTCCTTACTTTTTTTAATAAATCAAAAAATTCAAGTTTACCTTTAGAAACTTTCGCATAAATACGTATTTGTGTCTTAACAATTATCAATAATTTGAAAATTATATTGAAGAATTTCGATCTTCGTTCATAATTGAGTGTACTCAATTCCATAATTCAAATGTTTTCTATCAATTTATAATTTTTCAAACTGACTTTTGGTAAAACTGTTTGGTATAATCAAAAATCATTATTCCTGCTTAAATTTTAGAAAGGTTAACACTTGTTGAAAATGTTTTCCTTAAATTTATTTGAATCTTTTAATTCTTTGACGTAATCCTAAACTTTTCAACATCATTGGAAAAATTTAAAAAGCTCCCATGGAAGCTGCCACTTCCTGGCAGATTTTTACCAAATTTCGCAAGGATCTCCCAATTACTGGAAAAACATTAAGTATAAAGTTAGAGAGATACCGAATTAAATAAAATATTAAATAAAGTTATCAAAACTTGCCATTTCCAGTAAAGTTTAGAAATGATCTGAATAAATTTCGTTTGAAACTTAATCTACGATGTTCTTATTTATTCTTTATTTCATAAACTCTATACGCTTTTCAAAATATTTGCAAAAAAACGAAAAAAATCGAATTCGGCCAAAACTTACATGGACCTCCCAATTTATGTGGAGAAAATACTTAAGTATGAAGTTGCATTCCGATCAATGAATTCGTCTTACAGTCCAGAACCCCAAAGGGTCCGGATTTTTCTTGAAAGATAGTTTTATATTGAAAATCGTCATATCAGCTTAATGGAATACTATTTCATTCAAATCACTGCCTAGGCTGGATCTGCAGCACTCCATCCTGTTGACCAAATTTTTCAGTACATTTTCAATCGTTTGAGCATCAACTTCATCAATAGTCACTTTAATTGAATCTTTCAAATCTTCATTCGTCTCTGGAAGATTAGCATAACATTTTTCCTTGGCGGCTCTTAACAAACAATAGTCCAACTGAGTCAGATCGCAGCTACTAGGCGGCGAGTTGACATTATCACTTCGACAAATTATGCCATTTTCGAAGATAGGGCGCAAGATGTCGATTGTATCGTTGGCTGTATGGATAATAGCGCCGTCACGTTTAAACCAAATATCGGCCAAGTCTTCTTCTTTAATCGTAGGAAATAAAAAACAGTTAACATGGCACGATAAATTCCCATCTTCTTCCAACCGAGAATTGGTCCATTCAGCGAAGTCAAAATGCGGTTAACTGCCTTCAATTCTTGACCCAATCAGACTTCATAGGCCTTCATACAAAGGTCTTTGTGTAAAATTCTCCGCAAAGTCCTCTCGCTGATGTTCAATTCTTATGAAAGATGGCGAGTTGAGGTGCTCGAATATTGACGCACACTTTCAGCACAGCATCAATATTTTCCATCGAACAAGCTGGACGGCGATGCGGAACGTGTGTGTTGTTTAAACATGCCAGTCGTACCGAAATTTTTTCTACCGAATTTCTTACTGGGAATATAACACTGAATTTCTGTCACTTGGCAGATGACATTAGGGCTATGAGCTGCGAAATAACCACTAGTTCAATCACGAACCAAAAGAAGCCGCACCCTTTAATAATATTATACATTATAATAAATGAGCTGGAGCTCAATATGGTGGGTATTGGCATGGGGTAGATTTGCTTTTGAAAAAATCAGAAGGTTTAATGCCTAATGAAAGTATTCTTTTTTTGTTGTTGTTAATTTATAATGCTGAATTTATAATGGGTTTGACAAATGCATATCAATTGGTGACAGCGGTGTGAGGAGATGGAGTTAAGATTCCAACTAAAGCAGCATAATTTACCGACGAATAAAGGAATTAATATTGCGACTATGTGAGGCTATGGAGAAGCAAGGATTAGATCCGGATAGTTATGAGTTCAAGAAAATTAAAGAAATCAAAATAGGAAATGAACTATTCAACCGAAATATTACAGTTCAAGAAGAAAAAAACGAACTACTCGCAATTTTGAATCATCAGGCGATGTGAAATTCATAACAATATATTTTGTACCCTAACAGCCTATTGAGTATTATTCAACAATAGGTCTAGTTCCGGTAAATTGAGAAATTATTAAAATAATATATGCCACTCGCATTCCAGGTGAGAAGAATTATGTTTATCCCAGTATCAAAATTTGTTTATTACAGTAAACCTCAAAATTACTATTATCGGTCACAATTATATGCTTTATCGAGTTATTAGATCCCAAACCAAAGCGTATATGTAAATAATAAAAGGAACTCCAACCGCGAAATGTTTAAAAGAAACGCCAAAATATCAGTTTTTTAATATCTTATATCGAATACCTTTAATCCACTTGATGCATATATTTATACATATAAGCATATTTCTAGCATACCGGAAATTAATCCATACAGTATTAAATATTATTTTAAGTACCCTCTCTCCGAGTTTTTCTCTTTATATGCCTCGATTTTGTTTGCTTTTATTTTAATTTTCATATATATTAGTACATCGTATGTGCAGGACGATGGCAAAGTGCTTCATAATCTTGGAAAATACCTAAGTGTGTAGCAAAACCCACAACAACAATAATTATTAAAAAAAATTAAAAAGTTTTTAAGTTTTATGAACGAGGGACGGCTTATGTAAAATATGTATATCTAAACATATTCAGAAAATGAGCAAAATAAAAAACTTGGGTATGTTAAGGTGGTACTGTTTTAGGGAGCGAAAAAGGGTTAAGACAATTATGTTGTAAATTCGTTTTTATATACACATGTAAACAGTTTCTTTATTGTTATTTAGCTAAGTCAAATACATCATGGCTTTAGCACTACAGCCATACAAAAATAACATTATAATATTGAATAAAATTAGATGACATTTTTATGAAGGAACGTGGAATACAATTTTAAAATAGAAATTGAACAAAAAACAAACATAGGGTAAACTCTTTATATTAAATTTCATATTTGAATAAGACGCTGTTTATAATTAAACATCACTTCAATTATTCTTTATTATCCCTACACTTGTTTGCAGATTTATTTACATGATAATTTTTGTAGATGTAGTGCCGCATATCCTCAATATTTCAATCTTTTATATACTTGAGATAAAAAACAAATTTAACACTATTCTAAAATCTATGTCTAGCAATAAAGGTAAATTTAATTAATTAAAACATTGGATAAATTTAACACCTCTGCAATGGATATATCTAGCTAAAAATCTTGACATAACTGTTTTTTGTGTTTTGCATCGTCTAAATACTACGCCCTGCTTACTACTATTATCTTCCTAAATCAAAAAGAAAACAACGAAATCAGATTTCCCATTCCAGTAAATAGTCTTTTGTATTTCGTACTCTAAATCAGAACAATGAAGACGACGATAAAATAAATAAAAATAGTTCCTTAGAATAAAATAAATTCAATAAATTTTCTACTTGTCCCACAAAATGAGAAAGGTACCCTGAAAAATAAAATAAACGGGTTTGCGGAAAATTTTCCAGACACAGCCCTGAAATCTAAATTAAAAATATAATAAATATTAAACGACAAAATAATTTTCATTTAAACTTAATATCTAAGTATCTCTAAGAAGTTTAGGAACAATAAAAGAAAAAAACATAATAAATAAGAACAAGAAAGAATAGAGAAATTTGTTGTTTGAATAGGGTACAAATAATTTAAAAACACAATAGTGTAAGCTAACAATAAATTCTTACAAATATAGGGTCTATTTTTTTATTTATCCCGAGCAAGCAAGCTTGTCCTGGATATTGTACACCGCGAGCACAGGTTGTGTAATGCCAAATGATCCAGTGCGCATAGAGTAATAATTAGTTTTTAATTTTGCATGCTCTTCATACACTGGTATTTTATGTTCAGAGTAAAATTTGAAGAACCGAGTATGCACGGTGTAAGGACAGTTCATAAATAAAAACACAGTACGCAGAGTACAATTAATCAGGTTGAATAAAAAAACAGAGAATATTTTTTGACAGTGCATGGCTTGCTCAGGGTGAATTAAAAAACAGGCCCATAGATTATAGCAAAATAAAGCAGAATAACTCATTTTGGGGATAGAGTACAAATGTGTTCGAACCTAAATTATGACCTTTCATTTAAATCTTAAATTTACAGGATGCTTTATTTTTATTACGTAGTAAAAAGAAGTATAACAAACATGAAAAATTTCAAACTCGAAATTTTTACAGAAGTTTGTAAGCAGTATTCTATGTATTGCCGAATCAGAACAAGTGGATTTAGTAAAGTTCTATGTATTCGAGTGTGTGTCTATCTATCAGTTCCTTTCCTAAAACCCAGTTTAATAAATCGATTAGAATAAAAATGCATATTTAAAAATTTTACAGATTAATACAAGTCAGTATCGGCGGAAATCGATTGAACGGAAAAACATGCACGGGTAATATTTTTAACCGAAAACGACAAGTTTTACGTCTACTTTTTACTTTCTTTTACAAACTAAAATAAAGTATAGTAATCATGAAAAAATTGGATCCCGAGATTTTTGCAGCGAATGGTAATTCGCTATATTGCCGAAGTTCAAAAAAATGCGTTATCGTGTTGGGTGGTTGCTATCATTCAACTTTAAAAATTCTCATTATTGTTCAGAAATATGCTATTCGTATTATGTGTTTTAAGTATTCACGGGTTTCTGCTTGGACATTATTTTTGAGTTTTAAAGTTTTACCATTACAACATCTAGGTTTATAAGGTTTTACGTTTATTTTATTTGCGAAGTGGGGGGCGTCGATTATTAAGATCAAATGTGCGATACAACATTAGAAATAATGATCAGTTCTTATTTGTTGTTTCACAATTTTTTAGTGAACAGTTTAGAAAATATTTCCTGGTAACTGCCCCTTCCTTATTTAACCAACTTTCACTTAGCATTCGATAACAAATTCAAAATTATTTCTACTGTAAAGTCAGTTCTTACGAGTATCTTGATGTTAAATGAAAACACACTTTTAAATTTTATTTACATTTATTTTATGATTCACCAATCACCAATCTCAGTCCTCCGTTTGACTCTTATTCTTCGACTGTCTCCTGCTGACGACTAACTATCTATCCCTTAATATTAATTATTACAATATTTCGTAATGCCTAATAAATATATTTTATTTTTGTTATTAAATCAATTTTCGTTTTCGGTCAAAAACTTGGAGCAATAAATTTTGGAATATAAAATATGTTTATTTTACAAAATACAATTTCATGAAATGTTTCCCCATCATTAAATATGTTCGCATGCATGTATTTCGAAATGCAAATTGTATTGATATGCGTATGATGTCGAAACTTCCATGATAAGTGTGTGGCATTACACTACGGGTACTTAAAGTTTGGATTTTTGAACAGCCTAATATCGATTTTCTATTTAGAGTTTTAGTCTGATGCAGTTTAATTTTAGTTCAAATTGTTTATCTATTTATATCTTATATTTTTATTGTTATGTTATTAATTCTTATGTTTTCATAACTTTTTATCATAATTTTTTCGTTGTTAGAGGGTAGATCAATACTGCCGTTAAATCGGTGATGATTACGTGTAGGGTAATACTCATTTGTTTTCATTTAGTATATTAATATTATATGTGACAGAAAATTATATTGAAAATAAATGATAAACCTAAACCTTAAAGCATACAGGTGATATTGCTGAATGACAACGCTTGTCCACATACAACAAAATTATTCCAGGAACTCATCTTCTTCTTTGGGTGGGAAGTTTTATCGATGCATCATATTTGAAAGACCAGCGGTTCACAAAAGTTGAAGATGTGAAAAAATAATAGCTCGATGTCTATTTTGCTTCGAAACCACCAAGTTTCTATCGCGAATGCATTCATAATCTACCTGATAAATGACAAAAGACCATAGATAGTAATGGCAAATATTTCGATAATTAATCTTGCACACCTAATACATCGATGTGAGGTTACCAAGCCGTTTCGAAGTTTGGTTTCGGACCAATCACAATTGGCAATAACGGAATTAAAATTGATTGGAAAAATACTTACAGGAAAAATTCTACTTATATTTATTATAAACTATATTAAAAATAATTAACCACAAAGAGAACTGAAAATTTTATTTTAAATCATTTTTTAACTGAAGTAGTTCTACGTTGTTGGTTCTTAACTACAATATCCACATATTTTGTTGTGTTAGGTCACCTCCATCAGATATTGTACTGTAGGCTAGGCATTTCGAGATGTATTGAAATGGGGAATTCTCGGCATTATTTATTTAAAAATCAGACACAGTGAAAGAAAACTAATACTTTCAGGGCTAACAAAATTTCCCTCAATCTCAAATTGTCAAATTACTAAAACAGTTGTTTGTGGTAAGCAGCATTATTATTCATATATTTCAGGGAATGCTTCTACAAATTATGTTAATGTTTACAATTAAAACAGAGAATTACTGATAAATCTTAATTTTAGGCTAACCTTGAAGTGGAAATTAATGCTTATGATCAATTGACACTGTTTAATATTTGAGCAAGAAAATTATATCGTAAGGCAGATCGGTAGGTCGGGTAGTAGAGCGTGATATTGTGATATTTGTTAAATAAATAGCCAAGGAAACATCTAACTAACTAGGTAGCATAAGGCTAATGATTACCAACCTTTTAGCCTCCTGAGTTTGGGATCCGTACAAGGTACAGTTTAAACTTAGAAAGTAGAAAGATTGCACAACTCAATTACCTGCAAAAAAATACCGTTCATATCAAATGTTAATAGTAAAGTTTAATTGTCAACTGTGTATTTTAAGCTTAAACAAATCCACTATCAGTCAACATATACAAGATCTAAATAATTACATTATTCACAAAACATAATAAATTTTCCGCCTTATAAAACATATAAGCTGGTTTATCAGAAAAACTTACTCGTATATGTATATCGTGACGTATACGTAATGTATGTTTATAGGAATACATTTTCAGTTTTTTCCAGTTATCTGATTTAGTTCAGATTTTTAGGAGTAAATTGTAAAAAGGGTATTGTTATAAGAAATAAATAAAAATAAAAATTTCTAATTAGTGAGTTTTTTTTAGCGAAAGAGCAATCACTTTATCTACAAACTTGGTAATAAAAAATAAACATGTAACAAATTTAATTTACGATTTTTTAGGAAAATTTCCTTATTAGAAAAAAATATTATTAGGTGAGATAACCCCTTCTTTTTATAGTACTCGCACATGTAATTTTAAGTAATAAACGAATATATGGATATAAATCAGTGATATCTAACTATAAGACAAAAACACACACACACAAACAGATTTACAATTAACAATTTCAGATTTACATTCTTTAAAGAAATTTATGACATGTTTATTGTTTTAACGTAGAGGTTTTTTTCAAAAATTAGATTCGGGGTGGAAAAATGAGTCTCTTCGATTTTTATTATACAGACATTTATGAATAAAAATACATAAACAATTATGTTTTACATATACGATAAGATTAAGAGATTTTTTGTTATTTATAAGATTTAAATGTAAGTGGTTTTAATTTGGTTAATCTAAAAGCAAAAAGGTATTACGAGTAGTGTTGTGCTTCGAGGATTTACTGATCTACTGATTTACTAATTATTTGAATTATTTTTTTTACAATATTTACTTATCTTTACCCTTTTACATCTGTTTGAGTTGCCTATTACTAGAAAAAATACGTGCATTTTAATATAAAAAGCACGTAAACTTATTATTTTTATATTAAATGTCTCTAGGCTAAACAATTAGGTAAACTTTGGTCCAAAAAAGTATTTTATTTGAAAACAA